>OX422213.1:189484713-190734713 GCA_949130495.1 Sambucus nigra
CTGGCGATTCAATGGTTCCTAGACACAACGCCCTCGTCCCAAATGACCTAAAAAATCCTTATAACTATTGCCTCTATTGGGCATTTCATTCCTGTCCCCCAATTCACCGTTGTAAGAGAGTAGTTTAGATAAGATGGAGGCGTAACCCCTTTTTAAGTGTAGTAATAATAAGTTAAATAGCGACACTATTGATTAACCACAGGACATACAAACAGTACTCAATGAAGATAGACTTAATTTGAACTCACAGATCTCTCGTGTATAACTTAGAAGGTAGTAATGAACTTAAAAGTAACTTAGTTAGTGGGAGAGAGAAGTAAGCACCGTAGATACATCTTGGCAGGCAGCCAAACACACCAACCACCCTCAAGAATCTCTGTCAAGTATTAAAAGCTTCGTAATAAATGACAATGGCGGGTGAGTAAACTCTCTGGTTTGTAATAACTCTCTAGTAATCACTTATGAACTCTCCAAAAGATCACCCTCTCCATAAGGGTGGTTGGGGTCTTTAAATAGCCTCCCACACCATCCCTGAGGTAACTCCGCCATTAATGCCTGTGAAAGATAGCCCTCATACTTTATCTCATAAACATTAAATACCTGATGCACTAGTTGTCCCCACGTCATAAACATTAAATGTCAAGACATGCCTTTTGCCTAACCAGTGTGTGTCAGGGGGCTGTTGTCACAGAGGTGGCTCACCAACTGTTTGACAGCTCCAAATACCACGATGATTTACTCAAGTGCAGGTCTGACATTGCCTAGCTGGCTAGTGACATCAGATAAAGTGGATGTGACACTAAGCAGAGGGTTATTTGGCTCATAACTCAATGCCCGATGGAACTTCAAGATGCTCCACTCGAGGTTCCATGGTAAGGGTCTTTTAGTGTTTTACTAGGTGTATCTAAGATGGTCAGGACAAGCCCCAATGGTGCCTCAATTCTCAATCTTCCAAACCAAGTCCCTCCAAAGTTTCCACGACGAGGTCGTTCGATAGAGCATGAAAGCTCTCCCAGGCCCTGCCAAGCCTAGTCTCTTGCGAGTACCGTTCGGCCTCACACACAATCATTATTCTCGTTACATCATTACAATTGTTATAGCTCATAGTCAGTAAAAACAAAAGATACAATATGGCTAAGTAACACAACAAGCTAAAATATGAGTTGCCACACTAAGATGCTACGCTGAGTTGCCACGCTTGTGCTACCTTGCTGAGTTGCCACGCTGCCTTAACCCCAGATACTGTTGTAAATAGGGGAATTATTCCTAATTTCAGGATTACCTTCAAGTCCCCTCTACAGTTGCAGACTAGATTTATACATATGTTCCAACTCTTCATCCATAATACACCTCTTTATGTCATCTGCCTCGCCAAATCATCGGGTCTCCGAACGTGACTAAAATACTGAGGCTGATCCACAATCTGCTGCATTGGTTATACATCTACGATCTCGTCCTGTAGTTTCCCACTGCCTCGTTTCAATAATACTTCTTCCTATGGTCCGTCTCTCCATAGCTGAGATAATTGCCAAAGAACCCCCTTATCTCTGGTCCTGATTTTACTGGCCTCTCCCGCCTTTCCCTTGGCTTTGACGACCCTAAAGGACAGATAGTTGTTTTTACTGAGGATCCTACTAGTACTAACTAAACCCACCATTCTTGAGTTGTAAAAACTTGGACCTAGTTCTTTTAGTCTGATTCATCTTCCAAAAATCTCGCTCATCTGACAGTTATGCCCCACTGGCATGGTTTCCATCTATTTCCGAGTCTGACTAGTCTCACATTCTCACTGTGGACTTGTTCAATACATGTGGCCCTACACTCCATACATAGAACACGTTGATGCGTCTTACCCTTGTCTTCGACCCCACTATCCATGTCAAGGTATCCTTCTCTTAAACCCGACAGTCTTGTCCCCTATTGCTACCCCTAATGTCCTTTGGGCTCCGCTAGCCTTATGGGACTTATTGTTGGTCTCGATGATCCTGACTGAATCCATCGTCACTTGGTAGGAATTTACCTGATATTAATCATATAACTGCGTCCTCTACTGGATATATCCTCCTGTGGTACTTTTCTATGACCATTTAATCCAGTTTTTTCCACTTCAGTTAGATTGTCCAACCCTATTGGCTCCCTTCTCATGGAAGCGTTGAGCTAAACTTATAAATGTATAACCTTGACAACGTCGACACTAGTCATCCTATATGGATATCCCATCCATGCTTGTGTCTTCTATTGACGAGTCCACTATCAACTTAATGACCCCTTTATTCTCTCTGCATTCCCTCCTTCAAGTACGATGTTCGTTAAATAAGTCAACTTCTCTCTAGAGATTGATCTTCACTTGGGCCACTAATGGAAATTTTTAAAACTCCGTCTGCATCTCTGTCTAAATACCATATGGAAGGTCTTACGATTTATTTGCACCCAAATCTCTCGTTTTATTTCCATATACACATATTTATATGTGGTGGCTGACTCTCATCACTTTATGCTGCTTCTATTAGCCAAATTTTTGCTCGAAGTTTAATCCTGGGTGTCGTTGCACTCCACCCTCACGATTGCCTTTGGGTTGTTCCTTTCCATTAGCCCATCACACTTCCTCTCTTCCCCATATCCTTATAATCACCCGTAATATTCCTTACATAGCCCCTCTCAAACCCTAACTTGGAGCCTAAGTTAACGCATATTACTATATTTCCCTTTAATTCAAAATTATCAACTTTACATATTTAAACCATTCCAAAATGTTCAAAACCCAATTAAATTTTATAAGTGGCTCCTCGAAAGAGTACCTTTGACTTCCCTACCCCTTGTCAACTACATTGTGTGGGTCTGCAATTTGCACCACCCTCATCTATGGCAGTGCTTGGGGAAATTACTATTCCCGTATAATTATCTTATCCTCTTCTTACCATATAATAATTAAGGTGAATTCTATCGCAATCACCGGTCGTAAAAATACTCTATGGCTTCCACTTAACATCTCCTCCTGTAATCCTTCCAACGACCTTCACTGGTTATCCTATATTATTCGGTGTGAGAATTCCAATGAACTTGTATATGAATCACATTAACTATACTTAATAGAAGATGAACGTTAGTCTCAATATGTAGAGGAATATAACAATCCTACGATAGGGCTCTATATCAAAGAACACTAAGTTAAAATGTAGAAAAACTGAATAGATCCTAAGGACACTAGAACCTGATGCTCTGATACCATATGTGACACTCCACCCAATTAAATATCGGGTGATCAGTCCTTTATTAAATTAAAATAGGATTCCTGTTTGGTTCATTCTTAGCATCACTTTCGAAAATCATATTAGTTACTAATCACCTAATTATTAATTAAGCAAGTGCCAAATTTTATCTTTCATTAAACAGATAATAATATGTGGAAACAAAATAAACTAAACCATATACACCATCACTGGTTAATATGAAACTGAATTTTAAGTGACTTGCCGAATAAACCATCGGCTACAAAAACCAAAAACAAAAATATCTAATAAATCTCAATACAACAATCTGAGCTAAAATAAAATCTGAATAATTCCTGAAGGCAACACGCCCCAAACTAAAATACTGAGATAAGATTCCTAATCTAGGAATGAAATAAAAGAAGCGTCTACTCTAATCTCCTGCATGCATCCATATATGCCGCAGTCGCGTATCCCTGGAATAGATAATCAAGTCTGGCGTCACTGTGGCTGGACAACTAAAAGGTTTTAAAAATATTTGCAGCAAGGGTTAGAACCCAAAATATTTTGAAAATATTTAGCAAGTGATTAATGTTGCAGTAAATAAAATGCATGAATGGTTTTCATATTTAAGTTGGTGTAGCACTCCCTTGAGGTGATTCTCACACCTCATCTAAAGTGCACACCTAACGCTACTTCCTAACCCTCCTAGTTGTACTACCTCGTCTAACTAGCCTTATTATGTATACTTCTCAACACAGTACTCTAACCCGAGTAATTTTACAGTCGACCCATCAATTATTTATCTCATTAACTTAATTACTCATTTTTAATTAAGTCTTACGCAATATTCTCAGTCTTAGACTTTTTTCCCCATCTAATATTTTACTACCCACCAGTATTTCCCATACTATACGCTACCAAATTCTTTATATCAATTAGCTAATTATGAAGTTCTCAATATATGTTTAGTTCTCCATATAATAGGATTCTTTTAATGTGCTTGAAAAAAAACACAAAAGAAAATACACCAAACGAAAAGTGCAACAGACGAAAAAATAATAATAAAGGAAAGAAAAAAAATATCCCCGATCAAATTCTTACACCATCCCAACCTACCCCAGGGGCCGAATCGATTCGGGTCTTGAGTCGAATCGATTCGTAGGGGGCCTGTACAATGTGACTGTGTGATAATTGATTAAATTTGTACATTTCTAATTCGACACACTTATTTAATTAGAGTCTATTTTTAAATAAACATAAATCATCCCCTACACATGCATCTAAACATCATAAATAATTCAACCCATGCATGAAAAATAAAGAGACCGATTCAGGAAAAAACCCCTTTCGGGTAAAACCTTTTATAAACACTTTGAATAATTCACAAGACCTTTGACTTGCATACAACCTGATAATCGCCCACAAGTATGTAATGCACGGTGCCTTCAGCAAACCTTCAAAGATACGAGAGGCAGCGAAATACCCTCCAGGCGTTGGTTCGTCATCTTCGGCTCGTCCACACACAGAATGACTACGCTCGGTATCCACCGATCAAATATGGAGATCCCTTCTCACAAAGGTTGAATAAAAGTAAAGTTGTGTTCTTGAACACCAAAACAATCCACTAAAGCATATGGGAGTTTTGTGAATTGGAAACCAAAAAGGGATTAAACCCCAAAAGGAAGAAGCCAAAAGAATTTTGCTTTCACAGTTTTTCTGTTCTGTAAAATGCTGAGACTTCTTAATAAAAACGTTACCATTTAATGAGTATTTACAATAAAACTACGCCGCCTCGAAAATCGTGCTCATTCGAACGAGATAACAATCTCGCGCGAACGAAGGACAAGTGTTATTTGAACGACATCTCGCGACACTGCCATGTCATTCGAACGAGATGGCAATCTCGCTTGAACGACCTGGACGTCAAAATTGAGGAACGCTCCAACACTTAGAAAAAATTACTCGTTCTTAAATTTGACGAAAATGTCCGCTCCAACACTTAGAAAATATTTTATAAAAATATCCCAAATGTTCTAAGTGAAAAGTTAGGGTATTTAAAACAAAACATTATCAAAGTAAACTTCACGGAGTCTTTTTGATGAAGAACTTGATAAATTCAGATTCGTCTTGATGTGGATGGATCTTTCATGCTCTTTGACGATGTAGCGGTATATGACATAATAAATTGATAATGGACTTATAAAAATATGTCCTTACAGGGCCGAATTGATTCTCTTAGGAGGCCGAATCGATTCAGATCTGGGAAGAAGCCCAGATCTATTGCGTTTTCTTAACACACAAATCCTTATTTCCCCTATATCCTATCCCAATTGTTTACATATTTATACAAATATTAAAGCAGGTCTTTAGGACTTAGTTTATCATCTAGGGTTAATTATTCACATAAATTGGTATTGATTTCAATCCCCCAAAACCCATAATTTAGTCCATTAACAAGTATACATAAATAAGATATTTCTCACCAAATCCCATAATGTTCTATCATTATACAAGGGTCTCAATTATCAAACATTTCATATTTCTAAATATGAATACAAATCCGATACATACAAATAAATTTTTCTAATTTTATTAAGGTTCTAATGCATGAATTTCATCATTTAAAATCAACCTAACCTCATCCTAATTTCTGGATTCACTAACTTATTTCAGATTTGTATTATCTACACTCATGTGATTTAATCATATCTTTCCATCATCAATTTTCTATGAAATCCAGAATCTTAATGGAAGAAAAATTCAATGATTTAAGAAGACATTTAAATTTAAGCAAGAGAATTCTTGCCTGATTATAGTGATTTGATGATCTCCTCTTGAATCCTTTGCCTCCTCTACTTTTTGGTCTTAGTTCTCTTCTCCCTTGACGTGTGGCTGTTAGGTTTAGGTTTTGATTATGTGTGGGGAGTTATTAACACTACTCTTAACCTTATATTAGTTCCAAATCCATAGTTAAGCCTTATATCCCATTTTTAGATCGCCAAATAGGCCCGAGCCTATAATTAAACTAGCCCAAAAACTTTTCAACTTATATACCTATGCCTTGGGACCCTTTTTAAAGGTTCAAAACTCCTAAACGAGCCCATAAAGCCTCCTGAAACGCATCCCGATTATTTTTATTTCACACACACGTTTTTATTGTGTTTAAACGACACGTCCCTATAATAAGTTCATTAATGTACGATTTAGTTTCATAGGTGAACTCATCACTCCAAATTAAGTCATATAATTATATAATCATCAATAGACATTTATTTTCAACTTAAATTTTACCCATTTAAATTTAAATCCATCCGTTTTAATTTATTCCCAAAATTAATCCAAAATTATTACATTTATTTTTGTCAGTATATTTCACTCCGAAAATACGGGGCATTACAAAACTTCTTATAACAAACATAAGCCTCAGATAGTAATTACCAAAAAATTATCATTCATACTATAAGAATACAAAGTTTTAAGATTAAAGTAAAAGCGCGTGGTCAATATATAAAAAAATAATAATTAAAAGGTAAGTAGAGGCCATTTTTTTTCCTTTCTTTATCAACCTACTACATAATATATAAAACATCAAATTAATATTTCTATTTTTTAGAGCATGGATCAAACCCTTTTTATATTTAATAGTGACTAAATAAAACGTAACGTGAAAATATACATACATAATAAATAATAATAGTGTGAAATATGTATACCTTTCATATTAAATAATAATTTTCATAATAGCAGGAAGAGCTTTGAATTTGTTGGTGTAATTAAGCATGGTATTATTTTAGTTATGTTTACAGATCTTAATAGAAGTAATTTTATGTATGAATTTCTCATAACTTACAAGTATACAATGGCGGTGAGTTGTTGAAAAAAACTCCAATATTATTTATTTTGGTTACACCATTGGCCTTGAAATTTGTAGGTTCTCCATAAAGCACTTTCTCAACCGTGAGCTTCTCTAGATAGTTTGTTTGGTGATGCCAAGAATACAAACAATCAAACTCATTTTCTCACGTATGCTCATTCGATAAATATTTGGGAGAAATTCGTAAAGGGAAACAAAAGAGGAGAGGATCGTGTTGATAATGTATTGTAAAATAAATATTTATACTACAAATAATGGTATTTCAATAAACCCCTTAATAATTATGAAATACCAATGAAGTGAAATACAAATAAATATTCACTGAATATATATTTTATATATTTAAAATATGTAATACTCAATTTTTCCCTTTATTACCCTTGGTGCTAATTGGAATAACTAACAATAAATTATAAAAAAAGCCGAAAATGATTGATGGTGAATCCTCTTTTTGACCAAATAACAGACCATGGCACGTGGGTCCAAGCCTCTAACCAACACAAGATCTTATTCTCTTTCTATGCGAACCACTTTGCAAAACCATATAGCACCACGTGGCAAAGAAGCAACTCATAAATTACACATCATTTTGAGACTTCAGTTTACAGGCCCCAGTTCATCACATCGTTTCTCAACTCAACCCACCACTTTACAAAAAGTTTGTGAACCTTTACACTATTTTGGATCACTTATAGGAATCTCTTTGGTATGTATGACAATAGCTTAATCTCATCGGATACGATTTTCTTAAGATGGTTAGTTGATTCTCTTCGTTATGACTAATAGATTAACCCTACTTTTTCACTTATCTGTACTTTTAGCGAACAAATAGCTGACTCATAACATAGTATTCCACGTCATGTCATCACCTTACCTGATCATGTCTACATCAGCCGAAGTGTACATTAGAATAACGATTTAATCCTTTGGATAATTTCATCAACTAAACTGTCAAGTAGAAAAAAATTTAAAAGTCCCAAAAAAGCGTAAAGCTAAAAGTTAAAACCTAAAAGAAAAAATAAAAGTAAAAAACAACAACAAAAAAAAGGATTGCGCAACAAATGAATTGTCGCGAGAATCTACTTCTCTCACTTTCGGATTAACAAAATTAGTTGTGTATTATTGCAATCAATGTTACAACTTTGGACAACTTTAGCAAATATGCCGACTATCTTGAAAGCTAAAAATACAAAGTGAGTCCACAAAATATACCTTTTTGCAAACATGTCCAAAGTTTTGGGGTTGATCTTATAAGAGTCTAAATTAATTGATGTCTCAAGTGAGTCGATGAATTTAAATTTTTTATAATAATCATATCAATTCATTTTTTTGTTTTAGTATGATCTTACAAGAGTCTATATTAATTGATGTCCAAAGAGAGTTGATGAATTAAATTTTTTATAATAAGCATATCAATTCCTTTTTTGTTCTAGTATTGTGAGGTTATTAATTTAAGAGTCCTTCCACGTTGATACAAAATCGTGACGCGAAAGTGCAACATATCAATTATGTCGAATTTTTTGTCCGAATTTTGTGTCCCCTAGCATTTTCGTTAATTTAATGAACCATCATTTACAAACGTGGTTCATAACTAAATTCACTATAATCATGATATTACACTACACCAAAAAAATTAAATTATCACCTTTGAGCCGGTCAGCTTTGTCACGGTCATTGACGGTGACAAAAAAACTTGCATTTTTGTCATGGTCAATGAGCGTGACAAGACCGTGACAAGGCCGTAACAACCGTACTTGTTATGATCAATGATGGTGATATCTTTTTGACAGGACCGTGATAATTCTTTTAACAAAATACCCTAGAGCCTAATTTTTTCCCATCGTTTTATTTTTCCCCAATTTCTCTCTCTTCTAAGCGGCGGTGCTCTCTCTCTCTCTCTCTCTATATATATATATATATACTTTCACGTCTTTTTTTCTCTCTTTTTCCTTTGTGTATATGAATATGTGTCTATGTTTGTGTGTGTGGTGTGCTACGTGTGTGTGAGGGGTGGGGGTAGTGTGTGTGTGGGGAGGGGAGTAGCAGTGTGTGTGTGTGTAGGTATTTGGGGTGTGTGGGGCAGTGGGGGTGGGGGTAGTGTGTGTGTGTGTGTGTAGGTGTAGGTGGGGGGGTGGGGGTGGGGGGAAGGGTATGCGTGTGATTAATTGGGCATAAATCTAAATTGGACCCCTATGTTCTGTAAATATCAAATTAGTTCCCTTTGTGATGTAAATATTGGACCCATTGGTTGTGTAAATATTGGACCCCTTTGTTGTGTAAATATGAAATTGAAATTGGTTGGACATATTACTGTGAAATTAAAATAGAAATTGGGTCTTTGTGTGTTTGTGAAATTAATATGTGTGTAATTCTTATAAATAAAAAATATATTGAAATTGATGTAAATTGGTATTGGTATAAATTGAAATTGTATGTATTGAGATTGGTATAAGTTTTAGTTCTTATGCAAACTTAAAATTAAATGAAACATACTTTAAATTACGTAATTAAATTAAATCTCTTGAATTGTGATAAGACATAATTGAATGAAACATACTTTAAATTACATATAGTGCGCATATATACTAGCCTTCTAGTTCTTATGCATACGCATTCAATAGCACTTAGACCCGTTAGAGAGTCATTACCCCTGTTGATACCAAATTTAGTCTGCTGACATGGCTCAATTGGGTGAAGACAATTGGCAATCTACGTGGCAGCGACAAACACTTACGAACAACACCTTGACTCCGAGGAATCATACTGCGACGAGGAACTCTGCTTCCCCGATCAACTCAGACGCTCCGACCTACAAGAACTCTCCGAGGAACTTTTGAGTACCGAGCAATGTAGGCGGTCCGAGCTGCACCTCGAACAAAGCATTAATAGCAGGATAACCCAAAAGTTTGACTGCGCATTAAATGCTTATTATCATATAGATGTATACGCTTAAGGGGCATTTAATATATTACCCTTTCACATTAAAGCCTTAGGGCTATAAATACATTGTATTATCCTCATTGTAAGGGGACCGGAATTTCTTGAGAAAACTTGTAATCGAGAATTCCCAAACAGTCAGCAATAACAGAAACAGTGGACGTATGTCATTCTTATAAGGCTGAACCACTTTAAAAGTTCTTTGTCTCATTTTATTTATCTGTGATGAAATAATTAGATATAATCTAATTTTTTACATCAACAGATTGGCGCCGTTTGTGGGAAACGACTGGTAATATCGTTTTTCATCAAAAAAAATTCATCACAAATGGCTGATATTCCAGAACCCAGAAATCGAAACGCTGGAAGCCCTCCAAATCCATCTGCTCCGCCAAATATTCCAGATCTGGCTGGAATCATGACAAATCTGGCCCAGGGCCAAACAGTCATGCAAGAAACTATGCAACAACTCATACGAACCCTCCATGATGGTGCACCAACCCACTCAGAATCGCGAAGTATTCAAAGAAATACCCGTTTACCTTCTTCACGTACTAGGCGTACCGATTCCTATTGTACTGAGGAGTCTGAAGATTTTTCTTATCAACCTGGATGAACTTCGTCAGTATGCGCCACAAATACTGAACAACGTATCACTCTCTCTCCAGAAAGGACCAGTGCACTAGAAAGATTAAGCAGAGTATCTCCTTTTGATCGATTAGGTCCTAGGAGGAGAAAAAGTCCTCCTAGAGTCGCATCGAGGAATTTTCGACGACCATCAGATTTAAGGGAAGGATCTGCCCAGTCGCGACCAGCTGGTCGTCAAGATAGATCCCAGGAGTCCACATCAACATGGTCAGTTGCTCAAACCAACAGGCCCGAGGGAAGAAATGATGCGTGGAAAGGCTCCATTCAGAGGTTGGAGGATAGATTAGGGGAAATGGCTAAGGCCAAGAACCCTTTACAACGAACTTTTGTTCAAGGAACACCTTTTATCCAGGCCATTGTAGATTTTCCAACACTATCAAAGTTCAAAGCACCTGTTGTGACCCCCAAATATGATGGAAAGATCGACCTTGTCCTTCATATAGAACAATACCAAGCTGCAGCTGACATCTATGCTGTTCCAGATGAGATGAGATGCAGAGCATTCTCGGGAACTCTTACCGGATCTGCTCAAATATGGTATAATAATCTTCTTCGGGGTAAGATCTCAAATTTCTTTCAACTGGCCGAGTTATTCATTGGAAATTTCTATTTTGGGGCAAAGCTAGTTAAACGAGTAGCGCATTTGTTAAGTGTTAGACAAAAAGCTGGTGAAAGACCAGAGATTATATCACTCGTTTTAATAACGAGAAACTCGAAGTCATTGATTATGAGGAAAAGACAGCGATTACCGCCTTGATGCGTGGATTACTGCCCAACAAGTTGTACTACACTTTGGCCAAAAATCCACCTAGAACCATGTCAGATTTGATGGGAAAGGCAGCCAAGATTATGAATGCCGAGGAGGCTATGGCTGCGAAGAAGAATATGGATGCCAAAGAAACAAAGGTGGAAGGTGATAAAGCTAAGAAGAAGGAGCATAAGAATAATGGTAGTGACAAACACTCAAGAATAAGGTCGTCATGGGAAGTATTGAAGAAATTTGATAATTATACTCCTTTGAAGAAAGACATCAACCACGTTCTAGAAGAAATCAAGAACAACGAGGAATTAAATTGGCCAGAAAAAATGAAGGCAGACCCTGAAAGGAGAAATAAGGCAAAATATTGCGAGTTTCACAAAGATCATGGCCATATGACTAAAAATTGCATAGGTCTTCAGAATGAGATTGAAACACTCATCAGACGAGGAAAACTGGCAAAGTATGTTGATCGGAGGAATGATAGAAGAAGCAATGACTGAGCAAGAGAGAGGTCTAGATCTCCTCGTCGACCAGAGGAGAACAAGAAGAGAGACCATGAAGTTGATCCAGAAGACGACCCCGATCTTCCCAAGAGACCAAGGCAGCCAGAACGTGAGGTATTTTCAATACGCTTTGGGTCATTTGACTGTAATATTATTACAGGTGGAGATGTAGGAGGAGGAGACTTTACTGGCGAGAGAAAAGCTTACCTCTGTGAGGCTCAAGCTTGCTCATACATTCAACGAATAAATCTAGCGGAGGAGGATCGCCCGAGAAAGGTTAACAAAGAGAAATTGGTCATTGGTTTCTCAAAGAACGACCTCGCAGGTGTTCTATATCCTCATGATGACCCATTGGTGATCAAAATGAGGATGAAGGAGGTAATGATTTCAAGAGTACTGGTAGACAATGGTAGCTTGGCAGACATTATGTTCTACTCGTACTTCGACAATTTAAATCTAAAGTTATCTCAACTGGAGCCTTATCATAGACCCCTCCTCGGTTTGGCTGGCGAGAAAGTATTTCCACTTGGGACGATCAAGTTGGATATATTCATTGGTACGTGGCCTGCTTGTCGAACAGAAAGAATACGCTTCTTTGTGATGGATAAGAATGTTCAATCATCATACAATATCATCATGGGAAAAGTAGGATTGAAGAAGTTCGAAGCTGTACCATCCACGGTACATTAATGCCTAAAATTTCCAACAAATTTTGGAGTAGGAGTTGTGAAAGGTGATCAGAAAGTAGCTCGGGAATGCTATTATTCATCCGCCGAGCAAGAGGAAATGGAGGAATCAAGGAAAAAGACCACCACCTATCAAGTAGATGAAGGTGCAGAAATTGAAACATTGGATCCTAGAGATGATTCGCAACCCGTGAAGGGTCGAGTAGTGGAAGCTACTGAAAATATCATCCTGGACGATGAGCACCCTGAACGAACTACTCAAGTAGGTTCGTCGTTGGAAGTCTCACTAAAACAGGAATTGATAACTTTCCTAAGAAGCAGAAAGTAAACTTTTGCGTGGAGTCATGAGGATATGCCTGGGATAGACCCAAATTTATGATGTCACGAACTCAGTGTGAATAAGGGGATCAAGCCTGTGAAGCTGAGAAGAAGAATATTCAGTCCCGAGAAGAATCAAGCCATACAGGAGGAAGTCGAGAAGCTCCAGAAAGCTTACTTTATTGAAGATGTTAAATATCCAGGCTGGTTAGCAAATGTGGTGATGGTGAAAAAGAAGAACAACAAATGGAGGATGTGTGTAGACTTCACCGACCTCAACAAAGCATGCCCAAAGGATCACTTTCCGCTGCCCCGAATTGATCAACTAGTGGATGCTACCTCGGGACACGAGTTGCTGAGTTTCATGGATGCTTATTCTGGTTACAATCAGATTAAAATGAAACCTGAAGACAGGGAGAGTACTTCTTTCATTACCCCTAGGGGAACTTATTGTTATAATGTTATGCCTTTTGGTTTGAAAAATGCAGGTGCAACATATTAGCAGCTGATGAACAAAGTATTTGCAGAACAAATCAGTTACAATATGGAAGTCTATGTTGACGATATGCTGACAATGAGCAAGAAAGCTGCTGATCATCTAGTTGACTTAAACCAGACCTTTGATCAACTAGATAAATATCAAATGAAGTTGAACCCGACGAAGTGCATATTTGGAGTACGAGAAGGCATGTTTTTCGGGTACATTATCAATCAGCGAGGCATTGAAGCTAACCCTGAAAAGATCAAAGATCTATTAGGGCTGCGATCCCCAACAACGAAGAAAGAGGTGAAAAGTCTTACAGGACGAGTAGCAGCACTCAACAGATTTGTATCGCGAGCAACTGATCGATGCCTCCCATTCTTCAAGACGCTTCGAAAAACTTTTGAGTGGAATGATGAATGTGAAAAGGCTTTCCAAGACTTGAAGAAATATTTGGGAGCACCTCCACTATTATCCAGGCCAGTGATGGGAGAAAAATTATACTTGTAACTGGTAGTGTCCGAGAATGCAGTTAGTTCGGCATTGATAAGAATGGAGAATGGAGTATAAAAACCAATCTACTACACAAGTAAGGCCTTCCGAGCAGCAGAGATCAGATATCTAAGGCTAAAAAAATTGGCACTAGCATTGATCGAGGCAAGTAGAAGAATGAAGCCATACTTTCAGGCTCATACCATAATAGTATATACTGATATGCCATTGAGGCAAGCCCTTCATAAACCAGAAAATTCAGGAAGATTGATGTGCTGGGCAATAGAACTTGGTGAATATGATATAATTTATGAACCCAGATCATTACTAAAAGGGCAAGCGGTAGCAGATTTTATAGCAGAGTTCACCTATCCTGATGCCCCCGAGGAGCAAAAGTTGCTCGCTGATCAACCTATGGATGTTATAGGATCATCAAATGCAAGCCCAGACCAACTTAGCTTGCTAAAAGGGCAAGTAGATGTTACAGGATCATCAAATTCAAGCCCAGACCAGCTTAGGTTAGTAAAAGGGCAAGAAAAGATGATCGATGAACAGCAAGAAATATCAGGAGATGATGAAAGGAAGCAACAAATTTTCCACTGAGGAACTCTGTCAGATCAGCAATTTGAAGACGAGTTGCCTATATGGAGTCTGTATGTGGATGGTTCATCCTGCACTACAGGATGTGGCACAGGGATAGTTTTGAACAGTCCGGATGAGGTCGACATGGAATACGCCCTACGTTTCCAATTCAAAGCTTCCAATAATGAGGCTGAATATGAATCCATGATTGCAGGTCTTAGTTTGGTGAAAACCATGGGGGCAGAACAAGTTATTATTTTCAGTGACTCGCAATTGGTCATAAATCAAATGATGGGAGTATATGTAGCTAAAGGAGAATTAATTATCAGATATCATGCAAAGGCGAAGGAATTGGTGTCAGAATTTGCTACTATTCAGCTGGCCAGAATACCAAGAATGGAGAATGCAAGAGTAGACGCCTTAGCTCGATTAGCATCAGCTATTCGTATCGAGCTACGAAGAATAATCCCAATTGAAGTTTTAGGTGGTCGGAGTATAGATGAAGATCTGACGATAAACTTTAATACCCTCGATTTAGGGTCATCATAGATGGATCCCATTAGGGCATATATTGAGAAAGGGGAATTACCAACTGACAAACTTGAAGCTAAGAAACTGAAGTTTAAAGCTACTCGTTATGTACTGACTAGTGGTATTCTATACAGACGAGGAATTATAGCAGGTTTGCAAAGATGTGTGCATCCCACCGAGGTGAAATATTTGGTTGAAGAGGTCCATGAAGGATCATGTGGAGCCCATGTAGCAGGTTGGACTCTTTTGCAAAGAATGATGACTCAAGGATACTACTGGCCGACGATGAGGGCTGATTGCATAGCCTATGCTAAGAAATATGACAAGTGTTAGCGCTTTTCCTCCATCCGAAGAACTCCCCAAGCGTTATTGACACCCATTACTTCCCCTTGGCCATTTTCCATATGGGGAATAGATTTGGTTGGGCCACTGCCGACGACCAGGGGAAGGTTTAAGTATCTCGTGGTCGCTGTGAATTATTTTACTAAATGGGTTGAGGCTGAGCCTCTCATTGATATGACATATGACAAAGTGTATCGATTTATTTGGAAGAACATCATTTGTCGATATGGTCTTCCTCATGCCTTCATCACAGACCATGGAACATAATTTGACAACGAGGAGTTCGCTGCCTATTGCCATCAGTCAAATATCTTAAAGATTCACTCGGCACCAGGCCATCCTCAAAGCAATGGACAAACTAAAGTGACGAACAGAACGCTGCTGAATGGTTTAAAAAAAAGACTGAACGATGCGAAAGAAAACTGGATCAACGAGCTACAATCAGTGTTATGGGCTTACCGAACTACTCCCCGAGCAGCAACAGGGGAATCTCCATATATGCTAGCATTTGAAAGTGAAGCTGTTATACCCGCCGAATTGGGTCTTCCAACACACAGAATATTGAATTTCAATTCCCCTGTCAGCGATTTAATGAGAAGGTTAGACTTGGACATGCTCGTGGAGGTTAGGGAAGAAGCAGCCATTAGAAATGTTGCTTACCAGCAACGAACAACTTTGTTCTACAACAAGAGAGTGAAGAAGTGCAACTTGAAGGAAATAGACTATGTGCTAAAGAAGGTGATTCAAAAGCACAACAAACTGGAAGCAAACTGGCATGGACCCTACCGAGTTAAGGAAGTTGTTCGACCAGGGACATACAAAATAGAAACTTTAAAGGGGGAGGAGTTTAAGAACGCATGGAATGTAGAGCACCTGCGCAAATATTATCAATAATGTAAACTCTCATGTAATGCAGTTTCATCAGTATGAATAAAGTGACAATGTTCTGCCCAGTTTCTTTCCTTTTATTGAAATTTTTTTATGGAATACTAGTGCTACACACTACTCAGCAGATCTCAGACTACTCAAATATATTCCTAAAAATGCCAACTTATGTTGGTTGGGAAGTAAAAGTATTCCTAAAAATGCCAACTTATGTTGGTTAGGAAGTAAATGTATTCCTAAAAATGCCAACTTATGTTGGTTAGGAAGTAAAAGTGTTCCTAAAAATGCCAACTTATGTTGGTTAGGAAGTAAATGTATTCCTAAAAATGCCAACTTATGTTGGTTAGGAAGTAAAAGTATTCCTAAAAATGCCAACTTATGTTGGTTAGGAAGTAAATGTATTCCTCGGGAAGTAAAAGTATTCCTAAAAATGCCAACTTATGTTGGTTAGGAAGTAAATGTATTCCTAAAAATGCCAACTTATGTTGGTTAGGAAGTAAATGTATTCCTCGGGAAGTAAAAGTATTCCTAAAAATGCCAACTTATGTTGGTTAGGAAGTAAATGTATTCCTAAAAATGCCAACTTGGTTGGTTAGGAAGTAAATATATTCTCGAAAACGCCAACTAAGGTTGGTCGGGAAGTAAAACTATTCCTAAAAATGCCAACTTAGTTGGTTAGGAAGTAAATATATTCTCTAAAACGCCAACTAAGGTTGGTCGGGAAGTAAAAGTATTCCTAAAAATGCCAACTTGGTTGGTTAGGAAGTAAATATATTCTCGAAAACGCCAACTAAGGTTGGTCGGGAAGTAAAACTATTCTTAAAAATGCCAACTTGGTTGGTTAGGAAGTAAATATATTCTCGAAAACGCCAACCAAGGTTGGTCGGGAAGTAAAACTATTCCAAAAAGTGCCAAAGATTGGTTGGTAAGGAAAACCCACTAACTGTAGTTGGTTGAGAAGAAAAATTTACCGACCTTGGTTGATCGGAAACATTTTATGAAGAAAAATTTACCGACCTTGGTTGGTCGGAAACATTTCATGAGTACGAGAAAGTGATCGAGCAAAATTTTTTATACTCGTGACTTTTTAAATTACTACTAAGTTGGTCGAGAAACAAAATATCATCAATTTTGGTTAGTCATCAAATGATTACCACAAATTCAAGATAGTCGACAATAAGTTTTAACAAACTCCAGTTGATCGACAAATAACACAATGTTGTTATCTTTTTAACAGATATACATGCACAGATGTAAAGTGTTTTATAATTACAAGACAATGGCACTCAAGATTTGTAAATAAAATTATTTCATTAAATGTAGAACAAAATACATCAAGAATGAAATACAAATTTATTACATTAAGATTCCTATTCTATTTGTTTCTTCACCTCTGCTTTTGAAACAGGTTCTCATTTAAAGCATGAGGGGAATTTATGAAGTTAAGATCTTCAAGCATCCTGATATTCATTACAGATGGTCAATCTAGGAGGTGCTCAGGATGAGATATCTCGACATTGGAATGAAGATTATAATCACCGAGGTATTTGGAAATCAGACACCGAGGAATGGCCCGAGTAGGGATCCAACTCATATCAAGCTTGAATGGTGGTACTGGTAGGTCGAGCAACCCAGGATTATGGTAATCCCATAGGTAATGACCCTGCTCCAGTTGCAGCACACCTAAGGCATTCAACCATCCCTGTTTGTATCCCTCATTATTTGCATTTTGGATACGATCGTCCAAGTGGTAGAGAGCCTCGTTGTAGCCAGCTATCCAGAACTCCCTGGGCTACTTGTGGAATTGATATATCAATCTTTCCAGCTGTTTGTGGAGATTTCTGATAAAGAGCTCTTTATTCTCCAAGACAGACTTCTGCGCAGAAAGTTTCTCTTCCAGACCCCTGATCTTCTTAGACATCTCAGTCAATGCCTGGTTCTTCGCCATTAGTTGGAAGGCCTTGTTCTCTAAAGTAGATTGAGTCCTCTGTTCCTCGACAGGAATCCGAGAAGCTCTTGCTCATCCCCGAGGAGCTCTTGCTCGTCCACGAGAAGATGTAGAAGGGACAGCTCTATTCAAGGTCTCCAATTCGTCCCTCAGGTTGGTCTGTTCGACCTCCAAGAAAGAGAATCCTTCGTCGGTCACAGGGATCAAGGCGTTTGAGGCGGAGGCTGCAGACTTCAACTGAGATAACTCTCTTTGCAGGTTATTATTTTCTTGCTCTAATAACTCAGCTATCTGTCTGTGTTCTTCGACCTCAACCTTCAACGTTCTCTCCCGCACGTCATAAGCAGCAAATTGTTTATCGTATCCCTTGTCGGCAATAATTTGCTGATACTTCTTCTCATACCCCTCGTGCAAAAGGGTAGTGGATTCCTTATATTGTTGCTGAAGTTCTTCAAGATTACCTTGGAGATCCTCAATCATATCATAATATGCTACGTTTTTAGCCACTACACGGTCGAGTAAGCACTTCAAGTATTGATAGGCTTCGATTGCTTGCTCTGAATCATCTTGACCGAGGATGTCAATGATTTGAGCTGCACTCATGTTTGTATGACCAGCTTTGAAATACTTATTACATTGCCTCAACAGTTTTGTATCATGAACAGTCAATAATTCCATCCTGGCCAGAAAGTAGTAAAGAAAGAAAAAATAATCAATAAGAGTTCAAACAGAGCATGGAGAAGAGAAACAATAGTATGCATAAACAAAAGTTCAAATTTTATTATATCACAAAGTTCAGAGTTACATGTTCAGGGTTACATTTGACAAAGAAAAATAAAATAGAGAGAAACCCGAACAACTCTACACCTTTTCCTTGTCTCCCAAGACTTTCTCGGGAGGCTGGGACGAGGAGGTAGGATGCTCGGAGGGAATAGAGAGTTACTCGGGGAGCTCTGGCAGTTGCTCGGATGAAGTAACGAGTTGCTGAAGTTCCTCATTAATAGGCTGGACGGCTGGGGGATGAGAAACTTGATCTCCCATCACCATGGAAGACTCCTCAAAGGAAGTTTCGTCCTCTTCTTTGTCTTCAGGAGTTGGAGGGGGCCAGGGATGTGTCGCCGAAATAATTCAGAATTTTCCTCAACTCTCATATCTTGTAGAGCAGCGACCCACCCATCTCTAAAGTATTTGAGGCTGCCATATTCTACTTGCGACATCATGGCAGCCAAGCCTTTGTTCCACCCTTTATCCCAACCGGCGCTGAAGGATTTCTTAACAGCCAATTTCCTTTTTGCCTTCTCCGAGGAAAGCTTCTCTGAAAGAAGGTCATCAACAACTTTTAATTTACTCTCAATTTCCTCCTTCTGACGACTTACTTCCCGAAGTTGACCTAACTCCTCCTCAGCAGCCTTGAATTTATCTTCAAACTCCTCAGCATTTTTTAGCTTCCCTTAGAGATCTTTATTCTACTTTTCCAAATCATTCATTTTTTTTCCAAACCCTTGGAGACCTCAATAACCTGAGCCTTTTCCTGCTCAGTCGAAGTAAGCTTTTTCTCCCAGACTGCCTTATCATCATCATATTTCTGACGAGAATCTTTCAGAGACTGCGCCAGGCCTACCAAAGCTTCCTCTACACCAGACGAGGAGCTTGAAGCTTTAATAGCTTCATATTTCTTCAAAATTGTATTAAAACAGCTCACCAACTGTGAAAAGAAAACGAAAGCAAGTCAGGGCACAAATACAAAAATGAAAGAATGAAAATTTAAGACTATGGGACTTACAGAAGCAATATGACGAGCTGCTAGTGTAGTAACAGTGTCCCAAGAAAGGTTTTCTTCAATAACTTGGATCTCGAGAATGATCCAAGTCTTCACCGAGTTCATAGCAGAGCTCGGAGGAACAAAAGTGGGAACACCACTAGTCGGGGGCTGAGAGATGGATTCAGCCAAATTAACAAATGAGCTTTTCTTCAGCCTCCTCAGATGAGCATTAACTTTCTCGACTAATGTTGTAGTCTTAGTCGGAGAAATGACAATCACCTCGCCTGGAGCAGCAGCCTTACTCGGGGCCATTGGGGGATTCTCGACCACCTTCATAGGAGCAGCCGAGGAAGATGCATCAATTTTCTTTGTCCTTTCTCCTTTGACATCAAGCTTACTTCTTTTTTCCTCTCCAGCACCAGAGGAAGGTTTCTCAAAAAGGGTAGGAGGCCTTCTTTTCTTCATCCTTTCACTCAAAGGTATATGTGATTCAGGTGAAGAACTTGTAGAGGCTGGTATGGGTTCTGCGTTGCTTATCACCGGACGAGCAGTAAAAGAGGATGTGTAACTCTTGTACTGAAGCAAATATGAAGCTGACCTAATATGCTCATCGGCAACAGTCTGATGCAAACTCCAGATAAGTTTTAAGTGCCTTATATTAACGTCTGCCTCTTTTGGATACTTTCTTTTGTTGTCAACTGCAAATAAATAAAAATAAAAATATCAGTGGCACATTTTATCAAACACAAATAAAGCATAATTTTGAAAATCAAATAAAATAAAAACAACCTATCCCATTGCCATAGGGAGGACATCTGGGACCCTGGTAAACATCATCTCCAGTTAATGAAGGGTGTTGCCAATTTTTCATAACAACCCCATGCTCAAAGTAGTCCCTATTGGCATCTGGGAGATTGACCACTAAAGCTCTATTTAAAAACCTAATTTTTAAATAAAAAGTATTATCGCCCATAGCCCATCTATAACAAAACATAATTTCAGGAATTCCTATACGGGTTCCATGAATTTGATTTAGTCTATAAACACCGTTAACTATTCTCCATGTGTAGGGGGCTATTCGTGCAGGAACCACGTCAAAGTACTGACAGAATTCCAAACATAGAGGGTTTGGGGGAAAAGAAAAGCCACACTCAGCAACAAAGAGACTAGGGAACCAATGTCCCTCAGCCAAACGAAAATAGTCTGAAGGCTCAGAAAGCTCTTCCAAAATAACCTAGGAGGGAATGGAGAAATCAGAACGAAATTTATCAATCGATTCTACAGGATAAACCATGATGAAAGAAGGAAATCAAAGAGAAAGAAGAAAATCTTATAGGAAAGGGATGAGTCTGTTGACAACAAACGATGGAAGAGATGAACACACAGGAGAGAGAGAGAGATGATAGAAAACTCAAAGAGATAAATTTGAAAAAGTAGAAGACGATGTGATTTTCTGCAACGTTTAAATACTTTGCCTTGGGAAAGGGTAAAAGTAATGATTACAAAAAGAGACGATTACGTTACCGGCGGCTACAAAGACAAAAGCGACGCGGGAATCGAAGCGGTTAGAAAAATTCAAAAAAAAGAGCGATTATACGAATTTGGAAGAAGAAATAAATACAAGAGAAAATACTCCTAAATTTCAGGATAACCATTTAAAACCGCCGTATATCGAGAAAGAATGTTCCACACTCCTCAAATTTCAAACTATGAAAGATTGGGGGCTTCTGTTGATACCAAATTTAGTCTGCTGACATGGCTCAATTGGGTGAAGACACGTGGCAATCTACGTGGCAGCGACAAACACTTACAAACAACACCTTGACTCCGAGGAACCATACTGCGACGAGGAACTCTGCTTCCCCGATCAACTCAGACGCTCCGACCTACAAGAACTCTCTGAGGAACTTTTGAGTACCGAGGAATGTAGGAAGTTCGAGCAGCTTAGGCGGTTCGAGATGCACCCCGAACAAAGCATTAGTAGCAGGATAACCCAACAGTTTGACTGTGCATTAAATGCTTATTATCATACAGATGTATACGCTTAAGGGGCATTTAATATATTACCCTTTCACATTATAGCCTTAGGGCTATAAATACATTGTATTATCCTCATTGTAAGGGGACCAGAATTTCTTGAGAAAATTTGTAATCGAGAATTCCCAAACATTCAGCAATAACAAAAACAGTGGATGTAGGCCATTCTTGTAAGGCTGAACCACTTTAAAAGTTATTTGTCTCATTTTATTTATCTGTGATTAAATAATTAGATATATTCTAATTTTTTTACATCAATAACCCCTATAATGAGATCTCTCGAATTGTCCCATTTGCACAGTTTACGATTGCATACTTTATGTATAATAATATTCTTAGTGGCTTAAACTTGTTACTTTTGGGGAAAGTTCTGCAGTCGCATCTTAATGTTCTCTGGGTACATACTAGATGATACGATGTTAAGTGTTATTTCAATTAATAAATTGAAATAACACTCACACTTGCGAATCTATGTCGTGTACTTGGAAAACTATAGGGATATTCTACCGAATTTTTCTCAAATTAGAACAATGTGCATGAGCTGTTAAGTATATTACAGAAATATGCGGTCTCGAATGGGATAGGACCACTCACCCTTTAGGGGAGACAGAGGAGATAGAAATTAATATTATAAATTGAATTTTAATTTCGCACTTTTGTTTATACTAATGAGAACTAAATATTCGCACTTTTGTTTATGCTAATCCACATATATACTCTTCTTACCCATGATAGAAAATTGTTTGTAGTAGCTGTGATGGGATATCCTAAATACAAAGAGTGGATGGGTGAGACAAATATATCAGGGGATGTGTTTCGCAGAGGTTCTAATGAATTTGTGAAGTACGCAAAGAGATGTCAAAATGATGAAGAATTTTCGTACCCGTGTGCTAGGTGTAAGAATGGTAAGGTGTTTGAGTGGAAAACAGATGAACTACGTTTGTTAAGATGGGGTATGCAAGATAGTTATCAAAGTTAGGTTTTTCACAGGGAACTAAAAGTTCCTTTTGTCCCCGACTAACCTTCACAACAACCTTCAACAAGTAGGATTGTATAAGGGGATGATGATAATGTAGATCATAATATGCTAGAGGATTTAGTTGATGATGCATATGGAGTTCATGAAGTGGAAGAGAATGAGGTCATTGACGACGTACAAGGTTCAAGTGCTCATGAAGATATCGGGAAAAACCTTGACGATGACTACAAAAGTTTAAAATTTAAGGCAAGCCAGCCGTTATATCTAGCTATGAGAAAGATTAAACAACTTTACATGCCATGGTTGGTTTGCATATTGAAGACTCAATACGATTTGTCTGGCACAAGCGTAGTAGGAATTTTTAATTGGGTGAAGGGCTTGCTACCCAATCAGAATACTCTTTCAAATAGCTATCCTACTATCAAAAATAGTTTGAAAGGTTTGGGAAGAGTGTGTTTAAGCATTTAATTCTTCTATTTCGATTGGTGTCGGGTATGCGATGAACCTAGATATGTCCAATCTACTGGCAAGGAAGGCGCAAACTCAAAAGTGCCTCAAAAAGTGTTGAAATATTTTCCATTGGGCCTATATTATAGCAGTTTTTCACAGTGGATAACGGAGGAAATGACTTGGCATGCTAGGGCAAAAGTAGGGGAAAATATCATGCACCATCCTATTGATTTACGGTTTGGAAGATGATGAATTTTGAGTATCCCAATTTTTCTAGAGAATAGCGTAATAGTCGTTTGGTATTATCAACAGATGGTTTCAATCCATTTGAAAATCTAAGCGCCAATCACAGTGTATTACCAGTGACCCTAGCCCCACTCAACCTCCCTCCTTCATAGTGTATGAGACCTTAATTTTTGATATTGTCCTTATTGATCCCTAGGCCAAAGGAACCAAGTGAGGATTGTAATACCCTATATTTTTACGATTTAATTAATTAAAGGATTAATTATTATTGCGGGATTAATTGAATTAAAATGTGAGAATTTAATTGTTGATTAATCCGGATTTAAAATAAATATTAACTAACGTGCCAGGGTTAATACTTATTGATTTAATATTACTGTGTGATATGTAATATGGAATTATACACTTTGGTAAATTGTCAAGAGTAAGAAATACGACAGTTTAGTAAATTAAGTCAAACGCGCGTGTGAGTCGTGTTGGGGCTAATCTAATGGAATAAATATATTGATTATTTTTAGTAACTCGTATGGTCATTTTGAGTGTGCCGTTGAGTCCGGAAGGGTCGAGATAGTCAAAATAGTATACCCGGGTGTTTAGTTTGGGTCCCGAGGCAAATTTAGGCCTAACCGGCACCCTGAGAGGGCATTATGGTAAATTGTATTTTTAGGCTAATTTAATGGACTAAAATTAAGAGTTAATTATCAGTCAAGGAAAGTCCATTAGGGTTAGAAAAGTGTCAGGAAGTTAAGACCGACCATAGAAGGTGTGAGGGAAAGCTATTTCCAAGAGAAAAGGGCCAAGTTAACACCACCTTACACAACCACCACCACCACCGTGTAGATCGGGACAAGGGGAACACAATCATACCATCAACGTCAAGGAATCAGACGACAAATTTAAGGAAAGTGTTTATAACTTGCTGTACCTTAGCAATTATCATACTCATGTTAGTGTAAGGATGTTATAATCATGTTTTAGTTCATAAAGTGACAAAAATTGAGGAATTAGGATATGTAGATTGAATATGAGATTTATTAAATTGAAACCCTTCATGTATGTAGACTAAAAAAAATCACGTTTTGATGAACTTATGTGAATAACGAATCTGGAAATTTTGTGTTCTTTAATAAGAATTTGAAGAACTAGGATTTTGGTAAATTAAATTGGGGATTCCATATTTTATTGATGATTCATAATTATTTGATGATTCTAGGATGTTAGAATTCATATATAATTGATCGGATTCGAATTGGAATTGTTTATTTGGAGATTGGGATGTTAATTTAGAGGTTTTAGGGTTAAAAATGGGGGGAAACACTGAAATTCTGGGTAGAAGACGAACAGTGTAATCTCGCGCGATCTCACGCGAAATCGTTCAAGCGAGATTGCATCTCACGCGAAGTCGCTCAAGCGACACGTGGCAGTCATTCGAACGACATGCCATTTGGTTCGAGCAACAAGGTGAATTTTTGAGAAATTTGCTAGGGGCAATTTTGGAATTTTCCAGTCTTTACGAGTGAGAGAAATTTACTAGTTAACAAATTTAAAACGAGGCAAGTCTATGAGGAAGTATGTGGGGTTATACTTTATTTAATCCGGAAAGAAGAGTTACTCTGGAAATTACTAAGGAATGGTAGTAATTTAGTAGTACTTTAAAATACGTAATAATGAGAATGGAATATGTATGATAAATATATAAGAAGGTTGGGAGAATACCCATAATTATTAATAGGATGTGTGAATACCTATTACTTTTTAGTATTATGTGTATGACATACCTAGATGGTTGCTATCACGGGAGGTGGTGTAGAGACAGTATTATCCTGAGGGGATTATTGACTTGTATATCAGAACATAGGACTGTGAAGGTTTATTGGTGAGTTGATAATCCAGCTGACTATGGGAGCGTAGGTATGTGCCTGACCCATAGATATGTGAACTATGTTCCCCTCCATTATGTGTGTGTGTGTTTTGTATATATGGTTCGTGGGATACTTCCGAACCAATAGTCCTTATTAGAGTACGAGATGTACCGGGACATGATAGCAGAGTATGCAATGCACTACAAGTTTAGCCTTGGGGTGCTGTATTAGTATATGTATATTATAGTGGTGAATATATGTATATATGTAAAGGTGTTATTCCTACTGAGAGATAAATGGTAGGTTATTGGGATAGTACAATCTTAAGTGACTTAAGTTGTGAATACTTAACTTAGTGTGATAAACACTTGATCGAATTTATTAATAAATGCTAATATTATTAATGTGGGAAAATGGGGAATTTCGATATACTGCTACGAGTTACAACAAGAAGTGTAAGTCTTTATCTAGTTAGAAGTGTTATAAATGGCTAGGTGGGGATAGAGTTACGTTAGGCGTGCATAATAGACGAGAGGTGAGAATCTCATGTGAGAGTTCGAACTAACATGCAATTAATACTCTCTTAATTATAAATTTTAAATACTTGCTAAAAAAAATATTTTTACACATCGGGCTCTGACCCGTTTCTTGCATCTCTTCTCTCTCTTACTATATATATATATGTATTATATCAGGTGCTCAGCCACATGGACATCAGGCTTAGAGATTTGGATTGTTTGGCGTGCTGCAGCTGTTGTGGAAGCTATAGGTCTTCGTAGTAGACGCCTCCATCATTTCGTTTCCATTCCTTATTGACTTTCTATTTAGGGCATGTGTCTGCCATTCCTTAGATATTTTTTCAGAGATTATGTTTCAGTTACTTTTCGTTCATTTTCATTTGGATTTATGGTTACTACGATTTTGGTTTGGAGTTTTGAACTGGAATGTTTTATCCAGTCTTAGTTATTTCAGCATATGATTCTGATTCAGTATTTTATTAATTAATTATACGTGGATGGTTTATATTAAATTTCTTGGTTTGGTAATTAAATGGTTTTAATTAAAAAGGAAAAAAATGTTTTGACACTAGGCTTAATTATATTAGGTGATTAAATGAGTTAATATGTTTTCGACAGTGATGCTAAGAATGAATGAACCGAACATTCTGTTTTAAATTTTATAAAGGACTGATCACCCGATATTTAATTGGGAGGGGTGTCACAGGTGGTATTAGAGCATTAGGTTCTAGTGTCCTTTAGGATCTATACGGCTTACTATGTTTTCAGCTTTGCGTCCTTTGATATAGAGCCCTATCTGTAGGACTGTTGTGATCTTAATTTTGCATTTACATATTAATCTATTTTAGATTTAGTGATAACTGTGGACTAATAATATTCTTTCTCATCTAAGATGCCTCCTCGACGTGCACCAACAGACCGATAGGCCCAGCCAGAGCAGCCCGCAGTACAGGCTCAGGGGACAATAAACACATCAGAGGTTGCTGCGATAGTTGCGCAAGCGGTGAATGTAGCCTTAGCGGTGGTGCAGTAGGCCCCACCCCAGGTTCAGGCAGTAGCACTAGTTCCAGTGCCTCCGTTTCCCACTGCATGGGAAAGAGTGAGAGAGTCCTTTCAGAGGGCATGTCCCCCAGAGTTCATGGGCAGTTCGGATGTGGTTATTTCTAGTCAGTGGAAGAAGGACATACAGCGACACCTTCACATGTATGAGCGCACGGAGGTACAGAGGCAAGTTTTGGATACTTTCAAGCTGCGAGGGGCATCCTTACAGTGGTGGGAGTCATGTACTACTGCTGAGCAGCGAGATTTGATGGAAATCAGTGATTTCTAGGTGCGATTCGACCGCAAGTATTTTCCTTCCGCCGTCAAGACTGAGATGAGGCAGAAACTTATAGACCTCACCCAGGAAGGGAGGATAATTGCAGAATACGAGGAGGAGTTCACGCGATTGGTAAACTTGGTACCGGAGGAGGTACCTACTGAGGAGAAGCGCATTCAGATGTTCATGGATGGCCTCACCTGGAGGATCAGGCATCATATCCTGGGAAATCTCTCATTATAGACCTATTCTGATGTGTTTAATGTAGAAATGCTACATTGCCAGGACCACCGCTTCCATATGATTGGGATCTAACGAGCGGAGGAGTCCTGCCACCCGGGTAGGACGTGAGGTAATGGTACCAGCGGGGCACAAGCAGCTCAGGGTCAGCGGAGGTTGATCAGAGTTCCCAACACGGGGATTCTAAGCGATTCAGATCAGGGGGTTTTTGTCAGGGCCCGGGAGGTTTTAGGCCTAGCCAACAGAGTCAGCATGGCCATCAGGGCCAATAGGGGCACCATGGCCAGTAGGCCCAGCAGCAGTTTAGACAGGACCGACAGGGCCAACAGGGCCAAGGGGGAGGTGGAAACGGCCAGCAGGGGCAACGAGGAGGAAACTTTTTTGGGAAGTGTTTTGTATGTGGTAAGACTGGCCACAAGCGACATGACTGTCCTGAGAAGGGCAGGGCCCCACAGTAGCAGCAGCAGCAGCAGCAGGGTGCTCGACAGGAGCCCCAGAGACCGATCTTTCCCGTCGCCCTCCTAGCACCACCTCAGATGTCAGCGTTGCC
This sequence comes from Sambucus nigra, assembly GCA_949130495.1. Taxonomy (NCBI): domain Eukaryota; kingdom Viridiplantae; phylum Streptophyta; class Magnoliopsida; order Dipsacales; family Adoxaceae; genus Sambucus; species Sambucus nigra. The sequence continues at coordinate 189,512,875 of OX422213.1, forward strand.
AGCTATTTCGGCAGTTCCAGTCCAACAAGGGCAACTTCAGTATGGACAGGTTTATAACCTCCATCAGGCCGTAGCCCCACAGGCTCGACCTGCGATTAAGGGTATGTTTTCTATCCAAGGTACTACGGGGCACATTTTATTTGACACGGATGCCAAACATTATTTTATTGCCATGAGGTTTGCACATACTTTGGAGTTATTAGTTACAGTAGAGAGTACTGTTACTTCGGTAAATTCACCTTTGAGTAGTGGTTCACTAATTCACTTTATATGCCGAGGGGTGGGTATAGAGATTGGGAGACTTACCTTACCGATCTATATGCTTGTATTAGAAATGACCGAGTATGATGCGATCATCGGTATGGATTGGCTTGTTGCATATAGAGCCATTATCGATTGTTTTAGTAGGACTATTATTTTTTCCATGCTCGATTAGGAGATGTTCCTAGTGGCGATGCCACGTACTGAGGGAAGGTCATCCACTCACTTGTATTATATAGAGGAGGAGACCTCTAAGGAGGTAGTGATACCGCTTGATTCGATATCGGTGGTGAGGGAATTCGTTGATGTGTTCCAGGATATTCCGGGACTGTCACCTAGTAGAGAGATAGATTTTGTCATATATTTGATGTCGAGCACTCGGCCGATAGCTCGCACACCGTACTGTATGGCCCCAGCAGAGATGAGAGAGTTACGGGATTGGTCCAGGGGTTTATTCATAGGAGTACTTCACCTTGGGGTGCCCCTGTGTTGTTCGTTAAGAAGAGAGATGGTTCGTTATGATTGTGCATTGATTACCGAGAATTGAATAAGGTCACGATACGGAATAAATATTCGTTTCCCCAAATCGATGACTTATTCGACCAGTTAAGAGGAGTTGCCTTCTTCTCTAAGATTGACTTGAGGTCAGGATACCATCAGTTAAGGATCAGGGAGCAGTATTTTTCGAAGACTGCCTTCGTATCGAGATATGAATCCTATGAGTTCAGGGTTATGCCTTTTGGGCTAACCAATGCCCCAGTCGTGTTTATGGATCTAATGAATAGGGTGTTTAGAGAGTTACTGGATCAGTTTGTCATTGTCTTTATAGATGACATTCTGATTTACTCCCAGACTGAGGAGGAGCATGCCGAATATTTGAGACAGGTTTTGCAGACACTGCGCCAAAACGAGTTATATGCAAAATATGAGAAATGTGGATTTTGGCTGAAGGAGGTTCAGTTTTTGGGGCACATTATTTTGGATAGAGGGATATTAGTAGGCCCGGGGAAAGTGTCGGCAGTTAGAGATTGGGTACAACCTACGATGCCGACTGAAATACGTAGTTTCTTGGGCCTAGAAGGATACTATAGTAGGTTCATTCGAGGATTCTCTAAGATAGCGGGTCCATTGACTTATTTGACTCACAAATGAGTGCCATTTATCTGGGACGATGCCTGTCAGTTGGCTTTCGATGAGAAGAAAGACAAGTTGACTTCAGCGCCGGTGTTAGCACTACCCAGGCCAGGAGTGGAGTATCTCTTCTATACATATACATACTTATTATGACTTGGGGGTTTACTTAAGCAGGAGGATCAAGCTATAGCTTATGCTTCCCGTAAGCTTAAGCCCTATGAGAGGAAATACCCCACCCACGACTTGGAGTTAGCTGCAGTCGTGTTTGCACTTTGAATTTGGAGACACTATATCCTAGGGGAGAAATTTTGCTTATTCATGGATCATAAGTCACTACAGTACCTCTTCACGCAGAAAGAACTGAACATGCATCAACGTAGATGGCTTGAATTCGTGAAAGACTATTAGTTCAATATCCAATATCACCCAGGAAAGGCTAACGTGGTAGCAGACACGTTGAGCCACAGGCCAGTGGACAAGAGGGCCGAGGTGTGGAAGGCTAAATGGAGGGAATTGGGACATCAGGATGCCGTGGCCCGATCATTTATGTCTACGATGACTGTTACGCCTTAGATTGTTATGCGAGTAGTATAGGCACAGTTAGCGGATTCGTTCTGTCAAGATCGGGTTAGGAAGCTTTTAGCCGGTGGAGGCGATTCTTATTTAGTGAGTTCTGAGGGTGGTTTATGCTTCAATGGGAGACTCGTTGTTCCATAGGGGGAGGACCTTAGACATGCAGTGATGACGGAGTCGTATGGGTCCAGATTTGTGGTACATTCCGGTGGGGACAAAATGTACCAGGATATGAGGCGACAATATTGGTGGAGCGGAATGAAAAAGGATATCGCAGAGTTCGTATCCAAGTGTACCACTTGCCAGTTAGTGAAAGTGGACCATCAGAGACCACCCAGTTTGCTCTAGCCATTGGAGATTCCTACATGGAAATGGGAAGGAATTTCCATGGATTTTATCATCGGGTTGCCCACTTCACAGAGGAGGCACGCTTCTATATGGGTTATTGTGGATCGGTTGACGAAAGTAGCCCACTTTTTACCCGTCAGGATAGACTACACAGCGGGACAGTATGCTCAACTATTTATTACAGAGATAATGAGACTGCATGGTGTGCCTCTTAACATCGTGTCAGATAGAGACAAGACGTTTGTATCTCATTTTTAGGAGAGCTTCCAGGATGCTATGGGTACCGAGTTGCGGTTGAGTACAGCGTATCACTCGGAGACCGATGGGAAGACTGAGCGCTAATCAGATGCTTGAGGACATGTTGCGCATGTGTATCCTTGATTTTGGGGGAGGTTGGGAGTAGTATATCCCATCAGTTTACCATTGGCATGGCCCCGTTCGAGGCATTGTATGGTCGTCCTTGTCGTTCCCCAGCTTGTTGGCTAGAGGTGGGAGATAACAAGCTACTCGGGCCAGAGGTAATTCAGGATACGTCGAGCAGGATTGAGATGATTCGGGATCGCATACGGGTAGCTCAGGACAGATAGAAAAGCTACGCCGATGCTAACAGGTCCTTCCGAGAGTTCGCAGTGGGGGACCAGGTTTTGTTGAGAGTATCTCCGATGAAGGGAGTAATGAGATTTGGGAAGAAAGGGAAGTTGGATCCGAGATATATAGGTCCATTCCCTATTATAGAGAAGGTCGGGCTAGTGGTATACAAACTTGGGTTACCGGACCACTTGCATCGTATCCATGATGTGTTCCACATTTCGTCACTGAGGCGATACCGTCAGGATGAGTTGGCACACACGCACATTGCGATTGAGGAGATTGAGTTACAACCAGACAGTTCATATGAGGAGAGACCGGTGGATATCCTAGATTATAGTGAGAGGAGGCAGAGATTAAAAGTAGTTCCACTTGTTCGGGTGCAGTGGCAGCATCACAATGTGGAGGAGTCTACATGGGAGCGGGAGGTGGATATGCGAGAGAAATATCCAGACTTATTTGTACCAGGTATACCTTATCTTTTGAATTTCAGAACGAAATTCCATTATTAGGGGGGGGAGTATGTAATACCCCATATTTTTATAATTTAAACAATTAAAGGATTAATTGAATTAAAATGTGAGAATTTAAGTGTTGATTAATCCGGATTTAAAATAAATATTAACTAATGTGCCAGGGTTAATACTTATTGATTTAATATTACTGTGTGATATCTAATATGGAATTATACACTTCATTAAATTGTTAAGAGTAAGAAATACGACAGTTTAGTAAATTAAGTCAGACGCGCGTGTGAGTCGTGTTGGGGCTAATCTAATGGAATAAATATATTAATTATTTTTAATAACTCGTATGGTCATTTTGAGTGCGTCGTTGAGTCGGAAGGATCGAGATAGTCAAAATAGTATACCCGAGTGTTTAGTTTGGGTCCTGTGGCAATTTTAGGCCTGACCGGCACCCCGAGAGGGCATTATGGTAAATTGTATTTTTAGGCTAATTTAATGGACGAAAATTAAGAGTTAATTATCAGCCAAGGAAAGTCCATTTGGGTCAGAAAAGTTTCAAGAAGTTAAGAACTGCCATAGAAGGTGTGAGGGAAGCTATTTCCAAGAGAAAAGGCCAAGTTAACACTACCTTACACAACCACCACCACCACCGTGTAGATCGGGACAAGGGGAACACAACCATACCATCAACGTCAAGAAATTAGACGACAAATTAAAGGCAAGTGTTTATAATTTTTTATACCTTAGCAATTATCATACTCATGTTAATGTAGGGATGTTATAATCATGTTTTAGTTCATAAAGTGACAAAAATTGAGGAATTAGGATATGTAGATTGAATCTGAGATTAAATAAATTGAAACCCTTCATGTATGTAGACTAAAAAAAATCACGTTTTGATGAACTTATGTGTAGAACGAATCTGGAAATTTTGTGTTCTTGAATAAGAATTTGAAGAACTAGGGTTTTGGTAAATTAAATTGGGGATTCCATGTTTTATTGATGATTTGATAATTCTAGGATGTTAGAATTCATATATAATTGATAGGATTCGAATTGGAACTGTTTATTTGGAGATTGGGATATTAATTTAGAGGTTTTAGGGTTAAAAATGGGGGAAAACACTGAAATTCTGGGTAGAAGACGAACAGTACAATCTCGCGCGATCTAGCGCGAAGTCGTTCAAGCGAGATTGCATCTCGTGCGAAGTCGCTCGAGTGGCACATGGCAGTCATTCGAATGACATGCTATCTGGTTCGAGCGACAGGGTGAATTTCTAGGAAATTTCCTAGGGGCAGTTTAGGAATTTTCCAGTCTTTACGAGTGAGAGAAATTTAATAAGTTAACAGATTTAAAATGAGGCAGGTCTACGAGGAAGTATGTGGGGTTATACTTTAATTAATCCGGAAAGAAGAGTTACTCTGGAAATTACTAAGGAATGGTAGTAATTTAGTAATACTTTAAAATACGTAATAATGAGAATGGAATACGTATGATAAATATATAAAAAGGCTGGGAGAATACCCATAATTATTAATAGGATGTGTGAATACCTTTTACTTTCTAGTATTATTTGTATGTCATACCTAGCTGGTTGTTATCACGGGAGGTGGCGTAGAGACAGTATTATCTAGAGGGGATTATTGACTTGTATCTCAGAACATAGTACTGTGAAGGCTTATTGGTGAGTTGATAAGCCAACTGACTATGGGAGCGTAGGTATGTGTGTGACCCATAGATATGTGAACTATGTTCCCCTCCATTATATGCGTTTTGTATATATGGTTTGCGGGATACTTCCGAACCGATAGTCCTTATTAGAATATGAGATGTACCGGGACATGATAATAGAGTATGCAATGCACTACATGTTTAGCCTTGGGGTGCTGTATTAGTATATGTATATTATAGTGGTGAATATATGTATATATGTAAAGGTGTTATTCCTACTGAGAGATAAATGGTAGGATATTGGGATACTACAATCTTAAGTGATGTAAGTTGTGAATACTTAACTTAGTGTGATAAACACTTAACCGAATTTATTAATAAATGCTGATATTATTAATGTGGGAAAATGGGGAATTTGATATGCTGCTACGAGTTATAATAAGAAGTATAAGTCTTTATATAGTTAGAAGTTTTATAAATGGCTAGGTGGGGATAAAGGTACATTAGGCGTGCACAATAGACGAGAGGTGAGAATCTCATGTGAGAGTTCGAACTAACATGCAATTGATACTCGCTTTATTATAAATTTTAAATACTTGCTAAAACAAATACTTTTACACATCGGGCTCTGACCCGTTTCTTGCATCTCTTCTCTCTCTTCCTACATATATATCTATTATATCAGGTGCTCAGCCACATGGACATCAGGCTTAGAGATTTGGATTGCTTGGCGTGCTGCAGCTGTTGTGGAAACTGTAGGTCTTCGTAGTATATGCCTCCATCATTTCATTTCCATTCCTTATAGACTTTCTATTTAGGGCATGTGTCACCCATTCCTTAGACAGTTTTTCAGAGATTATGTTTCAGTTACTTTCCGTTCATTTTCATTTGGATTTATGGTTACTATGATTTTGGTTTGGAGTTTTGAACTGGAATGTTTTATCCAATCTTTAGTTATTTCAGCATATGATTCTTATTCAATATTTTATTAATTAATTATGCTTGGATGGTTTATATTAAATTTATTGGTTTGGTAATTATATTGTATTAATTAAAAAGAAAAAAAATGTTTTGACACTTGGCTTAATTATATTAGGTGATTAAATGAGTTATTATGTTTTTGATTGTGATGCTAAGAGTGAACCAACCGAACATTCTGTTTTAAATTTTACAAGGGACTGATCACTCGATATTTAATTGGGCAGGGTGTCACAAGGATATTGTTGTCTACCTGACTCCTTTGATAGAAGAATTAAATGAGTTCTGGGAAGAGGGTGTGCAAGCATTTTACTCTTTTAGAAGAAAAGAATTTACGTTGAAAGCTATGTTGATGTGGGCAATTCATGATTTTCCAGCTTATGGGGCATTATCCGGTTGTGTAGTACATGGTTATTTAGGGTGTCTTATTTGTGGATAAGAGACTGAATCTCTTCATCTCTCCGCTAGCTCAAAAAATGTATACCATTGCCATAGGATGTTTTTACCCCATCTCATAGTTTTAGATTTGAGAAAGGTTCTAATATTTTACCGAGCGGGGTTGAACATAAGCTACGATCGAGAATACTTTCAGGCTCAAAAATTGAAAGTAAATCTTTTGATTGTGGAGCTTATGTTCCAGATAAGAGTCATAAATTTAAGAATGTCAAGCATAAGAAGACCCTAACTAGGAATGAAACTGAGATAAGAAAGGCATGGTCTATGAGGTCAATTTTATTTGATTTGCCTTATTGGAAGAATAACCCGGTGCGCCATGTATTGGATATGATGCACGCAGAGAAGAACATCGCTGAACATATTGTGGGTACATGCCTTGGGAGGAGTCATTCTAAGGATGGAGAAAATGCACGAAAAGACCTTAAAGCGTTGAAACTTAAGCCACAACTATGGTTGAAAGAAGATAGTAGGGGAAGGATAATAATTCCACCTGCTGCATTTACTTTGACGAGTGAGGAAAAGAAGGTGATTTCAGACACAATATATAATTTTAAAGTTCCATCTAATTTTTCGTCCAACTTGTAAAGGATTGTGAATTATACTACCCATGATTTACATAAGTGTAAGTCCCACGATTGGCATGTGATCATGCAATTGGTTCCTCTATTGTTTAAGCATTGTTTCTCCAAGCACAAGGATTTACGAAGGGATATTATGCAAATTAGTATCTGCTTCTCACTTTTATATGAGAAGCTAGTCAATCGATATCACATAGTAGCCGCGAAATTGGCGGTAAACGAAGCGATTTGTGTCTTGGAGAAGTAATTTCCTCCATCTTTCTTTGACATAAGTGTTCACTTGTTGGTACACCTATGTGACGAGGCACTTCTTTACGGCCAAGTTAGATATTGATGGATGTATCCGTTTAAAAGATTGATGAAAGTTTTCAAAGATTACGTCAATAATACACGATACATTGAAGGATCAATTACAGAGGAATACATCACCATGGAGTCATCAATCTACACTTGGGAATATATGCCTGACTCGACCAACGTGGATGACAATAATGAGTTTGTTGATGAGGGTGGTCATCTGTTAAGCAAAAGAGTGAAATTAATGAGTTTGGAACATGAACAAGTAGCTCGTTATCTATTTGACACACATGAAGATGTTGAAGAATGGAAAAAGTAAGTTTAAATTATGTTAACTTTTAAATTATTTTAATTTTTACATGATTTATTTTGTAATACGTTCGTCACGATCTATGCAGAAAATATGAAGCCTGTGAGACAATAAAAGACGAAAAACAATGGCACAATCAGATATCGAATTTAGGTTGTGGTTGTCACACGAGGTAATTATAATGAAAGTGGTTGTTATTAAATGTCACATTACAAGAATGTTTTACAGTTAACCTAATTAATTTATCTATATTCTCAACTCTTAAAGACGGGTGACGCGACATCAAGGCTTGCTCGTCTAGCCACCAGACCCTTGTTCATGGCACAAGAGTACAAAAAGTATCGATTGAATGGTTATGTATTCGATGCAAGGGTGTACGAAGAAAGTACAAATGTACAGAACTCGGGCATTTCATACAAGGCTCTTACTTTCTTTCAAGCCAACGCGAAAGATAAAAATCTAATTGAAGGTGAAATAACTCACTATGGTGTAATTCGAAATATAATTGAATTGGACTATGTAAACTTCAAAGAAGTTGTATTTTACTGTGATTGGGTAAGAGTTGAGGATAAATATGCTTGTAAAGTTGATCCTGGCACCAATTTGATCATAATTGACTTGTCCAAGTTGAAGAGCAACGAGCACGTGAGCGATGAGATGTTTGTTTGTGATTTTCAAAAGGCCAAGCAAGTGTTTTACTCGGAGTATATCAATAACGAGTTGTGGTCAATCGTCCTACATGCGTTAAAGCGTCTAAACAGTAGTGTGGATGACTTGGTTGCACCTACCGAATATCAATCCATTTTTTATGATAACCTGAATTTGAAATTATTTTTTTTATCTGTAATAAGTATTCAAATTATTTGTAATGACCAATGGTTGTATTACTCTAGTACTTTATTATCATTGGACGACAATTTAATACTTTTTATTCATTTGTACTTGATCATTTTAATTCTTGTAATAACCAAGTGAATATGTTAATTCTAATTTTAATCAATTTAATGCTTTAATTCAAAGTTCATGACCTGATAGTGTGTGTGCGTGTGTGTAAATTGAATTTGGTATTAGTATAAATTGAAATTGGTATAAATTGGCATTGGTATGTATTGTTATTATAGGATTTGAGCATTAATTCAAATTGATATTCATGTTTGTACTAATAATAATTTTTTTTATAGAAAATGACTTCATCAGGGCGCGATAGCGAAGGCGATGAGGGCTCCTCGGCCAGTAGGCCCCCCAAATGGGGCAAATTGGGGTACATTGCCAAGAATAAGACAAAATTATTAGCTAGAGCGCTAGAGTTGTTGAAAGCGATTGTTTGCCCGGGGTACACTGATTGGAGGTCCGTGCCTATTAACCTCAAGATGAACATATGGGGGGAACTACAGGTTGTGTATTTAATATTTATATTTATATTTATATTTATAATTGTAACACTTACTTTCTTTTTAGTTTGTATTTGTTTGATAGGAACAATTCGGTTTGTATGTGAACAATTCGGTTTGTATGAGACCAATGAGTGACAATTGGCATCTCGCCAATCGGGGAGGGACAACCGGGCGAAAAATTTGTATGTGCACTATTCCAGGCGGACGTCTTTTGCCGAGGTGGAGCACATGATGATAAGTTTATATTTTTCTTTAAATTTAGTAATTCTAATTTAGCATTACTTTGCGTTACTTACTAATTCTGTATTATTTTATTTCAGGATGCGGGGAGTGGCCCTGGGGGTAGGCCACATAGGCTCGATGCCTATTTGGCAATTCAGAAGAAAAAAGAACAAGGACAAGGAGGTGTCCCTGAGCATCGCATCCACCATTGTAAGTTATAAATGTTAATTTTTTTAATTATGTTATAATTTTATTATTTACTTAATTAACTTATCGTGTACTTTTTGTTTTTTCTGGCATAGCTTAAGGAAGTGCATGAGTCATAGTCTGATGTCGATAAAGCATCTTTGTCTATAGAAGAGCTCAACTAAGTGCTCGGGGAGGATCTCAAAGGGAGGACTAGGGGGGTGAGCTCACGGGTGTGGAAGTTTAGGATCATCAGCATGGAGTCGAGCAACATCGGGTTGGCACATAAGGTGGACTCCCATGATGATAAGCTATCAAGGTTAGAGACGATGATCCTAGATATGTACACCTTCATGATGCGTAAGTTGGGAAGGGCATGGTCAAGGGGAAGGAGAATGAGAAGGTGGTAGAAGTAGACAAGGACGAGGATGCCGATGCCACCGCTTCATCGCCGATATGCATGGACTCGATATGCATGGACCAACCTATGTCAACACTTGGTAGGTCAAGCATGTATCTACTTGACATATATTGTGGGCTAATGATAGCGACGTGGTTAAAGGATCCGAACTTCCTCCCGGGTATGCCGGTTCATGGACATCCCCTCCAAGACATTGAGGCAAGAGTGCGCATCACGCATATGGTGGAGGGAAAAAGGAGAACTCACCTTTATGCTTACGCAAACAATGCGGCGTTCAACATATTGCAGGGTGTCTCAATTCATATATCGTGTGGCCTTCCTTACTCCTCTGACCTGTTGAAGATTGAAATTATTTCTATCTTTTTTATTTGGATATTGGATTGTATTTTTATTTTTTTTTATTTTGGTTCATGTTGGTTTGGATATGGATGTTTTCATTTATATTTTATTTGGATATGGACTATATATTCCATGATTTCGTATATTATTTGTATTTTATTTGGATATATGCTGTTTGGACAGGTACAATTTTGTTATAACAGGTACAAATATATTGCTGGGTAGTGGAAGTGGCCATACTGCCCAACAATTTTTTTTAATTCTACACAGAATTGTCACGGTCAAGGACCATGACAAGGTTGTGACAATGAAACTTGCCAGTGTCTTTGACCGTGACAATTTTTTTGGTTTTGTCCAGGTATTGTCGCGGTCTTTGATCGTAATAAAACTTTTCAATGTCAAAGACCGTGACAGTACCGTGACAAGTTCATGACAAAAGAAGTTATCACTCCCAGACTTGTCACAATCATTGACCTTGACAAGTTTGACTTATCATGATCAATGACCTTCACAAGTCGACAGTTTTAGTGTAGTGTTATATTTATGATTCATGTTCTTAATTGTATGTATATAATTATTTATGGAATTAGTATGTCAAATACATGTTTGAAATCGCTAGATGTGCGAAGCTGAAGACTAAGGGAATATATTTTGTAATTAGCTAAGTCTTAAATGTTCCATAAAAGTGATACATATTTGAACTCAACTGTAGGACTATGTTTCCTATAATGTACTCAATTGTCTATAAAATATATATAGTTTGGGGAGAGGTATTGTTTTGTAACCTTAATAATTTTCTCTTTTTTTAAGTGAGATGGAAAAGCAATTGACTCTCGAGATGGTTAAAAGATAATTGCTACCCTACCAACAAAATTACCACCCATATGTTTAGACATTAGAGGCTTGCAAAATAACAAAAACTCAATTTTGGTAAGATCACAAAAAGACATAGAGATGATCTAAGAAAGGTGTTCCAAAAAAACTTGGAAATAATTACATTGGGGTGCTTCCTATTTTATTTGGGACTTCATTAGTGTTGCCTCTTAATAGGAATCTGTTCGTCTGTTGTGATTACGTCGGTGCAGTGCACTTCCAAGTCATTGATCTTGCATTGGGATAACACATTTATGATCGCAATGCAAGATTACGTAATACCCTGTATTTTTGGAAATCAAATTTAATTAATTAATTGGTATAATTAATTTAAAAGTTTATTTTGATTGAAATTTGAATTAAGATACACTACACCAAAGGATAAAAAAAGTCACCAAAATTCAACAGCTATTGTCACGGTTCTTGATTGTTACAAAATATATTTGCGTGTTGTTATAAACCTCGACTATCACAACAAACGGGATTTTTTTTATCGAAGGCTCATTACGGTCCTTGACCGTGATAAAAAAAAGGATGGATCTAGCCCTAAAACCCCTCATTTTCTTCTAAAACACACTGCTTCCATCCTCTCTCTCATAAATTCATCTGCCTCTCTCTTCTAGGTAAAAAAATCATCATTTTCACCCAAAAGGTATGATTTACATATATTGACTTCGATATAAATATACACACACACACATACTAGCGGATGCCCTTGCTTAAAGTCATGGCTGGAATTCCATTAAATTAAAAGTTTTATATGATTTATATACACACCTATACATGATAATCAAACATTACAAATTCAATAATAGTGAATACATTCTCAAAGCAATCTATGAATGGGATATGACATATCCCATATACAATCTTAATTTACTAATTACAAACACTAAAAAAATATAAATCAATATACCACTATCAAGACAATCTTAATTTACTCATTAAGATATCCATCAAAGATGAAAAAAGTTACATTAAGAACAAATTGGATGTAACACCCCATTATTTTGAGGGCATATTTATGAATATTATATAACATTTCACTCTAGATATTGTATTTTATATAAAAAAATTAATTTGGATTGAAATCAAATCAAACATTTAAATTTAAATTTCAGTGATTTTTGGACATTTTATGATAGTTCAATTTTGAATTAAAGGGCAATATGATAATATGCGTTATCTTAGGCTCCAAGCTAAAATTTGAGAGAGGGGCTATATAAGGAATATTATGGATGATTATAAGGAAAGAAAGATGAAAAAGAGAGACCAAAAACAAAATTTGTATAGGCAAAAACTAGAGGAATAAAAAGAGTCACTTTGGGGTGTTTATATCTTCTTTTTTGAGTTTTTTATTGATATTTGAGAAAAACACATACCTAACTCAATTTTTCGTGTAGAATCCAAATCTGAAGTTGGATCGGCAATTCGGATAAAATTTGGATCTGATTTTTTCGTGACTTTAAAACAATCCTACAACGGTGGATTTTGACTTGCTTAGGTATTTTCATTCTCCCGTTATTAATTTAGTGTGCTACACCTATTCAACCTTGATTGTATAGTTATATCCATGTTATGTGTCATATTTATATGTATTATATGCTCGTATACTATATTCTTTGTTTCTCCCATTTTATATGTGTTATTTTCATGCCGTGTATTGTTAGATAATGAAACTAGTTGATTTTACGAGCATGTTAGGTTATACAAATTGGGTAGAATACATATACATTTGATTTATGGGAATTGAATATGAAAATTATTTTAATTGAGAGAACGATATTATGATGATTATTATTAGAGAATGCATAGGAATTCCTTATCCAAACCACTCGTTGGGCGCGATGTGGTGTCGGCTACGATTTTGTTTATTACCTACAGACTAGGCCATGGACCTTAGTTGGCGAGTATGCCAAGTGTTATTATGGCATGCAAAGATTTTATGCAGGTGATGTCAGGTTATGATGGGTCCTGTGGCCGAGTTATGTTATTATTTTCTTGGGTTCATTGGATTGTTCTGATGATAATTAATAGGATAGTGGACGGTAGTTCATAGCGTACTGTAAAAAGTGCGGCGAAAATTTTGATATGGGGTCTTGGAATGTGTAGTTTTCATGGTGAGATCCTAAGTAATGATTATATTTTTTGGATTTTAGTTTGAGTGTTCATATTACATACACTATTTTATATGATGCACGCACACACGAGTATGTGTAGTTACACTTGGATCATTTATATGAGCTACTGAGTTTCCTGATCACCGCCCATAGTTTTTTGATTTTTAGGTTTGATGCGAGATAATATTTATGACATTGTTGGGGTTAAAATTTCCATTAGAGGCTCTGGATATTTATTTTCAAAATTTAAATGTATCATTTTGTTTAACGTAAATTATTTTATAAAAGGACATTTGAAATTTAATAAAATTGAGATATATTATTCAGTCGATTTATGTATTAATTCTTTCATATATTTATGTTAATTCTAAAATGTATTTTTATATAAAAAAAAGTCTATAATTTATCAAAAAAAATTAGTAGCACCTCTGGGGTGTTACAAAGTGGTATCAGAGCATATGTTATTTGTATCATTAGGCATGGGGTTATTAGTTCATTACGTTGGACGTTCAAAGAGATTTTATTATGTTGTATCTTATTTGGATGATGTCGTAATTTCTGTTGAATTTAATGGAAGAAAATTTGGGGAGAATTTTGAGGACGAAATTCCTTTTGTAGGGCGGAGAATGCAATACCCCATTATTTTAAGGGATTATTTATGAATATTATATAAGATTTCAGTCTGGATATTTTATTTTAAATAAAAATTTATTTTGGATTGAAATCGAATCAAACATTTAAACTTAAATTTCAGTGATTTTTGGGCATTTTATAATGATTTAACTATGTAAAGTAGAAAATTTTGAATTAAATGGTAATATGGTAATATGCGTTAGCTTAGGCTCTAAGATAAGATTTGAGAGAGGGTCTATATAAGGAATATTATAGATGATTGTAAGGAAAGAAAAATTTGAAGAGGCAAAAACGAGAGGAATAGAAAGAGTCACTTTAGGGTGTTTTAGATCTTCTTTTTTGAGTATTTTTTGATGAGATTTGAGAAAAAATCAAAACACATATCTGACCCAATTTTCATGTAGAATCCAAATTTGAAGTCGAATCGGCGATTCAAATAGCTTGGATTTGATTTTCTGTGTCTTTAAAAAGGCCTACAATGGTGGATTTTCACTCGCTTGAGATAGTTTCATTCTCCCGTTGTTAATTTAGTATGCTACACCTATTCAACCTTGATTGTATAGTAATAGCCATGCTGTGAGATACATCTATATGTATTATATGCTCATATACTATATTCATTGTTGTACCCATTTTGTATGTGTTATTTTCAAGCCGTGTAGTTTGGGCTAACGAAACCAGTTGATATTACGATCATGTTGGGTTATAGAAATTGGGTAAAATACATGTACATTTGATTTATAAGTATTGAATCTGAAATTTATTTTAATTGAGATAATGATATTATGATGATGATTATTGGAAAATTCATAGGCATTCCTTAGCCAAACCACCCGCTAAACAGTGTGTGTTGTTGGCAATGATTTTGTTTATTATCCAAAGACTAGGCTATTGACCCTGCTTGGCGAGTATGCCAATTGTTATTATGGAAGTGATGCCAAGATTTTATGGCAGTGATGTAATTTTATGATGAATCGTGTGGTCGAGTTATGTTATTTATTTTGAGGGGCTATTGGATTGTTCCGAGGATAATTGATAGGATAGTGAATGATAGTCCATATCGTACCGTGGGCAGTGTGACAGGAATTTAGATATGGGGTCTTAGGTTGTGTAGTTTCCATGGTGAGATTCTAAGTAATGATTATGTTTAGGATTTTAATTTGAGTGTTCATATTGCATACACTCTTTTATATGATGCACGCACAAACGAGTATGTGTAGTTACACTTGGAGCATTTATACGAGCTACTGAGGTTTTCGCTCACCCCTTAGTTTGTTGCATTTCAAGTTTGATATGAGATAATATTTATGGCATCGTTGGGGTTGGGATCGTCATTAGAGGCTCTGGATATTTATTTTTAAAGTTTAAATGCATCACTTTATTTAGTGTAAATTATTTTATAAAAGGAAATTTGAAATTTAATAAAACTGAGAAATATTATTGAGTCAATTTATGTAATTATGCTCCCGCAAATTTAAGCTCAATCTAAAAGGTATTTTTTGTAAAAAAATGTCTTTGATTTATCAATATTTTTTAGTAGCACCTCCGGGGTGTTACAAAGTGGTATCAGATAATAGGTTATTTATATTATCAGACTTGGGATTATTGGTTCGTTACGTTGTCCATTGAAAGAGATTTTATTTATGTTGTATCTTATTTGGGAGATGTCAAACTTTTTGTTTGAATTTAATGGAAGAAAATTTTGGGTGAATTTCGAAGACAAAATTCTTTTTGTAGCGGGAAGAATGTAATATCCCGTTATTTTGAGGGCTGCTTTATGAATATTATATAAAACTTTAGTCTAGATATTTTATTTTAAATAATTATTTTTTTTAAATCGAATCAAACATTTAAATTTAAATTTTAGTGATTTTCGGATATTTTATAATGGTTTAACTACGTAAAGTATACAATTTTGAATTAAAGCGTAATATAGTAATATGCATTAGCTTAGGCTCTAAGTTAAGATTTAAGAGAGGGGCTATATACTAAATATTATGGGTGATTATAAGGAAAGAAACACGAAAAGAGAGACTAAAAATGAAATTTGAAGAGGCAAAAACGAGATGAATAAAAATAGTTGCATTTGGGTGTTTTAGATCTTCTTTTTTGAGTATTTTTGGATGAGATTTGAACATATACTTGACCCAAAATTTTCGTGTAGAATCCAAATCTGAAGTCTGATTAGTGATTAGGATAATGTTTGGATCTAATTTTTCGCTGTCTTTAAAACAGACCCACAATGGTGAATTTTGACTCGCTTGAGGTAGTTTCGTTCTCCCGTTGTTAGTTTAGTATACTACACCTATTCAAACTTGATTGTATAGTTATATCCATGCTATGTGTTGAATTTATATGTATTATATGCTTGTATACTATATTCGTTGGTGCACCCATTTTGTATGTGTTTTTTTCATGCCGTGTAGTTTAGGGTAACGAAACTAGTTGATTTTACTAGCTTGTTGGGTTATAGAAATTGGGTAGAATACATGTACATTTTATTTATAAGAATGGAATCTAAAATTTATTTTAATTGACAGTATGATATTATGATTATTATTATTAGAAAATGCATAGTCATTCCTTAGCCAAACCAACCACTGAACGGGGCGTGCTATCGTCTGCGGTTTTTTATTATTCAAAGACTAGGCTATGGACCCTGGTTGATGAGTATGCCAAGTGTTATTATGGAAGTGATGCCAAGATTTTATGGGGGTGATACTAGGTTATGATGGGACGTATGACCGAGTTATGTTATTTATTTTGGGGGCCATTGGATTATTTCATGGATAATTAACAGGGTAGTGGATGGTAGTCGATACCGTACCGTGGGAAGTAAGGAATATTTTTTGATATGGGGTCTTGGGTTGTGTAGTTCTCGTGATGAGATCCTAGGTAATGATTATATTATTGGATTTTTAGTTTATTTGTTCATATTGCAAACACTTTGTTATATTATGTATGCACACACGAGTATGCATAGTTACACTTGGAGCATTTATACGGGCTATTGAGTTTCTCACTCACCCCCCCATAGTTTGTTGCATTTCAGGTTTGATGCAAGATAATATTTATGGCATTTTCGGGATTGGTATCATCATTACAGGCACTGGATATTTATTTTCAAAATTTAAATGTATCACTTTGTTTATTGTAAATTATTTTGTGAAATGATATTTGAAATTTAATAAAATTGAAATATATTATTCAGTTGATTTATGTATTTATGCTTTTATAAATTTATGCACAATCTAAAACATATTTTTTATTAAAAAAATGCTCTTATTTATCAATATTTTTCAGTAGCACCTCTCGGGGTGTTATATTGGATGACGAATCACGATATAACAACAATACGTACCATTTATGAACTCCGATTTCCCAACAATAAATATGTTCAAAGTTTTAACAATAAAAATGATTTATTGTTCTAAAATATAAATATAATAAGCAAGGACCAAATATCTATTTCATAAATTTAGTCCAATGATTCACATTCACATTCACATTCACGACGTTGCACGAATGTTGCCTTTCAGATGTCGGTTTCATTTATTTCCAAATTAATATTTAACTTAACTCACGCCTGACATACCATAAGAAAAACGTTTAATATGATTGGTTTTGGACCACCACCGGAGATGAACAGAAATAGCAATCAGTTCTTGCAAAATTGTACCCACGCTTTCACATTCTTTAATAGCCCCAAACACTAATAAACAAAAATGAACAAAAACAACAGGAAACATTTAAAGGGTGTTGGAGGCATAAATACAGTTCAATTATTATTTTAGTAATGAACTATTAGTCTAACTAATAAAAACTTAATTGTAAATTCCAAACTCACAATCCACAATGTATGTGCGTAATTATAAATGCTCAAATAGTTTAATACCTCCATGCCTGCGCCGATGGCACTCTAACACCACCAGGAAAAAATAATTTTTTGCAATTTTCATCAAAGCACGCAATCAATGTATTTAAGTTTTTACACTCGAAACATCCCCAAAATACACGTGTGTTCACTTTTTTTGTCAAGCCATGTCGGAGTCATATAGTTGGAATCATAAATAGAGAGGACTTCATAGTCTTTTATTTTTGAAAAACAATATTTGCCAAAAAGAAAAAAAGATTAAATATTCCATAAAAAACTCAAATCCATTAATTAGACCACAAATCTATAATATACTTGCATCTAATAACATATATGTATCTAGAGAGTACATCAATATGTACCAACCTATACTGAATTGGAACATTGAATGTTTTTCATCATTGCTTTCCAATATGTTCCCGCCAAAATAAATGTACACATCAAGATGCTCAAAAACTCAAAGAAAAAATTACTCCCTTATACGTAGGCATATAGTCAATGAATCAAAGCGTAGTGTACATAATTTGTAAACTCATGCCTACTTAAGTGTATACAAAGACACTATATTATTGAACATATATATCAAAGGGCACACAACATTTTAAGCAACTTTCATAAACCAATAACATTGTGGGAAAAAAGATTTTTGCAAAAATGGAAGTTTTGTATAATTTAAAAGAAATAGGTACTTGAATGAAAATGAAAATACATGGGCAAACATGTTTTGGATAAATTATTATCAAAACATGGATACAGTAACATAAAGATATATCCAAATGTGTTCTTTTCTTAATTCTGATAGTGTAGTTTCCAAGCATTTTGCCAGCTTAAATTTGAAAAAAAATCACAGCAGAATAAACACAATAAAAGGTACTTGACGATAAGTTTGGATTAGTGGAAGCATCCATTGGATTTATTTCCAGAGGCAACATGTACTGTACAAAAAATAAAGGATCATTTGAAATCCCGATTTACTTAAACTCTAATTAAACCAAACAAATAACTAATACGTGATGCTATGTCCATTATGGCTTAAAATAAGCAAAGTCTATAACAATAACAAAAAATAAATAAATATGAAAGCAACATGATTTTTTGACCTATAAGCACATACTAAGTCATTTACACTCATTAATATGAAATCACCCAAGCTTTGTTTTTATAAAAGATGAATCTAATGGGTAATGCACATTTACAGACTCGTTAATATGAGGACTACTCAAGCATAAATAGAAAGAACTTTAATACCAAAACTAAGAGATATAATAAATAAAAAAGAAATATATTTACCTTACACACCCATTTTTCTACGTGGACATTTCTACATGTGAAAATGTACAACTCTGGGAAAAAAGGGGTAATTGTTACTCCAAAACTAAAATATATTCCAACCATAAATAAATTATAGTTTTTGAATTAAATATTATAATTCAAGGTTATACTGTTTAAAACATATATTGATTTATTTCCATCCTTTAATTTCTCCTTTATTACGAAATCATATAAATTACATCCTCCTTATTTTAAGTGTGTTAATGTTTTGCTTGTGGGACAAATGCCATATGTTCTTTTTTTCCTACAATTTTTCCATCATACCTTAAAAATGGAATGCGAGTTTAATTCAATCATTTTTTATATGTTCTATTTTCATTTTTGAATTAATATAGGAATAATATAAAGAAATCCAAAGTATGTAGAAAAAATAAGGAATGCAGAGCATGTAGGGAAAATAGAAAGAAATGAGAAAGGGTACAAAACCATTACCATTATTGTGCCTAGAAAAACATCATTTAGTGAAGATGTGAATCCTTTTGAAGAAACCTTTCAAGGTATTTATTTGAATGGCTATGAGCTGGCCTTGTAGAGTCGATGCGTATTCAGCCACCTAAGGAACTATAAGATTTCAACTCTCAAGAGTGATTAGAACTCTCCCATCAAAGCTAAAAAAAATATCATTTAGCACTCTATAATATTAGATAAGTGAATCAAAATTATAATATTAGAGTGAAAAATACTCCAGTTGCCTACTAAATGTAGGCTTAAACATAGTGAAGCAAAAGATTGCATGAGTAATTAGTTTAATTTTTAGTATTAGTAATCTATCATTATTCTAACCCACATCTAAATAAACCAATAAAATAATAAAAACATGTTCACTTGATAAGGATACGCTAAAAATAATTGTAAATCATATATTATAAAAGATCATACCTATAACCAACTAATCATATTGAAGCTCCCTAGAGCTTAAATCATCTATGTTGAACAAAATTCAAATTTTCATTCACCAATAATTTCCATTAAGTGAAATATAAAACATAAATATTGAAATATTTTCATTAATCCAGAACCATAAACATTGAAATATTTAAATTAATCCAGCCACCAACTATGTGAAAAATCACTTTAATCACATGTCAATATTTTAATTACCAATTTCATTATATGACATTCGTAAAACTAAAATCATAATCAAAATAATAACATAACTAAAATCAAAGTACTTGTACAAGAGTATGGCCCAAGGGCTGAGTTATTGCTCTTTAGTCAGTTGAGATCTACAACCATTTTAAAGATATCCAAACACATATATACACTTTAACCATAATTTTAGATGCAAAATCCCAAACGCAAAATTTTTATAGAAAATAATTAAAATAAAGCTCTATACTGAAACTATTAAGCCATTTTTCCATAGACGAAACATAGTATGAAATAGTATAAGCTAACTATTGCGTCTAGGGTAAAAAAAATCCATGAGCAAATAAAAAATTAAAATTCCCTAAGAATATAAACATAACAAATCAAATTGTATAAACAATCCGAAACCTAGACATTGAACAATTTTAGGGGGCTAAACCAACCTCACTTAAGCTCCCATGATGTACACCTGCTTTAAGTTCAACTATATCTGTTGCATGTTAAAAGAAAAAGACTGTGAGTAACTATCTATAATACCCCGTAATTCTGCATAATTGGGAAAATACGCTTTATTTAAATTATGTGAGTAGAGCAAGTTAATATGATAAAATACGTGTTATTTAAATTATGCGAGTAGAGTAATTTAATGTGATAAAATACGTTTATTTAAATTACGTGATAAAATACGTTTATTTAAATTACATGAGCAGAGTAATTTAATGTGACATGTTTTAAATTAAATTACGTGAGTAGAGTAATTGTAATACCCCGTATTTTTATGCTATATTAATTTGGGGATTTATTAAATTTAATGTGAATTAATTATTTAATAAAATTCGGAAATTAATTATGTTATAATTATTAACGTGACGAGAGTTAGTAATTATGGGAAATTTGTCGAATATTACTAATGAGCAAAGTAATATATAATATTGGTTATATTGAATGTCACGAGTGAATAAAATGACAAATTTGAGTCAGGACGCGCCCGTGTCGCGTCGGGACTAAATAGTGAAAAATAAAAGAGAATATTTTATAAGTCATTCGTATGGTCATTTTGAGTGCGCCAACGCGTTCGGAAGGGTCGAGATAGACAGAAAAGTGTACCCGGGGGTTTACTTTGGGTCTCGGGACATTTTTAGGCCTAATTAGTACCCCGGGAGGGCGTTTTGGACATTTCGCAATTATGGGTGATTAAACCCACGAAAATTCAAGGGATATATCAAATGTCTAAGGTTTTCTTATAGGTTTATAACAACCAAAGACAAGTGACAGCCATAGGAGAGGGAAGGAGAGAGCTTCCAAGGCAATCCAAGGCTAAAAATCCATCCGTTTGCACCGCCACCACCACCAACACGTAGATCGCACGACGGGGAACGCAACCACACCAAAATCATCCGCAAACCAGAACGTCGAAAACCCCAGGCAAGTGTTTATCTTGCTTATTTCGTTGATGCATCTTTCATATTAGTTTAGGAGTAATTAGAATGAGTTTTTATGGAAGAAACCTAAGACATGAGTTAGGAAATTGCATGTAGTGATGGATAAATTGATAATTCTGGAAACCCTTGCCATGTAGAGGAATTACCCACGAAATTATGATGTTTATAAGAAGAAATTTTCTGGAAATACTGGTTGGAACTCTGTTTATGAAAATTCTAGGGTTCCTGATAATTATATAAATTTTTGGGCCATAAATCCATGATTGGTGTTAGAAATCTACATGCTTTACATTAGAAATACCTGGTATGATGATATAACGTTTGTGGTATGAATTTTGGGTCATTGGGTATGATAATTATGGAATTAGCGAAGGTTAGAAGATGAAACCCGTAACAGCAAATCTGCAGATTTCGCATACCTGCTTAATCGATCGATCGAGTCTAGAGCTTCGATCGATCGAAGGTTCGATCGATCGAAGGTTCGATCGATCGAAGGTTCGATCGATCGAAGGTTCGATCGATCGAGCCCCAGACCTCAATCGATCGACCCCTCCTGACAGACTCCTATTTCCCTTTTTAAGTTAGTTAAATTCAATTTATTGTGAAATAATTCTTGGACATCCTTAATAAAGTGTTTTGGGAGATAGGGAAGATCAATAGGACATATGAATAATTCTGGGACTTTTTAATAGGAGATGAAAATTGTATTTTTGGGGATAATTACTTAAGGGTCGATGAATTTATTTATTAAAGGGGGAAATGCATAAGAGAGTTACGTGGGAACATAAAAAGGACACCTACTGAATTTTATACTTGGGAGGATAGAGTCCATGAGAGTTACGTAATAAGTTGGAAGAATCCTTCGAATTGAAGTTAGAGACGAACCCTTATACGCGATTCTAATAATGTGGAAATAAGGATAAATGTCGTAACTATGGGATTTGAGATATACCTAATATTGATATGGTAATATTAGTATAGTTATATGATTGTGTATGCATATACTATCTATGTGTGAAAATCATACCCACGCTACTTGCTATCCTGAGGTTACCGCACTGGGACAGTCTTATCTCGATGGGACCTTTATGGGGGATATTGACTTGTACCCTAGAAGATAGATATCCTTGGTACAGGCTATCGAATGGATAGTTCAGACGGTCCTAAGAGACGCAGGTATGTGCCATCCTCTTAGAGACTTGGAATCTATGCTTCGACTCAATATTGTTTGTGTATGTGTTAATACAATTCGAGAGTGATTCCGAATTTGTATTCCCCTTAATACGAGTGATACGGGGTTTGGATAGTAGAGTATGCCCGCACCATAGTTTTTATTTGGGGTGCTGTTATGATATATATATTTTACGAGTAGTTAATATATATATGAAATTCTAAAATCTGGAACTGTCTACTGTGATTTGATATGTAGGACATGGTTGATGACTCAAATTGTAAATACTTGTTTTGAGAAAGTATAATATGACACTGGAAAACTTTATTGATTAATAAAGTTAGAATGAGAACTTTGGTCACTAATTGAAATATTCTTTTCAAACAATTGAATCATTAAATTTTGAATCCTGCGAATAACCTAAGATAAGTTAAATCATTGGAGAAAGATAGCGTGATATATGATGAGATAAACCATTGGGGTGTGCACATTAGAAGAGAGGTGAGAATTTCTCAAGAGAGTGTCGCACTAATATGTTGTTGCATTGGCCTGTATCAATTTAAATACTTGCTAAACAAATTTTTAAATCATATACACTATCGGGCTGTGACCCGTTTTTCTCCCTCTCTCTCTCTCTCTCTCTCTCTCTTGTATATATATGTATGTACTACAGGTGCCCAGCCACAGGGGCGTCTTGCTTAGGATCCCTTGGAAGGAACGTGCTGCAGCTTAGGTGGGAGTTGCAGGCCACTTGCTTAGACGATTTTATTTACTTGATTTCACTCCTATGATTCTCAGTTATTGGGGCATGTGTCGCCCTTTCCACTATTTATCTGTTTTATTGGGACATTTGTATTTCAGTTATTTATAGTACTGTTACTTTGGGATTTATTCAGCGTGTATGTTTTACATTAAGTTTTAAATGTTGGGATTTTTGGATGTTGAATGTTTAAATCAATTGGATTATGTTCCAGGATAATTGTGGTATGGTTCTTACTTATTGAAAATGTGGTTAATAATTAAATAAATAAGTTTTTCTTTAAAAATACAATTTGGTTAGAAAGGTTAAAAATGGTTTTGACACTTAGCTTAATTAATTAGGGTGTTAATTTGGAAAAAGTTATTTTTACGACAGTGATACTAAGAATGAACCAACTGTTCACCTTGATTTTAATTTAATAAAGGAGTGATCGCCCGGTATTTAATTAGGAGGGGTGTCACAGGTGGTATCAGAGCATCAGGTTCTAGTGTCCTTTAGGATCTGTGCGACTTATTATGCTTTCAGCGTTGCTTTATTTGATATAGAGCCCTAAATACTAGGAATGTTGTGTTCATCTCTATACATTGGGAATTCGTGCTTCTGTGATTTGTTTATTTGAATGATGAACTCATCCAAATTTACTTAAATTTTCAGATGGATCGTCAAGAAGAACTAACTAAAACGGTTAGGGGAATCAACGAGCAAGATCGAATCGCACCTCAGGTATCCCTAGAGAGAATATCAACCATCGAGTTAGCAGGTATCGTGGCACAAGCAATCACCACTGCAGTTTTACAATACCAAGAACGCAGCATACAGCTAAAAGGAGGCAACAGGCCTAGAGAGGTTAACCAAATACATGTGACTAAAGCTGACAAATGTGCGAAGACACCGAAATTGCGACAACAAACTACCCAAGACCGAGTCAGTTCTAGTCAACAACGTGGTAAAATGAAGCAGTTTTGAAAGAGGAATAAAGTCCCAAGTTAGCAAGGCCGACACCGACAGCAGCAGGGTCAGATGGGGAGTAAATTCGGAGGACGATGTTTTATGTGTGGCACGCATGGCCATAAACGCCAGGATTTCCCAGAGGGTGTTAGGGCCCCACAGCAGCAGGATGCCCGTAATGAGCCACAGGGGCTACCTTTTCCAGTCGCTCTCCCAGCACCAGCTCAAGTACCAGCCCTACCAACCTTTCCAGTAGCTCCAGTGCAGCAGGGGCAGTTATAGTACGGACGTGTCTATAACGTCCACTAGGCAGCAGCTCCACAGGCACCACCCGCGATTGAGGGTATGTTTCCTATCCATGGTACTATGGGTCGGGTTTTGTTTGATACTGGGGTGACACATTGTTTTATAGCTACGCATTTTGCGAAGGCCTTAGGGTTGTTAGCCACAGCAGAGAGCACAGTGACATGTGTAGACTCACCACTTGGGAGTGGGTCACTTATCTTCTTTATATACCGAGGAGTGGGGGTAGAGATTGATAGCTTATTATTACCTGCAGACATGTTAGTCTTAGATATGCATGAGCACGATGTTATTATCGGTATGGATTGGCTCGCAGCTTATAGAGCCATGATTGATTGCTTCGGTGGGAGCATTGTTTTTACCATTCTGGGGCAAGAGATGTTTGTAGTGGCGATGCCTAGCCCAGAGGGAGGCTCGACCGCTCATTTGTATTATATAGAGGAGGATACCTCTAAGGAGGTTGTGATTCCGTTAGACTCGATTCCAGTTGTTCGTGAGTATTCCGATGTATTCCAGGAAACACCAGGCCTACCCCCCAGTCGAGAGATACATTTGTTATAGATTTATTGCCAGATACTAGACCTATAGCACGCGCTCAATACCGTATGGCTCCGTCGGAGATACGAGAGTTACGAGATCAGATAGAGCAGCTGTTAGGTCAGGGCTTCATTCGCAGGAGTACCTCACCTTGGGGCGCTCCAGTTCTATTTGTGAAGAAGAGAGATGGTTCACTAAGGTTGTGTGTGGACTATCGGGAGTTGAACAATGTCACGATACAGAATAAGTATCCGTTGCCTCGAATCGATGATATGTTCGACCAGCTGAAGGAGCAACTTTCTTTTCGAAGATAGATCTGAGGTCGGGGTACCATAAGCTACGTATTAGAGAGCATGATGTTTCAAACACTGCCTTCTTGACGAGATATGGGTCTTATGAGTTCAGAGTGATGCCATTCGGTCTCACAAATGCTCCAGCTATGTTCATGGACTTAATGAACCGAGTATTCAGAGAGTTCTTGGATCAGTTTGTCATCGTCTTCATAGATGACATTTTGATATATTCACACTCCGAGGAGGAGCATGCCGAGCACTTGAGGCAGGTTCTTCAGACTTTACAAGAGCATCAGTTGTATGCTAAGTACGGGAAATGTGGATTCTGGTTGCGAGAAGTACATTTCTTGGGGCATGTTGTTTCTGAGCAGGGGATAGCAGTCGACCCAAGTAAAGTGTCAGCGGTGAGGGAGTGGGGACAGCCCATGACACCGACGGAAGTGCGTAGTTTCTTGGGGTTATCCGGTTACTACAGGAGATTCATTCGGGGATTCTCCAAAATAGCGGGTCCATTGACGAATCTGACTCGCAAGGGGGTACCATATGTTTGGGATGACGCTTGTCAGTTGGCTTTTGATGAGCTGAAAGACAAGCTTACTTCAGCGCCAGTCCTTGCTTTACCGAAGCCGGGTGTGGAGTACCTGGTTTACACCGATGCCTCTTTACGGGGACTTGGGGGAGTACTTCAGCAGGAAGAGAAGTCTATAGATTTTGCCTCCCGCAAGCTTAAGCCGCATGAGAAGAATTACCCCACCCACGACCTAGAGTTAGCAGCGGTCGTTTTTGCACTGCGAATATGGAGACACTATTTATTAGGGGAGAAGTTCCATTTGTTCACAGACCACAAGTCACTGCAGTACCTGTTCACTCAGCGAGAACTGAATATGCGTCAGCGCAGATGGTTAGAGTTTGTGAAGGACTATCAGTTCGACATACGGTATCATTCGGGGAAAGCCAATGTAGTTACTGATGCGTTGAGCCGTAGACCGATAAATGAGGTAGCGGACGTCTGGAAAGCGAAGTGGAAGGAGTTGGGTCACCAGGCCGCAGTAGCCCGTTCCTTCGTATCTGTTATGACGGTCACACCCGAGATTGTTACGAGGGTAATACAGGCCCAAACCACAGACCTATTTTGCCAGGAGAAGATTGTACGACTTTTAGCCGAGGGTGCTGAGTCCTATTCTGTTAGTTCTGATGGGGGTTTGAGGTTTAATGGGAGATTGGTGGTTCCAGAAGGGGCAGAATTGCGTCATGCAGTGATGACCCAATCTCACGGGTCTCGATTTGCGGTACATCCTGGAGGAGATAAGATGTACCAGGATATGAGGAGGCAATACTGGGGGAGTGGGATGAATAAGGACATTGCTGAGTTCGTGTCCAAATGTTCTACCTGCCAGCTGGTGAAGGTGGACCATCAGAAACCGACAGGATTGCTTCAGCCATTGGAAGTACCCGCATGGAAGTGGGAGAGTATTTCCATGGATTTTATTACAGGGTTGCCTACATCACAGCGGGGCCACGACTCTATCTGGGTGATTGTAGACCGTTTGACCAAGGTGGCTCATTTTCTGCCGGTGCGGACAGATTATACCATAGGTCAGTATGCTCAGTGGTTCATTGCTGAAATTGTCAGATTACATGGGGTGCCCCTGAATATTGTGTCACATAGAGACAAGATTTTCGTGTCACGTTTCTGGGAAAGCTTTCAGGAGGTTATGGGTACTGAGTTGAGGTTGAGTTCAGCTTATCACCCACAGATAGATGGACAGACAGAGCGTACTAATCAGATGTTGGAGGATATGCTACGCATGTGTGTTCTTGATTTTGGAGGAGGTTGGGAGCCACATCTTCCACTGGTAGAGTTTGCTTATAATAAGTCTTATCAGTTCACGATTGGCATGGATCCATTTGAGGCTCTGTATGGCAGGCCTTGTCATTCCCTAACATGTTGGCTCGAGGTGGGGGATAACAAGTTGCTTGGATCGGAGGTGATTTAGGAAACCTCCGCAAGGATTGAGATGATCAGGAGTCGTATTCGAGTAGCCCAGGACAGGCAGAAGAGCTACGCCGATGCGAAACGGTTCTTCCGGGAGTTTAATGTGGGGGACCAAATGTTACTGCGTGTATCTCCTATGAAAGGAGTGATGAGGTTCGGGAAGAAGGGGAAATTGTCCCCGAGGTACGTGGGACCATTTCCCATCATCGAGAGGATTAGGTCGGTAGCATACAAATTGGGACTGCCAGAACATTTGCATTGCATTCACTATGTATTCCACATCTCGTCGTTGAGACGGTATCTTCGGGATGATATGGACCATACTCACATTGAGATAGATGAAATAGACTTACATCCTGATAGCTCTTACGAGGAGAGACCGGTATCTATCCTAGACTATAGTGAGAGGAAATTACGGTCGAAGATAGTTCCACTTGTACGGGTCCAGTGAGAGCATCATAATGTGGAGGAATCCACTTAGGAGCGCGAGGCAGATATGCGCGAGAGATATCCAGAATTATTCTTATCAGGTATGCCTTATTTTTCGAATTTCGGGACGAAATTCCGTTATTAAGGCGGAAGTATGTAATACCCCGTATTTTTATGCTATATTAATTTGGGGATTTATTAAATTTAATGTGAATTAATTATTTAATAAAATTCGGAAATTAATTATGTTATAATTATTAACGTGACGAGAGTTAGTAATTATGGGAAATTTGTTGAATATTACTAATGAGCAAAGTAATATATAATATTGGTTATATTGAATGTCACGAGTGAATAAAATGACAAATTTGAGTCAGGACGCGTCCGTGTCGCGTCGGGACTAAATAGTGAAAAATAAAAGAGAATATTTTATAACTCATTCGTATGGTCATTTGGAGTGCGACAACACGTTCGGAAGGGTCGAGATAGTCAGAAAAGTGTACCCGGGGGTTTACTTTGGGTCTCAGGACATTTTTAGGCCTAATTAGTACCCCGGGAGGGCGTTTTGGACATTTCGCAATTATGGGTGATTAAACCCACGAAAATTCAAGGGATATATCAAATGTCTAAGGTTGTCTTATAGGTTTATAACAACCAAAGACAAGTGACAGCCATAGGAGAGGGAAGGAGAGAGCTTCCAAGGAAATCCAAGGCTAAAAATCCATCCGTTTGCACCGCCACCACCACCAACGCGTAGATCGCACGACGGGGAACGCAACCACACCAAAATCATCCGCAAACCAGAACGTCGAAAACCCCAGGCAAGTGTTTATCTTGCTTATTTCGTTGATGCATCTTTCATATTAGTTTAGGAGTAATTAGAATGAGTTTTTATGGAAGAAACCTAAGACATGAGTTAGGAAATTGCATGTAGTGATGGATAAATTGATAATTCTGGAAACCCTTGCCATGTAGAGGAATTACCCATGAAATTATGATGTTTATAAGAAGAAATTTTCTGGAAATACTGGTTGGAACTCTGTTTATGAAAATTCTAGGGTTCCTGATAATTATATAAATTTTTGGGCCATAAATCCATGATTGGTGTTAAAAATCTACATGCTTTACGTTAGAAATACCTAGTATGATGATATAACATTTGTGGTATGAATTTTGGGTCATTGGGTATGATAATTATGGAATTAGCGAAGGTTAGAAGATGAAACCCGTAACTGCAAATCTGCAGATTTCGCATACCTGCTTAATCGATCGATCGAGTCCAGAGCTTCGATCGATCGAAGGTTCGATCGATCGAGCCCCAGACCTCGATCGATCGACCC
The DNA here is from genome assembly GCA_949130495.1 of Sambucus nigra. Taxonomy (NCBI): domain Eukaryota; kingdom Viridiplantae; phylum Streptophyta; class Magnoliopsida; order Dipsacales; family Adoxaceae; genus Sambucus; species Sambucus nigra. The sequence goes on from OX422213.1 coordinate 189,542,238, forward strand.
CTCCTGACAGACTCCTATTTCCCTTTTTAAGTTAGTTAAATTCAATTTATTGTGAAATAATTCTTGGACATCCTTAATAAAGTGTTTTGGGAGATAGGGAAGATCAATAGGACATATGAATAATTCTGGGACTTTTTAATAGGAGATGAAAATTGTATTTTTGGGGATAATTACTTAAGGGTCGATGAATTTATTTATTAAAGGGGGAAATGCATAAGAGAGTTACGTGGGAACATAAAAAGGACACCTACTGAATTTTATACTTGGGAGGATAGAGTCCATGAGAGTTACGTAATAAGTTGGAAGAATCCTTCGAATTGAAGTTAGAGACGAACCCTTATATGCGATTCTAATAATGTGGAAATAAGGATAAATGTCGTAACTATGGGATTTGAGATATACCTAATATTGATATGGTAATATTAGTATAGTTATATGATTGTGTATGCATATACTATCTATGTGTGAAAATCATACCCACGCTACTTGCTATCCTGAGGTTACCGCGCTGGGACAGTCTTATCTCGATGGGACCTTTATGGGGGATATTGACTTGTACCCTAGAAGATAGATATCCTTGGTACAGGCTATCGAATGGATAGTTCAGACGGTCCTAAGAGACGCAGGTATGTGCCATCCTCTTAGAGATTTGGAATCTATGCTTCGACTCAATATTGTTTGTGTATGTGTTAATACAATTCGAGAGTGATTCCGAATTTGTATTCCCCTTAATACGAGTGATACGGGGTTTGGATAGTAGAGTATGCCCGCACCATAGTTTTTATTTGGGGTGCTGTTATGATATATATATTTTACGAGTAGTTAATATATATATGAAATTCTAAAATCTGGAACTGCCTACTGTGATTTGATATGTAGGACATGGTTGATGACTCAAATTGTAAATACTTGTTTTGAGAAAGTATAATATGACACTGGAAAACTTTATTGATTAATAAAGTTAGAACGAGAACTTTGGTCACTAATTGAAATATTCTTTTCAAACAATTGAATCGTTAAATTTTTAATCCTACGAATAACCTAAGATAAGTTAAATCATTGGAGAAAGATAGCGTGATATATGATGAGATAAACCATTGGGAAGGTTAGTGCAATAGGTGTGCACATTAGAAGAGAGGTGAGAATTTCTCAAGAGAGTGTCGCACTAATATGTTGTTGCATTGGCCTGTATCAATTTAAATACTTGCTAAACAAATTTTTAAATCATATACACTATCGGGCTGTGACCCGTTTTTCTCCCTCTCTCTCTCTCTCTCTCTTGTATATATATGTATGTACTACATGTGCCCAGCCACAGGGGCGTCTTGCTTAGGATCCCTTGGAAGGAACGTGCTGCAGCTTAGGTGGGAGTTGCAGGCCACTTGCTTAGACGATTTTATTTACTTGATTTCACTCCTATGATTCTCAGTTATTGGGGCATGTGTCGCCCTTTCCACTATTTATCTGTTTTGTTGGGACATTTGTATTTCAGTTATTTCTAGTACTGTTACTTTGGGATTTATTCAGCGTGTATGTTTTACATTAAGTTTTAAATGTTGGGATTTTTGGATGTTGAATGTTTAAATCAATTGGATTATGTTCCAGGATAATTGTGGTATGGTTCTTACTTATTGAAAATGTGGTTAATAATTAAATAAATAAGTTTTTCTTTAAAAATACAATTTGGTTAGAAAGGTTAAAAATGGTTTTGACACTTAGCTTAATTAATTAGGGTGTTAATTTGGAAAAAGTTATTTTTACGACAGCGAGAACTGAATATGCGTCAGCGCAGATGGTTAGAGTTTGTGAAGGACTATCAGTTCGACATACAGTATCATCCGGGGAAAGCCAACGTAGTTGCTGATGTGTTGAGCCGTAGACCGGTAAATGAGGTAGCGGACGTCTGGAAAGCGAAGTGGAAGGAGTTAGGTCACCAGGATGCAGTAGCCCATTCCTTTGTATCTGTTATGACACTCACACTCGAGATTGATACGAGGGTAATACAGGCCCAAACCACAGACCCATTTTGCCAGGAGCAGATTGTACAACTTTTAGCCGAGGGTGCTGAGTCCTATTCTGTTAGTTCTGATGGGGGTTTGAGGTTTAATGGGAGATTGGTGGTTTCAGAAGGGGCAGAATTGCGTCATGCAATGATGACCCAATCTCACGGGTCCCGATTTGCGGTATATCCTGGAGGAGATAAGATGTACCAGGATATGAGGAGGCAATACTGGTGGAGTGGGATGAAGAAGGACATTGCTGAGTTTGTGTCCAAATGTTCTTCCTGCCAGCTGGTGAAGGTGGACCATCAGAAACCGTCAGTATTGCTTCAGCCATTGGAAGTACCCGCATGGAAGTGGGAGAGTATTTCCATGGATTTTATTACAGGGTTGCCTACATCACAGCGGGGCCACGACTCCATCTGGGTGATTGTGTACCGTTTGACCAAGGTGGCTAATTTTCTACTAGTACCGTTTGACCAAGGTGGCTCATTACCGTTTGACTAAGGTGGCTCATTTTCTACCAGTACCGTTTGACTAAGGTGGCTCATTTTCTACCAGAAGGAAGGAAGGGAAAATTCTAAGGAGATTTCACCACAAAGTTTTTGGGAAGGAAGATTGAAGGATCAAAATCATTAACCATCATCAACAACCACGAAATCAGACGCTATAAATCATAAGGCAAGTGGTTATTTGCAAAATAAATTGAGTTATAATACCCATACTTAAGCTTTAGGAAGAACATGTTTTTATGATATTTTTGGGAGTAAAACAATTTATTGTGATCCATGATTGATAGGGATTGCATGTAGGACGTTTTTGATCTCCAAGTATTCTGATATCATAGAAAACTAGATGATGAATTCGAACTAAAAAATCTGGAATTTGTATGAAAGATGTAAAGCATGTATTTTTAGGGTTCTTGAATACTAGAAAGATTTTTAGTTAAATTGGCCGAGATTTATAATGATTTTATGGGGGTGATACTAGGTTATGATGGGACGTATGACCGAGTTATGTTATTTATTTTGGGGGCCATTGGATTATTTCATGGATAATTAACAGGGTAGTGGATGGTAGTCGATACCGTACCGTGGGAAGTAAGGAATATTTTTTGATATGGGGTCTTGGGTTGTGTAGTTCTCGTGATGAGATCTTAGGTAATGATTATATTATTGGATTTTTAGTTTATTTGTTCATATTGCAAACACTTTGTTATATTATGTATGCACACACGAGTATGCATAGTTACACTTGGAGCATTTATACGAGCTATTGAGTTTCTCACTCACCCCCATAGTTTGTTGCATTTCAGGTTTGATGCAAGATAATATTTATGGCATTTTCGGGATTGGTATCATCATTACAGGCACTGGATATTTATTTTCAAAATTTAAATGTATCACTTTGTTTATTGTAAATTATTTTGTGAAATGATATTTGAAATTTAATAAAATTGAAATATATTATTCAGTTGATTTATGTATTTATGCCTTTATAAATTTATGCACAATCTAAAACATATTTTTTATTAAAAAAATGCTCGTATTTATCAATATTTTTCAGTAGCACCTCTCGGGGTGTTATATTGGATGATGAATCACGATATAACAACAATACGTACCATTTATGAACTCCGATTTCCCAACAATACATATGTTCAAAGTTTTAACAATAAAAATGATTTATTGTTAAAAAATATAAATATAATAAGCAAGGACCAAATATCTATTTCATAAATTTAGTCCAATGATTCACATTCACATTCACGACGTTGCACGAATGTTGCCTTTCAGATGTCGGTTTCATTTATTTCCAAATGAATATCTGACTTAACTCACGCCTGACATACCATAAGAAAAACGTTTAATATGATTGGTTTTGGACCACCACCGGAGATGAATAGAAATAGCAATCAGTTCTTGCAAAATTGTACCCACGCTTTCACATTCTTTAATAGCCCCAAACACTAATAAACAAAAATGAACAAAAACAATAGGAAAAATTTAAAGGGTGTTGGAGGCATAAATACAGTTCAATTATTATTTTAGTAATGAACTATTAGTCTAACTAATAAAAACTTAATTGTAAATTCCAAACTCACAATCCACAATGTATGTGCGTAATTATAAATGCTCAAACAGTTTAATACCTCCATGCCTGCGCCGATGGCACTCTAACACCACCAGGAAAAAATAATTTTTTGCAATTTTCATCAAAGCACGCAATCAATGTATTTAAGTTTTTATACTCGAAACACCCCCAAAATACACGTGTGTTCACTTTTTTTGTCAAGCCATGTCGGAGTCATATAGTTGGAATCATAAATAGAGAGGACTTCATAGTCTTTTATTTTTGAAAAACAATATTTGCCAAAAAGAAAAAAAGATTAAATATTCCATAAAAAACTCAAATCCATTAATTAGACCACAAATCTATAATATACTTGCATCCAATAACATATATGTATCTAGAGAGTACATCAATATGTACCAACCTATAGTGAATTGGAACATTGAATTTTTTTCATCATTGCTTTCCAATATGTTCCCGCCAAAATAAATGTACACATCAAGATGCTCAAAAACTCAAAGAAAAAATTACTCCCTTATACGTAGGCATATAGTCAATGAATCAAAGCGTAGTGTACATAATATGTAAACTCATGCCTACTTAAGTGTATACAAAGACACTATATTATTGAGCATATATATCAAAGGGCACACAACATTTTAAGCAACTTTCATAAACCAATAACATTGTGGGAAAAAAGATTTTTGCAAAAATGGAAGTTTTGTATAATTTAGAAGAAATAGGTACTTGAATGAAAATGTAAATACACGGGCAAACATGTTTTGGATAAATTATTATCAAAACATGGATACAGTAACATAAAGATATATCCAAATGTGTTCTTTTCTTAATTCTGATAGTGTAGTTTCCAAGCATTTTGCCAGCTTAAATTTGAAAAAACATCACAGCAGAATAAACACAATAAAAGGTACTTGACGATAAGTTTGGATTAGTGGAAGCATCCATTGGATTGTTTCCAGAGGCAACATGTACTGTACAAAAAATAAAGGATCATTTGAAATCACGATTTACTTAAACTCTAATTAAACCAAACAAATAACTAATACGTGATGCTATGTCCATTATGGCTTAAAATAAGCAAAGTCTATAACAATAACAAAAAATAAATAAATATGAAAGCAACATGATTTTTTGACCTATAAGCACATACTAAGTCATTTACACTCATTAATATGAAATCACCCAAGCTTTGTTTTTATAAAAGATGACTCTAATGGGTAATGCACATTTACAGACTCGTTAATATGAGGACTACTCAAGCATAAATAGAAAGAACTTTAATACCAAAACTAAGAGATATAATAAATAAAAAAGAAATATATTTACCTGACACACCCATTTTTCTACGTGGACATTTCTACATGTGAAAATGTACAACTCTGGGAAAAAAGGGGTAATTGTTACTCCAAAACTAAAATATATTCCAACCATAAATAAATTATAGTTTTTGAATTAAATATTATAATTCAAGGTTATACTGTTTAAAACATATATTGATTTATTTCCATCCTTTAATTTCTCCTTTATTACGAAATCATATAAATTACATCCTCCTTATTTTAAGTGTGTTTATGTTTTGCTTGTGGGACAAATGCCATATGTTCTTTTTTTCCTACAATTTTTCCATCATACCTTAAAAATGGAATGCGAGTTTAATTCAATCATTTTTTATATGTTCTATTTTCACTTTGAATTAATATAGGAATAATATAAAGAAATCCAAAGTATGTAGAAAAAATAAGGAATGCAGAGCATGTAGGGAAAATAGAAAGAAATGAGAAAGGGTACAAAACCATTACCATTATTGTGCCTAGAAAAACATCATTTAATGAATATGTGAATCCTTTTGAAGAAACCTTTCAAGGTATTTATTTGAATGGCTATGAGCAGGCCTTGTAGAGTTGATGCGTATTCAGCCACCTAAGGAACTATAAGATTTCAACTCTCAAGAGTGATTAGAACTCTCCCATCAAAGCTAAAAAAAAATATCATTTAGCACTCTATAATATTAGATAAGTGAATCAAAATTATAATATTAGAGTGAAAAATATTCCAGTTGCCTACTAAATGTAGGCTTAAACATAGTGAAGCAAAATATTGCATGAGTAATTAGTTTAATTTTTAGTATTAGTAATCTATCATTATTCTAACCCACATCTAAATAAACCAATAAAATAATAAAAACATGTTCACTTGATAAGGATACGCTAAAAATAATTGTAAATCATATATTATAAAAGATCATACCTATAACCAACTAATCATATTGAAGCTCCCTAGAGCTTAAATCATTTATGTTGAACAAAATTCAAATTTTCATTCACCAATAATTTCCATTAGGTGAAATATAAACCATAAATATTGAAATATTTTCATTAATCCAGAACCATAAACATTGAAATATTTAAATTAATCCATCCACCAACTATGTGAAAAATCACTTTAATCACATGTCAATATTTTAATTACCAATTTCATTATATGACATTCGTAAAACTAAAATCATAATCAAAATAATAACATAACTAAAATCAAAGTACTTGTACAAGAGTATGGCCCAAGGGCTGAGTTATTGCTCTTTAGTCATTTCAGATCTACAACCATTTTAAAGATATCCAAACACATATATACACTTTAACCATAATTTTAGATGCAAAATCCCAAACGCAAAATTTTTATAGAAAATAATTAAAATAAAGCTCTGTACTGAAACTATTAAGCCATTTTTCCATAGACGAAACATAGTATGAAATAGTATAAGCCAACTATTGCGTCTAGGGTAAAAAAAAACTATGAGCAAATAAAAAATTAAAATTCCCTAAGAATATAAACTTAACAAATCAAATTGTATAAACAATCCGAAACCTAGACATTGAACAATTTTAGGGAGCTAAACCAACCTCACTTAAGCTCCCATGATGTACACCTACTTTAAGTTCAACTAAATCTGTTGCAAGTTAAAAAAAAAAGACTGTGAGTAACTATCTATAATACCCCGTAATTCTGCATAATTGGGAAAATACGTTTTATTTAAATTATGTGAGTAGAGCAAGTTAATATGATAAAATACGTGTTATTTAAATTACGCGAGTAGAGTAATTTAATGTGATAAAATACATTTATTTAAATTACGTGATAAAATACGTTTATTTAAATTACATGAGCAGAGTAATTTAATGTGACACGTTTTAAATTAAATTACGTGAGTAGAGTAATTGTAATACCCCGTATTTTTATGCTATATTAATTTGGGGATTTATTAAATTTAATGTGAATTAATTATTTAATAAAATTCGGAAATTAATTATGTTATAATTATTAACGTGACGAGAGTTAGTAATTATGGGAAATTTGTCGAATATTACTAATGAACAAAGTAATATATAATATTGGTTATATTGAATGTCACGAGTGAATAAAATGACAAATTTGAGTCGGGACGCGCCCGTGTCGCGTCGATCGATCGACCCTGGCTGGACTTCCTTTTCATTACCGTCACTCGATGGGAACCTTAGTGATGTTATTGTACCTATGAGGAGACTTCATAAATACCAGTAGGTGTACCATTAGATTTCTTCATAAATGTTTAAGTGGGAATTTTGGAGAAATGGACCGACGGGAAAACGGTCGATAACCGTATGTTGGGATTGTGAGAATTTAGCTACGGAAAGAGTGAGAGTAAATTTTCGGAATAATACCAGTAAGTTAAAGCTAACTTAACTACTGAATTAAGGGAGGGGTAACTAGGACCCTTAGAGTTGCATGAATACTCGAATAATTACAATAGTGAAATAAATTGTAAATTAATGAGTACGGTGAATATAAGTAAAATATATTACGTACGGGCGTGATTTGATAGGTCGGGTGTGTACCTACTAAGTTATATAAAAGTTTGGGTTAAGATAATTTTACCTAAATTTAATTATGTTAGGGTCGATGTGACATTCTGAACTAACACAAAGTTATTATATGTTTGGGGTCGATGAAAAATGCCGAACCAAACTTTAAACTGGTGTCGCGATGAAAGACTCCCCGAACCAGAATATGTGTATATATTTATATTTTTAAATAGTTGGGGTCGATGGATCATTCCGAACCAACTCTTACTTGGGGTCGATGAATCATTCCGAACCAAGAGTCCTTTATGTGTAGTAAAAGGATATGTTAGTGATAACTGATATTAAATACATTATTATGTGATAAAATGTATTCTATGTGTATAATCTACAGATTTAGAATAGTAGATAATGAAATGAATTGTAAATACCTTAGTAATAATTTATAGCGTGATGTAATTATTACAAGAATAAGGACAACGAACAGTAAATAAGTTACCTACGCTTATGGGTAGTATAACTAGGTGAACTAAGTATCCTCGATAGTCATGCACTATAGAAGAGAGGTGAGGAAGTTCAAGGGAGTGTGCGAAACCTTAATATGTGTAATCAATAACTTAATTGCGATAACTGCTTGCAAAATATTTTCAAATGTTTTGAGTACTAAATCTTACTATGTAAAATTTTTAAAAACCTTTTAGGTGCCCAGCCACAGGGACACCCAGCGTGATTTCATTCCAGGGATTTGTGAGCTGCAGCAAGTGTGGATGTTACAGGGATTGTTTAGGCGCTTCCTCTTTTTTTTTCAGTTCTAGTGCAGGATCTCAGTTTTAGTATTCTTAGTTGGGACATGTTGTCCTATCTTTACTGTTACATTTTATTCTAATTATGGATTTTTAGTTGTCTTTTATTGGCCATGGTTTTCGGAAAGACTTTACCTGTTTTCAGATTATTTTTGCAAACTGTTTTATTATTACTAGATTTTGTGATGTGATTGTATTGTTTAATTATTCTTCTTAAGGAAGATAAAATTTGGAAGCGTTCGGCAGTGATGCTAAGAATGAACCATTTAAGAAACCTGTTTAAATTAAATTAAGGCTTGATCACCCAAGATTTAATTAGGCGGGGTGTCACACTATCTTTATAATTAAAAAAACCAATGGAAATTTTAAAAAAATGTCTTCGGATATGTGATTATGTGTGCGTGAGTGTGTGTGTAAGAGGGTGAGATAGAGATAGGCAAAAGAGGTCTATGGTTTCATTTGTGTGTGTGAGAGAGAGAGAGAGAGTTTGGAGTGGTTGCGTGCATAAGAGGGTGGGAGACATAGGCGGAGATAGAGGCAGAGGCCAAGGTGGATGATAGATAGAGGTAGATGGAGAGTGAGATGCAGAGGATGAGGGAGGGAAGTAGGTTAGTGAGAGGGGGAGAATGAGAGGGGAGGCGACGTGTTGAGTTTTTTGTCATAAGACTCATCTTGAGACATGGCACTCTATTAGATACTTGGATATCAATTAATAAACCAATCTAATCCCTTAGATTGTTTCAAATATATATATATATATATATATATATATATATATATATATATATATATATATATATATATATATATATATGTGTGTGTGTATGTGTGTGTGTGTGTGTGTGTGTGTGTAAATTTAGTCGTAGTTGTTGAATTCATGTGTTTATTTGTTATAAAATAGTTGTATTTAGATGTATGGCTTTGATAACTTGTACAAAAGCTATGTTTGAACAATTTGACTTTGATATTTGTTTGGTCTTGAAAATATATATTTATTTGTCGTAAAACAATTGTATTTACATGTATAACTTGATATTAGAAAACAACTTGTGCAACACCTAAGTTTGAAGGTTTGATCAATTTGACTTTGATACTTGTATGGGCATGAGTATATGTGTTTATTCACTATAAATGTAATCATTTTGGTTTAAAAAAATAATTTGTGGGTTTATTTAAAAATGTGAAGGATTTTGGGATTTCGTATGTATAGTCTGAATAATTTGTATGTTTATTTAAATATGTAATCAAGAACACAATGGACGTTCTACCATGATTTCCAATTTGGTATGTATTGTAGCTTGGGGTTTCAACCTACGTTTTGAAAATTGAATTCAATTAGTTTATAAGTATAATTAAAACTAATTTGGTATGTATAAACAACTTAAAGTTTCAATCTGGGTTATGAAAGTTGGATTCGATTAGGTTATAAAGTATAATTAAAACCAATTTGGTGTATATGCGTGGCTTAGGGTTTCAACCTAGGTTTAAAAAATTGGATTTGATTAAGTTATAAAGTAAACGAATTCTTATGTATACACAACTTAGGGATTTAACATTACACTATTTTATTGTTAACTAATGATTTAGCTACCCACGGGGATAAACCAACTTATAGAATCACCCCTTTTGTTCACATTTGGTAGGTAATGATTCCTACAAGATGTTATCGGATATACTCTATACAAGTGGATGAGTGAAACAAATAGACTTGGGGATGTGTACTCTATAGGTGCTAATGAGTTCGTAAAATTCTCAAAGAGGTATCTCAATGATGAAGAGTTTTCATGTCCTCTCTCACGTTGTAGAAATTGAAAACTTTATTATTGTCCTGATTTTGGAGAGGAAACTGGATCTCAACATCTCAAGGATAGTAGCTAAATTATATATTATTCCCATAGGAGATTCTTGCCTCCCGATTATAGGTTTAGATTTGATAAAGACTCTAATTTTGTATCGAGTGGGGTAAAAAATAAGCTACCTCTGAGAAAGATTTCATGTTTAGAAATTTAAATAAGGTCTTCTAAATATGGAGAAAATATGCTAGGGAAGAATCTTAAATTCAATAATGTCAAACATAAAAAGACCCTTGTTCAGAATGAAGCCGAGAAAGGAAAGGTGTGATCTAGGAGGTCAATATTAATTGACTTTCCGTATTGGAAGGGTAACCCCGTGCACCATGTATTAGATATCATGTTTATGGAGAATAACATCAGCAAACATATTGTGAGAACATGCCTGGGTGGAAATCATTTTAAGGATAGATAATATGAATGGCATGATCTTAAAGTGTTTAAAAATAGGTTAAAATTATGGTTGAAAGAAGACAGTAGCGGGAGAAATAAATTCCCCCTAGAGAATATACTTTGACGAGCAAAGAATGAAAGGTGCTTTAAGACACACTACATAATTTGATAGTTCTCTCTAATTTTTCATCAAATTTGCAGGGGATTATGAGCTATGCCAACATGATCTACAATAGTTCAAGTCTCACGATTGTCATGTGATCATTCAACTAGTCTCTTTGTTGTCTAAGCACCGTTACAATAAGAATAAGGATATGTGGAGGGACATTATGGTGATTAGCCTTTGATTCACACTTCTGTACGTAAAATTAGTCAATTGAAATCATATTGTGGTTGCGAAATCAACTCAACGTTAAGAAAACAATATGTTGGAGAAGTACTTCCCCATGACATTCTTCGACATAAGTATTCATTTGTTGGTCCACTTATGCGATGGGGTGATTCTTTGCGGCCCAGTAAGATAATGATAGATGTACCTATTTGAAAGGTTGATGAAAGTTTTAAAGAGTATGTTAAGAATATGAGGTACATTGAAGGATCCATCACGAAGGAGTACATTACTGTGGAGGCATCTATATTTTCTAGGGAATATATGCCCGAACCTAACATTGTAGATGGTGGAGATGAGTTTTTCGATGAGGGAGGTTAAATCTACACAAACGAGTTAAGCTGACAAGTTTATAATATGATCAAGTGACTGGTTATATGTTTAAAACCCATGCAGATGTCGCTGAATGGAGAGAGTAAGTTCATGTTGTAATTTTACTTCGTGTTGTTATCTTATATACTTAATCACCTTGATGATAAATTTTTCATTTATTGAATGATAAATAATCACAAGCTTTAAAAGATATCTAATTAACTTGTCATTATCATCATCATCCTTGTCTTAATCCCATCATATGGGGTCGGCCATATGGATTCTCCTTTTCCATTCTAATTTATTATATGCAATATTATAATTAAAGTTTAATTCGTTAATATCTCTCCTAATAATTTTCTTCCATGTTAGCTTAGGGTGACCTCTTTCTCTTTTGCGTTCTATTTTTAATAATCTTTACTTTGTTATATGGACATCTACTGGTCTACGCAACACATGTCCATACAACTTAATTTGTCGTTAATGGGAGCTACTCCTAATTTTTCTCTAAAGAACTGATTTTTAATTTTGTCCTTTTTAGTAATTCCTATCATCCATTAGAGCATCCTCATCTGACTAACATGGAGACTCTGTTCATATTTTTTCTTTAACGTCCGACACTTTACTCCCTATAGGGTCGCTGGCCTAACGATTGTTCCATAAAGTATCCATTTTAATTTATTAGTTATTCTCTTATCGCATAACACCCCACTCGCTTGTCTCCATTTCATCATATCAATTGATATTCTATTCATAACGTCCTCATCTACATACCCATTACTTTGTAAGATTGAACCTAAATAATAAAATTTATTAGTTTGGTTAATCATTTTTTCTTCAATCTTTAACATTATGTTATTCGGAGCCTCATTATTAAATTCACATTCCATAAATTCCATTTTATTTCTACTATTTTTTAGTTCCTTAGACTCTAAGGCTTCTCTCCAAGTATCTACTCTCATCGCTAAGACCTCCTTTGAAGTGTCTACTAAAACTATATCATTTTTAAGTAATATACACCATGGGACATCTTTTTTTATGTCCTTAGTAATCTCATCTAAAACTATGACAAATAAATAAGGACTTAAGGCCGATCCTTGATGTAGACCCACTTTAATCGTCAAGTCATTAGTTTCTTCACATATAGTTCTTACTCTAGTCTTTGTGTTATCATACCTTTTATAACTTTAATATAACTCATAGAGATTCTTTTTCTCCTTAAATCCCACCAAATTATATCCCTAGGTAATATATCATAAGCATTTTCTAATTCTATAAAGACCATATATAAATTTTTATTCTTACTTCTATATTTCTCCATTAACTATCTTAATAAGTAAATAGCTTATGTGGTGGATCCCCATGGCATAAATCCAAATTGATTGTCCAAAATAGTTGAATAATTTCTCAATCTTGGTTCTAAAACCTTTTTCCATAATTTCATAGTGTGATTCATCTATAATTACCCCAGTTTTGTATATCCCCTTATTTTTATACAAATGTATTATGGTTCTCTTCGTCCACTCATCTAGCATGTTTCCTTCACTTAAAATTTTATTAAATAAGCATGTTTACCATTCTACCCCTAGACTGTCAAGGTTTCTCCACATCTCTATGGGTATTTTATCTGGGCCAACCGCCTTATTCTTTTCCATTTTTCTTATTAATATATCTACTTCTTTTTCAATAATTTGACATACCATTCCTATATTTGGTTCAATGTTCTCAATATTTTTTTGGGATATTCTTCATTCAATAATGCTTGAAAATACTCTTTCCATTTATGTAGAATTTCTTTATCATTAATTAATATATTTTAGTGTATATCTTTAATACACTTAACTGGATCCATATCCGTTGTCAGTCTATCTCTATTATTTGCCATTTAAATATTTTCTTTTCACCTTCCTTGGTGCCTTATTTATTATAAAGATTATCTAGTGGGTTTTGTTGACCATTTCTAATAATATTTTTCACTTCATTTTTTAACTTCTTATACTTTTTTAAACATTCTTAATTTTTACTCTTTTGCCACTCTTTAAAACTTACTTGTTTCATTTGTATTATCTTTTGTACTTCTCATTCCACCACAAAGTCTCTTTTTAATGAATCTTTTTCTTTTAGGGTCACATAAAACTTGCTTACCTATTTTCTCGATTGCATTCTTTGTTCTTGACCAAATGTTATTAACATTGTCATCCCAATTCCACTTCATGTTTAACAAGAACTTCTATCTAAATTATATCTATTTGCATCATTTTAAATCTTTCCATTTTATGTTGTGTTAACTTATTTTCTCTTTTTGGTACTTAAGGCCTTTAATTGGCTAAATCTATCACTAAAAAGCGATGTTGATTTGTTAAGCTTTCACTTGGTATAACTTTGCAGTCTTTGCATGTGTACAAATCTCCTCTTTTTAGTAACCAATAGTCTATTTGATTTTTATTCTCTCTGCTTTTAAATATTATTAAATGTTCTTCCTATTTTTTTAAAAATGTGTTTGTTAACGCTAAATCATATGCCTTAGAAAATTCTAAGATAGTTTCCCCTCATTCATTTCACTTACCAAAACCATAACCTCCGTGTATCCCTAGATAACCATCCCGTTCTACTCCTACTTATCTATTCAAGTCACCTCCTAAACATATATTTTCATGCATAGGAATTTGTTGTAATACTTCATCCAATAATTCCAAAAATGATTTCTTTACATTTTCATCTAAAGCTTCTTAGGGTGCGTAAGCACTTATAATATTCAATATTGTTTTATCTAAGATGATCTTAATACTCATTAATCTATCTACCCATCTGTTAACATCCATGACTTTATCTTTCAAAAATCTCCCAACTAAAATAATTTATAACCTTCTCCTATCTTTTTAGCCTTTTCACCCTTCCATTTAGTTTCTTATAGGCATGCTATGTTAATATTTCTCTGTTTTAAGGTATCAATAAGGTCTTTATACTTACCAATTAGTGTTCTTAAATTTCATGTACCAAATCTAATTTTATGTATGTTATATTTATTTATGTTTATTCTTTTAACAAGAGATTCCATCACAATATTTGACATAAATTTTACAGTCGGCTGTCCACTTGACACTAACCCACCTCGTTTCACATCTGGACTTGGGTACCGATAATGGTAGAGCCAAAAAGATTAATTAATTAATTATTTAAATGATTAAATAGTCTTATAGATAAATATACAAAATAATTGTGCTAACAACTAAACCAAGAGCATAATATATACACCATCAATAATATAAAGTACAGATCGAAAATGTCCGATCCACAATAAGTTTTGTAGAAAAAACAAGAATAGAGATGACAACACAGATCTACAAAAAATCATGTATAAAGTAACTGATTGACTCTAAGCAACAAGAGTCACCAAAATCAAATATGCATAGATCCGAGTAACAATCAGTTAAATATTCACACAAACATGAATAAGCAAATCCACGTTTTAAAAAAAACATATATCAGAAAGAAAAAAATGGTTTCGTTTTTATTATTTAAACATATTTATAAAAACGGTCTTACAAGCCGAATAGAAAAATCAAATTCGAACTCAGTTTCAAAACAAACAGATCCGAGAAAAAAATATATTGTTCCTTTTTGTTAATAACAATTCCGAAGGTAAACATCTGGCATACAAGAACACGTGATTACATAAAGCAACAATGTAGCCCGATAATAGATCTGAAAAAAATAGATTATAAATCCAACAGATCTAGTTGTAAATTTTGGATCAGTTAGATTTAAAAAAAGCACCGAGTAACAGATTAGGTACTATATCAAAAAATGCAGATTCTAAATACTCAAAACATGTAGCAGATCTGCATATACAGACATAAATTGAACACTAAAAACGCAATAGACTTGGAAAAACAATAACAATAATAGATCTTGAACAAAAAATATAAACTCATATCTTAAAACCATACGGATCAAACGAGATCATCATAGCACAAATCCAAAAATAAAATCTCAAGAACATATAAAATGGTTCTAACAAAAACAATAAGATTTGTTTTCTAAGAAATAAAACTCAGCAGATCGGGTAAGGACAAGTTTCAGATCACAAATACACAAACTCAAGAGAACGATTATAATACCAAAGATTAGATTAGATCCGTCAGACGCAAGACGTTGGTGTAACTCAGATCTATCTTTGCATGAGCTGGAAGCACAAACATAAAACTTGTTCATATAGGTTTTTTAGAGACCTATTTTTTAAGTTCGGAGAAACCAATGGCTCCTAGATTTGGGGACACCAGTCAGTAGGTTTCAAGAATTTACATTCACTAGCTCGGTGAGGGATCGAGATCTGATCGAGCTTGAAATAATTTCATGATACTTTAAATGAGTAGAGTTATTTGGGTTGTAAAATTTATTTATGATCCCTATTTGTAATATGTAGTTTTAAACAATATCAAAGATTAATTTATTCTTCGTTAACTTTAATGGTCAAATCTCGGAAAAAAGCAGGGGTTACGAAGGATCTTCTAACAATAAGCCCATAAAGTTGAAAAAGTATGGGATAGTGTTGAAAATAAGACTAGCCTATATAAGAAAGCGTTAGAGTTGCTGAATTTAGTAATTGGTCCCACGCACAAAGATTGGAGGATCGTGCTCGTGGAGCTTAGATGTATGAAAATATCAATATTTGTATTAAATATTTGACTTTCATATAAGATTTAATTATTAAATTTTTTTAATGTTAATTCATGAACTATCTTATATTATATGTTTGTTGGAAAACAACAATTTAACTTACCCCCGGAAGAGCAGGATAATATATCAGTGGGTTTAGGCGGGAAATGGAAGAAATAGAAGAAGAAGAACCCGCATGCCCATTATTTTGGGAAGGATCGAGATTTCTAGATTGCATGTAAGGAAACTATCGCGAAGCAAGATCTAATCACATTAGTCAATTATGAGAGGTTTGTGAACAACGAGGCATCCAAGAGACATTTTTCCAATCGTGGCTCAGGAATAACTGACCAATAAAAGAAGGTGTATGTGCACTAGTTCGGGCGAACATCTTAAATGGAGGTGGAACATATAATGGTAAGTAATTTAATTTAAATTACATTTTGTTTAGTAATAAGTAAATTACTTTAATTTGGTCACACTTTTCTTTAATTTGATCACATTTTGCAGGAGTATGGAAATCCCCCCCCCCCCCCCCCCGGGGGGGGGGGGGGGGGAGGGTGAGCCACATAGGATTGACTCTTATATCCAAATTCGAATAAAGATTGGAAAACTTGCTAATTCACTGGTCTCCATATCATCATAAGTTATAATTGAAATTATATTATTAATTTAAGATTGTTTATTAATATTCCTTTTCAAAGTTAATAATGTTTTTTATATTATTTTAAGATAGGATAAAGTCGATGCATAGCATCCAAAGTGATGTTGAAGATACATCTCTGAGTACCGATACACTGTGCCATATTTTAGGCTAAGGTAGATTAGGTTATACTTAGGTGTCAACTCTCCAATAGGAAAGTAAAAGTTAATGGGTGTGTCTTATAGTAACAACGAGTTTTCCTCCAATTTTGATATGTACAAATCATACACTGACTCAAAATTGGAAAGTCTCCAACAAATGATGAACCTCATGTTTGAATGAATCAAATGCGCCTTCAAGGATAAAGGGGAGGGGAAGGAGATGGCGAAGGGTAAAGGAAAGGGGAAGCAGAATGTGAGTGATGGGACCACTACTTCATCCCCCTCACCAACTCTAATTGACTCATCATCCCCGTACGACATGTACTTTAACCCCAACCCCACTATCTTGACTTGATTTGAGCCAAATAGGGAGATTTTTTATGTCCTTGACACACATGGAGGCACTCAAATTGTTAAATGAGTGAAGGAAATTAACATCACTTCTATACCATGGTACACAACCGTCCACTCCAAGATTTTGAATCTTGAGTTTGGGTCACTGCGATTATAGTACGTAAACAGGAGAAGGTATTATGGTTGGATTTTCAAGCTAGTGCCTAACATATTAATGGCACGTTGGGAGCGTATGTCATTTGACTGACTTTTCTCCTCTTGTTTTATTAAGTTTTTATAGGAATTAGTGTATTTGAAATTGATGTATTTTGAACTAACTCAATACATTAATATTGTTTGATATATGAAGTTTTAGTATTTTGGTTTTGATGTGTGTTATAGTGTTGATTGTGTTGATGCTGGCTTGAAAAAAAATTGGACTTATTTTAAACAGGTTTACTGTTGGGTATTAGCTACCGCCCAAAAATATTTTTCTTCATATTCTATCGTATTGTCAAGGTCCTTAATCGTGATAAAAATGTATTATCATGGTCCTTGATCGTAACAGTATTGCAGAAAAAATATTATCCGTTCGCATTACCTTAATTTTAGTCTGTACGCATGGTCATTAACAATTTCAACACTGACTCCCCCCATACGCATGAGAAAATATCAGTCGTGCGCACGTGTAAGTTTACTTTTCATGGTCTTTGACCATGACAAGGCCATGATAACACCAATACTTATCACGATCATGGAATGTGGCATGGCCATGACAACGATTATGTTTTCATGGTTATTAAACGTGGTAAGTCTTAGACACACCCATTTTTAAATGATTTTATCAGTGTAAAAAGGAGCGTGACAAAGATTTGTTGTCATGATCAATGGTCGTTACACAAGGATTTGTCACCTCCATAATTGTCACGGTCATTAGTCGTGATAACTCCTTTTTGTCAAGGTGTTTTACCATGACAAAAAGACCAAAATGGTGTAGTGATAGAGAGATTTAAAGATTCGGTATTTCTTTTGGGTGAATTAAATGAATTTTTGCATTTAGATTAATTATTTAGTAATTTGGTATTTTAGTTTAAACATAAGGGTTAACTTTGGAAAATTTACAATTTTTTGGATTTTATTGCATTTATTAGGTGTCAGAAGAAGGCTTGGGCATTTTTGGTCGTTGGGTATTGCTTGGAATGCAAGGCTGTGATAGTTTTACGTACGTATTTGTTTCCAATTAGAATCCTAAATGGATTAGGATTTAAGAAGTATAAGAGAAGAGAAAAATATTAATAGAAAATATAGAGAATCTTATTAGAAAAGAGAGTGGAGAAGATAAATAAATAAGAGAAAACAATAGAGAATAGGAGAAATCAGAGAGAGAAAAGATATCACAGTTTCAAACCACTTTGGTGACTGTGGGATCCCACTATAGCCGGTGGGTTGAGG
Organism: Sambucus nigra; assembly: GCA_949130495.1. NCBI lineage: Eukaryota > Viridiplantae > Streptophyta > Magnoliopsida > Dipsacales > Adoxaceae > Sambucus > Sambucus nigra. Next base: position 189,561,162 of record OX422213.1, read on the forward strand.
AGAAGGTTTCAAGAGAGAGTGGGTTTGAGACTTAGGTCAGTTGTTTGGGATTTTTGTTAGCTGAGTTTTTTTTAGGAGTTGTTTGGCTATATTTAGTTGAGATGATTGTGTAGGTTTTTTCTCACGTGGTTGGTTCCCCTTGTTCTCCACGATTCCGAACCTATAATTTTTGTACGCTGAGACTTAGTTCTTATTTCTTACCCAAACAGTTACAAACCATACACAAGCAGTGCCCACATAAAAACCTTATTACACCATTAATTATATCTTGGAACCGTAAAATTTTTAAGGCCTTCTGCTTGAAATTTGAGGATGGACCAAACATTAAAGTTTTTCATTCTCATGAGACAAACACATCGGTACCCTCATATTTTTAGAATAATTATTTCTCAGCTAAGAATATCATCATTGTTCTCCTCAAGTATTATTTGATTTAAATGTTTCCTAAATCCTAATTTCACATGATTCTTAGTACGATTAACAAATTAATTATGGAAAGTGATAACCTAATTACAAATATGTTTTTATAAACTTCAATAATTAGTTTTAATACTTGAAATAATGCATGCTTAGATTGTGGTACGATGTTACTTTGGGTTATTGAGATGAATAGCATGTTAATTAAAATATGTAATTTAATAATATGTGTGGAATCGTGTAAACGATTTATATGATGTAGAATGTGATATTATGTTGCTAAAAGTTGTTAAAACACACGCTTGAACCGATTTTTAAGTTAATTTGATTAATTATGACTTGTATTGAAATATTGAATTTGGATAGCTTATTAGGATATTTTGTAAAACTCATTTATCACATGATATAATTGGTGTAATGCGCATGGAATCGAATTTTAATAATTGAAAAATAAAGAATAGTAATGTTAAAGCAAAAATAAAAGCAATACTATAATTGACCCCCAATAAGTAATTTGAATGCAACAAACACTGATAACACGTGATGTACCCAGTTTAATAGATCGTCCTACCTAGATTCACGGGGAAAGGAGGAAGAGTATTTTATTTCTTAAAAGAACAAAGGATGATTGGAGGGCTAGGGTTTCTAGCTGATTCCAAGTCATTGTGTGCAATATACAAGTCAATGCACTCAAATATAGTGAGGTCTCCCTTATTTATAAGTATAATGGTCATAACCTTCTAGGTCTCTTATTGTTAATCCTATTTACATGTCATAAAGTCCTAGTAGGACTGGTTGTCTGCATTCGCTACCTGATCTTTCAAGATTTCTACTTATCTCCCCTATATATTAGGTGTTTTCCCTTAAGGTTCACATCTCATCCACGTGGAATGCATTCGGCTATATTCACTTCAATTGCCCCAAGACTGGGATGGTCAGCCAATATGCTGATTGACCTAGTCTTTTTTGTTGTTCTTTGCCATATGCCACCATAGATTTCTTCAACCATTATTTCCATCTTCACACTGTAATACCCCGTATTTTTAACAATATCTATTTTGGGATTAATTAATTAAATGAAAATTAATTGGGAATTAATCCGGATAAAATACTAGCGAGATGTGAGTTGGTATTTGACTATATTGAGTATATATGATGATTTATTAATATTGAATTATGAAATTTATCGTGAGATTGATATACGGCAATTTGGTCATTTTTATTGGGACACGTGTGACAGTCGCGTCAGGATATAATTATTTTAATTATAAAAGTGAATTTAAATTCTATTAACCGTATGGTCATTTTGAGTGCGCCAACGCATCCGGAAGGGTCGAGATAGTCAAAAAACACTAGCCGGGGGTTTAGTTTGGGTCCCGGGGTATTTTTAGGCCATACGGGCAACATAAAGGGTATTTTAGTAATTTTGTATTTTTGGAAATTAAAAGTGACGATAATTAGTGAAGTAAATCTGATGTGGGTTTGACCCACTAAGCCACTAACCAACCCATGTTAACCCAATAGGTTACGTAGGTTATTAGAAATAGGTTTCTAATTACTTTCCAAAAGAAAACCCTAGCCACCATTAGAGAAAAGCTTGGAGAGAGAGAGATAGAAGGAAATTCTGCAGAAAGAGAGAGGAAATCGTCATCAAAATCAGAGATTGAATCAAGGCAAGTGATTTAATTTACATTTTTATGCAGTAAATGTTTCTTCCATGTTAGAAATATTAATAATTATTCTTGTTTGAGAGATAAAGGAAAATCCATGAAATTGGAAGTTGTTAGTTTAATTTTGGGTGTAGGTTGGCATGTAGAAACGTTATTGGAGAATTGGATTAAGAGAATTACAAATTTATGTGATATAAAAACGGATTAAATTCTGGGAATTTATGATGATAAATTCTAGGGTTATGTTCTTGAAATTTGGGGGAAAAGATTGGTAAATTGATTGATGTTAGGATGATGTAAACCTAGAAAACACGTTAATATATGACCTTAATATGTTTAAGGATGATTAGAGACCTTAAAACATTGTTGGGATGAACTTTGGTTGAGATTGGAGGTGTAGAAATTGGTGAAAGACGTATAAGGATTTCTGGGCTCGAAACTGGTCGCTCGTTAGAAGACCTGCCCAGGTCTTTCGAACGACCTCGTTCGAACGAGCTTCTAACGAGTTGACCATTGACTTCTAACGAGGATGAAGTTCGTTCGATGAGTTCGTTCGAACAAGATATCTCTAGAAAGCCCACTTCGTTCGAACGAGATCTCGTTAGAAGTCTCAGTTCGTTCGAACGAGACTTCGAACGAGTTGACAGTTTAGGCTATTTAGCCTGTTTTGATCCCGAGTGTCCCGTAATCTCATGTATACATAGAGATAACCTTTCCTTGACGATTAACTGGTATATTTGGGATATTTGGGATATAATTAGGAGTTAAACCTAGTAGTGTAGTTTGAACCGAAAGGAGACTATCAAGTGGGACGTGAGTGTCTAATACGATGTAAGCTATTGACGACCTAATAGATTATATTAACCGGGAACATATAAATTGGGTAATATTATATGTTGGTAAAAGAATGAGAAATGTACTACAATTAAACTACGGTGATTACTAAGATACGTGTTTACTTAGTATTGGTGTATGATTTGTGTGTATGACATACCTACCATACTTGCTATCACGGGAGGTTTGCATTCGCTTAGGGCCCTCTAATCCTTGTGTTGCCCGGATTTAGACTGGTTACCTTGATGAACATAGGTCAGAGAAAGACTTATTAGGATGTTAATAAGTCCGCTGATCGTGGGAGCGTAGGTATGTGCGTGACCCATGTGATGTGATTGTGTTCGCCTCCATTATTTGTGATGTTGTTATCTGTGAACTATTCCTGAGAGATTCGAAATATGTAATCCTTATGTACGTGATGTACCGGGATGGATAGCAGAGTATGCGTGCACCGCAGCTAGTTCTCGGGGTGCTTGTATTGTATTATATTGTATATTGATGTTGTGGAAAATATACACTCTATTATAGGAACTTTAATATGGTATTGTGTGTATAACTATGGAATAACATAGAGGGATAATCTATAACGAGTTGTATTACTTTTGTATGAGAACCTGAATTTACGTTAAGCCCCAATTAATTGCGAACGTTATAATGTTAATGGGAACCGAGTAATAAGGGTAGAACCTATGGCAGTCTAGCTAGATATGATGTTCTTAGCTAGTGGGTTGTGTCTTTTTTAGATGGGTACTTACGTTAGGAGTGCACAGTTAGACGAGAGGTGAGAATTTTATGTGAGTGCACGTCCTAACATGTACTTTGCATTTAATGTTTTAAATGTTTTTAAAGCACTTGCAGGTTTTTAAAATATCTACACATTCGGGCTCTGACCCGTTTGCTTTCAAATCTATTTTTCTTGTAAAACCATTTTAGGTGCCCAGCCACAAGGACACCATGCATAGGATACTCATTCAGGTGACGAGCTGTAGCTGTTTGCAGAAGCTACAAGGATTTTCTTTTAGATGCTTCTATCATTTGGATTCCAGATTCAATATCTATCAGTTGTAGGGCATGTTGCCCATTTCTATTAGAGACATCTTTCCAGTACAGTTTTTCATACTTTGGCATGTATTGATTTAGTATTCAGTTTAGTTATTTCAGTTTGGGGTATTGTAGTGAGGAGTTTTTCCTCCAGACTTTATTTACATTATGTGATGGTTATTCTATTTACTTCGTTATGGTGAATGGTGTTATTATTCTTGCTTTAAATCTTTTACTGCATGTTAATCAGACTTTAGTTAAAATTTGGCAACTTACTTTTTAAATACTAGGTGGTTAGTAATAATAAAAATGTTTTCGACAGTGATGCTATTAGCTGAGCCAACTTGGCATTTTGAATTAATTTAATAAAGGAGTAGTTACCCGGTATTTAATTAGTCGGGGTGTCACATGTGGTATCAGAGCATCAGGTTCTAGTGTCCTCTAGGATCTGTACGGCTATTATGTTTCCGCTAAGTTTCTTTGATATAGAGCCCTATATTTTAGGACTGTTGTACTATTTTTGTGTATGCTTCGTTCTTCAGCTATTTTAAGTTTATAAACAATGAACTTATAAACTTTATTCCTATTTCAAATGCCTCCACGACGTGCACGACGAGTTCCCAGGGATGCAACGCCCGAACCCCAGCCCACTCCAGTTCAGGGCATGATGAATGCCGCTGAGGTTGCAGCTATTATAGCCCAAGCGGTAAATTCCGCAATTGCCGTAGTTCAGCAGGCACCACCTCAGGCGCCGGTTGCAGCGCCAGTACAGGCAAATGCATTCCCGTCTGCTTGGGAACGTGTACATGACGCTTTTCAGAAAGCGCATCCGCTAGAGTTTGTAGGTAGCTCAGATGTGGTAGTTTCGAGCCAGTGGAGGAAAGATATGCAGAGGCACTTGAGGATGTATGAGTGCACGGACGTTAAGAAGCAGGTTCTAGCTACTTTTAAGCTAGTTGGATCTGCACTGCAGTGGTGGGAGTCTATTACCACCGTGGAGGAGAGGGATACTCTCACTATTCAGGACTTTTGGGTGCGGTTTGACCGCAAGTACTTTCCGTCCACTGTTCATACGGAAATGAGGAGGAAATTGATGATTCTGAAGCACGAGGGTAAGACTGTGGCCGAGTATGAGGCCGAGTTCACAAATTTGTTGAATATCGTCCCGGATGAGATACCGACAGAAAAGAAAAAGATTGAGAAATTCACCGACGGGTTGACATAGAGGATCCGTCAGCATATGTTAGGGAACCTCTCACTGGCCACTTATTCTGATGTGGTTAACGCTGCTTTGTTACCCTGCCAGGATCACCGCTTTCATATGGCTGAGGGCAAGAGATCGGGAGAGTCTAGCCATCAGGGCAGGACTGGAGGACATGGTGCCGGTGGGGCACAATCTATTCCGGGGCAGAGACAGGGTGAGCAGGGTTCCCAGCAGGGGGATTAGAAGAGGTTCAGATCAGGGAATTACAGGCACGGACAAGGAGGCTTCCGTCAGGGCCATCAGGGTCCAAACGGCCATCGGGGCCAACAGGGGCAGAATGGGCAGCAGTTTCAGCAGGGCCAAGGGAGGAACAGTAACGGCCACCAGGGTCAGGGACCGCAGGGGCATAGAGGAGGGAACTTCCCAGGGAAGTGTTTTGTTTGTGGCAAGACTGGCCATAAACGACAGGATTGTCCTGATAGGGCAGGGCCCCACAGCAGCAGCAGCAGGGTGCTCGCCAGGAGCCGCAGAGGCCTATGTTTCCCGCCGCTCTCCCTGTACCGCCACAGATGGAAGCATTGCCACCCATTCCAGTAGTCCCAGTTCAGCTAGGGAAGCTACATCATGGACGTGTCTACAACGTCCACCAGGCAGCAGTTCCACAGGCACCGCCCGCGATTGAGGGTACGTTTCCTATCCATGGCACTATGGGTCGGGTATTATTTGATACGGGGGATACACATTGTTTTATAGCTACACATTTCGCGAAAGCCTTAGGATTGTTAGCTACGGCAGAGAGCACAGTGACGTGTGTCGACTCACCATTGGGGAGTGGGTCACTTATATTCTTTATATGCCGGGGAGTGGGGATAGAGATTGGTAGTCTGGTATTACCTGCAGATATGTTGGTATTAGATATGCATGTTCACGATGTGATTATCGGTATGGATTGGCTCGCTGATTATGGGGCCATGATTGATTGCTTCAGTGGGAGCATTGTTTTTGCCATTCCGGGGCAAGAGATGTTTGTAGTGGCGATGCCTCGCCCAGAGGGAGGCTCGACCGCTCATTTGTATTACCTAGAGGAGGATACCTCTAAGGAGGTTGTGATCCCTTTAGATTCAATCCCAGTCGTCAGGGAGTATTCGGATGTGTTTCAGGAGATACCAGGCTTACCCCCCAGTCGAGAGATAGACTTTGTTATAGACCTATTGCCAGATACGAGGCTTATAGCACGCACACCGTACCGTATGGCTCTGGCAGAGATGCGAGAGCTACGAGATCAGATAGAGCAGCTGTTAGGTCAGGGCTTTATTCGCAGGAGTACCTCACCTTGGGGCGCTCCAGTTTTGTTTGTGAAGAAGAGGGACGGTTCACTGAGATTGTGTGTGGACTACCGAGAGTTGAATAAGGTCACGATACGGAATAGGTATCCGTTGCCTCGAATCGATGACTTATTCGACCAGTTGAGAGGAGCTTCTTTCTTCTCAAAGATTAATTTGAGATCGGGATACCATCAGTTGCGTATCAGGGAGGAGGATGTCTCGAAGAGTGCGTTCTTGTCGAGATATGGTTCTTACGAGTTTCGGGTTATGCCTTTTGGTTTAACCAACGCTCCAGCAGTGTTTATGGACTTGATGAACAGAGTGTTCAGGGATTTCCTAGATCAGTTTGTCATTGTCTTCATTGATGATATTCTGGTTTACTCCCAGACAGAGGAGGAGCATGCCGAGCATTTGAGGCAGGTTTTGCAGACGCTGCGTCAGAACGAGCTGTATGCAAAATATGAGAAATGCGGGTTTTGGCTAAAGGAGGTCCAGTTTTTGGAACATATTATTTCCGACCGGGGAATATCTGTTGATCCGGGGAAGGTATCCGCGGTGAGGGAGTGGGGACAGCCCACGACACCGACTGAGATTCGTAGTTTCTTGGGTCTAGCAGGATACTACAGGAGGTTTATTCGGGGTTTCTCGAAGATAGCAGGTCCTTTGACACATCTGACTCGTAAGGGTGTGCCATTCATCTGGAGTGATGCCTGTCAGCTGGCATTCGATGAATGGAAGGACAAATTGACCTCAGCACCTGTGTTAGCATTGCCGAGACCGGGAGTTGAGTATTTGGTTTACACCGATGCGTCTTTGCAAGGGCTTGGAGGTGTGTTACAGCAGGAGAGACATGCCATAGCTTATGCTTCCCGTAAGCTTAAGACTCATGAGAAGAATTACCCCACGCATGATTTGGAATTGGCGGCAGTGGTATTTGCCCTACGGATTTGGAGGCACTATCTTTTGGTGGAGAAGTTCCAACTGTTCACGGATCATAAGTCCCTGCAATACCTGTTCACGCAGAAAGAGTTGAATATACGGCAGCGTAGGTGGCTTGAGTTTGTGAAAAACTACCAGTTCGATATCCAATATCACCCAGGCAAGGTTAACGTGGTAGCAGACGCGTTGAGCCGTACGCCAGCAGATGAGGTGGCAGAGGTGTGGAAGGCAAAGTGGAAGGAATTGGGACACCAGGATGCAGTGGCCCGATCTTTCATGTCTGTGATGATCGTTACACCGTAGATTGTCAAAAAGGTAGTACGAGCACAGGCTAATGACTCGTTCTGTCAGGTGCAGATAGTTCGATTACTAGCAGAGGGAGCCGAGTCCTATACCGTCAGCTCAGACGGGGGATTACGCTTCAATGGGAAATTGGTGGTTCCGAAAGGGGAAAAATTGCGACACGAGATAATGGCAGAGTCGCACGCCTCACGGTTCGCGGTACATCCCGGAGGGGAGAAAATGTACCAAGACATGAGACGGCAGTATTGGTGGAGCGGTATGAAGAGAGATATTGCTGAGTTTGTTTCGAAATGCGCCACTTGCCAGCTAGTAAAAGTGGATCATCAGAGACTGACAGGACTTCTACAGCCGTTGGAGGTCCCGGTGTGGATGTGGGAGAGAATATCCATGGATTTTATCACGGGGTTGCCTACGTCGCGGAGGGGTCACGACTCCGTTTGGGTAATTATGGACAGGTTTTTCAAAGTCGCTCACTTTTTACCCGTAAGGACTGACTACACTATGGGACAGTATGCCCAGCTCTTCATTTCAGAGGTTGTGAGACTTCACGGTGTGCCCCTAAATATCGTGTCTGACAGAGACAAGATATTTGTTTCGAGATTTTGGGAGAGTTTCTAGGAGGCCATGGGCACGGAATTACGATTGAGTACAGCTTATCATCTGCATACCGATGGGCAGACATAGCGCACAAATCAGATGTTGGAGGACATGCTACGCATGTGCATTATTGACTTTGGGGGTGGATGGGAGCATTACCTTCCACTGGTGGAGTTTGCTTACAACAACTCCTATCAGTTCACTATTGGCATGGCTCCGTTTGAGGCATTGTACGGTAGGCCTTGTCGTTCCTCAGCATGTTGGTTGGAGGTGGGGGACAACAAAATACTTGGGCCGGAAGTGATTTAGGATACTTCGACAAGGATTGAATTGATTCGGAGTCGCATTCGGGTAGCTCAAGATCGGCAGAAGAGTTACGCTGATGCGAAGAGATTTTTCAGGGAGTTCCAACTGGGGGACCAGGTTTTGCTCAGAGTATCTCCTATGAAGGGGATTATGCGTTTCGGGAAGAAGGGGAAGTTGTCACCGAGCTATGTTGGGCCGTTTCCTATTATTGAGCGGATCGGACCGGTTGCGTATAGACTTGGGTTATCGGAGCATTTGCATTGGATTCATGATGTGTTTCATATTTCCTCGCTAAGGAAATACCTTAGAGATAATTTGTCTCATTCTCACATTGCTGTGGAGGACATCGATCTCCAGCAGGATAGCTCCTACGAGGAGGGGCCGATTGCTATTTTGGACCAAAGTGAGAGGAAGCTGCGGTCAAAGATAGTTCCGTTAGTGCGTGTTCAGTGGCGACATCACAATGTCGAGGAGTCCACATGGGAGCGCGAGGATGAGATGCGCGAATGTTATCCAGAGTTGTTCTTACCAGGTACTTTCTAGTTCCGAATTTCGGGATGAAATTCTGTTATTAGGGGGAAAGTATGTAATACCCCGTATTTTTGGATATATCTATTTTGGGATTAATTAATTAAATGAAAATTAATTGGGAATTAATCCGGATAAAATACTAGCGAGATGTGAGTTGGTATTTGACTATATTGAGTGTATATGATGATTTATGAATATTGAATTATGAAATTTGTCGTGAGATTGATATACGGCAATTTGGTCATTTTTATTGGGACGCGTGTGACAGTCGCGTCAGGATATAATTATTTTAATTGTAAAAGTGAATTTAAATTATATTAACCGTATGGTCGTTTTGAGTGCGCCAGCGCATTCGGAAGGGTCGAGATAGTCAGAAAACACTAGCCGGGGGTTTAGTTTGGGTCCCGGGGTATTTTTAGGCCATACGGGCAACATAAAGGGTATTTTAGTAATTTTGTATTTTTGGAAATTAAAAGTGACGAAAATTAGTGAAGTAAATCTGATGTGGGTTTGACCCACTAAGCCACTAACCAACCCATGTTAACCCAATAGGTTACGTAGGTTATTAGAAATAGGTTTCTAATTACTTTCCAAAAGAAAACCCTAGCCACCATTAGAGAAAAGCTTGGAGAGAGAGAGATAGAAGGAAATTCTGCAGAAAGAGAGAGGAAATCGTCATCAAAATCAGAGATTGAATCAAGGCAAGTGATTTAATTTACATTTTTATGCAGTAAATGTTTCTTCCATGTTAGAAATCTTAATAATCATTCTTGTTTGAGAGATAAAGGAAAACCCATGAAATTGGAAGTTGTTAGTTTAATTTTGGGTGTAGGTTGGCATGTAGAAACGTTATTGGAGAATTGGATTAAGAGAATTACAAATTTATGTGATATAAAAACGGATTAAATTCTGGGAATTTATGATGATAAATTCTAGGGTTATGTTCTTGAAATTTGGGGGAAAAGATTGGTAAATTGATTGATGTTAGGATGATGTAAACCTAGAAAACACGTTAATATATGACCTTAATATGTTTAGGGATGATTAGAGACCTTAAAACATTGTTGGGACGAACTTTCGTTGAGATTGGAGGTGTAGAAATTGGTGAAAGACGTATAAGGATTTCTGGGCTCGAAACTGGTCGCTCGTTAGAAGACCTGCCCAGGTCTTTCGAACGACCTCGTTCGAACGAGCTTCTAACGAGTTGACCATTGACTTCTAACGAGGATGAAGTTCGTTCGAACGAGATCTCGCTAGAAATCCCACTTCGTTCGAACGAGATCTCGTTAGAAGTCTCAGTTCGTTCGAACGAACTCTCGTTCGAACAGCCTCGTTCGAACGAGACTTCGAACGAGTTGACAGTTTAGGCTATTTAGCCTGTTTTGATTCCGAGTGTCCCGTAACCTCATGTATACATAGAGATAACCTTTCCTGGATGATTAACTGGTATATTTGGGATGTTTGGGATATAATTAGGAGTCAAACCTAGTAGTGTAGTTTGAACCAAAAGGAGACTATCAAGTGGGACGTGAGTGTCTAATACGATGTAAGCTATTGACGGCATAATATATTATATTAACCGGGAACATATAAATTGGGTAATATTATATGTTGGTAAAATAATGAGAAATGTACTACAATTAAACTACGGTGATTACTAAGATACGTGTTTACTTAGTATTGGTGTATGATTTGTGTGTATGACATACCTACCATACTTGCTATCACGGGAGGTTTACGTTCGCTTAGGGCCCTCTAATTCTTGTGTTGCCCGGATTTAGACTGGTTACCTTGATGAACATAGGTCAGAGAAAGACTTATTGGGATGTTAATAAGTCCTCTGATCGTGGGAGCGTAGGTATGTGCGTGACCCATGTGATGTGACTGTGTTCGCCTCCATTATTTGTGATGTTGTTATCTGTGAACTATTCCTGAGAGATTCGGAATATGTAATCCTTATGTACGTGATGTACCGGGATGGATAGCAGAGTATGCGTGCACCGCAGCTAGTTCTCGGGGTTCTTGTATTGTATTATATTGTATATTGATGTTGTGGAAAATATACACTCTATTATGGGAACTTTAATATGGTATTGTGTGTATAACTATGGAATAACATAGAGGGATAATCTATAACGAGTTGTATTACTTTTGTATGAGAACCTGAATTTACATTAAGCCCCTATTAATTGCGAACGTTATAATGTTAATGGGAACCGAGTAATAAGGGTAGAACCTATGACAGTCTAGCTAGATATGATGTTACTTAGCTAGTGGGTTGTGTCTTTTTTAGATGGGTACTTATGTTAGGAGTGCACAGTTAGACGAGAGGTGAGAATTTTATGTGAGTGCACGTCCTAACATGTACTTTGCATTTAATGTTTTAAATGTTTTTAAAGCACTTGCAGGTTTTTAAAATATCTACACATTCGGGCTCTGACCCGTTTGCTTTCAAATCTATTTTTCTTGTAAAACCATTTTAGGTGCCCAGCCACAAGGACACCATGCATAGGATACTCATTCAGGTGACGAGCTGTAGCTATTTGTGGAAGCTATAAGGATTTTCTTTTAGACGCTTCTATCATTTGGATTCCAGATTCAGTATCTATCAGTTGTAGGGCATGTTGCCCATTTCTATTAGAGACATCTTTCCAGTACAGTTTTTCAGACTTTGGCATGTATTGATTCAGTATTCAGTTTAGTTATTTCAGTTTGGGGTATTGTAGTGAGGAGTTTTTCCTCCAGACTTTATTTACATTATGTGATGGTTATTCTATTTACTTCGTTATGGTGAATGATGTTATTATTCTTGCTTTAAATATTTTACTGCATGTTAATCAGACTTTAGTTAAAATTTGGCAACTTACTTTTTAAATACTAGGTGGTTAGTAATAATAAAAATGTTTTCGACACTAATGCTATTAGCTGAGCCAACTTGGCAATTTGAATTAATTTAATAAAGGAGTAGCTATCCGGTATTTAATTAGTCGGGGTGTCACACACACATGACCATTTTCAGAAGTGGGTACGTGACAACAAGTAATTATTAATTACTGTCACTCACATTTCCCTATCCTTAAACATCGTGAAATGTTAGTAGACTTTTCAAATAATCATGAAAAATGGGCGCGTGTACTACGCTGCAGTTGGGTTAGTCTTTTGACCCAATGATCAGGTGCCGATTGATTTGATATTATTGGCAAAAGTTATATGTTTTCAAAACCTTATACCTTTGCCATTTTTATCCACACAAGGTATATCCACTTGTTATATCTTTATTTGTAGAGTTATTCTATAGTAGAGTTCCTAACTCTTTCTATAAGAGAGTTTCTAACTCTTTCTTCTTCATACCTACATCATGTTTAAACGTGGGAGAAAATATGAAGTGTTTGTCACGAATGACTTTGAGGAATTTTGTAAAAAGTACCTAATTCTCGATAATGTCTATATTAGAACTTCACAAGAAGATGAAAATTTCTTCAGTCTACTTTCATGGTGAAGTCACTTTCATGACAGTGGCAATATTAGAGGGGGAGTTATTTTTCCCCTCTACTCATCACGGGTGAAGGTACTCTATTATTATGGAATACTTCCAATCTAGGCTAATCATAGTTTCCATCGAATATTGATGGGAACTGTAGCAATAAACCAGATCTATAGGACCAAGCATGGTCTTAACGAAATAAGTTATTATTATGACCTGCAGTGTTCCCCAAGGACTCACATATACCACTTCCAGGATAGGGATAAGTCCCTTAACCTAGTTACATACTTACCAAATCACAAAAAGATACTTAAAAAAACATTCATTTGTGTTCTAGGTATTTTTATGATTAAAATTAATATGAAATCCGATTTCTTTTAACGAAGGGAAGGCCTAGTAGGTCGCCCATCATATCTGTAACATTGTGATTTTATGTTTCTTTACTAATCAGTTACACTTTTGTGCATATCGATCCTTAAATTGTAAGATAGAAGATTACCATGCTAACTTTATATTTAACTCATTTGGAAAAGGAGAACTTTGCTCGACGTTCACCTAATTTGAGAGAGACCCACATATTTCTTGAGTATGATATAGTTGTTACTTTAGTAAAAAAATTACTATTATTCCCGAGATCACCATTATTGATTATACAGTGGTTGGAAATGAATCCATCCCTCTAGAACTCCCATTCCAAGTGAAGATACGAGGGGATCTAACTTAGGGGAAAATTCCCATCATGTTATTTAGATTGAATCCAGTGACGATCAAGAGGAGGAGGCCAAAGAAGATGAGGATTCATGTTTTGATGACATAGATTTCCTTTCGTCTTTAAGGCAGAGTAGCATTTCAAGTCTTCTTTGGGAAGAGGTAGAAGAAAAGGATAATTTCTGCTCATAGGAATTTACTTTTACACCTCTCCCAGAGAACCTCTAAGATATTACAAGACAATTAAAAAGACCAATCAATTTGGTAGCTGCCAATGCCAACCTGAAAAAATAAAGGGTCCCAGATAAATATATCGAACAGATTGTGGTTGGGAAGAAGAAGAAAGTCATGACTCTCATAGGTAAGGAAGCCTATAAGTTCGAACAACAAAGGGAAAAGGAGGCCGAGAAGAGAAAAAAAGGAGAATAAAAAAGAATCAAACAGATTATCATGTCTCCATTCACCCTCCCTTATTAAATTGACTTATGATCATCAATGAAAGACAAACACAGGGTTTCTCCACGACTCCGCCACTGCAAGGTTATAGTATTCATCCATGGGAGATTGACTTTATAAAAGGGAAAGAGATGTACACAACTGTTGACTTAATTCCAAGACGTACCACTGCTTAAGTGGGTTTGAACAAGTAAAATAATGAAACGCAATTTACTAAAGAAACACTTTCATTAATCACTGATCATCTTATTATGTATAATAATTTTTTTTATCCTTATCTAATGATAAAAAATCCTAAGGTTTATGGCATTCCATGACCTTGGGACTGTTGTTCAATCTAATCTTCTAGGTGATAGGATCCTCCACCATCCTTTAATGCTACTATATAAGGGCCTCTCCTGTTTGGTTCTAACTTCCTATCTAAAGGTTTATTTTCCACCAACAGGAACTTTCTCAGAACTAAGTCTTCTACCTATAATTCTCTGACCTTGACCTTCTTATCATTCTACTCTTCCAATTCTTACTGGTAATATTCTAAGTGTTTAAGATATTGCTCCTTTCGCTCTTCAGCCAGATCCAACTCGTGAGCCAATCAATCGTCATTGTGACCATCTTTAAAAATTTCTAATTTGAGAGTTGAGAATTATATATCAAGAAGGATGATAACCTCCATACAATAAGATAGAGAGTAGTGTGTTTCCTTAGTCATCCTTCACAGTTTCATCTTGTATGCCCAAAGGACGAAAGGGAGTTTATCTACCCATCTTCCTTTGGCATTTTTTAGCCAACGCTTTATCCATGATAACATAGTCTTGTTAGTTATCTCAGTCTGGCCATTGCACTGAGAGAACACCACTGACGCATAATGAATTTTGATTACATTTTTTGCTCAAAGCCCTAGAAAATTTCATTATCAAATTGTGATCCGTTATCGATAACCAGTGCCCTTAAGGCCCTGATCGTCATATTGATGTTCCTTCAGAAAAATCACTTGGCATCTTCTTCTCTGATGTGGCTAAGTGGCTATGCCTCCACCCACTTTGTTAAATATTTGGTGGTAGTTATCAACTACTTCTTACTAACAAGTGCTACGGGAAGAGGTCCCACGATATCCATGCCCCATTGAGCAATATGTCAGGGACTCATGTGAGGGTTCAAGTCTCCGGTCCGTTGCTCAAGTAATTTGGGAGAATTATTGCCACTTGATGCACTTTTGGGCAAACTTCAAAGCATCCAATGAAAGGACACAAATATCCCTATCAGATCACCCTACAAGAGAGTGTTATGCCCCTCACATGAGCTTCACAAATGTCTCCATTCATCTTACATAGGATCTCTTCCACTTGGTCTGGATGGACACCCTTCAGTAGAGGACCGATGAATGATTGTTGATAAATTTTGACCTTCAAAGTTAAGGCATAGTCTCCATGACTGGATCTTTAAATTATGGTTCTCCTTGCTATCTGATGGTATATCACCGATCTTCTGATATGTGATGATTGGATCCATACACGATGAGGTCGTCTTAATTAATAGGATACCTAACACTGGTTCTAGTTCATTAATACTTTATCGATATATGTACTCTACTTTAATTGTCCTATTTAGGTTAGTGTTGATGTCAAATGCCAATGTAACCAGTGAGTCTACATGGATGTTATTGTTCCTTAGTAACTTCTCAGCCGAGGATGACCTAAACTATTTGAGTAGACTCATTAATTTATCTTTATAAGAAATCATCCTGGGATCTCTAGATCCATATTCTCCACCAAGTTGATTTGCAATCATTCGAGAGTCACAATATACTACTATTCGGTGAGCTCTTAAGTCAATCTCCCTTTAGAGACCATGCATCATATCTTCGTATTCGTCCTCGTTATTAGAATCTTTTAATCCCAGTCTGATTACTTATTTTATAAGGAAAACTTTGGGAATGACAAAGATAATTCCACGTATAGTCCCACGCATATTTAATGCCCCATTAGCAAATAATTTCCATATCTGATCGCCTTCATCGATGGTTAATAATTCCAGAATTATATTCGGATCCTCCTCTTTTTCTGGGTGGCGTTTCTAAGGATTTGTCCATTAATTCTTCTAGAACCTTCCTTTTGATGGAAGTTCATGGATCATACATGATGTCAAATTTTTGCCAGCTCCAAGGACCACCTCATCATTTCGTTCAAGATATATGCTTTCTTGAGAGAATCATTTAATGGATATGTCTTAGGGATGACTATCATATGGACATGTAAGTAATGTCTCAGCTTTCTAGACACTTTTACTAATGCCAGGACCTTCTTCTCAATAGGCATATATCTTGTCTTTACCTCAAGGAGAGTAAATCTAACATAGTAAACCAAATTTTGTTCGCCATCTTAAAATCTCACCAATGTTGCACTGGAAGGATGCTATAAGATGGCTAAGTACATGTATAGGTCTTCACTAGTTGTGGGAGTTAACAACAAGGGAGGTATTCTTAAGTACTACTGATCTCTTAAGTTATTGGTTACACTCTTTTTGTCCAGACTACTGAACTTTGCTTGGAAAAACAACCGACACCTATCTGACTACATGGATATGAATAAGGTCAAGGTGACTAGTATCTCAATGCTAACCTATACATCCCTATTGGTGGTCACCCACCTGATGTTCCTCAGATCCTTGATCTGGTCTGGGTCAGTTTTTTCCTCTTGTGTCAACAATTACCCTAAAAACTTTCTCGAGCTCACTCCGAAGATGAACTTAGAGTTGTTCAACTTCATATTGTATTCCCTAAGAATCTTAAAGTTCTTCATCATATCATTGATATGGTTAGTTGCATATTTTCTCTTAATAACCATGTTATGAATATAAACCTCCATGATTAATCCAATCTTCTTCCTGAACATCTTGGTAACATGACACTAGTAAGTTTCCCCAGATTCGTCAAACCAAACTCCATTACTTTGTAATACTAAACCCTCAAGGTAGTAATGAATTAAGCATTTTCCTGATCCGGGCCGCACAATGTTATCTGATGATACCTAAAGTGTGATTCTATGAAACTCATGCGCTTGTGTTCGACGGTTGAATTGACGGGTTGATCTATTTGGGGCAATAAAAATTTATCCTTTGAGCAGTGCCTTTTAAGGTTACTGAATTCTACACACACCCTCCATTTTTTGCTCTTTTTCTTCTTCACTAAAATAATGTTGGAGATCTAATCCGACAATTTGACCTCCATAATGGAGAGAACCTTGAGAATACTTTTAACTCTAATTTTTATAGCTTTGATGTTTTTGGCAATGACTTCCTTATTTTCTATTTGATCGGTCAGATATTTGGATCTACATGCAGTCGATGGATAATAATATCCAGATCAATGACTGGGAGGTCATAGGGTTGACATGCAAAGACGTCGAGAGTAGTCTTAAGGAAGTGGACGATCTGCTCCAATTCCTCTACAGGTCATTCTAATCCAATAAAAAGGATTTATACAATTGAGATGGATCTAGAGGAACGATGATGAATTCCTCCATTACTCATTTAATGGGGGTTAACCGCATTTCTTTCACTTCCATTTTCATTCCATTTGGTTTCTATCTAGTATGATCATTCTATCAACCATCATCATCATCATCATCATCATCATCATCATCATCATCATTTTAACTCTTCTTAAATTGATACTACTTTATTTTGACAATGGCAACAAAAATTTAAGGTTTTGGTGAAAAGATTAAGGGACGAACTTTGTATCATGAATCCATCCTCTTCCACGAATGACATTTTATGGTGACCCAAACTGGATAACATGAAACTCTATTTTGCAGTTCACCGAGCCAATTTTAAGTGGCAACTTCATTTTACCTAGAGGAGTTTTTACATATTCATTGAAACCAATTAGCGGACCAACCTTGGTATCGAAGTCTTTGATAATTTATCTTATCTTTTAGATAAAAAAAAACTTAGTTATATGATCTCTGATGAGATTTCTTGGTCAATCACAATCCTCCTGGCATGAAAATTAGCAATTCGCAAAGTAAGGACCAATGCATCTTTACGCGACAAATTCACGCCGACCAGATCGTCGTCGGTGAACATTATGTCCAATTCAAAATATATATATACTTACATTCCCTTTTAGATAGGATGAGCTTTGATATTTATACCTAAAAGTTCTCCTGGATGCAAGCTCTAGTTTTGACTTTCTATTTTAGTTTTGTACCCATGCATTGTAAAGGATCGGTGTAGTCGTGAATGGCATTGACCAATCCTGTAGGAAGGATATCATCATCTTCCTTTTGACCCGAGTTTATCCTAACCACATATATTTTCTTGGTAGTATCAGTATATTCTTTGAGGTGCTCGAGTTGGATGAGCTCTTTCAAATAATTCATGAACATCTTATGATTCATTGTAAGGTGTACATGGTCATGGTGATAGGTGCACCTAAGGTTAGTATCCCTGTCTTTAGGATCACTGACCATCTTGGACGGCCTCTTAAAATAAAAATTTTCTAGGATCTGTGAAATTATCTTGTAGATAGTCTCATTGAAGAAAGTCTCCACCTCCTGGAAATTACCTCTGTTAGTCTGAGTTTTGATTTACCCCTTGTTGGAACCACTTCGTGGTGCCTTCTTCACAGGTTCAAACTAATTTTCTCCCTTAGAGATTTTCTTCATGTTGTTATTTTGTGACTTCTTAGAACTTCGGCAAGTAGGAGCCTCTATAATGATAAGGTCATCCTCTACATTGGCGTATTTCTTAATGCACATTATGGGAACATCCATAGTCAATAATGGTCTATTCATCAAGGATTGATAGTTATCTTCTGACTTAGAAAGGCCAAAATTGAGGGATAAGATGAAAATTTGTTCATTGTAGTCATCTATATCATTGTGAAATTCTCAGTGCCACTGTGCCTACTTTATGAGGGTTTCTCATTTCTTATTTTGAAGAGTCATTTGTGTGTCCATCTCCTTGATTGCTTTACTGTTAGTGATGAATAGGATTGTGAATTTCTTGGCCATCTCCCTAAATGAGGATATTTATATGGGGGACGACTTCTTAAACCACACTAGGTCGATCTTTCCTAAAGTGATGGGAAATACCCTGCACATGAGGGAATCATGATGGTCTTAGATAGATATTGTTTGGCTATAATGCATAATGTAATTTGTGGGACCCTCATTCCCATAACAAGTTATAATCTTTAGAACTGAGACCTTTTTTCGTGGATCCATAGGTTCCATCTTCAAAGTGAAAGGTGAGGTTATGCCATGCTCGAGTGCCTTCCCCGCAAGATCTTTTGGAGTTCAAGATTAATTTATATCACTAGTCATTCCAAATATTTGTTAATAAGATCCATTAGTTCTTCGCTCCCGAATCTGTTTGATTGTGCTTTTGGTGTGGCCGACCTACTGCTTTATAGGGATTTGGTTGAACTTGTGGATAGTTGTAAGTAAATGAATTATGTGCCAACGAGCGATGAATATGACATGTGTTAGAGTGTACGACATGGCGACTCCTAGACCTAGAAGCCCTTTCATTATGGGTAGATATGGTGTTCTTCGGGGAATAAATTCTCCTCCTTTAACGACACTCCAACGTATAAGAACGAGAATAATGCTCTCTCGATTATTGAGTTAATTACCTCCTTAGATGGGCAATCTACTGATCACGGTGTTCCATTCTTTCTTCATGTATAGTGATCAAATGAGATGTTAACCGTCCCTCTTATCATTCAATAGGAGGAGTATAGTGTCGATGACTATGACCAGACTTTTGGGGTAAGCACTCCTTAACCTAGATTGCCTGGGTGAAGAAGGGAGTCTAACATGAGTTTGTTTCATCCTACTACATATATCTCAAACTAGACATGACTTCTTGCGTGTGAACAATGAGATTAATTTTCTATCTTATTTATTATAGGTCAAATGATTTTACGATGGTGAGAATTTTGAACTTTACCCACAGTCGGCACAAAATTATTGGTGATATTAAACCGACAATAAAATAAATATTATATTGTAGCCCCAAAAAGTTATATGAATGCAACAAATACAGAGAACACATGACGTATCTGGTTCAGCATATGTCCTTCTTATGTGCCTAAGGAATAAAGGAAAATTACTTTATTTCTTGGAAGAATAAAGGACGATTAGAGTGATAGAGTTGCTAGCTGAGAGTCCAAGTCATTATGTATAAGATACAAATCAATACCCTTAAATTATGTGAGACTGCTCTTATTTATAAGTACAAGGGTCATGTACTTCTAAGTCTCCTTATGTTGATCCTATTTACATGTCATAGATACCTATTAGCGGTGGTTGCTCACACTGTCTATCTTATATTTCTACATTTGTGCTTATCTCTCATATATATTCGTCCTATTATGCTTGTTATCCCTTTAGGTCCACGTGTCAGCCAGATGTCACGCATTTATATATATTCCCTTTAATTATATTGTAACTATTCTTCCTAGGAGAGGTACTAGGTGATACATATGGTTGGTAATCTCTAGGTATACGACTAAGGATAGATTATAATTATGATGCCAAAATTATATTAATGGGGGGGGGGGGGGTAGTTTTAAATATTGAGAACATAATAAATAGAAGACAATTGTTACCTAAGAAAATAAATGGATATTAGATATGGATTGATGTGCATCACTATAGATGCGGTTGTGTGGGTAGGTTGGCCAATATAATGATTGAGTGACCCATACTGTCGGTGGCTACTTTTATGGTTTGTGTTGGCATCACAAGTAAATGCATTGTTTACTGTGGGCAGACCATTACTATGATCACGGTCCCTAGTCTAACTGGATATATTGAGATGTCATGTGTTGGCAACATCACCATATGTGAGGGCTAACAAAAATTAGGTGGATGGACTATAATGGTGTCTGTGAAGCTTGATAGGACGAGACATTAGGCGCCCGATGAGAATGTGCATTATAAATAGAAATGTATATTGGTTGCAATGGTGTTGCATCGAGAAAATCATTAATATTAAGAAATATAATTGCATTGAGTAAGTTAATGTTAGCAAATTTAATTAATGTTGAAATAAAAATAAATAGACTTAGGTAGTGAGATGGCTTATTATATGCGTCTAAACAGTAATTGTATTGTTATTGTAATTGCTTTGTTAATTAAAATATTTTATGTGATACTTATCTCTTATAATTCTTATGACACGATTTATGGGTACAAGTTGGTAAGAGGATATGGTATTCATGTGGTGGGGCTTGACCCACCATTGTTGACTAACCTTTCAGGATAGATTGCTATGTAGATGGATTGTTTTGAAGATTTGGGGACTTGTTGTTGGAGTTTACATTATGGCATAGTTTAGTTTCCTTTCCACTTGCTTTTTTTAATGAGATTGTTTTTGGGGATTCATTGGCTCATTCGACTCCACACTTGTTTATAGTTTTCAATTGGAGAGATTTTTATGTAGTTAAATTTATTTCATTTGAGTTTATTATTATTAGAGTTCATGTTTATCATTATTGGAGTTTTAGCACGGTGATGGATCTTATTATGGTGAATGATTTATATTCGTTGGATTGTTTTGTTTATTTAGTTCTTGTGAAATTTTTTTAATGCCCCATATTTTTATCACATGCTAAGAATGATATTTAACTTTAATGAACAACATATTATGGTATCAGGGTCTGTATGGATTTAATAACGAAATGTGTGGGTTATTACAATTGGTATCAGAGCATGATCTTTGTTCTCGTTCGTTATAGCTTTCGATAATTGATTTCGTTTATTTATTTTTACTCCTTAGACTTTGGGTCTGGCATACGTGTCTTTATGGAGAGAGGTAATTTGTGTTAGGGTCATTTCATCATTGAGGTTAAAATTAATGATCTTGAGGTGAGGAATCATTAGTGTTGATATTGGAGATGAAATTGATGTTAAACCATTTGATGATTTGGGATTTGTGATAGGACTTTTGGGGAAGAAGCTAGATGTGGTTAGAGGTAGTTGGGTATTCTCTTTAATTACTAACTATGCCTTTTATATTGTTAATATATGTATATCTAGGTTTTAAAAGATAGGTGTGTGCACGTTGGATCGAGTGTATGAGCTCCCCAATTGTGGCATACCATGGGTAAAAATAGGTAAGCCTTACATTAATCTTGCAATGGTACATGTATTGGTTAGGCATAGCTGATGCTATTTTATTTATATGGATTACATTAGAAAGTTTATGCTGAGTCAAATTTCGGGGATGAAATTACTATGTTAGTCGGGAAGACTGTAATACCCCTTATTTTTGGAACCCAAATTAAATTAATTAGTTGGGATAATGATTTAAACGTGGATAATTAATTTTAACCCATATAAGAATAATACATTTGTAATTAATTCATCTTATTTTTTAGTGTTCCGAAAAGTTACTCAATATTTTTTACGATATTATTTTTATTTAGTGAAGTTTTACGATTAAGTTTTTTTATAAGGTTTAGTTTTGGGTTCTAGTGTTTTAAGCTACTTAAAAATCCCCAATGTTGGAGTGATGTTTAATCAAATAAAATAAAATGGTGAATAAATATGTTTACTACCATGACTTACAACAGAAAAGAAACCTCAAGAATAAAAAAAATTAAGAAGTGGGTGTTATATGATGTCCCACTTTTCACCCAAACTTCAATAAAAGAAAATGGGAAGAATTTCTTAAGTATTCAATTCATGTATATAAAATTAAAGTAATTTATTATTTCCTCTTCTTTGTCTTGTACATAGCCATGAGGATTTTGTACTCTTTGCTCAATTTCATGAGCACATCATATTGTGTTTCCAATTCAACTTTATTTCAAAACTCATTTTAATCCTACCCAACCCATCTTAAATTAATTCTCCCTTATTACCCACCTTCTAAATGATGAAATCCTAGGATTTTTGATTCATTTTATTTTCCTTTTGTTCGTATTGTTTCTGATTTTTCTTTGGCATTTTAGATATCTTCAAATACCTACTAATTCTGGACGAAACTAATGGGATTGGCTTTAAACATTTTCTTGCATAATGATATTTTATGTAAGAAGTTTTAGCAGACATAAATAAAGTTTGAAGAACTGCAAACTAGATCTATGGTGTTTATCACCTTATATTTAGAGATTTTCTAAGTGACTCAATACATGGACTATATTTATAAGAAGATGATGTGGAACCAACAAATATCTTTAAGTAGATGATCCTACGAAGAAAACAAGTATTGTGTTGAGTATTGTGCAAGGGGTATTTGAAAATATTCATCAAATTCATACCGGATGTCTTTTCTAGAGTTAATCAATTAGGATAAATGTATATTTACTAGAGGACTTATATTAAAGCTCCTAGTTAAATATTTTCTAATATTAGAAATTTCTCTAATTTACCTTGTGGTTTTTTTAGACTTGGAAAATATATTAAGCTATATATTCTTCCTATATAAAATATATGTTTAACATGCATCCATTTTATTTAGAATTTACTTGTTCATAGGTGGGATAAGAAAATTCTAAGTTTTGTGAAGTTCTGTAAAACTGGAAACTGTGGCTGTGTTTTCGACCTTGGTTGCTAACTATTTGCCTCAATAAATAATGGCTTCGAATCCACAAAGCTTCTCCTTAAATGGAATTTTTTTTTGGAACGGCCCACAAAAAATCTTTGGTTTATGGCGCGACCTTGTTTTACTAAGCTTTTATGTCAGTGAAGACTTTTTTCATAATTGTAGCGTGTCCGCGAGCCTGTAGGATTTTTTATTTTATGGTAATTATGCCAAGACAAAATTGTAGTTTGGTAGACAAAATGACCTTGTCTTTACTTATGGATTTTCTAACACATGAGAGTATCCCATTTGTGTTTATACTCTTTTTGTATATAGTTAAGAGTTACTCCTTTACTCCAAAAAGATGAGAAGAGAATTTTTAAGAGATAAAATATCTTACGTTTCAAGTGAAAAGTTCTTTGATCTTCTCATTGTGTTCTTCATGTTTATTTTAGTTCATTATTGAATGAAATAAAGTAATATTGAATCTTGTTTTGACAAATAATATCTCAAAATACTTTTGTCCTTGAATATGGTCTACTTTCAAAACCCTTAAAAATTACTTTGTGGTATTTTAGAGAAACCAAACATTTCACTACATATTTTTCAACCATAGAATATCCCCACACATCTTTGATTGTAGTTAGAGGTTACTCATTGGTTCCATTTCTTTGGAATAAAAGTTCTCTTCCACTTCAAAGAAAATTTGTGTGACTAAATATTTAATGACACTGGTTGAGGCTAAAATCAATTACTGTCTAGCATACTTAGTTGTTGTTTCATTCCTAAAATAATATGGTGGGAAAGAGTTAATTAGAAGTTAATTAATTGCGTGATTGTATGTCATTTTTCCTAAATGTGTAAATCTTCATCATGGTACATTATCTTTAATTTTACTCAAGGTTCTTTTTCATTCGGATATATTTCTTCATACATCTGATGTTGTGTGAATTATTTTATATGTTTTCATTTTTAGAAAAACTTGTCTTAATAAGAAGACAAAATTGATTAAATATTAATCTTGATTAAAAAAATCACATAGAATATTTGGATGCTTTATATCCTTATTGATTTCAGAAGGAAATTATTTATTTAAATTGGCAATTAACTTTTTATTTGGTATTTGCCTTCAAGGGCTCTCACTTTAAAAAAGACTGCAAGCATAAGAGGTTTACCTATAGACTCAATCAAGAACCAAGGTCTTATAACATTTGATTTGATCGTATAGTTAATTTTTTTTAGCTTTGATGAAAGTTTGAATAATACTTGAGTGTATAATAATCATGGTACAAATGTGTTGGTATTGTTGGTACATTATATGGATGATATTCTCCTAATCGGGAACCAATTGGTTGTATTACCTTAAATAATAATACCCCGTGATTTTGAGAACATAGATTTGTAAATGAAGTGTGTTTATTAATATAAAAAATGTTTGCAAGTTAAATTTTTATTAAATGAGAATTAAATGAAATAGACAATTGTTTTTAACTAATTGGTTTTTTGGGGTTTGGGTGGAAACCCTAGGGGCTTTGTAGTCATTTTAGACTTGTATAGACTCCAAAATAGGGTTCTAAAGAAGTTAAACATGTTTTTATTTTTATAAGATTGTTTAGAGTTATAATTTCACTAGATTTTAAAATAATAGAATTTAAATAGAATTCTACTAGAAGAGATTGAGAGAGAAACACATGGGGGTAAGCCATGATAGTGGTGGTTCGTCAACCGTTATAGCAGCTTGAGGCCCATAATCATAGGAGGTATTGGGTGTGGTCGCGACGTAAGGCGCACATTCTGGTCTTGGTGGTGCGCAATCACGACTTGTTTATGGGGCTTAAAATTATATATATATTTATATAGGCCGAAAAATACTATACCTTACATAGTATTTTCCCCATTTTAAAGATACATACCCTAAGAATGGTATTTTAATTTTAATTTTAACGACTAGCATATCTTAGCATCGGGACTTGATCAACCTCAATAGAAAAATATACTAGTTATCAAAGTTTGTATCAGATCATGGTCATAGGTCTCGAGGGTTATAGGTACATTATAGGTTTTTGTTTGTCAATATTTATACATTTTGTCTCTACCTTTTCAGTTGGAGGACACTAGGAGATCTATTTCGGGTACTAGTTCCTTGGGTCGGATGAGCAAAGGGACAATTTATTTTGGAGCCAATGAGTTATTAACTATTATTCGTGAGGATAGTGCATCTATTATCGAAATGGTTAGACAGAAGGTAGAAACCCAAGTGGCTTAGGTACAAGTAATTACCACATCAACTTGGGTTAAGGTGAGGAAAATTTCAATAAGGGTGGCCTTCCGAATTTTGCTGGGGGATCTGAACCTATAGTGGATCACCAGTTAAAGAGAGATATGGATATGCACTTGAGGATGGTGGACTACATTGATGTGATAAAGAAACTCTCAACTCAAAGCATAATGATTTTCTTAGTTTAGAAAAGGATTTGAGGAATGTTATTGAGAATTATCAGTATTTCACCAACCATTCTTTGTTTAAACCAGAGGAGGTGACACGGAGGCGAAGAGAAAAATTATTTCATCAATGGGCTGACTTCGTCCATTAAGCAGGGTGTGATGGGAAATCTAACATGAACCACTCATGATTAGGTATGACATCAATCTAGGTGGTTTCATTCCAGGCAAAAAGGGCCAAACACTTCCAACACTAGGAGCACATGGTGCTATTGCACAACCTGCAACACAAGTGGGGCAACCTCAGGAGAAATTCAAGATAGTTCTAGTGGTATTACTGCGTTATGTTCTTTATTTTATCGTTATTTTACACACACACACACACACACACACACACACACATACATACATATACATATACATATACATAAAAATGAGATATATGTTAAACATTATTACTACTTATGGTGTATGTGCATGCTAGATTGGATGTATGGGAGCCCAACTAAAGGCATACTATGATAGGCATATGTGAGCCTTACAACTATTTTGATATGTGCATGGGCCTATATTAGCCTGGGATATTGTGTTGTTGCCTATTGGTACAAATTATGATTTTACAATGATGAAATTCAACAAATTTCGAGGACAAAACTACCATTGGTATCCCGTAATTTTAAGAAGATGGATTAATTAATTAAATGGGTTAATTAATCAAAATAAATTTTATACTTATAATTTGAATTAAATGAGAAAAGATTTAATTTAAATGAATTTGATGATTTTTTTTAATTAAATGACTAAAATAAACATTTGTTTAATTAATTGGTATTTTGGGCTTTGGTCAAAACCCTCGGGACTTTCTAGTCATTTTAGATTTTCTTTAATTCCAACCTAATGTTATAAAGTAGTTAAAAACAAGTTTCTTTTTTCTAGCTCACTTAAAGTTGTAATTTAACTAAATTATAAAATAATAAAATTTAAATAGAATTTTGAGAGATAAGAAAGAGAGAGGATCGTATGGGAGATTGTTGCGATAACATGTTCCTTAACCACTCTAGCGGCTTGATACTCGTGATCGCGAGAGGTATTGGGAGCAATCGCAACGTAGGTCACGCGATTCTTAAAGTTTTATTATTATTATTATTATTATTATTATTATTATTATTATTATTATTATTATTATTATTATTATTATTATTATTATTATTATTATTATTATTATTATTATTACATATGTATATATACCGAAAGATCTAATACCTTACGTACTTTTCCCAACTAAAAGCTATGTACCCTAATTTCATCATCTCTAAGCCTCCATTAGAACTAATTTAAAACTCAATTTTAGAGTTTTTAACTAGCATTTTTAAGAAGATTAAAGAATTTTTTGGATAAGGAACAAGCTACTCAAATTAGATTTTCTGAATAATCAAAAAGTAAGAATATCTCAACTTTTCTTTTTAAATTTTATTTCATTGAAATATTTCCTAAGCCCTATTCACATATTTTTGGAAATTGATTAGGAACCTAATTTTGGAAAGTGAAACCCTAATTAAAATTTGATTTTATAAATAAAATGTAATTGGAATTACAACATAAAACTTCCATGCTTTATGATTTTATTACGTTGTGGGACTATACTAGTGACATGGAAATTGGTACTTGGAAATTAAACCCTATAATCATGTATAAATCCTGAAAATATTCTAATGACTAAGAAATCAAAAAATTATTGAGAATTGATTAGAAATTGGAGTACGTTATTTAGATATTGTAACTCACATGTATAAATTTTTCTTTAATGGACATTACGTCAATTAGACTATGTGGCATAACATGTGGCACTTGGAAGTCAATGTGGTGTATTTTTGCTAAATATCATGGATTTACTAATAGATAATTAAGAAGGACCACAATCAAGCACGACCAAATACAAGTTAGATATAACTTTACCATTCCAGAGATAAGATTAAGGAAAATAGACGATGGACAAGGAAGAGAAATATATTTTTAGGGTAATTGTACTTATAAATAGGATCCACCCTAAATGGTTGGGGTAAAATCAATTGCACTCTTCTAATCACAACTTGGATTGCCAACTATCAACCCAATCCCTATAGTTGTCCTCTTGTATTATTAGTTAATAAACCTCACCCTCCCTTCCTCATGGATGTAGGCATGACGTTCTTCCAAACCAAGTAAACTCTTGTGTATTTTCTTATACTGCACTCAGATCTTGGGGATGAATGGTAATATTGCAATTTTTGGGGGATATGTGTCTCCTACAATTATTATGCTTGAAATTTATAAAATTCCCTATGGATTAGAATAATGGAATTTGACAACTTATTTAAATATAATTATGAAATATATGTAAAGTAATATTTAAATGAGAATATATAAAGGAACATGAATTGCCCTTGAGAATATAATATTTTTAAAAATTAGCATATGTTAAAATAAGGGCATCATTGGGATTATCAGGTCACATGCATTAACTCTATTAGAGAGCCCTTGTCTTTGGGTACTGACAGGAAGAATTAATTTCTACTGTCACCTTGGTGTTTATGGTAATTTGAGGCATAACCCTCATTGGTGATGATGTGAAAATATACTTTGTAAGACTAATGATAAAAAACTCAATAATGAGGGAAAAATATGCCTAAGAGGAAATTAACTCCAAAGATTATAAAAAATAACGTGGTTCACCTAACTTAGGATACGTCCATAGGAGCTTGAGTTTTATTTCACTTAGAGTGAAAATTAATGTTTATAAATGCTCAATATCAATAAAAACTCTCTCCTTCAATTGTTTGTAGCGTTAAAACTCTCTTGGAATCTCTTCAAGTCTATTAAAGTCTATTCTGAAATCTCTCTTCTCTCTTTGTATGCTTTATGTCTGAGTGCTGATGTCTTTTCCTGCTATTAGTCTTGTATTTTTCTTCAATGGAATAATGTAGAATATATAGTCTCAATATCAATCTCGTGGGCCTTGAACCCCTTTCCCCCTTTTTGGATGCTTCTACTGGAAAACTACCATTAGTGACAATACCATTAAGTGTGGTATAAAGTTGTATCAAAATATGGATGAAGGTATTAGTTTAATAAAGTGTATATATATATATATATATATATATATATATATATATATATATATTGTCGGTATGGGATTACATGTCAAAGGAAAATTCCTTTATGTTAGATAATACTTTTTACGTCAACATGATTTTATAGATTATGATCCATTTTTGTCAAGCGAACTGGTGGTTTCTCATAACATGCTCCCTCGGGTGATTGAGGAGTGCCTTAAGTTTCTTAAGTTCTGCCAGACTTGATCTTTTATGTGTTCTGATAAACCTCTTTCATGTAACATCAAATGTACTCCTTTTGTCATCTTTAAGTAATTATCTCTTAATAGGGAGTTCTATAGATAAACCCCTTATACATTTTCTCCCCCATAGAGAAAGTTATTGTGTAAATAAGAATTTTCTATATGAAATACCTCATTCTAGTAATTTCTAACTTCAAAATAATATGTTCAGGTAAATAGAAGCATCTCAAATCTTAATGGGTTATTATTCATAACCTCTTAATTTTAAATCCTGAACGGAGGAAACTTAGTTTGATGAATATCAAACTGAAGAACCTTCCATCGAAGAACCTGTTGTCGAAGAACCATGTCCATAAACATGTTAATTTTTGCCCACTCGAGCTTTACACATGTGAACTGATCATTTGTATATCTTTGTATTAAATGCAAAGATATCTAATTTTGATATCCCCGTCACCTTTTTCCACATGTATCCATGAGATAACTTTTAAGGTATTGGGTGACACAATCATCATTTTGCCCCCAAATTCAAAGGATCGTTTTTCTTTATTTACCATTGAATCATTTTGACTAGTCTTAAAATAGAAAATCGTATAAAAGCTTTTCAATCTTCAGTTATTCAAAACTTTCTAACTCTTATATTATCACCATTGAGACCCAAGCTTCCAAACCTAGAAGGAGAAATCTTGTTCAAATATTTCATCCTTTCCTCATTCTTATATGACAATGTTTTTTTTTTTTTCCAAATACTTCCTTTTTATTATTATTCTCTTCCTTGTTCAATAATGGTTTCGTCAAGAAAAACCATGGAGGTTCTAATAATGACTTAAGTGGAGATCCATCATTTGAAGTTACTACTTTAGAGATAAAGATAAGTTTTAGGAAAAGGGTAGGGACTTTTCTGCACATTTATAAGGAATAGAAGATCTGTTGCTTTTAGCTAATCAGCCACAAAATCTATATGAGGGAGATGATCTTCCTCCTTATGGTTTTTTAAGACTTCGATTAAGAAGGGGAGATTTCCCTTATTACAACATTGACTTTAAAGCCCCACGTGGATGGCCTAAGGGATTTGCTTCTTAGACCACTTGTATTTGTTAAAAACATGACAAAACTCTTCTCTAAGTTGGTCTTTCTAACGCCTCTTATTAGTTTAGGGATTTCACCATTTCCAAGAATAACTTTGTACTCCACCTAATGGTTTCAAGGTGGAATTATTTATCTCACACTTTCATGACATCTTGGTATGAGTTCACGATCACCTTAGAATATGTGTGTGAACTAATAGGGATCGAGCCCCGCAGTGTTATTCTTTACAATGATGAATTAATAGAATATGAAGAAGATGAAGCAAGAACAAAGCTTGATAAATTATTTCTTGAGTGCATTGGTAATTCATCGAAGGCTAATTTTAGTCAACTGATCAAGTATTATTATAAGGTTCCTGTAAATCGAACAATGTAAAAAAGGAGAAGGGTATAATACCAGAGCTACCATTTGGTCCAGGCAAAGATCATCCATTAGAGATAGATGCCTACCTTTTGTGCCTGCTTTCTCACTTCTTCCTTCCAAGCAATCATAATGATCATCCATGAATAGACTTGATAAATTTCACCATTAGATTGGCTCCTGGAGTCACAATTCGTTTAGCTTCTCTAATATTGGGATCTTAGTACACTTGGTTAGACATGACTCATTTTGACATGGATCATTCCGTTGGAATACATGATGTCTCTATTTTTGGAAATACTGTTATTTTGATGGGATTCCTTTATATTAGGTTCTCCAAGATTGATTTAGATGAGCTCCCATATAATAAGTTTCTTGTTCGGCGCCAATTATTGCTACGTTGGAACCACGAACAAAGTAAGAAATATTTCCTTCCTTTAATTGATGTCCATAATAATTTTGTTGATAGATCTTATGCTTAATAAGCTTATGCAAAATGTGACCATTACTAAAAAATGAAGGATACACAGTTCATTTAATCAACTCTGAGAAATATGTAATGAATGACCCATCATTAGCTATGGAACTTTTCCTTACGCCTGGCAATATTCCTTCGTTCACTAAATTTAAAAAGGAGAGTGAAGCCTATCCATGTGTGGAAATAGAAGATTCGATGATTATTTCTATGTTGAAAGCCTTGACTTCACTCATCGTCGTGTATTTTCTCTCTTTGCCGATTTTAAAAGTAAAATGGTCATTCATAATAAGAGAAGGTATGATGATGATTTGATGGGGTGACTTTGTCATTTTTTCTCATTTTAGCTTAGAGAATTTGAAGCTTTCGTGAGGAGCTAACCAATTTATCCTGTTGTAGAATGTTTTGGGCCCAACAAACTCGTCTTGTAGAATAGCTCCATTTATAATATGGAGTTTGAGTTTAAAACCACAATCATTGAGATACCTATATAGTTTCCTCCTTTGCCCTCAATCAGTGAGATTATTAAAGGAGAAATAAAGGCAAGAAAGCTAATAAAGAATCCATCGATGGAAAAAGAAACTCACCCTTGGATGTAGGTTCCACGAAACCAAAACTTTATAGAAATCCAAAGTAACTCATGGTTACTCTGAGGTGGTTGGCATACCCCCAGAGTTTATTGTCCCCACCAAACTAGATCTTGTTGAAAAGGTACAATTTGTTTTTAAAAACCTCTATATTATTGATAGATAGGGGAAATAGCCTCTCCACGGTGGATCTTTCAAGCGCTGGAGACCGATTAATAAAACACAAAAATTTAAACTAAAACGAGACTACGAAAATTTGCAAGACCTTGATCAAATGGTAGGATACCTTAAATTATATTTTAGGTTTGATTTCTCCTCTTTGCTAAGCATTGGAAAATTATCTGAACTTGTACAACACGTCTTCGATCGATTTGATTCCACAAACGGGTGTATTTTATTAATTTGACCGCTAATGTCTCCCACCATAAATCATCATTTTTTATTTCATAGCTACTTCTGATTCAATCTGATGTTCCACATAAATGTCACTCAAAACCCCTCTAAAATAATCATTTTTTTCCCTCAAGAGAAAGGTCGTTTTGGTCATAATTACCGATGTGAGTGTCCTTATTTTTCTCATCCATAGTTGAGATAAGCTCACGTCTTTATGAATTTTCCATTGTTGAGAAATTGTATGATATTCTCATGACTCCACATGGACCAAAGAAAAATTATTTTGAGAGTTCGGTTCAAAATCAGTTTATATAGGAGTTGTATTTACGAAGTAATTTGTTGGATTGGGAATGTCTTCTATAGGAGGAATGTCCTCATTATTATTAGGATTTATCTCTACAACAGTTCTTTGAATCACGTCCTTTTCAAATTGAAGCAAGCTACTTACTTCCTCCACTTGATCTTTAACATGTCTAATAAGATCTTCCATCCAATTTGAGTTGACCAATGTTGTTGGGTTACTAACTACTATATCTGTATTCAATTCTACTCCAACAAAATTCATTTTAGGAAGTACATGCGCATTCACATCTGAGATATTAGCATTTTTGTTATTTCTAAAAATCCTAAATTTTATGGGCACTCATGAATTAGATTTCAAATCAGATATTGGAGATTGTAACTATTATGATTTTTGGGGGATGCTATCTAGATTATGATGCTCAATTGCCTCACGGAACTTGTTAAAATCAGATATTGGAGATTGTAACTATTATGATTTTTCGGGGATGCTATTCTGATTAGGATGCTCAATTGCCTCACGGAACTTGTTGAAGTTATCATCAAAACTAAAATCAAACACATATCTTTTAGACCCATGTTCAACCCATTTTAGCAGGCCCATGTTCCTAAGCTTTTTCTTTTTACTGTTATTCTCTCCAGAGAGGTCAGGAACTCAAGTAGATTTTTTATTGACCTTGAAACTTAGAATTGAATGTCCAGTTAAAAAGGTATAATTAATAGTAGTCAAAATTCTGTCTATAATGATTCCCATTATATCTAGAATAAATCCCATTTCATTTAGTGAAGATGACGTTTTAGCTAGTTTAGAGACGTGTCACCCAACTTCTGATTTTACTATTTCGCAGGTCCATCATAAACAAGTTTCTCCAGAAATTATAATGGAGGAAGGACCTCCAACTGATTTTTATCCTAAAAAAACATTTGAGGAAGAAACTAAGCCAAGCATGTATAATAATAACGCCCACTCCTTCTCATCAACATTCCTTTAAGTAAACATTAAATGATAAATTAGAAGATTCTATGGAGGATGTCTCCACGCGTGATGTTCTTCCTGAGAAATCTCTCCCAGATCAATTTCTCTAAATGTTGAAGTTATTTATTTAAGGAAGAAGTAACATTTTCTTAAATCTTCTTTTGCAAGATGCTCCTTTATTTCCAAAGGTCGTTGCAAATATTGATGACAACCCTCAATCCAAAGAATAATTGTGTCAATTCATTGAAGATACTTTCATTGCGCCTTCTACACTTCCCGCTCTCTAATGATTGGGCTTACATTCTCTATGAGGCCTCCTTATGAGCGTGCTACTGCAACTCAAAAAATTTCGCTGGATAAAGATCTGGTGGTGATTCCCAATACAACTGTTGAGTCTTCCATTACCTCAACTCCTTTAATTTTTATGGAGTTGCCTCTGGTAATGGTCCCCCTAACTAGTTGAGTTGAGGTAGATTTTAACAATATATTTATTATTATTATTATTAAATCATATCAGGATGTTTTATAATTAATGTTTAGCTTCATGTTATAATGGTAGGTGAACACGTTAGACATAACTGTACTTCATCTTGATAAGCTTTTTCTTGTTCGTGAGACCATTATTGAGGTAATTACCCTTTTTAAAATGAAGTGTTATCCTCTTATTATTTTGAAACAAAGAAAGATCAAGTAGTTCCCTCAGTTGAGGTTGATATAATTTTAGTCCCCCTTAGTGAAACAATGGAACCTCAACTTCTAACAGTAAAGCACTAGTTCAAGCTTTAGGGGGTGTGGTTACTTCCTCTTTTGTTACTGAAGTAACTATTTATAAAAATCTTTACGACTTAACTCAGTGTTTGTCAAGGTTTCTCTCAAAATTTACACTTTGTAAGTCAACTTGGTATCTTACTACTAATATTTCTCAAAAATAATTTAAACTTGATAAGTCAATTTACTAGCTTACTATTAAGTTTTTCCTCAAAATTTACACTTTGTAAGTCAACTTAGTAACTTACTAATAAGGTTTATCTAAAAGAAATTATACTTTGTTAGTCAACTTAGTAGCTTATTGCCAGGGTTTTAATCAAAATTTATACTTTGTAATTTAACTTAGTATCTTACTACTAAGATTTTTCTTAAATTTTACCCTATGATTTGTCAACTTAGTAGCTTACTACTAAAGTTTGTTTAAAAAAGTTTACTACTAGGGTTTCTCCAAAATAATTTTCACTTTATAAGTCAACTTAGTAGCTTACTACTAAGTTTTTTCTTCAGAATTTACACATTGTAAGTCAACAAGGTAGTTTAGTACTAAGGTTTATCTAAAACAAGTTACATTTTGTAAGAGAACTTAGTAGTTTAATAGAAAGGTTTTTCTCAAAATTAATACTTTGTAAGTCAACTCAATAGGTCACTACTATGGTATTTCTCAAATTTTAGATTTTGTAAGTCAACTTTGTGGCGTATTACTATGGGTTGCCTAAAATAATGTACACTTTGTAATTCAACTTAGTATCTTACTATTAAGGTTTTCTCAAAATTTACACTTTGTAAGTCAGAATAGTTTCTTACTACTAAGATTTCTCTAAAAACAATTACACTTGGTAAGTCAACTTAGTAGCTTCCTACTAATCTTTTTAAAAAAAAATTTAGATACACGTGCTTGGTGGCAACTCCAATTTTTCTAAGGTTTTGGGTAACTCTTATATTTCAACTGTCTTTGTAGCCTATCATAAAAAGCATCCCTATCAAGGCACCTCCTATCGTTATATCTTCTATTGAGGTGGATCTTTCTGCTATAGCTCATTCTCACACGTCCTTCCATGATGCCAAGTTTCCATGACCAATGTGAAAATTGAGGAGAATGAGTATGGTTTTGAGCCTCTTTTGTGAAGCATGTCACCAACCTAAAATTGTCAACATGTTCTTAACAGCAACATTGTCATTCACTACTCACATAATTTGTGTTTGATCGACTTCTAATTTCTCACCCTGAAACTTTCACTACTGAATGGGTGAGACCTCATCACTTGATGATGGCCTATCATCTCTAAGGGACTGTTTCCATTGTAGCTGAGATTAAGAATATTTCAATATCTTCCTTATAGAGGTCTATGTCAAATCACTACATAGGTAACCTAAAGGCTTTATGGAAAGATGGTTTTGATATTTCTTAGTTAATTAACAAGTTAAGGGATTTGAAAGATTCTTAGCTAATTGCCTACTATTCTATGTATCTTATCTCTATAGATGACCTCAAGGCTGAAGAAGAAAAGTTAAGAGATCTCATTCCTTAGGTTGAGGGGTGTGATCAAGAAATAGTTGTGGCTTAAAAGGATTGGGATGATGCCAAGAGGAAGTGTGAGGTCATGTTTAGATGAAAGGCAGATATAGAAGTCAATATATTTTCCATGTTTAAGCATTAATGTAAGGTTTCTCAAGACATAACTTCCCGAGTTGGAGGGAGAATTTTCACTTCTTATAGTTTAGGATTTTTAAGATAAAATCATTATCTTGTATCTTTTTGCAGTAATCCATATTTTTACATGTAATTATCCCAATTTGAAATACAAAAAAGAGTGTTTGTTCCTGGATCTCATGTGGGCATTTATTCTTTGCTTTCAATAATTAATTCATAGATATTACAAATTGATGCGATCCTTCACATTTCTTCAAGAAATAAAATCATTACAAGTTCCCTTGTCATATAAGATCAACTTTCAACCACTTGTTGTTCACTTTTAAAGGCCTGTTGTCCTTAGTTTTTTAAATTAGACAATAACTTGAGTCATGATTTTCTTTGACAACATATGGTCTATCCTAATTTTCTATAAATTTAGGCAAAGGAAATCCTCTAATATGATTATTAACAAACTTCAACACCAAATTTCCTTCCCTAAACTTCCTTGGTCTCACAAGGTTTTTATAAGCTTTGGAGAGTTCCTTCGTATAAACTTGAAAGTTCTTCCTCACATTTTACCGAGGTCAATTTAGTGCTTCTAGTTAAATATGCCTACATTAAAGAAGCATGATGTTTCGCAAGGTGTATCTGGAAGATGCCACTTCTAGCTCCACTAGATGGATTGCTTCAGCTCCATAAACTAAGAAACAAAGGCATCTTGTCATCCCATGCACCAGGAAAATCTTCCACCATTTTGGCTAAAATCTTGACCAAAGTTTTGTTTGTAGCTTTTGCTTGACCATTGCCTTTGGGATAAACCACCGTTAAAGTGTGGTAAATAATCAAATATTTCATATCAACATTGTCACTTCTTTGTTGATAAATGAGTTGTCATTATCTGAAAGAATAACCGTAGTAATTCCAAATCGACATGCGATGTATTTTTTAATGAATTTTTCCACCACTACTTTTGTTTCCCTTTTCAAGGGTAGTTCTATTGCCCAATTACTAAAGCACTTAGT
Source organism: Sambucus nigra (assembly GCA_949130495.1). Classification (NCBI taxonomy): domain Eukaryota; kingdom Viridiplantae; phylum Streptophyta; class Magnoliopsida; order Dipsacales; family Adoxaceae; genus Sambucus; species Sambucus nigra. The sequence continues at coordinate 189,597,893 of OX422213.1, forward strand.
TGTCACGAGAATCCTTATGTTTTCCCTAAATGGACGTTTAATTGTCCCCGCAAGGTCAAACGACAATGTATGGAAAGGAAAAGTTTTTTTAGGAGATAAATTCCCTAAATCTATTGAGATTTAGAGAGAAAAGCCCTCTCTAGGTGGCATGAAATAAAGGATTAAAATAATTAGATAAATTCTTCAAATACCTATTGTATGGAAGGGTAGTTTTATCTAACATTATAGTACCTTGGACACTTTTTGGGATAGTAGACATCTAAGAGAAAGTACTTCTTTTTTTATTGAATAAACCAAGCCTAGCCAAAAGGTCAACCACATTGTTTGCTTCTCTAAAGCAGTGAGTGAAAGTAATTTGAACGTCCTTTGATAAATCTAAAATGTCATAGATGATGTTCCTTATTCTCCAAGAGGAAGTAAAAGGTGATTGGGAACAATTAATAACCAATTGAGAATTAAATTTAACATCTATGAAATTCAAGTTGTTTTCTACGCAAAATTTGATCCCTTCCATTATGGCAATAGCCTCTGCCATGTTATTAGTTCCATCTATACCACTATAAGCTAGGGCCCAAATTATTTCTCCATTTTTATATCTTAGCACAACATTAATTCCTACAATTCCATTAGGATCTCAAGATCCATCAGTACTCAACTTTAATATCCCCCTATTAAGTGTAGACTGGGAAATTATAATCCAATAACCAAAACTAGTGGAGGGAAATTTAATTTCAAAAGGTTCAGAAGATTTCTATAAATTGGATGGAGGTTTTGGTAAAGAAATAAAATTAAATAAATCACTAACTCTAAAAAAAATATTTGAAATAATGTCAGTAGCCCACATCTTCTTATTCTCAAAGACAATTTTATTTCTACTCAACCATATATCACAAAAAATTCATACTGGGATAACTTTGTGAAACTACATAGATAGCTAATTAGAGGCATCCTTTAACCACCAAGACAATATAGTATCAGGAGCTGAATATGTAGAGAAAATGAATCCCATTAAAGAAGAAAAAAGATCTAAATATCCAATGTAATGGGACCTTTAAGGAAGCTGTGATTCACAAATTCAGAATAGCTAGAGCAACATTTTCGTATAGATTCAAGATGGATACCTAGTTATTTAATGTTATTATCCACTGGAATAACATTATATATGATTCTCCAAGTATTAGTTGAAATATTTAGAGGAATATTTTTATCCCAAAGCTGAGAATGAGAATAATATTTAAGTTTGGACTTTCTAACCAATTGATAAGCTGATAAGAAATTAAACCTGCCATTCTGAGTTTAGTCTAGATATGCTTCAAATTATGTAATAAATAATTATACTCTAGCAATCTCCAAGCATTACTAATTCTCCTCATTTCAATAGAACCTATATTAGTAAGAGAATTCCTGTATTTCTTCTTCATAAATATAGCCCAAAGAGAGACTTCAGTCTTGAATTTCCACGCATGCGTGTGGCCAATGAGTGTAAATTAATGTATAGAGGATGGATTAGATTTTCATGTACTTGGAAAGCTTTGCACTTTTGAACATTAGTCGGGGGACCTGCGAGGCGGTGGTTTACCCTGCGGCGGATGTCAGCGGTTCGAGTCCGCTTATCTCCAACTCGTGAACTTAGCCGTTACAAAGCTATATGATAGCACCCAATTTTTCTGATTCAGCGGTTCGATGAATATTTCTCCATTATTGTCGAATAATATCGAAGTATCATATGTTGATATTATAAGTTGGCTCCTCCAATGTGAGCTAGATTATGACCTTATTTAAGAACCTCTTATGTTTCCTCATTGGTGATGCAATATAAAGACCTGTTGAAATATCCTCATAGATAAAGCTTCTCCTCGAGTAAGTAGAACCTTGGGATCTTCTTCTAAGGGCCATGACATCTTTTTTTTATAATAACTCCATCCTTGATAAAATCAATGTAATGATGACTCTAATTGTTAGATCTTTTAGGAAATTGCACTCAGATGATTGAAAGAGGATTTGGCATTTATCATATTCTCATTGTTCTACAACTGCATCTTGCTTTATTGTAGGCTAAAAATACCCATCTCTTTGGATTATTATATAGAGGAAAATCTTAGTGGTGTCACAATTTTTCTTATGAGCCTGCTTTAACCATATTTTAGCTTCTTCGAGGCCAAGGAATATGGACAACTAACCATTAGGATCTTTGCAATATAAATTTCCTTTAAGAAGTAAGAATTGTGTTAGTTCGGTGATCTTCATCAAACCATGTCTTTTTTTCAGCTACTTCCTTATTTCTACTCTCTAATCCGTGGCATCATCTATGGGAAAGAGATGGAGCATAGAAGATGGATCAGTCCTGTGATATATCACCATAGTTGTTGACTCACCTTGAATAACTGTATTTAGAGCAATACTAGCATAGTCATTAACATGTCGGTTCATCTTTCTTAGATGTATCTCTATTTTGACTTTATAAAATTAATTGATCAACTTTTGTATGATTGTTCGATAAGGAACTAGGTTGAGGTGCATCAATGAGTATTCATTGTTCATTTTTTTTTACTACCAAGCTAGAATCCCCTCGGATGCAGAGTAAGCGAATGCCTCTTTGAAGGGCATCAAGTAATCCTATAATCAAAGCTTGGTACTCTACTTCCTTATTTGAATAAAGAAAATCTAAGTTAAAGGAATAATAGGTATCCTCCTTTAATCTTAATATAATTACTCCATCTCCTCATTTTCCTTTAGTCGATGAACCATTAAAATCCATGGACCGTTCCTCCAAGTCTGACTCACAAGTGTTGGCCTGCAAATCATCTCCAGATATATCTTCATAAGGTGGTTCAAACAAACTGAAAGAAAAGATATCCAATTAATTTGCAAAGGCTTGACTTTTTATTGCTGGAGGAACCAGGCATTTCATATCATATTATGAAAGAATGAATAACCATTTTACTATTTTCCTAACCAAGATAGTTCGTGTGAGTAAAAACTTAAATGGATCACATCTTGTCACTATATTAAATGTGAAAAATTACATATAATGTCTAAGTTTTTTAGATTCAAAGACTAAGGCTAAATAATGTCCTTTACACTTGTATATCTTGCCTCAGGACCATGAATAATCATACTGAAGTAGTAGACATATCTCTCTTGTCCGTCAATATCTTGTGCCAATAAAGCACCGATGTACCTTATAGTTGAGGTTAGATAAATCAGGAAAAATGTTCCTTCCTTAGGTGGAATCATCATTTGAGGAGAGGTGAGCAATATCTTAAGCTTGTCAAAGTCTTCCTAGTGTGGTTCCTCCTATTTAAACTTCATGGTCTTTCACAACAGCTCCATCCATGGGTGGGTTATCTCATACAATCTCAAACAAATCTCCTCAAGTAAGAAATCTTTCCTAGGAAACTCTTCAGTTCTTTTTGTGTCTTTGGAAAAATCATTTCAATAATGGCTTTATATTTCCTTTGGCCTATCTGTACTTCTTGACGATTAACCCCAAAACCAAGAATTTTTCACTAGTTAAGCGCATTTGAGTGGGTTCATCTTTAACTTGTACTTTTTGTAGTTAAGTGAGGATACCCATTCTTGGAATAAATGAATAGATCATCCACATAAAATTCCACGTTTTCATGGAAAAGGTTGTGAAAAATATCCATCATTGTCCTCTTGTAAGTTGACCCTGCATGTTTTAGCCCAAAAGGCATTACATTGTATAGAAAATTTCCTAAAGGATTCTTGAGAGATGTTTTATCGGCTTTATTTGGGTATATCTTGATCTGGTTGTAACCCACATAACCATCTATAAAGATATATATGTCATGACCAAAAGTTGAGTCAATTAAGCTATCAATTAAAGGTATATGGGGAAATGTTATTCGGATCTCTAAAATACGCATAAATGAAAATTTGTGTTTTCTTTCTTCTCTGCTGGCACAATGCTAGAAATCCAAATTGGATATTGAATTGTATTAATAAATCTAGCTTCCACCAATCATTCCACCTGAACCTTGATTCTGAGGTCCAGTTCAATCTTGTACATTCTAGTTGACTACTTAACTGGTATTGTTAAAGGTAGGACATTAAACTTATGGTAGCTCACTTCTTAATCCAACCCAAGCATCTCAGTGTACTTCCATGTAAAATAATTTTTGAATTCCGGAATGAGATTGATCAGATCTAACTTATTTATATATATTTTAGATCTTTCAAAATGAATATTTCCATTAGTTTATATCCTCTACTAAATCCACATTCTCCAGCTTTTAAACTTATGTTTTAGGATGATCTTGCATTCATTTAGGCTCATAGTCAACCTGTTTCACACTCTTGAATATTTTAGTTATTAATGACAAGACATTGTCCTTGATTATCAATAAAAAAATTCATATTCTAGGTCAACTTCTTTTGGAGTCTTCAGTTGCCCGCTCACACGTTCAAAGGCGTTATATAACCCTTCCATTATTGCACACCACCTTTTTGCATTATCGTGGATAATTTGATGGCCTTTTTCTTTTCATGTAGTTCCCCAGATGCTCTATCACTCGTCTATTAGCTCTACTCAATTCACTCTCTTGTTTCACCTCTTTCCTTATTTTTTTATCCTTGGCCTTATTTTATCTCTAATATAATGAGCTTTACGAATAAAAAAACTATATACTTTAAATTATAAAGATTTTTCACTCTCTTCCTCTTGATCCTTTACTTGTCCCAACCTATCCTTGATAGAGGGAACTCGCACCCATTAAATACACCTTGAGAGGATACATGGTTCCTTTTTTTTTAACTCCGTATAAAAGGTATCATCCACCAAATGTGCTTCCTCCTTTGCAAAATTCTTTTTGTTATCTTCTATTTGATTTTTGTTCCTTTGATATTAGATTTTGCACGTTGATGGTATGTGGAAGGAACCAAACCATGGTTGTGCATAAAAAATCTCCTAGTTAGTAGATACTATGAAGTAGTTGACTTAATTGCATGGAATTTAATGTGTGATGTGAGATTTCCCATTATTATTCCCACGTTCACATAACCAATGGACCTGGAAGTTTGGTCATCATATCTTGGGCTTATAAGTGGTGTTAAAACCAATATTGTATATGAGATATTATCTAAATAAAATGATATAATAGGCATGATGTCCATCAAAGCATCTCCATCTAACAAAGATCTAGCGAAGCTCGTTCCATTAATGCTTATTTCCACGTATAAAGGTCTATTGTAAGAGAAGCTTAGTGGTCTATCTGAATATGTGAAGGTGATTTCAGACATAAAATTTTATACCAAGTTGGCTATTTATCATCTCCACCTTCTCTTTGGAATAACAATTGATGTCCAAAATGGCTTAGGTAATTTCCAACCTTCCTTCTAGTGGCATCCCAACTTGATCGAAGAACCACACAAATATTATTGATTTCAACATAACTTGATACTTCAGGCTTGGATATACTTTATACTCCTCTACCTGACAAGCTTGTTCAATATCTCTGCCATTTGGTTCATTAGATATTTTTTAAACCACCATCATAAATATCTTGGAAACCCTATTACTCTTTCGTTTGACCTTCTTCTTTATCATCATATACAGTAAACATGTGTGCTCCATGATGTGGAAATGGATTATCATTAACTTTGCATTGTGGGGTAGGTAAAGTCCTTTCCAACAAGTGTTTATTAATAATCTTTCTCAAGGTAAAATGTAAAATTATGGATGAACAATGCGCCAACGGATATGATAGTAATTTGGATCAACTTAAACATCTTCCCTCAGAGGAAAAAGGTGGAGATTTTATAGGAGGAAAAACTAAACCATCACGTAACACAATGTTATAACATTACATTACCTCTTCAACGCTACAGGGTAATGTGGATGGATCCTCACGATCAAACTTCTTCTTCTTCTTCGTCTTCTTCTTCTTCTTCTTCTTCTTCTTCTTCTTCTTCTTCTTCTTCTTCTTCTTCTTCTTCTTCTTCTTCTTCTTCTCATTTTATCATGCTTTTCGACATCCATCAACATAATTAACGTGTTAAAATTGAGCTCCTCTAACTGCTTGGTTGACTGGTTATTTACACACGATACTAGTCATAACTAGGAGAGGTCAAATGATTAGTGCGATATTTTGGTTTGTTCTCATTAAGGCTTTAAAGTACATTCTCTATTCTCATTTATCGAGTGAAAAATGAATTATGGTAGCAAACCTTCTCCACAAATTTAAAGGAGCTTCCCTTTCATTGCAATTTCTCATACATCTAGATATCTTTCTTTAAACATCTCAATGTAAGATACCAACTCCTCACCTGGATTTTGCTTCTTTCAAGAAAGCTGGGCTAAAGTAAACTAATCATCTGCCAATAAGAATTTTAGGATTGATTTCACATGCATATCCTCCCACGTAGCCACACTCCTTGGGGATAAGTGAGAATACCATGTGTAAGCTTTATTAGTGAGAGATTTTGAAAACTCCCATAAATGCAATTTTTTATTATTGGACTGAGCACCAAAATTCTTAATAATCACTTCAAGTGTTCCTTGGGGTTACCACATTTCCTGTTAAAATTGTTAAAGATTTTAAAAATTTATCGCTCAGGATAAAGTTCATTGTTATACTCATCTGTGTATAGAGTAAGAAAATCATCCTAAATGGATGTTGTCTCACTAAATGTTAGTAAAGATGATGCAACATTTTCATCATCTCCCTTTGACCTCCTCAATGGTTAAAAAAATCAAGACAAATGTTTCCACCATTTTGGTATGTGATTAAGTGACTACAAGTACATAAGTAATGTCAATTAGAGCTTAAACGATTGGCATTATAGAAGGAGCATGATTAACTATAACGGAAGGTGTAATGGGAATTCCCTATAAATGAGTGATAAGTTGCGCCATTAGTGTAACGAAGAAACTAGGATCCATCGTGGAACCAAACATAGTCATTCCTTGTTGTCATTAGAGGAACCCATAAACTTGACCATGATATTGGTCATTATTGGTACCCAAAATAGAGCTTGTGGAAGCTTGCCCCCAATAATATTCCCCGTGACACTAGTGACTTGAGGGACCTCAGTAATAGGTGTAATAACAACATGTTCTTTCTCATGATTAGCATCATCAAAGGAAATAGTATGGTTTATATTTTCATTCACCATATCTAAAACAATACCTCCTTAACAGAGTCAACAAATGTAAGAGAGCACTTCTCTTTGGGTAATGAAAGGAAGTGGTAATTTCTCTTATTACCTGGGTGTTTATGGTAAACTAAGGTGTAACCCTTATTTATGGTGATGGGAAAATATACTTTGCATGAATGATGATAAATAAACTCAATAATGAGGGGAAAATATGATCAACAAAGTAAATTGACTGTAATAAACACAATAAGCGTACAAAATCTCAAGTTTTATTTTATTTAAAATGGAAATCAATGTTCACAAATGCTCAATCATAATAAAAATCCTCCTCTCCAAGTGTTTACAACATTTAAACACTCTTGGAATATCTTTAAGTATATTGAAGTCTATTATGAAATCTCTCTTCTCGTTGTGTATGATCTCTGTTTGAGTGTTGTTGTCGTTTTGTGCTCTAAGTCTTGTCTTTGTCTTCAATGGAATAATATAGCATATATAGTCTCAGTCTCAATCTCGTGGACCTTGAACCATTTTTCCTCTTTTTAGATGCTTCTGCTGGAAAACTACCATCTGTGACAATACCATGAAGTGTGGTATAAAGTTGTCTCAAAACATGGATGAAGTATTACTTTAATAAAGCGTGATAATATCACTTTCTAATAGATTATATATACTTCAATGGTATGGGATTACATGTCAAAGGAATATTCCTTTATGTTAAATAATACATTTTACATCAACATGTCTTTATAGATCATGATCCCTTTTTATCAAGAAAACTAGTGGTTGCTCACAACATGCTTCCTCGGGTGAGATGTTTCGTAACATGCTCGATCGTGTGGAGTTTTATCGGTCTCTATGTTCTCTAGAGAGGTTTCTTTGGGAACCTTCCTATCCAGGTCAATTGATGGTGCCTCGAGCTTCTTCGATTCTGCCAGACTTGATCTTTCAAGTCTTTTATTAACGTCTTCAATGCAACATCGAATGAACTCCTTTTTTCCTTCTTAAAATAACTTATCTCTTATTAGGGAGTTGTACAAATAAACCCCTCCTAAAAACTTTTATAGGCTATAATTATAAAATAAATTCTTTATATTGGTTATTATCAAAGTATGGAATTAGAGAGTTGGTTAGTTTTTATTGTTGATTATTCACTAGGTATAGTAGTAGGGAATGGGTGAGGCTTTGGATATTTCCTAAGTATGTGACTGGTAGATACATTTGGTTTTAGTGACCTCTAGGTATGGGATTAAGGGTGGTGGGTTTGTTAACCCCTAGATTTTTGGGGCAATAGATGATCGATGATATGATGATATATGGTAATAGTTTGATTTGAGAATAATACCTAAGATATGATAGGTATTAGTGAATGATGAGTTGTGAGAACGATGATATGTGCGGGGTAATACGTCCGTTGGCTACATTATATGTGTAGAACCTACATTATTTGGCTAGTTTTGCGGAATTTATATACGCTTTACAGTATGTGAATCATCTAGTGTTTGTTGGATATGGTAATATGTGTTTTACCTAGGGGAATTGGGTATAATAATGGTTTTAGGTGTGCGTAATGGTATGCATGGTGTCTAAGGTTAGCTGGCTACCATAATGTGTGTGGGACCTAGGAGAACCGAATATAGTGATGGATTTAGTTGTGGAGGTACATCATGGTATATGTGGGGTGAAATTATAGGTTTCTTGGATATAGTGATGTCATATATAATGATGAGATGGTGATACATGTGGTGCACTATAATTTATGTAGAGTCGTATAAGAGAGTATCTAGATATAGTGGTCTAGCAATATTATAGATGATATCAATATTTTTTTAATGTTGATAAGATACGTAAGTGGAAAGATGGAACATTTATTTTATTTTATTCTTTGTTTAAATTTCTTATAGTTAATTAAGTTACTATACCATGATATTTATTTCATCTAGAACATATGTATGGGTTTATACAAACTTAACTTGGAAACATAGTTGGTAATTTTGCAGTGGGCTCTAACCCATTGTTGTTGACTAACATTCTGCTTATGTTGATAGTAACTGCATGATTTGGAGTAGCGGGAGTGCAGCTGGAGATTATTTTATACTTGACTTAGATTTCATTTCAATTGTTTTATATGTGAGAGTTACATTTGGATTTAGTGTGTCCTTAGACCCCATCATTGCTTACAATTTTGATTTGGTTATTACTTTGATGTCATTTCGTTGCTGGATTTTAGTTTATTTGGATTTGTAGCATGGTGGCGGATTAATAATGGTGGATGGTTTATTTATTATTCTATATCTCCTTTCATATCTAGTTGGAAAAGTTTTAAATGTTCATATTTCCATGACATGATTAGAATTGTATTTTAATTTGATATGAAGGACTTAGGAGAAACTAGTCACATCCTTGACGACAAAATTTTGCGAGATAGAAAAAATAGTATGTTGGGATTATCCCAAGCCACTTATATCAGTAATGTTATCACAATAGATAGCATACGAGATATGAAGAAAAGGTTTCTTCCTCTCAGGAATGGAGTTACACCATTTTAGGATTTGTATCCTAAGACACCTAATCAGATAGAGAGGGTAAGCAATATACCTTATGCTTCAATGGTGGAAGACATATGTATTCTATGTTGTGACTAAACTGATTATCTACTTTTGTGTAGGCATGGTCAATAGATTTTAGTCTAATACATGCGAGGAGAACCGGACTGCAGTAAAATTCATTCTCAATCAGCTGAAAAAGGAGTAGAGATTATATGTTGGTTTACTTAGCTAATAGTCTTATACCTTTGGAGCAAAAAAAAATAATGTTTTTAGTTAAATAATAATTCTATAAATTCTACCTCAAGATATGTGTTTACTCTAGGAGGTGGAGTTATTTGTTAGAGGAGTTTGAAATAATCATGTATTATTTACTCTACAAAGAAGGCGGATGTTGTTTGCACTTCAAAGTGAAATAAAGATTTTATATGGATCATGAAATTACTAAGTGACTTGGGTAAGGTTCCTTCAGTGAAATTGAATATTACACGATAATGTGATAATAGCAGAAAAATTATAATTTTGGGAGGGCTAATGACCTATAAAAGAGATAAGCATAATAAACATAGGCATCACTTGGATCACGAGATCAAACACAAGAGATGATAATATTTCGACCCAAATTGGATCGAATAAAAAATAGGTTAAACCTTTACAACTAGGACTATTGATCATTGATGAGGGAAAAATGATTCTCGGTCCCGAACGAATACCACCAACATACCACTGTGTTGTCTTTTCCACCCACCAATAATGACACCAATATAAGGTTAATCAAATAGTTTGATGACAACGATGGACAATGGGTTTCCTAACGGGTGTATGACTTGCACACACGCATGAAACAAATGTCGTTGAGGTCATTAAATGGAATTATTTCCTTATTGTTACAGAAATATTCAAATTTGGTTGGAATCGTGGACAAGTTGAGGCCATATGAGGAAATTTAAAATCTTCTCTTCAGTTGACAATATATCAGGATAACACAAATTTTATGAATTAGTTCAAATTCACAACACCCACAAATAAGATTTAGATGGGACCGATCAAATACAAGGACAAATGTAATCAGATATATCTCATACAAAAGAAATGCAAAAATCCTAATGAAAACTTTGGATTCGTCACGCTAGTTCACTTTAAGAATCTAATCCTACCAAATCATCAAATTGGCTTAAGAAAAAACTGGACTTTCTCGGATCCATATGGGACATAATTTTTATGGATTGACAACCACCATATGGACATTTGTAAAAATGTTTTGATTGCCTGATCCAACATAAAAAAATGTCGACCGCCAACCATTAGTTTTAGACAAAAATAAAAGTGTTGGACAATGAAATTCTTTGTCAATGATCCTCTCTAGAAATTCTATAATCATGCATAGTCGACATTAAAATTATTGGATTCCTGAGTTAAGGAAATAACCACCATTTCTGATATTAAATAGATACTTGACTACGTCTTCATAGAAAACGTTTTAGAACCATCATCATAATATAAATATATTATGTTTCTTTAGCACTTCAGAGGAATATGAGTTCTTCCTCCCAACAAAATTTTCGGACATAATTGTGATTGGAGATGAATCTAAAATATAAATTGCGGGTCACAATCCATGCATGCTACAATAGATGGAAACACTAGTTCGGTCGCACGCGTAGCTTGACGCTAATTAACTTTGGGCACTATTAATCTAAGATGGAATAAATTTTTATTTTGTGTGTATAACACTCATCAGAAATAATTTACACACCCTATCTTAACACCCATACACCCGTGTTGAGGGTCCAAGAAAGTTCCTTCGATCCTGAACCCTCAATCCTTCTCCAAACCTATCAAAAGGCAAATAAAATTTCCCTGAACTCGTTTTATTTTGGTTAACTCTGTAACCCAAATAACCTTCCATTACAAAATCGTATAGCTCATAATGATCTTTCTAACAGTCCTGACCATGCATGAATCAGACTTTCAGATTATAAGTTATATCTAAAAAACACAATTTTGCAAGACTTGCCTATATCCATTTTTTTCTCGTTAGAAGCCATTCCTTAGCGATATAGCAAATTGACCTCATAGGTTAGAGAGATCCAATAAATTAATCAACACGCATTGGTTTTGAAAGTAAATATATAGCCTTATCAGTGACATCTACTTTTCCACATAACTTATTTGGGAGAGACTATAAATCGAAAAAAAAAATTCAAGCCAAATAAGAGAAAATATTTACTCACGAGCAAAAAATTTACAAAATGATTTTTGAAAATAAATCTCTAAGGTTTTCTCAGAGAGAGAAAATCCAAAATCAATGACTTAAAGAACTTAAAGAAGAGGAGTAAGAAATGTTGGTCTCAAATTTTAAAAATGTTTTAATTAGCAAATTTTTTTTTAAGCTCTCACGTTGTTTTAAAAGAGTTTTGAACCCATAATTATATAGCATTAAATTTGAGAATGTTTAGGAGCCTAATAGGTTAGGTTTCAAACTCCTAAGGTGTCAAGTAGTCAACTAAAAAGGTGTACTTAGTAAACAAACCAAGAATATATAAAGGAAATATCGTGTTAAAAAAGAGCCTTCGTGCTGTCAGACTCAGTTGTTGATGGTGTTGCTAGAGTGAAGAAATTATTTACTCTATCGAAGCTGAAGAGATGTGGTCGTGCTAGCCTCCAGGGTAAAATTCACTGGACAAAAACATCCAGTGAAAATCTTTCGCTACAGTAAAGAACTACGTCACTATGGTGCAGTAACTGGCGAGCCCGCCTAGGGAATTTTTTTCCAATTTTGCCGAAAAATATTTTGAAAATAAGTTTTCGCAAAAACCTATTTATGTTTGTGCCAATAATTAACACATATACTTGAAAATACACAAAAGAGGCAATTTCTAAGAGAATATGTTTTTCGATGTGAAAAATATATTTGCATAATTTATTTGACACTTTAACCAAAGAAGGTTAATTCAAATTATTTTTCAATTATGAAAATAATTAACCAAGGTGTGAATCTAATTCCTCTAACTGTTATACCTTTCCTATGTGGAATATTTTAGGCTTGACATGAGTAAATACGGGTAAAAATTGATGAACCATTCCATTCACCTCTTGGATAAAGAATCAAACATATTTTGGAAAGGATTTTACACAATCTATCTTATGGATCTCAATGAGTATACTATACTCTTACAACTTTTCTTTCATAAATAAAAATAGGCACGCTAAATTCAAATTATGATTTAGACCAATCTTTGTTCATTATACAGACTATGTGGACTTGGATGCCTTTTTTGGCTATGTAGACCCAAAAGTAATGGGTTGAATAACTCAACGAAGACGTGAGAAAAATATTGCTCTCAAATTTTGAAATATTATGGTCACCTAAAGTATTTTCTAATGCCGCCACTATTTCTTTAGATGAGTGTTGAACGCATAACTATATCGCCTTAGATTTGAAAATGTTTGGTATGATAATAGGTTAGGTGTCAAACTCCTAAGGTTCCAAGTAGTCACTTTTAAGATAAAGTCAGTTGAAAAGGTGTACTTGTTACACAGACCAAGAAGATCTTAACGAATGATCTTGTTAAAAAAGTGCTTTTGACACTGTCAGACTTGATGGTTGATGGCGCAATTATACTGAAGAGATTATCCACTCCATCAAAGATAAAGCAATGAGGTAAATCAATATTCTAGGGAAAAAAGCAAAGGACACAAATTTCCAGCTAAGAAATGCGTCACTATGGCAAAGCAACCCACAAGACTGTTCGTGGATTTTATCCAATTTTACCTAAAAATATTTTGAAGATAATTTCTTGGCATAACCCTAAGTATATTTGTCCTAACCATGAACACCATACTTAAAATACATGATATATATGCAATTTCTAAGATAATACATTATTTAATATTAAAATTATTTTTGCATAGTGCATTTGAAAATTTATCCCAAGAAGGTTAATTCAAAATATTTTTAAGTTATGAAAACAATTAACCAAGCTGTGAATCTACGTCCGCTAAGTCTTATACCTTTCTTACGTGGTGGAATTGAGTTTTAATATGGGTGAATCTAGATAGAATTTGATGAAACGTTTCGGTGATCTCTTTTATAAAGACTCAAACATGTTTTGGCAAGGATTTTATACAATGTATTCTATGGAGATAATTAAATATTCTATACTTTTACAACTTTCTTTTAATAAATCAAAAGATACACCCTAAATTCGAAATATGATTTAGACCCACCTTTGTTCATTATACGAACTACATGGACTTTGATGAATTTTTTTTGCTACATAGGCCTCCAGAAGTTTTTTTTGGGATTTCAACCTGGTTATACCTATTCTTTTAGTTCATTTCTAAATTATGTCATCCATCTCATCTAGTTATTATATTCTACTCATATAGTTAGTCCTTTGACTTTCATAACTTCTTTTAGCGATCCACACGAGCATACTCACTTGCCCATAGTGAGATTACAATTTTAGATTGTTAGTAATAGTTATATTCATAGTTGTACACGTATTTTATCATATCACTCATGTTTAGATGGTCCACTATTTTTCTTGCTATCTCATTTAACTTACTTCTTCTATATTGAGGTAGTAATTTAGAAACTTTTCTCATATTTTTATTTCCTTAGGAGGTTTCATACTCATCTTTCCCATGATAGGGATATCTTCAATACACTTTTCATATAAACACATAATGAGTGTATAATTTTTTATTTTTATACTAAAATATAATCCTTGTTAGGCTCGTTGTATCATAAATAATGAGCATTTAGAGTCATTTTTTCAATTAAAAAGAAAAATGAAATTGAAAAAAATTCGAGTTGAAAATAAAAAAAATTCAACCTCAAGGAGTAAAAATATAATTTTAAAAATTTTATGGGCCTAAAAGTTATTTAAAAACGTGTAACTTGTGAATTTGGGGAGCTAAAATGAAGTTAGTGGTTATTATATAATTTTCTAATCTTTTATGACCCTAAATTTGAATTAATTATTTTTATTTTGCATTTTTATAGCTAGCCCAGGAGTTTGGACAACAATGGAGTTGATATTGAAAAAAATTTAGGATACATCGCGACAAGACACGATTGTTATAGATGTACTAAGTGATTTTTATCAAATCTCTGGAGTATCAGTTGATGCGATGCTATAAGTTTCAAAAGATTATTAAAAGACTCACAACTTTAAAGTTCGATCGAAAATGAGATTTTAAAGTCTTAGGGTAAAAAAAATACGATTAAAGATGGGGCTGTGAATAGTGATGTGAATAGTTACGAAAATTGGGGATAAAAATTAGAAAGAAAATCAATTGTATCCAACTTTTTCCAAGACCCCGTGAGATATTTACCCACCAACTACAACTGATTAAAAGACTTGCACCCCAACACAAACACCTCACATCTTGGCTTATAAAAAGGACCATTGGGCTCATTATTTTTATAGAATTTTTAGACACAATTTTTTAGAGAAGAGTTTTTAGAGGGTTTATTATTATTTCGGGGCCAAGTTTTGTACTTTAGGGGGCAAGATTTAGTAAAGATTTATTCTATTCAAGATTATTTGTAAGGTTTCATAATTGATATAAATTCTTATTCATTCTTGCAATTTTATTATGTCTACGATCTTGTTGGCTTAAATTCTCTACTCAGACTAGGTGAAATTTATCATGCATAATTATTATTGTGTATATAGTTTCATTACTTTTTCATTATCAACATGTCCTAAAAGCTTTAAAGATTTTTTACTCACTTAAAACGACACAAGCATGTGTTTTAAACCTTCGAAAATGATTTCTAATTCATATGATAAAAATTAAAGTGTGATTTTTGATGGGTTATGCTCAAATTAAATTTTTTGATATCTCATGCTTAAATACAACGTTAAGACCTAAAAATAATAATACATATTTTAATTTTTGTTGTGAGTACTTTTTTATGGGTTATGCTTGCACTCTATTGTTTTAATACTCCATGCATAAGGACTACATTGAAAATTTAAAAGTGATATTTTGAAGGGAGTAGGGATTTCAGCCGTTTAAATTGGAGACGTTAAATTTTTTGTGAAGTTAAGGTTCTTAAGTGAACGTGGTGAGAGTTGGTTTAATTTGAGTTCTAAAATTCCTACCTAAATCATAAGTGGAGTTAGGAAGGAATCTGGGTTTCAAACAAAGAAATTATTTTCTTTTGGCTCAATTGGGCTTGCAAGGGAATAATGTAAACAGGTCAGAATTTAGGCTTAATTTTTGGGCTTTCAAATAATGGCCTAATATCTACTTACTTCTCAATTAAACTCACGACATAAGGTATATAGCAGGAACTTGTAAATATACGCCGAGTATATTTAATTCTCTCTCATATGTTCAGTTACCACGAGGTACATATTAAGGCAATTCATGTACATTTGGTAACATAAAATGTCTTTTCCACACATACTAATAAATTATTGCCCAATAGCCAAGAGGTATATCGGGGAAATTATGCCAATGGAGGGAACCCATACAATAACCTCCCATTCATAACCCTCATGTAGATGTATGATATGGGACACTCATATCTAGATTTATGTTTCCAACGCGAAACACTACCAAAATTTTGGATTACCTTATTGCCTAATATTTTCTTCTTTTGCTCGTTTTTAAATCAGGACCATGTCCATGAGTGTGTAAACAATTTTAATCGTGTCTAGCATTACGTACAATATTTTCTCCTAGACTTGGGTTCTATCCCACATTCCACTTTCACCATAGGAAAACATAATACAAGTGGAACCTAGTGTTTGAAGTGAAATATTTAGCATTCAAAGGCCTAAGGTCAAAATAAATCAATATAAAAATAAAGATATTCAAAGACATAACTAGTGATTTAAAAGTGAATAAGATGAGCATTAGCCTGCAAAATCAAGAATGAAGATTAGTGTTTGAACTCAATTTTGAAACGCTTTGATTTATGAAACAAAGAGAAAGATAATTTTTTCTTGAAAACATATAAAATTTTCCACTACCATTTTTTTCCTCGAATAGCAATTTATGATTAAATCCGTTTACATCTCATATCCTTGATGTTACTTAATTTTCGGATATATAGAAATTTTTGAGACATTTATTTTTTGAATAAATTTTGACTGTGTCAACTTTCGTTCACTCATTACAAATGGTGTGGAACTCTTGCCAGGATAAGGTAGTTTCCATAACCCCATAGTTACAACCCTTACCACATAATCACTCATGATTTTGAAATATATATTTTTTTGGTCCAACTATGTTGATAAAAATCTCTCATACACATAAAGGATTAAAAAAGACTCCCCTTTCAAAAAATACATAAAATTTAATTTTGGGTAGAAACAGAAAACAAATCCCTTCATTATTTTATTGCAAGGAAATTACGCAAGTTATAGTGCGATATAAAGTGCATAAGTTATTACAAATACTTTAAAATAGAAATATAAATTTACAAAGGCATTTCAAGGTATGAATTTCTAAACATGGAGTATAAAAGTCATAAATAAAACAGTTTGTACAATAACTAAGCATGTAGGTTTGCATTTAAGCATATTGGATATAATAATACTTGACAAGCATAAAAGACCAATATTGCACAAGGCTAAAATCTAAACTTATGACCAAAAATCATATCCAAAAGAATAAAAAGATAGAAAATATAGAAAGATGATAATAAAAAATAGTAGAACAAAACTCTAAATCACTTAATAATATCCTAACTCTATTTAGTATAGGATGAAGACTTCACTCTAGTATGATATCTTAAGGTTTTTAACCTGTTATGTTAACAATGTGTTTCCTAATCCAACTAGATTCAATCTTCAAAGTAATTTTTTTCAGAACCACCTTAGGAAGGTCAAACTTTGTTTCCCTTCTCTTTCCCTTTCCATTGGAAACCTTTTTTGGGACTTCAACCTTCTTCTTCCATTTCCTATCGATATTTCTACCACTACTAAATTCACCTAAAGTTAAGAGAGTTGAAGCAAAATAAAAAACTCTCTATGATGTCCTTTTTTATGGAAATAAGTGCTCTTATACGTTTTTTGTTCATTAGGTCGATGACGCATTTGAGTTGTTTATTTCTAAGCCTAAAGTAAAACTATTTCAATTGTCCCTCTTTGGTACAATGGGAACACATGAACGCCACTTTCTTTTAGTTTTTTATGAATACATGATTAGTGTAATATTATCCAATGGTAGATGGGAAAATGGATTTAACTGCAAATATGACTTGGCTAGACATAGAGATTTCACTATCAATGAAACCTAAATGTTGTTTATCCTCGGAGGGTGTTTTAACTCCAAAAGTCATCCTATCGAAATTTTGAGACCTATCCACCAAATATGTCTTTAGAGTGGATGCGAATATTAGTTCGATCTCAAGTAAAGAGATTTCATTCTCTAAGGATATCCTTTAGATTTCACTTTCAAGTTAAGATTTCCTAAGGAACTCTAATTCAAGCTTAATAAAGTTATTGATACTTCTCCCTAAATGGTGTTCATTACTCACAACATGTTTAACATAAAAACATCTCAAACTTTTCTCACCACATCCCTTTCATTTTTAAATTTGGATAACATGGTAGAGAGTTTTATGTTTTGCCTTTACAGGTTTTTGGAATCCTAGTAAAGATTTACATACTCGTCTTGAAGATCATTTTCTTCTTACTTAATAATACTAAAAGAGATGGTAGAATCAAAATACTCAAAATCATATAACTCTTAAAATTTATCTCTTGCCATGAAAGTGGAATAAATAAATTCTTGAGGGTAATCATTTGAGTCCAAGTCATCATCACTAAAATTGGCTTAATAAGCATTCTTGCCACCACCTTAACTCAAATATGAGGGAAATTACTTTAAAATATGTCCTCAAATATCATAACTAAATAAAGTAATGGGGTTTGGAGATTCAACCTAATTATCTCCACTTTATTGACCAATTTAAAATCTAGGCAGATAATTCTTGAGATGCCAATGGATTAACATATCATTTTCCAAGTTTTGATAAATGTTTTAGTGAGGAAAGTCATATCCTCATTACTAATATCAAGTTAACTCAAACTAGGTGATGCCTTCTTAGATTAAAAATCTAGATTTTTCTCTTTAGGAGGCATTCCTTAGCAAACCAACAAATTCTCCTCGTAGGCTTGGAGAGAGCCAGCCAATTCATCAACATTCATTAGTTTCGAGAGTAAAACTCTAACATCATCAATGGAATCCAATTTGCCACAAAATATATTTAGGAGAGATCATAGGATTTTATCAATAATTATATCCTCTTGGATTGTCATCCCTAAAACAATAATGAAGGTTATTATATCGCTCTGGTCAATATAGAACTGGTAAAAAGTTATATTACCCCTCGTGGTAAGAAGTTCAAAATGGGTGGTTAATCGTAGAAGTTTGGAGTGCTTAACCGTGGAGGTGCCTTCGTAGGTCATTTGTAAAATTTCCCATGAATCATTAGACATCATACAAGTGGAAATATTTCCAAAATCAGTTGGAGACATGCATCCAAGAATATCATTTTCTCCCTTAATGTTCTACCCACTCTTTTTAAAATCGATTTCATCCTAACTAGATATAACATTATCTACTAATACATCGTTGACAACAACATTGGGACAAGTACATCATGAAATAACAATGTTTACGCCCCATCCTAGGACCCCGTAAAGCACCTCCTTAAGTTCGTAGCACTCACTCGTTCACCGCAAACCCTAAGTCTTACCCCAAGTACAAATCTGGAGGCCATCAAGCGCTCCCGAGCCTCGTTTGATTCCGATTAAATTCCTCGCCTGAGAGAAAGCTCAATAAATCTGCTAAGGGATCTGAATCCCTTTTTCATTGGTTTTACCCATGTAAGAATCAGCCTTATAGTTTGGACAAAAAATCCGTTTTACTACCAAAAACTGATTTGGAGGCCACCAGGCCAATCCGGGCCCCATTTAACCCCCCTCAGCTTTCTCGCCTGAGTGGAAGCTTAATGAATCTTCAACGGTCAATAAATCTCCTTTCCAACGTGTAATACCCCGTATTTTTGCGTATTTATGATTCAATTAATTCGACATTTAATTAGGAAACTATGTGTTTTTTAAATTACGCGAGTAAAGTGATTTAAAGTGATTAAATAATAAATGTGATTATTAAATATTAATGAACAGATAAATACTGATTAATATTATCGTACAATATTTAATAAGTGTGAATAGTAAATAATTGATAATTAGTGTAATACAACATAACGAGTAATATGTGAGTATTGTATTTTATCTCAATAGGGAGTCACGTGTAGACTAATTTGAGGTTGAGAAAAGAAATATATTGTTAGTGACTCGGATGATAATTTGAGATCACGGATGATCCTAAATGGGTCATAATAGTCAAAAAGGTGTACCCGAGAGTATTGTTTGGGTCCTGTGTCAATTTTAGACCAAATCGGCACCTATTAAGGGCGTTTCGATCATTTAGCCCCACAAATAGAGGTTAAAGGACCAACAAAATTCTAAGTGTTATATCTGATGTTTAAGACTTAAGGCTAGAATTTGAAATAGTTAAACCCAAAGGAAGCCATTAGAGAGAAAGAGAAACCAATTTTCAAGGCTTAAGAGGTGTTATTGAAGAATTGGAGCATAATCTTGCATCCTAAGCATCTAAGGAGTGAGGATTTGAAGAGAGTAACATCAAATCATCATCAACACCATGAAATCAGACCCTACAAACCTAGAGGCAAGCTGTTTATTGTAATTATTTTGAAGTTATAATACCTATGCATAAGGTTTCACGAATAGTTTGATTTTATTAAAAAAAATAGAAGAAAAGGATTAATTGAATACATGTTTGGGTAGGGTTTCATGCAGTTTGTATTTACATATGTGGAGGATTAAAAATTAGAAGAGTTACGATTGCTTCTACATATTTAAATCTGGGTTTTTGAGGATTAAACATAAAGAACACAAATATCTAGGCTTTTTAATAATATTTATATTTTGATGGTTCTTGAATCAATTTCGTAAAGATTTATTGATATATTTACGTTAGGAATAGTCTCTATACATATGGTGGATGTTTGGTTATGTTGGTAGAGATTTCTAGAATGTTTAATGAGGGATTGATCGGTTAAACATATAGAAAGACGAAGCTGGGCGAAGTTGTACCTGGTCGATCGACATACGAATATCGATCGATCGATCAATTAAATTCACCGATCGATCGATCAAAGCTGAATTTAGGTTCTTTTATTGGTTGAGTTTTTCTTCGATTACTAACTATGAATGGAAACCTTAGTGATGATATTATGCTTATGTAGGGACTTAATAAAAGTCAGTAGGTGTATAGTTAAGGTCCGTTAAGGTCATGGAGTGTAAGACTTGGAGTATGGACCGACGAGAATAAATCGAGTCATGTATCGAGATATTTTGGGATTTGAGTTACGGGGAGAGTAAACGTCAAATCCAGTGTGTATAAAAGTAGGTTAGAGATAGTTTAACTACTGAAATTTATAAAGGGGTAACTAGGACCCTTAGAGTTGTGTGATAACTCGAATCAATACGATAGTGAGATAAATCTTAAAGTAAATAGTACGGTGAGTAAACGAGAGAAATATACTACATACAAGTTAAAATAATTAGGTTGTGTGAATACCTTTCATATTAATGCTTAGGCGGCGAGAATACCTAAAGTATACTAAATGTATTAGGGTCGAGGGAACATCTGGACCAATACATGAGAATTGTGTGAATACTCATGAATACGATACGTGCGATAATTGGTAAAGAAATTTAGTACGATTAGTATACGAGAGAAATATACTAAGTATACGCGTGAATACCTAGGTTTTGTGAATTCCTATCATATAAATACTCAGGTGGTGTGAATACCTAACGTATACTAGATGTATTGGGGTCGAGGGAAAATCCAGACCAATACATGAAATTTCGATTTGGGGTCG
Source organism: Sambucus nigra (assembly GCA_949130495.1). Lineage (NCBI taxonomy): Eukaryota > Viridiplantae > Streptophyta > Magnoliopsida > Dipsacales > Adoxaceae > Sambucus > Sambucus nigra. Next base: position 189,619,505 of record OX422213.1, read on the forward strand.
TGGGCTATCCCGACCAATATCGAACATAAATAATATTGGGGTTGTTGGAACATCCGGACCAATATATATATATAACATTTACATTGAGGTCAAGGTCTATCCGGACCAATGTGAATCATATGATAAATTGGGGTCGAAGGAATATCCGAACCAATGAATCCTTACTGTGTGATACGAGGATATTATAGTGGTATATGTGTGTGTGTGTGTATTCGTATATATTATGAGTGAAATATATACAGTACGATTAATCTACTCATGTGTGACAGTAGACACTTAGATAGAGTATATCTAATGAGAATAAATTAAGTCGAGAAACTTAATTATGATAAAGGTAATAACGTGTGTGAATGTTAATTACGATTGTGAACATCAAGATGATAATTAAGTGAGAGAGACTCAGTGTAGTGATTTAAAAGATAACATGTGAGGAATGTTACTTGTGTTGATAAATAACACATGAGAGATGTTAAGAAGTTAATTTATTGTATGGGTAGTACGGGAACTTGGAGGTCGATAAGTTCGGTTGAATACTTTAGTCTAGTTATCTTGGGTAGCATACATTGGTGAGCTAAGTATATAACGCTAGGCGTGCACTATAGATGAGAGGTAAGGAAAACTCAAGAGAGAGTGTACTTTGCACTCATTATCGCCTTGTTCTTTGCACTCACCTAACAAGCTCTGAAAAAGAATATTTTATTATTTCACTACTCAACATGATAACAAAGATATGAAACCATACAGTGCACCACAACATGGAGCTTCTCCTAAATATCCATCAGCCCCATCATCCCTCGAGACCAAATGCTCGAATGAGAAATGTCAGTCTGTAGAAGAAAAAGAAGAAGAAGAAGAAACTGTTATTAGAACCAAAAAAGAATAAAGTGAAAAATAAAGTGGAATACCAAAGGTCACGTACTTATGTAGCCACAACGGTTCTTCACCCTAGAAGAATGGTGGTATGTAGGCTAACGTAGTAAGATACGCTCATCAGCTACATGCTCAAACAAATCAAAGCCAATTTCGTAGCCCAAAGCAAGGGTCACCCTAGACTGCCAATACAGGCCAGCCCAGTCAATAACAGCCAGCCACTCAGTGTTGTACCCCTTGTTTGAAGAACCACCCATTTGAAGTCTTGAAGCAAAAAGGACTTAGAACGATTTTAGATAGAGAAAGCAGATGATTTAAATACCTGAATGTCTGGAAAATGGGGAGGGATCGCGCCCTTTTTAAAGAAGGCTAAGGGGCCTACCGATAAGTAACCCCCTGACCATACCAATCATTAGTCCACTTTTCCCCGTCCCAAGGAAGCTCGAAAGTTCGATAGCTTGTCCATTGGTACCCTCCTAAGACTACATACTGGCACCTCTTTTAAAGTTCTCTACAAAAAATATGAGAAAATTCTAGAAAATTCTAGAAATTGCCTAGAAAATTCCCAAAAATCCCAAACAAATATTTGAACATTATTTTCCTCATTTTTTGGAAGCACTAAGACACTTACAAACTCCTAAATGCCCAGTAGGATTAATCTTACACTCTTACACTCAGCATACTACAGAACCCATGATGCGCCTCATCATCCAAGTCATTACAATTCCCCAACTGGAATCCCAAAGATAAAACATCCTCTAATGGAATCTAAAAAAACACAATCCCTAGTGGATCCACACGTGCACTTGCTCTCTTAAGAAGATCCAAATTTACTTAGGAGATCAATTCCCCACATTAAATCAGGTCCTTAGAATTGGTCGTTACATCAAAAGGTCATCATAATTGACCTCGACCCTCAAAATTGGTCGTTACAACTTAAGGTCCTCAGAATTGACTTCGGCCCTCAAAAATTCTTGTCACAACTTAAGATCCTCAAAATTAACCTCAACCCTCAGAATTGGTAGTTACAACTTATGGTCCCCATAATTAACTTCATCCCTCAGAATTGATCATCACAACTTAAGGTCCTCAGAATTAACCTCGACCATTCGAATTGATCACTGTAACTTAAGCTCCTCAGAATTGACCTCGACCCTCAGAATTGGTAGCTAAAAATTAAGGTTTTCAAAATTAACGTAGACTCTAAACATTGGTCGCTACATGTTAAGGTCCTCAAAATTGACCCCGACCCTCAAAATTGGTGGTCACAACTCAAGGTCCTCGGAATTGACCTCGACCCTCATAATTAGTCACTACAACTTAAGGTCCTCAAAATTGACCGCGGTCCTCAGAATTGGTCATCACAACTCATGGTCCTCAAAATTAACCTCGACCCTCAAAATTGGTCATCACAACTTAAGGTCCTCAGAATTGACCCCGGCCCTTAAACTTGGTCGCTATAACTTAAGGCCCTTATAATTGACCTCGTCCCTTAAAATTGGTCGTCCCAACTTTAGGTCCTTAGAATTGACCTCGGCCCGCAGAATTGGTTGTCCCAACTTTAGATCCTCAGAATCGACCTCGACCCACTAAATCGATCACTCCCAACATCACTTTAGGTCCTCAGAATTAACCTGGTCTAGTTGAATTGGTCTCCCTACACCCTTAAAACCAATCTTGACACACCTTCGACCTACATAATAGGTTATCCTCATCTCTCTAGGTCCTCAAAATTAATATCGGCCCACTAAATCGATCACCTTCATCTCCTTAGGTCCTCATAACTGACCTCGAACCTCCGAATTAGTTAACCTCTAGGTCCTCAGAATTGACCTAAAAACCTCTTTCCCAACGTTGATGTGATGTATATCATTTTATGACCTTCACTTGTTCCAATCTCACCCGTCGAGGGGCTTTATATAGACACCAAATTCTAGGATCCCCTAAAGCACCTCCTTAGGTCTCTTACACTCACCCATTAACCATAAACCCTAAGTCATACTTCAAGTACTAATTTAGAGGCCACCAGGTGCTCCTAGGCCCCGTTTGACTCTGATAAACTTATTTCCTTTATAAAAAGGTCAATGAATCTTCGCAGGGCTCTGAATCCCCTTTCCAATAGTTTTCTCAATGCACGAATCAACCTTATGGTTAGAATAAATGGCCCGTTTTACTATAAAAATTTGATCTAGAGGCCATAGGGATCTCCCGGTCCCATTTGACACCGATTAACTTTCTCGCCTGAGTGGAAACTCAATGAATCTTCGAAGATCTCTGAATTCACTTTCCAACGTTCTTCCCCATGTACGATTCGGCCTTATGGTTTGGAATTACAATCCATTTTACTATCGAAAACTAATCAAGAGGCCACCAAAGTGCTCCTGGGACCCATTTAACCTCAGTCTACTCTTTGGCTTGAATGAATATGAATGAATCTTCAAAGGTATTACAATATCCTTTCCAACGGTTCACCCCATGCGCAAATCAGCCTTGCGATATGAACGAAAGACCAATTTTACTCCAAAGGGTTATCAGACACTTTTGAGCCCTGTTTGACCTAGGTAACCTCTCCGATCCAAACGAAGCTGAATGAAATATCAAAGATCACTAAATACCTTTTCCAATAGTCCATCACATGCATGAATCAGACTTATGATTCGGACGAAGGATTCATTTTCCTTCGAGAATTTCCTGTCTAGTGACCAACGGGCATTTTCAGGGCCCATTTGACTTTGGTCAACTCCCAAACTTGGGAGTAGCTCAATGGATTCTTACAGGTATCTAAATAACTTTTCCAACGATCCACCTTACACGTTATTCTGACTTATGATTCACATTTTATGAGGCCATGACCTCACTTTGAAAGGCAACCCTCAGGACCCCTGAACATACCTCTAATTAATTTAGAGAACATTTCTCGAATTCAGAGTTGTTCCCATCTTAAAAAGCCCATTTCCCACATTCCCTCCATCGTTTTCATACTCCTTTTAGATGATTTCCACCCATCTTCTCATACCTCCATCATTTTAATGTGAGATCGTCACATCTACAATCAAGATTCATTACAAGTCTTTATAAGGAGGTCCAATTCTCCCCATTTGTCTATAAATTCTCTTATTTTTACATTAGTCACTTTGATTTAACTTTAGTACTTTATTTCATTACATTATATGCCTTAATTCAAAACCATTTTTTTTTATTTTCACATACTCTATTTTCATAATAATAAACCAAAAAATAAGAAAAACTGGGTTTACTTGAAAATTCCAAACAGAGAATTCTCATCACATTTTCTCACACTAAAATACCCTTTTTCTACACACACACATATAAGAAAAATCCTTAAATGGATTTATCAGTTAAACCCCACCACGTATTGGACCGCTCAAGGACATAAAGAAGTTTAATAGATAAATTATTAGTAATTTTTTTTATTAACGGGCTTCTATAACTTTAACGTGGGGCGAATTAAGTAATTAATAATAATGAGCTCGAAAATAATTTTGAGTTAAGGAGTGGAGTTTCAATTATAATTATGTAGTGGTATTAATTACTATTAATGGACATAGAATGGAATCTTGGATGGATTAGGTTTTCTCAGGCCCATTAGAATCCACATCCTTATCTCTCCTTAGGGTCCCTACTGTAGCCTAAATATATCAACCAAAGTCTCCTTTTTCATAAAAAATATGTCACTCTTGAGACTCAAACACCCAAATTCATATTTGTGAGAATGGGAGGCTTTCGATAGAAAATGAGAGAAGATAAGTTGTCCACGGAGGAAGATCCCACACTCTGCTCGTGCCTGTTCATACTGGGAATACAGTTGAAGATCTTGGGGTACATCGTTCCTGCATTCGAGATCACTTATAATATATTGTTCGTGTTGAGATTAGATCAAACTAGAGAGATCTCGAAGGTGAAACCTGATTTTACCTCGTAGTGTTTTACGCATGTAATTTTTTTATAGTTGGATTTATACGCATAATTAACAAAACCTCGGGTAGCCTCTCTAACAATTGGTATCAGAGCCTTGTTGATATTGCATATAGGGTGAAATCATCCATGTTGTCTAATTAAAATAATCATATATGTGCATGGATGGTTGGCAGAACATCGATCTTTGCTAACTTCTGTTCGCAATGACCTAATTTCACTATTATGGTCACACACACACACACACACACACACACACATATATATATATATATATATATATATATATATATATATATATATATATATATATATATATATATATATGTTTTATGTGATTAGATTCCACATTGGTTTATTCACGGTTAATTTTTTATTACACTGGTTGAATATAATATTGATGTGGAATGTGAAATCCTTCATGGTGGTATAGGACATGTGTAAATTAATTTTGCACAAAAATCAGTTTTGAAGTCTAAAACCGTTCTTGGTTTCGAGGGTGCTGCCCCTAGACACCTATAAGGTCAGCCTCCCTTGACCCCTCTACCTGACCGGGCAAGTGGAGCCTTGTGCTATCCTAGCGTAGTGGAAACATGAAGTGTTTGGGTTCAAGGAGGACCATTAAGGAGTTCTACCTACCACAGAGTTTCATCTTGACCATAATAGTTGGAAATCCATATTTATCTTGATTTCCTTATTTTTGTTGATTTACGTCTTTATTATTCCTGTTTTAATTGTTGGGTTGTTATTATGCATTAACGGTTCTCTTAGAATTGTGGACAATATGGAATATTAGCCAGACTTAAATCATGTAGATGCTAGTGTGAATAATTTATAATTATTTTGAATTGTGGATATTAACATGTGTAGTTAGAAATTAAAATTAAGTATCCATTCTTTTAAAATAATGGTCACAGGTATTTGAAAATTGAATTTATCATACATATGCTTGATATATTAAAATAGAGTTTTCCTGGTATTTTCGAAAATATATCAAATTTCCTAGACTTTTCTATACTAATTAGAAATTGGACACATGGTTTTTGATAACCCTCACAATGTTTTTTTAATTACTAAGTGAAATAGGGAATTTGCCAAGAGAGAATCCCATGATCTCCATCAACGATTTTTAGACTTTGAGTAATAGGTAGGTACTCAAACAAGGAATGTTAGTTATTGTAGTGGTTAGTACAATTTTCATTAAGGGTAATTCTGGATTGTTATCCACATAGGTGGCCCCTAAAGGACGGGTCTATTTGATATGGGATAATCTAAAACTAGTTGGTGGTATACACTTAGATATAAAATAATGGTAAGGTCTCCAAAGAGGAATGATATTATTTTGTGGAACCAAAGTGTTAGCTATTAAATTTTATTTGACATAGTCTTTTTCTCGATAATAAAATTAAAAGGAATTATTCTGCCTAATTTGTTTTGGAAAGTAGGTTCTCCAAAGAGGAATACTATTCAAATAGTAATTTGGATGCTGACAAATTCTTTTGAATTTGGTAGAGGGGGACTTAATTTCAATTTAGAATTAAAAAAAATTATGCCCTATAATAATTCATTATTTGATTCTAAGTATTAAGATGGGAAACGCTTTCAATTCACTTATTTTCATTATTAGAAAAGGAATTTAAATATAGTGTTGACTGCTGAAGAGTACAAGTTTGTTCTCTATGAGATTTCGCCTAAGAAACCTGGTGAGGAGGTGACCAAAAAGGAAACCCCTGCTTACCAGAAATGGATCAAGGCTGATGAGATAGCGCAACATTACATCTTGGCATCTATGTCAAATGTTCTTCAATATCAGCCTCATTCAATTACCCATGCCTATGGCATGATATTGAACCTTGTAGTTATGTTTAGGGATCAAAATCGTGTTGCAACGAAGGTTGTCATGAAAGAACTCATGAAAATAATTATGGATGATGGGTCCCCAATGAGGGAACATGTTTTGAGGATGATGTATCTTCTCAATGAGGTTTAATCCTTGGAGTGGAAATCAATGTGGAAATCCATGTCGATTTTGTTCTCTAGTCGCTGCGTCAGTCCTTTAAGAAGTTTCGCCTAATTTACAATATGATTAAGCATTCTTACTCTTTAGCGAAACTACTCAACAAACTTCAAATAGCTGAGGGTCTCGTTATGAAGTCGGGAAGTGATTTTATTTCTGAGAAAGTATCCACTTTTAAGCCTATGGGAAAGAATATGAAGAAGAAGGAGCGGAAATAGGATATGGCTCAAGCAACTCGTGGGTCTCAGGAAGGTGTGAAAAGCCTAAGGACAAGTGTTTCCATTGTAAGCAGTCAAAACAATAAAAGAACAATTTTTTTGTTTTTCATAACAAACAAAACAACTCAGGTAAATTCCATTCACTTTTCGTTGAATCATATTTTATGGTCCGTACTACTGGTACCTGGTATGTAGATACGAGAGCCACTAATCATGTACATGGGTTCTAGGAAACCAGACAACCTAGTGATGGAGGGGTTTAATACTATGAGAGTAGCGATACTTGTTGTGGGATATGTTCATTTAAGATTTAGTAGTGATAGAAGTTTACATTTAAAATATTGTCTTTATGTAACTTCCATTAGAAGGAATTTGATTTCAGCTTCTTACTTTGCCTTTTATGGATATTCAGTTTCTTTTAATCAATTATTGGTTAAGAAAAATAAAACTTCGATTTATACTTGTACATTAGTTGATTTTCTTTGAATTGTAAATCATATCTCTCCCACACAATGAATTAATATATTGTGTTATTTAATTGGACCAAATTTAAAGAGAAAAAAACCTCCTTAGTGAACCAAATGTATATTTCTCACTTACACCTAGGTTATATTAATCTAAAAAGGATTCATAGACTGGTAGTAAGTGGGTAATTGAGCTCATTGGAATTGAGGGCACTTCTAATTTGTGAATCCTGTTTAGAATGTAAAACGACCAATAGGCCTTTCTCGGCTAAGGGCTATAAAGACAAATAACTATTGGAGTTAGTTCATTCTGATCTATGTTGGTCGATGACAACCCAAGAAAGAGGGGGATTTGTGTACTTTATGACTTTCATTGATGATTATTCAAGGTTTAGTTTCATTTACCTAATGAACCATAAGTCTGAAGTCTTTGAGAAATTCAAAGTTTATAGGGTAGAAGTGGAGAGACATCAAGGTAAAAGTATAAAGACATTATGATTTGATCATAGTGGTGAGTACCACTTAGGGGAGTTTAGATAGTATTTAGGAGATCAAGGGATCATATTCAAATTTTCTTCACCTAGTATGCGTCAGAAAAATAGTGTAGCAAAAAGGAAGAATAAAAATAGTTTGTATATGATTATGGAAGTGACATCAGAATGTATAATATATACCAATAGTACCCTTTATTAATCATCTCTCTCTCTCTCTCGCGCGCTAGGCTCTTATACATCGTGCTTTCTATACCACCCATACATCACACCTAGCACTAGGCCCTAAAAAACAATTTTTCTATATATTTTTTTATTTTACCCATGGATTTAACCTTCCAATAAACACATGCTCAAAAAATTAGGTAAAATTATAATTTATAGATAGCTTTTAAAAATCCAACAAAAAACTACTGAAAATACCTTATTTATAAGGGTTTACGCCAACACATTTTTCTGAATTTTTTAAAAATAGTTAGAAAATGTATTTTGACCTGATTTTTTGAACATGTGTTGATTGAAAGGTTAATTTCAATAGAAAAAAGGTTTGGAATTTTTTTTTCTTAGTGACAAGAACTAGGTGTGATGTATAAAGTATGATGTAGAAAAGCCTCTCAGTCACTCTCTCTCTCTCTCTTTCTCCCTAAACTACACTAAAAATGCTAATCTGGCAAGCTTGGAGAAGGTGAATTTGACACGATTTGAAACCGTGCCAGATATTGGCATGGTTTATTTCTAATCTGGCATAGTTTAAAACCGCGCCAGAATCTGACACGGTTTAAAACCATGCCAAAATCGTATCAAATTTGGAAAGGTTAAATAAAAAACAAAATACTAAATTCAATTAACTTTTCATTTGGAGCCATCTCTTTTGTCCCCCACTCATTCTCCCGCCCACTCTCCTTGCAAAGCTCGGTTCTCTCTTTCCCATTCAAACATTTCACATAACCTTCATCCGTCGTTAGCGATTAATCAGTGGTTCCAGAATTCTGGTTTGTTGTGGGACAACGCCATTAACAGGGAGTGGTACTGGAAGGGGAATTTTTGGAATACCAAGAACTGGACCGTTAGCGAGTGGTCGTCAGAATACACCGTCGGTGGGAAGTGGGTGATGAGATCTAAGGCATGGAACAAGCACGGTGTTACCTTATTGGTACCCAAGAATACCTCTCCATGACATCACAGTTGTTGTTTGGGTGGTTTGACCTGAGATTTGGATTACAAAGGCTACGGAAAACCTAGTGTTAAATGCAACCCGATTATGATATTTTGACTTGATTTGCTTTCTGGTATGATTTCTCAATTAACCTTCTTGATTAAATTTTTGTATAGATATGCTAAAAATAATTTGAAATTGTTTATAATGTGTTGAACATATTTTTTGTTGATCTGGTTTTATTCTTAATCTCTATTGTTTAGAATGATAGATCTTGAGTGTGAACTATCTGTGTTAACATTTTGTTTATATAAAATTGATGCTGGGGTTTTTAGATATAATAAGAACCGTGTTTGATTCGAAGATAGATATTTCATTTCTTAAGAATGGACAGAAAATTCAAAGATAAGGGACTATCACATTACAAACGTGTCATAACATGTTCCCGACTGCATGCGTGTTTTTGATTCGCAAATGGTAGGTGAAATATACCATGTGTGCAGGTGTGAATAATTGGATATATCTATGTGTCTGTAGAATATTGTATTTAATATATATTTATATACATTAAGAACTGTATAGAGTGTATAGAGATATGTAAAATTATATGTAAACAAATTACCCCCCACCCCCATATATATATATATATATATATATATATATATAAATAACATTTACTATTTGTTTATTTTTTACGATTCTCTTTTTGCTTTGTCTGGATGAAAGAAGAAAATTTTGTTTTGTTTGGTTATTTTTTACGCTTCCTTTTTTTTTCTTATCAGTGATCACTGTTATCTGGTTCTTGCAGGAATTGTAGTCACGAATGACGGGAATAAAATTTTGCGTGAGTTGGATCTTGATCACCCGACTGCAAATGTATAATGTTCCTATTACTCATTGCATTGAATACACGGGTTTCTAATCTAATCGATTATCCTTAGTTGGGTTTCACTCTGATTTAGTTTATTTTTATGCCATTCACTAATATCTTTATTCCTAGTATAGATAATATCAAATCTTACAATGGCATAATCTTTTCAATATCATTTTGTTTACTCTTCGGTGATTTTTATGCTTTAAACTTTATTTGTTATTCTTGCCTTTCTATATGTGGTGGGATTCCATGATTGAATTAGGACTCATACACGATTAATAAGTAGGAGATGCAACGACTTTAGTTATAGTTCGTGGTATGTGATCATGTTAAATTTTTTCGAATGATCATATAATCTTGTTGTTGTTCTCCAGGGGACTATGGTATTTCTACTTTCCACTGTCAACTTCAAATGCCTTGGTAGATCTACGATTTTCATGATAATTAATGGCTAATTTGGTTATTCAAAATTAGTTGGTAGCAGTGAGTTAGGACCTATGGAGTTAGGATGTTTGCTTTGGTATAATTTTGGTTTATTTTTAAGTGATGTTTGTTTACACATAAAGTTTTCCCCTATTTATTATTTCCAATGATGTTTGTTTAGGCATAAGACTTGTCCTACTTGAAATTAGCATAGTTGTACATGTAATCTTCAGTTAGTTGGACAATTCTCATATCGTGTTGGTAAGTTATATACACGTGTAATAATGCATACATAAATAAACATAGGTTGTGTTGATTTTTTCTTGTGTAGTGCTTGAATGCAAATAGATTCCACTGGGACAATAGTCTAAAATATTTCATGTGATACAACTTGAAATAGTTCTTACCAACCCCCAAAGAATAGAACCGGAACTACTCATCTTCTTTTCCACTATTTTTCCAACTCTTCATAAAACTAATTTGTTATTCATTCTTTTTCCTACTTTGTAATCAAACATCTCCTTACTTTATTTTCTAACTAAAGGAAATTGAGAAAAAAATATTTACATTTAAATTGCAATGTAAATAGGTATGTCTCCTTACAACATGCTTTCCCCTTTACAGGCGCTGAGAACTTCTGTTTGATGCATGTGAGCCTTGCGCCAGTTTTGAATGTGATTGATGAACAAGTAAATTTATGAGACGTACAAACCAGACATTTCATATGTTGTATTGGCAAATAATTAAATGTTATGGATCTTACTGTTTAAAATGATAATTACAACATCACTGAAATACTTTTGTTTTCTTTGTTCACAAAACATAGCCAATACAGCACATATTCATGAACCTTGGAAGTTCTTAAATTACAGTGGGTGATGATCAGAGCCAACACAACACTTATTCATCCCTTTTGTCACCCATCTCCAAGGTTAGTCATTTATGTAATTTATGTGTCGTTAGTGACAGATTCAGAAGTTTGTCTTAGGGGTGAAATATGGCATAATTTTTAAGCATAAAAATTATTAAAGTATGAGTGAAAAAATTAATTAACAAATTTAAGTTTGTTATTTGTAAAATATGTTTCTAGATTCTCTATATTCCACTTATGGTTATATTATTGTTTTTAATTTACACTGATCTAACAAATTTTAGTTTGGAAATTAATATTTAAAATCAAACTTGAGCATTTTTTACCAAAATTTTTTGTATGCAAGTACTTTAGATACTTCTTTTTGGCAAAATAGAAACAAAGTAAATGCTTTTGTAAATAAAATAAGTGTTTTCCCACTCATCTATATCGGTAAAATAAGCCTACTCTATATTGAAATGAGCTCTATCAGTTTGAAGCCCTTCAGATTTTGACTGGTAAACTAACCAAGCTTGTGCACAATATATACATTATCAAGTTATTGAAAACCTTAATGTTACATAAATTATTCATAATAGTAAATAAATGGATAAATACTAATGAATTCAGCTAGAGCAATACCACTCTAGCTTGGCTGCTCGATTAGAGGGACTTTCTGAAATTAGCTTATATGATGATCAAGATAAACTAAAAATAACATTTGGACCTCTTTAATATAAAAAACCGACCTTGACCAATGCTATAGTTTTAGGAGGATTCAATACTGATATAGTATAGATAAGGAGTGAGAGTAGAACATGTCTTATTAGGGTTGCTCTGCCAGTTTGAGAGATTACTTTAGAAAACCAAGTGTTTAGTTTTTCTCAAACTTTAGAGATTAGTTTTGAAAACTGAATAAGTTTAGTTCTGCCTTTGTTTATATAAAAACCTTAATATTTCATAGGAAGGTGTTTTAGATTTAAAAAGAGGGTCATAAGGAGGTTTGGGAGGTCTACCTATTTGAACATTCTAAGCATTGGATAGAGAAGAACTTGATTCTTTTCCATGTTCGTCTTTTGCAGCCTTAGCTTCTTATATCTTCATATTATTTTCCCTATTTGAAGTACCTCGATCATAGGGGTTGAAACAATTGTATCTCCATTGTCTGAGTGACTGTCTTTATCACTTACAGGATGCTTTTCTGATAGAGGGATATAAAAGCCTTTAGGAGATAAATTGTATTGATCAATTTTGTTTGTTTCCGTTGGAGAGTAGTCATGAGAAAGTTTACCAAATTTCGTATGGTATACAACCTATTTTAGATCCTTGTCTATGATTAAATTTCTTGTCAAAAGAGGATTAGCAGTATTTTTCTCTTCTAGATCTATAAGACTATCGTTCAAGAATTAAAATTGATTTTTCAGGATATGTTGATTATCCTGATTGTTATTTTCTTGAGTTGTCTGAACCTCTACTTGTTGATGATTCTTGGGGACTTCTTGGAATTTTTCTAATTGTTCTTTCTCTTGAATATGATTTTTTTTTCCATATTTTTCTTCCTTGTGTTGAGGTGTGGATTTTTCTTCCTTGCCCACATGTAGAGATGATGGGAAAGTCTTGACATATTTAGAGTAAATTGCCTAATGTTCTCTAAGCTATCAAATTAGTGAGAAATATCTCCTTCAGCAGGAGTTTGTTGGTCTAGTATAATCCAAGCACCTAAGAAATGAGAATGGGGCCATTAATAGTTAAGTAGGTGCCGTGTGTGAGTCTGTACAATAGTAATGTTGTTGTGCAGTATGTGTATACTGCCACATATAGTAGCGGATGTGTTTATACGATTAATGGTTTATGGTGGTTGAAGGTTATGTAGAGTCCTCTGTGAAGCATCCCACCCAGCCTATCTCTCTTCTTTCCCATAATTAGATTTAGTAGTAAAGACAGTCTTGTTTTCTAAAAGATTATACCAACCCTTCTCACTCAAAACACAACATATACTACTGTCATTAGTGACAAGTAGCCTCCAAGCACAATGATAGTTATAAAAATATTTTAACATGTGTTATTTCATTTTATAAATTGTATTTATGCTTGATCACAAAAGTTGAAGTATTAATGTGGATTTAGAATAAGAATATGTCAACTCTTAAGACTTCGTCAATTCTAGGACTTATATTCAAGCTCAAAAATGCTTTATCTCAATTCTATCACTTGTGTCTTAATTCTACGACTTGTATTCAAGATCGAAAAATACTCTATCTCGAAGTACACAACAATGACAATTACAAGTGGATGAGAACTCTTCCGCATTTCTTCAAATATGGAACCAATATTGTTGATTACATGCCAAACACTAATACTTAAATTTGATCTCAAAATCCCTTCATTTTCAATATTAGTGTTAGGTTACCAGCCGTCAAAGGGTGAAAACAAAAACAACCCCCAAACGGCCTCGTAGGAGGTCCTAACATCTCACACGGGACCAATATAAATCATATGAACCGTCCATGTAGTCACGGGACTCTCAGTTTGAGAATATGATGATAATTTGAAAATATTTAGATCAAGTTTAAATACATGCCTCTAAAGAGTGAAAATCTAAATCAGCCCCCAAACAGCCCCATAAAAGGCCATAATACCTTGCACTGGACCAATGTAACTCATAGGAACTGATCGCGTAGTAACGAGATTCTCGAGTTAAGAATATGATGATAATTTGAAAATATTTAGACTTTGGCTTAAAAACAAGCCGTTAAAGGGTGAAAACTCAAACTAGCACCCAAACGGCCCCGTAAGATGCACGAACACATCGCACGGGACCAGTGTAACTTGTAGGAACTGATCGTATAGTCACAGGACTCCCGATTTGTGAATATGACGATAATTTGAAAATATATAGATTAGACTTTAAAAAAATGCCGTTAAGGGTGAAAAACCAAACAAGCCCCCAAATGGCCCTGTAATAGGCATGAATACCTTGCACGGGACCAATTTTACTCGTAGGAACTGACCGCATAGTCACGGGATTCCCGGTTTGAGAATATGATGATAATTTGAAAACATTTAGACTTTAGCTTAAAAACATGTCGATTGAGGGTGAAAACTCAAACTAGCCCTCAAACAGCCCTTTAAGAGGCATTAACACCTCACAAGGGACTAATGTAACTCGTAGGAACTAACCACGTAGTCACGAGACTTCCGATTTGAGAATATGAAGATAATTTGAATAAATCTATATTAGGCTTAAAACATGCCATTTGAGGGTGAATACCTAATCCAACTCCCAAACGGTCCTCTAAGAGGCACTAACACCTAGCACGGGACCAATGTAACTCGTCGAAATTGACCGTGTAATCATGGGTGTCCAGATTTGAGAATATGAAGATAATTAGAAATTATCTATTAGTCTTAAAAATACGCCGTTAAAGGGTGAAAACTCAAACCAACCCCCAAACGGCCCAGTAAGAGGCATGGACACCTCGAACGGGATCAATGTAACTTGTAGGAACTAATCGTGTAGCAGGTCTCCCGGTTTGAGAATATGATGATAATTTGAAAATATCTAGATTATGCTTAAAAACTGTTCGTTTGAGGGTGAAAACTCAAACCATCCCCCAAACGGCCCCGTACGAGGCACTAACACCTCGCATGGGATTCATGTAACTCGTAGGAATTGACCACGTAGTCACGAGACTTACGGTTTGAGAATATGACAATAATTTGAAAATATATAGATTAAGTTTAAAAACATGCCGCTAAAGAGTGAAAATCCAAACCAACCCCCAAACAGCCCCATAAGAGGCCATAATGCCTCGCATGGGACCAATGTAACTCGTAGGAACTGACCGCGTAGTCATGAGATTTCCGGTTTAAGAATATGATGATAATTTGAAAATATTTAGACTTTGGATTAAAAACATACCGTTAAAGGGTGAAAACTCAAATCAACGCCCAAATGGCCTCGTATGAGGCACGAACACATCGCACAGGACCAATGTAACTTGTAGAAACTGACCGCGTAGTCACAGGACTCCCGATTTATGAATATAACGATAATTTGAAAATATATAGATTAGACTTAAAAAAAATATCGTTAAAGGGTGAAAACCCAAACCAATCGCCAAATGGCCTTGTAATAGGCATGAATACCTCGCACGGGACCAATTTTACTGGTAAGAACTGACCGCGTAGTCACGGGATTCCCGGTTTTAGAATATGACAACAATTTGAAAACATTTAGACTTTAGCTTAAAAACATGTCGATTGAGGGTGAAAACTCAAACTAGCCCTCAAACGGCCCTATAAGAGGCACTAACACCTCGCAAGGGACTAATGTAACTCGTAGGAACTAACCACGTAGTCACGAGACTTCCAATTTGAGAATATGACGATAATTTGAATAAATTTATATTAGGCTTAAAAACATGTCGTTTGAGGGTGAATACCTAATCCAGCTCTCAAACGGTCCCGTAAGAGGCACTAACACCTCGCACGGGACCAATGTAACTCGTCGAAATTGATCCTGTAATCATGGGTCTCCGGATTTTAGAATATAAAGATAATTAGAAATTATCTATTAGTCTTAAAAACAAGCCGTTAAATGGTGAAAACCCAAACCAACCCCCAAACGGCCGTGTAAGAGGCATGGACACCTCGAGCGGGACCAATGTAACTTATAGGAACTGATCGTGTAGTCACAGGTCTCCTGATTTGTGAATATGACGATAATTTGAAAATATCAAGATTATGCTTAAAAACATGTCGTTTGAGGGTGAAAACTCAATCCATCCTCCAAACGGCCCCGTACGAGGCACTAACACCTCACATGGGACTAATGTAACTCGTAGGAATTGGCCATGTAGTCACGAGACTTATGGTTTTAGAATATGATGATAATTTGAAAATATTTAGATTAAGTTTAAAAACATGCCGCTAAAGAGTGAAAATTCAAACCAGACCCTAAACGGCCCCATAAGAGGCCATAATACCTCGCATGGGACCAATGTAACCGTAGGAACTAACCGCGTAGTCACGAGATTCCCAGTTTGAGAATATGATGATAATTTGAAATTATTTAGACTTTGGATTAAAAACATGTCGTTAAATGGTGAAAACTCAAATCAACCCCCAAATGGCCCGTAAGAGGCACGAACACATCGCACGGGACCAGTGTAACTTGTAGGAACTGACCGCATAGTCACAAATCTCCCAATTTATATATATAACGATAATTTCAAAAATGTCGTTAAAGGTTAAAAACCCAAACCAACCCCCAAATGGTCCTGTAATAGGCATGAATACCTCGCACAGGACCAATTTTACTCGTAGGAGTTGACCGCATAATCACACGATTCCCAGTTTGAGAATATGACGATAATTTGAAAATATTTAGACTTTAGCTTAAAAACATACCATTTGAGGGTGAAAAATCAAACTAGCCCTCAAACGGCCCTGTAAGAGGCACGAACACCTCGCAAGGGAATAATGTAACTTGTAGGAACTAACCACGTAGTCACAAGACTTCCGATTTGAGAATATGACAATAATTTGAATAAATTTATATTAGGCTTAAAAACATGTCGTTTGAGGGTGAATACCTAATCCATCTCACAAACGGTCCCGTAAGAAGCACTTAACCTCGCACGGGACCAATTTAACTCGTCGAAATTGATCGTGTAATCATGGGTCTCCGGATTTTAGAATATGAAGATAATTAGAAATTATCTATTAGTCTTAAAAACAAGCCGTTAAAGGGTGAAAACCCAAACCAACCCCCAAACGGCCGTGTAAGAGGCATGGACACCTCGAGCGCGACCAATGTAACTTATAGGAACTGATCGTGTAGTCACAGGTCTCCTGATTTGTGAATATGACGATAATTTGAAAATATCAAGATTATGCTTAAAAACATGTCGTTTGAGGGTGAAAACTCAAACCATCCCCCAAACGGCCCCGTACGAGGCACTAACACCTCGCATGGGACTAATGTAACTCGTAGGAATTGGCCATGTAGTCACGAGACTTACCGTTTGAGAATATAACGATAATTTGAAAATATTTAGATTAAGTTTAAAAACATGCCGCTAAAGAGTGAAAATCCAAACCATCCCCCAAACGGCCCCATAAGAGGCCATAATACCTCGCATGGGACCAATGTAACTCGTAGGAACTGAGCTCGTAGTCATGAGATTCCCAGTTTGAGAATATGACGATAATTTGAAAATATTTAGACTTTGGCTTAAAAACATGCCGTTAAAGGGTGAAAACTCAAATGAACCCCCAAACGGCCCTTTAAGAGGCATGAACACATCGAACGGGACCAGTGTAACTTGTAGGAACTGACCGCGTAGTCGCAGGACTCCCGATTTATGAATATGACGATAATTTGAAAATATATAGATTAGACTTAAAAAATGTCGTTAAAGGATGAAAACCCAAACCAGCCCCCAAATGGCCCAGTAATAGGCATGAATACCTCACACGGGACCAATTTTACTCGTAGGAACTGACCGCATAGTCACGGGATTCTCGATTTGAGAATATGATGATAATTTGAAAATATTTAGACTTTAGCTTAAAAACATGTCGTTTGAGGATTAAAATTCAAACTAGCCCTCAAACGGCCCCGTAAGAGGCACTAACACCTTACAAGGGACTAATATAACTCGTAGGAACTGATCACGTAGTCACGAGACTTTCGATTTGAGAATATGATGTTAATTTGTATAAATCTATATTAGGCTTAAAAACATGTCGTTTGAGGGTGAAAACCTAATCCAGCTCTCAAACGGTCCCATAAGCAGCACTAACACCTCACAAGGGACCAATGTAACTCACCAGAATTGACCGTGTAATCACGGGTCTCCCGATTTGAGAATATGATGATAATTTGAAATTATCTAGATTATTCTTAAAAATAAGTTGTTAAAGGGTGAAAACCCAAACCAACCCCCAAACGGCCCCGTAAGAGGCATGAACACCTTGCACGGGACCAATGAAACTTGCAGGAACTGATCGTGTAGTCACGGGTCTCCCGATTTGAGAATAAGATGATAATTTAAAAATATATGGATTATGCTTAAAAACATGTCAATTGAGGGTGAAAACTCAAACCATCCCCCAAACGGCCCCGTACGAGGCACTAACACTTCGCATGGGACTAATGTAACTTGTAGGAACTGGCCATGTAGTCACGAGACTTTGAGTTTGAGAATATAATAATAATTGTAACTCGTATATGCAATTTTTTAGCTCGAATAAGATTTTTTTTAAATTACTTGGTTACTCATATCATCTGTTTTTTGTATCTTTTTTTTTTTTGCAGGATAACATTTTATCTTTAGATTTTATCCACGTGAAACACGCGAAGAAGTCAATGGTTTACAACAAGGGGATTGTTTATTTAATGTCTTTAATGTTCATGATTATAATTTTGATGTGTTATAGTTGTGCCGACTTTTGTAGTTTATTGGTAACTTTTACGGCCGTGCGGGCGTTTGTAGTTTTATTATTATATTTTCTGGACTTGCAGGATTTACATTATGCAGGTTCTATATTAGCAGGTTTTAGAATGTCCAGAGAACAAAAGAAAATCTGCTCAATTTTTTGTTGGCCTGTCAACTATTAAGACTTGTAATATTTTGAAGTTTGTATGTACATTAGTTTATCAACGACGTGCGAGATTTGCAATTTATGAATTTTCTTTATTTGTTTTGCAAATAATAATTATTTTTCCAACCAAATTTGGAATTTGTTGATTTTCCAGATTTGTTTTCAAATTATAGTTTTTTTTATTAATTGAAAAATCTGGCATGGTTTATAACCGTGCTAAAAGCGTGCCAGGAAATGAAAATCTGACAGGGTTTAAAAGTGTGACAAAAGCGTGCCAGATTGGGTAATCTAGGACGGTTTTAAATCGTGCTAGAAAATCAGGCACCCCTGATTCTGACACAGTTTTAAACCATGCCAGATTGGGTTGGCACGATTTTAAACCATGCCAGATTCCTATTTTTGGTGTAGTTCTCTCTCTCTCTCTCTCTCTCTCTCTCTCTCTCTCTCTCTCTATCTATCTCTCTCTCTCTCTCTCTCTCTCTCTATATATATATATATATATTGTGTGTCCATCCCTCCGTGGCATTTTCCTCCCATCTCAGGGTTTCGGCGCTCGTGCGCGCACACTTGGAGAGTGAGAGAAGGTCTCATGTCCATTTTTAGGAGCACTTTGATTCTTGTCGATGTGGGGTGATGTAAAGATATGGAGTCTCGGGCCTATTTTGCACAAAGTAGGTAAAAGAACATGTCACCGTCTCGAGAGAGTGGCATCAAAGACAAACGGATGCTTACGAAACTAATAGCTCAGAGGTTCGGGGGCTAAGTTACAGAATTGAAAGGTGTTAGTCACCCATCCCGCCCTTTCGGACTCTCATAGGATTATGTTGCTATTTTTCTTAATTTCTTCGTGAAATGTGTGTGCGCGTATATATAAATGGAGATCGGAATTGTTCGACTCGTATCATGAAAAAGATAGAGTGCGGTCATCTAAAGGAATATTCCCAAAATAAGAATTAAAAAATATGATGTGCACGCTTATCGAGATATTTATCGTTACAATGAAAAGATATTAGTGATTAGATCAAACACAAATATGAATCATAAGTATGATATATATGAGTAATGTATGGATAAAATAGGAAAAAGTTAAAAATTGGAAAATTAGAAAATTGGACTTGAGTCTCGGGTTTTAGCCCAAAACGCCTACGTAGTCTATGTAGGCATCAAAGTCCAAATAGTTTGCATGTGGAACAAGGGTGGTGTTTATCCCATAGATTCAAATGGGATTTTATTATATGTGTGTGTATAAAAAAATATTTTTAGATTTGAGAAGAAGTGGTGAATGATCCCGTTGGAATTTATAAACGTAACCCTCTTTTCCTTTGTTTTGGTTTTTATATAGAAAATAAAGTATGTGAAATATAACTAATAAAGGATGAGATGTTAATGTGTATGATCTAAAGTAAATTTAAATTGATAATTTATATAACTAATATGAAAAAAAAGAAATTTAGAAAGAGAAAAGGGATATTTGGACCTTCTTTGGAGACTTGGGGCTTGATCTTGATCCTTGATGAGCTTCCTTGCAACTTGAGATAAATTTTGGATGAGAGAGAAATATATCTTTGATAAATTAGGTATGAGAGTGATGGGAATGAAAGATGGAAAGGAATTTCGCACAAGGGAACTTTGCTAATTGCAGGAGAATTTTGTTGAGATCACTGATATTGATGGATCTAAGGTGTGCCTTGAAAGTGATCTCATGACCTCCTTATATAGGGTACGTGGACTGTCGATCGACATACCCCTAGCCCTGCCAATCGACAAGTGACCCAATACACACTATTGATTGGGAGGGAAATAGACCTGCCAATCGGTAGTCACGTGCAGATTTTTTTAGAAAAATGGTCGTAGAATGTGATCTCTATATTTAAATCACGCACAAGGCATAATATTAGAAAGGTAATTTATATACCTTCAAGATTAATTGGGATGCTCCTACGTTCGAGAGCTAACTTTGGGTCAAATGGGGATCGAAAGCGCCCATTGGTCCTTTAAACATGAGATTATCGAACGGTAATGGATCGTTCGTCCGAACCGTAAGTCAGAATCATGCGCATGGCAGACCGTTGGGAAGTTTACGAAAGGAAATTTGATGTTCCAAAGAGATTTTCTCGGGTTGGAGAGTTGACTTTGGTTAATCGGAGCTCAAAAATGCCCGGTGACCTTTTGGAGTAAAATAGGTCGTTCGTCCGTACTGTAAGGACGATTCACGTACGGAGTGGACCGTTGGAAAGGATATTAAGTTTAGTTTTAAGATTCATTAAGTCTCCCTTGAGATAAAGAGTTGAATTTTATCAAACGAAGCTCCAAAGCGCCTGGTGGATTTTAAATTAATTTTTGGCGTAAAAAGGATCATTCGTCCGAACGATTATGCGGTTTTGCACATGAGGTGGATCGTTGGAAAGGGGTTTCAGGTACCTTCAGATATTAATTGAGATTTTTCTCTGAAGATAGAGTTTACCAAAGGCAAACGGGTCTTAGGAGTGCTTGATGGTCTCTAGATAGGTACTTAGAGTATGACGTAGGGTTTGTAGTGAAAATGGGAGGCGTTAGGGACATAAGGAGAGACTTACGGGGGTCCTATATAATGTGGTGTCTACAAAGCCCCTCGATGGGCGAGGTTGGAACAAGTGAAATCCATTGAATAGACACCACATAATGTTTTGGAAAGAGGTCGATTCTGAGGACCAAGAATGGACGGGGATGATCGATATAGAGGATTCAGGTCAATTTCAAAGACCTAAGGTAACTATGGGGATAGACAATTCTGAGAGTCGAGGTCAATTCTGAGGACCTAAGGTGGGAGAAACTAATTACGAGGGTCGAGGTCAATTCTGAGGACTTTAGTGGGGAGCGACCAATTCTGAGGGTCGAGGTCAATATCGAGGACCATAAGTGTGAGAGACCAGTTCTGAGGGTTGAGGTCAATTCTGAGGAATTAAAGTGGCAACGATGAATTCTAAGGATCGAGGTCAATTATGAGGACCTTAAGTAGAGAGTGGCCAATTCTGAGGGTCAAAGTCAATTTTGAGGACCCTAAGTGGGAGCGACCAATTCTGAGGGTCAAGATCAATTTTGATGACCTTAAGTAGGAGTGACTAATTTTAAGGGTCGAGGTCAATTCTGAGGACCTCATGTGGGAGCTACCAATTCTGAGGGTCGAGGTCAATTCTAAGGCCTTAAGGGGGATTAACCAATTCTGAGGGTCAAGATTAATTCTGAGGACCTTATGTGGGGGCGACCAATTCTGAGGGTTGACGTCAATTCTAAGGACTTTGAGTGGGAGCGACCAATTTTGAGGGTCAAGGTCAATTCTGAGGAGTCGTGGGTAATTTTGAGGACCTTAAGTGGGAGCGACTAATTCTAAGGGTCGAGGTCAATTCTGAGGACCTTAATTTGGAACAACCAATTCTGAGGGTCGAGGTCAATTTTAAGAACTTAATGTAATGCTGAGGATAGATAATTTTGATGGTCTGGGTCAATTCTGAGGACCTAAGGTGGGAGTGAACAATTCTGAGGGTCGAGGTCAATTCTGAGGACCTTAGGTGGCGAGCGACTAATTATGAGGGTTGAGGTCAATTCTGAGGACCTTAAATTAGAGGTGTGGGGAATATATCTCCTGGAGAATTTTAATTTGAGACTTTACTGGGGAGGAGACATATATTCTGGTCCTTTATTAAGAGTTAAAAATCTTAGTCAGGGAATTCCACTTGGGGAGACAGTTGATAACTTGAGGTTTTGAGGTTTTGCTGGGGAATGAGTTGTTTGAGGAGAGATTTAGGGTTTTTATCTTTGCTTGCAAAAATTGGAATTTTTCTAAAAAAATTTTGTTCGAGAATTCTTATCAGAAAATGGGTAATTGTGCTGAGGTGGCATTTGATTTCTACTGAAGATGAAGTTCTCGGGATTTCGCTGGGGAATAGTAATAGGTGCGCTGATTTTTCAGGTTTTGAGTTGGGGATAAAAATGTGGTATTAATATGGATGGGTACTTGAGGAATTTAAAATATGATTTTCTTGATGAAGAAATGTTCCAATATTTATTGTGCAATTTTAGAATTTTTTTAGGAATTTTCTGGCATTTTGGGGGATTTTTATACAAAATTTTAGGGGGGGTGCTGACCGATAAGTTGTGAGAGTTGCTAAATGGCAGTGGCATGATTTTTGGACTGCCTTGGGAAGAGGAAGGGATACTGCCGATCAGCGAGTGTTGGGGTACTCTCGATCAGCATACCCCATATCCTCCTGTAAAAAGGGGTAGTTCTCTTCATTTCTCACAGCTTTCTTCTTTCTTATCTAATGTTTCTTTCTTCTATAATCCATACTTGTGTTCCTTCTTCATTTTAGTTTAAAAAATGAAGGATTTTTCAAGCAGCGAGACACACATGGAGTGGATAGGTGTTGATGATTAGGCGTATTTAGAGTGGCGGGCCAGGGTGCCCTTAACATTGGGAAGCAAGAATGCATTTGATCTATTTGAGCATGTTATTGGTGAGCGTATTCTTTTGTGTGAGCCTTCGCACCATCGATCATCTAGGGTGAGGAACCCTAAATGTTATGTAAGTACTGCGTGAATTTTGGTATTCCTTTTTGCACTTTTCTTTATCATTTTGTTGTTTCTTCAATTTTTTACCAAAGGTCCCTCTTTTATTTTGACAAACTGATATTACTAATCATACGAGAAATTGGTCTTATATCCTTCTCAACACCATGTTAAATGTAAAATAATAAAAAAGAAAGTAAAAAGGGGAAAGAACACATAATATAGAGTGGTTCAGCTATAAAATTGAGCCTACACCCACTGTGTTGCCCTACTCTCATTATGCACATTGTGTAATACAAGATTGAATTGTCGTTAGAGGTGTAGAAGAGAGATGAGAGATAAGAATTCATGTATAGATCTAAAATGGCAACCTAAGATGTGGCCTGAGTAGTTCTCTAGTTACGGCTGTAGCAAAGGACTCTAGAGAGAGGGTGAGTAGAGAGAGAGGCAGGGCTTCACCTAGTAATTCCACCCCTTTTGGTCAGGTGAGGCCTTATATTTATAGAAGCCTAAAATACGTGTCACGTGCCTAGAGCACATGACATATAAATAAGTCATAAGAGTGTGGAATTCTTTTAGAAGCTAGGCAGATGTTAAGTGACCAACACTGGAGTAGGTGCCACAACCCGTTTGAACCCAGACAGCGGCATGTCTAAATGGATGACGCGGCCTGTCAGAGCCCAGGAAGCGAATAAATCTGAATGGATGTCGCAACCTATCTGAGCCCTGGCAACGGCTAATTAGGCCTAACAAGCACATGGGACCGCGGCCTGTATGTTCCCCAGACAGTGGCATGTTATAAGTTTTTGTGGCCATAGTGGTTATATTGGACACATCAATAAGCCCCCAAGTCGTAGTGCTAAGAGGTGGCGAGTTGGAGTTACAGATTAATTCTATGATTGCCATAGAAACTATGACCCTGTGCAATCTTATATACATATGATTCGGTCCTGTCCCTCATTACCTTTTTCCAAACCTTGAGATAAAATTGAGAGTAGGACTTTGTTACTTTCAACTTTGAGTTTTTTGGCGAGTCTCTCGTGGTGGTTCAAGGCGGTTTGAGGCAGATTACGGTGGTTTTAATGATGAAAAACCATCCTTTATTGATTTCCAGGTATCCCTCGAATTTCCTTTCTCTTTTCTTCTATTTTCTAGAATTTATTACTTTAATCCATGATTGCAAGAACAATTAGCGAACTCCATATTTTGTAAACCCATATTTGCATTTTTTGACTAAATTTCCTAAATCCATTATGCTCTATGATTCTTCTGTATGCCTGGATTTCTTGAATCCCCATATTTTCTAATAATTTTATCCCTATTGATGTGTAATGTGGTTAATGTTTGTTAAGTAACTGGGTTAACCAGATGGGTTTTGAAAAATGAAATGGAATTTTGATTTCTAGGTAGATAGAGTGGGATTCGATGTTAATGTTGATATATGTTGGATTTCTAGGTACTTTTAGATGTTTGAACTGGATTTTTGGTTAAAAAATTGGATTTTCTAGGATTAATCCATACCTTGAACCCATTCTGTTTGTTTTTGGGCAAGAACACAAAGAACATGTTTTTGATGTTTTAGGCCAAAACCCTAGAGTATTGGGTTTTCAATCTTTGAGAACACGTACTTTAATCAATAACCTATTTTTGTACTTAACTGCGACTAGTAGTATAACTTGTGATAATTTGTTGCAACCTTTTATCAATCCTTGGTGTTTACTACTTTCCTTGGTTTCGGTCTTAAGGATTCATACTTGTAGCTTTGGGGTTTAATGGCTGTGGTCTTGACTTCTATTTTTCTATAAATTTGTATATTTCCTTTATCTGTTGCGGCCTCTAAGAGGCTTCTCTGACCATAATGACTTCGGCACCTAACTACGTAGCCCGTCTGCTTTTCAGTTATTGCTGTGGACCTATGAATTGGAACCCTTCAGATTTTTTGGATGACTTCTAGAAGTCTCATTTTGGCATTTGTCCTCCTAAAATTCCCTCTGTAAAGCCTTTAAAGGCTGTTGTTCCTTATTTTCTTAAATATTGTCCCAACTGCATCACCATCAATTCTGACTCCGCGTACTCCTTTAATTGTAAGGATGCTGGTGGGGTTGCAGACATTATGGAGGAGGATACAAATTTCGGCAGAAATTCTCCTGCTGAAGCGGTTGCCGAAGTAGCTATTGTCCCACTAGAGATTAGGAATACTTTAGCATAGTCTTCGGGCCGAGCTACGGATAAAACTCCTGTGGCCTTAAATCTCAAGTGCATCATGGATGTAGAATGGATTTCCTAGGTCTCTGTGGCATTCTAATTAACTCAATCTACCATCTACATACTTCCTTCTGCAGAACAAAGATGATGTTCCGCAGTCCCCAATGAGGGTATCTGCTTTCCTTTGCAGGCATTCCTCCTAGGGATGCAACTACAATTCCTAGCCCATCTAGGAGAATATTCAATGCCATGAATTTGGCCCCAGCCTAGTTAGATCCAAATGGTTAGAGGGACATTATTGTTGTCTTAGTGTATTGACAAAAGAAACGTAAGAAGGATATTACTCCTGCAGAGTTCTTCCACTATTACAGACAAAAGGAGAACTCCATGGATTTTTCGTGGTATTACTATTTTACTCTGTGGAATAAAAAAAATTGTATACTGAGAGGCCTTTCAGTGTTAAAAGATGGAAAGGAAGATTTTTCTTCATCTCTGGGGATAGTTGGGAAATTCATCTCGAGGAGTTTGAGAGAGAGAAAACGTATAGGATGCTGGGGGCATGGGGGCGTCCTTCCAAAATAGGTGATCTGGTGCTTCCATTGTAGCCTTCTAATTTTGTCTAGTTTTGTTTTACCTACTGCGACTTATACTGACATTAATACTTGTGTACAACTCTAACAATCTAAATCTCAACAGAAAGCAAAAGAAAAGAGTTAAGGATGCGGCAGGCTTCAGCAATAAAGTGAAAAGATTCAGTGTGCTATCACCTCCGTGAACATTTTCAAGCAATGTTATTTTGATGACAAACAAGTGCTAAAGAAAGTAACTATGAAAGGTAATTCTCCAATGCTTTTAATTTCTCATATTCCTTGCTGCATCTTTTATTTTTAACTTTGTTTATTTTTTCCTCAGGAGAGGAGATTGACCGTGAACTCCTGGATACCCAATTGGCTGAAATGAATGAGGATACAATAGCCCTCAATCAAGCCCTAAGAAGAAGGGGAAAAAGAGAAAAATAGAACCTAAAGGGACAACTCTTGCGACTGAGCCCACTGATGTTGTTCGGGATGAGGTAGTCAATCCTTGTGTTGAGAGGGACGCAGCCAATGATGATAATATTACGTATAGGAAAAAATAAAGCCTTGTTCATGGTAACATAGCCCCTCAGCTTGTCGTAGCAGTAATAATATCTTCTGATAGGGACTTCCAGGTGGGTATAACCCCATACATGTTTCACCTTCTAGCTCTCCTCCTCCTCCGTGGAACATTGTGGTGATTAATGCCAACTTCCCAAAATAGGGTAAGAGTGGGTCCTGATGGTCGTATGCAACCTTAGCTAAGGCAAAATTAATCCTAATTCCTATGGGATACAACTACCAGGGCAGTCTCTAGGATGAGTAGGGTTGTTAACACTATTGACCTCGACCGTTTGGTGGAGGAAGATCATGAAGATTTAGAGAAATATGTCCTCCATAGCCCTTTGCAAGTAAGTATACTCAATGATTATTTTCTCTACTAACAGTTACTTTTTCTTGTAATAACTTATTCAAAATTTTGGGTTGCTGACGTTGTTATGTCCCAAAGATTGAAGTATGAGGGTCTCTTCAAACTCTATAGGGCTACGGAGTCTACTCATAAAACTGACCTCAAGACTGGTAGAACCTTTTATGTTGAAGTCGGTAAACACTCTTCTGCTGCGACACTTGAGGCCTCAAAAATGACTCCGAATTCTCAGGTCCAGACTATATCGGAGGCCTAAAAAATTACAGGGAATTTTAGACAGACTGTGGAGTCTTTAAAGGTAGCTAAAGCAAAGCCAGTAGAAGGTTCCATAAATCCCTTGGACTCTGGCCAAAAATGCAACCTCCTCCATAAGGAATATGAGGATTTGGAGCAAAGGCATGAGGTTGCCCTTAAACAAAAAGATAATGACCATATTGCATCTCTAAAACATAAGTATGTGGATCACGCTGCAACCTTGAAGAAGGGTGCAGACGATGATGTGGCTTATTTAAAAACTTTATGAGAATTTTTTTACAAATAACAAGGCCTACCTCCGCAGCTTCCAAGAGCTTATGAAAAACTTCCCTGAATCAAAAGAGCAAGTTATATCCTGGAAGCTAAGTGACGCTGAGCACAATGAATGTAAGGCTAAACTGAGAGCTGCAGCTGAAGAGAGAGCCAGTAAGATGGTTGAGGAAGCTATCGTAGCTGAGGAGACAGAGATTGCGTCTGAATATGATGCAGAAGATTTGGAAGAGGATGTAGCCTCTTAGTCTCTTTAGTAACTTGATTTTTACACCAAATATTATCCCGTAATATCTTTTGGTTGTAGCTATAACGCGTAGTTTTGAATATTCACATTTTTTTAATCTTCCTTATACTCTCTGCGGTATTGAACATTAAATTTACTTGTAATCATCCAGGGATGTGACCAATTTAATTCTTCCGATCAACTTCCATGTTCTCTCCTTTATTTTTATATGGTTACGAGTTTTCTTTATCACGATGCGGACTTTGATGAATTCCACACTACTATAAATACAATCTTGAACAAGTTGTGGCCCTAGATTGCTTGAACTCTTGGTTGTGCATCTCAAAAATTGGCTATGGTCATCTTGGAGAGGTTGCGACCACTTTTGTTTATACAACTTTCTGCATTGTTGAATAATATCATGTATACTTGAATGTTTGAACAATTCAACATAACATAATTTTGAAAATTTTATGTGATAGGCTATAGGTGTGTGGAGCTGAATCGCTATGATCCACGAGGTTGCATCCATAAGCCTCTAACGACTGAAAACTTTGTTGTAAAAATATTGGGATGGGTGGGGCCAAATTCATTTGCCGCGGACTATTAAGTCCTTGACCCCTTTGTAAGGAATGTTTCCACAGAAATGTAGGATATGTGGATAGTTGGGAACAAATCCCCTTGCCACGAACTTTAAAATTCTTGACCCCCTTGATGAGAGATGCTGCCGCAGAAATGTAGGATGGATAGTTGGGAACGAATTCCCTTGTTGTGGACAATTAAGTCTTTAGCCCGCGCTTTCAATTTTACTACAACACCGTCTTTGTTTGTTATCTTCTACGGACTTTTTGAGAGAGGATAGCAGAGATTTTTGGATTGTGGGTAATTGGGAATTTATTTACATTGTCAGACATATGTTTCTGACACGCTCTCCTTATTTATCTGTTGTCTTCTCTTTTCTTGGGGAACTATCAATCCTCCCTGGTCTGGGTTTATTATCAAGCCACACACGGCTGTAACAAGATATATATATATATCAAGCCATCCCTGGCTAGGTATTATGAGCCCCCATAGCTAATTGAAGCATCTTGAATGTTGAAAATAGGTATTACAAGTCCTCGTGGCTAAATGAAGTATCCCAAAAGCTGAGAACGGGTATTATAAGTCCCTATGGCTAAATGAAGCATCTTGACCTTCAAAAGACTTCACAATGTGAAGGGATGTTAAATACCAACAAAGGTCGTCACCACCTCTCCTCCATAGACCCTTCCTCCTGTAGCAAATAATCTTCGGGACAATTGGTCATAAATATTCCTTTATAAATTTGTCAAAGACTAGAATTTTTTTTAGGTCATAAATGAGGAGATCAATAATTAATATGTGGCTAAAATGCCATTCTCATATATATATATAAATATGTTTATTCCAAGTTACATACAAAACAGGCATGTAAAAGCTATACAAAGAGTTTAGAAATATAAAGTGGAAACTAAGGTAGAAATGAAGCATGCGGCCTTTCAATCAGCGGTTGCATCTCTCAGGCATCCTTTATGAACCGCTGCAGTATTCCTTGCTTAACCAGCCTTTCCACCTCGTTCTTCAGGGAGAAGCAGTTTGTGGTATCATGGCCATGATCTTTATGGAACTCGCACCATTTGTCCATGTCCCTTTTATGGGGTGGTGACCTCAACATCGAAGGCCACCTAAGTATTTTATCTCTCTTAATGAGCTCTAGGATTTCTTTTAGGTCGTTTATTAGAGGGGTGTAGTCTTCATAGCCTTTTTCTGACTTCGGCTACTCCAACTTCTTTTTTTAGTTCTTATCCACGCCCTCTGAACCTATTATTTCTTCTGCTGTTGCGGTCGTTGAAGTAGGGTTTGTAGCATTTGGCATTGGAGTGTAGGTCACGAACTCCAACATTAATACCCTCTGTGTCAGGAAGTTTTCCTAACTCAAAAGCGAGGACTGGGTATCATATAGGTGGCTGATATAGCTCAACAACTACGCTACCTCTTCATTATGTCTTGAATTTGTCCCAGAGGTTCCCTCCATGCTTCTGCCATGTCAGTTCTTTACAAATATATGCTCTGAGATGAAATAAATAGGGGTTAGAAGTCATGGACTGTCGAGAAAATAATAAAGTATACTAATCACGGATGCAACCTTTGATAATATGCAACATTATACTGTTACGACTGCGGCCTGAGGTACATATATAAGTATTGTCGTGGCCTTATCAAGGGAATTTCCCTATAGCAGAGTCTGAGGCCACTATAATAAGTCCAATCTTCCCAGGAGAACTTTAAAAGATTTATAGACCAATAACCATAACAGGGGTGCGGCATTCCAGCAGTTAAACTACCAGGCCGCATCCTGCCTGAGCTAGTTGGGGTGTGATCCCAAAAAATGGGCCCAAAATCTGAGATTATCTCATGAAAGATGTGCAAAATATGCCAACTAGGAGTCTACTAAGGGATACACGACCTTTAGATGCAAAAACTAGTACAATCCTGATAGTAAACCCTAGATCATGGACGTGAAAAGTAAAAATGAGTAGATAAAATCCTTCCCTAGTTACCCACCTTTATAAGGCTATATCCTTTTGTGCTTTTCAGAATTTTCTAGGTGAGGTAATGATAAGCAACCAAAAGTGTCTATTTTATACCCTGAATTGAAGCATTTTAGTCGCTCGTTTTAATTAAAAATGACCTTATGTTCGTATTTGTTTATTTCTCAGGAGACTACACAGTCGTGGTATCAAATGTGCTAAATCAAGTTAATTGCGACACAATAGTGGTTAAAAGAGTGCATCGAAGAAATCAAAGAGATCGCGAAGTCAGAAGTCCCATTGAGCTTGCCTAAATAAGTTTCGATGCCCCGAGCCTTTTCCCGTACCAAACCTAGGCTTAAACCGAGCCCTACCCTTCACCCGAGCCTAACGTGTGTTTAGTTTGTACCTTTATATATTTTTTAGATTTTTAGTTTGAGTCATTTTTTATTTTTAGGATTTATTTTAGATTTATTTAGAATCTTCTAGGATTTATTTTCTATTCTTATATTTCTTTATTTTGATTTTGATTATTACTAGTTTTTAATTTTTAATCTTTATTTTATTTAATTTTATTTTTATTAGGATTAGTTTTTAAGAATTTATTTTCTAGTTTTATTAGATTTTATCTTTCTTTAGTTTTATTTCATTAGCATTATATTTTTTTAGTTTTAATATATTTTAATTTTTATTTTTATTTTGTGTCTTTAATTTTTATTTAGGATTTTAGTTTTTTTTAGTTTTTATTTATTTTTATTTGATTTAGAGTCTTTTTAGTTTAATAGGTTCTATTGTTTTAATTTTTATTTTCTTCTTAGTTTGATTTTTTTAATTAGGATTTTACATTTTATTATTTATTTTTTATTTTTTTTAGTTTAGATAATTTTAATTTTTACTTCTTTTTTTAGGTACAAACACAGTCACACACTAACTTATCCTACATACACTCACCCACCCACCTATCCTCACCCTCACCCTTATCCCATACACCACAAACACACTCATCCTAACTCACTCACACCCAAAATACACTACACCCTACAACACACAAACCAATCCTCACCCATCTTCAACCTAACCTCATTCTCTCTCCTCTTTCCACAATTTTCATCCCAACCCAAACCAAAATCAACATCTCATCTCCTTACCACCACCATACCCATTACAACCAACAACCAACTCGAGTCTGGAGCTACCCATAACCCGAAATCACTGCCCATGTTCGCCACTATACCCGGAACCAACGACCCTACCAACTCGAGTCAAACCAACACCCCAATCTGAAACCCAGCTTGAAACTACCTTGACACCTGCTAAACCCGCATCCATCCCGCCATGTCCTGACAATCCTTAACCCGCGATTTGACCCAAACCCACGTGCCTTTGGCTAAAACCCCATGTAAATAGTAGCCTTTCTTATCCCATTCCACAAAAAAATCACAAAAGAATCTCCCGAAAGAGAAAAACCAATTTCATGGGTTATAAAAAAGGCACCAGCTCATTAATCACATAGGACTCTCATATAAGAGAACACAGATAGAGACGAGAGACACAGAAAATAGACAAGTTCTCTGTATATTTTGTACAGTTTAGGAACATAAATTTTTTTCAAAAAATACAAAAAAATTAGTTTAGTGTTAGAAAAAAAAATTAGGTTTAATTTTTCTTTTTATTTGTGTAATCAAGCGTTGGATTTGTGAAGTCATTGGGACACACATTCACTAACGCGATCCAAGAAAATAATTCGAAAGGAGACTTTGTGTATTGTATTTCTTGATCTTCTTTTTTAATTTATTGTTCCATGTCTGTGATTGTGCTTAGTTGTTTAAATAAGTTTGGCTAATCTCCTTATTCAAGGGGTGGGATGAAACTTGCATATGATGTTAGTTTAATTAGTAAATTTCGTTGATCGTTATAATTCTAGGAAAATTAATTTTTAATTGTCACCAATAAATTTCATTGATCGTTATAATTCTAGAAAAATTAATTTTTAATTGTCACCAATTAATTTCATTGATCGTTATACATCGAACTAAAGATTGGTTTTTTCGATGTTTGAATATTGATTATGTGCTGAAATTTAGGAATTCATATTATTTTTATTAAATTGACCCTAGCGGGTAATTTTGTTGAAAATAGTATAGTTCTTAATTTTTCATCGTGTGACATTTTTAAATTAGTCTTTTGAAAAAGATATTATTACATTTATAATTGTAACGAGAGTTAGATTATCAATTTAATTTTATCTCAAAATATTTCAAATTAATAAATTGAGAAATTAAAATAATTGATAATGTGGTGTAATCCCATTTCTTGACTTTCTCACATTTTTCAAACTTTATTGCACATTACTCTTCTTTTAGTCATTTCATAATTTTTAGCATTTATTAGTTAATTCTCCCTTGAAGTTATTTTAAATTAAATAAAATCTATATATTTTTAATTAAAAAAATTCAATTGCAAGTTTTCACAATAACTGTTTTACCCTTGGAAGTTATATTGATACCAATACTTGTCGCAATACGAGTTGTTTTAAACAAGTTTTGTAGGTATTCAAGGGATTTTGAGATTGGCTTTTGAAGACAACGACCATACGCTAAAAAGTACTTATCAAATGGTGACGTTGCCGCTTTCTTGACGTGCAAACAACGTTGAAGACTTGTAAATTTTTTTAGTGTAGGGATTTTTTTAGTGTAGTTACTTTTTTTAGTGTAGTTATCAAATGGTTGTATAGGATATTTGAAGCATTGTCATTATTTGGGGTGCATTTTGACACTATATTATTTTGTAATAATTATTCCATAAAAAAGAAAAAATGGAAACCGGACAAGGTAGAGAGTGGGCGTCCAAAAGCGAGGATTTTGAAGCCTCTCTACTTTGGGTCGGTAGGACTCCCGGGGATGACTGAGATAGGCGAGATCTCCCCCCGATCAACTCAACTCGGTCTTTACCCCACGTGTGTAAAAATCGTGGGAGGTACATTTCTTTATCACTCGCGAATCTCCTACAAGCGAGTCAATTTTTGTGTGATTGCGTGCTCCTATGTGATTTTCATATCTGCATCGCACTTAAATTGAATGGCTTGATAAATTAATTTAACTAAGACCTGGACCCGGTCATTGAAGCGAGAAGGGATTTCATCTCCCGACCTACTCGCTTATCCATTGTGTGCTACCCTAGCTATCATTAACTTTAAAATCAATCAACTAGCTAGCCTCGTAGGAACACGTTTTTACAAAGATAAATGTTGTGATATTTATTTCCCGCGGACTTAATTAAAATTTGACTACCCATTTCACTTATTTTGAAGCTAATAAAATGCTACGTGCTCGTTAGGATTTTTTTCTTGACTCGTGTGTGTCCAATTCAATTCTTTAGGTAGCCAGTTTTAATTAGTTTATCCAAATCAATAGTCCATTTTCTCCCGTTTTCCGAAAAATCCCAAAAATATTTTCCTTTTTTTAAATATTTCCAAAAATCACAAGATTTTCTTCCGTT
This sequence comes from Sambucus nigra, assembly GCA_949130495.1. NCBI lineage: Eukaryota > Viridiplantae > Streptophyta > Magnoliopsida > Dipsacales > Adoxaceae > Sambucus > Sambucus nigra. The sequence goes on from OX422213.1 coordinate 189,653,466, forward strand.
TTTTTTTCAAAATACCGAAAAGATTCTCTTTTTCTTATTTTCAAAAATCCCAAAAATATTTTCTTTCCTTTTAAAATTTTTTTAAAAAAAATCTGAAAATATTTCTCTCGTCATGATCGAAGAACGTCCTTTACGGGAGTACTTTGGCTATTACCCATTCTCTCGCAGTTTGTTTGATGTTGAGCCCGAATCGAACCTTCATTCATTAATTCATGGCTTTAACTCTCAAACGCCCACCGTTAATACTCGTCTTTCGTCTATGCCCACATCTCCCATTCAACTGCCTCCGGTGCTGAGTATCAACGCATCCCATGCTTCACCGTGCACACACTGCTTTCTTATCGATCATTTGTCCCATGAGTGTCCATTTATTTTCTCTCCATCTGAACCCACCATGGAACATGTGTATCCATATGACACTGTTTCGAAACCACCCTCGGCGTACTATCATGACATATCTAATGTCGAGGGGTATGATTTCCCCAGCTATTTATGGCGTCCTTATCACCCTCCCATGCAATATAAATCCTAACACCATGTTGTGGATCCTTACGGTTTCCAACAGTCGTCATCGCCACCTTGTGCAGCTTATACCTCTCAGTCCCCTTACTATGCTCCTTGTGTTAATCAACCTTTTGTCTCTCACGGAGATGCTTCTCCCGTGTATGACCAACTTGACAATATTACCCACACTTCATATGACTATTATCCACATCCTAGTGTTTCTAGCGAGTTGTATCCACTACCACTTCACCACTACCTTGCACATACGCTCTCGAAAATCTCGTGCAAAAGTTCGCACACACTCTTCAATCTCAAACTGAATCCCTTCAAAGGCTTGAACACCGATTAAATGAACTTGAGTGTGCGAGCGAGTCATATTTCACCCCAAGTCCACCCATTGTTGATCCCGCATAGGACAATGAGGTGTCATCTTGTGCCACTGATTTTGAGTGTGACCAACCCTATTATCCTGAGAATATCAAAGTTGAGACCACTCCGTGGTTCAGGAACCAAGTTGACAATTGTGTTGACCTATCCACTGACCGTGAGACTGATCCCACTGCGCCATATCCTCTGGAACCCATATTGAGGTTCTCATTTCCCCTTCCACCGAATCTACTATTATGCCCGAGTCTACACCTTTTGATCCTTTTATGTGTGTCCCTGAGGCAACACTTCCTTATAGGTTATCTTCGGTTGTGAGTGCTTCCCACTGTCCTGAAATTGAATCTGAGATGGTTTCTACCTATATGGATATGGATCCTATCCCACCATGCTTGGATCCCTTAGAGTGATATTTTAATGTTGATTATCCTTTCTCAGATTTGGATGTCTCGTTAGATTTTTACACCACTTCAGATTGTGACTTTCGAATGGAGAAGTTGACCATTCCATCTCTAGATACCACACTCCAGTCTGAGACTTCCCTTACTCCTCTCGATGAGTGTGTGTCCCCTACTTTCGATTTAGACCATCTACCCCCACCCTCTGTCCCACTCGACCCACACACTGTCCCTACCACCCCACCACCTGATTCGAAACTTTCTATTATATGTTCCCTATTCACATCTAAGCATTTAGGTCCTCACCTATGCCCATCATCCACCCTGGTACTCCACGATCCCATGTTTGCATTTTTCTTCCACCCCTATATTTACGTGAGTATGCATGCTACTCTCCCCATACGTGACACTGAGCTTGTTATTCTATGCCCGCTACTCCCCTATAGTGTTGATTTTTCCCATCGACAGCTCCCTGGCGTGTCACGGTGTGACCATTATCACCATCCCTTTATAAAACGGTCGTGCATTTTCTATGAGGCACACCCCATCACTATTCCCAAACCCTTCCACCTCCCCCACCAAATAGAGCACCTTTCTTATAGGGCCCTTGTTGCCCTCACATTTATGCTCAATAAGGCCCGTGACCGGTGCCTGTACACCCTCACCCTTACCCTTCATCCATGGACCCTCCTAACCACCCACCCATGGTCCACCGAGACTTTGCATCGAGTGATGCACTTTTCTATACAAGTGCATTGACCTCTTTTAATCTTTATCCAACAAGACTAACACTTCAGTCTTGTTTGGGGTGATTCTCATCACCTAATTTTTCTATCGCCCCGCACTTTCATAGATCTTATCTTTAGGGTGAGAACGGTTCGGTCTGGCTAAAGATGTTAAACTCAGCGCTACCAGAACACACCCCATCTTTCATTATTTCTGAGTATGAGTCTTATCCTATTTAGGGATGGTGTTTCACATCACCTACAGATTTTCACATGCTTTATAGACTTGTACATATTTTTGTGTCGCATTTGTTCTTCAGATTTTATCTCTGCTCCATCATGCAGTACATTTTCATTAGTGGTTCATTATGGTAATATATTTCCTCCTTTGTGCTTTTCATTTTTTATATGTAATTTTAAACATCGAGGACGATGTTCTCTTTTGTTTGGGGTGGGAAATCATCAAAATCGTACCTCTTTTGAAAATTTTTAGAAACAAGTGCTTTTAAACTTTTTGTGCAGTTAAAAAATTAAATTTTTATTACGTGAATTGTATATCATCCCTCTTTTAGAAATCTCGGAATACCTGTGTTTGACGCAAAAATTACACTTTTAACCTTAAATTAATTAAAACCTCTAAAAGCGTACTTGCACTATGAATTCCTAAACTCGGAAATTTTCCACTATCACGTTATTAATCAAAAGTTAAAGAATAACTATATTCTCAAGAGAGCCTTAAAAGATCACTAGTTGCGACTTAAACCCGGGAGATTTGATCTTTGCACCTTTTTGAGGGTTTTTACGTATCTCAGAGTCATAAGTTGACTCAACTGTCTTTGGATACCGCACTTAGTCGTTGTATGGTCTCATTATTTTTTCAATTTTGGCATAATCACAGAGAATGACATCACTTTCGAGTTGCAAGAAACATGTGTCTTGTAGTTTGTCCCGAGCACTAAACTAAATTTTCCATACACTTACCATTTTTACCCTTCACTCCACCTATTATCATCCCATGTTTTCCTTACCCATATATGTCCCAGATACAATCCAAATGTCATTTCCCATCATTACCATCGTCTTAGAGAAAAAGAGTGTTTGAAATTAGAAATGTAATTGTCTTCATTTTTGTTATGAAAAACAAAATAGAAAAATGAGCAAAGAAAAAAAAAAGAAAAAGAATCATGCGATCAAAAATTCAAAAAATAAAAAAATGAAGACATTAGTTATTCAAAGTGTGTCACACTCTTCTTAAAAACCCTATCATTCATCTTCTTCATTTCATTATCCCCTCATACCTTTCATAAATGACAGTTTTCACCCTTGGTAAAGTGTTCGGGCAAACGAGAAGTCTATATGGTGAATAACTCGACATTCTCGACATAATGATTAACATTCCTTCATGAGATCAAATTTTTTTCATGTATCTGTCATTTTCTATAAAGTGTGTGAGACGTTTGAACTTGTTTATATTTACTCACCTCCTCACACACTAGAGAGATACACTTACCCGATTCTCAGAGAGTTCGATTCACAGAGATATATCCAGTGAGAATTGAAGTCAAAGCTCTGATTCTATAAAGGCGATCTTGGAATTACTCGAATGATACTTAAGATTATTTCACACTGCACACGCTGAGTTTTAGAAAGCATTACGCTTTTGGTATTAAGTGATTTAATATCTCATTTTGATAGTTGAATACGGTGTTCCTTGACGTCCTTTTAAGTTGGGTTGTATAGCCTTTCATCGTCAAAATAAGAGACTGCAATTAATAAAGTTTTTGAATTTTGTGGGTACATTCACTGAAAATCCTCACGAGACACCACTCGTCCTGTAAGGCAACCTATAAGTTTAAGGGCTTATTGCACATGATAAGTGCAATCGCCAGTGCCTGCGAAAGTGGCACACTTTTGGTTACTTAACTTTGTTTTCTCTCTAATTTTTGCTTGAGGACTCACAATGTTCTATTTGGGAGTGGTGTGATAAGCATCCAAAAGTGTCTATTTTATACCCCGAATAGAAGCATTTTAGTCACTTGTTTTAATTAAAAATGACCTTATGTTCTTATTTATTTATTTCTCAGGTCACTACACAGTCGCGGTATCAAATGTGCTAAATCAAGTTAATTGCGACACAATAGCGATTAAAAGAGTGCATCGAAGAAATCAAAGAGACCGCGAAGTCTGAAGTCCCATTGAGCTTGCCCAAATGAGTTCCTATGCCCCAAGCCTTTTCCCGTACCAAACCTAAGCTTAAACCGAGCCCTAGCCTTCACCCGAGCCTAGTGTGTCTTTAGTTTGTACCTTTATATTATTTTTTAGATTTTTAGTTTGAGTCATTTTTATTTTGGGGATTTATTTTAGATTTATTTAGAAGTTTCTAGGATTTATTTTCTATTCTTATATTTCTTTATTTTAATTTTGATTTTGATTTTTATTAGTTTTTAATTTTTAATCTTTATTTTATTTTATTTTATTTTTATTAGGATTACTTTTTAGGAATTTATTTTCTATTTTTTTTATATTTTATCTTTCTTTAGTTTTATTTCATTAGGATTATATTTTTTTAGTTTTAATAGAATTTTATTTTTATTTGTATTTGTATTTTTATTTTTTATCTTTTATTTTTATTTAGGATTTTAGTTTTATTAGATTTTTAATTTTTATTTCTTTTTATTTTATTCAGAGTCTTTTTAGTTTAATAGGTTGTATTATTTTTATTTTTATTTTCTTCTTAGTTTGATTTTTTTTAATTAGGATTTTACATTTTATTATTTAGTTTTTTTTAGTATAGATAATTTTAATTTTTACTTCTTTTATTTTTAGGTACAAACACACTCACACACCCACCTATCTTCACCCTCACCCTTATCCCGTACACCACAAACACACTCATCCTAACTCACTCACACCCAATATACCCTACACCTTACCACACACAAACCAACCTCACATATCTTCAACCTACCCTCATTCTCTCTCCTTTTTCCACCATTTTCAACCCAAACCAAAATCAACCTCTCATCTCCTTACCACCACCATACCCATTACACCCACCAACCAACCCGAGTCTGGAGCTACCCATAACCCGAAATCACTGCCCATGTTCGCCACTATACCCGGAACCGACGACCCTGCCAACTTGAGTCAAACCCAAACCCCAATCTGAAACCCGATTTGAAACTACCTTGACACCTGGTAAACCCGCATCCATCCCGCCATGGCCTGACAAACCTCAACCCGCGATTCGACCCAAACCCACCTGCCTTTGACTAAAACCCCATGAAAATAGGAGCCTTTCTTATCCCATTCCACAAAAAAAATCCCAAAAGAATCTCCCGAAAGAGAAAAACCAATTTCGTGGGTTATAAAAAAGGCACCAGCTCATTAATCACACAGGACTCTCATATAAGAGAACACAGATAGAGACGAGAGACACAGAAAATAGAGAAGTTCTCTGTATATTTTGTACAGTTTAGGAACATAAAAAAATTTCAAAAAATACAAGAAAACAATTCGAAAGGAGACTTTGTGTATTGTATTTCTTGATCTTCTTTTTAAATTTATTGTTCCATGTCTGTGATTGTGCTTAGTTGTTTAAATATGTTTGGCTAATCACCTTATTCAAGGGGTGGGATGAAACTTGCATATGATGTTAGTTTAATTAATAAATTTCATTGATCGTTATAATTCTAGGAAAATTAATTTTTAATTGTCAACAATTAATTTATGTAACGAGGGTTAGTAAATTAATTGTACAAATTAATGTTTGAATTTAGGAATCGAACTAGAGATAGGTTTTTCCGATATTTGAATATTGATTCGGTGTTGAAATTTAGGAATTCATATTTTTTTATTAAATTGACCCTAGCGGGTAATTTTGTTGAAAATAGCATAGTTCTTAATTTTTCAACGTGTGACATTTTTAAATTAGTTTTCTGAAAAAGATATTATTAAATTTATCATTGTAACGAGAGTTACATTATCGATTTAATATTATCTCAAAATATTTCAAATTAATAAATTGAGAAATTAAAATAATTGGTAATACGGTGTAATCCCATCTCTTGACATTCTCACATTTTCACACTCGATTACACATTATTTTTCTTTTAGTCATTTCATAATTTTTATCATTTATTAGTTAATTCTCCCTTGAAGTTGTTTTAAATAATAAAAAAAGAATAAAAAAATATATTTTTAATTAAAAAAATTGAATTGCAAGTTTTCACAATAATTGTTTCACCCTTGGAAGTTGGATTGATACCCGTACTTATCGCAATACGAGTTTTTTTAGACAACCTTTGCAGGTATTCAACTGATCCAAGGTCATAAAAAAGAAGACCTGTAAGCAAATATGAAAATGAATAGTCCCCTCTCGAGGTTCTGAGTACAAACCCTCGAGTCCCACAACCAAAATTTCACCCATGAGATAGTGGCAAGAGGGCCCTCATGGATTAAATAAGGAGAAAGGAACCCTAAAATGTAAAAAGGGGACCAGATTTAATACCTCGATTTCCACAGACGACACCAAAATGATGATACGAAAAATTGGACTTGTATCCTTCTCAACACCGTGTTAAATGGAAAATAATAACAAAGCAAATAAAAAAGGGAAAGAACACAGTACATAGAGTGGTTCGGCTATAAAATTGAGCCAACATCCAATGTGCTGCCCTACTCTCATTATGTATGTTGTGTAATACAAGATTGAATTGTCGTTAGAGGCGTACAAGAAAGATAAGGGATAAGAATACATGTGTAGATCAAAAAAAGAAACTTGAGATGTGTCCTGAGTAGTTCTCTTATTTCGACTGTGGTAGAGGTGATACCCCAAGTATAGTACTCTAGATAGAGAGTTTGAGTAGAGAGAGAGAAAGGGCTACACCTAGTGAGTCCTCCCCTTTTTTTCAGGTGAGGCCTTCTATTTATAAAATCTTATAAGGTGTGTCACGTGCATGGATAACATGACATGTATATAAGTCATAAGAATATGGAATCCTTATAGAAGATGGAAAGTTGTCAAGTGACCAACACTGGAGTAGGTGCCGCGGCCTACTTGAACCCAGGCAGCTGCATGTCTAAATGGATGCCGCGGCTTGACTGAGCCCAGGTAGTGGCTAAATCTAAATTGATGTCGTAGCCTGTATGAGCCCAGGCAGTGGATAAATCTGATCATGGACTATTTGGGAGGAGTCCTAGCAAGCTCATGGGGCCGCGGCCTATCTATTCCCCAAACAATGGCGTGCTATAAGGTTTCGCGTCCATAGTGACTATATTAGACACATCAATTACTGCGACGAGTTTTCGGACCCAGGGAACAATGGGGTTTAGAGTTGTGTGTGATTACCTTCCTCGGGTGGTGCATTGATTTGTTTTGTTGGTTTTGGTAATCTGGCGTCTGCGTTGGATGAGACGTCCTGATCGACAGTTGTTCTATGTGCTCTGGGGGAGATGTGGTGGGATACTACCCACACCATTCATTTGGATTTTGGGGAGATGAAAGTGACCCCTACTGATGAATAGCAGCAGCTGGGGATAGACTGCGAGGGGATGTAGATCGAGGTGAATCGGTCCCTGAGGGTAATAGACGGTGATGGAGGTGGTGTTGGGAGATGTTAGACAGATAGTTTTAGAAATTTTTCTAGAGTCACGGACAAGATCCTATTTTAAAAATGAGCGAAGCAGAATTTTGGCAAATATTTTCATTGGAACCGAAAAACTAGATATGAGTGTCCTAGGTAAAACATCTATATGAGGGTTATGGACGGGATCTCAAGCATTTACAAGAGGACTATTAGTGGGATGTTATTGTATGGGTTCCCTCCACTGGTGTGACTTCCATAATATACTTATAACCTATTGAGGGAAATATTTATCGATATGTGTGGAAAATCCATTTTATATACCCAAATGTATGTGAATGTCCTCACTATATACCTCATGGTGACGTAACATATGAGAGAAAATTCAACATTCTCGAGATATGTGAACTAGTTATTTCTATATACGTCTCGACGTTAGTTCGATTAAGAAGTACGATGTAGGAGAAACATTCGATATACGTCGAAGGTATTTTACCAATGGAAATTAGAAGCCGTTTTCTTAAGATAAGCCTCGCGGGACCAAAAATCCATCATAAAGAGACTCCTCAATACGGGATACACATAATCTCAAAACATAATGCTCGTGTAATGTAGTGTGAAAATGCATGAGTCTTGTTATTATCATTATGTAAAGTATTATGTAGTAAAAGAGGAATGTAAAAGAACTAAGCATGAAGTAAAAGAATATACAAGTGACATGTGATAAATAGATACTATACAAATGGGGTAAAACATGTGAATATAAAAGTGTAGTGAAGTGGAGAAAAGATACATGGATGTCCAAGTGTGTGTATGTGAAGACTGGATTCAAGACATCCATATCATGGTAGTTATGGGTATGAATCCTCCTAATGAGATACAAATGTGGGCGAAGTCTTTAAATCGTAACCTCATTATGGAAGAAGCGATTATGCATAAACAGGAAATCTAGAAAGAGAGTGAACTATCTAAACATGAGTAATATAAAACAATAGATGTACAAACAAGAATATAAATATTAGCAACAATTCAAAATCTTGATCTAACTATAGGAAAGTGAGTACGCTCATGTGTGACCCCTAAAAGTAGTAATAAAAGTAAAAGGACTAACTATATGAGTATAATATACTAATTACAAGAGATGGATGATAGAATATATAAATGAACTAAATGAATAGGTATAAACAGACTTAAATCCTAAAAATAACTTCGGGATGCCTACGTAGACAAAAAAAGCATCAAAGTCCATGTAGTTCACATAATGAACATGTGTGGGTCTAAATCAAATTTTGAATTTAGGGTATATCTTTTGATTTAAGAAAATAAATTTTCAAGAGTATAGGATAATTAATTATGTCCCTGGAGTATATTGTTTATATTCCTTGCCAAAACATGTTTGAGTCTTTGTCCAAGAGGTCACCAAAAAGCTTCATCAACTTCTACCCAGATTCACTCACGTCGAACCTCAATTCCACCACATAGGAAAGGCATAAGACTTAAATGACTTAGATTCAGACCTTGGTTAATTATTTTCATAATTAAATATCTTTGAATTAACTTTCTTTTGATAAATTATCAAATACACTATGAAAAAATACTTTTAACATCGAAAAATATATTGTCTTAAAAATTGCATCTTTTCGTGTATTTTAAGTGTGTGTGTTCATGGTTGGGACAAACATACTTAGATTTTTGACAAAAAAATATTCTAAAAATATTTTTAGGAGAATCTAGATAAAATCCCGGGACAATATTGTGGGTTGCTTTGCCATAATGACGCATTTCCTCGCTGCATGTTTTTATCATGTGATTTTTTCTCTGGATTCTCGCCCGACCTCATCACTTTAGCTTTGCTAGAGCATATAATTTATTCACTATAGTGATGCCATCTGTGATCAAGTCTGATAGCGCCGAAAGCACTTCTTTAACAAGTTCTTTCATTAAGATCTTCTTGGTTTATGTACTAAGTATACCTTTTTAAATTAGTTTGGCCTGAAAGTGACTATTTGATGCCTTAAGAGTTTGACACCTAACCTATTAGCCTCCCAAAAACTTTCAGATCTAAGACTACATAGCTATATGTTCAACGCGTACCCAAATAAAGAGTGATGAAATCATTGAAAAATATTTTAGGCGATCAAAATATTTTAAAATTTAGAGCAACATTTTTCACTCCCCCTTTTTGAGTTCTTTAAGCCATTACTTTTGAGTTTTTTCCCTCTCAGAAAAACTTAGAGGTTTATTTACTCATTTTAGTGTACAAAAGTTATTTTGTAAAATATTTGTTAGTGAGTATATATTTTCTCTTATTTGAGTAAAAAAATCCATTTTGTGATCTAGAGAACGCTACCATTGTAATACACCAACATAAGCTTTTAGGATTCACTCAAAATACTTAGTGTAGCTGAAAAACCGAATATGTTCGGTGTGTGATACTTGATTTAAATTAAATTCGCAAGTTTCCAAGTAACCCTTATTTAATTAGAGTTCCTAAACATGCATCTAAGGTGCGTGTGTCAATCCATAAATAAATAAAGCATGTGACAAAAAAATATGCTGAGACACAGATTTCAAGAAAAAACCCCTTTCGGGTAAAACCTTTATTTCACTATGAATATATAAATCGTAACTTACAATTACAAAGATAAATCTTCAATTGATTAACGCGCAGCCAACCGACAAAGACAAGCAGTCTTAAACTCAGCAAGAGAATACACACAACACCCTCCAAGGACTCGCAGCCCAAACAACAAAGGAATAACCGCAGCTCTCCTCAATGACATGCAGCCATAATACTTTGTAGAGACTCCCTTAGCAATGACACTCAGCCCTCGGTTGCAAAGATCTCCCCACAAAGGTTGAACAACAGCAAATCTTGTGTTCTATGGTTCCAAGAGATTCACAAAAGTAATTGGGATTTTTGTGTGTGAATCAAAAAGATGTTTAGCACGTCAAAAATTGAAGTCTTGTTGTGTTTGTACTCTTAGAAACGTTTTCTCAAAGACTTGAAAAAATACTCCAACGAAGTAGGAATATATATAGAAAATAAGAGGCGGTGGAAAAACATTACACGAAACTGTTCAAATTTATCCCAGGCGGACCGGTCCGGCTAGGAGGCGGATCGTTCCGACCTCGGATCGGTTCTTTTTTAAAATGGCTTCATCGGTTCGCATTCGATCCGTGGTTCACTGGTGCAAAGCGGATCGGTCCAGTAGGTAGGCGGATCGATCCGGGGGTGGATTGAATCGTTTAATATGGGCGGACCGGTCCGGCTTACCCGAAAATAAAAAATATTTTAAAAGCCCCATTTTGCCAATACTTATTTTTTATAAAAACATTTATTAAAAATTTCCCAATATTAAGTATGAAGTTTAAGGGACTTAAAAACAAAACTGTACCAAGTTCATTCTTGCAGAGGCTATGATGTTGAAGACGCTTTGATATTCGGATCCGTTTATGTAGATGTGATCTTGAGTTTCTTCAACGGTGTAACGACGTACGACATACATATTGACAATGGACAAAAATGTCCTTACAGTAGCTTTTTTAATTAGTTGAAGGTTCTATTCTTGGAACAATTTTATTCAACATTAAAGAAGAATGTTTGGTGGAAGATTTGACGACATTGGCCACGAACCAAAACCAACAAAAATTGAGTAGCATTCTTTAATTCTTAGCGCTCTCCTCTGAGGATATGGTACGTAAGAGTTTTTAGTCGATCATAGCGTCGTGTGGATGTAAGTCTTTGTATTGTAGTTGTAATGTTATACAATAGTGCATTTATCATTTTTAACTACTTGAGGTTTTTGCGTTAGTTATTTTTTGGTCTGACATATGATCTTAATTCGTTACATATGATCTTAATTATTAAACTCAAGAAATTAATTATTTAATTATGGCAAATTATGCATTTAACGTTGAAAACCCTAGGTTAGGTTCTTTGTCTTTTATTTTTCTAATTTCTTATTTCTTTCAGAACGACTGAATTGCTCTTTTTGCTTTTCTTACAGCATGTACGAGTGTCGACTACCTGTTTGAGGGACATCGGGACTAGGTGGCTTCCACAACAGCTCATATCTGGGATTCGATCCCGATTCCTTCTTGTTTTGTGCCATATGCCTCGTCTGAGGGGGGATCGGGATCACGTAGTGAAGGCTCCTCAGCTCGTCACTAGGGAAGCATACGCATCGCAGTGATGGGAGAGAGAAAGAGAGAAATTTTTTAGGGGTATCGGGCTGAGTCCCGTTATTTTTCTTCTTCTTTTTTCTGCAAAAGAGATGTAATGATGGAAACACACATACACACACACACACACACACACACACACACATATATATATATATATATATGAAATGAATGGGGTTTTAATTATTTATCCTCACTTTAAATGACTTAATCTACATGCACTTCTTACTTTGTTTGTTGAGACCGTAAAAAGGATCAAAATTACTTACAAAGAGAATTTATTTTGAAACGGGATGAGTTAAAAATATAAGGCGAGAAAAATTCAGAATTCTTTTTGAATAAAATTGTTTTTTATTGAGTATTTTGGTTTTGACAAAAGAGGAAAAGTGGAATTTTCTAAAAATAGGGGATGCCAATCAACATATCCCTTATCCTGCCTATTTTCAGGTCAGTCTAGTCAAATCACCCTAAGGATTTGATTGCACTTTCTTAAGCTACTTTGTCCTTGATGGGGTAGGGTTTCATTCGGATTTTACAGGATCCTTATCTTTATCCAAGTTTTTCAAGTATAAAAGGGGGTAATGTGGAGAGTTTTTCTTCACCCATCCACATTTTCCTTCTCTTGCTTATTTCTTGATTTGTGAATTGTTATTTTCCAAAACGTCCCTTCCCATAAGTGTTGAATTTACCTTTTATCTCAAGGATTTAGAGGTTAGGTTTTCGTACAATGTATACTATGAGGCCTTTAACTTGCGTTGGGTTTCTTTGTGGCGCAGCCGAACCATCGCTTGGAACATGCTGGCAGTGGTGGTACAATTTTGGTACCCTGAGGATCATGTTTTTCATTTTGGCTTGGACAAGGTTAACCCGATCTACGAGGAGTTTTCTGCTATGTCGGGGGTAAATCCCAGTGTGGCAACGGCCATGCCCGAATTCTCTCGGTCTTATCAGGCACAGTTAGCGGAATGCCTCCATATATAGCACTCGATGACTTGGTCATTGGTCACTGGAGGAATGATATCCCTCCTAGTTGTGATGTATTCCGTGCGTCTGTGGGCTGTCAGGGATGTGGGCTATGTCTGAGCCATCGCCCTTGGCTTAATTTCTAAGCTACTGTTGGTGATTGGGGACCTGCAGATGGACCGTCAACTTGCTATCATTACTATGTGGATGTCATATCATCACAATCTTGTGGCGGTGATACTAGCAAAGACCCTGAATGGTCTAGATGTTTGGCGAGAAGGCCGTTCAAATTTTTTAAGAGGTAGCCCGATCATGCTATTCATTTGGTTGTCTGAGAAATTCCGTTTAGCGGTCCCTCTTGGAAGCTGTGCCGAATTTCTTGCTCGCTATTTCATCAGCTTTGGCCTAAACATCAAAAACTGGGTAAACTAGTTTGTGGATCATGGATCTCGATATCTATGTTGGTTAGTGCCCTGGTGGGGGGAGTTGTAGCCCATTCTAGAACTAGGGGAATACTAGTATGTTTGGTTAGTTGGCCTCCGACAAACCTCCTTTTATTTTCCCTGGTGGCTCCTCCATCAAGTTAGATGGGAGTGGATCGTGTCTTCCCGTATTCTGGACTTCTTCCCTATGGAGGATTTGACAGAAGGCATGTGCATGCAGTTGGGTTCTTTGTGAGAGAGTTATTGTCCATCGACCCATCCTTCCTAATCTTTTGGCAGGGTTTGGCTTATTTTTGGAGACTACATGAAATGGTTGTGGAGGTGGGTAGCGGCTAAGATGTTGGCCGAGGAGACCGGGAAAAGATGGCTTACCATGTTTGACACCATGGAAGGAGGCATAGTGATTTTTCCTAGGCTGGTCCGGGCTTACCATTCCATGAATCACCTTCAGCATTATATCTAGGTAGGAGAAATTTAGGGGCCTCAAGATGTAAATGATGATGGGGCTGGATCTTCTGGTAACAGCGGGTAGGGTCTTTTGTGAAGCTGGTGATATTTGTGAAGCTAGTTATGTGTTTGGTTATCTTTGATTATGGGAATAAGTTAGGAAGGTTTGGTTATTTTATTTAGGAGTAATTTGGTTTGATTTTGTTTTGAGGACAATTAGGTTGGCAAGGGGGTAGTTTTTTGACTCCTTACGCTGATATTTCCTGTAATCATGCCTAATTTTCCCAATAATGGAATAAAATGGATATTAATTATATTGTTTTTCCTCTTAATGAGTTTTATGTTTTAATTATCTATACCAATACCTAAGGCATACATAATCCCTTTGTTCATGTAAATAATAAAATGAACTGTCGTTCTCGGAGGTAAGAAAAGAATAGCCTTTTGTGAAAAAGAAAGGGACGGGCCCATGTAAATCATATGAGTTGCCTACGTACCTCTGGGGTTTTGAAATTTTTTTGAATTTCATTTTTTAAAGAAAAATGGTGTTTAGAGGATCGGGCTCCACTTAGTTTTGAGTAGAGAGAATGAAGAATTTTTTTTAGAATAGAAGGAAGATGAGAGGAGTTATATCGCGTCGAGATTTAAGACTAGGGTAGAATTTCTTGAGACGGTCAAGGTTGACTGGACAGGACATCTCTTATCCATCAAGGTCAGTGAGCATAGTGGCGCCACCGGACAGGATCTTCTTCATGATGTAGGGGCCATTCCAGTTAGGATTAAATTTCCCTTTGGGGTCCAAATAGGTTTTATGATTTCTTTTAATGCTAAGTCCCATTCTCGGACACCACAATCCTTGACTCTCTTGTTGAATGATCACGCTATCCGATGATGGTACCCTTATATATGATATAAATCCTTTATCCTTCTTTCGTCTAAGGGAGACAACTCGTCAAGACGGATCTGATGCTAGTCTTCTTAGCTGACCTTTATTTCAAACATTACGCGTAGTGAAGGAATTTCTAGTTAGACGGTCAGGACTGCTTCCATGTCGTAAGCATTTCGATCGGACCAATCTTGGAAACCCTTGGTCATCTTGTTGATTGATTGATTTTAGGTTCTTATTAGTGCCTTCAACTGTACCGTTGGTTTGTGGTCGGTATGGAGAAGATTTATATCTACGAATACCATACTCGTCAATCAATTCCATGACTTCGACGTCAAAATGTAAATTGTTGTCTAAATCTAGCTCGTGCAAGACCCCGCCTCGGCAAATTATGTTCATTCTGATGAACCTGGCCAACTTTTTAGCATTCAGCACTGCGTATGACTCAACTTTGACCCATTTGGTGAAGTAATTAACGACAACCAGGATGAACTCATGCCCATTGGAGTCTTTGGGTGTAACTTTCCCTATGATATCGATGCCCCATGTGGAGAATGGCCAAGAAGATGTCATATTATATAATTCGCGCGGAGGCAAGTGTTGGAGATTAGAAATTATTGGCATTTAAGGCATCTCCAAACATAGGCGGTGCAATCCTAAACCATGGTAGTCCAATAGTAACCCTGTCGGGTAATCTTCTTGGCAAGCATATGGCCATTTCATGTGGGGTCTACATTCCTCATTGTGAATTTTTTGCATCATCTCTTTAATATCAGCCCCTACGATGCATTGTAAGTGGGTTCCATTGAAATGTCTCTTGAATAGTGTTTTATCACAGACAATGTATTGTGTGGTCTTTTGAAGGGTTACTCGATGTGGCCATCCCCGATCCCCATCGCGGAGGGAGGAAGGGATCCTTCGGGTCCCGCGCGTCCCCTCTCGGGAGAGCACTTCGGCCGGCGTCGGTTTGTGAGGTGTGAAAATGTAGAGAGATTTAAAGTCGCCAGTCTATTTTACTCAAAATAGACAAAAGAAAAGGGGGAGCCACCACGAAGGATGGCATCCAAAGACATACTGGTGCGTGCGAAACCAAATGATTCGAGAAGGGTTCGGAGGCTTAGTTACGAAATGGGAAGGTGTTAGGCACCCATTCCGCCCTTTCGGTTTCTCATGGATATTTGCTATTTTCCTTTATATTCCCCCCCCCCCCCCCCCCCCCGTGATATGTATGCATGTGTATATATAGAATGGATGTAGGAATCTTCGACTTGTATCATGGAAGAGATAAAGCGAGTCATCCATAGGAATGTGAGATTAGTGTAGAAAATAAGATTTACGTCATTACCCCTACGTTGACCGTTATAAGGTAACGATAACGCATATGGAATAATACGTTACTAAGAACAAGTATATAGGATATAATGAAAAATGAGATAAAGAGAAGATAGAAAATAAGAGGAAAAGTGAGGAAAGGACTCGAGTCTCGAGTTTTACTCCGAGACGTCTACGTATCCTATAAAGGCATCAAAGTCCACGGAGTTCGCATACAAACGAGGGGTGGGGTTTAACCCATAAATTCAAATGGAGAAATCTCTTATTTGTGAATGTGTGTATGTGTGTGTGTAAAAAAGTGTTTTAGTTATGAGAAGAGTGTGGAAAAAGTGTGAGAATCCCTACTTGGAATTTATGAACAAACCCTCTTTTTCTTATTTTTTGGGTTTTTATTTATATGAAAATAGGAGATGTGAAATAATACTATAAAAAAAGTATTTTAGGATATGTGAAATAAGATAATAAAAATGCTTAAGTAATAAAATAAGTTATTGCAAATTTAAGAAGATTTGAAGAGAAAGATGAGAGAGATGGACCTTCTTGGAGACTTTGAGCTTGATCTTGAATGTTGAGAAGCAGCCCTTGCACTTGGATGATGATGGAGAGTGGTTAATTCATCAAGTTTGATGAAAGGAATGATGGAAAGTGGGAGTAAAAGGAGGATTTGGAAGTTGAAATCGTGCTGCCTTCGAGAGAGGTTTCTGGGGGTTCGTTGAGAGTGATTTGCTTCTGATCTCAGCTCCCTTGCAAATGAAGCCAAGGCCTCCTTTTGTAGGCCCAGGGGTATACCGATCAGCATTTCCTTGGCACTACCTATCGGCAGGTGTCGATAGGCAGGGTCTGGGACCTGCCATTTGGCAGTGCGCTTCAGGTTTTTTCAGAAAATTGGCCGCCGAGGGCAAATCGTTGGTCAAAATCGCACACGGGGCATACCGTTGGAAAGGTATTTTAGAGACCTTTGAAAGTCCTTTGGACCACTCCCGAGTTCGGGAGTTGACTTTGGATCAAATATGGCTCGAAAGCGTTTGTCGGCATGGTAAGTCCGCATGGTAAGTCCGAATAGCGCACGGGATAGACCGTTAGAAAGGTTAGGAGATGTACTTTGACATTCCAAAGAGTTTAGCCTGGTTTGGGGAGTTAACTTTGGTCAACTGGGCTTGAGAAGCCTTCAGTGACCTCTCAGAGTCAAACAGATCGTTCGTCCGCATGGTTAGTCAGAATCGCGCATGGGGTGGACCATTATAAAGGGTATTTAGTGCCCTTCAAAGATTCATTGATTCTTGATTGAGATAAAGAGTTTGACTTTTTGGTCAAACTGAGTCGGGGAGTGCCCGATGGCTTTTAGGTTAGTATTCGGGACATGACCAGGGTTTAGAGTGATGAGTGGAGGTACTAGGGACCTAAGGACAGTTAGGGGTAACAGAATGAGGTGTCTATAGAGCCCCTCAACGGGTGAATTTGGAACAAATGATAGCCGTCGATTAGACACCGCATGATGCTTCTGAGAGGGTGTGACCGATTTAGAGTGTCGAGGTCGATTCTGAGGACCTAAGGAAGCGAGGATGACCAATTTAGAAGGTCGAGGTCGGTTCTGAGGACCTAAGGAAGCGAGGATGACCAATTCAGGGGGTCGAGGTCGATTCTCAGGACCTAAGGAAGCGAGGATGACCAATTCACAGGGTCGAGGTCAGTTCTGAGGACCTAAAAGTGGTGACGACCGAAGATCGAGGTCAATTCTAACTTAACTCAGGTGATGATCCAAGACCGGGGTCAATTATGACCCAAGAGTGGTGACGACCGAGGACCGAGGTCAATTCTGACCTAACTCAGGTGACGATCCAAGACTGGGGTCATAATTCTGACCCAAGAGTGGTGACGAACGAGGATCGAGGTCAATTCTGACCTAATTCAGGTGACGATCCAAGATCGGGGTCAATTCTGACCCAAGAGTGGTGACGATCGAGGACCGAGGTTAATTTTGACCCAAAAGTGGTGACGACCGAGGTCCGAGATCAATTCTAACCTAACTCAGGTGACGATCCAAGATTTGGGTCAATTCTAACCCAAGACTGGTGACAACCGAGGACCGAGGTCAATTCTGACCTAACTCAGGTGATGATCCAAGACCGAGGTCAATTCTAACCCAAGAGTGGTGACGACCGAGGACCGAGGTCAATTCTGACCTAACTCAGGTGACGATCTAAGACCGGGGTCATTCTGACCCAAGAGTGGTGACGACCGAGGACCAAGGCCAATTCTGACCTAACTCAGGTGACGATACAAGTCTGGGGTCAATTCTGACCTAAGAGTGATTGCATTTCCTTGGGAAAAGAAAAGAGTTCCACTGGGGGTAAGGATTGTATTTGAGGTTCCACTGGGGATAAGAATTGGATTTGAGGTTCCGCTGGGGATAAGAATTGGATTTGAGGTTCCGCTGGGGATAAGAATTGGATTTGAGGTTCCACCGGGGAACGATGAATGAGCTGGGGAAGATTTGGATTGTC
This sequence comes from Sambucus nigra, assembly GCA_949130495.1. Taxonomy (NCBI): domain Eukaryota; kingdom Viridiplantae; phylum Streptophyta; class Magnoliopsida; order Dipsacales; family Adoxaceae; genus Sambucus; species Sambucus nigra. The sequence continues at coordinate 189,671,822 of OX422213.1, forward strand.
CTTTGGGAGAGATCGCCTGGGGCGAGTGATTCTTATGAAATCCTCTGGGGAAAATACCATGTGATATTGCTTCGCCTTGGGTAGCCGATGGCTAAGGAAGCTTTGTGTCCTCGGAGGAGCTGATTGTTGGGGAGATAATCGGTTTGAGTTTGTAAATTCTTTTGAGGAGACGATTAGGTGGTCCCGGTGCATCGCTCGAGAGGTCATTTTCTTGGATTTTGAGGGTTCCTCTAGGGAAAAAGAGGTTTCCCCTGAAGAAATGCGAAAATTTTCTTGATGAAAATGTTCAAAATCCATCCTGGGAATTTTAGTAATTTTTTGGGGATTTTTCGAGGCCTACAAAATTTTAAGGGGGTGCCGGCAGGCATAAACTGAGGGGTGCCATTCGGCAGTGGCACGGACTTTTGGGTTGCCTCGAGAAGGTGAATATATAGTGCCGATCGGTATGGCAGTGGTCTGTGCCGATCGGCATGGCTTTTGGCCTCCTATATAAAGGGGGCGAATCCCCTTCATTTTTCACAACTTCTTGCCTTCTCTCTTTCTGCGATTTCTCTCTGCGAATTGTTCTAACGTTCCAATCTTCAAGAAATGTCCACCTTTGTGAGCACCGCTGTCCACCGAGAGTGGTTGACTGTTGATGGCTGGGCGAATGTGGATTGGAGGGACAAGGTGCCCCTTGCTTTGGGGAATGAGAATGCCTTTGATGCATTCGAGTCGATTGCGGATGAGCGGACCTTGCTGCGGGAGCCATCGCGTCATCGCTCTTCGAGAGTGATCCCCGGCGGTTATGTAAGTAACCTGACCTTTGGCATTCCTTTCTTTTTGGGTGATTTTTCCTTTTTCTTGACCTTTGACTGAATTTTTCCTTTTTCCAGTCAGATATTTCCTTGAAGAACATGTGTACCCGCGGGACGACGGGGCTTAAGGATGTTTGGGAGCATCTTCCACCCATGGTGTGCTGGATGGTATCATCAGCGAGTTTTGGGAGGTTCGCGACTGCGCTGGATGAGACGCCTCGTTCGACAACAGTCTTATGTGCCTTGGGGAAGAGGTGGTGGGACACTACCCACACCTTTCATTTTGGCTTCGGGGAGATGACGGTGACTCCCATAGATGTGAAGCAACTGTTGGGGATGGATTGTGACGGGGAGCAGATAGAGGTGGATCGCTCCTTGCTAGTGAGGCCAGAGGCGGTGCATGCGGCACTTGGTGATGTGAGGAGGATACTCTCTGGGGATTCTATACGGCTGTCCTTGCTAAAGGATGTTTTGCTGAGCAGGGTGGTTGATGTGGAGGACGGGCTGGAAGTGAGGCAGATGGCCCAGTTGTTTATCTTGTTGGTGCTGGGAGGTTTCATGGTGGCGTCGAACGGCAACGTCGTCCATTTGTGGTTTCTGCCATACTTGAGGATGTTTTCGAACATCCCTTTCTATGATTGGGGGAGTCTAACCTTGGCGACCCTTTACTCTTCTTTGGATGCATTCAGTCAGTGCTACCAGCAGACTTTTACTGGAGCCACGTATCTCCTTGAGGTATTCTTTACTTTGAGCATTTTCATTTCATGCATTCGTATTTTCCTTATGCGTTTCTTTTTGCTTGTGAATTCAAACGTGGTTCTATGAGGTCATTGGGTGCAACACCCCACTGATTGTTCTAAAGGACGACACTGTTGGGGACTTCTGTCGACTGTATCGATGGTGTAAGGCCAACCGACAGTCGAAGGGATATCTTTCCCTGAAGGCGGTGCGTCAGGTCTTGAATGACCTGACCAGTGGTCGGGTAAGGTCCTTTCCTTTTCAGTCTTGGTTTTTTCATTTTCTGATCTTGTACTGACTCATGCATGCTTGGGGATTTTCAGGTGACCTCTTATCCTTAGGGGACAGCTATTCAGGATACGAGGATGACTGGGGTGAACGCGCAAATGAGGCGCTTGTTGGCGCATGAGTTCGTCCATTCCTGGTACCTCGGGGAGAGGGTGATTTGTCAGATCGCTGAGGAGGAGGTGGTGGTGCCTCCCGCTCAGCCTCCTACGTCTATGAGGTGGGAGCGACAGTTGTTGGAGGATGAGAGGATCGCGACGATGATCTGCGAGTCCTATGCTTTGTATACCGATACGGCTGCGTCGTATGACTATATGGATTTTGTGATGAGCTGGTTGATAGCGCCCAGCATACATGACGCTTTGCCTTTCCCTCCTGCTGGTTCGAGTCGGGCGGTTGGGTATTCCCACAGTGGTGGTGGTCCGTCAGCACCTGCGGCGGCGGCAACATCGGAGGTCCCTTTTATTCGGCTGCACACTCCTTCGTACAACATCCGGTGGGCAGATGGAGGGATAGTGCCCATGCTCCATCGTCCTCTTGCGATGGATCCGAAGGAGCTGGGTTTGACAGAGGAGGTCCTTCGTCCTGCGGTAAATCTTTCGGTCCTTTTCCTTTTTTTATTTCTTTTGCTTGATATTGATTCTGTCATTTTCCTTGCATCAAATTCGGGTGTCGACCACTTGGCTAAGAGACATCAGAGATTGGATATCATCGGAGACTGCCCACATTCGGGAGGCTATCCCTGTTCCTTCTTGTTTGGTGCCGTCAGCATCATCGGGGAAGACTCTGGCTCGGGTAGTGGGGGCGCGTCATCTCGCCGTAGGGGGGAGAGAGTGCATCGCAGGGGTGGAAACTCTTGAGAGAGAGAGAGAGAGAATGTGGGTTCGGGTTGAGTCCCATTTATTTTTGGTTTTTCTTTATTTCCTGCAAAATGATGTAACACAGAAAACATATATATGCAATGCAATGTAGTTTTTTTTTACTATCTTTTATTTTCATGATGAATGAATGCATGCACATGTGCTTTTTTAACTTTGCTGCTGAGACTATAAAAGCGAATATTTTTTTGGAATTTTTAGAAGGCAAGTTGTTTTATTAAAAAGGGAAATCCTACAAGGAGAAAACAAGACTCTTGAAATTCTTTTGAGAATATCAATTTATTTGTATTGAGTTTCCTGATTTGACAAAAGAGGGAAGGAGGAACTTTCCAGAAATAGGGGGTTGTCGGTCGGTAAGCACCCTGGCCTGCCTATCGGGAGTTCAGTCCAGTCCTATTAATTGAAAGCTTTGATTGGTACCCTCTTCAGCTTTTAGTACCTTGTGGGGTAGGACTCCTTCCGATTTCTGAAGGGATTATGTCTTTTGTGAGAGTTCTCAAGTATAAAAAGGGAGTAAGGATGGAGTATTTTCATCACATCTTTGCATCCTTATCCACTTGCCTACTATTTCTTTACCCTACAAGATGGCTCTCCCTGGTAGCACCGAGTTTGTCAACTATCTCGAAGCCTTGGAAGATATGTTCTCTTATAATGTCGACTATGAGGCTTTTAACATGCGCCGAGTTTCCTTGTGGCTCAATCGGCCTTTTGAGTGGAATATGCTGACAGCGACGGTACAATTCTGGTACCCCGAAGACCATGTATTCCGCTTTGGATTGGAAGAAGTTTGTCTTACCTATAAGGAATTTTCTTCCATGCTAGGTGTGAATCCTAGTGTTGCTGCGGATTTACCTGAATTTTCCCATTCTCCTAGGGATTTGTTGGTCGGGCTTCTTCAAATATCACCTTCGGCGGTCAGGTCATTGGTTTCTGGAGTAATGATCTCCCTCCCGGTGGTGTTACAGTTCGTGCATTTGCGGGAAGTAGGTGATGCTGGCTATGCTAGAGCCGTTGTTATAGGCCTAGTTTCAAAATTATTGTTGGTGATCAAAAAGGTGCGAGTGTACCCACAACTTGCTGCCATTACTTCATGGATGTCATATCATCGCAATCCTACGGCAGTAATATTGGCGGAGACTTTGAATGTCCCGGATGCCTGGAGAGAAGGTCGTTCTGACTTTTTGAGGGGTAGCCCTGTGATGCTGTTTATGTGGTTGTCTGAAAGATTCCTCTTGTTGACCCCTCCAGAATATCCTTTGTCGACTGTACCCAACTTCTTTTCACGCTACTTCATCCGCATTGGCCTGTATGTTGAGAACTGGGAGAATTGGTTTGTGGAGTATGGGGCTCGTGGTCTGTATTGGTCAGTGCCTTGGTGGGGACAGTTGCAGCCTGTTCTAGAGCTAGGAGAGTATTCATACGCGCGGCTGGTTAGTCTCAGACAGACCTCTTTTTATTTCCCTTGGGGGCTCTTGCACCAATTTGGCTAGGCGTAGGTCGTGCCCCCTCGGACCTCAAATTTCTTTCCGGTAGAAGATTTAACTGAGCGCTTGCATCTGTTACTTGGATCTCTGTGGGAAAATCGACGTCCGTCGACCCGTACCTCTCAGTCTGTCCAGAAGGTTTGGCATGTTCCCAAAGATTATATGAAGTGGTTGTGGAGGAAGGTATTAAGCAAGATGTTGACAGTAGAGACTGGTCAAAGGTGGTTCATTTTATCTGACTCCATGGAAGGGGGTGTTGTGATCTTTTCGAAAATGGTTAAGGCTCATCGGTCTATGGAGTGTTTGAGGCACTCCATTCAGGCAGGAGAAACTTGGGGTCCTCAGGATGTAGATGATGAGGGTGAAAGATCTTCTGGTAGCTGTGGGTAGGACTCCTGGGGAGTTTATTTATGTGACCGATGTGGGGGATTTTATCTAGTTTTTATGGTAGTACGGGGAAGGGAGTTATCCGTTCCTTTTTCTTATGTAATCTATGCTCTAGTTTCTTATTAATGAAATAAACAAGTTTCTGATCATCCAGACGTGCCTTTCGATGAATTTTGCATTTTGAATTATCTATACCGATTGCTAAGGCATACATAATCCTTTTGTTCAAGTAGATGTTTAGAATGAACTGTTGTTCTCGGAGATAAGAAAAGAATATATTTTTGTGAAAAAGAAGGGGTCGTGCTCATGAGGGGTGTATGAGCTGCCTACGTACCTCTGGAGTCTTTGAAAAGTTTTTGTTTAAAAGAGATTTTTTGTAGAGGATCAGGCCCACGTAGTTCTGGGTAGAGGGAAATGAAGAGTTTTTTTTTTAGAATAGAAAGGGGACGAGGAGAGTCGTAGCGCGCCGAGATTTCGGAGTAGGGGTAGAATTTCTTGAGACCGTCCAAATTGACTGGATGATCCATCTCTTCCCCATCCAGGTCAGTGAGCATGGCAACACCGCCAGACAAGATCTCCTTCACAATGTAAGGGCGACTCCAATTGGGCTTGAATTTTCCTCTAGGGTCCCAGATGGGTTCTATTATCTTCTTGAGGGATAAATCCCCTTCCCGGACACCACGGTCCTTGACTCTCTTATTGAATGATCGTGCTATTCGGCGATGGAATCCCTGTATATGATAAAGAGCTTTTAATCTTCTTTCATCTAGAAGGGCTATCTCATCAAGACGGCCTTGGCACCAGTCTTCTTCACTAACCTTTCTTTCGAGCATGACGCGTAGCGAGGGTATTTCTAGCTCCATAGGTAGGACTGCCTCCATCCCGTAGACCAAGGAGTAAGGGGTAGCCCCAGTTGAGGTTCAGATTGAGGTTCGATAGCCCCAAAGGGCGTACGGGATCCGGTCGTCCCAATCCCTATAACTTTTGATCATCTTGCTGATGATGGCTTTGAGGTTTTTATTGGCGGCTTCAACTGCACCATTTGTGTTAGGTCGGTAAGGAGAAGATTTGTATCTCTGAATCTCATACTCGTTGACAACTTTTGTGACTTCTGCCTCGAAGTGCAAACCGTTATTTGACACTCGCTCGTGCGGGACTCCATATCGGTAGATGATATTTTTCTTGATGAATTTGGCCACCTTGTTGGCATTCAACACTGCGTAGGACTCAGCTTTGACCCATTTGGTGAAGTAATCAATGGCACCCAGGATGAACTCATGCCCGTTTGACGCTTTTGGCATAACCTTCCCTATGATGTCGATACCCCAGGTGGAGAACGGCCAGGGAGAAGTTATGTTGTATAATTCCCGCGGAGGTAGGTGTTGGAGGTTGGAGAATTGTTGGCATTTAGGGCATCTCCGAACATAGGCGATGTAATCCTGGGCCATGGTGGTCCAGTAGCAGCCTTGTCGGATGATCTTCTTGGCAAGCATGTAGCCGTTCATGTGGGGCCCGCATTCCCCGCTGTGGATTTTTTGCATTATCTTTCCAATGTCAGCCCCTGTGATACAATGCAAATGAGTTCCATCGAAATTCCTCTTGAGTAGTTATTTGTGATAGATGATGTACTGAACGGCCAGCCTTCGGAGGGTAGCTCGGTTGTTCTTACTGGAACCCTCGGGATACCTACCATGTTTGAGGAGGAACCATATATCATAGTACCAGCAATCGGCTAGTTCGGGGTCTTCTGTGGAGACAAGATTAATATGGTAACAATGGGTTGGTTTGTCCTATTTTTGAACTAGGAAGGGGGTCATTGTTATTCCCTCGGGCATGTTGACCATGGAGGCCAAGGTAGCGAGAGCATCGGTTAGGTTATTCTTTGCTCGGGGTGATATCTCGGAATTGGGAGGCTAACTCTTTTAATTGGGCATGAAAGGGTTGGAGCTTTTCGTCCTTGACTTTCCACTTTCTGAGCACTTGATCGATGATGAGGGCAGAATCCCCATATACATCAAGGTATTGAATACCTTTCTTGAGAGCGACCTTAAGGACCAATGTGCATGCCTCGTATTATGTCATGTTATTGGTGCAAGGGAAATCAAATTTTATGGCGATAGGACTATGGGAGACATCTGGGGCGACCAGAAGTATCCCAATGCCATATCCCTTTTTGTTGGCAGTGCCATCGAAGAACATTTTCCATCGGAGGCAGTCCTGAGTTATGCAGAGGACATTTTCATCTGGGAATTCGGAGATCCAAACATCTGTTTCTTCTACAGGGTAGTCAGTGAGGTAGTCAAATATGGCTCTTCCTTTGACGGTTTTTTGTGTGTCGTACCCGATATCGAACTCGGTTAGGAGCATCAACCATCGGGCCATTCGGCTGGATAAGGCGGTTTTCTCAAGAACGTATTTGATGGGATCCATTCGGGATACAAGATTAATAGGGAAGGTGAGCATATAGTGTCGCAACTTTTGGGTGACCCAGACAAGCGCGACACATGCTTTTTCCAAAGCAGCGTAGTTGACCTCGTACCTGGCCAATTTATGACTGGCATAATAGACGGATCTTTATTTGTGGGAGTCTTCAAGGTATTGGGCTAGCAAAGCCCCAGATGCAGTGTCGGTTACGGTTAGGTATAGGAGAAAAAGGAGACCAGGCTGTGGTGGCATGAGAAATGGAGGTTGGGTTATATATTGTTTTATTCGGTCAAAATCTTCTTGACATGCCTCGTTCCAAACCTTGGTTGAATCCTTTCGGAGGAGCTTGAAGATTGGTTCACAGATGGAGGTTAGCTGGCTGATGAACCGACTGATATATTTTAATTTCCCAAGGAAATCTCGAACTTCTTTCTCTGTTCGGGGAGGTGTCATTTTAAGTATGGCTTTCAGCTTGGCAGGATCTGCTTCTATCCCCTTCTCACTGACCATGAATCCTAAGAGTTTTCCCTTTGTAATGCCGAAGATGCATTTATGTGGATTGAGTCTCATCTGATACTGCCGCAGTCGTTCGAAGAACCTTCGGAGAGCAGGAGCATGACCTCCTCTAGTTTTGGACTTGATGATCATATCATCCACGTAAACCTCAACCTCTTTGTGAATCAGGTCTTGCAGGATGGTTGTGGAAGCCCTTTGGTAGGTAGCCACAGCATTCTTAAGACCGAATGGCAAAATGGTGTAACAAAAGGTTCCCCATGGGGTGATGAATGTAGTTTTCTCTTGGTGGTCGGGGAGCATCTTGATTTGGTTGTATCTGGCAAACTCGTCGACGAATGACTTGAGAGCATGACTGGCTGTGTTGTCTACGATCATGTCGATAATGGGTAGCGGATAATCATCCTTCGGAGAGGCTTTGTTTAAATCTTGGTAATCCACACACATTCGAACCTTTCCTCATGATTTTGGTATTGGTACAATATTAGCTAGCCATGTGGGATATTCGATCACTCGAATGAAACCCACATTTAATTATTTGACCACCTCCACTTTGACCTTGAGCGAACGTTCGGGGCGGAGCTTTCTCAATTTTTGTTTAACTGGCTTGTAATCTGGGAGAGTGGGGATCTCATGCTGAGCTATTTCAGGATCAATACCAGGCATATCGTCGTAGGACCATGCGAAGACATCCACGAACTGCTTTAGCAATTCTTTGAGTTGCGCGCGCTCACGCTCGTCAAGGGTGGCCCCTATCCTAATCTCGCGCAGTTGGCTACTAGAACTGAGTTTAATAACAACGGTATCTTCTTCATTAACTTGAACGCGGTTATGTTGTTTGTTATTAACCTTATTTAAATCAGTTAAGAATTGTTCATTTGCAAAATCACCATCATCAAAAGTTTGATTATAATTTAAACAATTAATGTAAGGCACAGCAAGATACTCAAAGTCTTCGTTTATTTCATTGATAGGAAAAACAGCATTTAGAACCTCATCAAAGGAGGTCTCGATTACATTTGAGCAAGGATAGACAACAGAAGAAGAAACAGGGTAAACATTGGGGTTAGGGGAGATTTCAAGAGGTAGAACTGGTGCAGCATGCCAGTTGAGGAGAGGTGTATCAGCAGCTTTAATCAGACGGGATGGGTCCATTGATGTAGTTCCTAAATGAACTATGCAGAGTGTCAGCCCCAGTGTCTGTAAGTTGAAGGAATCTTCGGAGTCACTTTCCTTAGTTTCTTCAGTATCTTTGATGAGAGGTTATACGCAGTGTGGGGAACTTTTGGACCATGAGTAGTTGTCTTCGAAGAAGATCTCCATTCCAAGCTTCATCTTCTTATCTGCGTAGTCATACCAAGGTTCTGGAAAGCCGCAAAAGGGGAAGTCTTCACCCTCTTTGATGAATCTTCCATTTAAAGAATATCCCGAGATAGTTTGAACGAAGTGTACCCCTCTCTTTGATCGAGATTTGCGGATCCTTTTGAGCTCTTGTTCTCATGGTTGATATCCCAAGCTACAAGGAGGGAAAGCTTTCTTCAGTTCGATGGGCTCAAGTATCCCCTGCTGACTTTGCCCTAGCCCCAGTCCGGGCATGAAGTGCATGTTTCTGAACATCTGAATCACATTGACATTACCATGAGGGTCATATTATGGACAAACCCTTTCTTTGAAATCGTCCCCTATCGGGAGTAGGGATGGCTCAACTTGAAACCCTGATAGGAGCATATCATTTTACCCATATTGTATCTCGAGAATTAGACTGTTGGTGATTGCACCCTCGGCGCTACCGTCGTCACCCAAGATGGTGATGACCCGCCTATTGGCGAAGAACTTCAATTTCTGATGGAATGAGGAAGAGACACCATTTATACTATGGAGCCAGGGTCATCCAAGCAACAGGTTGAAACAAGCCGAGATATCAATGACTTGGAATTCGATGACAGGGTTTATAGGTCCAACCCCTATTTCCAGTTTTATGGATCCCATCACCTCCCGACGGGTATTATCGTAGGCGCGTACGGCAGCGGAGGTTGGAGCGAGGTCACTTTCTTTTAAGCCTAGACATTTGAAGGTTCTTAGTGGGCAGACATTCAAAGCGGATCCGTTATCAACAAGCGAAAGAGGTACAACCTTCCCCATAACTTCGATGGAGATGTTGAGTGCATGATTGTGATTCGGCCCAATTTTGAGGGTTTCCTCTTCAAAAATTGAAAGCATTCGGGTGGAGGTCAAGGACCCGACCAAATTTGCCGCTTCTTTTGGTGTGGTAGAAGGAGGAACTATGGATCCTGTGAGCAACTTGATTAAAGCATTTCTGTGCAGTTGGGAAGACATGAAAAGCCCCTATAGAGTGATGTTAGCTTAAGTTTTGTTCAGTTGATCGAGGATCTTGTTCTCCTCGATGGTCATTTCTGGCATAGGAAGGTTTTTAACGCCCTTCCCTTTGTTATTTGCTAGTAGCGAGCTCGGAATCTGGTAATGTCTCCCGGATCTGGTCATATGATTTACTGAAGAAGGGAAAAACTTAAATCCAGTTTCCTCATCAATCTCAGGTTGTTCTGCCACCCTATCTATTTCTTCGAGGAGTTCTTCAAATGATATCATCTCACATATTTCAGCTACTGGGCCATTTCCTCCTGAAGCTTGTTCTTCATTTGAAACTTCAAATTATTCCCCCTATCCGGTGGCAACAATTCTGTTTGCCCTCGTGAAATCAATGCATTCCACAACTTCAACGGCTTCCTCATATCTCCCATTCTGTGGGATGTGTAAGGGTGAAAGGATCAGGCGCCCTTGTAGCTTCAAAGCATCAAATAACTCGGTGACACTGCAAATGTTATTGGTTTGCCTGAATGCTTCTGCTATGATCTGGACAACGTCATCTAAGCTGACTTCGTCGGTTGGTACCACCCACCTATCTGATTCTCGGGCCCATTTTTGTGCTTCCAAAAATAGCGCGTTGAACCTCTAGCAATCAATAATCATCTGTGAGGGCAATTTCAGCCCGAATTCTAGGAGTTGATTCAATACCTCTGACAATTCCATACTTCCACTTTCAGAACAGGTCCGGACAGTGATGCACGCTCTGGTAAGGAGTGACAGTGCCTGATCACCGGGGCTAGTAGGGTGTAGGAGGAAATATGGGCAAATTTGAAGAGTTTTAGGAGGGTATAGGGGTGTGATTTGAGTTGATGGATCAAAATTCAGGTTTTCTTCCAAGAAGATGGCATTGGTGTGATTTGGGAGTGGGTTATGAGTAGTGTTTGTCTTAGGATTGGCTGGTGGGACGATGGTACCCCGATCAATGAGATCTTAGATTATGTTCCGAAGGTAAAAGCATTGGTCGGTGGTATGACCAGCTGTTTGGTGAAAGGCGCAATGAGCATCGGTCTTGAAATTTCTTGGGAGTGGATTTGACAATGGAGGTGGATCCAAGGATTTGATAAGGTTTCGTCTTAACAGGGCTTGGTAAACTTTGGAGAGGGGAGCATGAAGCTCAGTGTATTCCCTTTGGACGGGGGCAGGGCGACTTTCTGGTACCCATGATGCGGTTAGCTGAGAGATGTTGTTGATGGTTGAGACTGTAGCATTGGCAGGCTTGTCATACTTTCTAGGGGTGAACTGTCCGGACACCTTCTTCGCTTAAACTTCTATTTTGGCAAGACTTTCCTCGATTTTTACTCCTGCTTCTCTGAGAGCTCGAAAGTGGGGGTACTACTGTCCTCCCATGGTTGCTCGGACATGGGGAAAGAAATTCTTCTTCACTATGTTGACTTGTTCTTCTTCAGATGGTCGATTGGTCATGGTAGCTTCTTTTCCCCTCCATCGGGCTATAAAGTTACTGACTGATTCCCCAGAGTTTTTTTTAGTAGCTCTAAATCCCGACGGGTGACCTCAAGCTTTTCGTTGTATTTGTACTGCGACATGAATTCTTGGGCTACATCCTCCCAACTATGAATTATGGATTCCTCAAGAGATAAAAACCATCGGAGACCACTGTCCTTCAAAGTTTGTTAAAACAATTGGGCCATCACCTCTTCAGAAGCCCCTAGGAGAGTCATGGAACGGTGATAACTGCATTGATGAACAATTGGGGGACCACTCCCCCCGAACTTCTCGATATTTGGCATCTTGAACTTCTCGGGTAACCTCGCTTTAGGATAAGGAGACATATGGGTGTAGTCCATATAATTCCCAGAGATTCGGACCTGGTCGAACTTCTTAGTGAGCATCTTAAGATCTTCTTTGACTTTATTCAACTCCTCCTCCTTTGGATCAGCGACCACAGGCAGGTTAGCCACAGGCTGGGCAATGTTTGGCATTGGAAGCTGGGCAGGCGGCGGCCCATTAGCTAGAGGGGCACGTGGAGCGTGCTGATATTCTTCCGGGACCCAGATGGGCTCGGGTGGACCCATTGCACGAGGAAACAGGGCCTCGGGCTCTTGAGGAATAGGGACTTAGTTTCGTTGCATTTCTCAAACCTCGGCTTGGAGATTGTCAATCTTGGCCACGAGCTGGGCTAGAACTGTCGGCAGATTCGGTTGTATAACTAGTGCTTGATCCGTATTCTCCATGGAAGCTGGATGGATTCCGGACTCGGAAGAAGTAGTAGAGGAGCAGATGAAACTCCGAGGTGATTTAACTGAAGACCGAAGCTAATAAGGAGCCAGGCCAAGGGCGTGCGATCGACCTAAGAAGGCGTATGATGAGATTTATTTTTGATAAAAAGGTAAGAAACTATTTTTGGATTTTTGATAAAGAATGGAGAAATGTTTTTGGGATTTTTAATAAAGAAGGGAGAAATGTTTTTGGATTTTTAATAAAGAAGGGAGAATGTTTTTGGAGACGGAACTCAGCATGATTATTATGATTATTATGTTATCACTTGTATTTAATTCTCCTAAATGCAATGTCGGACGGGACCCGAGCCTGCAAAGTGGGGAGTCTTAATATATGCAAAGCTATGTTTGGACTTGTAACCAGGCTAGCGGACAGGGTCCTGTTTTAAATAATGCGCGAAAATTGGGCGGCAGGCCGACCCGGAATTTTGGCAGAGTTTCGGGTCTAAACCGGCAATATACGTCATGGGTTGACACCTATATGCGGGTATGCAGTTGGTTCGGTGAATCGGCATGGGTTCTCCCCTTTGGCGTGACTTCCACGATATACGTCTTGCTCTTGCGGGCAATCGGTACGTGTGGACAAGCCATTTGATATACCCGAGTGTACGTGAATTTCCTCACCATATACCTCGTGGGGACGGTACGTGTGAGAGAGAATTCGATATACTCGGCGTACGTGAACGAATTCCCTATGATATACCTCCCGTCATGACTTCGGTCAAGCGATACGATGCGGGGGAATCATTCGATATACGTCGAAGTTACTTGGCCAATGGAAGGTGAGAGTCATATCGCTTAGGCTAACTGCGACCTGCCGGACCAGCGCCCATCACGAAGTGACCCTCCAGTTACTGGGTAAAATTTGGTAAATATCAATGCTCTTTGGTGATATCGTGTGAATCATGCATGATTCTCTTATTAGTATCTTATGATGAGAATGCCTTTCTTGATTATGCCAAATAGGGAGCCAATGTACAAGTACCCCAAAAGGTACACCAAGTATGGATGGGTGATGCGAGCAACATGGGGATATACATGTGATCCTAGGTGCACATGGTGTGAAGTGTACATGGAGAATTTTCTACAAGTGTGTGAATATAAGCATAGGCATGGGATATACATATAAGAAGGGGGGATAGGCAGATATGGGGGGGGGGGAATATAAACAAATATAGCATCCATGTAAATATAATCAAGCCCTCAAAATATAATAAAATAAAGTCCCCAGCGGAGTCGCCACTGTGGCCATCCCCGATCCCCGCCACGGAGGGAGGAAGGGATCCTTCGGGTCCCGCGTGTTCCCTCTCGGGAGAGCGCTTCAGCCGGCATCGGTTTGTGAGGTGTGAAAATGTAGAGAGATTTAGAGTCGCCAGTCTATTTTACTCAAAACAGACAAAAGAAAAGGTGGAGCCACCCCGAAGGATGGCATCCAAAGACATACTGGTGCGTGCGAAACCAAATGATTCGAGAAGGGTTCGGAGGCTTAGTTAAGAAATGGGAAGGTGTTAGGCACCCATTCCGCCCTTTCGGTTTCTCATGGATATTTTCTATTTTCCTTTATATTCCCCCCCGTGATATGTGTGCATGTGTATATATAGAATGGAGGTAGGAGTCCTCGACTTGTATCATGGAAGAGATAAAGCGAGTCATCCGTAGGAATGTGAGATTAGTGTAGAAAATAAGATTTACGTCATTACCCCTATGTTGACCGTTATAAGGGAACGATAACGCATATGGAATAATACGTTACTAAGAACAAGTATATAGGATATAATGAAAAATGAGATAAAGAGAAGATAGAAAATAAGAGGAAAAGTGAGGAAAGGACTCGAGTCTTGGGTTTTACTCCGAGACACCTACGTAGCCTATAAAGGTATCAAAGTCCACGTAGTTCACATACAAACGAGGGTTGGGGTTTAACCCATAAATCCAAATGGAGAAATATCTTATTTGTGAATGTGTGTGTGTGTGTGTGTGTAAAAAAATGTTTTAGTTGTGAGAAGAGTGTGGAAAAAGTGTGAGAATCCCTACTTGGAATTTATTAACAAACCCTCTTTTTCTTATTTTTTGGGTTTTTATTTATATGAAAATAGGAGATGCGCAATAATAATATATAAAAAGTATTTTAGGATATGTGAAATAAGATAATAAAAATGCTTAAGTAATAAAACAAGTTATTGCAAATTTAAGAAGATTTCAAGAGAAAGATGAGAGAGATGGACCTTCTTGGAGACTTTGAGCGTGATCTTGAATGTTGAGAAGCAGCCCTTGCACTTGAATGATGATGGAGAGTGGTTAATTCATCAAGTTTGATGAAAGGAATGATGGCAAGTGGGAGTAAAAGGAGGATTTGGAAGTTGAAATCACGCTGCCTTCGAGAGAGGTTTCTGGGGGTTCGTTGAGAGTGATTTGCTTCTGATCTCAGCTCTCTTGCAAATGAGGCCAAGGCCTCCTTTTATAGTCCCAAGGGTATTCCTATCGGCATTGCCATGGCACTACCTATCGGCAGGTGCCGATAGGCAGGGTCTAGGACCTGCCATTTGACAGTGCGCTTCAGGCTTTTTCGGAAAATTAGCCGCCGAGGGCAAACCGTTGGTCAGAATCGTGCACGGGGCATACCATTGTAAAGGTATTTTAGATACCTTTAAAAGTCCTTTGGACCGCTCTCGAGTTCGGGAGTTGACTTTGGATCAAATGTGGCTCGAAAGCGTTTGTCAGTCCGCTGGACGGGGAATTATTCGAACGCAAATGGATCGTTCGTCTGCATGGTAAGTCCGAATCGTGCATGGGATAGACCGTTAGAAAGGTTAGGAGATGTAATTCGACATTACAAAGAGTTTGGCCCAGTTCGGGGAGTTGACTTTGGTCAACCGGTCCCGAAAAGCCTTCGGTGACCTCTCGGAGTCAAACGGATCATTCGTCTGCATGGTAAGTCGAAATCGCGCATGGGGTAGACCGTTCGAAAGGGTATTCAGTTCCCTTCGAAGATTCATTGAGTGTCGGTAGAGATGAAGAGTTTGACTTTTGAGTCAAACTGAGCCGGGGAGTGCCCGATGGCTTTTAGGTTAGTAGTCGGGACGTGACCAGTGTTTGGAGTGATGCGTGGAGGTACAATGGACCTAAGGAGAGTTAGGGGGTAACAAAATGAGGTGTCTATACTTGGTATTTCTTGTTGGAATCCTGGGGGCACCTATCGTGCTTGAGGAGGCACCAAATATCATAGTACTAGCACTCAGCCATATCAGGATCTTCTTTTTTTATGAGCTTGATGTGGTAGCAGTGGGTCAATTTAGCTTGTTTCTGGATTAGGAAAGGGGCCTTCATTATTCCTTCGGGCATGTGGACCATAAACGCTAATGTGGCAAAGGCATCGACTAAGTTGTTCCTTGTTCGGGAAAATAGTGGAAGGAGATATCTCGGAATTTGGAGGCCAACTCTTTTAGGTGGGAGTGGAAGGGTAAGAAGTTTTAATTTTTAACTTTCCATCTTCTAAGGACCTAGATGATGATGAGGGTTTAATCCCCATAGACATCTAGGCATACGATTCCTTTCTTGAAATTTACTTAGAGGCCTACTGTGCATGCCTCGTAAACGTTTATGTTATGTGTGCAGGGAAAATCTAGCTTAATTTAAATGAGAGTATGAGAATCATCAAGGGCAATCAGGAGTATCCTAATGCCATATCCCTTATTGTTGGCATCATCGTAAAAGAACATTTTCCATCGTAGATCTTCTTGGGAGGTGCAAAGGATGTCTTCTTTTGGGAATTCAGAGATCTAGATGTCGACTTATTCCATAGAGTAGTTATCAAGGTAATCAGAGATAGATATCCCTTTTATGGATTTTCACGTGACATACACATTATCAAACTCGGCTAGAAGTATTAACTATCGGGCCATTCGACTAAATAGGGCAGGTTTCTCGAGCAGGTATTTGAAAGGATCCATTTGGGATACAAGTCTAATAGGAAAAGCGAGCATGTAATATCGTAATTTTTGAGTGACCCGGACAAGGCCGACACATGCTTTCTCCAAGGCAATGTAGTTGGCTTCGTATCCAGCTTATTTTCTACTAGCATAGTAGATGGACCTCTCTTTATTGGATTCTTTAATGTATTGGGCTAGCAAAGCCCTAACTGCAGTGTCTGTCAAGGTCAAGTATAGTTAAGGTGGAATGTGTACCAGAGGTCGGGTTAGATATTATTTGATTCGATCAAAGGCTTCCAAACAAGATTTGTTCTAGACTTTGTTAGAATATATTTAGAGTACTTTAAATATGGGTTCACAAATAAAAGTCAACTAGCTGATGAACCAGCTGATATACTGTAATTTTCCCAAGAATCCCCGAACTTCCTTCTCCATTCGGGGTGGTGGCATCTTGAGTATGGCTTTTCGTTTAGTAGGATCTGCTTCAATCCCTTTCTCGCTAACCATGAATCCGAAAATCTTTCCTTTGGTGATGCCAAAGACACATTTATATGGGTTCAGTCGCATCTGGTATCGCCGTAGTTTTTTGAAGAACTTTTGCAGAGCGGTAACATGACCTTCCCGAGTTTTAGACTTTATGAACATATCATCCATATGGACCTCAAATTATTTGTGTATTAACTCATACAAGATGGTTGTGGTCACCCTTTGGTAGGTAGCCCCTACATTTTTGAGACCGAATGGCATAACTGTGTAACAGAAGGTTCCCTAGGGGGTAATGAATGCAGTTTTTTCTTGATAATCAGGGTGCATCTAGATTTTATTATTTCCAAAAACATCAATGAATGACTTGAGAGTGTGAATGGACGTGTTATCCACAATTATGTTGATAATGGAAAGCAGGTAATCATCTTTCGGAGATGCCTTGTTCAAATCTCGATAATCAATGCACATTCGAACCTTTCCTCCTATTTTTGGCATGGGTACGATATTGGCTAACCATATGGGTTATTTGATCACCCGAATAAAGCCTACGTTCAACTGTTTGACCACTTCTTCTTTAAACTTTAGTGACTATTCGGTGCAGATCTTTCGCGGTTTCTATTTGACCAATTTACATTCTGGGAGAGTTGGAATCTCATGCTAAAAAATTTTGAGATCGATATTTGGGCATATCGTCATAGGACCATACGAAGATGTCTATAAATTCCTTTAATAGTTCTTTAAGTTGCGTTCTCTCATCCTCGTCAAGGGTGCACCCTATCCTAATCTCGCGCAGTTGGCTACTAGAATCGAGATTGATAACAACAGTTTCATCTTCATTAATTTGAACGTAGTTATGTTGTTTGTTATTAACCTTATTAAGATCAGTTAAGAATTTTTCATTTACAAAATCATTATCATCAAGAGTTTGGTTAGAATCACGAAAATTAATGTAAGGCATAATAAGATACTCAAAATCTTCATTTACTTCATTCTTGGGAAAAACAACATTGAGAAACTCATTAAAGGAGGTCTCGATTACATTATGATCAGAACAAGGAGGAACAACAAAAGAAGAAGAAATAGGATAAACATATGGGTTGGTTTGCACTTCAGCAAGTGGAACTGCTACATCATTCCAATTGAGGAAGGGTGTATTAGTAGATTTTATCACGATGGATAGATTCGATGATGTAGCATCTCGGTGGATCATGTAGAGTGTCAGCCCCGATGTTTGCATGTTAAACGAATCCTTGGAGTCACTTCCCTCAGAATCTCTGACAATAACTATAGTCTTCTCAACCAGCGGTACCACACGATGTTGGGAAATTTTAACCCATGAGTTATTGTCTTGGAAGAATATATCCATTCCTGGATTCATCTTCTTTACCACATGATCATACCAAAGTACGGGAAACCACAAAAGGGAAAATATTCACCCTTTTTAACGAATCTTCCATTTAAGGAATCTCCTGAAATAGTCTTGGCACTTTCTATCCTTCTCTTTAACTGAGGTTGATGAAGCATTTTGAGTTCCTCTGATGATGGTTGATAACCCAATCCACATGGAGGAAAGGTCTTCTTCAACACTATTGGTCCTAGCATTCCCTATTATCGCCATCCTAGCCCCAGTTTGGGCATAAAATGCATATTTTTAAACATATGTATCATGTTGACATTGTCGTAAGGGTTGTGTTCTAGACAAACTCTATCTCTGAAATCATCCCCTGCTGGGAGCAGAAGTGATTCAACTTAGAAACTTGACAAAAGCATATCATTGGCCCCGTGATGTATCTCTAGTACCGAATAATTGGTGCTTGCATTCTCAGTGTTATCATTTTTGCCCAAAATGGTGATGACCTGCCCTTTGGCGAAGAACTTCAGTTTCTGATGAAGAAAGGAAGACACTCACTTGATACTGTGGAGTCATGGTCATACGAGCAAAAGGTTAAAATAATTTGGTATGTCGATGACTTACATTTCAGTGACGGGACTTATAGGGTCAGCCCCTATTATAAGCTTTATGGATACCATCACTTCTCGATGAGTATTATCATAAGCACGCACTGCGATGGAAGTTGGAGTAAGGTCACTTACTCTCAGTCCCAAGCAGTTGAGGGTTATTAACGGACAAACATTAAGTGTTGATCCCTTATCGATGAGCAAAAGTGGGACTGTCTTCCCCATGACCTCGATAGAGATAGTGAGAGTATAGTTGTGTTTTAGACCAAACTTAGGGATTTCTTCTTTGGATAATGAAATCGTTCTAGTAAAGGTTAGAGACCCGACCAAGTTCACGGCTTCTTACGAAGTGGTAGAAAGAGGGACTATGGGCCCGGTAAGTAGTTTATCAAGGTATTTCGGTGCAGTTGGGAAGACATAAATAGTCCCCACATAGTAATGTTACCCTGAGTTTTCTTCAACTGATCGAGGATCTTACTTTCCTCTAGGGTCATTTCCGGTATAGGGAGTTTCTCAACACATTTTCCCTTATTTATCGTTTCTGATTGAGGGTTCGGAATTTAGTAATGCCTCCCAAATCTAGTCATATGGTTCATAGAAGAGGGGAAAAGTAAAAACCCTATTCCTTCATCTCTGTCGAGTTGTTCGTCCACTTTGTTGATCTCTCCTTGTAGATCCTCAAACGATATCATTCCACATATATTTACTACTAGGCGAGTATTTTCTGGGATTCTCTCTTCATCTAATCTATCAAATTCGTCCCCCCATCATGTGGCAACGATGTCATCCTTCCATGACAAGTCAATGCATTATACAACCTCAATGGCCTCTTCGTATAGATGCTCCCGTTCAACGAGGAGATGAATAAGTGAAGGGACCAAGAGCCCTTATAGTTTCAAAGCATCGATTAGCTCGAACATACTGAAAAATTTCATTACTTTTTTTAAATAAGTTTTCCATAATCGGGACAGCATCATCTAAGCTGACTTTGTCAACGGGTAGTACCCAATTTATCTGAATTGTGAGCCAACTTCGGCTTTAATAAACAGTGCACTGAACTTTTGGCAGCCAATGGTCATTTTAGAGGGAAAATTCAGCCTAAACTCTAGGAGTTGGTTCAGTACCACTGGAAATTCCATATCCTTCCTTTCGAATCGGGTACAAACGTCAATACATGCACTTATAAGAAGCGACAGGGCCTGATCGGCAAAACAAGTAGGTTGTAGCAGAAAATATGGGCAAACTTTGAGGGGGGTAGGTTAATATATAGGTATAATGGGCAATTTACTGGGTACAATCTAGATAGACGGGTCAAATTCTAGGTCTTCTTCTAGGAAGATAGCATTTGTATGGTTTGGAAGTGGATTGTGAGTAATGTTGGGTTTAGGATTGGTTGGTGGGGCGATGATACACCGGTAAATAAAACCTTGGATTACATTTTGAAGGAGGAAGAACTGATCAGTGGTATAGTCGGCATTTTGATAGAAATCACGATGGGTGTCGAGTTTAAAATTTTAGGGAAGTGCGCTTAGAAATGGACGAGAGTCCAATGTCTTGATGAGATTTTGGCTCAAAAGGGCTTGGAAAAATTTGGAGAGAGGAGTATGAATCACAGTGTATTCCTTTCTGAATGTGCTAGGGTAGCTTTTTGGTGCCCATGAAGTGGCAAGCTGAGAGACGTTATTGATGGTTAAAATTGTGGTATTAGTAGGCTTCTCATACTCTTTAGGAGTGAACTATTCGGATATTTTCTTTGGCTCACCTTCTGTCTTAGAAAGACTTTCTTTGATTTCTATTCCTGTTTCTTGGAGGGCTCGAAAATGGGGGTAATATTATCCTCCCATCATTACTCGAACATGGGTTAAGAAGTTTTTCTTCACATTATTGGCTTGATCCTCTTCGAAAGACTCATTAGTCATTGTGTCCACTTTCTCTTTCCACCTTGCTATGAAATTACTGATAATTTCCTCAGTATTATTCTTGAGAAGTTATAAATCACGACAAGTAACCTAAAATTCCTTGTTGTACTTATACTACGACATAAATTCACTGGCAACATGATAGGAACGAGCAAAGAGTATTTTCCTTCAAAGTCTGTTGGAAGATCTGTATATTATTTCTTCGGAGGCACCTAAGAGAGCCATGGCTTGGTGGTAACTTCGAAGATGGACAATTAGGGGCCTGCTACCCCCGAACTTCTCAATATTGGGCACCTTGAAATTTTCTAATAGCCTTGCTTTAGGGTAGGGTGACATATGGGTGTAATCCATGTAGTTCTCTGAGATTTGGACTTTTTCAAACTTCTTGGCTAACATCTTAGGGTCCTCCTTGACCTTATTCAACTCTACTTCCTTCAAATCAATAGCTGCTGGCAGGTTAGCCCCTGGTTGGGCAAGATTCGACTGGGGATCTGAGTTGGCAGTGGCCTATTAGCATGAGGGGCATGTGGAGTGTGCTGATACTCTTTCGGTACCCAAATAGGCTCAGGTACGGGCAGACCCATAGCACGCGGTATGAGGACTTCAGGCTCTTTAGGAATAAGGATTTAGTTTCTTTGCATCTCATAAACCTCAGTTCAAAGTTTTTTAATCTTGGCGGTAAGGTTGACTAGAACCGTCATCAAATCAGGTTGCACATTCGGCACTTAGTTTGTGTTCTCCATTGAAAGTGAGTGAAGGTGGATTCCAAAATCACAACAAGTAGCGGGAGAACTAACGAAGCTTTGAGTCGATTTGATGGAGGATCGAAGCCAATAGGGAGCCAGGCCAAGGGTCGAGTATGCGATCGACCTGAGAAGGAAAATGATATGGGTTTATTTTTAAAAAAGATGAGGAGAAACTTTTACAACAAAGAGGAAAATGTTTTTTATATTTTCTGTAAAGGCAAGGACAAAATATTTTTGGTATTTTGAAAATAAAGGGGAAATTTGTTTTTGACACTTTTGGTAAGGAAGGAGGAAAAAACGAAATAAAAGTCTCAGCATGATTATTATTATGTTTATGTTTTCACTTTTATTAGGTTTAACTAAATGCAAAAGAAATGTTGGACGGGACCCAAACCTAGAAAAATTGGGTTTAAAAAATATGCAAAACACGGTTTAACTTGTTTCCAGGATAATAGATAGGGTCCCATTTAAAAAAAGATGAAATCACATAAAAATTTGGGCGGCATGCTAACCCGTCATTTTGGTAGAGTTTCAGGTAGTAACCGACAAACTAAATATGAGTGCCCTAGGTTTGACGCCTATATGAGGGTCTGCAGTTGTTAGGTTAGTGTAAAGGTTCCCCCCTTTGGCATGACCTCCACGATTGACGTCTTGCTTTTGAGGGCAATCGTTACGTGTGGACGGTACATTTGATATACCTGAGTGTACATGAATTGGCTCACTATACACCACGTGTGAACAGTACGTGAGAGAGAGAATTTGATATACTCGATGTATGTGAACGAGTTCCCTGTTATATACCTCCCATCTGTGACACCCCGCCTAATAAAATACCGAGTGATCAATCTTATACCAGATTAAAATAGGAATCCCGTATGGTTCATTCTTAGCATCACTGTCGAAAACAAATTTAATTACTAATAACTTATTAGGTTGGCGTCAAATTTTATTTAACTAATCTTTTTAACCAAACCAACCAAGTAAAACATTCACACAGTTATATACACAAAACTGAAATGAAATCAAATAACTGAACACTCGGTACAACATAATACAACCAAATCGAATGTCGCACTAAAAGGCGATTCAAGAGTAAATGAATACAATTAGGCTATTGGCCCAAATATTTCTACAATGCCTCCTATATAGATCACAAGGATAGAAGCATCTAAAATAAACCTGCTTGCATCCATAGCTGCTGCAGCAAACGTATGACTCGAAGGAATCATCATTCAGGCATCCTTGTGTCTGGACATCTATATATATATATATATATATATATATATATATATATATATATATATATATATATATATATATATAGAGAGAGAGAGAGAGAGAGAGAGAGAGAAAGAGAGAGAGAGCAAGAGAGGGGAAAATAGATAAATGGGTCAGAGCCCGAGTTTTGAAAAGGTTTAGCTAGTGCTTAAAATCGATATTTTAAAATATGAAATCTCTCATATTTAAACTGGTATCACACTCTCATGAGATACACCTCACCCCTCTTCTAATAGGGCACACCTATCGCGTACCTTTAAACAACCTAGTTAAGCTACCACGCCTAACCAATCTATTTAACCCATCTTCTAAATCCTTATAACTATCACCTACCTTGAATGGTAAAATATTTTATACTGTAAGCTATTACATAAGCTTTTAGTTGATATAATCATCCATGTGATATATATATAGTCCTTGATTCTATATAAAACTATCGTTTATATACCATAACTTTCACTAGTTTTAAATACCATTTCCACTTCAACATATATTAACCCTTATATAAATAGTTCTTACTCGAACTTACAATTTACCTTTGTAGAGGGGGATTGAAGGTAATCCTGAGATTAGGGATAATCCACCTATTAGCAACAGTCTTTGGGAGTAAGACAGCGTGGCAGCTCAAGCGAGGCAGGTCAAGCGTGGCAGCTTGGTGTGGCAACTCATACTTTAGCTTGTTTGATTACTTAGTCGTATTTTATCTTTGTTTATATTAGCTATGAGATATAATGATTGTAATGATGTAACGAGAATAATGAATCTGTGTGAGGTCGAACGGTACGCGAGAGACCAGGCTTGGCAGGGCCGGGAGAGATTTCATGCTCTATCAAACGACCTCACCGTGGGAACTTTAGAGGGACTTGGTTTGGAGGATTGAGAAGTGAGGAACCGTTGGGGCTTGTCCTGACCATCTTAGATACACCTGGTAAAACACCGAAGGACCCTGACCGTGGAACCTCGGGTGGAGAAGCTTTGAGTTCCATCGGGCGTTGAGTTATGAACCAAACAACCCTCTACTTAATGTCACATCTACTGTAGGTGATGTCACTAGCCAGCTAAACAATTTCAGACATGCACTTGACTAAACCACCATGGTATTTGGGGCTATCAGGTAGTTGGTGATCCACCTCTGCGACAACAACCCTCTGACACACGGTGGTTAGGCAAAAGGCATGTCTCGGCATTTAATGTTTATGATGTGGAGACAACTAGTGCATCAGGCATTTAATGTTGTGACATAAAGTATGAGGGATGTCTTTCATAGTCTGTAATGACTGAGTTGCCTCGGGGATGGTGTGGGTGGCTATTTAAGGACCCCAACCACCCCTGAGGAGAGTATGATCCTTTTGAGAGTTTGAGAAGTTGTTGCCAAAGAGAGTTATTACAAACCAGAGAGTTTACTCACCCACCATTGTCATTTATTATGGAGCTTTTAATACTTGACAGGGATTCTTGAGGGTGTTTTATATGTTTCTACCTGCCTACCAGGGTGTATCTAGGGTGCTTACTTCTCTCTTCCTCTAGTTAAGCTACTTCTAAGGTTCATTACTATTTCCTGAGTTATACACGAGAGTTTTGTGAGTTTAAACTGAGTCTTGTCTTCATTGAACTTGTGTCTGGATGTTCTATTGTTAATCCAAGGCTTTAGCCAATTATCTTATTATTACCATACTCAAAACAGGGGTTACGCCTCCATCTATAATCTAAAGTACCCTCTTACATTTGGCGACTTTGCTGAGGAGGCATTCTCCTAGGTAAGGAGTATGGTGCAAGATAATGCTACTCGAAGACTCAACTTTGATGATATCCAGCATAATGAAGAATAGGCTGTGAGAGAACTGGCAGCCCTAAGGGATGGGGCCCCTCGAGTAGAGGTACCTCTGGTTCCAACGGCGTCAGGCGTTCCAGGGGCGACACAACCTTCCACGAGCGTGGGGTTGGGTCTCGCCCAGATTACGCTCCTCATGAGAAAGTTTTATGAGTTTTACAAACCGCAGTAGCTTCAACTATGCTGGGAGGATGGGAGGCTAATGCTTTCATAACACCAGGAGTAGCTCCCACGGCCCCACCAGGCGCAGGTATTAATGGAGCGATCCCAGTAAGCGTACCCTCTATTATGAATCCAACAATGGGAATCTCAGGAGCTTTGACGGCACCATCGGTAACGTTCGTTTCAGATACAACGGGCACTCAGACCGTGGCCCCGCCGCTTGTTGCCTCGGTGGCATCGCCCATGGAGGAAATGATAAAAGAGATGCAGAAAGAAATGTTAAAGTTCATACAAGCCTCCTCACAATCCGCTGGCGAGGTGGCTTCGGTTTATGACGACTTTCGAACACCTTATCCTCAGAAATACAACGATGATCCTTACCCAAAGGACTATATTCCCCCTATCTTTGAAAAATATACAGGGAAAGGTGGGAACCCGAAGGAGCACATTAAGCGTTTTATTAAACACTTGGGAGCACATTGTAATGATAAGAAGCTTAGATTGAGGGAGTTTTCCAAATCCCTAACCGATAAAGCATACACCTGGTACTCCCATTTGACTCCAAACAGCATTTCTACGTGGGAGGAGATGCATGTATTATTTGTCCGAAAGTACTTTCTGGCAAAAGATGAGTTCACCTTGACCCAACTGGGTAGGGAGAGGCAAAGACCTGGGGAAGAGGTGGTGGCCTATGTTCGAAGGTTCAGGGAAAGGTCCCTCGATGCAAGGGAGGAGGCCAAAGAGTCCAAGTTATTACAGATTTGTGCTAAGGGACTGCTTCCTGAATACATCTGCCATCTTATCAACGAGACGCGCGAGGGGACTTTTGCGGCATTCTTGAAAGCGGCGAGAAATATCTCTTTGGTAGTGCGACCCAATCCGGTGGTAGCGCCTATGATGTTCAGGCAACCGATACAACCCGCGGGGGGGAGGTCTCAGCCCCCACGGGTAGGGTACATCGAGGGGGGAGACAGGGCCAAAGCACCGAAGAAGGACAATAAGAGGAAGTTAGGGAGAGACAGAGAAGACCCACCACCATTTCCCTGTACAGTAGAAGAAGCTGTCAGCTGTTACAACACGATGGTTCAAGGGGGAACGGTCTATGAACCAAAGGACGTCCCCGTAGGGGAGCCCGACGCAGCAACGAAGGCGGATCCAAAGTACTGCCAGGTTCATCGAAGGATCCAGCATCTAACGGAGAGCTGCTTCACTTTGAGAAGAATTATCGACAAATATGTGAAGGCAAGGACATTATAAATCCCCCCCAGAATGTCAACAACAACCCTTTGCCAACACATGGGGCAAATCTCGTGATGGCCTATGATAAAGAGGTCGAGAGAGGGGAAAGGGGGTCGACAGCAGGGCAAGAAGAGTATGAAGAGGCTCTGGAAGACTGTACGAAGGGAATGGAGAACATTGTGTTGGCCTACGACGAAGCAAGTGCCAAGGATATAGAAGATGTGTACAGTGTTGAAGGCGATGAAATAGACCAAGCTCTTGAATACTGCGCAGGTTCGAAGTCCCCGAAGTTCACTTGGTTCTTCGACCAGGTGGGAGTACCGAAGGAGATTAGGCTCAAGATAACCTAGGAAATACTTGATATTGTGAGGAAGAACGCAATCCCTTCGCTGATATGGAGGGGACCCATGGCCAGGTTGGTGAGAAATTTTCTGTCAGAGGTAACCTTCAGCGATGAAGATAGAGCCGTAAGGTTCCCTCATAACAGGCCATTATATGTGACTGCCAATGTCAACGGAGTTAGCTTCGCAAGGACTCTCATGGATGGAGGAGCTTCCATCAATATTATGCCCATCAACTCCTTTCACGCGGCCAATATTCTAGAAGAAAGGCTGGTCCCCACGCCTTTGGTAATTTTGGGGTATGATAACCAATCTTCCAAATCTATTGGATATGTTAATGTGGGGATTGTGATGGGAAATTTTAGTTCCCATATCAAGTTCCACATGATAGATAGTGAAACTTCCTATCACCTGCTAATAGGAAGGGTGTGGATGCACAACCAAGGCTTAGTTCATTTTACATACCACCAACGTTCTAAAGAGAATGTCAAAGGCACAAAGGTGACCATTAGGGCCACAAAGAGGCCCTTCACGGTTGAAAAAGATCACTTGGTGGATGCAGAGTTTTACACGGAGTTAGAGGAAGATGTCCGGATCTTGACGAGAAGAATGGAGGGAGCATGGGTTCCCTCGATCAAAGAAAGGATGGGTCCCTTAAACGAACAGAAGGAGGTTGAGAGCGGCCCAAAGGGGACAGTAAAAGAAGCTCAGCAAGTGGCCCCTCAGCCCCAAGGCATCTCGAAGATGAAACCCAGAATGGACCTGATAGAGCATGAGGCTCAGCGGCAGAGCATGCTGAGCCGGTTCTCAGGAGAAAAAGTGGCTGACGCTTCTAGAGAGAAGAAGAGGAAGGCGATCGCCACTACCAGCAGGCAATGCAAGAAAGTCGTTACTAAGTAAGGAAAGGTGGTGTACCGATTGTAACGGTGTGAGCGGGCGACCGAAGAAACTGAGGATGAGGTTGACCCGACATATGACTATTTTTTGGTAGATCAGCGGGGGCAGTTCATGATGATAGACAATTCTAGCATACAGGAATTCGTGGAAGAAGTCGTCGAGGAACCAGATTACATGGCAAATCAGCCAAATCCCCAGGCACAAGAGTTGGAGAAATTGAACCTGGCTAAAGAAGGAGAGGATCCAAGACCCATCTTCATCTCGAAGGATCTCGGCACTCAAAAATGAGAGGCCTTGGTCAAATTGATTCGAGAGTTTATAGATGTCTTCGCGTGGAAATACACGGAAATGGAAGAGATGGATAAGGAAGTAAGCTGCCACAGGTTGAACGTAATGCCTTCAGCCATTCCAGTGAAACAGGCAACAAAAATGTACAAACTCGAGCTAGATCTGAAGATTAAAGAAGAGGTCCAGCGCCTACTAATGGTTGGGTTCATCATACCAATACAACACCCACTCTGGCTATCCAGTATTATCCCAGTGGGAAAGAAGGACAAAAACCAGATAAGGGTCTGTGTTGACTTCAGAGATTTGAATAGAGCTTTTCCTAAAGATGAGTTACCTCTACCCTCCATCGATAATCTGATAGACGTGATGGCTGATCATGAGATGTATAGCTTCATGGATGGGTATGTGGGGTACAACCACATCAAGATGGACCCCTCAGATGCAGAAAATACAGCATTCAGAACCCCACTGGGTAACTTCATGTACAGGGTGATGCCGTTTGGGCTCAAGAATGCTGGGGCGACCTACCAGAGAACAATGATGGCTATTTTCCCTGACTTCTTTCACAAGTTTGTGGAATTTTATGTGGATGACTTGGTCATCAAATCGAGGAAGGAGGAGTCTCACCTAAATGGTTTGAGGAAAGTGTTTTCCCATTACAGAAAGTTTAAGTTAAAAATGAATCCGCTGAAGTGCGTTTTTGGTGTGACAAGTGGGAAA
Organism: Sambucus nigra; assembly: GCA_949130495.1. Taxonomy (NCBI): domain Eukaryota; kingdom Viridiplantae; phylum Streptophyta; class Magnoliopsida; order Dipsacales; family Adoxaceae; genus Sambucus; species Sambucus nigra. The sequence goes on from OX422213.1 coordinate 189,699,745, forward strand.
TTTCTAGGCTTTGTGGTTGAGCAACAAGGGGTGCAAATGGACCAGGACAAACAGCGGGCGATCTTGGAAATGCCAAGCCCTAAGACAGCGAGGGAGTTCAAGAGCTTCCTCAGTAAAGTCTCCTACCTTAGGAGATTTGTGCCTGGATTAGCCGAGGTAACACACCCGTTGATGCAGCTGTTATAAAAGATCACGAAGTTTAGGTGGGAGGAGGTTCACCAAGAGTCTTTCGTTGGGCTGAAGAAGTTGTTGGTTTCACCACAGATCATGGTTCCCCCACGGGCGGGTACGCCGTTGCAGTTATATCTCACATCTACCACGAGGTCTGTTGGAGCTTTGCTCGCACAAGAGATTGATCGGTAAGAACGACCAGTCTACTACCTCAGTAGAATCATACATGGGCCGGAGATTAGATATAGCATCCTAGAAAGGCATTGTTTAGCCTTAGTCTTTGTAGCACAAAAACTTAGGCATTATATGTTGTCTTTTACGATTCACATTGTAACTAAATGCGATCATATTAAATATTTATTGGTAAGAACTATATTGATCGGCAGGGCAGCTAGGTGGTTCCTCATCCTTTCAGAATATGACTTGAATTGTGTAGTTCCTCGCGCGATCAAGAGCCAGGCGTATGCCGATCTATTGGTAATTTTTCCATCAGGAACGTTTGAACCACCTAAAGAAAACATTCCAGGAGATAAACTACAAGCTAAGTATCTGGGTGCAACTGAGGAGGAGTGGACGATGCAGTTCGATGGATCTTCGGCAGAGAAGAAGGGAGGGGAAGGGGTTATTCTTTCAAAAGTAATAGAAGAGATTTGACTTTCCTACAGGTTAGATTTCCCTTGTTCCAATAACTAAGCAGAGTACGAGGCATTAGTACTAGGGTTGCTGGAGGCTCTTCGAAGGGGAATTCGTTCATTCTGCATTAAAGGCGATTTTAACTTAGTGATCCAACAAGTAAACGGAGAATATGCATTGAAGCATATGAACCTGGCACCATACAGAACGATCATCAAGAGGCTCCTCAGCCAGTTCCATCGGACCAAGATCAAGAGGCATCCCAAAATGATGAATCGCCACCCAGATGCGTATGCAACTATTGCCCAAAAAATAATCATGAGAAATGATACAATTATCGTCATGATCCAACGGAGAACATATCCTTCGGTGGTATAATCAATTCTACCGATGGAGGAGGCTGCGGACTGAAGGGGAGAGATTAGGAAGCAACTGAAGTCTGGCGAAGGAGCAATGGGGCTAAGAGAGTTGGCCTAATATTTTACAAACCAGGGAAATCTCTACTTCAGAAATGCAGGGGGAGGGTTATCAAGATGTATCGGCCCAGAAGAAGAAGAGTGAAGGTTAAAGAAAATGCATGAGGAGCACTGCGAAATAACTGAGGTACCTCTTTATAAGAGAATTCAAAGAGAGGGATATTTCTGGCCTAGAATGAAGCAGGACGCGGCGGAGCTACAACGGAGGTGCGATAAGTGTCAGCTTTTCTTCGAAGAAGCTGAATGTCATTTCATTGAAACTCAGGCCGATTTGGAGGCAACCCTATATTGACTTCATTAAAGATGGAGTTGTCCCAACAGAGAAAATTGATGCAATGGGACTAAAGAGAATGGCCCCAAGGTTCTATATCCAGGAGGGGCAGCTCTATCGAAGGGGATACTTCAACAGGTCATTGCGTTGCATCACGAAGGAAGAAGCAGCTGAGGTCCTCAAACAGGAACACGATCCATCTCACATAGGAGGAGCCAAGTTATATGATCAGTTGATGACGCTGGGGTATTATTGGCCAACGATGGAAAAAGATGCTGCAGAGTTCGTTCGAAAATGTAAAGCTTGCCAACTACATAGAAACATGATCCATGCCCCATCGGTGGACTTACACTCTCTGGCAACGCCTTACCCTTTTCACACTTCGGCGTTTGACCTGGTGGGGGCAATACATCCTTCTTCGAGGGGAAAGATATAGATACTAGTTACAACGGAGTGCTTCACAAAGTGGCCGAGGCAATACCACTCAGAAGGGCAATGACTAGGGTAGTGAGCAACTTCATTAGAGAATACATTATTTGTCATTTTGGGATCCCAAAGGTTATTCTCTCAGATAAAAGGACGCCCTTCGTCAATTCATAAGTAACAATGCTCACAGATAACTACTCTATTGTTCACCATACTTTAACGGTGGCATACCCGAAGGGAAACGGTCAAGCCGAAATGACTAACAAAATGTTAGTTAATATTCTGGACAAGATAATGGAGGACTTACCAGTATCGTGGGATGACAAGATACCAGCTGTGTTATGGGCCTATCGAACAACCAATAGGAAACCCACAGGGTACACTCCGTTCTCGCTTATTTATGGGGTGGAGACAATCCTTCCAGTGGAATTAGAAGTTTCCTCTGGCCGATACACCTTGTGAAGCATCATGCTCCCTTAGAATAGACACGTACAGTTGGAGGCATTAGACGAGCACAGAGATAATGCGATGCAAAACTTTCAAATGTACACAAAACAGCTCTCCAGGGCATACGATAACTTGATATGACCCAGGAAGTTTGTGGAGGGAGACCTTATTTTGAAAGCAGCGGTAAAGTACATCGGGGGACTTCCTCTACCAAAATTTACAGCCAATTAGGAGGGGCCTTTTGTTGTCAAAGAAGCTCATGAATCAGGATATTGCTTAATTTCTAGGATGGAGGAACACAGGCCATTTAAAATTAACAATAAATGGATGAAGATTTATCATGTGTAGACAATTAAGTTTGAACAATGATTGTAAATATATTTTGTTATGAATATACAAGTTTTAGTTTGACTTGAGCAGAGTGAAAGAGTTGCACAAATATAGAAATTTATAACATACAAAAGCAGTTATAACATACAGAACAAGTGGAAAATATACATTTTCATTCATTTGTAAACGTTGGAGCATTACAAAATTGGAAACTATTGCCCAAGAATTACATAGAAAGAAGCAAGAGGAAGATATATATACAAGTGTTGACTAGCCTAGGAGGAGCCATAGGTCTGAAGATGAGAAAAAATCCCCGAGGAGGCCCGAGGATGCTGTAGTATAAGACTGTTGGGCATGGATGGAGACCTCCAACCTCATTTATACTTGTGCACGTCTGATAAGGAGTCTTTCTTATTTCAGCTTGGCCAGATGCAAAGTTTCTTCGGCATCATCTACCTCCTTATCAACTTCTTCTAGAAGGGGTGCTATTTCGGCCAACCTAGCTTCCTCCGCCCGTTGGTCCTACTGATGTTTCTGTAATAATTCGCTCTGCTTGATCAGTTGCTGGCTCTTTAAAGTTTTTAAATACGATATAAGCCAGTTAAAAAGAAAACCATCATGACCTAACTCCTTCAAATATCCAAGAAATTGGTTAAGGAGTGGTCTGGTAACGGTCACAGTAGGAGCGCTAGCAATTTCTGTAACAACGGTAGCCATGCCTTGAAACCTATAACTCATGACAGAGATGTTGGAACGTAAGTAATCCACCGAGAAGGTTTCAGGATGGTGATTCGCAAGTTGCTCGATCACTAGTCGATGAGTGGCAGGCATTTGGGGAGAATGTTGAAGCACCATTAAGCAGAATACATGAGAATCCAAATTCGGCAGAAAAAGCTCGCACCCGGATTCACTCTCCGTTGCAGCACCGGTCATGGAACCTTGGTCAGCATGGTCAGAATCTTCATAGACGGAAGGTTCACGATGAGGTGAGCCAATAGGCGAAAGAACGGGTGGATTAGTCTCTCGTGCAACTTGAGATAAGAAAAGTAATGAGTTTGTGAAAAATCTTAACAAATGTTTTCATTGTTAAGTCACCGTTATAGGTGGAGTTTATGAAAATCTTAACAAATGTTTTCATTGTTAAGTCACCGTTATAGGTGGAATTTGTGAAAATCTTAACAAGTGTTTTCATTGTTAAGTCACCGTTATAGGTGGAGTTTATGATAAATCTTAACAAGTGTTTTCATTGTTAAGTCACCGTTATAGGTGAAGTTTATGAAAAATCTTAACAAGTGTTTTCATTGTTAAGTCACCGTTATAGGTGGAGTTTATGAAAAATCTTAGCAAGTGTTTTCATTATTAAGTCACCATTATAGGTGGAGTTTATGAAAAGTCTTAACAAGTGTTTTCATTGTTAAGTCACCATTATAGGTGGAGTTTATGGAAAATCTTAACAAGTGTTTTCATTGTTAAGTCACCGTTATAGGTGGAGTTTATGAAAAAAACTTAACAAGTGTTTTCGTTGTTAAGTCGTCCTTATACGGGAGTTTGCAAAAATTCTTTGACAAAAAATTCATAGAATTAATAAAATACATCAATCACGGCCGAGGAAAGAACGGCAGTCACCATAACAGCCATAGGGGAAGGAACCGTTGGGGACGGGCTCATTACCTCAGAAGCAACAATGGGATACCTGGTTGCAGAAGACTCAATGGCAAGCAAAACTCCCTCACTAACATAGGGGACCAAAGTCAGCATGGGTTGTTCATTGGTAGAAGATGAGGGGCTCCCAAATGAAGCCTCAATAGGGGTGGATGCAGAAAAACCACCATGAGGGGTAGAAGCACCGACCTTGTCCTTATACGCGTGCAGACCTTCAAGAGAAGGTGGGGCAAGATTGGGAGAAAGCTGCAACATGAAGTTCAGTGTTAAAAAAAAGGATAAGAGGAATAAGCATAGAAAAAGGGGATAAGCACCTCTAAATGTCACTCACCTCGGTTACGGTAAGAAAAAGGGGAATTGTGGTCAAGGGTCTCGTTAGCACCGTGGGAAGACAAATGTTGGCTAACAATGAAGACAAGTCAACCTAGGGCGTCCTAAAATCTCAAGGTTCAGCATTATAAATAAATAATGGGGTGAGACTGAAAGGAAATTATACCAAACAAATGATAGAGCAAATCATACCTCGGGCTTATCTTCTTCAGCCAGAACGATGGGCAGAAGAAGCTCACTAGAGAAGATAAACTAGAAGGGATAGAGAGAGTTGTCCCTGGTCGCGAAGAGACGCCCACTGAATCAATAGCATCACCCCCCACAGCAACATCCTTTGCACGTTGAGAGGCTGAACGGTGAGAATAGGTGAGCCCGGTCATGGGCGAACGAGGAGGAGTCACATCGGGTGGCGAAACACCAAAGCGTCCCCCTACGAAAGGGCTCACGGGGGGGCTAGGGGGATTGGCACTTTCTTCTTCAACCTCCTGCACCAAAGTCACCAAATGCATAAGCAACTGTACTTTTTTCCTTAAGTAAATGGAAAAATGATAATAGAATAAGTATACATACCTCAGATCTGACAAGCGAGGGGGCAGGAGATAAAGGCACCTGAGGAGTTTGTCTCCTCTGGGACTTGGTACCCAGAGTTTTCTTCCTCGTTCTTGACGCACCAGTTCCAGTACCTCGAAGAACGTTTGAGATTTTTCTCCTCTTCGCCGTGGGCTCTGTGGGATCAATAATGATTGTGGGGAAGGTTCCCGGTGGAGGAACAGCTGGAGCGCACCGTTGGAACTCAACGTTTATGTGTGCCACCTCAGCTTGCACTTTCCTTCTCAACTCCTCAGCCCTCTCTGCAAGCATAGGAGGAGGAACGGGGGCAAGGTGGAATGCCCTCTTAGGATCTTGAGATTTAGTCCGAGACTTGGACTTGGAAGAAGCCCCGCTCTTTGCCTCCTGGCCCGAAGGTTCATCGGTAGCAGCTTTGGTCGAAGGGGAAGCTCTCTTAGAAGTTGCAGCACTCTTGGGTTTGGACGTAGTAGTAGGGATCATGGAACAAAGGAGAGGAAGCTCAGTGGGACATGCCTTGGGGGTCTTACTTATAGGGAACTCAACCCCAAGAATGGAGTTACCCTTTAAACCCAGCTCCAACGCAGGAAAGAACTGGAGGCTACACTGGATCCCCCTCGATGAACTCTGCAATATCAGCCAATTGTTTCGGACAGTATCGTATAGAGAACAGAGAGGACACATTCCATTCCCTTTTATTGCTGGGAATGGTTACTCGTCCATCCATTGCAGAACTTATTCCCCATGCAGTGGTAGATAAAAACTGGGAGCAGACCTCGCTAAAAGAAACCTTGGGGTTTGATGATTGAAAAACTGGGCGAGGAGCCCCCTGATCAAAACCAAATTAGCGACTGCATCGATTGGGATTGTAGTGCTCACTGGTATATCCCCACTCGGTGTAGGAAGGAAAATACCCAGAGGAGAACATAACAACCACGGCCAGCGAAGAATCTTCAATATCTACGCCTACCTCCACTAACCTGGCTTCATGTTGGAAAAAGTCACAGTTGTGAACAAAGACATCCTCTTCATAGGGCCTCATAACTAAGTCTTCAAAACGATCAATTACAAAGATCAACTCCTTTCGACTCAGTTTCTTATGACAAAGATAAGAGCGTGGGGTCAGAATTCTTTCCCCAGAAGGAGGGTGATTGATCTTGGCCGCTACGACAGGGAAACGAACATAGAGGAAGCCCATCAGAAGGACACAGTTGGCAAAGTTGGCCAAGTTATAACGACCAAGAGATCGTTCCATATCGAAGAGGGTCTTATCGAGCCATGTATAGAGAGACCCCAGGGTGATTACAGCCAAGGGAAGCTTAGTACCTCGGGCTAAAGGTCCCTTCGGGGCAGATCGTTGGGTTTTCCCGGTCGAAGGAAACGGCAAAGAATGACAAGGATGTACGCAGGAAGTTCCAGTGATGTACCTTGACCATGGGTACCTCCAGAAGAACTTCCTTTAGAAGAATCCTTGAAGAAATAATTAATAAGTGGGGAGAAAGTGTCCTTATTCGATGAACCGGTACAACTTCGGCATATTCGATCCAACTCCAAATGATCAACAGTCTCCTAGGCATCTAGAGCCTCATCGGTATAAGGCTTGTGGCCTGTTGCTTCAAGGCCCATGAGCTCACATACGTCTTCCAACATCACCGTGAACTTGCCCCACGCAGCGACGAAGGTATGGGTAGTAACGTTCCAGCGAGACACCAGAACAGGAAGCGCAACATTATTCTTGGAGAGAGTGAACTCACCAAACCACTTCGCCCGTTGCAGCCCAATCTTGGAGAGCTTTTCATCATAGGAACTATTCATGTGGGAGTTCCACGCAGTGAACTGAGTAGGAGAACCCCCGGGCGCTTCAAACTCAAGGTGGGACCACGGGAAGTCCCCTCGCTCCAAGAGAAATCGGAGAGTCCCCTCGGGAGGAAGAAAACCCCACGCAGTAGAAGCTTCATCTTCATCACCTAACAATAGAGGGTCAAACTTGGAAGAAAAATGGACCCTCTTACATGCACCAGCAAAATCATCACCTTGTCCAAAAATAGGTGATCGACGGTAAATCCTTAGTTGTTCCTGGCGGACAGCATCCAGGGTGGTGGCACTGCTAGGGGTGGCAGGCGGAACACCGGTGGTAGAGACGGTGGGGTTGCTTGAGGACGCCATGGCAAATAATGATAAAGTAACAGAAAAGCTTTGAGCAAGAAGGGTTTCAGAATAAGAATGGAGCAACACGATCACAGGTGGGGGTAGAGAAGGTAACAAAAGAGAGAGGTCAGATGGTAAGAGCTTAACAACAATGGAGTTCTCACAGTTTTTTTCCTTCTCTCTATCTAAAGAGAATGGAAGCTTGAAGACGATGATAGAAAAGTAAGAGAAAAGAAGGGTTAAGTCTTGGGATATGTCCGTTTGAAATTTTTGAGTTCGACGTTTTGATTTTCCCACCATCGCACGTGCGCAACCACCTGTAATCATTTCAAATGAACATGTAGCACTTCGGAAAGTACTTTGGCAGTTGAAAAGATAGAGCCACATCACCAATGAAGTGGCGCATAGGGAACACAAAGCGTTGCCTTCTTGAATAAGTTTCAGCTTTGGCGCCAGAAGTTTTTGTTAGGCATATCCAATAAACTTCTAACGAAGAAGATCCCACATGTCCAAACGTTTTTCGAACATAGCGAAGCACCACAGGGGAGAATCTCATTTCTCAGAAGTCCAAACGAGTATTTGAGAAGGTTAGTAGGTCCTTCGGGAGAACTTTAAATATTAAAGTTAGAACTGTTGAGGATCAGCACGAGGAAAAAGCGACGGTGTCCCCTCTCCCCAGCCCCAATGAGAATGGCGCTTCGTCTTAGGTACATCGGGGAGAATTTTACTTTTTCTAGAAGATTATATCATTGCGGTTCTAACAGGGTAAAGAAGGCTAGAATCACACAGATAAGGTTCATTCGATTGAGAAGTTTTCGTGCTGGCATTTCTTTTTCCCACAAAAAATCCCTCCATGAAGGGGCAAATGTAAAGGGGGCTTGAAGGTAATCCTGAGATTAGGGATAATCCACCTATTAGCAACAGTGTTTGGGAGTAAGACAGCGTGGCAGCTCAAGCGAGGCAGTTCAAACGTGGCAGCTTGGTGTGGCAACTCATACTTTAGCTTGTTTGATTACTTAGTCGTATTGTATCTTTGTTTATATTGGCTATGAGCTATAACGATTGTAATGATGTAAAGAGACTAATGAATCTATGTGAGGTCGAACGGTACTCGCGAGAGACCAGGCTTGGCAGGGCCTGAGAGAGCTTTCATGCTCTATCAAACGACCTCACCGTGGGAACTTTAGAGGGACTTAGTTTGGAGGATTGAGAAGTGAGGCACCGTTGGGGCTTTTCCTGACCATCTTAGATACACCTGGTAAAACACCGAAGGACCCTGATCGTGGAACCTTGGCCAGAGCATCTTTGACTTCCATCGGGCGTTGAGTTGTGAACCAAACAACCCTCTACTTAATGTCACATCTACTGTAGGTGATGTCACTAGCCAACTAAACAATGTCAGACATGCACTTGAGTAAACCACCGTGGTATTTGGGGCTGTCAGGCAGTTGGTGAGCCACCTCTGCGACAACAGCCCCCTGACACACGGTGGTTAGGCAAAAGGCATGTCTTGGCATTTAATGTTTATGATGTGGAGACAACTAGTGCATCAGGCATTTAATGTTATGACATAAAGTATGAAGGATGTCTTTCATAGTCTTTAATGACTGAGTTGCCTCGTGGATGGTGTGGGTGGATATTTAAGGACCCTAACCACCCCTAAGGAGAGGATGATCCTTTTGAGAGTTTGAGAAGTTATTGCCAAAGAGAGTTATTACAAACCAGAGAGTTTACTCACCCACCATTGTCATTTATTACAGAGCTTTTAATACTTGACAGGGATTCTTGAGGGTGTTTGATGTGTTTCTACCTGCCTACCAGGGTGTATCTAGGGGGCTTACTTCTCTCTCCCTCTAGCTAAGCTACTTTTAAGGTTCATTACTATTTCCTGAGTTATACACGAGAGTTTTGTGAGTTTAAACTGAGTCTTGTCTTCATTGAACTTGTGTCTGGATGTTCTATTATTAATCCAAGGCTTTGGCCAATTAGCTTATTATTACCATACTCAAAACAAGGGTTACTCCTCCATCTATAATCTAAAGTACCCTCTTACAACCTTAGTATTATTCCGGACATAAAACTACCGGAAGAAGAATAGCATCTTATTCATTTTAAACTTTACACAAGTCTACTTTATATGATATCTCATTCTCGGATACAAGCAATACACTATAAACAACGAGTATATTTATACCTATTTTACAATCATAAGTATTATAACCATCCAACCGAGTTATAACTCGAGGACGCAGTCTCAAAGTGCCAATCCACATCCGAGTTTGCTCAACTTAACCCCGGTACCAAGTCAGACTTTCTCATGATCATGGTAGAAACACTAAACGGTGGAGGCAGTCATATTCCCTCCTGAAAGTGGAATAAAATAATATCTCACCCATATACGGGACGATATGACCTAGGGATATACTCACCCTGCTCCATAAGCCAGGGGATTCACCTACATCGCACAACCTCTCTGGATAGCACTAGAGATAAAAACATACATAAATATATCTTTTACATACCAATATATTTATAAACAAGGTGTATATATATATATATATATATATATATATATATATATATATATATGTAAGGACATTTTTGTCCATTATCAATTTGGATGTCGTACATTGTTGCACCCTTGAAGAAACTCAAGATCGCATCTACATCAACGGATCCGATTATCAAAGTGTCTTCAACATCATAGCCTCTGCGAGAATGAACTTGGTAAAATTTTGGTTTTACGTTCCTTAAAGTTCATATTTAGTATTGGGAAATTTTTATAAAATGTTTTTTATAAAAATAAGAAGTAAGTTTTTTCAAGCAAAATGAGGCTTTTAAAAGTTTTTCTGGGAAGCCAGACCGGTCCGCCTCTATACCGGACCGATCCGCCTCCGGACCGGTCCGCCCTCTACCCGGACCGATCCGCCTTGCTTTGTCCAGTATACCACGAATCGAATGCGAACCGATAAAGGCTATTTTTAAAAGAACCGATCCGAGGTCGGACCGATCCGCCCCCAAGCCGGACCGGTCCGCCTGGGATAAGTTCGAACAGTTCCGTGAACTTTTTATCCACCATCTTGTATTTCCTATATATTTTACTATTCTGATGGTGTATTTCTTCAAGTCTTTGAGAAAACGTTTTTAAGAGTACAAACACAACAAGACTTCAATTTTTGATGTGCCAAACATCTTTTGATTCACACACACAAATCCCAATTACTTTTGTGAATCTTTTGGAACTCTAGAACACAAACTTTGTTGTTGTTCATCTTTGTGGAGAGATCTTTGCAACCGAGGGCTGCGTGTCATTGCTAAGGGAGTCTCTACAAAGTTTGTATGGCTGCGTGTCATTGAGGAGAGCAGCGGTTCTACCTTTGTTGTTTGGGCTGCGAGTCCTTGGAGGGTGCTGCGTGTATTCTCTTGCTGAGTTCAAGACTGCGTGTCTTTGTGGGTTGGCTGCGCGTTGATCCATTGCAGATTTCTCTATGTAATTGTAAGTTGCGGCTTGTATATTCATAGTGAAATAAAGGTTTTACCCGAAAGGGGTTTTTTCCTGAATTCTGTGTCTTAGCATATTTTTGTGTCACGTGCTTTATTTATTTATGGGTTGACACACGCACATTAGATGCATGTTTAGGGGCTGAAATTAAATAAGTGTGCTATATTAGAAATTTGCGAAGTTAATCAATTATCACACGTCCTCAAATTGGTATCAGAGCAGGTTGCGCTAATTTATCGCGTATTCCTATGTTCCGCAAAATCGTGTGATATTGTTTTTTTTTTTAAAAATCAGTTTTGTGAAAAATCGCAATTTTTCCTATGGATCACTTATATAATCAGATGCCTATTTTTGACGGGTCTAATTATGCCTACTGGAAAGCTCGTATGAAATCGATTTTAAAATCTATTGATGAGCGTGTTTGGTTGCTTTGCGAAAATGGTTGGACTCCTCCTACGGTCACTGTTAATAACATCACCACTTTAAAACCCGTGTCAGCCTGGACTGAAGATGATTATAAATTGTCCAATTTTAATTCCGGTCTGAGTGCTATTTCTGGAGCTGTCTCTCCTGATGAGTTTCGCCGAATTATGACGTGCACCACGTCTAAAGAGGCTTGGGATATTTTGAAATTGACACATGAGGGTACGAACGCGGTTAAAGAGTCAAAATTACAAAATTTGGCCACCCAATTTGAAACTATCACCATGTCTGAGTCTGAATGCTTTGATAATTTTTATGCTCGTTTGTCAGACATTGTTAACACATGTTTTAATTTGGGTGAGGTGATTGATAACACGCGTGTCGTTAAAAAGATTTTGAGATCTCTCCGAAAATGCTTTATTCCTAAAGTCACTGTTTGGAACTCTTTGGGAAATTTGAAATCACTTAAGTTGGAAGAACTTGTAGGAGATCTTCAAACCTATGAGATTGACATGTTTCCCAAAACCATTAAGGCTAAGGATAATGGCATTGCTTTAAAGACTCATTTTAAGAAAAAGAAAGAAAAAGTTTGTGAGTCTGATTCTGAGGGAGATTTTGATTTTAATGATATGGCCTTGTTTGCGAAAAATTTTAAAAAATTTCTCAACATGAACAAAAATAATTCTTCCAATAAAAAGAATTTTTTTGAGAAAAATAAAAATAAAGGAAAGGCCAAAGAAAGTGGTGAGAGAGAAAAAGAGAATAAGTCCGATGAGGAGTGTGAGGAAGACTTTGAGAACATCACTTGTTTTGAATGTGGGGTAAGGGACATAAGTCGTTTGAGTGTCCTACGTGGCTTATAAAGAAAGGAAAGAAAGTAGCTATGCCCGCCACACTTAGTGATAGTAGTGAAGGTGAGGGTGATGAGACTAGTGGTGAGAAGTTTGTAGCTTTTTCTAGTCGTGTGAGCACACCCACCTTGTCCCACAATATTTCACACGAAAGTGATAGTGATGGTTTGAGCGCTTCAAGTGAGGGAGAAAGTGAGAGTGAAAGTGGAGATGAAAGTGAGCTCCAAAAAGCTTTTAGAGATTTGTACACCGATACCTTGAAAACAAAGAAGTATAATAGGGATTTAGGTTGTCGGGTTTTAGATTTGGAGAAAGAGAAGGAGGTTTTGAGAAAGGAAAAGTGTGATTTGGCCGACACGTTGTCTAGTCTGACAACACGTGTATCCCAACTCGAGAGTGATCTCGAACGTGCCCGGGAGGTCAAAGTCAATTTTCTGAACGCACCTAAGAAGGCTGAAAAGGTGGTTCTTAAGGGTAAAGGTGAGAAGTTAGGAATAAGTCATGACGGTGCTTCTTCTTCCCAATTAGCACCCGAGCCGGTTCCCACTTTAGTGACAGTTTCACATGTGTCTCACCCTAACCCACCTAGGCGTCCCATTCCTATTAGGAAAGTGCGTCCTAGAGTTTTTGAGAGAGGTGTTCCTAGGCCTATTTATGTTTGTTCCCATTGCAAGAGGAGAGGACACCTTAGGGAATTTTACTTTAAGTTGGGTTATGTGTCACGTTTTGCTTCTACACGTGTTTCTGACACACATGAACCCACACATGATACTTTACATGCTCCCGGAGACTACATGAGAGAGTTTGCACATTTAGGTGAGCAAGTTAAGTTTTTAGTTAAATCTTCACAAGAATTGATGGAGGTTTTTCATAAGTTGTCACCACCTTTGGAAAACCCCTCCGCACCTAATGATTGAGGTTTGACTTGTTTACTAGCATAGGGTGATTTTCATGATGACATTGTTTGCCTATTTCTAGTATGCATCTTTTTTGTATATATTTTTGTTTTGAAAAATTTTGAAAATTACAAAAAGATTTTATTTTGACAAAAATTTTGAAAAATCCAAAAAGATTTTTGTTTTTGTTTGCACCGTTTATGGATGAACACTTTGGATGACCAAGTCACATCATCGTTCCATTTTCATGTGACTATTTGATAGTGTTTTGAGACAATAGGTCAATTCATCCATGTGCTTTATAATGTTTGGAGTCATTAAGATGTAATTAAGTGTTACTTCCTACATGTTTGACTCATGTTTCCTTTAATGCACACATGCACGGATTTGTTTGATTATTGTGCTTGTCTTATCACATGTTGGTTGGGTGTTTTCACTTCAATCCTGTCCTTAAAACAAACCAAGCGCGATAAATTTTGATAAGGAAATTGTGCATATAAAAACCGTTTTGTGATGTTGTGTGCTTTGTTTGATAACGGGGAGGGGCTGCGAAAGGTAATTATCTATCCTTTGCGCAAAAGCCACCGTTAGAAAGGACCTAAAAAATGGAGGAATTTTATTATCTGGGGTCCAAAGAGGTTTAAAAGAGCTCGAAAAAATTTAAAGGCAATAAAAAGAAATTCATGCCAATTATGGGCCATTTAGGTTTTTGCACCAATTCTCCAAAGTTTGAGAATTTAGATTACCTCTAAAAGAAAATATATATGAGGGAGTTTGGTTGGAGATTTAAAACGGGTTTGCACGTCCTTGAAAATGCGCTATATAGTTTTGGACATTATTGGTGTGGAAATCATTTGACTTTGATTTGTTGATTTGCATAAGACGATGTCATCTAAATTCAACAAATTTTTAAACCTAAGGATACCTTTGATGTTCATTCGTTAGGAGTACACATATGCATCATGCACATATGATTGATTGAGTTGATTTACCTATCGAATGTGGTCACACCCATTCATTTCGTTTCCATGACTTGGTTGTTTGAGTCTTAATCCATGGTGTGATTTTTGTATCATATTTGTTCATTGGTATCCTATCTTTGTATGAAAAATTTGAAAAATCAAAAATAGTTTGTATTTTTTTTTGTATACCGTGACACCCCGATTTTGCTGATTTGATTCATTCTTCTCATTTGTCTATTTGGGGACATCATAAAAAGGGGGAGAAAGAATTATCTTATTTTGGGGGAGTTTGAATTTTGGGGGAGTTTTTGAGATGTAGCTTATGTTTTTATCATATATTGGTATCCATGTTTATCTCATTTCAAACTCGATATGTCACGTGGTATTTGCTTTGTCTCATGTGTGTAGGTATAAAGATTGAAGATCAATATGTTGCACACCCTGATGAGAAAAGATTTGAGATTTGATGATTGTTGAAGATTGAAGAACAAACGATGAAGATTTATACCTTTGTATCTTTCCATCTTTAGGGTTCATGGGAGGATAGATTTGTATAGGTCATAAGTTGATAATTCGGATATTTTTTATGTATGTACCGGCATAGACATAGGGGGAGATTTGTAAGGACATTTTTGTCCATTATCAATTTGGATATCGTACGTCGTTACACCGTTGAAGAAACTCAAGATCGCATCTACATCAACGGATCCAAATATCAAAGTGTCTTCAACATCATAGCCTCTGCGAGAATGAACTTGGTAAAATTTTGTTTTTACGTTCCTTAAAGTTCATATTTAGTATTGGGAAATTTTTATAAAATGTTTTTTATAAAAATAAGAAGTAAGTTTTTTCAAGCAAAATGAGGCTTTTAAAAGTTTTTCTGGGAAGCCGGACCGGTCCGCCTCTATACCGGACCGATCCGCCTCCGGACCGGTCCGCCCTCTACCCGGACCGATCCGCCTTGCTTTGTCCAGTATACCACGGATCGAATGCGAACCGATAAAGGCTATTTTTAAAAGAACCGATCCGAGGTCGGCCCGATCTGCCCCCAAGCCGGACCGGTCCGCCTGGGATAAGTTCGAACAGTTCCGTGAACTTTTTATCCACCATCTTGTATTTCCTATATATTTTACTATTCCGATGGTGTATTTCTTCAAGTTTTTGAGAAAACGTTTTTAAGAGTACAAACACAACAAGACTTCAATTTTTGATGTGCCAAACATCTTTTTGATTCACACACACAAATCCCAATTACTTTTGTGAATCTTTTGGAACTCTAGAACACAAAATTTGTTGTTGTTCATCTTTGTGGAGAGATCTTTGCAACCGAGGGCTGCGTGTCATTGCTGAGGGAGTCTCTACAAAGTTTGTATGGCTGCGTGTCATTGAGGAGAGCTGCGGTTCTACCTTTGTTGTTTGGGCTGCGAGTCCTTGGAGGGTGCTGCGTGTATTCTCTTGCTGAGTTCAAGACTGTGTGTCTTTGTGGGTTGGCTGCACGGTTATCCATTGCAGATTTCTCTATGTAATTGTAAGTTGCGGCTTGTATATTCATAGTGAAATAAAGGTTTTACCCGAAAGGTGTTTTTTCCTGAATTCTGTGTCTCGGCATGTTTTTGTGTCACGTGCTTTATTTATTTATGGGTTGACACACGCACCTTAGATGCATGTTTAGGGGATGAAATTAAATAAGTGTGCTATATTAGAAATTTGCGAAGTTAATCAATTATCACACGTCCTCAATATATATATATATATATACTGTAACAATACTCGTAGATAATATAACATTCCTCAATATGTTCGAGTTATAATTGTCGAACTCTTATAGCTATAGCTAATAACCCGAATGTTCCCATTCGTAAAAATATATAAGTATTCATATACTTAATATACTAAACCGATAAGTATTGTATTACTTAAAGTTTACCTTGCACCTTAATCACTTTTAATGATTTTACATAAACACGAATTTACCAATTCGTAATAATTAAATAAGTATATAAATCACTTATCTCAATCCCATAGGTTTTGCATCCTCGATAACAATAGTCATCAATAGACGTATCGGATAACCGCTCAATCATCTTAGCCTATATCCTAAATTATATCCTAGTCTCATACACACTCAAATATACTTGGCCCACATTTATTCTCTACGCATAAATACCTACGTAAACGCACTTGTCGAAGACTTCTCTCGAATGTTATTCATCCTAAACATTCATTGAATTCATACCCCAGATTGTACATTCAACTAACCCAAGGTTAATATACAACTCCTCAAGTACTTTAGGTCATAGACATCGATAATACACTAATTAAGAAGGTCCCTAAGCTTTAAACCCAAAAAGAAAAGGAGTGGAAAAATCCGTATCTTGGGCAGAAAACAGAGTACCGGTCGACCGCGAGATGGGATTTTGCCTTGCGAGCCAACCAGTGGCATTTTTCGCTTATACCGATCGATCGGTTGTCGACCGATCATACCAAATATTTCATCCATCTCTCCATTTCTTACAAATGCTAAATCTCCAAAATACCAATTATCATCCCAACCTCCATTTTTATGGTTTCTAATCTCAACCAACAACACTACAATCATCTAAACACTAATTTCTTACTAACGCATCAATTATTTTGTGGTATTGAACCATTTCTCTTAGATTTAAACCTTAAAATCATCAAATCCCTAGTTCATCATATTCTCCATTTCAAATCCTCTATACACACCATTAACATGGTTTTAACATTCGAATTCTTAACGAGTTAACAACACATCAATTTGTTAACTCTAAATCAAATTTTCTCAAATTTATTTTAGGGGTTGTAACCAAAATTATCTAGTTTACCAACTACCATATGAGACACACACACACACTTAATTCAGTAAAGCAAGTCAACACTTGCCTCGTGGATTAAATTCGACGACCTCGAGTCGAATCCCGTGGAGTTTGGCTCGGAATCCCCTTTCTCTTCTTCTTTTCCTTTCTTCCTTTCTCTTTTTCTTCTTTCTCTCTTTTCTTTCCTTTCTCTCACTCTCTCAAGTCTTTATAAGAGAGAATAAGGGTTTATCCCTTATAAACCCAAAAATGACTCGTTTACTCAATTGCGAGTCTCTACTAGTCCAATAGTCCACGGAACATAAACACTGCCCCCGGATACTCTATTCTAACTATCTCTTCCATTCCTAAACCAACCGTGCACTCGAAATCTCCATCCGAGTCACTTAACTAAAATTTGCTAATTAAACCCAACACATCTCGATACTCATTTTATATAACGTAAAATAATTTTCGTTGCTTTACCCAGTTGCGACATGATATAAAAATATCTCAACTCATTTAATCAGCCCCTATGTAACTGTAACACGCGTCGGTAAGCATGTAAATCTTAATAATCTAGAATTTACTATTCATTGAAACTCCTCAAATTACGCCCACTTATGTAATTTAAATATCCATAAAAGTACGGGGTATTACATACTCCCCACCTCATAACGAAATTTCATCCTCAAAATTCAGATACGACTTGCACCACCAACCTAGGATCGTTAATTACACTTCATCTTGCACACACAAGACAAAAGGTACTAACCCAAATGTTACCCTACCATATACCACCTATATCAAGGCTTATATTCTAACACACTAGATTAATGACAAGGTTATCTAAATCTCTATATGCTACAACGCTACTTCGGTCGTAAAGTTGACTCTAACAACGTCACATCGCACTTAGTGCTTCTATAATCGATGTAAAGAAATGAGCCTATAACCGCCGCTCTAACTTATTGATCCCATTAGAGTTCCGCTATTCCAGGTATCCACTAATCTACATCAGGAAAATATACTAATGCTTGACTGCTCCCGTCAGTCTTCTCGCTTATCTTAGGTGTGCCAACTCTTATTGCACCTACACAATTGGGTTATCGTGTGCCTCCTGCGACGTTCAATCCAACCCATAACTGCTCCAAAGAATATTCTTTAGCTTTGTATACTACACCCCTTCTATTTCAGACGGTATATAAAACCAACTTACCAAGGTGCTATTACACCTTTTTAATCCGTGCCTATCTGCACAACCAATTCAAACGTCACACATGTAACACTCTCTCTAAAATGGGCCTCATTTCCTCAACTTGGTACTAACACCTGGGTTTTCCTAACCCAAATAATTCGAAATTCATTTCTTCCTAAGGTTAACATACCAATCTTCTAATGGTTAACTCACTACAGTCTTCCTATAACAGTGCCACTTGCCCCACTGGCCTTTATCTCTTAGTAGTCCTAAGATCGGTGTGTTTTTTGACACACGTGAAATGAGTACTATACTAACTATATCCCTAGTGCCCAAGACCTATCTCAACTTCTGATATTTACTTGGTTTCATATGTGGGACATCTCGCAAAGCGAAATCCAAATAAGGAACCCTCCTGTTTGAAGAAGAAGTTATATGAAAATATTTTGAAGTCCACCACTAGCTTGGTACTAATCAGATTGAAGAGCTGGGTTCAAAATCTAGTATGTTACTCGACAAAGTATTCACAGGATCATAAATCAGAAGAATCAAGCACGTGAAGTTAGCACTCAGTTGCTCGGCACAGGAGGCAGTTGGTCGGCTAGCAAACCAATCAACATACTTAAAGATTATGGCAAGCTGTATACTATGGCATGGATACATCCAAATTCCCAGGCGTGATACATAGCACACGGAGTTCCTCAAAAGAAAGATTAGCAACCATCGATCAGCCTGCATCATATGTCGTCCAGGAGATAATGCACTTTATGTTGAACAAATCAAGAAGGTAGATCAAGAATTTCACGAGCACCAAGCAACACTGCAGAATAAATACTCCATCCTTTCAAGTAAACCATCAAGCATGGAGCATTGGGGGCTTTTGTTAATGCAAAAATTCTCCATCTACGAGGAACAATCAGAAAAGGACACATGTCATCCTACGTGGCAATATTCAACACCCGAGGAGAGTTGGTCGGCATCCGAGGAGAGTTGGTCAGCACCCGAGGAGTATTATTCGGCACCCGAGGAGAGTTGGTCAGTACCCGAGGAAAATTAGTTGGCACCTGAGGAGTATTCGTCGGCACCCGAGGAGAGTTAGTCGGCACCAGAGGAGAGTGGTCGGTATACCAACCAGGAAGATCAAAGGATAACTATGCATTTAATGTGCATTAATGAAGATGGCAGCGCATTTAATAAGCCTTAATGTACATTTATAATGTATTAATAGATGACAACACATAGCATACCAAGCAATTCAATAATTAGATTCGTTGAATGTAGACATAAATGTCTACATACAATGAATCTCTCTATCTCCCATCACTATAAATACATGTATTCCCTTAGCCAAAAGGGAGGGGATCCAGAGGAGATCCAGAGGGAAAAACAATTGAGAGACAATTGAGAGACACCATTCACAAGATACGCAACCTTTCTTTCTCTACACCATATTGTGCCATTGTAAACCCCTGGGAATAAAATAACAGTGGATGTAGGTTTTATTCATAGCCGAACCACTTTAAAAAAACCTTTTTCTCTTATGTGTTTGATGATGTGATCACCATTTCATCTTCTATCATCATCTTCATACCTTCATTTTCAGTACGTTCTAAATCTTACACCGCTAACCTACTTACGTACTTCTACCACTATGTCCTTTCATCTAGGCGAAATGGAAAGTCTAACTAATCGGTGCACCTACTCTCTGCAAAAGTGTTATGAACATCGTACCCAAAAACAATTTCTTCCGAATTTGCCTTCTATTCAAGGCCTGGATATAATCCTCAAATCAATTTCCTTTACCTTGCCTCACCCGCATACTTGCGGTGAGAGAAACATTTCCAGTGCTTTTCCACAGCACATCTACTTTTTATTAGCCCTTAATCATCACATGACTCTCAGTTATTTCACCAAAACCAACATCCTAGCATACAGTAACATCCCTCCACTTGCAATGTCGTTAAGGTTCATTCGTGGAGTGTCTGGAAAGCGAAATCCAAATAAGGAATCCCTCCGATACACTACTACTTAACTTTTTCGGTCATGGAGGTATGTCATCTCAACATGCCACCGAGATATTCTTATCCCATCTATCAACAAAATATGGTCAGGACTCGTACTTCTCTTAAGAAGCCAAACTACAAAGCGCTTATACTAACACTAAGTTCTTTGCACAAACAACAATGATCTTAATCTCACAGCTTAACAAAAAATCCTGACTACCTTAAATCATATATATAAGATCGCCACACACTAAAATTATGATAATGAAGCATCTACTCATCGAAGTCCCATCTAAACATATAATAAATATCGAGCTCAACCTGTATTTAGGTGAGATATCGCAAAAACAACCAGTTCCACCCTAGAACCGCGGATACGATAGCCTTGCAATCATTAGCCTGCTATCGCTCTGACCAATCAAAAACATATTATGTATAACACATACTAAACGAGTAGTGCAATTCTAAATGTAAGCTCAAAATACCAACACCCATTTTCATAACGAATGAAGAAAATAAAACCCTGCTACCGCGAAAAATATATAGATATACACTATATAATATACCGATACTACAAGAAAACTTGAATCACGCACACGAACCTAGGGTTAACAAAATACTATGACGCTATCTAGCCACATAAGATATACCTCCTTCATCTGAGGTGAAACTCATAACAACATTCTTGCTAATCTCCCTGACTGCTCCAATTGGTTCCCGGACATAGTTCACTTGCCTTAACTGAACCAAAATTACTTTAATCAATGCCCCATCTCAACACCCTATTCTTGTCCTTTAACTTTTATTAGTAAAGGACTAACCGTGTGGTTCTACACTCCACCTCACCCTATTCCCCACCTCTGGCCACCCTGACCATATTAAATTATCAGTATCTCAGACACTTATAGAATCTATCCATACAATCATCCTCATAGTTCCCTCAGATCCTTCGACTAAAAGAAAACATACTACCAGCCGCAACTGCCCTGTTTCTATGAATTCCTGGGAGGATGTCCACCTGAGGCGTTCCACGAATACAAATTCTCCATAAGTGTTAGCAACACTTACTAGTGAGACTATCATTCCACTGAAGGACTCTTTCTGCATTGTACCTACCTTACTTCGGTACAAGGCTTTCTAAACCATATAACTCTTTATTCACTGTCGACCTCTGACCGATCCTTATGTAAATACTTGAGAAAATGCATTCTTTTCATTTTTGCTAAATCAAAGGAACTCGCGGTTAAAACCATCCATAAGATTCCTTGATGAGAAAAACATCATGTTTCCCCCAATATGGTGACCACCGTTCCCACCATTTCAACACTGCTCCAACGAGTGAAAATTTTTCCCCAAATTTTCACATCTAGGTATTTCTATACCCCACTCTAAGCTAAAGCTTCTGAGCCCTATACTTCCACTGAATAAAGATACACTGCTTCCGCATGACTTAACTTCAACGTATGTTCCTTATCTAAGACCTTTCAAACTTTTTCCCAACTTACTTCACTAGGTAATTCAAGTTTAGCACCACTCTCTACTATAGCGGTATATAGATAATTATAACTACTATACTTTAGTAGTCGTTGTAGCACTCCTTTACAAAGCCATAAAGGGAGTGACCTTTGTTATGGTCCTCATCCTCGACTTCAACTTACAGCTCTAACTAAGCCCCGTCTCCTGCTTCCCTCATCACGGCCTTCCCTGGTCGCCCTGTATCGATCAGCACACGAATCTCAAATGAGGGCACAAAATATTTACTATAATCTTACATATTAGTAGGAGAACGAAATCTCACAATAAGGATCATCAATCCTAATCATAAGGCCTTATTTCAAATAAAAAGCAACGCTGAAAGCGTAGTACGTCCGCACACATTCCTAAGAACACTAGAACCTGATGTTCTGATACCATCTGTGACACCCCGCCTAATAGAATACCAGGTGATCAATCCTATACCAGATTAAAACAGGAATCCCATATGGTTCATTCTTATCATCACTGTCAAAAACCAATCTAATTACTAATAACTTATTAGGTTGGCGTCAAATTTTATTTAACTAATCTTTTTAACCAAACTAACCAAGTAAAACATTCACACAGTTATATACATGAAACTGAAATGAAATCAAATAACCGAACACTCGGTACAACATAATACAACTGTTGATGTAAAAAATTAGACTATCTCTAATTATTCAATCACAAATAAAAATAAATATGATAAAATAATTTTAAAGTGGTTCAGCCTTGAAATGATGGCCTACGTCCACTATTTTGTTATTGCTGACTGTTTGTATGGAATTCTCGATAACAGGTTTTACCAAGAAATTCCGAGTCCCCTTATAATGAGGATGATACAATGAATTTATAGTCTTGAGGCTGTAAATGTAAAAGGGTAATACATAGCTATCCAATAGGCGTGTACATATGTATGATAATAATGAGCATTTAATGCGCAGTCAATCTGTTGGTTATCCGAATATTAATGCTTTGTGCGAGATGCAGCTCGGACCGCCTAAGTTGCTCGGACCACCTAAGTAGCTCGGTATTCATGAGTTTCTCAGTACAGTAAATTTCCTCGGGGAACACCTGTTGCTCGGAGTGTCTGAGTTGGTCGGGGAGGTTGAGTTCCTCGAAGTCAAGGTGTTATTCAAAAATGTTTGTAGGTGCCATGTAGATTAACACGTGTCTCCACTTAACTGAACCACGTCAGCAGACTAAATTTGGTATCAACAGAAGCCCCCAATGTTTCACAGTTCGAGGTTGAGGAGTGTGGAACATTCTTCTCGAAATATGGCGGGATTAAATAGTCATCCTGAATTTTAGGAGTGTTTTCCTTGTATTTATTTTTCCTTTAGAATTCATAGAATCAGACTTTTTGAATTTTTCTAACTGCTTCGGTCTCCGTACCTTTTTTGTCCTTTTAGTCGCCGATAGCGCAAACGTCTTTCTTTGTAATCATTATTTTTACCTACCCCTTCCCAAGGTAAAGTATTTAAATGTTGCAAAAAATCCTGCCATCTCTTACTTTTTCAAATCTGTATCTTTGAGCTCTCCATTTCTTCTCTATCTTGTGCATTCATTTCTTCCATCGTTCGTTATCAACTGATCCACCCTATTCATGTAAGATCTTCTTCCTTCTCTTTTACTTTCTTTGTTCATCATGGTTTACCTCGTTGAGTCGCTTGATAAGTTTCGTTCTGATTTTTCTATTCCTCCATGGGTCATACTGGAAGAACTTTCTGAACCTTCAGATTATTTTCGTTTGGCTGAGGGACATTGGTTCCCCAGTATCTTTGTGGCAGAATGTGGCTTTTCTTTTCCTCCAAACCCCTTGTGTTTGGAATTTTGTCAATATTTTGACGTGGTTTCGGCAAAAATAGCCCCCAATACATGGAGAATAGTTAATGGAGTTCATAGGTTAAATCGGATACATGGAACCCGTATAGGAATTCCAGAAATTATGTTTTGCTATAGATGGGTTGTCAGTGACAGTACTTTTTATTTGAAAACTAGGTTTTTAAATAGGGCTTTAGTGGTCATTCTCCCAGATGCCAACAGGGATTACTTCGAGCATGGTGTTGTTATGAAAAATTGGCAACATGCTCCACTAATTGGAAATAATGTGTATCAGGGTCCTAGATTCCCTCCCTATGGCAATGGGATAGGTTATTTTTATTTTATTTTATTTTTGAAATTATGTCTTCTCTGTGTTTGATAAAATGTGTCACTGATATTTTAATTTTTATCTATTTTCGATTGACAGTAAAAGAAGGTCTCCAAAAGAGACAGAAGTTAACTTAAAGCATCTAAAACTTATCTGGGGTTTGCACCAAACTGTTATTGATGAACATATCAGATCAGCCTCGTACTTATTGCAGTACAAGAGTTACACCTCGTCTTTCACTGCTCGTCCAGTGAAAAGTGACATAGAACCAACACTAGTTTGTAAAGGTTCTTCTCCTGAATCTCATCTCCCTCTCAATGACATAATGAAGAGAAGAAGAGCTCTTGCCATCTTTGATAAGTCTGCCTCTACTGCTAGAGAGGCAAATAAAAACAAGCATGATGTCCCACAAGAAGGGACAAGACAAATTGATGCACCCCCTCCAGCTGCTACTAAGAAGGTTGCCGAGAAGCCCCCTGTGGCTCCGAGCAAGATTGCAGCTATTTCCCCTCCAAGCGAGGTTATAGTTATATCACCGACCAAGATGACATACTTGGTTGATAATGTTCCTACTCCCACGAGGAAGTTGAAGAAAAGCTCCTCGGACAATTTGGCTGAATCCATCTCTCGGCCTCTAACTACTGGAAGTGGTGTTCCCACTTTTATTAAACCAAGCTCTGCCATGAGCTCGGTGAAGTCTTGGATTATCCCCAAGATCCAAGGCGTTGAAGAAAATCTTTCTCGGGAGAGGGTTACTACCTTGGCAGCTCAACATATTGCCTCTGTAAGTATTACTATTCTAAACTTTCATTTTTCAATGTTATGCTCTTGCACTGACTTACAATTATTTTCTTTCTCCAGTTGGTAACTTGTTTCAACACCATTTTGAAAAAGGATGAAGCTATTAAAGCTTCGAGCTCCTCGTCAGGTGTGGAGGAGGCTCTTGTAGGTCTGACGCAGTCTTTAAAGGATTCTCGTCAGAAGTATGACGAAGAGAAAGCTGCTTGGGAGAAGCAACTCAATTCCACCGAGCAAGAGAGGGATCAGGTTGTTGAAGTCTCCAAGGGGTTGGAGAAGAAAATAAAAGACTTGGAAAGGGAGAATAAAGAGCTCGAGGGGAAGCTCCAAAATGCTGGAGAGCTTGAAAGTAAGCTCAAGTCTGCTGAGGAAGAGTTAAACAGGCTTCGTGATGTTGGTCGTCAGAAGGAAGAAGTTGAGAATAAGCTGAAGAATGTGGAGGAGCTCCTTAGGGAAAGGACCTCCTCGGAGAGAGAAAAAAGGAGAAAGGCTGTTAAGAAATCCTTTAGCGCTGGCTGGGATAAGGGGTGGAATAAGGGTTTGACTGCCATGATCTCACAAATGAAGTATGGCAGCCTCAAATACTTCAGGGATGGTTGGATTGCTGCACTAAAAGAGAGGAATGTCGATGAGAATTCAGACCTATTTCAGCGACACATTCCCGGCCCCCCTCCTTCTCTCGGGGAAGAAGAAGAGGACGAAGCTACCTCCGAAGAATCCTCTATAGTGATTGGGGATCAGATTTCTCATCCGCCAGTTGTCCAGACCTCCTGCGAGCAACTTCAACTAACCATCATTTCAACCAAGCAACTTCCAACACCTTCCGAGCAACCTTCTATGCCATCCGAGCAACCTACCTCTTCGTCCTAGCCTTTCGAGAAAGTTTTAGGAGACAAGGAGAAGGTGTAAAGTTGTTCGGACTTTTTCTCTTTGTTTCTTTTTGTTAAATGTAAATCTGGGCTATGTACTTCTTTTATGATGTAATAAAATTTGGAGTTATTCCTCATATTACTTATCTTCTTCTTGCTTTGTTTTCACTCTTATTGATTCTTGCTATCTCTTCTCTTTACTGGTTTATGGCCAGGATGGAATTATTATCAGCTCATGATACAGTCTTGCTGAAATAATGCAATGAATACTTCAAAGTTGGTCATGCAGATTTGAATGAATCTCAAATCGTCGATATTCTCGGTCCAGATGCTTCAGAGCGAGCAGTTGAAGCCTACCAATATTTAAAATGCTTGCTCGACCGTGCAGTTGCTAATAATATGGCATACTATGAGATGATCGAAGATCTCTAGGATACCCTCGAGGAACTCCAGCAATAATACAAGGAATCTACTATCATTTTGCACCAGGGATATGAGAAGAAGTATCAGCAACTAAGTGCTGATAAAGGATATGATAAATTGGTCGTTGCTTATGACATGAAGGAGAGAACTTTGAAGACCGAGGTCGAATAGCACAGGCAGATAGCTAAGTTGCTGGAGCAGGAAAATAATAACCTGCGAGGAGAGATATCTCAGCTGAAATCTGCAACATCCACAGCGAGCACTTTGGTCCCAGTCAACGACGAGGGGTTCTCTTTCTTAGAAGTCGAAAATGCCAATTTGAGAGACGAAATAGAAACTTTAAAGAGGACTGGGCCTTCTACTTCTGCTCATGGACGAGAAAGAACTTCTCAGTGACGAGCAAGAGCTGCTCGGATTACTATTGAGGAACAAAGAACTCAATCGGCCTTGGAAAACCAGGCCTTCCAGTTGATGGCGAAGAATCAAGCATTAGTAGAGATGTCCAAGAAGATTCAGACCTTCGACGAACAACTGACTGCCCAAAATTCTGCCTTGGAGAATAAAACAAATCTGGTAAAGAATCTTCATGAGCAGTTAGAGAGGTTGACCTATCAATTCCACAAGCAGCCCAGAGAATTTTGGATGGCTGGCTACAATTAAGCCCTCTAACACCTTGATGACCGGATCCAATAATCGAACAACGAGGGGCATAAGCAAGGATGGTTGAACGCCTTGGGTGTGCTGCAGTTGGAATAGGGTCACTATTTGTGGGATTACTATGACCCTGGGTTGCTCGAATTGCCAGTGCCACCTTTCAAACTTGATATGAGCTAGATTCCTGCTCGGGCCATTCCTCAGTGTCTGATTTTGAAGTATCTCAGTGATTACAATCTTCATTCTAACTTTGAGATATCTCGCCCAGAGCACTTGCTTGATCGGCCATCTGAAATGAACATCAGGATGCTCAAAGATGTGAATTTCGTAAATTCCCCCTATGCCTTAGACGATCCTCTTGCTGGTGAAGGACCTGTTTCAAAGGCAGAGGGGAAGAAACCAATATAATAGGATTCTTGATGTAATAATTTCTTATGTAATATGTATTTCATTCTCAATGTATTTTGTTATGGGTTTAATGAAAAACTTATAGTTTTCTTTGCAATCTTGATTGTCATTGTCTTGTAAATATTTTGTAAACATTTCTTTTATTTACTAATGAATGTGCATGTGTATCTGTTAAAAAGATAAAAATGTTTTGTGTTACTCTAAACTGTTGACCAACTGGAGTTGGTGAAAACTTTATTATTGACTATCCTGAATTGATGATAATCATCTGACGACCAACCAGAGTTGGTGATATTTCGTTTTTTGACCAACTATGGTGGTAGTTTAAAATGTCATAAGTATCAAGAAATTTATCACTTTTTAATTTTAAGCCCTGAAATGACTTTCATTTGTTTAACCAACTGTTTCCGACCAACCGGAGTTGGTGGTTTTTGTTCCCGACCAACCTTAGTTGGTAGATTTTTATTCCCGACCAACCACAGTTGGTTGATTTTTTATTCCCGACCAACCTTAGTTGGTGGATTTTTGTTCCCGACCAACCTTAGTTGGTGTATTTTTATTCCTGACCAATCGTAGTTGGTGGATTTTTATTTCTGACCAACCTTAGTTGGTAGATTTTTATTCTCGACCAACCTTAGTTGGTGGATTTTTTATTCCCAACCAACCTTAGTTGGTGGATTTTTTATTCCCTATCAACCTTAGTTGGTGGATTTTTGTTTCCGACCAACCTTAGTTGGTGGATTTTTATTCCCGACCAACCGTAGTTGGTGGATTTTTTATTCCCGACCAACCTTAGTTGGTGGATTTTTGTTTCCGACCAACCTTAGTTGGTGGATTTTTATTCCTGACCAACCGTAGTTGGTGGATTTTTTATTCCCGACCAACCTTAGTTGGTGGATTTTTATTCCTGACCAACCGTAGTTGATGGATCTTTTATTCCCGACCAACCTTAGTTGGTGGATTTTTTATTCCCGACCAACCTTAGTTGGTGGATTTTTGTTTCCGACCAACCTTAGTTGGTGGATTTTTATTCCCGACCAACCGTAGTTGGTGGATTTTTTATTCCCGACCAACCTTAGTTGGTGGATTTTTATTCCCGACCAACCGTAGTTGGTGGATCTTTTATTCCCGACCAACCTTAGTTGGTGGATTTTTTCTTCTGGGCTTGGGCTTGATGCGTAGTGTGTAGCACTAGTACTCCGAAAAATTTTCAACAAAAGGAGAGAATTAGGTAAAACATCCAAAACTTTTATTCATATTGAAGAAAACTACATTACATAGGAATCCCCAACTACTTATAATATTTGCGAAGATGCTCTGCGTTCCATGCATTCTTAAACTCCTCCCCTTCTAA
This sequence comes from Sambucus nigra, assembly GCA_949130495.1. Classification (NCBI taxonomy): domain Eukaryota; kingdom Viridiplantae; phylum Streptophyta; class Magnoliopsida; order Dipsacales; family Adoxaceae; genus Sambucus; species Sambucus nigra. Next base: position 189,728,033 of record OX422213.1, read on the forward strand.
AGTTTCAATCCTATATGTCCCTGGTCGAACAACCTCTGTTACTCTGTAAGGCCCATGCCAGTTAGCTTCCAGTTTGTTGTGCTTTTGAATCACCTTCTTTAGCACATAGCCTCCTTCCTTCAGATCGCACTTCTTTACTCTCTTGTTGTAGAACAGAGTTGTTCGTTGTTGGTATGCAGCATTCCTCATTGCTTCTTCTACTCTAACTTCCTCGAGCATATCTAAATCTAACCTTCTCATCAAGTCGCTGACAGGGGAATTAAATTCAGCACTCTGCGTGTTGGGAGGCCCAGCTCGGCAGGTATGACAGCTTCACTTCCAAATGCCAGCATGTATGGAGATTCTCCTGTTGCTGCTCGGGGAGTAGTACGATAAGCCCACAGTACAGAATGTAGCTCGTTGATCCAATTAGCCTTCGCATCATCCAGTATTTTCTTTAAATCATTCAGCAGCGTTCTGTTCGTCACCTCAGTTTTCCCATTGCTCTGGGGATGGCCTGGTGCAGAGTGGGTTTTCAATATGTTCGATTGATGATAATATGCAGCGAATTCCTTGTTGTCAAATTGAGTTCCATGGTCTGTGATGAATGCATGAGGGAGACCATATCTACAAATGATATTCTTCCATATAAATTAATACACGTTGTCGTACGTCATATCAATGAGTGGTTCAGCTTTAACCCATTTAGTAAAGTAGTCCACCGCTACCACGAGATATTTAAATCTTCCCCTGGTCGTTGGAAGTGGCCCGACCAAATCTATTCCCCACATGGCAAATGGCCAAGGGGAAGTAATGGGTGCTAACAATCCTTGGGGAGTTCTTATGATAGAGGAGAAGCGTTGACACTTGTCATATTTCTTGGCATAGGCTATACAATCATCCCTCATAGTTAGCCAATAGTATCCTTGCGTCATTATTCTTTGCAAAAGCATCCGACCTGCTACATGGGCTCCACAGGACCCTTTATGGACCTCTTCAATCAAATCTTTCACTTCCGAGGGATGCACACATCTTTGCAATCCTGCTATAATTCCTCGTTTGTATAGAATACCATTATTTAGTACATAACGAGCAGCTTTAAACTTTAGTTTCTTGGCTGCAAGTTTGTCAGTTGGTAATTTCCCTTCCTCAATATATTCCCTGATGGGATCCATCCAAGATGGCTCTAAATCAAGGGTAATAAAGTTCATTATCAGATATTCGTCGATGCTTCGACTAGCCAAAACTTTAATTGGGATTGTTCTTCGTAGCTCGGTGCATGTGGCTGAAGCTAACAGAGCTAAGGCATCTGCTCTTGCATTGTCCAATCTTGGTATTCTAATTATCTGCACTGCCATCAGACTTGATAAAATCTCCATTGCTTTTTCATGATACTTGATCATTAATTCTCCTTTGGCTGTATATTCCCCCAATATTTAATTTATGATCAACTGCAAGTCACTGAATACGATAACCTTCTCTGCCCCCATAGTTTTTGCCAAACTAAGACCTGCAATCATAGCTTCATATTCAACCTCATTATAAGAAGCCTTGAATTGAAAGCGCAGAGCATACTCCACATCGACCTCATCCGGACTGTTTAAAATAATCCCTGCTCCACTACCTGTAGTGCACAAATATCCATCTACATATAAATTCCACACAGGTATATCATTATCAAACTTTTGATTAGACAGAGTTCCTTGTTGGAATATTTGTTGCTTCCTTATATCCTCCTCTAGCACCTATTGCTGCTCGTCGACCATCTTCTCCTGCTCGTCAACCACCTTAAGCTGATCGGGGTTTAAATTTGATTATCCTGTAACATCCGCAGGTTGGTCGGTGTTCATCTTTTGCTCCTCAGGGGTATCAGGATAGGTGAACTCTGCTATAAAATCTTCTATTGCTTGCCCTTTAAGCGACGATCTAGGTTCATAAAACTATGTCATATTCACCAAGTTCTACTGCCCAGTACATAAATCTCCCTGATTTTTCTGGTTTATGAAGAGCTTTCCTCAATGGCATATTAGTATACACAACTATGGTATGAGCTTGGAAGTACGGCCTCATTCTCCTACTTGCCTCGATCAATGCTAGTGCCAACTTTTCCAGTCTTGGATATCTGATCTCTGCTCCTTGGAAGGCCTTGCTAGTGTAATAGATCGTTTTTTGCACCCCATCCTCCACTCTTATCAATTCCGAGCTAACCGAATTCTCCGAAACTGCCAGATACAAGTATAATCTTTCTCCCATCACTAGCCTAGACAATAATGGAGGTGCTCCCAGATATTTCTTCAGTTCTTGAAAGGCCTTCTCGCATTCGTCATTCCATTCAAACGCTTTTTGGAGTGTTTTGAAGAATGGGAGGCATCTATTCATTGCTCGTGATACAAATCTATTAAGTGCTGCAACTCGCCCAATGAGACTTTGCACTTCCTTCTTCGTCGTTGGAGATCGTAGTCCCAATAGAGCCTTGATCTTCTCTGTGTTTGCTTCGATTCCTCGTTCGTTGACAATATACCCGAGGAACATGCCTTCTCGTACTCTGAATATGCACTTGGTGGGATTCAACTTCATTTGATATTTATCTAGTTGATCAAAAGTTTGGCCTAAGTCAACTAGATGATCAATAGCTTTCTTGCTCTTCGTCAGCATATCATCCACATAGACTTCCATATTGCAACTGATTTGTTCTGAAAGCACCTTGTTCATCAGCCGCTGATATGTTGCACCTGCATTTATCAAACCAAAAGTCATAACATTATAATAATAAGTTCCCCTAGGGGTAATGAAAGAGGTACTCTTCCTGTCTTCAGGTTTCATTTTAATCTGGTTGTAACCAGAATAAGCATCCATGAAGCTCAATAGCTCGTGTCCCGAGGTAGCATCCACTAATTGATCAATTCGGGGCAAAGGAAAGTAATCCTTTGGGCATGCCTTGTTGAGGTTGGTGAAGTCTACACACATCCTCCACTTGTTTCTTCTTCTTTACCATCACCACATTTGCCAACCAGTCTGGATATTTGACATCTTCAATAAAGCAAGCTTTCTGGATCTTCTCGACCTCCTCTTGTATAGCTTGATTCTTTTTGGGGCTGAATACCCTCCTTCTCTACTTCACTGATTTGATTTCCTTATCCACATTGAGCGCGTGACATAAGAAGTTTGGGTTTATTCCTGGCATGTCCTCATGACTCCAAGCAAAAGTTTATTTCCTGTTTTTTAGGAAGACTATCAATTCCTGTTTCATTGAGGCGTCCAACGACGAACCTATTTGAGTTGTTCGTTATGGGTGCTCTTCGTCTAGAATGACATTTTCAGTAACTTCTACCACCTGGCCTTTCACGAGCTGTAACTCGTCTCAAGGATCAAATGTTTCAATTTCTGCACCTTCATCCACTTGATAAGTAGTAGTCTTTTTCCTAGATTCCTCCAATTCTTCTTGCTCGGTAAATGAATAATAGCATTCTCGAGCTACTTTTTGGTCACCCTTCACAATTCCTACTCCAAAATTGGTTGGAAATTTCAGGCATTGATGTACAGTAGATGGTACTGCTTCGAACTTCTTCAAACCTACCCTTCCCATTATGATATTATAAGATGATTGAACATTCTTATCCATCACGAAAAAGCGCACTCTTTCTGTTCGACAAGTAGGCCACATAATGATGAACATATCCAACTTGATCGTCCCAAGTGGAAAAACTTTCTCGCCAGCAAAATCGAGGAGCGGCCTGTGATAAGGCTCCAACTGAGACAACTTTAGATTTAAGCTGTCGAAGCATGAGTAGAACATAATATCCGCCGAGCTACCATTATCAACCAGTACCCTTGAGATCATCACTTCTTCCATCCTCATTTTGATCACAATTGGGTCATCATGAGGATACAACACACCTGCGAGGTCATTCTTGGAGAAATCGATGACCAATTTTTCTTTGTTTACCTTCCTCAGGCGATCATCCTCATCTAGATTTATTCGTTGAATGTATGAACAAGCTTGACCCTCATTGAGGTAAGCTTTCCTCTCTGCAGTAAGGTCTCCACCTCCTGCATCTCCACCTGTAATAACATTACAATCAAATGATCCAAAACGAATTGAAAATACCTCACGCTCTGGTTGTCTTGGTCTTTTAGGTAGATCGGGGTCATCTTCTGTATCATCTTCATGATCTCTTTTCGTGTTTTCTTCTATTCGACGAGGAGATCTTGACCTTTGTCTCGTTCTATTATTGCTTTTTCTTTCATTTCTATGATCAACATACTTGGCCATCTTCCCTCGTCTGATGAGTGCTTAGATTTCATTCTGAAGAGCTATATAATTTTTGGTCATGTGACCATGGTCTTTGTGGAACTCGCAATATTTGGCCTCATTCCTCTTGTCAGGATCTGTCTTCATTTTCTCTGGCCAGTGATCGAGTGAAAAATCGAGCGTCGGTGTAATACGCTAGTCGTTGTTATCGGCTTCCAACCTCAATACAAAAAAAACCTAAACTTGTAACTACACTCTTAAGGAGTATAGTGGCGAGTCTGGGTATCGAATCCACAGGGAATGGTTGATAGAATTTAATTGATTTATTACTTCTAAAGAAAAAATGAAAAAGATGATGATGGTTGAAGAGGAAAAAATAAGTAAATAAATAAATTAAATTAATTAAGATGAATGAGAAAATAGGATGGAGTACAATCCCTCAAACCTTAACAAATTACCGTATAGAATACTAGGATTGTAAATTAAAATTATTGACTAGATCCGGTCTTTATAAATTCTAAGCATTACATATATGAGGGATCTAGCCCACATCATATGAAATCAAAGATAGATATAAAGCGGTGAATGATAAATCATACTCGCAAAGCGTTCTTAAACATCTCAAGTACCTAGGGCAAGAGAGATTAAAAGATTGACAATGTTTGTATGATTTTTTTTCATGATTGAATCAATATTTTAATTTAACCTCTATTTTCTACATAAATAATTTGCCTTGGATTGAGTTCATATACCCCAACCCTTGGGAATTTAGCTACTCATGATTTTCCTAGAAAACAAATTCATACATATACATGGAATTATGGATCTAACAAACATTGATAACAAATTGCAAAACAATTGAAAATTAAAAATAGAATTGAGATTAAATAAGAGAAGGGAATTTGATACTTGAATTGAATTGAAGAATTGATACTTGAAATCTGCACTAGATGAACTTGAATCTTCAAACATACAAACTAGGGCTTTTCTAAGAGTATGAAAAACTAAAAAGGATTTCTAAAAAAATGAATTTCTCTCTCTAAAATTCTATTATACTCTCTAGAATTTGACTCCCTCTCTTTAGAATTCAACTCCCCTTGGAATGAGGTAGGGCTTGGTCTTTTATAGCACCAATTTGCACGAATTTGACATCAAATTTCTCTTGTGGAACAAGTTTTTGCCAACCAATCACCATAAAATCTGCATAATTAATGACAGAAATCCGCACATCCAGACTCTTCATTATCGCGCAACTTCAAAACATCGTAACTTCTTCACCGTAGCTCGGATTGAGGTGCCGTTTTTTCCAGTATTCTTGTAATTTAGAGATCTTCAACTTTCTATTTGGACCCACCTCTGGAATAAGGCTGAAAAATTACAAAAATGCCCTACAACTCTCCATTTCTTAGTTTATTTCACTGTTTTGAGTTCTCCTTCGCACTAACTTGCGTGAAATACCTGTAAAACACATGAGAAATACACAAAACACGAAATACTTGCCAAAAGGGGTTAGTAGCATAAATACGAGACAAATCCAAGATATTTACACTACACGGGATCATAAAAATACCGAAATTAAGGGGATAAATGTGAAGAATATGTGCCTAATCACACCCCCTAACTTAGAACTTTGCGCGTCCCGAGCAATGTAAATGAAATTAGCCAAAAATCCACTCTTGAAAATTCTTTTATTGGGATAGAATACCTTTTTCACGGGCAATCGATTGCATTTAGCGTATGCAACAAACCTTTAAACCCCTAGGTTACCCTAGTAGGACGAGTTTTGTCTCGTGAGGGTTTGCAGTGAATACACCCACAAAATTCTTTATTGACTCAAATAAAAATCAAAATACTTAAAAATTGTACAATTTACAATTTTCGAAAAATACTCACCATAAATTCATATTCAAATGTCTCAAACCGTAGTGTGTGTGTGTGCAAAGCCAAAAATTAAACCTCAAATTTCCACCGATTGAGTATTACGTTACTTTTCGAAAATTCGTTTTGATTCAAATTCTTACGGAATGCTCTCACAAACGAATCACTCGGATTGTGGCTATTTTCTCTCGGTATGCATAATATAAAGAGTAAATATAATGGACACAAATTCATGCATACAAAATTGAAAAGAAGGAAATATATGGTGAAAAGATCTCATCATCGGAGTACAGTTATTAGGAAATGGGAACATCACCTCTATTTCACACCATTTAATCTCTCCTATTATCTTTTTGTATCTTATCTCTCCACGCAGTAATTAATTTCGCAATTTGGACTCGATTAGGACTTTCTTGGGTTAAAAAGTGTAAAGTGTAAAATTGGGAATAGATGGATTGTTTGGAATTGGAAAATATCCTTATGATGTCCATTAGTGCTTTTTCGGGCATTTGCTCATTTTTCTCTTTCTTTTTCAATTTTCATTTTTTTTCTCTTTTTCTTTTCTTGCTATTTTTGTTGAGCATTTTCTATTTTTTTCTTCCTTGCCCCTTTTTATAGCACAATTTGGACTTAATGAATATTCCATTTCGCAATTCCGGACTATTTGGGTTTTTCGGGTTATCAAACGAAAGAAAAATATTTTATTAGGCTCAAATTGGGTTGCAAAGGGATAATTTTGTTTTTCATAACTTTTTATGGAAAATATTTTTGGGTAACAAACGAGGGCCTACTTCATTGTCCAAACTGCTAATCACCTTACCATATGCATCTCGAGATTAATTAAGTTTAGAGATATATTTAGCACGAATTTTGAGACAACACTTCACACATTTCCCATAATTGATCAAAACAAAGGATTGAGATCATCAACAACTTATTAAAACGCTGAAAAGAACTTTGAGTTAATCATAAACTCGAATTGATTTAAAAACTCATAAAAAATTGAAAGTCTCAAAATCTCACCGGGTTTGATCAATCTCCACACTTATTCGTAAAGTCGTCAATTTTCTTTCAATTTCCATCTTTGGTCAATTTTGGCTTAGTGGAATTGAAATTTAACAATTTGAGACTTCAAATAGAATAAAGGTGATATTTTTGAAAATTTTGAATTCCAATTTTTATTTATTTTGAAGAAAAATATTTTTGCTTTTTTTTCAAAATTTTTCATTTTTTTTTATTTTCTAAAAAAAACACACTTGGAAAGAACATGTGATCGAATCAATGAATCTAAACAATAAATGGGAAGAATATCCCACACTCCCTAACTTAAATGTTGCATTGTCCTCAATGGGAATCAAGAACACAACATAAAGAGAGGAAAAGAAAGATATTACCCAAATGGAGAGATCCCCGATGAGTGCGAGTCCATTGAAACTACAAAACTTGTTAGAACCAAGCATAACAAAAAGAATAACAAAAACTTTAACTAATGACACTACACAATTAAAAAAGGAAAGAAAAAGAAAAAAACTAATTATGTACAACCTACGATTTTAACATCTAATAACTCATATAGTAGAAGTCGAAAAATTTGGGGCCGAAAAATAAGAATTCCGTTTGAAATACGAAAGGCATGTGCAAATGTTAAAAAATGAACCATCACCAATTAAAAAATTTAAGGGGATAATGAAGGATTTGGGTGAATAAGAGGACAAGTACCATTGGGATCTAAGAAAAATAGAATCACCTCTAAAAGATTGTTCAAGTAGAATGGGAAGAGGGGCATACAAAAGGGAAGAGTCCATTTTGGAAAATAATTTAAGCATAGAGTGCTTGTCCTCAAAATATTTTCCCCAAAAATTTTCACTAAGACCTCGAGGTGGGGCATGTTTAGAAACAGAGAATTTATCTATCTTGTCATTCAACTCGCTCTCATCTAAGTGATCAAGTGAGGCCCAAAATGATTCGATTTCAAGAGTTATGTTCTCATTCACCGAGCCGAATTCTATCTCAAATAACGCTAAGCTCAAATCTTCTAGGTCTCCCTCTTGCTTTGTTTCTATCTCACCTAGAAGAAATGTATCTATCGTGTCTTGCTATTCGCTCTCTTCTAGGTAACCCAATGAATCTCTCTTGATGCCCTCTAAATTTTCTCCTTCGCTAACGCTCAAGGAGTGTTCTCCTATGTCCCGTGGAATGTTCTCAAGATCTTGTCCTCTAAAATTTTCAGTTGGATCTGGTGGAGTGACACGTCTAAGTGTATGGCCCGTAAGATGAAGCATCTCAAAAAAACATTCCCATACAAGAATCGGATCAACATCCTCAAGACATTCATCCAGTTCTTGTGATGGATTTAATGGTTCGATAATAGTGGGGACACAAGGAGACAAATGATCTTCAACCTCAATAGGTTTTGAAATATTTATAAGAGGTTGATATTCAAAAGAACTTGGATCACTATCAATGATTTCATTCTCAAAAGTATTAGGTGAAGCGCAAGTCTCGACCTTCTCTAAGTTGTCCAAATAATCATTCAACTCCTTGCAAGTTGCTAAAATTTTCAACTCGGTAACAGTAAGGTCATCAGATTGCTTTTTTATATCAAGCAAGAGTTCTTCCAAAGTAGGTTTCCTTGGTTCTAGCACCTCTAATTCCTCATTTGGTTGAAAACTTACTTCATCTTCAAAACTATCGGGAAAAAAATCCTCATTGGGTTCAAATAATGCATCTAACTCTTGCTCCCAATAACGATTTTTTTCTCGATATTCTTTTTCAAGTCTTTCTTCTTCAAGCAATTGATTTTGATAAATTTGGAGTTTCTTAGTACTAGGCTTGTATTTTTGATAATCATCTTTAGTGATATTGATCCAATGGTCATAAGTCTTGAGTGCCTCCTCCTCCTCACTATTAGCATACCAGTTAAAGCCACCAAATGAGTTAAAATAAAACATTTCAAAGTGGGCAATTCAAAAACGTGACACACATTTTTCTTTTCTTTTTTTCTTTTATTTTACGAAGTAGTAAGTCAATTATAATCTATAACAAACACTCCCCGGCAATGGCGCCATTATGATCGAGTGAAAAACCGAGCGTCCGTGTGATACGCTAGTCGTTGCTATCGGCTTCCAACCTCAATACAAAAAAAAACCTAAACTTGTAACTACACTCTTAAGGAGTATAGTGGCGAGTCTGGGTATCGAATCCACAGGGAATGGTTGATAGAATTTAATTGATTTATTACTTCTAAAGAAAAAATGAAAAAGATGATGATGGTTGAAGAGGAAAAAATAAGTAAATAAAGAAATTAAATTAATTAAGATGAATGAGAAAATAGGATGGAGTACAATCCCTCAAACCTTAACAAATTACCGTATAGAATACTAGGATTGTAAATTAAAATTATTGACTAGATCCGGTCTTTATAAATTCTAAGCATTATATATATGAGGGATCTAGCCCGCATCATATGAAATCAAAGATAGATATAAAGCGGTGAATGATAAATCATACTCGCAAAGCGTTCTTAAACATCTCAAGTACCTAGGGCAAGAGATATTAAAAGATTGACAATGTTTGTATGATTTTCTTTCACGATTCAATCAATATTTTAATTTAACCTCTATTTTCTACATAAATAATTTTCCTTGGATTGAGTTCATGTACCCCAACCTTTGGGAATTTAGCTACTCATGATTTTTCTAGAAAACAAATTCATACATATACATGGAATTATGGATCTAACAAACATTGATAACAAATTGCAAAACAATTGAAACCTAAAAATAGAATTGAGATTAAATAAGAGAAGGGAATTTGATACTTGAATTGAATTGAAGAATTGATACTTGAAATATGCACTAGATGAACTTGAATCTTCAAACATACAAACTAGGGATTTTCTAAGAGTATGAAAAACTAAAAAGGATTTCTAAAAAAAATGAATCTCTCTCTCAAAAATTCTATTCTACTTATTAGAATTTGACTCCCTCTCTTTAGAATTCAACTCCCCTTGGAATGAGGTAGGGTTTGGTCTTTTATAGCACCAATTTGCACGAATTTGACATCAAATTTCGTTTGTGGAACAAGTTTTTGCCAACCAATCACCATAAAATCTGCATAATTAATGACAGAAATTTGCACATCCAGACTCTTCATTATCGCGCAACTTCAAAATATCGTAACTTCTTCACCGTAGCTCGGATTGAGGTGCCGTTTTTTCTAGTATTCTTGTAATTTAGAGCTCTTCAACTTTATAGCTGGCCCCACCTCTGGCCTAAGGCTGAAAAAATACGAAAATGCCCTTCAACTCTCCATTTCTTGGTTTCTTTCACTGTTTTGAGTTCTCCTTCGCACTAACTTGCGTGAAATACCTGTAAAACACATGAGAAATACACAAAACACAAAATACTTGCCAAAAGGGGTTAGTATCATAAATAAGAGACAAATCCAAGATATTTACACTGCACCGGATAATAAAAATACCGAAATTAAGGGGATAAATGTGAAGAATATGTGCCTAATCAGCCAGTTTAGCTCCTCGCTATTCTTGATTTCTTCTAGAATGTGGTTTATGTCTATTTTTAAAGGAGTATAATTTTCAAATTTCTTCAATACTTCCCATGATGGCTTTGCTTTTGACTTCTTGTCACCACCATTGTTCTTATGCTCTTTCTTTTTAGCCTTATCAACCTCCACCTTGGTCTCCTTGGTGTTCATATTCTTCTTCACAGCCATAGCCTCCTCGGCATTCATGATTTTGGCCACTTTTGCCATCAGTTCTGACATGGTTATGGGTGGATATTTGGCCAAAGTGTAGTACAACTTGTTGGGCAGCAGCCCACTCATCAGAGCAGTAATAGTTATCTTCTCTTCGTAATCAATAACTTCGAGCTTCTCGTTATTGAAACGAGTTATATAATCCCTGGTGCTCTCACCTGCTTTTTGTCTAACACTTAATAAGTGTGCTACTCGTTTAACAGGTTTTGCTCCAAAACAGAAATTTTCAATAAAGAGCTCGGCCAATTGAAAGAAAGTTAAAATTTTCCCCCGAGGAAGATTATTGTACCATATTTGAGCGGATCCGGTAAGAGCTCCCGAAAATGCCCTGCATCTCATCTCATATGGCACGGCATAGATATCGACAGCAGCTTGGTATTGTTCTATATGAAGGACAGGGTCAGTTTTTCCATCATATTTGGGAGTCACAACAGGTGATTTGAACTTCGATGGTGTGGGAAAATCCACAATTGCCTGGACAAAAGGTGTCCCTTGGACAAAAGTTCTTTGTAGAGGATTATTGGCCTTAGACATTTCCCCTAGTCTATCCTCCAACCTCTGAATAGATCATTTCCATGCATAATTTCCCTCCTCGAGCATGTTGGTTCGAGCAATTGATCGCGTTGAAGTTGCTTCCTGGGATCTATCATGATGAACAGCTGGTCGTGACTGGGCCGAACCTTCCCTTAGGTCTGATGGTCGTCGAAAGCTCCTCGACACATACGTAGGAGGACTTTTGTTCCTCCTAGGGCCCAATCGATCAAAAGGAGAGACCCTACTTAATCTCTCCAAAGCACTAGTCCTTTCTGGAGAGAGAGTGATGTGTTGTTCAGTATTTGTGGATCGTATTGATGAAGTTCGACCCGGTTGATAAGAAAAATCATCGAATCTCTCAGAGCGATATGAATCGGTCTGCCTAGTACGCGAAGAAGGTAAACGGGTGTTTCTTTGAACACTTCATTTTCCTGAACGGGTCGGCGCTCCACCCTGGATAGTTTGTATGAGTTATCGCATGGTCTCTTGCATGACTGTCTGACCCTGAGCCAGATTAGCCATTATTCCGGCCAGATCTTGGAAATTTGGGGGAGCAGGTGGATTTGGGGGGTCCAGCATTTCGATTACTGGATTAAGGATTATCAGCCATTGATGATGAATTATTTTGGTGAAAAAACGATAATTACAGTTGTCTTCCCACAGACGGCGCCAATCTGTTGATGTAAAAAATTAGACTATCTCTAATTATTCAATCACAGATAAAAATAAATAAGATAAAATAATTTTAAAGTGGTTCAGCCTTGAAAGAATGGCCTACTTTCACTATTTTGTTATTTCTGACTGTTTGTATGCAATTCTCGATAACAGGTTTTACCAAGAAATTCCGAGTCCCCTTACAATGAGGATGATACAATGAATTTATAGCCTTGAGGCTGTAAATGTGAAAGGGTAATACATAGCTGTCCAATAGGCGTGTACATATGTATGATAATAATGAGCATTTAATGCGTAGTCAATCTGTTGGTTATCCAGATATTAATGCTCTGTGCGAGATGCAGTTCGGACCACCTAAGCTACTCGGTATTCATGAGTTTCTCGGTACAATAAAGTTCCTCGGGGAACACCTGTTGCTCGGAGTGTCTGAGTTGGTCAGGGAGGTTGAGTTCCTCTAAGTCAAGGTGTTGTTCAGAAATGTTTGTAGGTGCCATGTATATTAACACGTGTCTCCACTTAACTGATCCACGTCAGCAGACTAAATTTGGTATCAACAACAACCAAATTGAATGTCGCACTAAAAGGCGATTCAAGAATAAATGAATACAATTAGGCTATCGGCCCAAATATTTCTACAATGCCTCCTATCTTGATCACGAGGATAGAAGCGTCTAAAATAAACCTGCTTGCATCCATAGCTGTTGCAGCAAACGTTTGACTCGAAGGAATCACCATCCAGGCATCCTTGTGGCTGGATATATATATATATATATATATATATATATATAGCTAGCAAGAGAGGGGAAAATAGATAAATGGGTTAGATCCCGAGTTTTGAAAAGGTTTAGCAAGTGCTTAAAATCGATATTTTAAAATATGAAATCTCTCATATTTAAACTGGTATCATGAGATACACCTCACCCCACTTCTAATAGGGCACACCTATCGCGTACCTTTAAACAACCTAGTTAAGCTACCATGCCTAACTAATCTATTTAACCCATCTTCTAAATCCTTATAACTATCACCTACCTTGCATGGTAAAATATTTAATACTGTAAGCTATTACATAAGCTTTTAATTGATATAATCATCCATGTGATATATATATAGTCCTTGATTCTATATAAAACTATCGTTTATATACCATAACTTTCACTAGTTTTAAATACCATTTCCACTTCAACATATAATAACCCTTATATAAATAGTTCTCACTCGAACCTACAATTTAACTTAGTATTATGCCGGACATAAAACTACCGGAAGAAGAATAACATCTTATTCATTTTAAACTTTACACAAGTCTACTTTATATGATATCTCATTCTCATATACAAGCAATACACTATAAACAACGAGTATATTTATACCTATTTACAATCATAAGTATAATAACCATCCCACCGAGTAATAACTCGAGGATGCAGTCTCAAAGTGCCACTCCACATCCGGGTTTGCTCAACTTAACCCCGGTACTAAGTCAGAATTTCTCATGATCATGATAGAAACACTAAATGGTGGAGGCGATCATATTCCCTCCTGAAAGTGGAATAAAATAATATCTCACCCATATACGGGACGATATGACCTGGGGATATACTCACCCTGCTCCATAAGCTAGGGGATTCACCCACATCGCGCAACCTCTCTAGATAGGACTAGAGATAAAAACATACATAAATATATCGTTTACATACCATATATTTATAAACAAGTCGTATATATATATATATATATATATATATATATATATATATATATATACTGTAAAAATTCCCGTATATAATATAACATTCCTCAATATGCTCGAGCTATAATTGTCGAACTCTTATAGCTATAGCCAACAACCCAAATGTTCCCATTCGTAAAAATATATAAGTATTCATATATTTTATATACTAAACTGATAAGTATTCTATTACTTAACGTTTACCTTACACCTTAATCACTTTTAAGGATTTTACATAAACCCGAATATACCAATTCGTAATAATTAAATAAGTATATAAATCACTTATCTCAATCCCATAGGTTTCGCTTCCTCGATAACAATAGTCATCAATAGACGTACCAGATAACCGCTCAAACATCTTTAGCCTATATCCTAAATTACATCCTAGTCGCATCCTAGGACTCACTCAAATATACTCGGCCCACATTTATTCTCTACGCATAAATCCCTATGTAAACGCACTTGTCGAAGACTTCTCTCGAACGTTATTCATCCTAAACATTCATTGAATTCATACCCCGGATTGTACATTCAACTAACCCAAGGTTAATATACAACTCCTCAAGTAATTTAGGTCATAACCATCGATAATACACTAATTAAGAAGGTCCCTAAGCTTTAAACCCAAAAAGAAAAGGAGTGGAAAAATCCTTATCTTGGGCAGAAAATAGAGTACCGCTCGACCGGTCCCTGACCCCCGGTTGACCGCGAGATGGGATTTTGCCTTGCGAGCCAACCAGTGGCATTTTTCCCTTATACTGGTCGATCGGTTCCTTGACCGCGGTCGACCGGTCACACCAAATATTTCTGCCATCTCTCCATTTCTTATAAAACCTAAATCTCCAAAATACCAATTATCATCCCAACCTCCATTTTTATGGTTTCTAATCTCAACTAACAACACTACAACCATCTAAACACTAATTTCTAACTAACACATCAATTATTTTGTGGTATTAAACCATTTCTCTTAGATTTAAACCCTAAAATCATTAAAGCCCTAGTTTATCATTTTCTCCATTTCAAATCCTCTATACACACCATTAACATGGTTTTAACATTCGAATTCTTAAGGAGTTAACAACACATCAATTTGTTAACTCTAAATCAAATTTTCTCAAATTTATTTTAAGGGTTGTAACCCAAAATTATCTAGTTTACCAACTACCATATGAGACATACACACACTCAATTCAGTAAAGCTAGTAAACACTTGCCTCGTGGATAAAATTTGACGACCTAGAGTCGAATCCCGTGGAGTTTGGCCCGGAATCCCCTTTCTCTTCTTCTTTTCCTTTATTCCTTTCTCTTTTTCTTCTTTATCTCTTTTCTTTCCTTTCTCTCACTCTCTCATGTCTTTATAAGAGAGGATAAGGATTTATCCCTTATAAACCCAAAAATGACTCGTTTACTCAATTGCGAGTCCCTACTAGTCCAATAGTCCACGGAACATAAACACTGCCCCCGGATACTCTATTTTGACTATCTCGTCCATTCCAAAACCATCCGTGCACTCGAAATCTCCATCCGAGTTACTTAACTAAAATTTACTAATTGAACCCAATACATCTTGATACACGTTTTCTATAACGTAAAATAATTTTCGTCGCTTTACCTAGTTGCGACGTGACATAAAAACATTTTGACTCATTTAATCAATCCCCTGAGTAAATGTAACACACGTCGGTAAGCATCTAACGCTTAATAATCCAGAATTTACTATTCATTGAAATTCCTCAAATTATCAAATTACGCCCACTTATGTAATTTAAATATCCGTAAAAGTATTAGGTATTACACCATCATGACTTTAGTCAAGCGGTACGATACAGGGGGAACCGTTCGATCTACATCGAAGGTACTTGGACAATGGAAGGTGAGTGTCATATTGCTTAGGTTAACTGCGACCTGCCGGGTCAATGCCCATCACAAAGTGACCCCCCAGTACGATAAATTTTTTTAGTCAATAGCCATGTTCTTTGGTGATGTACTGTGCAAAATGCATGATTATTAATGAGTAAATTATGGAGAGAGTATTTTTATATGTCATGATGAGAACTATACTAATAAGGAAGAATGTACAAGTATTATAAAAAGTAAATCTTGTATAGAGATTATACTAAGCATGGATATGTGAGAGTGAGTGATGTGTGAATATCTATAAGTGAGTGCGTGGTAGTGAACCTAAGCATGGATAAACTACAAGTGGTATGTGATAAGTGTGAGTGAGCATGGATATATACAAGTGTGATAAGTGAAGGTGTGTTCTAGTGACACCTAAACATGGATATTCTAAGTGGTGTGTGCAACATGTGGATATAAGTGATCCTACGTGTGAGTAATGTTAAATGTGCATGGAGAATATCTACAAGTGTGTGAAGTGAAAAGTGGGTGAGAGGTGATATAAACATGAGGTAGATATATACAAGAAATAATAGAGGAGAAAAAAGGGAACATACAGGTAGGTGCATATGCACTCAAGTAGAAAATGATAACACCCATGAAAAAATATTCTAGTCCTCTTATGAAAGTCCCCAGCAGAGTCACCACTGTGGCCATCCCTTCTTAGAATTTTCCTCCCGTATCGGGGTTTCGGCGCTCGCATGTGCGCACTAGGAGATGGAGAGAAGGTTTCGCACCCTTTTTTAGGAGTGCTTAGTCTGTCATCGATGTGGGATGATAAAAAGAGATGGAGTCGCCAACCTATTTTGAACAAAATAAGCAAAAGAACATGTCGTCGCCTCGAGAGAGCGGCATCAAAGACAAACTGATGCTCATAAAACCAATAGTGCAGAGGTTCGGGGGCTAAGTTTCAAAATGGGAAGGTCTTAGGCACCCATCCCACCCTTTCGATCTCTTATGGGCTGATGTTACAATTTTCCTTAATTTCTTCGTGAAGTGTGTGCGCGTGTATATGTAAATGGAGATCGAAATTATTCGCCTCATATCATGGAAAAGATAGAGTGAGGTCATCCAAAGGAATGTTTCCAAAATAAGAATTAGAAAATATGATGTGTGTGCTTATAGAGATATTGATCGTTATAATGAAACGATAATATTGGTTAGATAAAACGCAAATATGAATCATAAGTATGATATGTATGAGTAATGCATGGATAAAATAAGAAAATAGGAAAATTGGACTCGAGTCTCGGGTTTTAGCCTGAAACACCTACGTAGCCTATCAAGACATCAAAGTCCACGTATTTTTCATGCGGCACGAGGATGGAGTTTATCCCATAGATTCAAACGGGAGTTTATTATATGTGTGTGTAGAAAATATATTTTTAGTTTTGAGAAAAGGTGGTGAATGATCCTGTTGGAATTTATAAGTGTAACCCTTTTTTTCTTTGTTTTGGATTTTTTTATAGAAAATAAAGTATGTGCAATATAACTAATAAAGGATGAGATGTTAATGTGTATGATCTAAAGAAAGAGTTAAATTGAGAATTTATATAACTAATGCGAAAATAGAGAAATATAAAGAGAGAAAAGGGATATTTGGACCTTCGTTGGAAACTTGAGGCTTGATCTTGATCCTTGATGATGTTCCTTGCGAGTTGAGATGAATTTTGGATGAGAGATAAAGAGATTTTTGCTAAATTGGGTATGAAATTAATCGGAATGAAAGATGGAAAGGAATTTCACACAAGGGAACTTGGTTGATTGCAGGAGAATGTTGTTGAGATCACTGATATTGATGGATTTGAGGTGTGCCTTGGAAGTGAGTTCCTGCCCTCCTTATATAGAGTAGGGGGACTTCCTATCGGCATATCCCTAGCCATGCCAATCGGCATGTGACCCTAGACACACTGTCGATTGGCAGGGAAATGAACCTGCCAATCGGTAGTTTCGTGTAAATGTTTTCTATAAAAACAGTCGTAGAATGCAATCCGTAAATCCAAACCGCGCACAGGGTATACCATTAGAAAGGTAATTCAGAGAACTTTAAGATTAATTGGGACGCTTCCAGTTTCGAGAGTTGACTTTGGGTCAAACGGGGATCGAAAATGCCCGTTGGACCGTTGGACGGGAGATCGTCAGATGGTAATGGATCGTTCGTCTGAATCGCGCACGGGGTGGGCCATTGGAAAGGTTATGCGAGGAACTTCGATGTTCCAAAGATCTTCACTCGGTTCAAAGAGTTGACTTCGGTCAATCGGGGCCCGAAATCCCCCGGTGACCTTTCAGAGTAAAACAGGTCATTCATCCGTGCCGAAAGGCTGATTCGCGCATTGGGCGGGCCGTTGAAAGAGTATTCAGTTTCCTTAAAAGATTCATTCAGTCTCGTTCGAGTTGAAGAGTTGACTTAGGTCAAATAGAGCCCGAAAGCGCCCGAAGAGAGACATACACACACACACACACACATACATATACGTAACATTACGGTTCATTATTTATAAATGTATGAACAGATATATGCTTTTATTTTTAAATATATATTTTTTAATATTTAACAAATATAATAATTTATCATAGATATGTGTGTATTATATTGTAAGTAAATCAAATCAATCATTACACGAGTTGAAAAAAAAGCCTAAATAAAATTTGTTCGACTTTAAATTTAATACAAACTGACATAATAAAATTATCTTCACAAAATAAGTATTTTGGTTTAATGGATAGTTTTTATAATTTAATTGTTTAAGGGCATTTTTGTCTTTACAAAAATTATTTGTAATGATTTTATGAGAAATTAAGAATCTCACCTATATTTGATGGATTTTGATTTCACCCATTTATTCACAATGGAGATAATCTGATTTTATTGGGGTCCACATTCTCATACAACTTAACCTCGCACCAAACATAATAATTTTACACGTTTTTAGAAATATTTAAAAGGCTTTAAATTAGACTCAACTTTATTGCGTATTAAACTATCCAAAAGAAACCGTAAAACCAATAGTAGGGGACTGGCGATAATCATATTATTAAAGTGAAAAAGTGAACATTTCGTTTCGAGGTTGCAAATGTTCCACAATTTCAAATTCTAAATTTGAAGGAGTCACACCAATAGTTGGGCAAATCCATCTATAATGTTAATATACGTTGAGGGATGTAAATATTCTTCAAATATAGCATTCCGTGAGAATTGACCTAAGATTCGAAATCAAAATGCCAATCTAACCCAATTCTCAATGCAATGCTAATATATATATTACATTTCTTATTATTTAGGGGTATCAATTTTGAAGAAGCAACATGATAATATATTACTATATTATGAAATAGTACAAACTTAATGTGAATTTAATACGGTATATTATGTTCGTGAAGAAATTTTGAAACTGAAATAATGATGTGTTAATGTGATTAATACTTTACTCGTGCTTTAGTGTACATTTGGGAGTAAAAATTATTAAACGCCTGTATCGTATTTTAATTGAGTTGTGTTTTTGTACTAAATAAAATAATATCATATCAGATTGTATTCGTGTCTAAATACGAATTGTCACCCATAAATATGAACTTCATATTAGACCTTATAATATGACACATGATACAATAACACGACACGAACATACACAAGGTTATTGATTAATGGGGGGAACCTTGTTGATTTCGAGTCATATTTTGGTTTGGTGTTGATCATCTTCACTTGTTAAAAATTATTAATACCATTAGATCCATTTAAGTATTATTGGGCGATATAAATGGTTGATTTAGATTAATGTTATTTCAATCAAAGCGAACGTTTATAAATTAATGAGTCTAATTGAATTTTTTAACGATTTAATGTATCGTTCTCATATGGCAAAAATAAATTATTATTCTAATAAATAATAACATGGCACGACACTTAAATATATCGGATAGAGTTTAGATACAGTTTTATTCATATTTTAAAAAATCATCTATATAGACACGAACACAATAAAATTTAAAAATGATAAAAATCGATTACAAACAGAACGCCAATTGTGAGGTTTACTCCATATATACTCACTAAGAATAGAATTTGTAGTTTAGGGCCCGTTTGGTTCGTAGTGAAATATTTTTCACCATGTTAAAAAATAATTCCCCTAGGTTAAATTTGTGTTTGGTTGGACATTTATTACGGTGAAATAAAATGAATATGGTGAAAAGTGGGGTGAAAATTTAACCATTTTAAACTATAGGTAAAGTAAATAATTCAACACCTGAAAATAATTAAATTTATCTTATTACTATACTAACCATTCTAATTTCCACTCCAGATATCATATCACACGATCATTACACATTACTTACATAAAAACTGTTGTAAAGACGTTTTTTTATTAAAAATAACGTTTTCACAACTCTTTTAAAAATACAATTTTTATAACTATTTTAAAAATGTTTTTTATCTAAAATAACTGTTAAAAATGATTTCTAAAAAAACATTATGTTTTTAAAAACGGTTATAAAAATGTTATTTGTTTAAAAATTATTTTTAAAATAGTTATTAAAATGCTATTTTTTTTAAAAAGTTATAAAAACGTTTTTGCATTAAAAATAACATTTTTATAACTGTTTTAAAAATATTTTTTCATAACTTTTTTAAAAAAGTTTTTTTTATTGAAAATAACCGTAAAAAAATTATTTCTAAAAATAATATTTTTTTGAAAAAAAGTTATAAAAATGCTATTTGTCTAAAAATTATTGTTAAGCCGATTATTAAAATGTTCTTTTTAAAAAAAATTATAAAAATTATAAAAATGTTTTTGTGTTAAAATTAACATTTTTTATAACTGTTTTAATATTTTTTATAACTACTTTAGAAATGTTTTTTATTGAAAACAACTGTTGAAAATTTATTTCTAAAAAACATTATTTTTTAAAAAGCAGTTATAAAAATGGTATTCATTTAAATATTATTTTTAAAATAGTTATTAAAATGTTATTTAAAAAAATTAAAAAGTTATAAAAATGTATTTGTATTAAAAATAACGTTTTTATAAGTGTTTTAAAAAATGTTTTTATTGTAAATAATTGTTGAAAAATTATTTCTAAAAAAATTTATTTTTCAAAAAACAGTTATAAAAATGTTATATGTTAAAAAAACTGGTATAAAAATGTTATTTGTTTAAAAATTATTTTTTAAACAGTTATTAAAATGTTATTTTGAAAAAAAAAATTATAAAAATGTTTTTGTATTAAAAATAAAGTTTCTATAACTTTTTTAATATTATTTTTTTATAACTGTTTCAAAAATCTTTTTTTTATTGAAAAAAACTGTTGAAAAATTATTTCTAAATAACTGTTATTTTTTTAAAAAAGGGTATAAAATGTTATTTGTTAAAAAACTATTTTTAAAACAGTTATTATAATATTATCTTTTAAAGAAAAATTAAAAAAGTTATAAAAAGGTTTTCGTATTAAAAATAACATTTTTATAACTGTTTTAAAAAAGTTTTTTTATTGAAAATAATTGTTGAGAAATTGTTTCTAAAAAACTTTATTTTTTTTTAAAAGTAGTTATAAATATGTTATTCATCAAAAAATTATTTATAAAACAGTTATTAAAACGTCATTTTTTTAAAAAAGTTTTAAAAAAAGCTATTAAAACGTTATTGTATTAAAAATAACGTTTTTATGACTGTTTTAAAAATAATATTTTATAACTTTTTAATAAATGTTTTTTTTAAATAGTTATAAAAACTCATTTTTAAAACTGTTATAAAAACATTATTTAGAAAAACGTTTTTCAAACAATTATAAAAAAAATATTTTTAAAACAGATATAATAACGTTTTTTTTAATACAAAAATGTTTTATAACTGTTTTTGAAAAAAAATTTAGAACTGTTTGAGAAAAACTTTATTTAATATATATTTTTAAATTTTTATAAGAAATTATTTTTAAAATAGTTATAAAACATTATTTTTAATACGAAAAGTTTATATAACTTTTTTAAAAATAATTTTAAGACAATTATAAAATGTTATGAAAATTATTTTTAAAATAGTTATAAAAACGTAGAGGAAATAATAGTTAAAAATAATGTGAAAAACTTAAATGTTACTTTACTCATTTTTCATTATATTTGGATAGTATTATGTTTGATTATTTACTAATAAATGTGTTCGATGTGATTTTATCGTGCTACAAATTTATAGAATTGTAATGTTCAAACATGATAAATGTGTGGGATTATGTGGGTGGGGGTGGGGGGTATGTTGGGGTGTGTTTCGGCCGGATCGGATTAGAATATGGGTGTTCGGAAAATTTTCTAAAATTTTAGGAATTTTAAAATCCTTTCCAAAATCGAAAAAATCAATTTCGAAAAATCAATTTTTTTTTCCAAGTTGGGTGATTCGATATTCGGAATTTTCATTATTCGGAAAAATCTCAGAAAAGTTGGAATTATTAGTTTTATCTATTTCGAAAAATATCGAAACTATCATTTTTGAAACATATCCATGTAACTAGGTTTATACACACTGTAAAAAAAAACAGAGGGTGTTTATATGACTCGAGTCTTTGCAACATCTTTCGAGTTCATACTGATACCATTCATCTCGTTATATAATCCAACGAAAGTCCCCAAAACAATAGGCACACAACAAATTTATTGGTTACACAGAAAATTACCACTAACATGACTGATTTGATTGTTCATTCATGTAGGACCTCCAGTTTCATGATTGGTTTGATTCCTTATGCATAAGTGCATTCTTTGAGCAGGTAAATGCTTCCATTAATAAGTTATTCATTCCTCATACTTAGTTTTTATTAGGACTGTCTTATATACTTAGTTTTTATTGGATTTACCTATAAGCACTTATGTTTGGACCAAGTTCAAACTGATAAAGATTCCCCTTAAACTATTTGGGTGAATCGATTTTTAAAATATAACATAGAATAAATCCAGCAATCCAAACAACATTTTTTGAAAATAAATTAAAAAAAAGTGGTAAATCCTTACATGTTGGGACCGATAGGAGCAAGAAGAGAAGAGGAGTAAGATACAACCTGAGTTAGATAGGAGAGGCCGAGAGTTTCAGGTGATTGTTATCGTGCGAGCGAACGGGCGATGACTGAGAGTTTAGGTTTTAGAGAGGAGTGGTTGAGAGTTGGAGTTAGAGAGGAGAGGAGCGGCTGAGAGTTTCTTTTTAGGTTAGTAGTGTATTGTGTTTGTTAGGGTTAAGGTGTAGTATATATATGGTATATAAATGGAGGGTTGAGATCATTTTAAATGAAGGGTCTTGATTACACTACTAACAAATAAATTTTCAATGTAAAAATGTTAGTAAAAATGATAACAAAAAAATTATTAAAATAAACATTAATATTACAATTTCGGAATATATTTTGGATAATTCGGATCGACATGTTATCGGAATTTTCGAATTGAAAATTTAAAAATTCAGAAATTCGGAAAATTAAATATGGTTTTCAATTCCATTCCAATTTATTACGGAAGATTCAGAAATCGAAAAATTCGAAAATCAAAAATTTAAAAATGATACAAAAATAGGAAAATTACGGATCGAAAATCGAAAAAGTCGAAAGTTCGAAAATAATTAACACCCCTATGGGTATGAGTCAAATTTGAGTTTATGAGGTAATGAGATATTAATATATTTTTTATGGTCGTGACGCTTTTGGGATGAAAATAAAATAGTTAAATAGAACTATTTTCGTGTGTATTTGAAGTATGGGGTAATACGGCATTTTATTTTTTCATCATATTGCTCTTGATCATCCAAGCAACAATTGGAGAAAAAGTTTAAATTTTCACCTAGTGAAAACTCGATCATCCAAACGGAAATGGTGAAAATAAAATCACTAAATTAATAATTTATCTTTTACTTTTCGGACGATAAAAATATTTCATCACGAATGAAACCTGATCCAAACATAATTACCTTACGTAAATGTTGCTAATTTTGGTTAGTAAAATAATGGGATTATGAGTTGGATGCTAGGTGAAAGTCGATTAGAGACAAAAGATAGAAAGAAACCGTGTGGTGCCATTGGCCACCCTGGCCAATAATAACAGCGTGCAATACCGACATGGAAATCAACGAATAATAAAGAGCCACGTCATAAGATAAGGAAGTCCAGGGTCCCACCCATCCACGCGTCAATAGGTAAGTGTAGAAATTGCGGAGGCTAACATATTAACACGTGTTCAAATTGTCCCCAAAATTAGAAAACGAATAGTCGTTTTAGCCAAATTACAGAGAGAGAAAAGTGAGACTTTCGTACAAAATAGGCCCACAAAAGTTGTGGCTGACTGAGTAGTCAGCTCACTCCTCTCTATCCGGTGTGCTAGTAGGCTCACGATACAGATAATGGGAGTTAGTCAAAGGCCCCTCAAATAATAACCCTTTTGAGTGCACATGTTAACAAACTCTGTTTTGGCACTTTTTGTACATTTATTTATTTTGAATATATTAATGCAATATTTGATAATTTAAAATTAATATTATATTTTTATATATAAAAAAATTAAGAAAAGGGGGAGAGGGAGGGAAGGAATTGATAGAGAGGGAGAAACATGTATTTTATGTGACTCATATTTTAAATAATTTAATTTCAAATTTTATAAATTAAACCAAACATAATTAATGAAGTAGTTTGTAAATGAATCAATTTTTTAATAAGTCAATTTAAAATTTTGGAACAATCAAATATGCCTAAGTTTTCTACTATTTAAATCCTTTACATATTGTTCAAAATTATAATCTTAATGACATTTACATTAATTTTGAATTCTGATATAAAAATGACTAGTGCAAAGTGGATACCACCTTATATATTATTGGTACCATATCTTATCTAATAGTGCTCACAATTATTCATTTTTGTATCCTTTTAAATTGATGATATTGTTAGCCGTCTTGCATGATTTAGCATACATGTCAATTATTTGGATTAAACTTTCATTAATTCTTTGTAATAAAATTTACTCTTGTAATTTTTACTTTTCGAGGGTTTTGTTTCAAAATGACTTTTAGCAAAAAAAAAAGTGTAATAAAAAATATTACCAATAATTTTTGCAATACTTTTGCATTGCTAAAAAAATATATTGGGGATCAAAGTAAATATTAAAAAATTTATGGAGATCAAACCCCAAAATAATCCTACACTTATTCAACGTAACTGTTGTTGAAATAAGAATTGGTTAAACAATATACTACAAAATATTTATATAATCAAAGTTTAGGTGGCATAAAAATAAGTACCAAAGGCGTCTCTAATGATAGTTTGGAGTGAATAAACAAATTAGATTATACACAATGACTTAAAAGCCTCCATTACAATCTTCTATAATTAATATGAAAGTGATGTGACAAAAATGATTATTAAGTTGCCCATTACAATCTTCTATAATGAATATGAAAGTGATTTGACCAAAGTGATGTGACATAATAAGAAATATATGTCATTCTCATAGTATGAAATACATGCATACCTAAAAAATACTTCTTTAAGTGAAACAATAATTTCATCTTTTTTATTCCACATGTGATATAAAGTAATGTGTAGACATTTGCAGTATATATGATTTTATATGAATGATGAAAATGTCTTAATGCAAATATACAAAAACAAAAAATAGATACTTGCATTAAAGATGCTACGACATTTAATGTGAATTAACATGACTTTTTATCACTGTTCTAAAAATCCCGCCTAGGTTTGAGGCTTGGGAAAAACGCTCCACCTTAAGCTTTTTACGCCTTATTCTTGGTAAAATCTTAAGGTAAACTTTTTTTCTAAAAACAACAATGATTTAGTGAAACGATATCGCCTCTTAAAGAATTTTTTTACTAACCGGACCATTATCTCATCCAAAATAATCAAATAGTATTTTAATTTGCATATATTCAGACATATTTTTATGATATGTACAATGTTAGTATTTTAATAGTGTTGTTATGGCTTAAAAATATTAAAATATATTAAGAAGGCCTAAACGCCTTTTTACGCCTAAAGTCCGCCTAGACTTCTAAGGCTTAAGGCTTAGCCTCCACGCCTCGATCACGCCCCGCGTTTTTTAGAACCTTGCCTTTTATACACGTGAAAAATTATGTGTCATGTCATATTATGTTTGCATCATATTTTACATGTGTACTCACTATATATAAGTAAGATCTATATCTTGTATATCAGGTTCATGATACTCATTTGTGTTAGTTTGTGTAAGAAGTAAACTTGTTTGTGGCCTGAACCTAATAAGGATCTACCCATTAGTCAATAATATTGTGTTGGTTGTGCAATATTATTGTAATATGTCTCATTTTGCAACTTTTGTTTATCTTATATATTTAGAATGACAATTTTTTATGTGTGTCAATGAGTTCACAAATATAAATAATAACAATATATAATCAATTACATGACTAATGTAGTACAATGAATAATATTAATTAAGGTGGTAATGATAAATTAATAAATACTCGAAAGTGGAACAAATTAAAATATCATTCTCAAAATGTGATAGAAATATTAGACAATTTTAAAAAAATTAAGAAGAAAATAAATGATAAACAACATTGTAAATACCATGGATTAAAATTTTCATTTATTGAATTACTCCAAATATATTTAGTTTAATCTCCTTCATAAGGCAATGTCTCATGTACAATAACTGGAAGGAAAACTATAGAATACAATTAAGAAATCTCAAATGTCCCAAGTGTACTGTTGATGTAAAAAATTAGATTACTCTAATAATTCAATCACAGATAAATAAATGAGACAAAATATTTTAAAGTGGTTCAGCCTTATATGAATGGCCTACATCCACTGTTATGTTATTGCTGATTGTTTGAGAATTCTCGATTACAAGTACTATCAAGAAATTCCGGTCCCTTTGAATGAGGGTAATACAATGTATTTATAGCCTTCTGGCCATAATCTGAAAGGGTGATACATTAAATGATATTCATATGAAAGGGTAATTCATTTAATGCTCTTCAAGCGTGTGCGTCAAGATGATAAGCATTCAATGAATAGTTGAACTGTTGATTATCTAGCAATCAATGCTGTGGTCGAGATGCAGCTCGAACCGCCTTAGTTGCTCGTCGTTCAAGAGTTCCTCGGAGAGTTGGGGTTCCTCGGAGTACACTTGTTGCTCGGAGTACACTTGACTAGGTCGGGGGAATAAACTTCCTCGTTGCTATTGAGCCACGTAGATTGACACGTGTCTTCTTATTATTCGTCCATATTAGCATACTAATTTTGGTATCAACAGAAGCCCCCAATGTTTCATATTTCGAACTTTGAGGAGTATGGAACATTCTTTCTTGGTATATGACAATATTAAATGATCTTCCTGGTTTTTAGGAACATTTCTCCGTATTTGAATTTCCTTCCAAATTCGCAGAATCCGTCTTTTTGCATTTTTATAAGCGCTTCGATCTTCGTGCACTTTTTGTCCTTTTAGCCGCCGATAGCGTAATAGTTTCCTTTTTGTAATCATTTCTTTTGTCGTTTCCCAAGGCAAAGTATTTAAACTTCATAGACAATATCACCGTCTTCTACCTTTTCCAATTTCTGCTTTCGAGTTTTCCATAATCTTTCTTTCTCTTGTGCGTTCATCCTTGTTTTCGTTCGTTGTCAACAGATCTCCCTTTTTCCTGTAAGATATTCTTCCTTCTTCTTCATTTCTTTTATTCACCATGGTTTATATTATTGAATCTCTTGAGAAATTCCGTTCTGATTTCTCTATTCCATCTTGGGTAACTGTGGAGGATCTTTCTAAGCCTTCAAATTATTTTCGCTTAGTTGAGGGACATTGGTTCCCCAGCCTCTTTATTGCTGAATGTGGATTTTCTTTTCCACCAAACCCTTTGTGCTTAGAGTTCTATCAGTATTTCGATGTTGTTCCTGCAAAAATAGCCCCCAATACATGGAGAATAGTTAATGGGGTGCATAGGTTAAATCAAACTCATGGAACTCGTATAGGAATTCTCGAGATTATGTATTGTTATAGATGGGTTGTTCTAGACAATGTTTATTATCTAAAAACTAGATTTTTGAATAGGGCTTTAGTAGTCAATCTCCCTGATGCTAATAGGGATTATTTTGAACATGGGTAGTTATCAAAAATTGGCAACATGCCCCTCTGGTTGGAGACGAAGTATATGAAGGTCCCAAATGCCCTCCATATGGAAATGGGATAGGTTATTTTCATTTTATTTTATTTCTGAAACTATGATTTCATTATGTTTGAATAAATGCGTGATTGTCATTTCAATATGTATTTGTTTACAGTTGACAACAAAAGAAAGACTCCAAAAGAATCAGAAGTTAATATCAAGCATTTGAAACATATCTGGAGTTTGCATCAGAAAGTTGCAGATGAGCACGTCCGGTCTGCTTCATACTTGTTGCAGTACAGGAGCTATACATCATCCTTTACTGCTCGTCCTGTGGTCAGCATTAGTGAACCATTGCCAACTTCTGAGGATTCTTCACCAGACTCTCATATTCCTTTGAGTCAGAAAATGGGCAAAAGAAGAGTTCCTGCCATCTTTGAGGAGACTTCCTCTGCTGGAGATGGAAAAAGAAACAAGAATTACGTTCTAAAGGGGACAAAGAAAGTAGATGCTGCCCCTTTTGTTGCTCCTCAGAAGATTGCCGAGAAGCCCCCAGTGGCTCCTAGTAAGAAGGATGCACTTGTGGAAGTGATCACCATTTCCCCAACCAAAAGCTCTTCTTTGGTTGAAACTGTTGAAGTGCCACCGAGGAGACTGAAGAAATCCTCCTTGGTCAGTTTTTCTGAAGCCATTCCCCAGCTCCAAGCTAGTGGAGATGGTGTTCCAACTATTATTCCCCCGAGTTCTGCAATGAGCTCGGTAAAGACTTGGACCATTCCTGAAGTCCAAGGAATTGAGGAAAACATGTATAGGGATATGCTGACATCCCTAGCTACTCGTCACATTGCTTCAGTAAGTTTCTCTTTATCCTGAATTTTTCTTTCTTTCCATCAATACAAGTATCTCTGCAATGACTTATCATTATTTTCTTCTTTTTCCAGCTGGTGAGTTGCTTTAACACCATAGTGAAGAAAGATGAAGCGATCAAGGCTTCTAGCTCCTCGTCTGGAGTAGAGGATGCTTTACAGGGCTTGGCCCAATCTTTGAAGGATTCTCGTCAAAAGTATGACGATGATAGGGGTGAATGGGAGAAGAAGTTGGCTGCATCTGAGGCAGAGAAGGTGCAGTTGGGAAATAAGGTGAAAGACTTGGAGAGAGAGAATAAAAAATATGCCGAGAAGCTCACAAGCTTTGGGGAGCTTGAAAATAAGTTAAAATCGGCTGAGGAAGAGCTAACCCTTCTACGAGAAGTAAATCGCCGGAAGGAGGAGGTGGAGGCCAAGTTGAAAGCCTCCGAGGATCTTCTATCCGAGAAGCTCTCCTCGGAGAGAATGAAAAGAAAAGTGGCTGTGAAAAAATCTTTTCGTACCGGTTGGGATAAAGGATGGGACAGAGGGGTAGCAGCCATGATGACCCAGGTGCACTATGGGAGTTTGAAATACTTTCGAGATGGCTGGGTTGCTGCCCTACAAGAATTGAAGGTTAGCGAGGACTCTGAGCTATTTCAACAACATCTTCCTGGCCCCCCTATAATTGAAGATGGGGAAGAAGACAAAGCTGCATCCGAGCAGTCTTCAATGACAGTGGGTGATCAAGTCCTTTCTTCCCAACCTATTCAGACAGTTACCGAGGAGATTTCATCTTTGCCTGATCCTCCTGAACAAGTTCCAACTCCAGCCGACCAAATTATTATTTTCATCGAGCAACCGAGCTCCTCGTCCCAGCCTCCCGAGAAAGTCTTGGGAGACAAGAAAAAGGTGTGAAGTTGTTCGGTATCTATTTTATTTTCTTTTCCTTGTACTCTGTATTCTGAACGCTGTACTCCTTTTGATGATGTAATAAAAATCACCTTTTTGTTCCTCTACGTTTTTGATGTTCTGTCTTCTTCTTTTATTAACTTTTGTCTTCTCTTCTTTACTAGTTTATGGCTAGAATGGAATTGTTGTCTGCCAATGATACAAAACTGATGCAGCAATGCCATGAATATTTTAAAGCTGGCCATACTGACCTGAGTGCATCAGAAATTGCTGATATCCTTAGTCATGATGCTTCAGACCAAGCAGTGGAGGCATATCAATACTTGAAATGTCTTCTTGATCATGCTGTAGCCAACAATGTGGCTTATTACGAAAAGATTGAAGACTTGCAAGGTACTCTCAATGAACTTCAGCAGCAGTATAAAGAGTCTTCAGTTCTTTTGCACGAAGGGTATGAGAAGAAACTCAAACAACTTAGTGCTGAAACAGGTTATGACAAGATGCTTGTTGGCTATGAAGTGAGAGAGAGAACCCTAAAGGGTGAAGTCGAAGCATGCAGACAGGTTGCCGAGCTGCTGGAGCAAGAGAATAACAATTTGCAGAAAGAGCTAGCACAGTTGAAGTCTGCAGCTTCTTCTTCAACATCTGTAATCCCCGTGACTGATGAAGGATTTTCATTCTTAGAGGTTGAGAATACTAAATTAAGGCAAGAGTTGGACACCTTGAAAAGGTCTGGTACTTCTACTGCTACTCGGGAGTGAGGAAGAGGTTCTTGTGGACGAGGAAGAGTTGCACAGAATGTTGTCGAGGAACAAAGTACTCCACCTGCTCGGGGTCGATCAAAAGTTCTTCGTCGTATGGTTGATGAAGCTCATACTCAATCAGCGTTGGAAAATCAAGCATTCCAATTGATGGCAAAAGATCAAGCCTTGTCTGAACTGTCCAAGAAAGTTTGAGAATTGGAACCACAAATCTCTGCAAAGGAATCAACGTTGGAGGCTAAGGAACTTTTCATCCAGAGTCTTCATGAGAAGCTTGAGAGGTTAACATTTCAATTCCATAAACAACCCAGGGAATTTTGGATGGCTGGATACAACGAGGCACTATTCTATTTAGATGCTCGTATCCAGAATGCCAATAATGAGGGCTACAAACAAGGCTGGCTGAATGCCTTATGTGTGTTGAAACTCAAGCAGGGACATTATTTGTGGGACTACTATGAGCCCGGATTGCTCAACTTGCCTGTGCCACCATTTAATTTGGACATGGAATGGATCCCAGCTTGTGCCATTCCTCGGAGCTTAATTGCGAAGTATCTTGGTGACTACAGTTTGCATTCTCAGTTTGGGGTATCTCGTCCTGAGCATCTCCTAGATCGACCTTCTGTGATGAACATTAGGATGCTGAAGGACTTGAACTTCATTAATTCTCCTCAGTCTTTAAATGATTCGCCTACTGACGAGGAACCTGTATCGAAGGCTGAGGGGAAGAAGCCAATATAATAGGAAATTCTTATGTAACAGTTAGTATACATATCCATATAATTATCAATGTAACTTGTAATTTATTTTGAATTTTAATGAAAGACTTTCATTTTTATTTGCAAATATGTATTGTTATTGTCTTGTATTTGTCAACACTTTATATTTGTGCTTGCATAACAATATTGTGTGGTTCATCGACCAACTTAGTAATAAAAATTTACAAGTATCAGAAATGTTGCTCGATCACTTAATAATAAAGTAATGAGTATAAAAATGTTGAAAATTATTCCAACCAACCAAGGTTGTAAAAATAAGCTTGTCGACCAATTATAGTTAGTGAGATTTTATCCTCGACTAACCATACTTGGTAATTTTTTATCTTTTTCATAAATGTGCCCGACCAACCAAGGTCGATGAATTTTCCTCGTCGACCAACTACAGTTAGTGGGTTTTTATCCCCCAACAACCATACTTGGTTCAGTTTGAAATATTTTATTCTTCGAGGAACTTTTGTATTTTCTGTGATAATCTTACTTCCCGACCAACATAAGTTGGCATTTGAGAGCATATCTTGTTTCCTAACCAACCGAGATTGGCCTTTTTAGGAGTCTCGTGTTCTTGCTCTTTTACCAACCGGAGTTGGTCTGAGTTTGAACTATCGTGTTCTCGCTCTTTTACCAACCGGAGTTGGTCTGAGTTCGAACTATCATGTCCACTAACTCTTTTACCAACCGGAGTTGATCTGAGCTAATGTACGCCTCCTAACCAAAGGAGTATGGGGTGTTCTCGCCCTTTTACCAACCGGAGTTGATCTGGGTTCAAACTATCGTGTTCTCGCTCTTTTACCAACCGGAGTTAGTCTGAGTTCGAACTATCATGTCCACTAACTCTTTTACCAACCAGAGTTGGTCTGAGCTAATGTACGCCTCCTAACCAAAGGAGTATGGGTTGTTCTCGCCCTTTTACCAACCGGAGTTGATCTGGGTTCGAACTATCGTGTTCTCGCTCTTTTACCAACCGGAGTTGGTTTGAGCTAGTGTACGCCTCCTAACCAAAGGAGTATAGTTTGTTCTCGCCCTTTTACCAACCGGAGTTGATCTGGGTTTGAACTATCGGTGTTGCTTTTATTGCTGAACAGCGTAGTGTTGCACACTAGTATTCCTCGAAAAACTTTCAATAAAAGAAAGAAGATGGCAAAATATCATCGTTTTATTCATATTGATGGAACTGCTTTACATTTTACATCACTGATAATACTTGCGTAGGTGTTCAGCATTCCCTGCATTCTTAAATTCCTCTCCTTCTAGAGTTGCTATGCGGTAAGTTCCTGGTCGAACAACTTATGTAACTCGGTAAGGTCCATGCCAGTTTACTTCCAATTTATTTTGCTTCTGAATGACCTTCTTTAGCACGTAATCTCCTTCTTTTAAGTCGCATTTCTTCACCCTCTTGTTGTAGAACAGAGTTGTTCGTTGTTGGTAAGCAGCATTCCTAATGGCTGCCTCTTCTCTAACCTCCTCGAGTATATTCAAATCCAATCTTCTCATTAAGTCGCTGACTGGGGAATTGAAATTCAGCACTCTGTGTGTTGGAAGACCCAACTCGGCAGGTATTACAGCCTCACTTCCAAACGTCAGCATATATGGTGATTCTCCAGTTTCTGCTCGGGGAGTTGTTCGGTAAGCCCACAATACTGACTGTAGCTCATTAATCCAATTAGCCTTAGCCTCACTTAGCCTCTTCTTCAAACCATTTAGTAATGTTCTGTTCGTCACTTCAGTCCGTCCATTACTTTGAGGATGGCCTAGTGCTGAATGAATCTTCAAAATGTTTGACTGATGACAATAGGCGGCAAATACCTCGTTATCGAATTGTGTTCCATGGTCTGTGATGAAAGCATGAGGGAGACCATATCGGCAGATTATGTTCTTTCAAACGAACTGGTATACCTTCTCGTATGTCATATCAATAAGTGGCTCAGCTTCTACCCACTTAGTAAAATAATCCACTGCAACGACGAGGTACTTGAATCTTCCTCGGGTTGTTGGCAGTGGTCCAACCAAATCAATTCCCCACATGGCAAATGGCCAAGGGGAAGTTATGGGTGTCAACAATGCTTGTGGAGTACGTCAGATGGAAGAAAAACGTTAGCATTTATCACATCTTTTGGAATAGGCTATACAATCAGCCCTTATCGTTGGCCAGTAGTACCCCTGCGTCATCACTCTTTGTAAAAGTGTCCAACCTGCTACATGTGATCCACAAGACCCTTCATGGATATCTTCAATCAATTCTTTCACCTCGGAGGGATGTACACATCTCTGCAAACCTACCATAATTCCTCGTTTATACAAAACACCATTAGTTAGTACATACCGAGCAGATTTAAACTTCAATTTCTTTGCAGAGAGCTTATCCTCCGGCAATTCTCCCTACTCAATATATGCCCTGATGGGATCCATCCAAGATGGTCCTAAATCAAGGGTAATAACATTCATCGTCAAGTATTCATCTATGCTTCGACTTTCTAATACTTCAATTGGTATCGTTCTTCGCAGCTCGGTACGAGTAGCTGATGCTAGTCGGACCAGTGCGTCTGCTTGTGCATTTTCCATTATTGGTATTCTGATCAACTGAATGGCTTCAAATTCTGCCAACAACTCCCTCACCTTTGCATGATACTTGACCATTAATTCTCCTTTAACTGCATATGTTCCCATCATCTGATTCACAATTAATTAAGAATCACTGAATACCATCACTTGTTGTGCTTCCATAATCTTTGCTAAATTAAGACCTGCTATCATGGCCTCATACTCAGCCTCATTATTAGAGGCTTCAAATTGGAATTGCGGGGCATATTCCATGTCAATCTCGTCTGGGGTTTTCAAAACAATCCCTGCTCCACAACCTGTTGTGCAAGATGACCCATCTACATACAATCTCCATGTAAGTAATTTGTCTTCAAATTTCTTATCTGACAAAGTTCCTCGGTGAAATATCTGTTGTTTTCTTTCATCCTCCCCTGGTAACTTTCGCTCCTCATCGACCATCTCTTCTCGCCCTTTTACCAACCGGAGTCGGTCTGGGTTTGAATTTGATAGTCTTTCTACATCCCCAATCCCTTTTACCAACCGGAGTTGGTCTGGACTTATGTCTGTTGATCCTGTAACATCCACAGGTTGGTCAGTGAGCAACTTTTATTCCTCGGGGGTATCAGGATATGTAAACTCTTCTATAAAGTCTGCTACAGCCTGCCCTTTTAATGATGATCTGGGTTCATACACAATATCATATTCTCCGAGCTCTATTGCCCAGTACATCAGTCTCCCTAATTTTTCTGGCTTATGAAGGGCTTGTCTTAATGGCATGTCGGTATACACGACGATGGCATGGGCCTGGAAATACGGCCTCATTCTTCTACTTGCTTCAATTAATGCCAATGCCATTTTTTCCAGCTTTGGGTACCTGACCTCTGCACCTTGAAAAGCCTTACTTGTGTAATAAATTGGTTTCTGGACTCCATTCTCCAATCTGATCAATGCCGAGTTGACTGCATTCTCTAATACTGCCAGGTATAAGTACAACTTTTCTCCCATAACTGGCCTGGACAACAGTGGAGGTGCTCCCAAATATTTCTTCAAGTCTTGAAAGGCTTTTTCACATTCATCATTCCACTCAAAAGTTTTTTGAAGTGTTTTGAAGAATGGGAGGCATCTATCAGTTGCTCGGGATACAAATCTGTTGAGCGCTGCAACTCGTCCTGTAAGACTCTGCACCTCTTTCTTCGTCGTTGGAGATCGCAACCCTAAAAGATCTTTGATCTTTTCTGGATTTGCCTCAATGCCTCGTTAGTTGATGATGTACCCGAGGAACATTCCTTCTCGTACTCCAAATGTGCACTTCGTCGGGTTGAGCTTCATTTGGTATTTATCGAGTTGATCAAAGGTTTGACCTAAGTCAACTAGATGATCAGCAGCTTTTTTGCTCTTTGTTAGCATATCATCGACATAAACTTCCATATTGCAACTGATTTGTTCGGCAAAAACCTTGTTCATCAGCCACTGGTATGTCGCTCCTGCATTTTTCAAACCAAAAGGCATAACATTATAGCAATAAGTTCCCCTAAGGGTAATAAAAGAAGTACTTTCCCTGTCTTCAGGTTTCATTTTGATCTGGTTGTAGCCAGAGTAAGCATCTATGAAGCTGAGCAGCTCGTGTCCCGAGGTGGTGTCCACTGGTTGATCAATTCTGGGCAGTGGAAAATGATCCTTTGGGCATACCTTGTTGAGATCGGTGAAATCAACACACATTCTCCATTTATTGTTTTTCTTCTTTACCATCACCACGTTTGCTAACCAGTCTGGATATTTCACATCTTCAATGAATTGGGCTTTTTGGAGCTTGTCGACCTCCTCTTGTATATCTTGATTCTTCTCGGGACTAAATACTCTTCTTCTCTACTTTACAGGTTTGATCTCCTTATTTACATTGAGCTCATGACATAAGAAGTTTGGATCTATTCCTGGCATGTCCTCATGACTCCATGCAAAAGTTTTCTTCCTGTTTCTCAAGAAATTTATCAACTCCTTTTTTATTGAAACATCCAATGACAAACCTATCTGGGTTACTCGTTCAGGGTGCTCGTCGTCCAGAATAACATTTTCTGTAGATTCCACCACCTGTCATTTTACAAGTTGGGATTCATCTCTGGGATCAAGTGTTTCAATTTCTGTACCTTCCTCCACCTGGTAGGTAGTAGTCTTTTTCCTTGACTCTTCAAGCTCCTCTTGCTCGGCAGATGAATAATAGCCTTCCTGAGCTACTTTTTGATCACCTTTCACAACTCCTACTCCGAAATTTGTTGGGAATTTTAAGCACTGATGTACTGTAGATGGGACTGCTTCGAACTTCTTCAAACCAACTCTTCCCATGATGATGTTGTAAGCTGACTGCACATTCTTACCCATCACAAAGAAGCGTATTCTCTCTGTTCGACAAGCAGGCCAAGTTCCAATGAATATATCCAACTTGATCGTCCCAAGTGGAAAAACTTTCTCGCCAGCAAAACCCAGGAGAGGTCTGTGATAAGGTTCCAATTGAGATAATTTCAAATTTAAACTGTCAAAGCATGAGTAGTACATGATGTCCGCCGAACTACCATTATCTACCAAAACCCTTGAAATCACTACTTCTTTCATCCTCATTTTAATCACCAAAGGGTCGTCGTGAGGGTAAAGAACACCTGCCAGGTCGTTTTTTAAAAAGTCAATGACTAGCTTCTCTTTGTTTATCTTCCTCGGGCGATCCTCCTCAGCCAAATTTATTCGCTGAATATATGAACAAGCTTGAGCCTCTCCGAGGTAAGCCTTTCTTTCTGTAGTAAGGTCTCCTCCTGCATCTCCTCCTGTAATGACATTACAATCAAATGACCCAAAACATATGGAAAATACCTCTCGTTCTGGCTGCCTTGGTTTCTTGGGAAGATCGGGGTCATCATCTGGATCATCTTCATGGTTTCTCTTCTTTTTCTCCTCTGCTCGACGAGGAGATCTAGACCTCTCTCGAGTTCGGTCATTATTTCTTCTTTCACCTCCCCGATCAACATACTTTGCTAACTTTCCTCTTCGGATGAGTGTTTCAATCTCGTTCTGAAGAGCTATGCAATTTTTGGTCATATGACCATGATCCTTATGGAACTCGCAATATTTCTCCGTATTCCTCGTATCAGGGCTGACCTCGGTTTCTTTCGGCCACTTTACCTCCTCGCTATTCTTGATTTCTTCCAAGACATGATTAATACCCATTTTCAAAGGAGTATAATTATCGAATTTTTTCAGTACTTCCCATAACGACCTACTATTCTTGGAATGCTTGTCACTGCCATTGCCCTTATGCTCTTTCTTCTTATATTTGTCGACTTCCACCTTGGTCTCTTTATCCATATTCTTCTTCGCAGCAATAGCCTCCTCGGCATTCATGATTTTGGCCACTTTTACCATCAACTCTGACATAGTTGTAGGTGGATCTTTGGCCAAAGTGTAATACAACTTGTTAGGCAACAACCCACTCATCAAGGTGGTGATTGCTGTCTTCTCTTCATAATCTATAACTTCCAGCTTCTCGTTATTGAAACGAGTTATGTAATCTCTAGTACTCTCACCAGATTTTTGTCTAACACTTAACAAGTGTGCTACTCGTTTTACTGGTTTTGCTCCAAAATAGAAATTGCCAATGAACAACTCGGCCAACTGAAAGAAAGTTAAAATCTTACCCCGAGGAAGATTGTTGTACCATATCTGGGCAGATCCAGTAAGAGTTCCTGAGAATGCTCTGCATCTCATCTCGTCGGGGATAACATAGATGTCGGCAACAGCTTGATATTGCTCTATGTGAAGAACATGATCTGTCTTTCCATCATATTTGGGAGTCACCACGGGTGCTTTAAATTTTGACGGTGTAGGAAAATCCACAATGGCCTTTACGAAAGGTGTCCCTTGAACAAAAGTTCGTTGTAGGGGGTTCCTCGCCTTAGCCATTTCTCCCAATCTATCCTCCAACCGCTGAATGGAACCTTTCCACGCATCATTTCCATCCTCGGGCCTATTAGTTCGGGCAATTGATTGTTCTGAAGTGGCCTCCTGAGATATATCTTGACGAGCAGCTGGTCGCGATTGTGCTGATCCTTCTCTTAGATCTGATGGTTGTCGAAAATTCCTCGACATGGCTTTAGGTGGACTCTTATTCCTCCTAGGGCCTAATCGACTGAAAGCAGACACCCTACTCAGTCTTTCCAAGGCACTGGTCCTCTCTGGAGAGAGAGTAATACGTTGCTCAGTATCTCTGGCCCGTATCGACTGAAAGCAGACACCCTACTCAGTCTTTCCACAGTCTGCATTGATTCTATTCTGGATTACTCATTTGTTAGGGCATATCGCCCATTTTCCATTTAGAGATAGCATTCTCAGACTTTCAGTGTCATTTCAGTTTTGGATTTATTTATTCAGACTTTTGTATTGGGATTTAATCAGCATTTGGATTATTTTGGGGAATGTTACTCCAGACTCATTTTATCTATTCCATTATTATTCTATTATGATTGGGATGCGAATATGGTATAGCTAGCTTATAATTTAATTGGTTGCATTTTAATTTAATTTAATAAAATTTGGCAACTCACTTTCTAAATATTAGGTGGCTAGTAATTGTTTAAAATATTTTCGACAGTGATGCTAGATCTGAACCAACTTGATATTCTGTATTAATGAGATAAAGGAGTATCTACCCAGTGTTTAATTAGTCGGGGTGTCACATATACCATAATAAAGTGAATTCTAAATGCATTTTGATATCAATTCCGGGTTCAAGAACATTCACTAAACTCTAAACATCATCCTCATGATTCTAAATTAGAAATTTCAATTCCCAATCTTAATTTTAACTTCATAAAATACATTCAACCATATGAATACATGTAATTAGGCCATTATTCCCCTAATTAAGTTCATAATCCATTTGAATCCCAATTCATATAAAGTTTAGGCAATACTTAACAAATTTAATAATTAAGGAGAAGAGTCGAAGTATACTTTCCTTTTAGACATCCAATTCTGAGACATTAGGAATTTTGTAATAACTTCCACCAGGTCCAAAATTCAACTCGATAAATGAAATCTACATGAAATTTGATTCGATTCCAGCTTTTGTTTCTGTCTAAAATCTCAAAAGAAAGTCCCCCAAATTTAATATAAAAAATCAATTTCTATGAAAGAAAAACTCCCAGAATCCTAATCCCCCCCGCCCCCCACGTGTAAACATCATTCTAACCTTTATAATGGCCTTAGGTCACCTCTATAGCGGTTTGGTACCCGGCTATAGCAACCCCTAGGGCTAGCTATGGAGTATCTCAACATTTTTTTCTCTCTCTCTTTTGGTTTGTTCCTCAGTTTCTCTCTA
The DNA here is from genome assembly GCA_949130495.1 of Sambucus nigra. Taxonomy (NCBI): domain Eukaryota; kingdom Viridiplantae; phylum Streptophyta; class Magnoliopsida; order Dipsacales; family Adoxaceae; genus Sambucus; species Sambucus nigra. The sequence continues at coordinate 189,767,083 of OX422213.1, forward strand.
TTATCTTATTTTTCTTCCTTTCTTCTTCTACATCTATGAAATATATATATATATATATATATATATATATATATATATATATATATATATATATATATATATATATATATATATATATGTGTGTGTGTGTGTGTGTGTGTGTGTTATGACTTTACACCTTACCCTAGCTTGGAGCCCAAGATAAACTTAATTACCCTTAAGTACCACTTTAGTTAAATAAAGGCCCTTTTGTTATTTTAATTATTATAAATATTTAAAAACCATATAAATTCAATTTAACTCATTTAATTTCATTATAAATTAATTCTCAAACTAATTTTCATATTATTTATTTTATAGTAACTCCTGCAATTAATTTTAATTATTATAAAATTCTCAAAATTACTATTTAATCAGTATAAAATTCCAAAAATTCATATAAATCACAATATTACGTTGTTTATTTCAACACATTGACATACTAATTCATTATAAATGATTCAATAATTTATTTAATTATCTTCTCATATTAATTATACTATTTTTTCCTTCTTTCTTTTAAAAAATATGGGGTATTACAATATTCCTCCTAATAAAAAGAATTACGTCCTTGGAATTCACACAAAACCCAATCGTAGTAGCAATATAACTGTACTTGTCTTTATACAGGATTTAATTATCATCAATCCGACTAACATGTCCATTTCATTACTATGAAATATAGGGTTCATATGCTCCTAACATCACAATCATTACTTGGCTTCAAATTAACTCATAAAAATACATATGTCGAGACGTTCGTATACCCAACACAGTTCATTAAATCAATGCCGTGTTCTAAGACACTTATGCAATTACTTTTTTAAAATCAACATTTGGACAAATGTAGGTCATACTCGTTCATTTCATCAAACTTATCGCGGGTTTCATAATCACTATCATTTCAGGCTGTTTCATTAATATGAAATATAAAAATATTAAATTTTTGTTTACTGTCATGTTTTATGAAAACTTATACAACTACTCGCTTTATGTCGCAATTTTCATATCTATACTACCTTGGATCAATAAAATCCTTGTATAAATATCACTAAACTCATCCTTATCAATAGTTTAGAATTTTTTTATCCATTACTCATTGGAAGAGAACCTTGAGTTCTTTAGGAATCTGGGCCCGGTGTTGCTGCATTTCTTGGACCTCGATTGAAGGTTGTCAATCTTACCATTTAGTTAGGCTAAGATGGCCATCAGATTGGGTTGTAAATTCGGTGATTGGTTAGTGTTCTCCTTGAATAGCTCGTGGAGGTAGATCCCAAATTCAGATAAATTAGTAGAAGAGGCGACGGAGCTTCAGGGTGGTTTTATAGATGACCGAAGACAATAAAGAGTCAGGCCAAAATTGAGTATGCGATCGACCTGAGAGGGAAAAAGATTCGAATTTATTTTTGAAAGAAAGAAGGAGAATTTTTTTGGTGTTTTTGAGAAAAAGAGGAGCAAAGATATCCTTACACATTTATCATTATATGTCAACATATTCCTCTATTCACACAGTTCATGTTAATATTTTATTCTAAAGTTTAAACTAATATCATTTGTTCTTCTTTTAGTGTTACCATAGAACCAATCGTTCACGTAATACCAAAAACATCCTCAAATCAATATATCTAAACACTAAAGTACCATCATATACATAGTGTCTTACAAAATCCATAAGTAACAATATATCATATTCTTAAATCCGTATACCATCGTGTAACTCAAAATCCAACCTATATTAAATATCGTTTTAGCATTGACTTGAAATCAAGGTTCTAAAAGATGCGGGGCATGATCGAGGCATGGAGGCCAAGCCTTATGCCTTAGAAGCCTAGGCGGGCCTTAGGTGTAAAAAGGCGCTTAGATCTTTTTTTAATATATTTTAACATTTCTAACTATAACAAGGCTATTAAAAATACTAAAATAGTACAAACATTAAACTATGTGTGAATATATGCAAAGTAAAATACTATTTTTTTAATACTAAGAAAAAAACAAAAAAAAAAATTAAAAAAAAAAGAAGAAGAAAAAACACGCATTTTTTTGGACGAGAGGTAGAGAAGTTTGCGATACCATTTGTCTTTTGATTACTTTGAATGAGATATTGGTCGGTTTTTTTTAAAAAAAGTCTTTAAAAGGTGATATCGTTTCACTAAAGCGTTTTTATTAAAAAAAAAAGTGCGCACAAGCCTTTTACCAAGAATAAGGCGTAAAAGGCTTAAGGCGAGGCATTTCTCCCAAGCCTCAAGCCTAGGTGCGCCTTTTAGAACACTAGTTGAAATACTGTTATTTTCCATCACTAATATATATCATAATATTATCTCGAATTTGGATAACTCCTTATCTTACAAATAAACTTTAATCTCCAAAAAGAAAAACATAGATCTAATTTATCTATCTAAACAATATCATTATTCCTATCGATAGAGATATAAATCTTTAAATGTATCAAAGATCAACACACGAAAAATTAGATGATCTTATAACCCTCGAGACCTAGGACAATACTCTTAATACCATTTTTAATACCCCTAGAAATATTAATTAAGGTTTCTATAGTTAATTAATAAATACTAGGAAGTGAAATGAATTAAAATATCAGTCTCAACATGTGACAGAAATATGAGATAATTTAAAATTTTCTTAATAAGAATAATAGATGATAAAAAACACTAGAAGTGCCATGGATAGAATTTTCAATTATTGATTTACTCCAAATACATTCAGTTTAATCTCTATATAATACAATATGACTAATCCAGAAGACAATGTCTCATATAAAACGACTGGAAGGAAAACTAAAGAATATAGGTAAGAAATTCTAAATGTCTAAAGAGTACCAACACTCTAAAATGATTTTCATGCATCTCAAATCCAACATTGGTCTATAGTTTCAATTCAACTTTAACTTTAAACCTGAAATGTTAGTCAATGAAGAGAGGGTCAAAACCCCATAAGTATAACAGTTACGTGGTCACAAATAAGGTACATGAACCCAATCATAAACAATAATTGTACTAAATATCACAGTAGAGTCATTTAATTAAACAAAGGGGTATATAACTACACAAAATAAAAGGATTTGTATGAGTAAGAGACAATCAATAATAAACAAGTCCTTATAATCCATTTTGTTAAGAGCAATAAACAATTAGTTATATAAATAATGAATCTATAGTTGTCTTAACCATGTATATAAATAATGAATTGTAGTTGTTAGTTTGAGTGTTATACCCCACCCTTATTGGTGTCATTTCATTTAGAATGTGTTCTTAATGAGCATATTTAATCTCGCACTAGTTCCCATAAATGAAGAAATAACTAGGACATAATGTAAACAATACCATAATTGGGATTTACCCCAAATAATTATATAATATAATTATAACAATATATAAATAGGGATTGCAACCCATTTATTTCAAGGGAAATAGTACACCAAATAATTCGTGAGTAGCTCCCATATATTACGGAGTCACTATCATGTAAGTATGCCATTTATTAGCTCAAATCTGCCTTTTATTAGCTCATGCAGACAAAATAAATTGATACACCCATCTTCCTTCACTCCATAACTGAAACACCCCTCTACCTTCACTCCATAAATCAAAACACCCCTCTTCTTGCCACTAGATAAATAAAATATAAATAACTATTACTCTTAATGGAGACATTCAACAGAATAATTAACCATGGCTCATTGAACCACTTTTTGCATAAGTAAATAGAGTGTTACCTATCATCATATAATTTTTTTTATGTATCACTACTCATTAGTATTCATTACCAATTCATTTGTTTAGAAATTGTCATTGTCTTTGTGTTTATCACGTTAACAAAGTTATATACCTTTAAAATATAGTCTCATGTTATTTACGTTTAGGATTTATTACCCTTAGGCACCTCTTTTATATATGACATCATCATGTTCCTTTTGTAGGGGATCCTTGTGTTACCCTACATATATCATACTATTGGGGAAAATAACTTAGGATTGATATTTTGAATGAGGAAAAATTCCAGCCCTAAATATCTTTGATTAATTATGAATTGAAAAGAAAAATAACAACTAGGATTAAAGATTTAACCTAGGGTTTCAAGAATCCATACCATTATAAATATTATTGTGATTCGTATGGGGAAATAAATGGAGATGATGAAATCCTTGTTTCCCTGCAAGGTATCCAAAAAATCTTGATTAAACCTTCTATACGCTAGGATCTTCTCGTGTATGATCCTCCCTAAAGTCAGGTAGGTGGGTGGTAACCTTTTAACGTGAAAACTCTTCCTAATGCGTGAGATATGGTCGTCTATCTCTATGCCTCTTCACAAAAACATGAATAGTATTTTCTTTCACCCCTCTTATACTCTAATGACATACTCGAGAAAATAAATATTGATGTAGGTGATACGAAAAGTATCGTTATTAGTGGAGAAAATAAATATTCCTTAACTTTTATCGATAATTACTCTAAATATGCATATACATAATTACATAAAAGTAAAGATGAGGTATTCGAGAAATTTTTGATTATTAAAGCAGAAGTTAAATCTCAAAAAAATTAAAAAATTAAAAATCCTACGATCCCATAGAGGTGGTGAATACTACCCAAATGAGTTTATACAATTTTGCAATACTTATGTAATAACCCATCAAGTTACGACACCATACATGCTGAACCAAAATGGAATCTCAAAAAGGGAAAATAAGACTTTACTTGAAATCGTCGATGCAGTGTTAATTAGTTATGGGTTGCCTTTGTCTATATGGGGTAAAGCAGTTTTTTCTTTATGTTAAATTTTAAACAAAGTGCCATTGAAAAATAAGGGAATTACACCATGTGAATTATGGTCTGATTGAAATTCTAATCTTAAAAGTCTCAAATTTTGGGGTTATTTTGGTTATGTAAGAAAACCCAAACCTAAAAGCCCCAAATTAGGATATAGGACTTGTAAATGTATTTTTATTGAATACTCTAAGCAATAGTACGACTTATCGATTTCTGAACCTTGAAACTAAAGAAATTATTGAGTTGGTAGATGTGAAATTATTTAAACATCTGACATAGTCAACTACTTTGAATCAATGTTTGGAAAACATTAATCTGACGGCTAATGCATCGCCTTCTATTTTCTCTTCATAACCAATATCTCATTTGGAATCAACGGATGATGTTGAAAAAAGAAGGACTAATAAACAAAGAACTGAAAAGAAATTTTTACCTGACTTTGTAATTTATCTTGCTGAGGGAAATGTGAATGAAACTAATAAAAATATTTTTTTTTTCTTATGTGGAAGATGAACTGACTACAGTTCATGAAGAGATAACATCAAAGAATGTTTTTCTTTTTTATTACCCTTCTCGTTTTGTAATAGGGATCACTATAAATGCCCACATTTCTATTGCTTTTATATAACTAGAGTATTAGGCTCGACCTCTAGCTTTAATTTCTACTGGAGATTATTTACTACGGAGAGGCCGTTTCTCATTTTTAATCTTTAAAAAAGTGTGTCGGGGTCCCGTCCCTCTTCTATATAAATAAATGATGAAATGAACTCAATTTTGTAAAATCAAACTAGAGTTATTACCGATCTTTCTCCTGGAGCAAAACCAATTTGATGCAAATAGATATTTAAAAGGAAATTAAATCTGGATGGGTTAATTAATAAATTTAAAGCAAGATCAGTTGCTAAAGGTTATAAACAGAAACATATAATTGATTATTTTGACAAAAATGAACATGTTGCACGTATCACTTCCATTAGGCCTTGTAAGAGTAGTATATTCGATGTGCTCCACGGGATATATTGTCTAAATTACTTAACCAAAATATGTTTTAGTCTTCGTTTAAGAGGTCACTAGAAAGCTTCAATAACAAACCATATTCACTCAATACTGAACCTCAATCACACCACTTAGGAAAAGGTATAAGACTTAGTGGACTTACATTCACCTTAGTTAATCTGTTTTTATAATTGAAAAATAATTTTAATTAACCGTTGTTTTATAATTTTGTCAAATACACATGCAAATATACTTTTCATATAAAAAAAATCTATTTTCTAAATAATTGCATCTCATTATGTATTTTTAGTATGAGAGTTCATGTGAGAAATAAAAATAATTTGAGTTTGCCTCAAAACATATCTTGAAAATCTTCTAAAGGCAAACTAGACAAAATCTCTAAACACATGCATAACTTGCCTCGCCTTAGTTTCACCACAGAGATGTCTTGCCTCGCTATAGTGAAACTTATCGCTGGCATTTTATTTCCTATATTTCACAATATCTTGACAATGACGCATCTTACTTCGCAGCAATTTTACTGCATTGATGATCCTCCTTGCTGCAGCGACATAGTCTCGTTGGTTGCTTGTGTCCCCATGCAAAAAGTATGGACTAGTGCGTGACTTGAATCGCTTCAGGTTCATCTTAGAAACACAATAGATCATTTTAACGATGCCTAAAGTCACTTTTGCATAAGATCTTTCTTTAAAATCTTCTTGGTAAGTGCGCTAAGTACAACGTTTTGGGTGACTTAGACCCTTAGATGACTATTTGACACCTTAAGAGTGTGAAACCTAACATTTGAGCCTTTGTTCATTTTCAAATCAAAAGACAATAAGTTAAGGTGTTGTCTACTCATCCAAACCAAGAGTGAGAGCTTTGAAGAAATATTTTTGCTGATACAAATATTTCATATAATTGAGAGAATATTTTTTACTCCTCTTGTCTATGTTCTTTCAAGCCATTGTTTTTAATAAAGATATATTTTCTTATCGTGTTTCAAAAATCTAATATTTATTGATGAGTAAATATTTTCTCTTCCATGGCTTGGAAAAACTCTTTTTGATATGTGAAGCTCAACACAACCCTTTGCAAACACCCCAACACACATATCTATATGATTCCCTCAAAGATCCTAAGTGTAGCATTTTGGTTTCCTGAAGGTTCAATTACGGAACATAAGTTTCTTTTACTTTGAATAAGAAAAGTTTAGGCCAAAGGATTTGAAGGGATTGGTTGCGAACCAAAACCAGTCATTGTTGTGTAACGTACTCTAGATGTTGGCACTCTCAATGGAGAATATGGTGGAAAAGTGGGTCTAATCAGTTTTAGCATCGTGAGATTGTAAGTCTATTTTTTCAAGTTGTAAATCTCTACCATAGTTCATTTGTCATTCTTATCGCCCGAGGTTTTCCCTATAGTGAGTTTTTCTCTGTTATATCCAATCTTGTGCTCTTCCAGAATCATTATCTTAATTAAGAAGATAAAACTTGAGAGATTCTTAAACTTAGTAAAATATTTTGTCACATAGACTTTTGGATTGATAAACTCTTTTGTAATAATATATTAACAAATCTTTTTCTTGAATTAGGTGAATTAATTTTTATTTGGGTAGCTACCATCGAGAGACACACTCTCAACTGGTATAAGAGAGGGTCTCGAAGTTTTATATGCAAAAATCTAGGTATAAATTATTATTTTTTTGTGATCAATGGATGAAAGTTCAACCCTCCAACCTATTCAATTTTATGGTAGAAATTATTCCTAATGGAAAGCCTATAAAACAACATATTTAATGTCAATGGATGACGTATATGGAATAGTGTGATTGTGGGATGGGCTTGTCCCAAAATCGTTGTTGATGACATCTATATTGATAAGATTATATCTAGCTGGGATGATAATGATTTAAAGGGGACAGGGTGGAACATAAAGGGACTTAATGCAATTTTGGTTGCATATTCCCTAACGAGTTTAAATGTATAATCATATGTGCAATGTATATGGAGGTGTGGTAAGTTCTATTAATGACTTACTAAGGAACCTCCACCGTGAATCACTCTAAGACTCAACAGCTTACCACCCCTTTCAAACTTCTTTCCATGAAGGAAAATAAAAATTTTGATGAGTTCTATGTCAAGCTGAATGACATAGTTACCTCTATCTTTGCTTTGGGTAAGATTATAAAAGATAATAAAATTCTTGATAAAATATTATGGTCTCTTCCCCTAGGTTCCGTGGTAGAGTGGATGCCGTTGAAGAGGTTAAAGCCTTGCTTTCGAAGCCAATATGTGTAGACAAATTGGTTGACTCTTCCAAACCTATGAAGTAAATTTATCTTATCGCTAAGGAGTGCCTCCTAAAAAAAAAGGATAAAAATATATATTTAAGTATAGGAAAGCATCTACCAATTTTAGTTGCCATGATGTTAGTGCGGATGATATGGCATTTCATACTAAATTTTAAAAAAAGTGGGAAAAATAATTTTAGTCTAAAGGCACACCCCAAAACTCTCTGCCTAGACTTGAGATTAGTCATGTAAGTGGAGAAAAGAAAGATAAATCTCTAAGGACCCACACGTGTTTTATGTCTGGTGTTCAAGGGCATATGTCGAAGAAATGTCCCTCAAATATGAGTCGTGATGGTGGTAAAAATGTATATCAAACCATTTTTAGTGATGATGATTCAGACTCTAAAGTTGACTCTTAAGAATGCAACTACACCACATTTGTGGCAAGAGAGAAATTTAATGGGTTAGATAATTTAGATGATTTTGATGTTCCACTTCTGTCTAATGAGGAAATGACTATTCCTAGATCCTCTCTGACCACTATTGATGAAGAAGATGAAAATGAACTTTAAGCGAACTATGTAAGGATTTACGAGGAGTTCATAGACCTCGAAAGCCATAACATGGAACTCTCTCCCAAGTTAGCCAATGATGATAACCAAATGTCTATGGTGAGTAAGAGTTGTTGGAATGATTTTTTGGTTCCACACATGGCGAGTAGTGCACCACATTTTAGAGTAAGTTCCATTGAATTTCTTTACATGGAGATTGATTTCCTTAGGATGAATCTACACGATAGCGAAACTCAAGAATGCTCCTAGAGAACCAAATCTCTTTTCTTGAGACCAAATTTAAGATGAATATGGAGGGTAGGTCTCAAAAGTTGGATAAGATCCTTTTTGGTTCCAAGTTATCCACTATGGATAAACGAGGACTCGATTTTGAAAGTGATAGTTCTATGTCTAACTAAGCTTTCATAGCATCCCAATACATTTTTCCATCTCCCATTAGTGAATATTCAACTCATTCTATACCCGAAGAAAGTCAATGGAAGGTGACTTTATTGTGTTTTTATTGCAATAAGGAAGGACACGTGAAGGAGTTTAGCTTTAGACTTAGGAAGCAACAACTCAAGTTCCCCGTAGACCCACCATACTTTAGGTGCATACATTATAATAAATTAGGCCACCTTAAGGAGTTTTGTGTTTTTCTTCAACCTGGTTCACATTTAGGTGACTTTGATAAAGGTAGAAAGGTCGATAGACAAGATAAGAAAAAGTTGGAAGTCCTTCAAAAGGTTTTTTCCAAAGGAAATGGGAAAGAAAAAATGATTGATCCTACCACACTTCCCAATTCGGTTCCTAGATCCAAATATTTAAGAATTGATCTGGATAGGATTTCGAAACATGCTATTGATAGAGAATAACTAGAATTCCTAGAAAAACGTGCCAATGATTGGTCCTCGTTTAAGAAGAAATATAAATCTTTTAGTTTAGGTGTCTTAGAGTATTTGATTTAATCTTTTTAGAAGGCATCTTGATTTCTCTCTATCACTATTTTTACCCTTTAGATATGATATTTTTCTTGTTCATACCTTTAGATTTTGGGCCTTGTACAATATTGGTCTTCTATGCATGCTAGGTATTATTTTGTCCTTTGAGATTATAAATGCAAATCTACATTCCTAGTTATTGTGCTAGTGGTTCTATTTATAACTTCTAATACTCCATACTTAAACAATATAACTGTAATTGCCTTGGTAAATTGAAATTTCTATTTTAGATTATTTTTCATAACTCATCCACTTTTACATCGCACAATAAACTTGAGCATTTCCATGCAAAATATAATGAAGAGATTTGTTTTCTACTTCTACTGAAAATTAAAGTTTTATGCGATTTTGATGAAATGGTGTCATTTTCAATCCTTTTATGTATGAGAGTTTTATTATCATATATATGTGCAAAATCATGAGTGATGATGTGGTAAGGGCTGAAAATTTTGGTCGTGAGAACTACCGTTGAGAAATTTAAAATAGTTCCCCCACCCTTTATAATGTATGAGCAAAAGCCACCACATGAAATTTTTTTATCAAAATCCATGTCTCACAAATTTTTATCTATTCAAAATTGAGTAACATCAACGATATGAGACTTAAAGGTTTTAATCACGAGTCTCTATTTGAGGGAGAAAAAATACACTTGAACCTTTTTATTTATTTTCAAAGAAAAATTAGGCTTTTTCATTAATGCATAAAGTCAAAAAATTTCAAAAGGGAGTTCAAACATTGATCTTCATTGTTCGATTTTACATGTTAGTGTTAATTTTATTAACTTCCTAATACGATTTGTGTCTTTTAATCCCTCTATCTTTAATATGGCTTTAATTTGACAGTATTTTTTTTAAGAGGAATGGAATCCCCAATTTATTAACTATAAGGTAGAATAGCCCTACGTAGATGGCATTACAATCAACCGAAGATTCAAACAACTTAAAGAAGTAAAAGAGGTGGCAAAGAACCACTACTTGAAAAATCTAATGGAAGGCATTCCTAGCTTATCCATTGTGAATTGACCTTTAGAAGATTTGGGCAGCTCCAAAACTTGGTTGAAAATAGTGAATTTCTTGCTTAAAAATCCATGATTTGCCAAACTATCAGCAGTAAAATTAGTTTATCTCCAACAATGCACATATCCACTTGAACTTTAATTTCCTTGATTTCATTGATAATATCATATATATTACAAGGAGGTTTATGAATCAAACCTTTAAGAATATTGATCAGAAGTTGAGAGTCTGATTCTACTATAATATGATCAAGGTTGAGAGACACACAAAGCTTTAGACCCTTCAGAATTGCAATGCATTCAGTCCTGTTATAAGAGATGGATCCTTCAATTTGACATTAAATTATTGAATACTAAAACTATTCTTTTTGTAGAGTATTTGACATAACTAAGAACCATTGTATGATCCTTTATAGCTTGTTTGGTCATTAAAAATGTATTTTAAGGATTAAAATGTAACTTTTTTATAACTAAAAATCTATATGTACATTTCCTTTTCTTTGTTTGTGTTATTTTTGTACAACTTTTATCGCATGAAGCTGTTGCAGCCTATGTTGCCGGAGCTTCACTACAGTGATGTTGGTGCGGTTTACGAGACATTTCTGACTGCAGCGACAACAACTGGGAGTTTTAAAAACTCTCAAATCAAGGCTGTTTTAGGACATTACCCATTTTCTCTGTAAAAACCACTTTCACTATTAGAGATATCTCATACCTTCCTCCTATTTTAGATCTTGTAAATCCTTTAGGTTGTATCCACCTCACTCTAGTGGATTAAATCATCATCTTGATAAGATTTTGTTCCATAGATTCTTTGATTTAGTTTTTTAGGTCTCTGTGATAGTTGTTTTGATAGATTTTGTCTAAATATTCTCTACAATTGATAAGTTTCCACTTATCTTGATTTTACGATTGCATCTCTTGAGTAAGTTTTAGTGTGTATAGGATGTTCTTGACATTTTTAGAGTTTGTCTACTCATAGTGCTAGTATAGGATCCTTGGTCATCATTTTCATATCTCAGAGGATTTATGTTATTTGATCTTGGTGTGTGATTTAGGCTATCTTATGGCTCCTAAATCAAGCTCTTGTGCCTCGACTTCCACCAAACACTCCAGATTTGATGTACTCTTCGCCACACGTTTCGTGTATTAGAAGAGATCACTAGATTTGGAATATTTTTCCAACACACGTTTACACGAGTTTTTGGGTAAACATATTAGTCTAGTATTTTCTCTCAAACCAGATCATATTATCCCAATATGGTGAGAGAATTTTATTTTACTCTTGTAGGTGGTAAGGATTATTAAGGCAATAGAACTTTTTTACCAAAGTGAGTGGAATTCAAGTGAAACTTTCTTATAAGTGGATAAGCAATCACTTTAGTGTTCCATAGGAAAATCATCCCAAATATCCTTATGAGAAGATTTGAGTGGACCTAACAGCCGGGATGCTATCACTCTTTTGAGCGAAAACTATTGTTCGAAATGGAACAATAGGATTTTTTTGCAAGTTTATCTTGCTAAATACTTATACACACTCAATCTGGTTGTTTGTTCTCATATTTTTCCCACATACCACCCTCACAACGTAAATTCCAAATGTGCACTATTATTGTAAGCCATTAGTCCGGGTGTCAGTATGTGTTTGTGTGACTTGATCTTGGACTGGATCTTTAATCACACTAAGGAAAATTTTAAGTTTCATGCTTCAACCTACGGTTGTTTGATTTTGTATTTTCTTTTGGAACTAGCATGCAAACCTGCGATGCGGGGCCGTTTTTAACGAAATTGTTAAAATATATACTAAAATACCAAATAATGTTTTTGAAATCATAATTTTTTTTATGACGTGTAGAAAATTTTCAAACATAACCCTAAATGATAAAATAAAAATTATAATTTGCTTCAACTAATAAAAAAATAATTATGCTTTGGTTTTCTTCAAATTCAATGATATTCCTAAAATCTTTTTCTTACCCACTGATGTCTAAAAATTTAATTTACAATAAACAGAAACATGGAATCAGTAATTAGAACAAATTAAATATTAAATAGATAAATTAACCATTTTTACGAGCTTGACGACCAACATCTCGAACAATTAGAAAAACAAAGCTATACGATGCAAGATATATCAGGGTAATAGGGTATGGTAGTGCAAATTTGAGTGTTAACCGTCATAGCAATCTCCAAATATAACATAATCTACGTTTTTTTTGTACACGTTGAACATACCCGTAGGTCGATCTAACAACAAATGATATTTTACGGTGAATTGTGAATTACAGAGATGAGAGGAATATGATGAACCTCATTTATTTTTTAGATAAATGAAAACAACAATTAAGTATTCATGCCTAAATTAAGTGGGTTTGATGGTTAAATATAAAATTGAATAAGTTGAAAGAAATTGTTAGAAAGTGGCATAAAATTAGATCTGTCCTAAAGTAATTAGAACAATTTAATTGAACAAAGAAAGGCTTACAATCATTAATGAAAATAAAAGTTGACAAATTATATGAAAAGGACATGAAATCTCCAACAACGCATAAAGAGAGTACCTTAGAGAATAGTGCAACTATAAGAGCTCGTATATTGGTGGTTTTTTCTTCGTATGTTATGTTGACTTGGGAAGAGGGTTTTATTGGAAATAGAGATGAGAGGGACGGGTCATTTGAAGAGTCATGAATTTGTAAAGGTGTATTAGAATGTGAAAATTTTTAAATTAAAGTATTCTAATTTTGTTATTATGTGGAATATAAAAATATTTTAGTGGATTAACTTAATTTGAGTCATTAAAATTGTACACGTGTCTTCTTGTGGAAGCGAAAAATGTCGGCACATAGTTTCACTGTCAACTTTAGTTATATACTATAATGTGGAGTTCCTTTGCTTCCAAGGGAAGTTGAGGAAAAATCAAACTTTATATTGACTATTCATTCATATTTTAAGTCAATTGCTCATCTTATCGACCTTGATGACCTCACTATACCACCACATGTCACTCCTACACCACATCCTCCTCTCGTCCCAACATAACGAGTATCTAGTTCATTCCCTTTAACTAAAAATAAGTTGGATTCTATATTTTCTTGGATATCCACTCAATTGGGTTTTAGTTTGTGTAAAAGGGGATCCTCTGATACCAATTTGGGATTGCAAAATAATCACAAGGGTGATTTCAAATAGAAATTTCAATACCAATTTTAAATGCGGAAGGTAATTTTAAATATATTTAATCTTTTTATGCTAAACATGCATATGTGTGTGATAAAATAAATAAATCAAACAAGCGATCAACTCAGGCCAAGTTTCAGGAAAAAATATCAAAGGGAAAAATATTTATTCACTTAGAAATTTATAAGACAGTTGACTTACAGACTACTTGATAACTGCCACAAGCATAATGTGCTAATGTTTGTAAATTTCTAATGAACAACTATGATCCTCTTAAGAATCACATGACCGAATCCCTCCGTCAGCCTCAACCTTTGTCTTCAGCAGTGAATCCCCGCAGGTATCACAAGTCAGCAATGGGGATCCTCTCCACAAAAGGTGTATGTAAAGATACAAAGCATTCCAGGGTTTAAATAATTCACAAGAACAATATTCAAGGATGTTTTATTGTGAATTAAATAAGTGTTTTTCAACACAAAACTTAAAGAACTTTCACAAAAGTTATGCAGAGACGAATGTGGCAAAAATCTTAAACGTCCTGAACACGAAACATGTATTTATACAAAACTTAAGGTGATACATCATTCAAACGATATTTTAATTTCATTTGAATGATATTGAAATCTCTTTTATAGTCCCTTTCGAATGACCCTTTCAAATGACTTTGAAAAAACAAAACAGAACGCTCTTGTTTAAGCCATATGAGGTCATGGGCATCAAACGAGGGATCAAACGACATGAGGATATGGATTGAACGACATGAGATCGCGGTTTGATCGACATGAGCATGTGGTTTGAATGACATAAATGATTTTTAAAACTCCGCCTACAGAAATGTCATAAAATATTTTAAAGTTTGAAAATGCTTCTTTTTTATTAAAAAAATCAGTTTAGAAAAGTATCCCAATGCTTAGTAATAAATCTAAGTAACAGAAAACTAAATTCATACCAAAATATACCTCATATCGCATAGATGTTGAAGATGATTGAGATTTGAATCTGTCTTCGTGAACGTGAATTGATTTTATGGTTGTAACGGGATATGACATACTTAATGTAAACTAGGAACAATGGAAAATATGTCTTTAAAGTTTGATATCATTATTTTGTTTGATGAACTCTTCCTTCTACAATGACACTCAACAACAATTTGATATGTATGCTAATAATGTTAGGGATGCCCTTCATAACTCTTATAGCGAGCTTATTGATTTGTGTGTCTTTGGGATGTTAAAAAGGAAGAAGAAATGTTGTCATTTTTGTATGTTTTAGGTTTGATTTAAAGTTATTTGAATTTTGGTTCAAATTGATCATATACATTGTAATCCTTATAAAATCTTAACTTTTAAATGCTTGGCATCTTTTAGCATTCCGTATATTTTTTTTTGATATAGTTTATCTTCCTATATGTAATTTAACTTATTGATCTTAGGCATTCACTCTCATGATTATATCTTGCCTAGACTAAAATGTTAATTATTCACTAATTGTATGCTTTTTACTTATTTATTGGTTTGATTTGCATGTTTTACTCTCTTAAAATGCTTCATGAACTTTCTCCTACTATGTTCTTAGTTATTTTCTTTGTCGTTTTTCGTGGCTAAATGGGTGAGAGATTTATAGATAGGAGGAGTGTAGTTATTAAAGCATATTCGATTCCTATATCATGTTTGTTAAGAGTAATTGTGTATTTGATGGAGTTATTTTATATAGATACTATGTTTATGTTCACAATGTTATATTCACAAGTTCATATTTATCATATTTTCTTGTCATATTTCTTCACATTCACACGTTGATGAGTTTGCTAGTGTGTAACAGGAAAGTTTGAACAACAACTCCTTGAATATGGTTGATTCTCTTATAGTGATTAGTTACTTGAAATAAATGTAAATTTCTATTTCAGTATTTTCCCTTAGATAGGGAAGTCGTGAAATGATAGATTTCCTTCTTTTGCTTACAATTTTTCCTTTTATGTTTTATCACGGAATTCTATAGGGGGGATTATTAGAGTATAGTATATCCAATGTGCTCCGTGAAATAGATTATTTGAATTCCTTGACCAAAATATGTTTGATTCTTTATCCAAGAGGACACCGAAATGTTTTCTCAACAAATCGAATTCACTAAATACTGAACCTCAAGCACACCACTTAAGAAAAATGTATAACACTTAAAGGACTTAAATTAACCTTAGTTAATTTGTTTTATAATAAGAAATCTTTTTAATTAGTATTGGTTTTGTAATTTTGTTATATACACATGCAAATATACTTTTCATTAGAAAAATCTATTTTATAAAGAATTGCATCTCTTTGTATATTTTAAATACGACTGTTTATGTGAGAAACAAACATATTTAGAGTTTGACTTAAAACATATCTTGAAAATATTCTACAGGAAAACAGGATAAAATCTCTATACACATGCGTGACCTGCCTCGCCTCGTCTTTACCGCAATGACGGCTTTCCTCACTGCAATGAAACTAGTTGCTGGTATCTTCTTTCCCATATTTCAAAATATCTGGACAAAGGCGTGACTTGCTTCGCAGCAATTTTGCCTCATCGATGGTCTTCCTCATTACAACGACATTGTCTCGTTGGTTGCTTGTATTCCAGTACAAAATGTCTGCACTAGCTTACGACTTGCCTCAAGCTCATCGCAATGACGCGATAGCTCGTTACAGATACCCTGTCACGACATGTGTCTACGACACCAAAAGTCATTTTTCTATAAAATATTTCTTTAAGATCTTCTTGGTTAGTGTGTCAAGTATAAATTTTTGGGTGACTTAGACCCTGATGTGACTATTTGACACCTTAAGATTTTGAAACCTAGCATTTAAGCCTTTAAATATTTTCTAATTAAAAGGTATTAAGTTAAGGTGTTGTCTACTCTTCCAAACCATGAGTGAGAGCTTTTTTTTCAAATAAAAATATTTCATATATTTGAGAGCAAATTTTTTCACTCTTCTTCTATAAGTTCCTTCAAGCCATTGCTTTTAATAGATATATATTTTCTTACCATGTTTAAAAAATATAATCTTCATTGGTGAGTAAATATTTTCTCTTCATTGGCTTGAAAAAACTCATTTTGACATTTAAATCCCCACACCCTTTGCAAATACCCCAATACACATATCTATAAAATCCCCTTAAATATCCTAGGTGTAGCATTTTGGTTTCTCCTTAAATTCCCTTAAATATCCCTTAAATTCCCCAATATACATATCTTGAAGAAGAAATGTTTGGGCCAAAGGATTCGAAGTCATTAATTGGGAACCAAAACAAATCGTCGTTGTGTAATGTACTCCGGATGCTGGCGCTCTCTACGGAGAATATGGTGGGAAAGAGTATTTAGTTGATTGTAGCATCATGAGGCAGTAAGTCTATTTATTCTTGTTATAAAACTATACCATAGTGTAATTTTCGTTGTTATTATCTGAGGATTTTTCGTTAGTAGGTTTTTCCCTCATACATCCGGTCTTGTGCTTGTTTTTCTCTTTTCACATATTTTAGAATTATTATCTTAATTAAGAAGATAAAACTTGAGAGATTCTAAAACTTAGTAAAATATTTTGTCACAAAGACTTTTGAATTGTTTAACCCTTTTGTAATAATAAATTAACAAAAAATTTTCTTCAATTAGGTGAATTAATTTTTATTTAGGTAACTACGGTCAAGAGGCACACTCTTAGGCTTTTAACATCTCTTGCTTTTAATCATAATTTGTTGATTCATAAAATGTATGTAAAAACCACTTTTCAAAATGGTTATTTAGAAGAAAAGATTTATACGAAACAACCTGAAGGGTTTATTTTTGCTGGATATGAAAAGAAAAGTGTGTAAATTAGTAAAATCTCTACATGGCCTAAATTAAACTCCTATGAAATGCTATGAAAATTTTAAAAATATAAGAAGAACGTGTGTTTCTACAATAACTGATGCTAATAAATGTATCTATATTAATTTTGAAAATGGTGTTGGTGTCATTATTTTCTTATATGCGGATTACATGCTTATATTTGGGTCAAGTCTCATATATGTGGAAGAAACTAAAAGGGTTCTATCATCAAACTTTTATATGAACGATCTTGGAGAAGTTGATGTTATTTTAGGAATCAAAATAGTTAGAAAAGACAATACATTAACTTGATATCAATCTCACTATATAGAAAAGTTTCTTAAGAGAGATAATCATTTTAAACTTAAGCCAGCTGTAATACTCCGTATTTTTGTGTATTTAGAATTTAATTAATTGAGTAATTAATTAGAAAATACGTTTAATTTAAATTACGTGAGTAGAGTAATTTAATATTAGTTTATATTTAAATTACGGTGGTATGGTAATTTAATGTGATTTAATATTCAAATTACGTGAGTCAAGTAATTTAATGAGATGAAATTTTAGTTATGATTATTAAGTGATCGAATAATAATCGTGGTATTCAAATATTAATCGAGAAATAGAGACTGATTAATATACGATTTAAATTTACTAAGAGTGAATGGTAAATATTAACAGTTAAATATGATATACGTCATAGCGAGTGATATGGACGTATTTTATGTTATCTCACCGAGAGTCGCGCATTAGACTATGGTGAGGTGGGAAATGAGAAATATATTTTAGGTTATTAGAATGATAATTTAGAGGTCATGGGTGAGTCCGAAAGGGGAGAATTAGTCAAAATAGTATACTCGGGGATGTTAATTGAGTCACAGGTCGATTTTGGGCCAAACCGGCACCTTTGGAGGGTAATTTAGTCATTTTAAAAATAGAGGCTAAAGGACCTACGAAAATTAGAGCCTTATATCTGATGATTATAAATGGTGGACTAGGGTTCTTAACACAAAAAGCTTAGAGAGACCATTAGAAGGAAGAGAGGAACCATTCCTAAAAGCTTAAGGAGGATTCTTGAAGGTTTGAAAGAGGTGTTGCCTACGAAGCACCTAAGGAGTGAAGATTTTAAAAGGCAAACATCAAATCATCATCCTCACCCATGAAATCAGACCCTAAAGTGAATAAGGCAAGTGTTTATTGCAATTAATTGAAGTTATAATACCCTTGTAATTGGGGTTTCAATCATATGATGATATTGATGAATTCTTGAGAAGAAAACTTTAATTAAATGCATGTTGGGTAGGAAATTGCATGTAGAATGATTTCAAATCTGTAGAGATATTGATATTGAAAGATATGGGTTGTATTCCACGAAATAAATATGGGTATTGATGAACAGTCATAGATGAATATGAAAACTTAAGGTTTTAGAGGATGGAAAGAATAAATCCCTTCTTGCATGATTATTGTAATGTTTTTGTCACACCTCGCAAAATTCGACAGACGAGGTGGCCAACCACCGCACCCGAGCTATGCCGGGCGTGATCTAAATAAATACCATTCTTAGCACGAGACAGATATGAGACATAAATAAATCAGTCCATTAGATAAATAATTGAATCAATCTCAAATGATCATAAACAACTAAGCGATAAAAGATCCAACCATGCTAACTCCGAATAAATCCAATCTCCAAAATGATTAAATGAAATCTGAATAATAAAGATCCGAAAAATCCAACATAAATACTCTAAACAACTTTGGAACCGAATGGCCTAATAAAACTCCAATGATGTCTCATAATTAAATACGACTGGAAAAGAAAGTCTTACTAAACTATGCCATAAAAATAAATAACTCTAGCTGTACCTCCAAACGATAAACTCCGATAAACTTATGCAGCTTCTCCAATTCTAATCCTGAAAAAAATTAGTCAACGCATGGGTCAGAGCCAAATTTTCGAGAAAGAATACACACTACTCCCCTCAAATAGGATCCTTGAACCCAGACAATAGCATTATACGTTATAAA
Organism: Sambucus nigra; assembly: GCA_949130495.1. Classification (NCBI taxonomy): domain Eukaryota; kingdom Viridiplantae; phylum Streptophyta; class Magnoliopsida; order Dipsacales; family Adoxaceae; genus Sambucus; species Sambucus nigra. The sequence goes on from OX422213.1 coordinate 189,786,796, forward strand.
TATCACAATAGAATATTTTAAATTAAATGAAATAATTAAACGCGATAAATATAAATTACTAACTATCCAAAGGAATCCCCATTTAAAAGGCACACCAATATGATTTTAAAATTCCCAAGTTCCACGATGTTAATTTATTAAATTAATCAATTTTTATTATTGTTCTCACTTTTTATTAAAGTGTCACACTTCCCCTTATCAATCTCCCTCTGACTCGTTTAAACTGTCGGTCCCGACACATTATGTCGCAATATATTTTAATACCGGTTTTTATCTTAGGCATTAATTCTCAATTTCTTAATTTATAATCACCCCACCCTTTCAATCGATGTGAGATCCTCAAAATATCCCTTAGTCCCATAACTAAAGGTCCCAAAGTTATTATTACGTCCTACCCTATGTATAGGAAAAATTTCTATCCTAAACTTCGATTTAGTCTCATGCCCAGGCTAGCGTAACGATGAAAAAGTACCAAAAATCAGCCCACCCCCAAGATGATAAAAATGCAATAATTTACCTTCACTAGTCCCATACCTAGAAGGCGTAAATCATCAAAAGGCCTACCCACTAGTACCATACCTAGAAGGCATCCTAAAATATAGGGAGAGCAAAAATTACCCAACAACCCGTCATTACAAAGGAAATATAATAATAGCAACAAGTCACACAAACAAGCATAATTAATCAACGTATAAAACTATGCATGATAGTTCAATTCAATTCAACCTTAATTTAATTATCACCTCGACATAAACATCCAATTAATCTCATTTAATTATTTAATTTAAATATACCGCTATTTCATCATTTAAAGCATAAAATTCTAATTTTATTGTTTCGACACAAATTACATGAGTTATACGCCCCCCAATCCATTTATTTTAAAACTAGGGTTTTTCTACATGCAACCTACACCAACAAAATCCAAAATCACTCACGAATCCTACGTACCCAAAGGGTTATGAATATTATTCAGATTAAAAGATTTTATAAAAATAGCCTCATAGTTAGTGTCCACTTTTTCTAATTAAGTTACTATTTGTTTTTAAGAAAACATGTAATTAAGTGTTTAGACGACACTTAAAACGTATAATACTAAAGGAAAAGAATAGAGTATTCATGTCTGTGAAGATTGTGTTGAAAATCTGATTAGAAATATGGATTTCTCTCAAAAAATTAGCAAAGAAGTGCTCTTGAATCAATCTTGATTAAGCCCCAATTAAGCCTTCCAAAACTTGTGACAAAAAACCTGATTATGAAGAAGGTTGATGATTATGAGTGAGAGGAAAAATATTTGGAAGTGTTCTCTGGCGAAAAACTTGAGAAAAAAATGATTATGATAAGTTCCCCTACGAATTAACAAGGTTATATAGTGATTAGGAGTTCTAATCCTACCCAAACTCTAATTAAAAACAAATGATTTCTGGGACCATCGATCGATCTATGAAAATCATCGATCGATCGATCATGCCTAAAATCTGACAGGTTCCCTTAAAAATGCCATAAGGCAAAATATAAAAAAAAAAATCATACAAAATCCGTTTTAACTCCGATTTTAATTCCGCTTGAAGTTTTGTTCTTCTAAAATCATAACCAACATTTTTAGCCAATAAAAATTATTAAATTCAAAAATCTATTTTTTTCGAATATTCCAATTAATTAATTAAAATAATAAATAAAAACACGAGGTGTTACATACTTCCCCACTAGTAAAGAATTTCGTCCTCGAAATTAGACGAAGCATACTCATCAACGCGTAATTCTCGCAAAATGAAATAAGACTCACATATGCCTACACCGTAAAATTACACAAATACGCGCCCATACACCAAATCTACCCGAACGCAATCCTTAACAAAATACAATATATATAAGTATTTAAGAAGGTATTACGTACCGCGATATGCCACTAGCCACGCAATATATCCTGCTCCGACTGAACCTGAGGTATATAGCACCTCCCATAACTGATATTGGTTGGTGCAGTGACCACCCCCTGTGCTCCTGACGCTGCCGGTGCTAATGGTGCTGCTGGCGCCCCCTTAATGCTAACTATTGCTAAGACTAGAGGCCTCAGTCCCAGCTGCCCCTGAAATCCTTGCTCTTGTTGTCCTTGCGTACCTTGACCTTGTTGGGCTGGTTCTTCTTGGTTTTGTTGGCCCGCTCTCTTGTAACACCTTGCCGCTGGATGTCCTACTTTTCCACATACAAAGCATTCACCCCTAAAAGGTCCGAAACGCCTAGTATTGGCTTGATCCTCTCCTTGACCTTGTTGTTCCTGATTGGTCATCTGCCTCTTTCATGTTTGATCATTGCGACCTTTATTCTCACCTTCCTATCCATTAGACTCTTATCTCTTTCCCAACTTCTTTTGATAACTGGCTAAAAATGTTGGTTATGATTTTAGAAGAATAAAACTTCAAGCAGAATTAAAATCGGAGTTAAAACTGATGTTATATGATTTTTTTTTTATATTTTGCCTTATGGCATTTTTAAGGGAAACTGTCAGATTTTAGGCATGATCGATCGATCGATGATTTTCATAGATCGATCGATGGTCCTAGAAAACGTGAACAACAAGAATTTTTGAGGAGTTGTGGTTTGATTCAAACTCTTATATTTTTACCTTATAAAAAGGGATCGTTGGCTATTGTCTTGGAACAGAGTTGGGGCACAAAAATACTAAAAAAATATATTTTATTTCCTCTCTTTTTATACACAAACATGCCCTTTAATTTATGCATTCAACCTTAGGTTTTTGGAGGTGTTCTTGGGGCTATTTTGAGGTTGTTCTTGGAGGAGTGTTTAATGATTCTTGGAGCAGATTTTTTATGGCTTATTATGTGACTCCTGGGAAGATTCTTGTTGGTATCTTTTGGTGGTTTAAGGTATGGGGTTTTACACAATATGCTCCTTAATCTCGCAAGTATTATTCTCGTTGTTTTCTTGTGATTATTGACTCATATTTGAATTGATAAATTCATTTGGAAATCTAGAAATATTTGTTGGAATATAATTTCGATTCATGTGGTATTATATTTGGTGTTGAGCATATTGCCATGATATTTTAATATGCCACGGAGGTTGGGCACCCGCCAATATTCCTTTTTCCGGATATGCTTAAAAATGCATATGCGCGGTACGGTGGTGAGGCCCGGTGACCCGATTAATGTGTTGTTGAGAAATTATATTGATATAATTGATTATGATATTCGCTTTTGATTTGAATATTCGTATTCGTATTGTGATGTTTTATTCACTGCTAATATTTGTTGAGCATCTTTCCTGTCGTATTGTGTACTTCCACATATTTTCTTTTAGTGGCAGGTTAGCACGGATTTTTAGGCGCTTTGGATTTGGTTGGGATGATTTATAGCGAGGATTACTTTGGGAAGATTTTAATACAAGGGAGAAGACTTGTATTTATTTATTTTGATGTATAGAGCATTGGAGATTTGTTTTACTTGTTGTATTTAATCGAGAGACTTGTATTTATTTGAAGAGATTCAAGATTAGTGGTTTCTCTTTTGGTGTTGTGAAATTTAGATGCACTATACCTTGTTATTTATGGATTTGGATAGTTTTTATCGACAGTAACGCTCCGTTATCTCTCCCCGGGCGGGCGAGGTGTTACAGTTTTGAGAAAAGAATTACGTTAGAATCTATCCTAATGCATGTAGAACTGGTTAGGAATGTTTAGTTGAAACCTTAGTGTAGAGTAATGGAGGTTGGTACTAGATCATGGGAAAAAATGCATGAACGGATGAGGGTGGTGAATTGTAGAGAAGGGGATCGATCCGGGTTAAAAAAAGGATCTATCCAGTAAAAGAAAAAGGGGGTCGATCCGGTTTAAAAAAAGGATCGATCCGGTATTTGGTCAGGTTCCCAAAAATTATGTGTTTTCCCTTTTTGACTTACTTCTTCTAATTTATTATCGTGTAAACGTTTAAAACCTTACTAAGGTATTTTGGGGGAATTATTAATACTATAGTAGGCCTGATTAGGATTTGTAGATTTATCTTAGCAAGCGAAGTAAGATGGAAATCAATTGGGATAAATTTAGGTCGTAAATTGTCGGATAGTGAAATAATAATTTACGGGAACTTCGGATGGACGATATGTATACCAGTAGAGTAAGTTAGGCTTAGCTACTGAAAATACAAAGGGGTTAACTAGGTCCCTTAGAGTTGGGAGAATACTCGAGAAGATGCGATAACGAGAGAAATCGTAAAATAAACTGTACGGTAAGTATTAGAGAAATATATTACGTACTAATATGAATAATTAGGTTGTGTGAATACCTATAAGTTATGTACTTAGGTTATGTGAAATACCTAAAGTACTTATATAGTATTGGAGTCGATGATTAGACCGGGCCAATACTTTTATATAACATTTACCATTGGATTCGATGATTAGACTGGACCACTGTAAATGAAAGGATAATTGGAGTCGATGATTAGACCGGGCCAATAATCCGTATAGTGTATATTGTGAGTGAAATATTCACTATATTAATAATCAACTTGAGTGAGATAGTAGATATTTAGATGCTTTTCATACATCTAAAAATATAAGTTGGGAGAATTGGAGACGATGATTAGACAGGGCCAATGATCCTTATAGTCTATATTGTGTGTGAAATATATAATATATGAACAATCTTCTAGGGGCAAAGTAGTGGATAGTTAGATGACGTGTATACATCTAAAAAGTAAATTAAGTTAAGAAAACTTAATTGGAAAGCTATAATATTATATAGTGAACATCTAATGAATATGAAAAGGCTCCTTGGTGTGTACTTTAGGTAAAAATAACTTTGTTCCAATTTTTAGTTAAAACCAATTTTAACTAAGTGATTAAACCCTAAACATGCATCTAAGTGATTAAATTCATTCCATGAATAAAGCATGCGGTAAAACAAACAATTTCAGGAAAAATCCTCGAAGGGAAAAACCTTTTTATTTCACTATAATTTGTAAGACACAACTTACACGGATTATAATGAAATAGGGTGACATACGAAATACCCACAGGTGTCGATTTCGATGTTGTCGGCTGGCCTCCCGCAAGAACTCCAGATGGTCAGCAATGGAAAAGAAAACAACTTCTCCACAAGTTACTTCATAAGGACTCCCTCCACAATAGCACGCAGCTCTCCGGTTGTAGAGTTCTCCCCATGAAGTGCAAAATGGTGTAGTGAATGAATTGTCTTCCGGTAAACGCATTCAAGATCACTAACTTTGGAATTGAGTAATACGATCTTCAATAAACACCGGATGATGAAAAAATGCATGGGAATGAGTTTTCGAAACTGTTCTGCCTATTAAAACTTTCGCACAGACGTTTTTATTTATAACTGAGCAACATAGAGTCCAAGAAAATGAAAACATGAAAATCGAGGAAGTAGGCCGTTCGAGCGAGAAGTGGATCTCGTTCACGCGATATGGGTATGTCGTTTGAACGACCCACTGTCTCGTTCGAGCGACAGTGATTAAAATAATGTTTTTCTTTTTAAATAAATCCTCGAATTTTCTTTAAACTTTTTGCAACTCAGAAATATTTTTAAAAGATAAAAAGATTTAATTCCCAAACATTTAAATCACCCATCTTTTAATCAACGTACAAAATTACCCAACTACTCACAAGTATTCATACCTGAGTGATCTTAAACATATGCAATACGTTTTGACATGAAATCTTCTTCAAAGCTTTAAATTGTACATTCCTGGACTTGAACTTTGTCATAGGCTTCAATTAAACTCCATAAAAAAACTAGCCTAGACTTAATTTATTTTGTCCGGAATTAAGCCAATTAAAAACAAATGGACATGATAAGAATTATGTTCTTACAAATCTCCCCTTTTGGCTATTCCTGGACAAAACTAAACAGAAATGCTATATGTCGTATACAAATACATGTCCTATCCCAAAACTCAGAAATATAAAAATACAGGACATAGTGAAACTGAATAAATGGCAAGCATCTGAAACTGATTCTGTCTCTGAATGGCAATCATATGAATCTGTCTCTGAATGTGATGTATCAATAAATATCTGAATCTCTGAAAATAATACCTACACACACTGGACACAAAAAATACCCAAGTGAAGTATGGAGGAATAAAACAAATATAATATCATAATAAATACTCCCCCTGCATCACATATCTCTCCTCCTTTTTGCCTGGAATAGACAAAAGGTGGAACAGACACACCAAATCTAGCATGAATATATGAGAATGAACATCATGGCGAGATAAACAATATCATTATGATAATGGATAGAAAAAGATAGCAGTAACTGACACATAGTGAGAGAATCACTTAAACTGCAAACGAAACTATATATCCATGCCATAAATGAAATCAATAGTGATACAGCTGTCCATAAGACAACATCATATCTGAGAATAAGTAAATACAGAGGAATATCAATGTCTCAGATACAATATCAAAATAAATACATCTATGCATCAGCAGGAGTATCATTATCATCATCATCAGCAGCAGCAGCATCATCAATGTATGTAGATGAAATATAATTGAGTCCAGAGGATCCGGCGCCTCTCAGCTGCTCTCTCTATCACATCACATCAAAAAATACTTTCATCCTGGATTCAGCACGAATACGGGCCTCGACCTTAGCATTAAATCTAACAATGATAGAGTCATACATCCTAGTTTGAGACTCTACCTGTGCCTGTAAAGTAGAAACCTCCTCCTCAATAGGACATGTGGTGGAGGGGCGTGGCTGAGAGAACTCAGAGGTGCTCGAGACAGTGTGATCACCAGGCTGACAGGGATCAGTATCAGAGAAGGCTTCCTATGTGGGTGGAGTACTAGATCACGCCGTCTGTGGCAAATGACTCTCGGAACGAGTGAAAGTATTATGATCAATAATGGAAAGCGAAGGGAGATGTTGATCACTCTCTAAAATAGGAACCCGAGCAGCAGTATAAATGATGGAAATGAGAATCCCATAAGGAAGAGAAGGGCGGACTGGAGCGGTACCACTGACGGTAATGTAACACCCCGTAATTTTGAGGATTAAATATTTAATTATTTTGGGAGTTATAAAAATATTTAAATTGGAAAAACTTAAATTCATGAGTTGAAGAATTTATTTGAGTGAGCCGAATAATTTATAATTGGCGACTTTTAAGTTTAATTGTTCGAAATCTCGTGTGTCGCATTTTGAGGTCAAAATTGGACAATATCAAAAAATATTTCGGATGGAAATTCTGAGGGCGCGGTTGAGTCCGAATGGGTCGAGATAGTAAAAAAAGAGTATCCGGGGGTGGTAATTGGGTCTCGGGGTATTTTTGGGCATATCCGAGCCCACACAGGGTGATTTGGGCTATTTTAATTAGGCCCATTAGGCTAAAAACGGGATTAGTATTTTAAGACCTAAATCTAAGAAAGGAAAACGGCAGAAAACACAAGGGAGAACCTAGGGTTTGAGAGGAATTTGGGGGAAAGCAAATTAAGAGCCAATTTGAGGATTTTGGAGCCAAATTAAGGGTTAATTTGGGGTGTTCTTCATCAACCAATCTCTACACCAACGGAATCAGACCCTACGAACAATTTCAAGGCAAGTGATTAACTGTTGTGATTTCTAAATTGATGATAATCAATTCATATTATAGTGATGTGTAAATCAAAATTTCGTTTTGGGTGTGTAACCAAAATTTAAATAGGGTTTTTGGAAATTGCTATACCTTAATGGGATTTAGGGTGAAATTGATTGTGTTAATGATCCTAGAATGTAGAGGAATGAATCGTATGTTAAAACCAGTAAGAGTAATTGTTGTTAATATGAATGAAATTCGTATTGGAGATTTGAAACCCGGATAATACCCAAATCAGGAAAACGTTGGAATAAATGGATATTCATGATGAATTAAGGTCTATGGGATGTTTAGATCCTTTTCCAATATGGAGGATATGTTATTTGTATTTGGGTAAGGGTTTAGATTGAGGATCAAAACTTTAAGTTTCGTCCATGGCTGACAGTGGGCTGGAGAGGACGAACACTAGAACGATCGATCGATCGACCCAAGGGGTTCGATCGATCGATGATGCCGAAATCTGGGCAGTTCGACCAGTTTGTTATATAAAGGGAAATTTATTTGAAAGTTAAGTTTCATACATTAATAAGTGATAAATAATTATGAAACAAATATTTATAGCAATTATGGGATAAAGTAATTGGGACTAGGATGAATTTATGTGGGGCACTTTATGGATGGATTTGAGAAATTTTATTCCAAAATAGTGAGATACGAATCAAGTGAGCGAGTCCGGGTATGTTGATAATTATAGGTAAATATAATTGGGGAATTTATGGAGATGAATGTGTGACACATTGTGGGCGAAAATGCAGGAATGAAATTATGAGATATAAAATGAACCAAGTGATCGAGTCCGGGTATGTTGGTAAAGTGACACCAAAGTATTAAATTAATTATTGAGAGAGTAATTAATTTAGAGTCGGAACATAGACTCGGGAAATATTAAGGTATGGGCCAAGTGAGCTAGTCCAGGGATAATGGTTGGGTGACACCAAGTTATTAAATTAATAAGTGTGTAAATTAATTTAATTAGAGTCAGACGATAGACTCGGGGAGGTATTAAATTAATGGGTGTGTTAATTAATTTAATTAGAGTCGGACGATATACTCGGGGAAGTATTATATTAATTGAGGGGTGAATTAATTATATTAGAGTCGAACCATAGACTCGAGAAGATGATAAATTATTAAGTGAGAAAATTAATTATATTAGAGTCGGACCATAGACTCGGGAAGATGATAAATTATTAAGTGAGAAAATTAATTATGTTGAGTCGGGCCACAGACTCAGGAATTACAGGCAGTGTACGGGATTTTGAGTACACGGTAAAGCCAGGGTTTATATTATATATATACGGTGTAGTGATAGTGTGTGTATATATATATATATATATATATATATATATATGCGTGTATATATTGTGTGTAATATTAAATATCAGTGACTAGATATTTATTCAAATTATATACTCTAATGCTATCAAGGGAGGTTGCACGATGTGGGTGAATCCCCTAGCTTGAGGAGTAGGGCAAGTATACCCCCAGGTCATAGCGTCCGGTATATGGGTGAGGGGATTATCTCACTTTCAGGGAAGGAATATGATCGCCTCCATTTCGTTTATGTTTTGGTCCAGGTTGGTGAGCGATTCCAACTTGGGTAACTAGATTATGTGAGCACACCTAGTGAGATCGCACTTTAGAGGGAATCATCCGGCGAGGGTTTACCCGGAGGGATGGATATACGTATCTTATATGTGTGGATGTTTTAGTAAAGGTACGTATATAATGGTATTCAATATTATATGAGGGTATTAATACAGCGTGTGATGCATTTACTTTATATAACTTGTGACACGGTTATATGCTACTATTTAAGAAGGAATTGATTAAGTTAATTATGAGATAACTTATAATTCAAGAATCATTATACTCGGGTTAGGGTAGTATGTTAAGGGAAGGTTATACCAGGACTAGTTGTATAGGGTAGTACAACTAGGTGGGGTTAAGGTAACCGTTAGGTGTGAACAATAGTGGATGGGTGAGAATGTCCACAAAGGAGTGCGACACTAACTTAAATATGAAGCGCATTCATGCATTTTAAATTACTGCAGTTAATTCACTTGCTAAATATTTTAAAAAATTTTGGTTTCTAACCCTTTCTAGAAAACTATTTTCAAAATCTTTTAGGTGTTCAGCCACAGGGACGCCAGGATTGATATTCTATTCCAGGGACACGGAGTTGTGGCATATGTGGATGCTAGCAGGAGTTTGGATTAGACTCATCATTCATTCATTCCTAGAGTAGGAATCGTTTATCAATTTCAGTTTTATTTAGGCTTTGTTGCCCAGACTTCTCAGTACAGTTTTCAGATGTACTTATTCAGGTGTTGGATGTTTGTATTGGATTTAATTTTGGTGGCCGATGGTTTATTCGGCAAATTGTTTTTTTAATTATTCAGTTGAGTTTTATTCAGTTGTGTGAATGGTTCATATTTATTTCCGCATGTACTGTTTTGTTTAATTAAAAAGTTAAAGTTGGCACCATCTTTTGGAATACTAGGTGGTTAGTAAGTTTCGACAGTGATGCTAAGGATGAACCAACTGGGATTCCTATTTTAATTTGGTAAAGGACTGATCATTCGGTATTTTATTAGGCAGGGTGTCACAGGTAATAGACGATATAACACGAAGCATGATCGTCGATAGATCAATATCCCACCTCTGAGAGACGTGATACATGAAATAGACAATGTCTGATCCGATTTGAGCATGATTTATCCTTGGATAAATGGATACTGCCATAAACCAATTAAGTACACGGAAGACAGGAAAAAGCTGGCGATGATACATAGTAGTACCAACTTGGGGAGTCTCCTAGAAGAAATGATGCATAATATCATCATATGTAGGTCCATCATCGGTATAACGAGGAAACATAGCGTCAGGGACACGAAGAAGGTACAAAAAGGCAGCTATGAGATTTGCTATGACGAGAACAGGAAGGCCACGTACAGTAGAAAAGATCCCCTCGACGTGGGGACGTGTGCGAAAGAAGAACTCTCGGACAATGTCCGGATAGACATCCCCAAGAGCCTCAAACATATAATCCCAACCCCTACCAGACAACCAGAGTTGAATGATTAACCCTTGAAACTCAAAATAACGAAACACCCTCTCCTGAACAACAGACCGAATGTGGAGACCCAATAAGCAGTAATGATCATACTCAACTCGAATGGCCTATCTCACTGGGGAGGACGAGGGCCTATTAGCCTGAGCTCTCGGAGTTCGAACAGAGGGTGGTGGTGCATCGAGTCGTCCTGAAGGGGCACCACGACGTCGAGGCGACATGACTGAAAAGTGTAATGTGTGAAGTGTGAAAGGGTACCGGCATGAGGAACACACACCTAGGAACCTATCTCCGTACACACATCAAATCGAACCACCGCAAACACCAACCATAATAACAACAAAAATCAGAAATAGTGTATTAGATCAGCAACAAATTCCTCTCAACAAATGATTTCAAAAAAAATAATGATCAGAACATAGAAATACCTTAAAATCGCTGGAAATGGGAAACCGTCGCCGGGGGTACACCATGTAAAAATCTGGAGGAACTAAAACTTTGGAGGGAGAGACGTCGGGGAACAAACCTCTGGAGAAATACACGTCGGAGAAACACATAGAACCACCGCGAAGGTGAAATCTTCGGGAAGAAGGGGACTGGATCCATATGTCGAAGAGCCAGTACGAGGAACACAAATGGCGGTTTGTGAACTGGGTCAGTCATCAGAGAATGCATAAACAACAATGGCGATTTTAAAGAGGGAAAGAACTGTTGTTGCCGCTTTGAAAACAAAGGAAAAGGTTATGAGAGAACTAAAAGAGAGAAGAGGGAACGACTGATGTTTAATGAAACCGTGATCTCACTTGAAGTCGCTCGAATGACTTTGTGATGTGCTTGAACAACATGTTCGCGAGACATATGATGTTGTTCGAACGAGAAAATGAAAATTCCAGAATTACCCCAAAAACATTAAGGATTTTCCCAGTAAAAAAATTATCTCAAAACAGTGTCTCGAAAGCAGAAACATACTTAAAATAGAAAATAGTGTAAAAACGACCAACGAGAATTACATGTTAACATGGCACTAATGTGCTCAATCATGAATGTGGATTGTATGGGCGTGAACTACAATAAATGAGTCATCACTTCAATACGTAAAATCGATCAAAAAGTTCTAATTGATAGCAAGAAATCATCAAACTTCATCAAAGCCATTTGTGACAAAATAAGTGTGAGTTTAATGAACTAAACTTAATCAACATTCATACAAGTCCGGATCGTTGACGATTCTACAAACAATAGCGTCATGATACGATGTTTCAACATAGGATTCGTAGTGCAAACCCATTTAAATTTATTTCCAACCAAACCCCCTCATATATATGAATTTTTCAAGATCTTTAGAAAAATCTATCAATCTCAACTTAGAGAAAGTCCTATTGGCCCCAATTATTAGCATATGAATTTTTATTGCCTTGATTATCTTTTGGGCTATTTTAAACGGTGGCTTTCACGACGAGTTAATTTTATACTCTCGTAGACCTTTCTCGTGAACACTCATCATTTTTCAATATTGATTCTCACCAAAAACGGTTCTTCAAGCACACCTACTCCTTAAGTTTACTTACGCATAGATGAAAAAATTGAGATAAGAACGTCTCACCAAACTCAAATATGCAAGAGAAGTCAAACATTCATATAAACTCGTGCATGTGTGCAAGATTGGCATACACACAAAGTCGAATCAAACTGCATATCAACTTGGAAACGACTCATAGTGCAATGGTTAAGATCATTCTAGGCATCAATAATAATGATCAAAAGTCCTAGGCACATGAATAATGAAACAAGTGGGGAGTCAAGCACACCAATAAGCCACATCAAACAAGTAACCTCACGACTCAAAAACCAAAAATCTTTTTGTACTTTCAAATTTTTTATAAAAAGAAAAATCTTTTTTTATTTTTAAAAGTTTTTATAAAAAAAGAAAATCTTTTTGTATTTTTTATAAGACTTAAATACATACCAAAAGCTATAAACATGCCATAATACTAGAAACATATAACACGTGATGTAAATACTAGTGTATGAAAAACCAACAAACAACCTCAAATCGAAAGATGAAACATGAGGAGAACCACGAGCAATGATGCGAGAATCACCAAGCCTAATACCTAACGCTTCTAAATATGACTTCCTAACCCAAGTAGGTGTGAACCGACGAGTAGGGGCTTTGGGAACCTAAATGACTTTAGACTTTCTAGGAGAGTTCTTAATATCTTTGCAAAATAGTCTAAAATGACCTCTCGTACCGCAATGAGTACAAGTATAGATATGGTGAGGAGCATGTCCTATGGTTCGATTACACCTCACGTTCCTAGGTGGTTCTCTCCTAAAGCTCCTAGGCAGCTCTCTTGTTTACACGGTTTTGGCTTTGGGAGCAGGTGTGACATGATTATTGAAGCCAATACCACGCCGATTATCTTTAATTTTGATGGTGCCTAAGATTTTGTCTAACTTTTCAGACCTACCCTCCAAATAAAACTTAACTTTACTCGAATCTCTCAATTTCTCCTCAAGCTCACCTATCCTTGACTCAAGTAAACGCGTAGAATTCTCAAACTCTATAAGTTCCTTTTTTATAGTCTTCATCAACCCTCGAAGACTATCTCTCTCACCCTCGACATATTCCATCTTCTCTCGAATTTTCTTTTCTCATGCCCTAAGATCCTCAATTAAAGAATTGGAATTATTTATTTCTATGGCACGTTCTTTCAACATAGCTCCTATTTTCACGTTTGTTTCTTTTCTTTTAAAGTTTCTTTATACAATTTTTTGAAGGCAGTTTGCAAATCTCTCTCGTCTTCGCTCTCATCCTCACCCACCTTACCATCACTCTCAGGTTTATTAACTTCTGTGGCTGCGAAAGAATCATGCAAAGGTCAGGCTTTATCACTTACATGACTACCCACAAAGGTGGGAGGTTCACGCTTACTAGCATAAATTTTTTCTTCTTCTGGATCACTAACACTAAGGGTAGAAATACGATTTATCGATTTATTAAAATTCTCCCCAAGTTTAGTGGGACACTCATCTATCCTGTGACCAAACCCTTCACAACGAAGATACTTTTCATAATCACACTTATTAACCAATTTTTAACAGCAGTTTTCATGTGTGATTTCCAATTAGATGATTCAAACAAGTGAATTCTAAAATCATCAAAACCATCGAAAGGCATACCTAATGACACGAGATCTCAAACACAATAATATAGTGCCATAAGCTCTGATACCAATTTGAAAAGGCCCTTTGGTGTGTACTTTAGGTAAAAACAACTTTGTTCCAATTTTTAGTTAAAACCCATTTTAACTTCTTAAACCCTAAACATGCATCTAAGTGATTAAATCCATTCCATGAACAAAGCATGCAGTAAAAGAAGCAATTTCAGGAAAAATCCCCGAAGGGAAAAACCTTTTTATTTCACTATAATTTGTAAGACACAACTTACACGGATTACAATGAAATAGGGTGACATACGAAATACCCACAGGTGTAGGTTTCGACGTCGTCGGCTGGAATCTCCCACAAGAACTCCAAATGGTCAACAATGGAAAAGAAAATGGCTTCTCCACAAGTTACTTCATAAGGACTCCCTCCAAAATAGCACGCAGCTCTCTGGTTGTAGAGTTCTCCCCACGAAGTACAAAATGGTGTAGTGAATGAATTGTCTTCCAGTAAACACGTTCAAGATCACTAACTTTACCGGCTTGATCATAGACCTTACAAGTTTTCCGGTCAAACTTCACTGCAAAGTCATCGTCGCACAGCTGGCTGATGCTAATAAGGTTTGCTTTCAAACCTTTGACGTACAGCACGTTTTCTAGCTTTGGAAATCCTGGTAACTCTACTGTACCTCGTCCTACTATGCTAGATTTGCTACCATCTCCAAAGGTGACTCTCCCATCATTATAATCCTCAAGATGGGTAAAATATGAGGTATCACCTGTCATATGTCTGGAGCAACCACTGTCAAAATACCACTGTGAGGTATTATGGGCTTTGAGAGCGACATGGACAACAAGGGCCTTTTTCTCTTTCTTAGGAACCCAAGAGTAGGTACCTTTAAGTATTCCCTTGTTGTTGTTGGTTTTCGCCGGAATGCGGGGCGCATTCATTGATGGTAAGGTCATCCGTCGGAATTCCTCCATCAAGCTCTGTGATGTGGCGGCTAGAAACTCAACACGCTCTCTCAGACTGGCAAACTCATCAGTCGGAAGTGGTGGAGCAACCGTACGTCGTGTCCGACCTAACTTATAGCAATCATCCCTAAGGTGTCCATTTCTTTTGCAATGGGAGCAAAAGGGCACAATATTAGGAGAACCTTGGTTTGCTTTTCTTGGTCGAACTCTCCTTCTTGGTTTTTTATGACGGCCATAAGGAGTTGTAGTAAACTCAGGAATTGGTCCGGGTGCAATTTGGGACGTGGAGGCACCATCAAAACCTATTCCTTGCCGGTCACCAAAACCTAAAGCGGGACCGAGGAGCATCTTTCCCATCTTCCCAGATCTGTCCTCGATTTGTACCTTGACTTTCCTAGCTCTCTCAACGTCATGAGTAAGTTGAGCAACAAGGGATTCAAGTTTCTTTCGAGTCTCCAGGGAGGAATGGAGCTCACTCGTAAGACTAGCCACTTGTTTAGTCAAGTCCGCTTTCTCTTTCTCAAAACTGCTCTCTCTCTCTTTAAGCAAATTCTCTTTACTAACCCAGGCAGACTCTCTCTCTCTCATGGCGGGGCAGGTGGAGGACTCTCTCTCTCTCATCTTTCCTAACTCTTCTTCTAACGCGGTGATCCTAAGAACTAACGCCTTGTTACGTTTTTTAGTTTTGAAAGACTCATCATATAACTCGGCGTAGGCGCGTTGAAGGCTACTCTCGTCCTCACTACCTTCCTCCTCTCCCTCACTCTCTTCGCTCTCGCTGTCGAGGTGTCCCTGTGAAGTAGCATCCTCATCGTCGTGAGATGCACTAGGAGTACTCACATGACTAGCCATGAACGCGGTGAAGTTACGCTCATGCGGTAACTCATCGCCCGAGTCCACCGACTCGACCTCACTGTCGTCACTAAGGGTAGCGTTTAGGACAGCTTTACCCTTTTCCCTATTCAGACGAGTGGCACACTCAAACGCTCTGTGTCCCTTACCGTCGCACTCAAAACACCTCTCACTGTCTTTAGGGGGTTCTTTGAAATCTTTCTTTTCAAACTTATTTTTCTGAAAATTCTTTTTATCTTTGAAATTTCCACCTTTTTTAAATTTCAGAATTTTCTTGAAGTTTTTAGCAAATAATGCCAAATCATCTAAGTCAAACTCACATTCAGAATCAGAAGTTTCTATCTTTCTAGATGACTCGACTCTCTTTCTTGCCGACCCCTCACTTTTTCTTTCTTGGGCTTTAAGGGCAATTCCCTTATCTTTTGGCTTGGCAGATTTGGGAAACATGTCTATTTCATAAGTTTGTAAATCTCCTACCAGTTCTTCCAATTTTAGAGAATTTAAATTACCCAAAGAATTTAGCATAGTGACTTTAGGTATAAAACTCTTAGGAAGGGAACGAAGAATCTTTTTAACAACCCTAGCATTTGGAATATGTTCACCAAGATTATAGCTAGTATTAACAATGTCAGAAAGCCTAGCATAAAATTCATCAAAACATTCATTTTCATGCATGGTGATGGTTTCAAATTGAGTTGTTAAATTTTGCAATTTTGACTCTTTAACAGCATTTGTTCCTTCATGGGTAAGTTGCAAAATATCCCATGCTTCTTTTGACGTGGTGCACGTCATTATGCGTTTGAACTCATCAGGAGTGACAGACCCAGAAATAGCACTTAGACCCTTAGAGTTAAAAGACGACCATTTAAATTCATCATCAGTCCAAGTGATGTCAGGTTTCAAGTTGGTCACATTATCAACAGTCACGGTTGGAGGAGTCCATCCTCGTTCAACCAAAATCCAGACACGTTCATCAATGGCTTTTAAAGCCGACCTCATACGGGCTTTCCAATAGGCATAATTCGACCCGTCAAAAATAGGCATTTTATAATATGACTTCTCCATTTGAACACGCTCTTTTCAAAAATCAATTTATTTCAAAAATTGATATTTTTAGAAAAATTTTGCGGAAAAAGAAATACGCGATAGATTAGCGTAATCTGCTCTGATACCAATTTGAAAGAGTTGGCGCTTGCGTTCAAATAAGGAAACAATATAATAAATGCCTTTTAACCCAAATTAACCCTAAGCATGCAACTAGGTGTGATTGAACCAATATGAAATCATGCAAGAATTATTCAACACACAAAGTTTCAGGAAAAATCCCCCACAGGGGCAAAACCATTTGTATATCACTATAATTCGTAAAATACGGTTTACAATCGGATTACAATGAAATACAGGTTGACTAAGAATTACCCTCGGGTATCGGATTCTGTAGTCGCGGCTGGAAGAAAAATCCCTTTCCAGAAGGGCTTGCGGCTGGAACTATCCCTGTCCAGTAGGGCTGCAATGAAGAGGAAGAAACGGTCCACTTCACAAAGGGTTGAACAACATCAATGGTGTTCTTTGGGTTACCAAATTTGATTCACAAAGATACGGAAGATGTGTGAATCTAAAAACCTAGAATCATAGGACTCAATAGGTGAAGACTTTAGGGTTGATATGCTCTGAAAATCGTGGGAAAGTCTTCTCAAAACCAACTGCTGATCGTAGTTTAAATAAGGGATCGAAACCCTTCAAAATCGGCTGCACGATCTGGCAGTGATTATCCTCGCCGGATCGGTCCGGTCGATTAGGCGGATCGGTCCGGGTAAGTCGGATCGGTTCTTTTTCTGAAACCGGATCGGTCTGGTTGGCATCGGATCGGTCCGGGACTTTTGCCTTCATCGGTTTGCTATGGATCCGGTGGCTACTGGAGTCTGACAAAACGGATCGGTCCGGTAGATGGTCGGATCGGTCCGATAAACCGGATCGGTTCTTTTTCTGGACCGGATCGGTCCGGCCAGGTCTGATTCCCAAATTCTTTCTTCTTTTGATCTTCGGATTTTGTTGATGACGATGTGAACTTTTCAACCAACAATCTTGTAACGGCGTATGACATAACATATACATAAAGATGGACAAATTGTCCTTACAAATCTCCCCCTATGTCTATGCCGGAACAAACATAAAAAATCCGAATTATCAAATATGAAATTTCCTATACAAATCTACCCTTCCATGAACCCAAAACTGAAAGAGTACAAGTGAATAAGACTGCATCGTTTGTTCTTCAATTCTTCAGGAATCTTCACGCTTTTCTCATCAGGGTATGTATCATGGGATTATCAAGGATGTACCTACACACATGAGATAAAGCAAATACCAAGTGACGTATCGAGTTTTGAAATGAGATAAACATAAGCATATATATCAATGTAAGATGATATTCTCAGAATTTCAAAAACTCAAAAACTCCCCCATAATCAGATAATTCATTCTCCCCCTTTTTATGATGTCCCCAAATAGACAAAAGGGAGAAATAAATCAAGCAATCAAGTACTGGGATGTCACAAGGCATAAAATCACACCATGAATGAACATAAAACAACCAAGTCGGTGATAGCGTAAAAGAATGGGTGTGATCAAAATTCAATAGGAAAATCAAAGCATACAAACATGACATATGTGCACGATGAATATTGGATATTCCTAACGAATGAACTCAAATGCTTCCTTTGGTGTAAAAGATTGGAAATATATGACATTGACTATCAAATCTACAAATCAAAGCTCAAAGTGATTTCTACACCAATAACGTCCAAAATGATTTTCATGCGTTTTCAGGACTTTCAAGGAAGTGCAAACCCGTTTTTCAATCTACAAACTCCCTCAGATTTATATTTTGAATAGAGGTATACTAAATTCTCAAACTTTGGAGAATTGGTGGTGAAAACCTAAATGGCCCATATTTGGCATGTATTGCTTTTGATTGCCTTAACAATTTTTTTCGGGCTCTTTTAACCTCTTAGGACCTCGGATATTAAAATTCCTCCATTTTTTAGGTCCTTTTTAACGGTGGCTTTTGCGCAAAGGATAAGAATCAACTTTCGCAGCCCCTCCCCGTTATGAAAATATGCGCACAGTCTCACCAAACGATTTTTACATGCAATCCAATCTTGTCAAGTTTTATCGCATTTTATACATTGTATAGACAGGATTGAGATGGAAACACTCAAGCCAACATGAGATTGACAAGTGCAACAATCAAATATAGCCGTGCATGTGTGCAGAAAAAAGGATATAGGAGTCAAGCATGTAGGAAATATCACTAATTACATCTCAAGGACTCCAATCAATGTTAAGCACATGGATGAAATGATGTAGCCTCTCAAATCTCTATCAGACAGTCACATGGATATATGGAATGAAGTTGTGACTTGGCTATCTTAAATGCTCATCCATAAAAGGCAAATCTCTTTTTGAATTTTTCAAAAAAATTTCAAAAAAAAAAAAATCTTTTTGTATTTTTTCTAAGAATAAGAAACAAATACATAAAAGCTGTACAACAAAGCTATGGTACATATGAACAGACTAGCAATAGGAAGCATATGATATGACCATGAAGAAGCATCCTATTCTAGACATAGACCAACCCCTCAGTCAACAGAGCAAATCCCCAAAGACTTCCTAAAACTCTCAAATCTAAGGGCATCTAAAGGTTTCGTGAAAATATCGGCTAACTGACGGTCGGTAGGAACAAAACTCAGGGTTACGACTTTCTCTTCAACTAACTGACGTATAAAGTGCTCGCGTAACCTGATGTGCTTTGTGCGCGAATGTTGGACAGGATTGCGGGATATGTGTATCGCGCTCGTGTTATCACAGGAAATGGTCATGGTGTCCTGTGAAATCCCATAATCCTCCAACATTTGCTTCATCCACATGAGTTGCGTGCAACAACTCCCGGCGGCGATGTACTCAGCCTCCGCAGTGGACAAAGAGATGGAGTTTTGCTTCTTGCTCAACCAAGAGACAAGAGCAGAACCAAAGTAGAAACACCCACCAGAAGTGCTCCTACAACCATCTACGTCCCCAGCCCAATCGGCATCCGAATAGGCGGACAAACGGTCATCGGTATCAAAGGAATACCAAATACCGTATGAGAGAGTCCCACTCACGTATTTGATAATACGTTTTAGAGCGAGTAAGTGTGACTCTTTGGGAGACGCCTGATAACGCGCACAGACTCCAACACTAAAGGCAATGTCGGGACGACTAGCAGTCAAGTAGAGAAGACTGCCTATCATACTCCGATACAAGGTTTGCTCTACGTCCTTGCCTGAAGTGTCCTTACTAAGCTTGGTAGTGGTACTCATAGGTGTACGAGCATGCTTAGCGGAGTCTAAACCAAATTTCTTTACTAGGTCTCTAGCATACTTGGATTGGGAGATGAACATCCCATCCTCTAGCTGACGAACCTGGAGACCAAGGAAGAATGTAAGCTCACCTACCATGCTCATCTCAAACTCACTTTTCATCTCCTCCTCAAAGTGGTGAGCATGCTGGGAGCATGTGGATCCAAAGACTATGTCGTCCACATAGACTTGGGCAACCAAGATAGCACCGTCATCTCTCCTGACGAACAACGTCATATCAACTCCCCCTCTCTTGAAGCCACGGGCTATGAGATAGGAAGTAAGCCTCTCGTACCAAGCACGAGGTGCTTGCTTCAAACCATACAAGGCTTTTCTCAGATAGTAAACGTGTTCAGGGTGCTTAGGGTCTTCAAACCCTTTTGGTTGTTCCACATAAACCTCTTCCTGTAGAATGCCATTCAGAAAGGCACTCTTGACATCCATCTGATATACCTTGAAGTGCAGATGACATGCGATGGCGAGTAGTAAGCGGACGGACTCAAGCCTCGCAACAGGAGCAAATGTCTCTCCAAAGTCTACACCCTCTATCTGTGTGTAGCCTTGAGCGACCAACCTAGCCTTATTTCTGATTATGGTACCATTTTCATCCATTTTATTTTTGAAAATCCACCGGGTACCAATAACATTAGTATCACTAGGTCGGGGGACAAGTTCCCAGACATTGTTCTTCTTAAACTGAAGCAACTCATCCTGCATAGCAGATATCCAGTGTTCATCTTTGAGTGCTTCCTTGTGATTCTTGGGCTCGACTTTGGACGTGTAGCAAACATGGCTAACAACGTTCTCTAGCTGAGCACGAGTCTTGACCCCTAGAGTGGGATCACCAACAATGGCAGAGGGGTCATGACTCTTGCGAACCCAAGCAGGTGTGTCCCCTAACACAGGAGTAGGGTCCACAGAGTGTGAGAGAGGAACAGGTAAATCACTGTCAGAACAGTCCTCATCCTCACACTGAAGGTTGGGATCAATAATTGTCGGAGGTTCGTCATCTTGCACAGTGACGTTTATTGATTCCATAACCTTAGAGCTCTTCAGGTTAAAAACCCGGTACGCTCTACTGTCCGATGAATATCCTAGCAGTATTCCCTCGTCGCTCCGGGAGTCGAACTTTCCTAATTGCTCTCTATCCCGTAGGATGTAGCATTTACCCCCAAAAACACGGAAATATGCTAGGTTGGGTTTCTTGCCTGTCCACAATTCATAAGGCGTCTTAAGTGTGTGTGGACGCAGATAGACCCTATTCACCGTGTGGCATGCAGTAGACACTGCCTCTGCCCAAAATCTCCTAGAAACTTTACGACCTAGAAGCATAGATCTAGCCATCTCTTGGATCGTTCTATTTTTCCTCTCAACAATCCCATTTTACTGAGGAGTTCTCACAGCAGAGAACTCATGTTTGATCCCAAGGCTATCACAGTACAAATCCACATTTGCTTCCTTAAATTCAGTGCCGTTGTCACTACGTATTCTGTTAATAGTGACCCCGTGTTGATTTTGCAGGACACGGCACTTGGTCGTTAGGAATTCAACAGCATCTGATTTCTCTCTTAGAAAACCGACAATAGAGTATCTAGAGAAATCGTCCACCATCACGAGAATGTATCTCTTACCACCTAGACTCTCTGTGCGAGTAGGACCCATTAGATCCATGTGAATTAACTCAAGAGCACGTGAGGTGGTAATGGAATTCAACTTCCTGTGTGGGCTACGGATTTGCTTTCCCAACTGACAGGGTCCACAGATCGTGGAAGTTGGCTTTCCAAGTGATGGTAAGCCACGTACTAGGTCCTTTTTTACTAAACGAGATAAGTCTCTAACGTTCATGTGACCTAGACGTTGGTGCCACAGATCCATATGAGTGATTGTGGCGCTGTTGCAGACAAGTGAGGATTTAGGCTCAGTCCCATAACAGTTATCTTCTGTCCTCACCCCTTGCACTAATAGTTTACCGGCTTGATCATAGACCTTACAAGTTTTCCGGTCAAACTTCACTGCAAAGTCATCGTCGCACAGCTGGCTGATGCTAATAAGGTTTGCTTTCAAACCTTTGACGTACAGCACGTTTTCTAGCTTTGGAAATCCTGGTAACTCTACTGTACCTCGTCCTACTATGCTAGATTTGCTACCATCTCCAAAGGTGACTCTCCCATCATTATAATCCTCAAGATGGGTAAAATATGAGGTATCACCTGTCATATGTCTGGAGCAACCACTGTCAAAATACCACTGTGAGGTATTATGGGCTTTGAGAGCGACATGGACAACAAGGGCCTTTTTCTCTTTCTTAGGAACCCAAGAGTAGGTACCTTTTAGTATTCCCTTGTTGTTGTTGGTTTTCGCCGGAATGCGGGGCGCATTCATTGATGGTAAGGTCATCCGTCGGAATTCCTCCATCAAGCTCTGTGATGTGGCGGCTAGAAACTCAACACGCTCTCTCAGACTGGCAAACTCATCAGTCGGAAGTGGTGGAGCAACCGTACGTCGTGTCCGACCCAACTTATAGCAATCATCCCTAAGGTGTCCATTTCTTTTACAATGGGAGCAAAAGGGCACAATATTAGGAGAACCTTGGTTTGCTTTTCTTGGTCGAACTCTCCTTCTTGGTTTTTTATGACGGCCATAAGGAGTTGTAGTAAACTCAGGAATTGGTCCGGGTGCAATTTGGGACGTGGAGGCACCATCAAAACCTATTCCTTGCCGGTCACCAAAACCTAAAGCGGGACCGAGGAGCATCTTTCCCATCTTCCCAGATCTGTCCTCGATTTGTACCTTGACTTTCCTAGCTCTCTCAACGTCATGAGTAAGCTGAGCAACAAGGGATTCAAGTTTCTTTCGAGTCTCCAGGGAGGAATGGAGCTCACTCGTAAGACTAGCCACTTGTTTAGTCAAGTCCGCTTTCTCTTTCTCAAAACTGCTCTCTCTCTCTTTAAGCAAATTCTCTTTACTAACCCAGGCAGACTCTCTCTCTCTCATGGCGGTGCAGGTGGAGGACTCTCTCTCTCTCATCTTTCCTAACTCTTCTTCTAACGCGGTGATCCTAAGAACTAACGCCTTGTTACGTTTTTTAGTTTTGAAAGACTCATCATATAACTCGGCGTAGGCGCGTTGAAGGCTACTCTCGTCCTCACTACCTTCCTCCTCTCCCTCACTCTCTTCGCTCTCGCTGTCGAGGTGTCCCTGTGAAGTAGCATCCTCATCGTCGTGAGATGCACTAGGAGTACTCACATGACTAGCCATGAACGCGGTGAAGTTACGCTCATGCGGTGACTCATCGCCCGAGTCCACCGACTCGACCTCACTGTCGTCACTAAGGGTAGCGTTTAGGACAGCTTTACCCTTTTCCCTATTCAGACGAGTGGCACACTCAAACGCTCTGTGTCCCTTACCGTCGCACTCAAAACACCTCTCACTGTCTTTAGGGGGTTCTTTGAAATCTTTCTTTTCAAACTTATTTTTCTGAAAATTCTTTTTATCTTTGAAATTTCCACCTTTTTTAAATTTCAGAATTTTCTTGAAGTTTTTAGCAAATAATGCCAAATCATCTAAGTCAAACTCACATTCAGAATCAGAAGTTTCTATCTTTCTAGATGACTCGACTCTCTTTCTTGCCGACCCCTCACTTTTTCTTTCTTGGGCTTTAAGGGCAATTCCCTTATCTTTTGGCTTGGCAGATTTGGGAAACATGTCTATTTCATAAGTTTGTAAATCTCCTACCAGTTCTTCCAATTTTAGAGAATTTAAATTACCCAAAGAATTTAGCACAGTGACTTTAGGTATAAAACGCTTAGGAAGGGAACGAAGAATCTTTTTAACAACCCTAGCATTTGGAATATGTTCACCAAGATTATAGCTAGTATTAACAATGTCAGAAAGCCTAGCATAAAATTCATCAAAACATTCATTTTCATGCATGGTGATGGTTTCAAATTGAGTTGTTAAATTTTGCAATTTTGACTCTTTAACAGCATTTGTTCCTTCATGGGTAAGTTGCAAAATATCCCATGCTTCTTTTGACGTGGTGCACGTCATTATGCGTTTAAACTCATCAGGAGTGACAGACCCAGAAATAACACTTAGACCCTTAGAGTTAAAAGACGACCATTTAAATTCATCATCAGTCCAAGTGATGTCAGGTTTCAAGTTGGTCACATTATCAACAGTCACGGTTGGAGGAGTCCATCCTCGTTCAACCAAAATCCAGACACGTTCATCAATGGCTTTTAAAGCCGACCTCATACGGGCTTTCCAATAGGCATAATTCGACCCGTCAAAAATAGGCATTTTATAATATGACTTCTCCATTTGAACACGCTCTTTTCAAAAATCAATTTATTTCAAAAATTGATATCTTTAGAAAAATTTTGCGGAAAAAGAAATACGCGATAGATTAGCGTAATCTGCTCTGATACCAATTTGAAAGAGTTGGCGCTTGCGTTCAAATAAGGAAACAATATAATAAATGCCTTTTAACCCAAATTAACCCTAAGCATGCAACTAGGTGTGATTGAACCAATATGAAATCATGCAAGAATTATTCAACACACAAAGTTTCAGGAAAAATCCCCCACAGGGGCAAAACCATTTGTATATCACTATAATTCGTAAAATACGGTTTACAATCGGATTACAATGAAATACAGGTTGACTAAGAATTACCCTCGGGTATCGGATTCTGTAGTCGCGGCTGGAAGAAAAATCCCTTTCCAGAAGGGCTTGCGGCTGGAACTATCCCTGTCCAGTAGGGCTGCAATGAAGAGGAAGAAACGGTCCACTTCACAAAGGGTTGAACAACATCAATGGTGTTCTTTGGGTTACCAAATTTGATTCACAAAGATACGGAAGATGTGTGAATCTAAAAACCTAGAATCATAGGACTCAATAGGTGAAGACTTTAGGGTTGATATGCTCTGAAAATCGTGGGAAAGTCTTCTAAAAACCAACTGCTGATCGTAGTTTAAATAAGGGATCGAAACCCTTCAAAATCGACTGCACAATCTGGCAGTGATTATCCTTGCCGGATCGGTCCGGTCGATTAGGCGGATCGGTCCGGGTAAGTCGGATCGGTTCTTTTTCTGAAACCGGATCGGTCTGGTTGGCATCGGATCGGTCCGGGACTTTTGCCTTCATCGGTTTGCTATGGATCCGGTGGCTACTGGAGTCTGACAAAACGGATCGGTCCGGTAGATGGTCGGATCGGTCCGGTAAACCGGATCGGTTCTTTTTCTGGACCGGATCGGTCCGGCCAGGTCTGATTCCCAAATTCTTTCTTCTTTTGATCTTCGAATTTTGTTGATGACGATGTGATCTTTTCAACCAACAATCTTGTAACGGCGTATGACATAACATATACATAAAGATGGACAAATTGTCCTTACAACTGATCACCCAATGTTTAATTAGGCGAGGTGTCACACCAGCTCCCACACCAGTGGATCTTAGTATTAAATAAATGAAAAATACTATGCGAACTGTGGATGAACCTAAATATGTTAGTGTCATTGGAACTCTTATGTATTCCGTTCATTGTACCAGACGAAAACATTACCTACACAGTATGTTACTATGCAGATTTACAAGTAATCATAACAAAAGCATTGAGATACAGTTTCTATAGTGCTTAGAAACCTGAAGACAACTATGGATTATGTCCTACATTATGTAGGGTATCCATATGTATTTGGAAGATATAGTCCTTAAATAAAAATTCAAGTCCACTACTGGTTGGATATTTATGCCAGGAGAATTAGTTATTTCTTTGGGATCCAAAAAGCAAATGAATGCATCTGATTCAACAATGCAATCAAACTTTATTGCTTTGAAAGATGCATGTAAAGAAGAGGAATGTCTCAAAAACTTATTGTTTGATATTCCTTATGGAAATATTTATCTCCTGCTATGATAATTAATTGTGATAACAAGGCTACAATATATAAGGTTTCAAGAAAAAACCTGTCATGGGATATTGACACATACTAGTCTAAGACATCAATTTTTTAGGCAATTACTCGATTAGGAATAATTGCAGTCGATTATATTGAAACGAACAAGGATTTAGTAAATTCTCTGACTAAAGTTCTTATTAGAGAGATGATATATATCACCTCGAAATCAATGGGGCTAAGTTCTATAAAATAAATCAACTATATACAATGGGAACCTAACCTATGTCTTGAAAATATAGACAAATTTAATATGGTAATTATAAGTTAAATGATATTTACGAAATACTAAGAACTTATATGTTAAGTTCTATTCCTATGCGCCTAGTGTTGGTTTTTTGCATGACAAAGGATAAAGGTTACTTCTTAATAAACCAAATAAATATGACTCGCAGAATCACTCAAGTTGATTTACCAATATGATTGTCGAAACTGTGGCCTCTTTCAATTAAGCAAGACCAATTCTAAAACAATCATGAAATGAGGATAAGCACAAGTGCATAAATGTGCATGCTAACCGATCACTCTTAAACATAAAGCTTGTTGGGGATCGATATACGTGGAATAAAAATATTATTGTTACTTAATTTTTGACATAATCTTTTGGAACAAACTGACGTTGCAGTTTGTTCCAAAAAATTATGTCGCAATAAAAGCACTCTACGTGGAAAAATTCTATTTAAAAAAGTCAAATGATTATTTAATAGAAAGTACAAGACAAAAACTAGGTTTAAGCTTAAACCTAAGGTTTTGAATACAATACTTTTGTGGATCTTGTTGGTGATCCTAATGAGGAGAAAAGGTATTTAGAGAAAATGAAGTGGCTAACTTCTTTAGGTCCTCCAAAATCTTGTTTGTATTCACCAAGAGGCTTGGATCTTCTGGTATATGGCCCTAAAAGAGTAGTCTGTGTGTGTGTGTGTGGCCACCTTTTAACACAAAAATCTTTGATTTTGAGTGAGATATAGACCTCTCTCTAAGGCTCATAACAAAAATGTGAATAGTTTTTCTCTCATCCTGT
Source organism: Sambucus nigra (assembly GCA_949130495.1). Classification (NCBI taxonomy): domain Eukaryota; kingdom Viridiplantae; phylum Streptophyta; class Magnoliopsida; order Dipsacales; family Adoxaceae; genus Sambucus; species Sambucus nigra. The sequence continues at coordinate 189,813,875 of OX422213.1, forward strand.
TTAACCCTCAATAATGAATATTTAGCTTAAAACCCTCGCTTACACAAATATAAATAGGTATAAATCATTGACTTCGGCTAAATAGGATTTCTAAAGAATCTGGGCCTGCTACTTGGGCACAGGGGCTATACTAGGTACCCAAGACCTAATAATTAAATTGTCTTTCAAATAAATACTCAAAAATCCCAAATTACAAACTTATAATTATTTCGTTTCTTTATTTAATCATAATTAATTCCACTTAATACTTATGACTGCACCTCAATTTAATTATCTCATAATCATTTGGAGTAATGGGAACTTATTTGTAAAATTGATAGCGTACATAATATGAACTCCCACATTAAGTTTCTAATACCCACTTGGTCAATTTTATTTGCTGCTAATTGATTTTAATAAATATTTAATCAATTCCTTGATTCTCAGACTTTACTTATTTTGCTACTCCACTGTATTATAAAATAATCAACTAATTAGGTTTACTGGTGAAAACAAATCTTATAAGTTTATCAAGGGGGTATTACGATCCAAGATCTTTCTTAGACGCGATTTTCTCTGAATTATGATCTCAGACCTACTTACATAACGATTGCCTAATCTGCGAAGATTAGGATCCAATGATATTGAATCTTTCCCATAAAAGTCAAAGCAATCATTATTCAAGAATTTTAATCCTCATAGTTCTCTGGATTAAGAATCTATAAACCTTTTGGAAATGGTGTAAGATTGCCTAAGTCTAAACAAGACAGCCATTCGACTTGGATCTCATGGATTATCTTATTCAATGCATTCCTCAACGTAATAGTCACAACCCTATTTCGAATTATAAAAAAGTTCTCAAACCATCAGATAATTCCTCGTAGTTTGAGATAAACTACTAGGATTGCACACGCAGCTATCCCGATAAGATGTCAATTTTTATCTAAGCTGTGAATTGTTCAATTGTAGTATAATCGAAATTCTGATCTTCTGTGAACAAGCCAAACCCAATTCACCTAAATTCCTACTAAGCACAATTGATTGACATAACATATAGTATATTTAAAGCATAAAAAGAAGGCATTCACATAAATATGATTCTCATTTCAAATGAACTTGGCAAGCCTTTTATTGAAAAAATGTCATTACATGGTTTTAAGCATAAAACCCCAACAAAGATTTGTATATGTGATGGTTCGGCCTGTCTCGAAAGGTCCTTGTTTGAAGATATACATTCAACACATCACCTTGATGAAGCTTTGAATTATTTTCACTAAGTAAAAGTTCAAGTCCGAAAGACACTTCTCACTTATGTACTAGATTTCAACCATAATGCCAAAAGAACTCCGTTATTGTCCTTTTACTCTTAATTCTCTCATTCCTTATAATAAAAGAATTGTGTCTTATTTATGTGTATTTTGAAAATGATCAGGGATTGTTCAAAATATTCAAAATATTAATGAGTATTAATTTTTTATAAATGGGATTTTAGAGGGAGAACTTTAAGGAAATGCTCATAGTGTCTAATGTCCCATATAGGAACTTTACACAAAAGTGGAAGGGCATATAACAAAAAGTAAAAAAAAAAGAGACTATTTATCTTCTAGTCAAAGAAAAAGCACCACCATTGCGACACGCAGTGCACATTCTTGTGACGTGCAAAAGGGTGATTGGGGGACTTAGAGCGCATTGGGCGCTTTGATAGCGCACGAGTCGCGCACCTAGAAAGAGGTGACTCTTCATGAACAATCACTAAAATGACTATAAAAAGAGTTCTACACCTTTGTTTTGGACACCAAAAATTATGGTGTTCTCCTCTTTGTGTTCTCTACGCTTTGGCATTATCAGGTTCACATTTTAGAGTGTTCTTGGTTTGATCAAACCATACATAGTTTGCATTAAGTAGTGTGACACTACTGCATTGTATCATGGCGATAATTTTTATAATAATCTCCGTTGTATACTCTCGGTTTTCAACCGGAAGGGGATATCTATTGCCTAAAAGATAGTGTTCATCAAACGTGCCTTGTAATAACTTGAATTTAATTTTGGGAGCTTGATAAATAGGTACTATTTAATAGGTCCTATTTATATATTACATTTCCTAATTGGTTCTATCAAAACAAAATTTTCTTAATAGGTCCTATTGATACGTATAGTGAATATTCACTATCTGTTTATAAATAGAACCTATTGGAGCAAAATATTTTTTCGTGGGATCTATTGGAGCAAAAAAAATCGCAAGACTTATCTAACTACATACTTAGTACATGGGACTAATTGGTAAAAAAGTAATTTAATTTTTCTATTCCTTTCATTAATTTCCAACAAGTGGTGGGATTGGTTTCCGGCCGAGATAGTGGCGTAGTGGTGGGCGAAGGATGTGAGTGATAGAGAGGAAGATGAATAGATAAGATAGAGGGATGTACTAGGGGTGCACGAGGGTGGTGGTGTTGAAGTTTGGAATTCATTTGGTTTATTTAAAAAAAAAAATCCTTTTAGTTTTTCACCTTATCAATTAATTTTCCCGAGTTTGTAAAAATAAATTGTCTTTTAACAGGTTATAACCACTGTTCTAAAAAATCCGCCTAGGCATAAGACTTGAGAGAAACGCTCCACTTTAAGTTTTTTGCGCCTTATTCTTGGTAAAACTCTAAATGAGCATTTTTTTCTAAAAACAACAATACTTTAGTGAAACGATATCGCATTTTAAAGAATTTTTTCGGACCATTATTTCATCCAAAATAATCAAATAGTATTTTAATTTTCATATATTCGGACATATTTTTATCATATATTCAGACATATTTTTATGATATGTACAATTTTAGTATTTTAATAATCTTGTTATGGTTAAAAAATCTTAAAATATATTAAGAAGACTTAAACGTCTTTTTACGCATTTTTACATCTAAGACCCGTCTAGGCTTCTAAAGCTTAAGGGTTGACGTCTACGCCTCGATCACGCCCTGCATTTTTTAGAATCTTAGTTATAACCAAATCCACGTCTTGCATCTAAATGTATTTTTTTGGGGGAAAAGCCCCATTCCGATGGCTTATATTTGGCCAAATCCAAATATAAAGTTATTTATGATTTTCAGAAGGATAAATTTGAAAATTAATTTTTTCCCTTAAAATATGACTTTTAAACAGCCACTGTTAATTTGATATGGATTGAATATATATTTTCCCATTGACAAGTCAACTGACCCAAGAATTCCAAACTAACAAAACTAAAATAATACTCATTGAAGAAAAATAGTTTAACAATGGTTGTTGGAAGAATTGTCTCCCGTCGAGCCGGCAATGGTGGGTGATGACAATACTGACATTTAAATAAGTGTCTACAAATGGTAGATAAAAACCTTTTTAATTAAAAATAGCTAAAACTGTGAGGAAACATTGTTAACAACATTTATTTTTTAATGTAACTATGAATATATTTTATCTGTTTCATTAATTATGCTTGCACCCTTCTCACAGCATCACCTAGGCAGAGAATATGACTTCTAAGAAAATGTTCCAGATGTGAAGCACAAATCAGGTTTAAATGCTGCCGTCGGAATGTAATGGGTGTGGACATATGTACTAAATGGTCGTATTTTTTTCTTGTGGTGAACATAGCTACAACACTTGAGCAATAATGTCCTCGGAAGGTTTCCAAATTTTAATTTGCGGTGTGTTTGATTGCTTAAATTTTTACTTGAATTTTTTTTCACCCTTTCCTAAATTACAACATGATAGTGCACATTTAGATTTTTTTTTTCTGTTGGAGCTATGTCTGTGGGAGGTAAGAAATTTTTCCCATGAAATTATGTTCTTTGGAAACTTTGTTTACCAACTTCAATCAAACAAACTTGAGCGGTTGGCTCAGTTGGTTAGAATTTGGGTTTACTCTTCAGAGATCGTCAATTTGAGCCTCGCAAGAGCCACGGATCGCGGGCAAATTCTGCGTGCACTTTGCACACTGTTTGTTTCGAAAGCCTTGTTCGGGGCGGAGGAATTAGTCTCGTGGTGCGCGCAAACTGCCCGGAGATTACCCTTCGTATAAGGAAAAACAAAAAAAACTTCAATCAAACATACCCTTAGAGTGTCTTGTAATTTTAAGTGAGATTTCAAAACATATAATTGTTAATATATACAAGGACGTGGGCAAGAGTTCGGGGGCGAAGAAATGTTAAAATGTACCTTAAGGTTACATGTTTTGATCCTTAAAATAGCAAGTATGAAACTCTACCTAAATATTTGTACTTTAGAGCTCTATCCTTATTATTTTTGAATTTTTAAGCGTGTACATTTAGAAGACATTTGAACGACTCAGACTTGGAGCTTCCGTGTATGATCATAAGTTTGACAAGGTCATTGAAATTACAAAAATGCTGGACTCACAATCACAAAAAAAGTTGATTAAAAATTACTCCCTAGACACTTGTGAATGTATGTGATTCTGTAAAGTTCAACTATTCACAAGTTTCATCCGATCAAACACATGCACTATACTATTTGGTAAGTGTAGCATTATTGTTGAAATTATTTGTTTCTTTTCAAATTTATTTCTTTATTAATTAAGCTAGCGTTGTTTAGTGATAAGAACTCGATCCCCCCTCCTATTCCTTTCCTCCTTATAAATAGCAAAGCAGAACCTGCAAACTGCACACACCATACTACTCCCATCCACTGTCTCACTTCACCAACACTCTACTTTATCATATTACCTTGCATACCAATCTCTAATTCTCTCTCCTCTATACAAACTCTCAGTTTCTCCTCCTAATCTCGTCTCCAAACATGGTTGTCATGTCCAGACCAGCAAGTGAACACTTTTGTGTAGTGAAAACCTGCAAGCCCACCACATTCTTCCCTGCTATCCCCATCGTGGACCTCTCCAAACCAGACGCCAAACACCTCCTCGTTAAGGCCTGCCAAGAATTCGGATTCTTCAAGGTGGTCAATCATGGAGTCCCAACACAATTCATCAACAAACTTGAATCACAAGCCATTAAGTTCTTCTCTTTACCACTCTCAGAAAAAGAAAAAGCAGGCCCACCCGACCCCTTTGGCTATGGTAACAAAAGCATTGGACCAAATGGTGATATTGGTTGGCTTGAATATATTCTTCTCACCACCAACTCAGAATTTAGTTATCAGAAACTTGTGCCCATTTTTGGTGAAAACACACAAAACTTTCGGTAAGTAAAATAAATACAAACACACTCAACCACAACTATTTCAAATTACCCTTTTTTATTATTTAATGCAATATTTTCTTACTGGGATATTGTTGTGTTTTGCAGTTGTGCTGTGAATGATTATGTGTCATCCGTGAGGAACATGGCTTGTGAGATACTTGAGTTGTTGGCTGACGGGTTAAAGATTCAACAGAGGAATGTGTTTAGTAAGCTTTTGAAAGACGAACAGAGTGACTCTGTTTTTCGGCTCAACCACTACCCTCCATGTCCTGATCTTAAGGAACTAAACGGTAGGAATTTGATTGGATTTGGAGAGCACACTGACCCACAAATCATTTCTCTTCTGAGATCTAATAACACATCTGGACTTCAAATCTCACTGAAGGATGGCAGTTGGATTTCGGTTCCCCCTGACCACAACTCTTTCTTCATCAATGTTGGTGACTCCTTACAGGTACCACCACCCTCCTAGATTAAAAATAACAACAATTATACATGCACACACACCATCTGGTATGATCATCTCACAGTCTCGAGTTGTTACACAATTTCCATGAACAAGATTTTAATTTGATTCCTTGTATCAACTACAACTCCACTAGCTTTCTATGTTTTTTTCCCCTCTTTTATAAAATATATATTTTTTCCAGGTTTAAATTTTTGGGCTTTTATTCAATCTCATGTTTTTCCCATTTATAGCTGAATTAATGTTCAAAGATGGTGCTGAAATTCCAATTCACTGTTAAAAGAAAGTTCGAACCAGATGAGTATTAAATGAATCTTTGACGTTCTTCAATAATAATTCTTTTTGTGTCACTGTCAACTGCTTGACTGAGATACGTGTGTATTGGCTATTCTATTAGAAACTCCTATTTTATTAGTGATGTAATATTATGTTACATTATATTGATGTTATAAATAGGGGCCGAAACTGTTTTATTTTTTTGGTATAACATTTATAGTACTTTAGTGTTTTGCGTTTTGTAATCCGTGAGTTTATAGCTTATACAAGGCAGTATATTAATAATATATACTATGTAAATTTCAACTAAATCAGTGCATTAGTATGTCCATTAAAAACTTAAAAACAATAATGATTCAACTATTTCATCAATGTTATAAAATTTTCCATAATCATAGTTAGTGTTATCATGTCTTTCTCCATTTTATGAAAATGTTTTTTTTCTTTGAAATCAAATAAATAAATAAATGTTATGGTGGTGGTTTTGTAGGTTATGACAAATGGGAGGTTCAAAAGTGTAAGGCATAGGGTTTTAACAAACAGTTTGAAATCAAGGGTGTCAATGATATACTTTGGAGGACCACCATTGAGTGAGAAGATAGCCCCATTTCCATCACTGATGGAAGAAGAGGAAGACAGCTTGTACAAGGAGTTTACATGGTTCGAGTACAAAAGATCTGCGTACAAATCAAAGCTGGCTGATAATAGGTTGGGCCTCTTCGAGAAGATCACAGCTTCATAGTGGAACCCCAACTGTCCCCACCTAGCCTAGTTAGCAAAATGGGTTTTCAAAGCTCCACAAATAGGTTTAGAACGGTTTTCACCTCAATGTCCCACGTCTAGAAATCAAATGTTTTCCCTCTCCCTGTGCTTTCATGTAACTACTTTCTTGTAGATATGACAAGTTTTTCAGTTTCATCAACAACAAACAATACCATGTGGATCGAGCATTCTATAATGCTAGTAGTTTGAATTTTTGTACAAAAGATTGTGGTTTAATTAATCAAATAGTTTTTCATTCAGGGTGTATTTGATTGATATGAATTTTTGTATTTTTATAGAAAATAGTTGTTTTGACTCATATTTTGCTTTTGTAGCGCTTTGATTGTGAATATTTCTTGTAAAAGCAATATGCATTCACATTACAAATGTTCCATCTCAAATCTCATTTTTGAGTGAAAAATATTTCTTATCCATTCACCAAATAATTAATTTTCATGAAAAATAAAAACAATAATATCAAAAACTCATATGTTTTTCCACTCAATTTTCAATTTTTCATCCAAATGAACTATTTCCTATGCATTTTTCATGTTTGCAATTAAACGTACCTTTAGTGACAAAATCTAAAAAAACTAAAATAGTGAATAAAATATAATTATCAAAACAACCAAATGAGTGATAAAGTCGAAACACCCTAAAAAGAATGACACCAGTCGAAAGGTGCCTCTTGAAAAATCATTTTTACTTGTCAACAAACTTTTGGGATATCTTCATAAATCCTGAAATGATACAGAAAAAACTGTGAAGAAAGGTAAAAAGGCTATTTTACAATTTACTGCCTTTCTGAAATAAAAAAATAGGAATGGTGCATTTGCTCATACAGTTGGGAAAAACATGATTTGGTTTAAGAATAGGTTAGGGGGAAAAGGGTAAAAAAGAAATAGTGATTTTGTAAGATTTTTTATTTTATTTTTCATGGAATCTAGGACTTCAAGGGAGGGTAAGGATTGGATTTCTCGGAAGAAGAAAAGTTAGAAAGCACCACACAAAATCATCCATATATATTCATCAAAGCACTATTGTTCCAACTTTAATCAACTGTTGCTAACTCTTTAAACATGTTGAATTCAAAATGATTCCTGACTCCGCGTGAATATATTGTTGAGTAATACTACATATTCCAAATAATTTTTTCAAACCTCATCCAAAATGATTTGAGTTTTGTATTCTGACAGAACCCGTATCACATGACAAAAGATGACAGACAAGTGAAAAAATAATGTGACGTCGACATAGAATTCGAAAAAGATTTAAAAAAATTATTTGAGTCTCAGAGCATTTTCCTATATTGTTTCAGAAGCTCTAAAAGTAATGAAACTTGGAAAACACGGACCGAAAAAAGAAAGAATCAAACTGAATACTGATACAGGATATGGATAAATTACAAGGATAGGTCACAGTTGAGCCTAAGCTGATCTGTCTGCGACCACTGCCCAAGAAAGATCGTGACTTTTGAGGTAACACGTTACTTTCTCAGCCCTTTTGCCAAGTTGGAAGTGGCTTTCAAGCATAAGCAGGACCTTGAAGCTTTCTGGACTGTACAAAATATCAATGTACCAATTATGGGCCTCTTTTGCACAATGACTTGTCAAGAGCATCATCGTGGACCTTGATAGGTAATAGTTTAAGAATATGCCTCACTAAGTTACAAGACAGGGGACAGAGTAAATAAATAGTATAATATTACCACAACAAGGTCCAACCAAAAAAGTTACTGGCCCTTCTTACAAAGTTAAGAAAAGAATTTGGCTTATAGGTTCTACTCCAAGCTGGCAAGGGATGCAAGCTTGCTTGGGGTGTTAATTTTGATATTTTAATACTGCAGGAGTTTAGTGAAAAAGGACGTGTAATATCCCAATTTTAAATATTTAGTTTAAATTGTTAAATACCTAATAAATTTATGTGCTAGATTTATATGTTAGATTATATGTTAAATAATGTGTTAAATTAATTGTTAAATTAATAAATTCTCACATGCTAAATAAAATAAATAAATTAGGTGGTAAGTATTTTTGAAGGTGCAATTAACCCACAATAGATAATCCCAAACAATTAATACCAAAAAGAATCAAACCAGTCACAAGACACATGACACATATATTTGCGTGGTTCGGCAATGGTCTACGTCTACCAAGTGTTTCTCCTTTCCTATTACTCCTTTTCTAATAACAAGAATTACATGCCCCTTTTTTTTGGAGTGAGGGTTACATTTATAGGAGAAGAAGAAATGGTGCCGAGCAAATCTCTGGAACATATTGATGAAGTTGTCGTTTGATTTTGTTGACCCTTTCTTGAGATCCTCGCGGGTAGAACTCTTCGTCATTGTTATCTTGAGTTGCGATCCTTTACCCACTCGTCTTGGGTCGGTATTTATCCAACCCGAGTTATTTGGGATGTTTGGATAATTCTCCCACAATTGTCCCTAAAGCTCTTTGGCTTGAATCAGTCGGAGAGGTTAAGGAGTAAGTTAGTCGACCGAGGTGGTTTGGTCACAGTTTGAGATGGAGTTTCCAACTCTTGGAAAAACTTATTGGATTAGAGTTTTGCTCTATTTCGCCCGTTCGGCCCTCGAAGGGCCAGGCCTGCTTATAATTTCTTATGCAAGTTGGGGGTACACTCGTAAAAATCCCTCTTAAAAATTGAAGCTCCTCTGTTAATTATGGCCTTAGGTTCTGTTTTTAAATGATGAGATGCCTCGAAATTTCAACTCAGCTATCAAAAGTTTTCAACTGCTATTTTGCTCCACCACTTCAACTATTCAAAGCATCGGAGGTTCCTGCAAATTTCTTCACTTGTAAGTTTTCTTCTCTTTAGCATCTTCAATGTTTCTTGCAACGAAAATCTAGATTTCTTTAATTCTACCACTTTTTCCTTTTATACTTGAGAAAAAATGGTTTATCTTGTGAATGATAGAACTTTAGGAGAATTATGAAACAAGCACTCCATTCCCAACTGGGTAACTATAGAGTGTGCTGGTATGCCGATCAATTTTTATAACGTCGAAGGTGGTCACTGGATTCACACTATATCGATGGGTGAGGGGGGTTTGACAATTCCCCCAAATTAACTCTTCTTAGAGTATTGCGAATTCTTCCAAGTGGTTCATGCCCAGTGTTCTCTAAACATGTGGAGGATCGTAAATGGCGTTTATAGAATAAATGAAATGTATGGAACCCAAATAGGGATTCCAAAACCCATATACTGCTTGTCATGGTCAAATATGACTGATAAAGTCTTTTATTTAAAGCAAGGTTCTAAAAAACGTGGGGCGTGATCGAGGCATGGAGGTCAAGCCTAAAGCCTTAGAAGCCTAGGCGAGCCTTAGGCGTAAAAAGGCGTTTAGGCCTTCTTTATATATTTTAATATTTTTTAACCATAACAAGGCTATTAAAATACTAAAATTGTACATATCATAAAAATATGTCTGAATATATGCAAATTAAAATACTATTTGATTATTTTGGATAAGATAATGGTCCGGTTTGTAAAAAAATTCTTTAAAATGCGATATTGTTTCACTAAAGCATTGTTGTTTTAGAAAAAAGTGTTCCTTAAAGGTTTTACCAAGAATAAGGCGTAAAAATCTTAAGGAGGGGCATTTCTCCCAAGCCTCAAGCCTAGGCAGAGCCTTGGCGAGTTTTTTAGAACATTGAGGGTGATGAACTATACAGAGGGTTTTTGTGCCCTGTTAGGGGGAGGAAAATAGGTCGACAATACTTTTTCTTCAAATTATGCTTTTATTGGTTAATAATTAGCTGACATAAATACTATTATTCGCTTTTTTATTTATTTTGTTTAGCTGGGTCAAAGAAGAAGGATCCTTCTCGCTTCAACTATAAGGAGCTTATCAAAGTTTGGAAGGTAAGGAGGCCGGAGGCCTTTGATTCCAGGTACAGAGAAACCTAGGTCGGCATCCTTTCAACTTGAGTATACAACCTCCACGCCCATCTTCACAGCTAGGCTTGTGAATTCCATCCCCGAGATACCAGTCCCTTCTATAAGTGAGAGATCATCTAAAGCCTCTACCTCGTCCTCTTTTGAGTTTGTGAACGTGAATACCATCCCTATTGCTGAGGAGGACAAAATGGATTTGAGAAAGAGAAATCTTACTCTTATGGATGACTCTGACATCCCCACCTCCCCAAAGGCAAAGGTCACTAAAAGGCGAGAGGTCGGAGGTCCCTCTGAGCTTGTTACTAATGTAGATTCTCTTGAAAAGGAGAAATCGAAGAAGGATACCATTCCCTCTTCTTCTATTGTTGTTCCCACCAAGAAGGTGGATCCCCCGTACGTGGGAAAGGGCTAATAAACAATGTCGATGGCTAATAACCCATCTTTGGCCCCTGGTCTGCTAAGAGGGGCTGTTCTAGCACTGGACTGAGAGCAGGTTGACAGACTGGCCTCCGATAAGCTTTTTTCCCATTGTGTGCAAGCATTGTTAATGGTTAGTTTAACAATTGTTGAGTGCGACACCAATTTAAATATGGACGAAAATATCCATCATTATAATGTTTTTAATTAATTGCTAGATATTTTTAAAAGATTTTGGGCTCTGACCCGTATCAAAACTATTTAAAAAAAAACAGGGACGCCAAGCACGAGTCTCTATTCCAGGTTAGTGGAGCTGCAGCAGTTGTGGAGTTTTGCATGGAGTTTATATAGCAATTTTCCATTCTTATTATTCTAGACATGATTAGTCTATTTACTATTCGGGCATGTTTCCCATGTCAGATAGTGTTATTCCAGTTGAATTTTTTACGAGGATTATTGTATGGATTTTATAGTGATGATTTATTTAGTAAAATTTGGCATGTAATAGATTGTAGTGTTTAAGCTAGTTATGTTATTGCGTATTGATTTATTTATTTGAATGAGTTATGGTTTTTACTATATTGTGTTACGGCACTTTAATAAACATAAAAATTTACAGGACTTAATTTAATAATAAGGGGTTGGTAATTAATTGAATTTTTGACAGTGATATTAAGAATGAGCCATAGAGATGCCTCTTTTATTCTATTAGAGGGTTGGCCACCCGTTATTTTAATAAATAGGGTGTCACAGCCTACTACGGCAATCTTCGTACACCCTATTATGAATGGCACTTCTTCCGATGTGCCTCGAATGCATCGTCATAAAACTACTTTTAACTCTCGGCTCTTCATCAACTTGATCAATCTAACTCAAATGATCCCAACTTATTACATGTCCCCATTGGAACCCCTGCACCCTGACGAAAATCAGTGGTTCTACTCTCCCACTTCTACATTCGAATATCGAACACGGTAACCTTTTGAATGTCTCTAGTGCTTTATGTTTTCTATTGGTAGGAGTCCCTTTTTGACATAAAATATACCAACAGATGCTTCACCGCACAAACTGTACAAATTCCTCAAATTACTATACACCCACTTTCTTCTGGAATGTAAAGTATCCTAAAAAATATTCGCCTTATCCGAAACTACTTTCCATAGCTTGGGACCTTCTGGCATAATCAATATCTTTTGGAGCTGTAACCTTATACATTCGGTAACGTAGAAAGGCACTCTTTTGAGTTACAACCTCTATACCTTCTATCGATAAAGTTCCACACTTGAGCCTGAACTGGCTTTAATCCAAAAATCGGGTGTAACAGCCACTATTGCTACAATTTCTTCCACTTCATCAAGATGTCATTGTTAAGAACAATAATGAACTAGTTATAATAAGACACTGCTCTTCAAATGATCCAACGGGTTATTAACACATGGTAATGAGCACTTATTTTTCAAACACAACCTTGTCAACTACCTTTATGGTTAAATCCATATGCCTGAAGTATAAATTATAGAAGGAAAAATATTACCTCTTCCAACTCCATATTATGAGTGGGATAATTGTCCTTATGAGGCATAATATTTTGAAAAGAATAATTACTCCTTCTGCATCAGCATGCCTCTTAGTTTTTGGAGTGATGATTATATATATACCAAGTAATACACGCTGCCTCATGGTAAAGCAAGGTCGAGTGTGGTGGTGAGATTCTCCTTGATCTCTTCAAACTTTCTCTCACAATTTATGGTCCAAACAACATTATGCCCTTCGGGTAAGGTGAGTCAGTGGCCCAATCATCTTCAAGAACCCTCTAATGAACCACATGTAGTACCCCGCTAAACCCAAGGAACTCCTACCCACTATAGGTGTCATGGGTTGTCCCAAATTCATAACTCAAGACCCCTTACTAGGATTCCTCGAAATCTAGCCTCAAATAATATATGGTCTAAGAGTTGTACCTCTCGAAGACAAAACTCACAATTACAAACTTAGCATACAACTTATGTTCTCGTAGTGTCTGCAAAATCAATCGCAAAGGCTCCATATACTCCTCCTTTGATCGAGAATACAGTAGAATGTAGTCAATAAACATAATGATAAACTGATATAGAAAGGGTCGAAATACTTAATTCATTTTGTACATGAACATTGCTGGCACGTTAACTGACAAAACAATCTTGAAGGTTTTAAAACACACTCTCTTGTCGCTTTAAAATGAATAACGAATTTTTAAAACTTTTAGAACATATTGGGAAATAAAGACGAATATAAATTACACACAATATTAATCAAACATAATAAACTTACCTTGTCCTAGTAAAGAAATTAAGCTAGCATAATTTAAGAGAAAATATAAATGCAAGAATGAATATTAATTCTCATTAATAAATCAACTTACAAAAATAATTGAATCTTACAATTGATCTTTACAAAAATTCTCCCACAAAAGAATAATTCTTGGTCCTCAATAAAAATATACTCTCAAAATAAAGGAACCAAAAACTATCTCTCACGCTCTCAAAATTTTCTCCCAAAATAATGAGACAAAGGGTATTATTTATAGACTTATGAATGAAGTGTTTTAGATGGAGTGAAACTCTCTTTGATTGGTTGTAGTTGAACTGATAATTATCTCTTGGAGTATTGAGAAGAGTTGGAGATAATTGATAAGTCTTTTTTCTAAAATAATTATCCCCTATTCATGTCACTATTCACAACACTGTCTTTAATCGTAATTTTGACCTCCCAAACTTTAAAATCTCATTTTTGTCCGAACTTCAAAGTTGTGATTCTTTTCAAGACCTTTCCGAAAAGCTATGGCACAGCCTCAACGGACACTCGAGCGATTTTATAAAAAATATTTAGTACAAATGTGTCAACCGTGTCGTGTCGTATCGAGTCGTGTCGTGTCGTGTCGTGTCGTGTCGCGACGTATTGTAACAATTTTTTGCACATCGACTCCTTTGTTCTCAAAATTTCTAGGGTACCTATAAAAATGCAAAATAAAAATAATTAATTCAAATTTAGGAACATAAATATTTTAAAAATTACAAAATTACCCCTTTTTTTGCATTTTAGCCCCGAAATTCAAAAATTGCTCGTTTTAATTCAGAATTTAACCAAATTTCAGAGAGTACTTTATTTTGCCTAGATAAATATTTAAAAATTATTTTCAGGCCCATAAAGTTTGGAAAATTATGATTTCACCCATCAGGTTACTAAAATTATATTTTTAACTCAAATTTTATTCAAACTTGTATTTTTCTTTTATTTTACGAAAATGACTCTAAAAGCTCCTTATTTATAATACAATGGGCCTAACAAGGTCTAGATTTGGACATAATTCATGCAAAATAATGCACTCATCATCAGCCAGTCCAAATAGCATTACCCAAAACTCAAATGATCCGTATCATATCAAAAACTATCTTCGGAATGTCCTCCTCCCGAATTCTTAACTAGTGATACCTTGAGTCCAAGTCAATCTTGGAGAAGAATGACGTAATCCTCATTGGTCTATTAGGTCATCGATACATTGTCAACGGATGCATGTTATGTTTCATGATCTTGTTCAGTTTTCGATAGTCCACACATAATCAGAACGAACTGCCCTTCTTTTTCATAAACAAAACTGGGCTTACCATGAAGACGTTTTCCTCCATATGAGTCCCTAACTTAAACATTATTAAACCTATTCACTCGGCTCTCTCATTTTTAACAAAGTCATCGGGTAAGATGCCTTCTTGATGGGCCTAGTGCCCGATCCCAAATCTATACAAAAGTCTACCTTTATTACTAGTGGTAGTCATGTTACCTTATCAAATACGCCCATAATCTTTTAGAATATCGGTATAGAGTCTAATGATACGCTTAACTCCTCAGAAAAAGTTGCATTTATGTAATATAAGTATGTGCTAGACCCTCCCTCGGGCCCAGGCATAACTATAAGAAACATCTCCTGCCGAAAAATGGAAATCATAGAAACCTACCCCCCGGTAGTCGATTTAAGAGTAGTAAATAGAGCTACTACTCAAATCTAAATTGTGCAAATCATAAGAACGCATATCTAAATTAAAAAAATGGATGAACACCCAAGTCGACTAACAAATTATTACGTCTCTACAATCACGATGTAAGGCAGCCCCACCCATCTGGGTATCCACATAGATTTAAATCCCGGTGAAACATTTATAAATCTCATAATCATATAGTAAACACAATACTAATAAGAATAAAAACTCCTCGATGTTTAAGTCAGATTCGTACGCATGAGTCATAAATCTAATCAGACCCATTCCCTAATGGTATCCTCAACCATACTGGTAACTCCAAGCCATGTACTAACTAAGTGTCCACATTTTCAATTAGTGTAATAATTTCTTGTAAAGGAACAATCGAAACAACATCCATACTTGTGACCCTATTGACCTTGTTTCGTTAGGCCTACTCCTATTGGACGTGACCACACTAGTCATAATTTCATTAGATCTACTGGTCATAACATATCATATTGTCTACCCTTAGAAACATCTCGAGGTTTGCTCCCCCTATGCAGTTCCTTTTGCTCCTGAGGTATTCCCTGATCAGGTTGACGCTACACCTTTTTTAGTCATTAGTCCTACTTTGTCCATGATCGTTATAATATAAGGAACTATATCCTTTAAGTATTTTTGGCGATCTTAATGATCTAGGAAGGTAACTTCCATCATCTTAACGCAAGCGATGATTAATGGTTTACTCGATAAAACCTAACAAACCCTTCACGTAAGGTATATACCAATACAAAATAAAATCTTCACGCACTGATGCTAATAACGTGAAGATAATTATTTTCCTATATATCAATGTCTCCTAGTGAAAAATAAAAATATAGTTGAACTCATCCTAATATTGGCTACCACGTGATCGCACTTACAAGGTCTTCAAACCATAATTCTAATGGCGTTACAAATGGTGACCAAAAGTATTTATCCTCATTCCATACACTACACACTTGCTAAAGGTCTCATGCCCAAAAGTCCCTAACTCCCAACCAAAGTTAACCTAATGCATGGGCCGTCTCATAAAAGAAATCCATATAAGGAACCCTCCTGATAAACTCGATCTTCTTTTAATCGTTCGTCTGGAATAATGGCACAAAACTTCGCTAAGCAGTTATCATAATTCAGATTACAAATCCTAAATGGTAAAGCTCTAAAAAAAATCAAAGAACGCAATGTGAAAAAGTGAAGGATGCACTCAAGATCCCTAGGACACTAGAACCTGGAATGCTCTAATACCAAGTGTGATACCCCATAGAATTTGTAAATAGGTTAATCGGGCCTGGTATAAAAATCATGGGAATCAAAATATTTGGTAAAATTCTTAGTATAAATGAAAAACTAAAGCTGAACAAGTAATTTTTTTGGGGAATTCTCATCTATTTATTCTCAATTAATAAAAGAACTAGCCTCTTTTAAATAGCTTACATCATTGAGAAAAATCGAAAAAGAAGGAAACAAGAAGCATAAATGAGGTTCTTTATAAAATAGAACCCTTACAGTATTATATGGGAAAGAGATGATTAGAGCCAACTTTTTTAGCAACCAGTGGAACAAACAAGACACCAATGACCCTTAGACATTTCTAAATAAAGGAATACCCCATCTATCTACTCTTATAATACCTTTCAGCTGCTTTGGAAAATCATCTATACTAAGAGAAAAGCAATTTGCTTGCTGAGAACTGCCTATGAATATGATCAATTCTGCTTGATTAGCCTCTCTGTGAATATGATCAATTCTGACCTTGAGCCTCATCAATAAACTTCTGATTTTGAACACATACCACTGAATTTTCCAAGGGGAAGAACCTTTATTTTGAATTAAGTCCACTAAATCCTTAGAGTCACTCTCTATAAAAAGATCATAGTCAATGAAGTCCATAGAAAATTATAGACCTTTAAGTAAAGCCAGAGCTTGTGCTTCCATATTAGACACTACTCCAAAATGCGCTTGAAAAGACCAAATCATGTCCCCTGACTGATTCCTCAGGATTCCTCCTCCCCATCCATATCCTGGATTTCCAATTGCACTACCATCAACATTAAGCTTTAAAGCACGTGTTCTATGAAGATTCCACTTGATCATCATCTGCATTTTTGGCTTTTAAACATTATTGAAGACTTTGTTGATAACAAACTCAGACTTGATATGATTTAGGACAGAATTTACACTAGTAATACCATCATCAAATGTGCATTTATTTCTATAACACCAAGTACACCAACAAATTATAGCTGGAACAATTATGCTTATACATTTATTAAGCTTTACCTCATATAGCCACCATTGGAAGAGCTGGTTTCTAACACTTCCTCATTTGTGTCTTTTAATCCCAAACTCTTTAGTCATTTGATCCCATGTGGGGCTTGCTACATCTCCCTCCTCAAACAGGTGATCTAGAGTCTCTACTCTTGGCTTTCAACAACAACAACATTTGGACGGGCCTCTAAAAAAAATGGATTTTATCTTTTCATCTATTGGAAGAAGATTATTCGTCATTTTCCATATGAAGACTGACATTTTGGAAGGAAGATTCACTACACCAAATCTGCCCATTTGTCAAGGTCATTGACCTTGACAAATTCACCTTGTCAAGGTCAATGACCGTGACATTTCGAGGCGAGACAACTTTTTTTGTTACGGTCGTGTCACGGTCATTGAGCTTGACACAAAACTCGCGTTTTGTATCACGGTCGTGTCAAGGTCAATGACCGTGACCCTTAGTAAAAAAATTGTCACGGTCAATGACCGTGACAAGGCCGTGACAAAATTATCAGGGACTTGTCACGGTCAATGACCGTGACAATTCTGGGCAGAATTAAAAAAAAACTGCTGGGCAGTATGGCCACTGCCACTGCCCAGCAGTATATTTGTACCTGTTATAGCAACGTTGTACCTGTTCCAGACATCATATATCCGAACAAACTAAAGATAATGCAAATATATATTCAAATAAGAAACTATTTAAAAAGAAACAACATCACCATCATTTTATCTCAAATCTACAAACTATTTGCATGGAAAAGAGATTTTGTACCGCGACGCTCGGGAACACCTCCTTATCCTTCCCTTCTCGTCCGAATAGCGACATAAGTATAGAGCATATGTGGCCTACCCTTAGGGCCACTCCCTTTCCCCTGAATTGAAATAAAGTAAAATTAGTATCCGCCCCTCAAATATAGATAAATATAAATTGTAATTGAAATCGAAATCGAAATTGACATATAAATATAAATACATTACCTGTAGTGTCACTCAAACAGCTAACTTGAGCTCATATGACACCTCCTTCCAACTAATGTACCCCGGGCAATCGTGTCAATTATAATTCTCTTCATATCTAAACACTAAGAAATACCATAATCCTATGGAGGTATGCATTTCAAATTCCTTCCAACCGTTGTGTAGCCAAAAATCAGCAGTTGAAGTTGTCAACTCCACCTTTGAATGGGGTATGGAAAGTGGTGGGGTATGGAAAGTGGAATTGACAACTTCAACCGGTGATGTTTGGCTACATAACGGTTGGGAGGAATTTGCAGAGCATCGCTCCATAGGATTATGGCATTTCTTGGTGTTCGGATAGACGAAGAGATTCAGTCTCCTCTCCACAAATAGGACACCCCAAATAACTATGTACTAATCACCTATTAAAGGTAAGAAGCGTATATTCATGGATTAGTATAAACAAAACTTAGATGTAGTTGGAATATTTATGTATTAATCTCCTCTCCACACACGCACACTACACAAGAGTGAAAATGATAAAGTGGAGATCAAGTAAAAGCATTAAAAATGGATGTTTCGGTACAAATTGAAATAATTATTACAAATTGAAAAATTGTTTCAAATTCGGGTTATCATCAAAAATGGATTGATATTCGGTAGGAGCAGCCAAGTTATCCACACTACTATTTAGACGCCTTGGCGCGTGTTGGACAATTGACCACGGTTCGTTGTTGATATACTCCGAGTAAAACACTTTCTTAACCTTTTGAAATGCACAAACAAATGGCTCATCGCTCACGTGGTCGTTGCTCTTCAACTTGGACAAGTCAACCATGATCAAATTGGTGACAGGATCAACTTTAGAAGCATTTTTATCCTCAACTCTTACCCATTCACAGTAAAATACAACCTCTTTGAAGCTTATATAATCCAATTCAAATATATTTTAAATTACACCATAGTAAGTCATTTCAGCTTCAACGAGGTTTTTATCTTTTGCGCTTGCTCGAAAGAAAGTAAGAGCCTTGTATGAAATACCCGAGTTCTGTACATTTGTACTTTCCTCGTACACTTTAGCGCCGAAAATGTAACCGTTCAATCGATATTTTTTGTACTCTTGTGCCACGAACAAGGGTCCAGTGGCTAGATGAGCAAGCCTTGATGTCGCATCACCCATCTTTAGGAGCTGAGAATATAGATAAATTAATTATATTAGTGGTAAAATATGAGTGTAATGTAACGTTATATAACGACTGTTTTCATTGTAATTACCTCTTGTGTCAACCATAGCCTAAATTCGCTATCTGATTGTGCCACTGTTTTTCGTCTTTTATTGTTCTCACAGGCTTCATATTTACTGCATATTACAAAATTAATCATGTATAAAATAATCTAAAATAATGTTAAACATTATAATATTCGAAACTTACTTTTTCCGTTCTTCGACATCTTCATGTGTGTCAAATAGATAACGAGCTACTTGTTCATGTTGCAAACTCGTTAATTTCACTCGTTTTCCCATCACATTACCACCATCATCGAGGAATTCATCAGTGTCATCAACGCTGGTAGAGTCAGTCATATATTCCCGAGTATATATTGATGACTCCACGGTGATGTATTCCTCTGCAATTGATCCTGCAATATATCGCGTATTCTTGACGTAATCTTTAAAAACTTTCATCAATCTTTCAAACAGATACATCCACCGATATCTAACTGGACCACAAAGAAGTGCCTCGTCGCATAGGTGTACCAACAAGTGAACACTTATGTCAAAGAATGCTGGGGGAAAGTACTTCTCCAATACACAAATCGCTTCGTTCACAGCCAATTTTGCGGCCACTATGTGTTCTCGATTCACTACCTTCTCACACAAGAGGGAGAAGGTAATACTAATTTGCATAATAGCCCTATGCAAATCCTTGTGCTTGGAGAAACAGTGCTTAAACAATAGAGGAACCAATTGCATGATCACATGCCAATCGTGGGACTTACACTTATGTAAATCATGAGTAACATAATTCACAATCCTTTGCAAGTTGGACGAAAAAGTAGATGGGCCCTTCAAATTATATATTGTGTCTAGAAGCACCTTCCTTTCCTCACTCGTCAAAGTAAATGCACCAGGGGGAATTATTGTCCTTCCCCTACTATCTTCTTTCAACCATAGTTGTGGTTTAAGTTTTAACGTTTAAGGTCTTTTCGTGCATTTTCTCCATCCTTCGAATGACTCCCCCCAAGGCAAGTACCCACAATATGTTCAGCGAAGTTCTTCTCTGCATGCATCACATCCAATACATGGCGCACCGGGTTTTTCTTCCAATAAGGCAAGTCAAATAAAATTGACCTCCGAGACCATGCCTTTCTTATCTCAGTTTCATTCCCAGTTGGGGTCTTCTTATGCTTGACATTCTTAAATTTGGGATTCTTACCTGGCATATTTGGGCCATATTTAGAAGATTTACTTACAATTTCTGAACCCGAAAGTTGTCTCGGTGGTAGCCTATGTTCAACTCCGCCCAATAAAAAATTGGAAGCTTTCTCAAATCTGAAACTATGAGCTGGGGGTAAAAACCTCCTGTGGCAATGGTATACATTTTTTAAGCTGGAGGATAGACGAAGAGATTCAGTCTCCTCTCCACAAATAGGACACCCCAAATAACCATGTACTACACATCCGGATAATGTCCCATAAGTTGGAAAATCATGAATTGCCCACATCAACATAGCTTTCAGCGTAAACTCTTCTTTTCTAAAAGAGTCAAATGATTGCACACCATCTTCCCACAACTCATTTAATTCTTCTACCAAAGGAGCCAGGTAGATATCAATGTCTTCACTTGGTGCCTTTGGCCCAGGTATCAATAAAGCCATCATCGAAAATTCAGGTCTCATACACTGTGAAGGAGGGAGGTTGAGTGGGGCTAGGATCACTGGCCATACACTCTGATTGGTGCTTAGATTTCCAAATGGATTGAAACCATCTGTTGATATAGCCAAACGAATGTTGCGTTGTTCTCGAGCAAAATCGGGATACTCATAATTCATCCTCCGTCAGGCAGTAGAATCAATAGGATGACGCATGATATTACCCCCTACTTCTGCCCTAGCATGCCAAGTCATTGCCTCTGCAATCCATGGTACTGTGAAAAATCTCTTTAATCTAGGCACAACGGGAAAATATTTCAATACTTTTTGAGGCACTTTTGAGCTTGTGCCTTCCTTACTAGTAGATTGGACATATCTAGGTTCATCGCATACCGGACAACGATCGAGATTTTCATACTCCTTTCGGTATAGTATGCAGTCATACACACAAGCATGAATCGATTTATACTTCATTCCCAAACCTTTCAAACTGTTCTTCATAACAGGATAGCTATTTGGAAGTGTATTCACCTTGGGTAATAAGCCCTTCACCCATTTCAGAATTCCCGTCACGCTATTGCCAGACAAACCGTACTGCGTCTTCAAACTGTGCAAACCAACCATGGCATGTAAAGTTGTTTGATCTTTCTCACAGCCAGAGTATAACGGTTGGGTCGCCTTAAATTTTAAACTTTGGTAGTCATCGTCAAGTTTTATCGTGTTATCTTCACGAGCACTTGAATCTTCTACATCATCAGTAACCTCATTCTCCTCAGCTTCATAAACTCCGTACGCATCATCAACTAAATCCTCTAACATATTATGATCTACGTCGTCCCCTTCTTCATCTATTCTACTTGTTGAAGGATGTTGTGAAGGTTGGTCAGGGACAAAAGGAACTTTCAATTCACCGTGAAAACTCCAAAATCGATAACTATCTTGCATACCCGATCTTAACAAATGTAGTTCAACTGTTTTCCACTCAAACACCTTACCATTCTTACACCTAGCACACGGACACGGAAACTCTTCATCATTACGACATCTCTTTGCATATTTCACAAATTCGTTAGCACCTCTGCGAAACACATCCCCCATTCTATTAGTCTCACCCATCCACTCTTTGTATTTCGGATATCCCATCACAGCTACCACAACTAAACACCTATTAAAGGTAAACAAAACTTAGATTTATAGTATGTTTTTTTTTAATTATCCCATCATTTAATTATCCTATTAAAGGGTATGTGGTCCTATCCCATTCAAGAATGCATTTTTCTGTAATATACTTAACAGCTCATGCACATTGTTACGATTTGAAAAAAATTCGACAGCATATCCCCTTAGTTCTCCAAGTACACGACGTAGATTGGCAGGTGTGAGTGTTATTTCAATTGGTCAATTAAAATAACAGTCACACTTGTCAATCTAGTATGTACCCAGAGAACATTAAGATACGACTGCAGAACTTCCTCCAAAAGTAACAACTTTAAGCCAATAAGAATATTATACAAAAATTATACAGTCTCAAACTGTCCAAACGGGACAATTCGAGAGATCTCATTACAGGGGTAATGACTCTCGAACGGGTCTAAGGGTTATTGAATGCGTACGCATAAGAACTAGAATGCTAGTATCTATGCACACTATATTTAATTTCAAGTATGTTTCATATAATGGGTTAATTCAAATACACAAATAAATTCATGGGATAATTCAAATACAAAAATAAATTCATGGGATAATTCAAATACAAAAAGAAATTCATGTATTGACCACACACACACACACACACACACACTATCTAAGTTGTTCTATAGGTATAAAAACAATTATTATCCAATTATTATCCAACTATTATCAATTATTTATTTTGAATGTAAATAATATTCAAAACCCCACCCACCCCCGCCCCCACCCCCACCCCCTCAGATTAATTCAAGACATAAGACCCTAAAGGGAATCCAAATTATTTCTTGGACGTGAATTCCTCCAAATTATGATCTCATACCTATTCACACAATGATGGGGGAGGGGGTGGTGGAGGGGGGCAGGGGGTGGGGTGGGGTGGGGTGTGTGTGTGTCCGTAGGTGCGTAGGTGTGCGTGTGTGTGTGGCGTAGGTGTGCGTGTGTGCGTAGGTGTGCCCACCCCACCCCACCCCCTCCCCCTGCCCCCCTCCACCACCCCTTCCCCCACCACACACCACCACACACACACACACACACCACTTTACCCCACCCCCTGCCCCCCTCCACCACCCCCTCCCCCCTCCCCCAAAACACACCACCACACACACACACACACTGCACCCCACCCCACCCCCTGCCCCCTCCACCGCCCCCTCCCCCACCCTGCCCCACCCCGCCCCACCCCCTTCCCCCCTCCACCACCCCCTCCCCCACCCTGCCCCATCCCGCCCCACCCCCCACACACGCACACACATACACACACACACATATATATATACACATACACACATAAATATACAAACAAATATATATATAAATGGAAGAGAGAGAGAGAGAGAAATTGGACCTGAGAGAGAGAGAGAGAGAGAGAGCAGCGTCGAGTCGAGAGAGAGAGAGAGAGAGGGAGGGAACGGTGGGAGGGAAAAAAGAAGGGGGAAAGTGATTTTGCTGGAAAAGTTGTCACGGTCGTGTCAAGGTCATTGACCGTGACACGAATTGTCACGGTCATTGACCGTGACAATTCGTTGTCACGGTCGTGTCAAGGTCAATGACCGTGACATAAAACGCATGTTTTTTTGTCACGGTCAATGACCTTGACAAGGCTGGCCGGCTGAAAGGTGACAATTTGCCCATTTTGGTGTAGTGATTCTTATGCCGTATAAATTTTGAGCTCAGCCTTGAAGGAAGTTGATTCCTGTTTATGTTCCAAGCTGAGGTGATGGAAAAATTACCTGTGCTAGTTGGCTTCCAGATGGGAGAATCAGGTTTATTAGGAATTATCTCCTCGAAATTCAAAACTTTTTGGACCACATTTTGATTATACAGATTTTCTAGCCTTTCTTTATCCCACTTTTTGTCTTGACTCCAGAAGTCTTTAATAAGAGTAGTAACTTACATTCATAAATACTCCAATCACTACACCAAATTTGCCTAATTATCACGGTCTTGACCTTGACAAGTTCAACTTGTCAAGGTCAATGACCGTGACAATTCAGGGCGAGACAACTTTTTTTATCACGGACGTATCACGGTCATTGACCGTGACAAGTTGGTTAGAATTGTCACGGTCGTGCCACGGGCCATGACTGTGACAATTTTAGTCACGGTTAATAACCGTGACAAAGCCTTGACCCTTTTTAAAAAAATTATCACGGTCATTGACCGTGACAAGTTTGTGATAACCTTATTTGTCAAGGACTTGTCACGGTCAATGACTGTGATAATTCTGGTCAGAATTTTAAAAAAATCTGTTGGGTAGTATGGCCACTGCCACTGCCCAGCAGTATATTTGTACCTGTTATTGCAACATTGTACCTGTTCAAACATCATATATGCAAACAAACTAAAGATAATGCAAATATATATTCAAAATAGAAACAATATACGTGACGATATAATCCAAATATAATTCAAATGTACCAACTTAAAAATAATGTCACTACATGTCTGGGGTAAATGTGAGGAGGTGAGTAGGCCACACGATATACGAATTGACACACCCACTAATATACATCGTGCCGCATTGTTTGCGCAACCACAATAGGGAGTTCTCCTTCCCGGGTATCACATGCGTGATGAGCACTTTGGACTCGATCTCTTGAAGCGCACGTCCATGAACTATTCCACCCGGGATGATATTCGAGTCCCTCAACCCCCGCCCTATCCGCTGGCCATCAAATACGTCCAATATGAACATGCTCGACCAACCAATTGCAGACATCGGTCTGGGGAAGGGAGCCAAATAAGGAAGTGGATCATCGAAGTACGCACGTGTCGGTGATGAAGCAGCGAGGTCCACATCCTCGTCATCCTGCGCCTCATTCTCCCTCACCTCCTCCTCCTCCACCGCTTTCTCCTTCCCTTTCCCCTTACGATCTCCGCCCAACGTATGCTTCATGAATGAGTACATATCTTGGATCATCGCCTCCAAACGGGACAGCTTTGCGTCATGTGAATCCACCGTTCGAGCCAACTCGGTGTCGCTCGTCTCCAATCCGATGATCCTAGATTTGGACACCCACGAGCTCACCCCCTTATCCTCCCTTTGCGATTAGAGCCAAGCACTTGGTTGAGTGCGTCTGTGGGCAAAGACGCCTTATCGGCATCAGACTACAACTCATGCACTTCCTTAAGCTTTGCCTGAAACGAAAAAAATCACATTATTAGTAAAATAAGTAAACTAAAAAATTATAACGTAATTAACAGAAAATAAGCTATCGGATTACTTACAATCTTGACCGCAATGATCGGGGACACCTCCTTGTCCTTTCCCTTCTTCGTCCGAAGAGCCACATAAGTATCGAGCCTATGTGGCTTACCCCCTGGGCTAGTCCCTACCCCCTGAAATAAAATAAAGTAAAATTAGTATCGTCCCCGCAAAGTAAAATAATGAAGAATAATATATTTTTATATTTATAGAAAAATTAAATCTTACCTTCATCCTATGCTCCACCTCGGCAAAAGACGTCCGGCCGGAGTAGTGCACGTCCATCTTTTTTGCCCGATTTTCCCTCCCCGATTGGCAAGATGTCAATTGTCGATCCTCGATCTCATTGTCAATAAACTTTTGCCATTGTGCCAATGAGATCGGTTCCTTGGACGAGAGGGATCCACGCCATTGGATAATGGACTCTCGTGTTTTTCCAAAGTACCGTGTCCGCATATTTTTCTTCCACATCTTGTGTTGCTCCCTCAACTGCTCCAAGACGGAATCGCGTAGCTTTGGATCCAAGTTGAATTGTTCTTGTCCAACAAATACAATGTTAGTTGAGAATAAATATAAATATAAATATAAATATAAAATGAAAATGAAATCGAAATTAAAATTGAAATTGAAATTGAAATATTCATATAAATATAAATATATTACCTGTAGTGCCGCCCAAACATCTAACTTGAGCTCATATGGCACCTCCTTCCAACTCATAAACCCCGGGCCAATGGACGTCTTTAGTAGCACGAGGGATCTTGCTAATAGCTCAGACTTGTTCTCGATGGTAATCCCAAATTTGCCATATTTGGGAAGCCTAGGAGCCCTCATCGCCTCCGCTACCACCGAGACCAGACGACATCATCATTACCGGCATCATCATCCTCACCTTAATACCTGAAGGAGACATTTGCTGTAAAAAAAATTATTAGTATAGATAAAAAAAAATGTTATTAGTACACATAGACACACACACAGACCCCCACCCCTACCCCACCACCCACCCCCATGCCTGCCCCCCACCACACACACAATAATCTAGTAATGATTAATAATTAGATATACTATATTTTATTTAATTATGTCTTATTTATATTCAAATTCAATTATTAATAATTATATATAGTATGTTTCATTTAATTATGTCTTATTTATACTCAAATTCAATTATTCAAAAGTTGAAAAATCCCACCCCCATATGGACAATAATCCAGTGGTCGTGCCACTTTTAAAACTAATCAACCCAACATTTACTAAACAAAATAATCTAATAACAATGTCTACAACAAATGTGTATATTCAAATTCAATTATTAATAATTATATGTAGTATTTATTATTTAATTATGCCTTATTTATATTCAAATTCAATTATTAATAATTATATATAGTATATATTAATTTACTAATTTACAATAAGGGGCAATCATATATTAATTTATTAAAAAAATTAATAATCAATCAATTTTTTACAAGGGACACTATGCGCACACACACATAGACACACACCTACCCCCCACCCACCCCCCATCCCTGCCATCACCCCCACCCCCACCCCCTCACCCCAACCCCACCACGCACACTTACACGTACACGTACACACACCACCCCCTGCCCCCCACCACCCACACAATAATCCAATAATGATTAATAATTATATATACTATGTTTCATATAATTATGTCTTATTTATATTCAAATTATGGATGGCAATTCGTGTGCGTCGTTTCGTGTTCGGGTCGTGTCATGTCGGGTTCGTGTTAAGTATTGTTCAATCCTAACCCGACCCATTTAACTAATCATGTTAGATGAGTAAACACTAACCCGACCTATTTATTATCGTGTCCTGTTCGGGTTGACCCGCATAACCCATTAAGTAAAATATAAAATAATTTGTTTCCTCTCTTAACCAATCATACCAATGATAGGCCTACAATAACTTGAATTTAATTAATTTCAACTTCTTGCAACACATAAACAATTTATCATTCGATTCTCCATGAATTTTATAGCATGTCTATCAAGATGTATAAATTATCTAATATATTCTCCATAAAATCCGAGTTAAACGGGTCTATTCGTGTCATTTTCGAGTTATACATGTTTGATACTAATCCAACCCGTTTATTATTCGTGTTGGCCGGTCGTGTCATATTCAGGTTCGTGTCAAGAAATCGTCAACCCTAACCCGCTAACTTAGTGTCGAGTTCGTGTTGGGTTATCGTGTCGTGTCAAAAATTGCCACCCCTAATTCAATTATTAATAATTATATATAGTATGTTTCATTTAATTATGTCTTATTTATATTCAAATTTAATTATTAATAATTATATATAGTATGTTTCATTTAATTATGTCTTATTTATATTCAAATTTAATCATTCAAAAGTTGAAAATTCCCACCCCCATATGGACAATAATCCAGTGGTCATGCCACTTTTAAAACTAACCAACCTAACATTTACTAAACAAAATAATCCAGCAACAATGTCTACAACAAATGTGTATATTCAAATTCAATTATTAATAATTATATGTAGTATGTCTGATTTAATTATGTCTTATTTATATTCAAATTCAATTATTAATAATTACATATATTATATATTAATTTACTAATTTACAATAAGGGGCAATCATATATTAATTTACTAAAAACATTAATAATCAATAAATTCTTTACAAGGGACACTACGTGCACACACACATAGACACACACGCATCCCCCCACCCCTACCCCACCACCCTGCCCCCAACCCTGCCCTCACACCCTACCCCTACCCCCACCCCCACCACACACACGCACACCTACACGTACACCCCCACCACCACCCCACCCCCTCCCCCCTCCCCCACCACACACATATATACACATACATACACACACATATACACATACACGCATATATATACACACACACATATACACACATACACACAGAGAGAGAGAGAGAGTTGAAATCGCTTGTAGAGAGAGAGAAAGCGGGAAACCAAAAATGGTGGGAAAAAAGAGTCTAGGGCTTTTTTTACTGATGATATTGTCACGGTCGTGTTAAGGTCCTTGACCGTGACAAGTCCGTGATAAATATATTTGTCACGAACTTGTCACGGTCATTGACCGTGACAACACTTTGTCACGGTCTTGTCACGATCAATGACCGTGACACAAAATACGAGATTCTTATCACGGTCGATGAGCGTGACAAGGGTGACCGGCTGAAAGGTGACATTTTGGCCATTTTGGTGTAGTGAATTATCCTTAGCAATATTGATAGAGCCATCTCTAACCATCCATATCATATGGTCTTCTGTCTTTTCCCCAACTGAACACATTCGATTCCAAGTTTGAGCACAACCTCTTCTAGGAGCAGAAATAAGGTGGTAGTTTCTACAGTACGCAGCCCTTATGTATTGAGTCCATAAGGAATTTTGAGATCTAAAAGTCCACCATAATTTCATAGGTTTCGCTACATCAACACCTCACACGGGACCATTGTAACTTCCAGGAACAGACTGCGTGGTCACGGGACTCCTGGTTTGAGAATACGATGATAATTAGAAAAAATTTAGACTTAGGCTTAAAAATATGGCGTTAGAGGGAAAACCCCTAAAATAGCCCTCAAACGCCCCTGCAAGAGGCACTAACAACTCGGATAGGACCAATGTAACTAGTAGGAAGTGATCGAGTGGTCACGGGATTCCCCATTTGAGAATACAATGATAATTTGAAAATATCTAGACTTAGGCTTAAAAACATGGCGTTAGAGGGCGAAACCCCGTAACAGACCCCAAACAGACCCGTGGGTGCCACCAACACTTTGCACGGGACCAAAGTAACTTGTAGGAATTCATCACATTGTCGTAGGACTCACGACTTAAGAATACGATGATAATTTGAAAATATCTAAACTAAGGCTTAAAAATAGCCCCCAAACGAACCCATGAGAGGCATCAGCACCTCGCACGGGACCAATGTAACTCGTAAGAACTGACCGCATTGTCACGAGACTCCCAATTTAAGAATACGAAGATAATTTAGAAATATCTAGTCTTAGGCTTAAAAACATTGCGTTAGAGCGGAAAACCTCGAAACGGCCCCGTAAGAGGCACCAACACCTCGTACGGGACCAATGTATCTCGTAGGAACTAATTGCATGGTCACGGGACTCCCGATTTGAGAATACAATAATAATTTGAAAATATATAGACTTGGGTTTAAAAGCATTGCGTTAGAGGGCGAAACCTCAAAATAACCCCAAACTGCCCCGTGAGAGGCCCCAACACATCGCATGGGACCAATGTAACTTATAAGAACTGACTGCTTGGTCACGGGACTCCCAGTTTGGTAAGACGATGATAATTTGAAAATATCTAGACTTAGGCTAAAAAAACATAACGTTATAGAGCAAAATCCCGAAATAGACCCCAAACGGCCCTAGGAGTGGTGCCAGCACCTCGCACGGGACCAATGTAGCTCGTAGGAACTGACCGCGTGGTCACAGGACTCTCAATTTGAGAATACAATTATAATGTGAAAATATCTAGACTTAGGCTTTAAAATATGGCATTAGAGGTCGGAATCCCGAAATAGCCCCTAAAATGCCCCGAGAGGCACTAACACCTCGTACAAGAGCAATGTAACTTGTAGGAACTGACCTCGTGGTCACGGGACTCCTGGTTTGATAATATGTGGGTAATTTAAAAATATAAAGACTTAGGCTCAAAAACATGGCATTAGAAGGCGATGCCAAAAACATACTCGAAATGGCCCTTTGAGAGGCACCAACACCTCGTACGGGACCAATGTAACTCGTAGGAACTGACCGCATGATCACAGGACTTTCGATTTGAGAATATGATGATAATTTAAAAATTTTGAGAGTTAGGTTTAAAAACATTGCGTTAGAGGGTGAAACTCCAAAACAGCCCCCAAACGGTCCCGTGAGTGGCACCAACACCTCGCATGGGACCAATGTACCTCGTAAGAACAGACCATGTGGTCACGGGACTCCAGTTTTGAGAATATAATGATAATTTCAAAATATCTAGAATTGGGCTTAGAAACATGGCGTTAGAGGGAGAACCCCGGAAACATCCCCCAAACGGCCCCTTAAGAGGCACCAACACCTCGCACGGGACCAATGTAACTCGTAGGAGCAGACTGCGTGGTCACGGTACTCCCTATTTTGAGTACAATGATAATTTGAAAATATCTAGACTTAGGCTTAAAAACATGGCTTTAAAGGGAAAAACCCTGAAACAGCCCCCAAACGGACCCAAGAGAGGCACCAACACCTCACAGGGGACTAATATAACTTGTAGGAACTGATCGCATGGTCAAGGAACTCCAGGTGTGAGAATACAACGATAATTTGAAAATATCTAGACTTAGGATTAAAAATATGGCGTTAGATGGTGAAACCCAAAAATAACCCCCAAACGGACACGCGAGAGTCACCAACACCTCGCACATAATCAATGTAACTCGTAGGAACTGACCGCGTGGTCACAGGATTGCCATCTTGATAATATGATTATAATTTGAAAATATCTAAACCGA
Source organism: Sambucus nigra (assembly GCA_949130495.1). NCBI lineage: Eukaryota > Viridiplantae > Streptophyta > Magnoliopsida > Dipsacales > Adoxaceae > Sambucus > Sambucus nigra. The sequence goes on from OX422213.1 coordinate 189,844,979, forward strand.
GGCTTAAAAACATGGCATTAGAGGGCCAAAATTCGAAACTTCCCTCAAATAGCCTCGTCAGAGACACCAGCTCCTCGCACGGGACTAATGTAACTCATACAAACTAATCGCATGATGACAGGACTCCCTAGTTGAGAATACGAAGATAATTTTAAAATATCTGGACTTAAGCTTACAAGTATGGCATTAGAAGCCAAGACCCCAAAACAACTTCCAAATTGCATCGTGAGAGGCACCAACACCTCACACAATGTATCTCATAGGATCTAACCGTGAAAGGCACCAAACGACCCTGTAAGTGGCACCAACACCTTGCAAAGGATGAATGTAACTCATAGGAACTGACCGCATGGTCACGGGACTCTCAGTTTCAGAATACAACGATAATGTTAAAATATCTAGACTTAGGCTTAAAAACTTGGCGTTAGAGGCCTGAACACCGAAACAACCCCCATATTGTCCCGTGAGAGGCACCAACACCTCGCACAAGAGCAATGTAACTCGTAGGAGCTGACCGCGTGGTCACGGGACTCCTGGTTTGATAATATGAGGTTAATTTGACAATATCGAGAATTAGGATTCAAAACATGGCATTAGAGGGCGAAGTCCCATAACAGCCTCGAAATGGCCCTATGAGAGGCACCAGCACATCGTACGGGACCAATGTAACTCGTGGAACTGACCGCAAGGTCATGGAACTCCCGATTTGAGAATACCTAATAAATTGAAAATTCCTAGACTTAGGCTTAAAATATTGCGTTGGAGGGTGAAACTTCGAAACAGCCCCTATGAGTGGCACCAACACCTCGCACGAGACCAATGTAACTTGTAGGAACTGACCATGTGGTCACGGGACTCTCGATTTTAGAATATAATGAAAATTTGAAAATATCTAGAATTAGGCTTAGAAACATAGCGTTAGAGGGAAAACCCTCGAAACATCCCCCAAACGGCCCCATGAGAGGCACCAACACCTCTCTCGGGACCAATGTAACTTGTAGGAACTGATCATGTGGTCACGGGACTCCCCATTTGAGAATACATAGATAATATAAAAATATCTAGATATAGGATTAAAAACATGATGTTAGAGGGTGAAACCCCAAAATAGCTCCCCAAACAGCCACACGAGAGGCACCAACACCTCGCACATGACCAATGTAACTCCTAGGAATTGACCACATGGTCACAACACTCTCTATTTGAGAATACGATGATAATTTGAAAGTAGCTTGACTTAGGCTTAAAAACATGGAGTTAGAGAGGACCAAAACCCAAAACAGCCATCAAATAACCCTGTGAAAGACACCAGCTCCTCGCACTGGACCAATGTAAATCATACGAACTAATCGCGTGGTGATCGGACTCTCGAGTTGAGAATACAAAGATAGTTTTAAAATATCTGGACTTAGGCTAAAAAACATGGTGTAGAAGCCAAGACCCTAAAATAATCCCTAAATCGCCTCGTGAGAGGCACCAACACCTCACACAATGTATCTCGTAGGAACTAACCGCATGGTCACGAGACACCCTATTTGATAATACAATGATAATTTGAAAATATAAAGACTTAGGTTTAAAAACATGGAGTTAGAGGGAGAAACCTCGAAATAACCCCAAACCACCTTGTGAGAGGCACCAACACATCGCGTGGGACTAATGTAAATCATAGGAACCGATCGTTTGCTGATGGGACTCCCGGTTTCACAGGATGACAGTAATTTGAAAATATCTAAACTTAGGCTTTAATAAATAGCGTTAGAGAGCAAAATCTTGAAATGGCCCCCAAACGGCCCTGTGAGTGGCACCAACACCTCGCATGGGACTAATATAACTCTTAGGACTCACCGCGTAGTCACAGTACTCCTGGTTTGATAATTTGATGATAACATAAAAATATCTAGACTTAGGCTTAAAAGCATGGAGTTAGAGACCGGAACCACGAAATAACCCCTAAACTGTCGCATAAGAGGCACCAACACCTCACGCAGGAGCAATGTAACACGTAGGAAATGCCCCGTAGTAACGGGACTCCCTATTTGAGAATACGACTATAATTTGAAAATATCTAGACTTAGTCTAAAACATGGCGTTAGAGGGAGAACCCCCGAAATAACCCCCAAATGGCCCTATGAGAAGCACCAACACCTCGCACGGGACCAATGTAACTTGTAGGAACTGATCGCGTAATCACGGGAATCCCGATTTGAGAATAAGATGACAATTTAAAAAACTTAACATAGTCTTTAAATCATGGCGTTAAAGGATCAAAACCTGAACCAGCCCCTAAACAGCCCCGTGAGAGGCACCAACACCTCGAACGGGACCAATGTAACTCGTAGGAACTGACCGCGTGGTCACAGGACTATGGGTTTAATAATATGATGATAATTTAAAAATATCTAGACTTAGGCTTAAAAATATTGCGTTAGAGGTTGAAACTCCAAAACATCCCCCAAACGGCCCCGTGAGTAGCACCAACACCTCGCACGGGACCAATGTAACTCCTAAAAACTGGTCGCGTGGTCATGGGACTCTCGGATTGACAAGAAGACAATAATTTGAAAATATCTAGACTTAGACTTAAAAACATGGTGTTAGAGGGAAAAAACCTAAAATAGCCCCAAAACGGCCCCGTGAGTGGAACCAATACCTCGCACTGAACAATGTAACCCATAGGAACTGATTGCTTGGTCTTGGGACTCTCGATTTGGGAATATGATGATAATGTGATATTATCTAGACCTAAGCTTTCAAACGTGGTGTTAGAGGGAAAAACCCAATAATAGCCACTTGAGAGGCACCAACATCACGCACGAGACCAATGTAACTTGTAGGAATTGACCACGTGGTCATGGGACTCCCGATTTGAAAAAATAACGATAATTCAAAAATATCTAGACTTAGGCTTGAAAATATGACGTTAGAGGGAAAAAACACAAAATTGCCCCCAAATGGTCACGTGAGTGGCACCAACACCTCGCAAGGGACCAATGTAACTCGTAGGAACTGATCGCGTGGCCACAGTACTCTCAGCTTGAGAATATTATGATAATGTGAAAATATCTAGACTTAGGCATAAAAACATAGTGTTAGCGGCTAAAACCATGAAACAACCCCCAAGTCGCTTCGGGAGAGGCACCAACACCTCGCAAGGGACCAATGTAACTTATTAGAAGTGACCGCAGGGTCATGGGACACCCAGTTTGACAATACGATAATAATTTGAAAATATCTAGACTTAGGCTTTTAAGTATTGCGTTAGAAGGCGAAGACACGATACATCCCCCAAACGGACACGTGAGTAGCACCAACACCTCGCATGGGACTAATTTAACTAATAGGAACTGACTGGATGGTCATGGGACTCCCGCTTTGACAATACGATGACAATTTAAAAATATCAATACTTAGGCTTAAAAACATGGTGTTAAAAGGCGAAACCCCGAAATAGCCCCCAAATGGCGTGAGAGGCACCAACACTTCGCATGGGACTAATGTTACTCGTAGGAACTAACCACGTGGTCATGGGACTCCGAGTTTGAGAATACGAAGATAATTAGTAAATATCTAGACTTTGGCTTAAAAACATGGCGTTAGAGGGAGAAACACTAAAATAACCCCTAAACGGCCCCGTGAGAGGCACCAACAACTCGCACATGATAATGTATCTCGTAGGAACTGACCATTTGATCATGGGACTCTGGGTTTTACAAGACTATGATAATTTGAAAATATCTAGAGTTAGGCTTAAAAATATGGCGTTAGAGGGAAGAAGCCCTACACGCCCCCAAACGACCTCGTAAGAGGCACCAAAACCTTGCACGGGACTAATGTAACCCATAGGAACTGATCGCATGGTCACGAAACTCCCGGATTGAGAATACGATGGTAATTTGAAAATATTTAGACTTAGGCTTAAAAATAAGGCGTTAGAGGGCCAAAACACGAAACAGCCCCAAACGACCCCGTGAGACACCAACACCTCGCACGAGACCAATATAACTTGTAAGAACTGATCGCATGGTCACGAAACTTTTGATTTGATAATACGATGATAATTTGAAAATATCTAGATTTAGGCTTAAAAACATGGCATTAGATGTCGAAACTCCAAAATAGCCCCCAAACCGCCTTGTAGAGGCACCAACACATCGCACGAGACCAATATAACTCTTAGGAACTGATTGCATGGTCACTGGACTCCCGATTTGACTATATGATGATAGTTTGAAAATATATAACATGGAGTTAAGGGGTGAAGCCCCAAACAGCCCCCAAATGGCCCAGTGAGAGGCATCAACATCTCGCACGGGACAAATGTTACTCGTAGAAACTGATCGCGTGGTCACGGGACTCCCGATTTAGTAATACGATGATAATTTAAAAATATATATACTTAGTCCTAAAAACATGGCGTTAGTGGGCGAAGCTCCGCAATATCCCCCAAACGGCCCCATGAAAGGCACTAACACCTCGCACGAGACCAATGAATCTCTTAGTAACTGATCGCATTATCATGAGACTTCTAATTTAAGAATACGATGATAATTTAAAAATATCTAGGCTTAGGCTTAAAAACATGTTGTTGGAAGCCGAAGCCCCAAAACAGCCCCCAAATCGCTTTATGAGAGGCACCAACGCATCTCACATGACCAATTTAACTCGTAGGAACTAACCGTGTGTTGGTAGGACTCTCGGTTTCTGAATACGATGATAATTTGAATATATCTAGACTTAGGCTTAAATACATGGTGTTAGATGCTGAAACCCCGAAATAGCCCCCAAATCACCCTGTGAGAGGCACCAACACATCACACGAGACCAATGTAACTCGTAGGAACTAACCGTGTTATCACGTGACTCTCAATTTGATAAGATGACGATAATTTGAAAATATCTAGATGTTGGCTTAAAAACATGACAGTAGAGGGCAATACCTCAAAATAGCCCCTAAACAGCCCCGTGAGTGGCACCAAAACCTCGCACGGGACCAATGTAAACCATAGGAACTGACCGCATGGTCACGGGACTCTCGATTTGAGAATACAATTATAATGTAAAAAATATCTAGACTGGGGCTTAAAAACATGGCGTTAGAGGCCGAAACTCAAAAATAACCCCCCAAACCGCCCCATCAGAGGCACCAACACCTCGCACAAGACCAATGTAACTCATAGGAACAGACCATGTGATCACGGGACTCCCAGTTTGATAATACAATGATAATTTGAAAAAAACTTAGGCTTAAAAATACGGCGTCGGAGGTCAAAACCTCAAAACAACCCCCAAACGGCCACATGAGTGGTACCAACACCTCGCATGGGACCAATGTATCCCGTAAGAACTATTCGTGTGGTCACGGGACTCTCTGTATGATAATACGATGATAATTTGAAGTTATCTAGACTTAGGCTTTAAAACATGGCGTTAGAGGGCCAAAACCCAAAATAGCCCCCAAATAGCCCAGTGAGAGGCACTAGATCCTCGTACGGAAACAATTTAACTCATACAAACTCACCGCATGATGGGTTAACAATATGACGAAAACTTGAAAATATCTGGACATAGGCCTTAAAACATGGCGTTACATGCGAAACCCCCCCGTGCGAGGCTACAACACATCGCACGAGGCTAATGTAACTCCTAGGAACTGATCGCGTGGTCACGGGACTCTCGATTTTAGAATACGACCTTAATTTGAAAATATCTAGACTTAAGCTTTAAAACATGGCGTCAGAGGTCAAAAGCTCAAAATAACTCCCAAACGACCCCGTGAGTGGCACCAACACCTCACACGAGACCAATGTAATCTGTAGGAACTAACCTCATGGTCATGGGACTCACGGATTGAGAATAGGATGATAATTTGAAAATATTTAGACTTAGGCTTAAAAACATGGCGTCAGAGGGTGAAACCTCAAAACATCCTCCAAACGCCCCCGTGAGAGGCACCAACACCCCGCACAGGACCAATGTAACTCATAGGAACTTATCGTGTGGTCACCAGACTCTCGGTGTGAGAATATGAAGATAATTTGAAAATAACAAGACTTAGCCTTTAAAACATTGGTTTAGAGGACGAAACCCCGATATAGCCCCCAAATGGCCCCGTGAGTCACATCAACACCTCGCACGGGACCAATGTAACTCATAGGAATTGACCATGTGGGTACGGGACTCCCGATTTGACAATACAATGATAATTTTAAAATATCTATACTTAGGATTAAAAACATGGTGTTATAGGGCGAAACCCCAAAACAACCCCCAAACGGCGTGAGAGGCACCAACACTTTTCACGGGACCAATGTAAGTCATAGGAACAGACCGCGTGATCACGGGACTCCCAGTTTGAGAATACGATGATAATTTGAAAATATTTAAGGCTTAATAATGTGGCGTTAGATGGAGAAACCCCAAAATACCCCTCGAACGGCCCCGTGAGAGGCATCAACACCTCGCACGGGATCAATGTAACTTCGTAGGAACTGATTGTGATTTCAGAATACGACAATAATTTGGAAATATTAAGACTTAGGCTTAAAAACAAGGCGTTAAAGGGAGAAATTCCAAAATAGTCCCCAAACGGCCTCGTGAGAGGCATCAACACCTCACACAGGACATATGTATCTAGTAGGAACTGATCGCATGGTCACGGGGCTCCCGATTTGAGAAAATGATGATAATTTGGAAATATCTAGAGTTAAGCTTAAAAACATGGCGTTAGAGGGCCAAAACCCGACACGCCCCCAAACGGCCCCGTGAGTGGCACCAACACCTCGCGCGAGACCAATGTAACTCGAAGGAACTGACCATGTGGTCACGAAATCCTGATTTGACAAGATGACAATAATTTAAAAATATCTAGACTTAGGCTTAAAAACATGGCGTTGGAGGGCAAAACTCTGAAACAGTCCCCAAACGGCTCCGTGAGAGGCACCAACACTTTGCACGGACAAATGTATCTCGAAGCAATAGCCCGAATGGTCACAGGATTCCCGGGTTGAGAATACTATGATAACTTATAAATATCTAGACATAGGATTAAAAACATGGCGTTAGAGGGCAAAACCTCGAAACAGCCCCCAAACGGCCCCGCGAGTTGAACCAACACCTCACACGGGACCAATGTAACTCGTAGCAACTGACTACGTGGTCATGAGACTCCCAATTTGAGAATACAATGATAATTTGAAAATATCTAGGCTTAGACTTAAAACATGGCGTTAGAATGCCAAAACCCTAAAATAGCCCCCAAACGGCCCCGTGAGAGACACTAACACCCCACACGGACCAATGTAACTTGTAGCAAATAACCGCGTGGTCATGGGACTCTGGATTTGAGAATACAATGATAATGTGAAAATATCTAGACTTAGTCTTAAAAACATGGCGTTAGAGGGTGAAACCCCAAAATAGCCCCCAATGTAACTCGTACGAACTGATATGATGATAATTATAACTCGTATATGCAATTTTTCAGCTTGAATATGATTTTTTTTAAACTACTTGGTTACTGATATCATTTCTTTTTTGTAACCTATTTTTTACGTGATAACATTATATCATTTGCTTTTTTTCACGTGGAACACATGAAGAAGGCAATGGTTTACAACGTGAAGATTATTTATATAATGTTGATGACATTCATAATTATGTTTTTTAAGTTTTACGACTGTGCGGGCTTTTATAGTTTCATTATTTAGTTTTATGGACGTGCAGGCTTTTATAATTTTATTGTTAAATTTTATGGCCGTGCGGTCTTATAATAAGCAGGTTTTATATTAACAGGGTTTGGAATGTTTAGAAAACAGAGGAAACTATGCCCAATTTTTTTGGGTTTGGGAATCATTAAAACTTATAAAACATTTAAGTTTGTTTGTATATTAGTTTATTAACAACGTCCCCGATTCATAATTTGTGATTTTTTTATTATTTTGACGATAATAAGTAATTGTAACCCCTCGTGCGCGTACAACATTACGCAATCGTCCGCGCAGTCACGGGACCCATAATTTAGGATTGGACCCCAAAAAAACCATTTTTTATTATAGTTATATATGGTCATGGACTTTTTCCTTGACCATTTTTATTTTGTCCGTAACACATAAAAATGGTAGGGGCCAAAGGCCATGACCCCCAACCGTGATGAAAAATGGTCGTCATGGCCAAAGTCCATGATCCACACCGCGACGAAAAAATTAGAAAAAAAGGTCGCGGCCAAAGTTCATGACCCACAGCGCGACGAAAAAGGGAAAAAAACCACACTGCGAAAAAAAATGGTTGCGGTATGGGTCACGAACTTTGGCTCCGACCATTTTTTTTCATCACGGTGTGGGTCACAAACTTTGACCGCAACCATTTTTCGTCATGGTTTGGGGTCACAGACTTTCGCCGTGACCATTTTTTCCCTTTGCGATGTGGGTCACGACCTCAGTTCATAACCATCTGTTGTGACCCCTCAGGGATGTGACCCTGATTGGTCATGAACTTGGGCTGTGGTCCACAAAATTTGTTGGCCTGTAAAGGTCATGGCCCAAGTTCTCGACCCACAGTCTTGGTCGGGAATTTCGATCGTGACAATTCGCCTATTTTTGTGTAGCGATGGAGATCGCGAAGGCAATGACGACCAATGTAGGAGAATTCAAAGAAGAAGGATCTAGAAAGTAAACCCATAATAAGGATAAGGGGGTAAGAAGTCTCGAGATAGATTCACACAATACACTCCCCTCATTACTTAAGTGCATCATATCCTTAATGAAATTATGGATGATGAAGGGTAAAGTTAAAGTCCCCACTAAATAAAAGGATCAAGAATAAATATTATTAGTGCCAAAAAGATCATGGAAATGACACCGATGCTAGCTATGCCATCAATGATGAAAATGTACCAAGAAGGGTTGACTGAAAAGGTTGTATATCCAAATGACTGACCCCAAAAATAAAGAAAGAGGCAAGGATCACCTACTCGAGATAAGTTCCATAACATAGATGGTAAGAAACCCAAAGATAAAGATTCATCGAAAGAGATCAAATATTACTCGGATCTTCCTAAGAAACATAAAGACCCAATGGCGACTTGAATTTGATTTCCTTAGGACGCTAGTTATGCCCTCAATGATGAGATTGAAAAACTTACCAATAAGGTTCCACTGAAAAGGTTGTATATCCAAATGACTAACCCCAAAAATAGAGAAAGAGGCAAGGATCACCTACTCGAGATAAGTTTCATAAGAGAGATGGTAAGAAACCCAAAGACAAAGATTCATCGAAAGAGATTGAAGATTACTCGGATCTTCCTTAGAAACCTAAAGACCCAATGGAGACTTGCATTTGATTTCCTTAGGGCTAAATTTTTTTTCAAGAGGAGTCATTGGGGGTATAATAGCACCTGCAGATATTAAAGAATATGTGGGACAAGAAAAGGATTGCACTTGGCGCATGGATATAAATTTTTCTCGAGAGGATGAAAAAGAAACTCTTCCTAGCAAAGTGATCATCGATAGTTGGATTTTTTTAGGCTCGACTTTTAGAAAGTCCCTTTCCCGCACGATGATCCTATAGTGTTGCCTCAAAGTCAATAAGTACAATATCTATAAAATTCTTATGGATGGGGGAATTTTAGTTGATGTGATATTTTTTACTACATTAAAGTCCTCAAGATTAGTGTCCAATAACCTAACACTTATCATCAACCTCTGAATTATTTTAGCAGTGAAAAAGTCTTCCTTATTAGAATGGTCAAACTAGATGTGTGCATGGGTAAATCGACAACTTAAATCATAAAGGAAATTAATTTCTTCATCATGGACCAAACTGGAGATATAATATCATTCTAAGATGATTCTCTTTGAAGAACTTGAAGTCATTCCATGACTATCCATCAAATTATGATATTTCAATCCTATTTTGGGCTAGGAGAAGTCACGGGTGATCAAGTCAAGGACATCCAATGTAATTTTACACCGACAGAACAAAAATAAGAGTATAAGAGGAACAATACCTCTTACAACGTCAACACCCTTAACTCTAGAGATAAGGAAAAATTAAAGAAAGGTGACACAACCGAGCATGTATAATCGGCTGTACTTTATGAACAAGACCCTACATAAATTGTGCAAATAGGCTCGTCCTTAGAGCATCCGTAATGGTGATGCAAAATGCCAACATAATTTGTAAAGATACAAATTGAGAGTGTTACAGTGGTGTACAATGGCTTGCAAAATTTGTAGAGAAAATGGTAGCCGTTTGGTAGATTTACGGAACGCTAGCTGGATTTGTAAATGTTTCCTACGAACTTTATTTGTTCATAGATCATTTGTCCATAGGAATTCCTACGAACAAATGAAGTTCGTAGAAAATATAAATAATAATATTTATTATGTATTTGGGTTCTTATGAACAACATTTGTCCGTAACAAATTCCTACGAACAAATGTTGGTCGTAAGAAACAAAAAATCATTCCTACGAACAACATAAGTTCGTAGGAAGTGATTTACCTTTTTCATCTTTCTTCACCATTGTATACAGGTGTGTCCATCGAAAGCTAAAAATACTTTTGAGAGGCTAACTTTACAAATCTTGAGCATCCAGCACTGTGGATGCTCTTAAAACCTAACATTTTAAAAAATATTATTGACCTTCTAAGTTAGCGAAGGGAAATATTTTCTTGGTCTCATAAAGCTATACAGTGGATATACCCTGACACTATCTAGATGTGGACACTCTGGATAAACAAGTCAAAATGAATTGGAGATAATTTTCAGTATGCCATTATCTGATCATCCAAGAACAAGTAAAGAAGCTATTAGATGCCGAATTTATTGAAGAAATCATGTACCCCCTTGTTTTTAAATGTCGTTTTGATGCAAATCAGGAAAAAAATGGCATATTTGTGCGGATTTGTGACACCTCATATTTTCCTTACATAAAAGTGACCAACTTCTAGACAGTCAATAAAGGCTAGGGAAAAATTTAGTATTATTCTAAGCATGGGAGAATTATGAAATGAAAAAATAATTAACGTGAGAAATAGAAAACTGATATAAGGTACATCCATCCACTATTATAAATAAATAACTAAGACTAATAACTGTCAACATAATCTCCACAGTAAGTCTTGGTATTTATAAATAGTATTATGTTGAAATTATTATATATAATATATACTTTTGTGTTTTATCAAATTTAAAATATGAAATAAATCATATTTATGCAATAAAAATTATACCATTAGAACTTACAAATGAAGAAGATGACCGAGTCAAGTGTTTGGCACTCTCTCCTTAAGACAAAATGCGCTCCCGCTACGGTGCTTACGGCAATGAACAATGAGCGGTTGCCTCCCAGGATAAAACAGTCTCGACACGCGCAAGAAGCACTTCAGTGTGCGTGTCCCACGAACCAATTATGTTTGATACTCTATCCGACTCGATTGGGAATGGAAAGTATAGAAAATATTTTTCCTCCTTATCTCCTCTCTTTAAAAATGAAGACAAGTCATGTATCATTCTCAATAAAATACCTCACAAAAAGACTCACAAGAAACCTTATGAATTATGGAAAGGTCGAAGACCTTCCTATAAATATTTACGAGTGTGGGGGTGCTTAGCCAAAGTGATGGTTCCTAAACCAAAAAAAGGTAAGAATAGGGCAAAAAAATGTGGATTGTGTATTCATCGGTTATGCTACTAATAACAGTGCCTATCGATTTCTAGTTTGTAAATATGAGATTTCGAACATTCATGTAAATACGGTTATTGAATCGAGGGATGCTTCATTTTTTGAAAATGAATTCCCGTATAACATGACCCGAGAATCTGGTCCTTCTAAAAGGATAAATCAAGGTACTACAAGTGGTACTCATTAACCTATTGAATCAATAGAGGATGAACCAAGACGTAGTAAAAGAGCAAAAACCTCGACTTCTTTCGGTCTGGATTTTCTAACATATTTCTTAGAAAATGAACCTCAATCGTATAAAGAAGCTATATCCTTACCCAATGCTTCCAATTGGAAAGAAGCAATTAATAGTGAAATTGAATCCATATTACAAAATCATACATGGGAACTAGTGGATCTTCCACCAGGTTCAAAACCGTTAGGTTATAAATGGATCTTCAAAAAGAAATTGAAGGTCGATGAATCAATTGATAAATATAAAGCTAGACTTGTAGCTAAAGGCTATAGGCAAAAGGAAGGGTTGGATTACTTCGACACATATTCACCGGTAACAAGAATAACGTCCATTCGGATGTTAATAGCAATAACTGTTATTAATGGACTTGAAATACATCAAATGGATTTAAAAACTGCATTCTTAAACGGTAAACTAGACGAGGAAATTTATATGGAGCAACCTGAAGGGTTCAAAGCTCCCGGACAAGAAGGAAAAGTATGTAAGCTTGTTAAATCACTATATGGATTAAAACAAGCACCTAATCAATGGCATGAAAAATTTGATAATGCAATGTTATCAAATGATTTCAAAATTAATGAATGCGATAAATGTGTTTACTTTAAATACATTCAAAATGGATATGTCATTGTATGCCTCTATGTTGATGATATGCTTATCATGGGTAGTAACTTGGAAATTGTCAAAACTACAAAACAAATGTTGAGTAGTAGATTTGACATGAAAGATATGGGAATCGACGATGTTATATTAGGAATTAAAATTTCTAGAACATCAGATGGACTTATATTATCTCAATCTCATTACATAGAGAAAGTACTTGAAAAATTCAAGAAGTATGATATTAGTCCTACCAAGACACCTGTAGATGTAAATTTACATCTTGCAAGAAATAATGGTGAAAGCATATCTCAACTAGAATATTCTCGTATTATCGGCAGCTTAATGTATATCATGAACTGTACGAGACCGGACATAGCATACTCAATAAGTAAGCTAAGTCGATTTACGAGTAATCCAGGAAGATATCACTGGAAAGCTATATTTAGAGTTTTAGGTTATTTAAAATATACTCAAAACTATGGACTGCACTACTCAAAATATCCAGCTGTTCTTGAAGGACATTGCGATGAAAATTGGATATCTGATACAAAAGACTCTAAGTCTACGAGTGGGTAAGTGTTTACCCTCGGAGGTGCAGTCGTATCTTGGAAATCCTCAAAACAAACGTGCATTGCTAGATCGACCATGGAATCTGAATTCATTGCACTAGACAAAGCTGGAGAAGAAGCTGAATGGCTTCGAAATTTCTTAGAGGATGTTCCAAATTGGTCTAAACTTGTGCCCGCAATATGTATACATTGCGATAGCCAATCAGCGATTGGAAGGGCACAAAATCACATGTATAACGGAAAGTCACGACATATTTGTCGTCGACACAAGACCGTTAGACAACTTCTCTCAAACGGAATTATCTCAATTGACTATGTAAAGTCAAAAGATAATATATCGGATCTACTAACAAAAGGTTTAAACCGAGAGCAAGTTGAAAGATCATCGAGAGGAATGGGTCTAAAGCCTATAAATAAATGAGAATCATTATAGTGGCAACCTAACCTAGGTGACTGGAGATCCCAAGATCTAGGTTCAATGGGCAAACCGAACTACGTTGTATTCAGTAAGCACTGGAGGATAAATATCCTATCCATTCCAAAGATGAGACAGTGCATATCTGCCACAAAATTAGGATAAGTTATGCTTTTAATGAAATTTATATCTTAGTACGTCTAAGTGGGGTATTGAAGAATACTCTTTATGGAAGTCACCTACGTGAGTAAGAAGGGAGCCACTTCTACGAGAATAATGAAAGGAATATTCTCTAAAATACTTACGGAACCAAGTGGGGTTCACGACCAAAATGAACACAAACATGAGAACCAACTGTGTTGAAGAATTGTTCTGTGAATACTGTTGTCTAGGTTTACAAAAACGGTTGACGGTTCAAGGACGTGAAGTCTACTGATTAACCAAGTAAATCCGATAGTATATCACTAAGGAAAGTTCAAGGCCACTAGGCTACTTCTCCCGATGCAATAAATCTTCAGTTTTACTCAACTTGTGTTTGCATCTGCATTAGCATCTATTTTGTTTTATTTATAGTGATATATCATTCATGTGGGGGATTGTTGGAAAATTGGACTTGAATTGGGTTGAAGAAAGCTGTCCAGCATTTTCTGGACAGAATTTTGAGCAACTTTGAGCTCAAATTTAGGTGGGACCCACACTACAAAAATCGTGGGACCATATACGAACGCGTTCACCTCCGTCAGGAGATTAATGTTGTATATTCATATGTCCAATTTCAATAAGTTATGAATGATAAATATGTCCCCAAAGTGACTCACAAAGCAATGAAAGTTAATGAATTAGGTGTGTTTTAACTATTGTCCCACATTGGAAGAGTAGTGGAAATTTGATGAGTTAATAACACCCTAAGTATGGACTAAGGCATGGATGCCTTGGGGTATCCCAACTCTTTGAAGGGGAGATGACCTAAGCTATGCACGGGTTGACTTTCGGTCAAAAGTCCACACGCGCGCACGCGCACGCGCGTTCGGCCGGTCGATCGGCCCGACTCGGCTCGGCTCGGCTTGGCTCGGTTCGGGCTTGGGCTTGGGCTTGGGCTTATAAAAATCTCCTACATTTTTGGGCCGAACTTATTTAACTTTCTGGGCTTTAATTATTAATTAATTACGAAATTAATTAATAAACTGTTGGCAGTTATTGCCAACAATCAACAGTTAATTTCGTTTAACTGATTAACTGTTTTTGACAGTTAATTTCGGTTGACTGTTCCAGCAATTAACACAAAAGCTATAAATTAAATATTTCCCCTACATAATTAATTACTGAAAAAATTTCCCTCCTCTAGTTTGAACAAATTTTAAATCACAAATATCGGTGTGAATTAAATCTAAAGGTTCATTTATCCTTTCAATGGAATGAAAAGGTAATCTAGCTAATTTAGATTCCACACAAATTTCACATTTATGATTTTTATCAATATTAAATTTTGGCAAAAATTCCAAGTTAATTAATCTACGCAATTTATCAAAATTAACATGTCCTAATCTAGCATGCCAAATATTACATGACTCAATCAAGTAAGAAGAACTAGTAATTTCATTCATTGAAACAGATGTTTTTGGGGTTACAGTAAGAACATTGAGTTTAAAGAGCCTCTCATTTAGGTAGCCCTTTTCCTACATACATGTCATTTTTAGACAATACAAAGCGATCAGACACAAACACAAGCTTGAAACCATTTTTAGTAAGGAGAGATCCAGAAATCAGATTCTTTCGGATATCAGGCATGTGAAGAACATTGTTGAGAGTAAGTTCCTTTCCAGAAGTCATTTTCAGAGTTATCTTTCCTTGTCCCACCACCTTCGAAGTGGAAGAATTTCCCATAAAGAGATTTTCTTCATTTTCCAAAGGCTTATAGGTGGTGAACATCCATTTGTTTGCACAAATATGTCGTGTAGCTCCAGTATCCACCCACCATTCCTTGGTATTTCCAACCAAGTTACATTCAGAGACCACGGCAGAAAGATTCATATCCGCCAAATCATTGGTGATATTCTCACCCTCAGTTACATTTGCTTGAGAGTTATTTTTATTTTGCTTCTTAGGCTTACGACACTCACTTGAGCGGTGTCCCAGTTTACCACAATTGTAGCATTTTCCTTTGAACTTTTTCTTATTATGTTTGGAAGTGCCTTCCCCATCATACTTTCGTTTGTTCTTTTTAGGACCTTCAATGACATGGACCTTTGCTTCCATCGGATTCTTCCCACTTTTCTTTTGAGACTCACGGTTGTCTTCTTCGATTCTTAGCCTGACACCAACTCCTCTATATTCATCTCCTTACGCTTGTGCTTGAGATAGTTTTTGAACAAAGTCCAAGATGGTGGCAACTTTTCAACAACTGCAGCAACTTGGAAAGTTTCAATAATTGACATTCCTCCAGCATGAATGTCATGGAGGATCACTTGGAATTTTTGCATTTGCGAGATTACAGATTTAGAATCAACCATTTTGAAGTCCAAAAAATGCCCGACGATAAATTTCTTCATCCCAGCATCTTCAGTTTTATACTTCTTTTCCAAAGAATTCCATAATTCTTTGGATGTTTTAATAGTGAAGTAGACATGATACAGAGTCTTGTCCAAGTAGGACAAAATATAATTTCAGCATAGGTAGTCCGAATGCTTCCAAGCATCGACAACAGCAACCTTTTCAGCATCATCTCCCTTTTGAATAGAGGGGCAATCTTCATATACAAACCTGCCCAGTTGGCAGGTAGTGAGATAGAAGTACATTTGTCCTTGCCAACATTTGAAGTCAGGCCCAATGAAATTTTTCGGTTTCTCCCCGTGTGGCATAGATACGGGTGCAGTCACATTTGTGTTGGTGACAATCATTTTCGTAGGAGTAGTGTTCGTACTTTGCAATTCCATTTCTGTTACAAAAATAGAATTTTTATCAATGATAAACTCATATATAATGAATTAATCAAAACAGAATACAAAATTCTGTGCACCAATTTCCTCCAAATATAATATACAATAAATGAATTCCAAAAGAATTCCAAATAAAATTCAAAATTAAACTATAATATAAACAGAATTTCGTACAAAACAGAATTAAATATAAAATCTGTGTCACACTAATTTTTAATAATAAAAAGAATTCTGTACAAAACATAATTATAATTTAAAGATTAAAAATTTTACATAAACAAATTTTAACAAGAATACACAAATAAAATTTTATTTTCTAAACCAGAATATAAAAACAGTATAGAAATTAATTTCTATATCAAAACTGTTTTACTCATTTCTACAATAAAGCAGTAAATTAATTCATTTTATTATGTTAAAACAGATTTATTTCCAACAAATAAATTTCTGTAATAAAAAAAAGTTTTGTACACTAAAAAACAGTAGAACTTATTAAATGTTCTTAAGATTGTTATGTCTACTATTTATAAATAACAATTGTACAGAATTATTAATTATTAATTAATTACAGAATTAAAACATATTTACAGAAATGAAACACTTACTTGAATTTGCAGAAATAATAAAAGAATCAAAGATAAATTCGAGCTCTGTTTTGAACAGTCTCCTTAAGACAATTTATTCCCTCCAATGTGCTCCGAGGTTGATGAATATTGCCTCCCAAGATAGAACAAATTTTCCAATTAATTATGTAGCACGACAATAATAATTACAACAAACTCAAATTCTGTGGCTTTTACTCAACAACAATGCAAGATATGTTATGCAGGAAAAAGAATTTCTGAAACAGATATGACTGGAATTTTCTTGGACAAAAATGACAGTAATTCTGGAGGAGGGAAATTTTTTCAGTAATTAATTTTGTAGGGGAAATGTTTAATTTATAGCTTTTGTGTTGACTGTTGGAACAATCAACCGAAATTAACTGTCAAAACAGTTAATCAGTTAAACAAAATTAACTATTGGCTGATGGCAATAACTGCCAACAGTTTATTAATTAATTTAGTAATTAATTAATAATTAAAGCCCAGAAAGTTAAATAAATTCGGCCCAAAAATGTACCGAACCGAACCGAACCGGCCGGACGCGCGCGCGGACTTTTGACCGAAAGTCAACCCGTGCATAGCTTAGGTCATTTCCCTTTCAAAGAGTTGGGATACCCCAAGGCATCCATGCCTTAATCCATACTTGGGGTGTTATTAACTCATCAAATTTCCACTACTCTTCCAATGTGGGACAAGAGTTAAAACACATCCAATTCATTAACTTTCATTACTTTGTGAGTCACTTTGGGGACATATTTATCATTCATAACTTATTGAAATTGGACATATGAATATACTACGTTAATCTCCTTACGGAGGTGAACGCATTCGTATATGGTCCCACGATTTTCGTAGTGTGAGTCCCACCTAAATTTGAGCTCAAAGTTGCTCAAAATTCTGTCCAGAAAATTATGGATAGCTTTCTTAAACCCAATTCAAGTCCAATTTTCCAACAACTCTAACTCAACTCAAGAGTAAAAATCAAAAGAAATAAATGACTAAGCTCCACACATTGCATATAAATAATTTATAAAAATGTAAATGATTGAAAATTAAATAACTATGGAGGGACAACCCTTAACACCTAAATAAAATGGATGGATGACTGATTGCATAAAAGCTAGATCTGTAATCAACATCTGAAATGAAATTGCATAGTATATGTGATTGTTCAACGAAAATAGAGTTAGGCCCCATCCAGAACTTTTCTACGTGGAATCTAAACCATAATAATAAAATAGTGCAATCCTATCTTATCTTAATTACGTGATTACTCCATACCCAAATATATTATATTGTCCTCATCGACTTACGTTTGTGTTTCTTATTCAATTCTTAACCATTAGCCATAGGTTAATCATCTCGCATCTCAATTGTAAATTTAACCTATATATATAAGGCATAACTCATATCCCACATAATAATTGAAAATTTTAATAATTTACAGGGTCGATCCTAAGATTGGGAGTGCCCTGTGCGATAATCAATTTAGGGTCCTTTTAAAAAAAATTGTACAAAGATATTAAATACCTAAAATGGATCCCTATAAAAATAAACTTCTTTTTTAGAGGCCCATTTTAGTTGGGTGAGATTTTTGTGTAGTTTAATCATTCTTTGTACAAATTATTTTTGGGTAGTTAAAAAAATGGGCCCCTAAAAAATTAAACTTATTTTAAAAATTGACATTTTTAATATACATAAAATATTTTTGAACCCCTAAAATATACATTTGTAGGTGCATACTCTAAAATGGGCCCTGTGCCATTGCCCATTTGGCACATGGCCAGGGCCGACCATGTATATATATATATATATATATATATATATATATATATATATATATATATATATATATATATATATATATATATATATATATATATATATATATATATTATACCTAGCCTCACTCACGGCTCAAGTACAATATATTAATCATCGAGCATACACTCCGCTCATACAATACATAAACCCGCTCACGGCTCAAGTAAAATATACATGACCTTACTCACGGCTCAATTATAAAAATATAAAGCACACGAGCCTCCATATATCGTTTAAAGCATCCATCTCGCACATACAACACGATATTGGCTCAATACCCATATGTAGATCATCTACCCACATCTACACCGCACTACACATAGTATGCAAAATCATTAAAATATCATACACACACATATGCGCGCATGCGCGTACACACACACACACACACACACACACACACACACATATATATATATATATATATATATATATATATATATCACATAAAGCGTCTTAGCCTCCATACATTGTGTAGAACGTCCTTCGGTGCA
This sequence comes from Sambucus nigra, assembly GCA_949130495.1. Classification (NCBI taxonomy): domain Eukaryota; kingdom Viridiplantae; phylum Streptophyta; class Magnoliopsida; order Dipsacales; family Adoxaceae; genus Sambucus; species Sambucus nigra. Next base: position 189,864,346 of record OX422213.1, read on the forward strand.
TGTAGGTGTTAACTCACCTCAATACCCTCGGGTAGATAATCCTCCCACTCCTACACTACGTACTCGAATGTATACACGATGTACAATATTTGTGCATATTAATGTATTATATATATATTGTTAAACTATTCTCAACATAGTTAGAAGTTGATCTATTTATGAATTGTCATTATTCTTAACATAGTTAGATGCCATGGTTGTACATAAGCACATGAGCTTCAAGGACGCATATCGTGGCTACAATTAGATTTCAATGAACGAAGGCGATGCTAAAAAAAATAATTTATCATAGACAAAGGCACGTATTGTTATAAGGTTATTCCCTTTGGCCTAAAGAATGTTAGGGATACTTATCAAATGTAGGTGAATAAAAATTTTAAAGATCATATCGGCAAAACCATGGTGATTTATGTAGTTGACATGCTTGCTAATAGCCTCAAATACGAAGACCATATTACAAACTTAGCCAAAACATTTTACGCAATGGATAAATAATATCTTAAGCTCAATCCAATAAAGTGTGTTTTTTGGGTGGTCTCTAGAAAATGTTTGGGTCGTATTGTTAATCAAATTGAGTTAGAGTCCAACCCCGCTAAAATCAAAGCATTGATTAATTTCAAGGCTCGAGAAATGAGAAAGAAGTACAAAGTTTAATAGGGTGCGTGGCAGCCTTAAATAGATTCATTTCTGACATTTTTCAAAGTCTTGAGGAAGGCCTTTGAATGGGATGGAGAATGCGAGAAATCATTCCAGGAGTTAAAGGTATACCTTATCTTAGCTCCATTTCTTTCAAGGTTATACTTATATTTAGCATTCTTAGAATTAAATGTCACTTCAATAATGTTCCATCTTGACAAGGGGATTCAAAAGCCTGTTTATAATACAAGCAAAGATTTCCAAACAAAACAGTCCTGATATCCCAAAATTGAGAAACTTGCTTTCGCACTCATATACACTATAAGGAAGATGCAACCATACTTTTGTAATACCCCATGTTTTTTGGCTTTTATTTGTTATTTATTAATCGAGAAATAAATTGATATGTTGGGTTAATTATTACTTATGTGTTATGGTAATAATAAAATGCATAATTTAGATGATAATTCACGTGTTATATATAATTAATTGGCGATAATAATTACAAGAGATTTAACTATGGTTATGCGTAAAATAATATTGTGTATATATTTTATTTACATCGTGAGGTACTATCATGTGAAGTGAGGTACTATCACTTGTATCGAACCCTAGAGTCACAAGGAGGCCCAAAGATGCATCTTAAGTGCTTTGAATTGGGCCTATGGAATATGTATACCTTTGGGCTAACTTTTGGACAAGTTTAATAGTATTTTGGGCTCGTTTAGAGGCCCAAACTTAGGCCTTTTGAAGACCTGTGGTAATAACTCGTATTTTTTGCAATAATTAATTAGTAAAATTGATTATTTTTTGTTATGAGTTATTATTTGCATATGACATGTGGTATGTCACTTATTATATTTGTTATTTGTGGTTAGATGATCCGTATATGTGATTGTATATGTGTTACACATATTCACACTCTTTTGGAAATTGGTATAATATAAGGTAACTCATTTGTTAAATATTTTAAGTGACTTAGTATTATGGGCGACAATGGAATGGTCAGAGACTAGGTGTCGAGTGTTTTCTCGTTTAAATTATTCCCTCGATATTGGGTTCCATCGATCATGAAGTAGTTTTTTATACTGCTGTGTCACACATATCGGTGTTGGATTTTTACTATTATTGTTGAAGCTGTAAACCAAGGCCTACCCAAACTCACTTTGGAAGGGAAGATGAGGCCTTTTTCTTATCCAAGAGGATGTCCTCTAATCTTAAACTTGAGTTTTGTTGATGATACTATAATATTCTGTAATGATGGCAATCAAAGATTAAAAAACTTAATGAAGTTCTTGAAGAGTTTTAACAAGGCTTCAAGCCAAGTCATAAACTACTCTAAAATTAGTTTTATAGTGTATCACTCAATAAATAGAAGCAAAATTAAATCCATTGAAGATATTACAAAATTCACAACGAAGACCATTCTTCTTAAGTACTTGGGTTGTCCTATATTTTATGGGAGAAATAAACATTGTTATTATGCACACTTGATTCATAGAGTTCTATCTAAATTGGAGGGATGGAAATCTACATTTCTTTCCTTCAATTGCAAGAAAGTCCTCATCACCCATGTTCTTGGATCTATTCCCATTCATTGCTTAGCAGAACTTAAACCCCCTCCCATTACTCCTAATTATATCCATTCTCTATTCAACATTTTTTTACGAGGAGAATTCAAAGATTTTGGCAAAAGACATAACTGGAGTAAATGGGATCAGCTTTGCTACCGAGTGCAAGAAAGGGGGTCTTGGTTTCAAATCTATGGCAAATCTCACCAAAGCTTTTAATCTAAAGATATGGTGGAATTTTTCAAACACTAATAGTTTGTGTCATGTGTTTTTAAAACACACGTCTAATATTTATCTAGTAGCAGATCCAAAGCTCTTTTAAGGATGAATCTTGTCAAGAAGGAGGCCGAAAATCATTCTAAAGAGATCAATGGCAGCTTATATTGGACCCTTAACTCAAAAGGAGAATTTTCCACAAACTCAACTTAGCATTCAATTAGGAAGTCCATATTTTCCTCTATTATTTGCAAATTCATATGGCATAAGGAGATTCCTCCCAAAATTTATATATTCCTATGGAAATGCATTCATCATAATTTTCCTATATATGAATATCTTCAGTTGAAAGGTATGCAGACAGCTTCAATTTGCAAATGTTACAACAATCATTCAGAAACTTTCAGTCACCGATTTATTAATGGCATAATAGCTAGGGATGTATGGTTTTTCTTTGCAAGCATCTTTGGTCTTAAGATATACTCAAATTCTCTTAATCAAATGTTTCTCTCATAGTGGATTAGATCCTCAAAAGTTGACTTTATTCAAATTCTTCTCCTTATGCTACTAGGGGTAATTCTTTGGAAAATTTAGATTTTCAAAAATTATTGTGTTTTTAATGGGGATATTATGGATAGTAGGAAGATTATTACCAATGTCTTCAAATTCATATATGTTTTCACCTCAAAGAGATCTTTCAAGCCAACTCAAAGTCTTTTGAAGATGCTAAGAAGCGATTTAGTATTAAAACAGTGCACTCTCTTTTTTCCTTTATCGTTGTCAACTGCTATAAGCCTTTAAATTTTTCTTTCAAACTTAATGCAGATGGTGCATCAAAAAGGAATCCAGGTGTTGCTGGTTTAGGAGGTATAATAAAAGATCATACTGGAAGATTAGTTAAAGCTTTCTCTTCTTTTGAAGGATCCATGACTAACATAAGAGTTGAATGTGTTTCCATTCTCAATGGCCTCAAAATTTTTATGGATCATAACATTCAAAGTTTGTTGGTGGAATCAAATTCTTATATCATCATCAATATTCTTAAAGGTATCATTCCAAAGCGCCCTTGGAGTTTTCTGTATATTTTAAAAGAAATTAATGACATGGATATTCACATTTCATACTCTCATTGTTGGAGAGAGGCCAATAGAGTTGCTGATAGGTTGGCTAATAATAGCATTATAAATAAGCATTTCAAGATATTCTCCTCAGTTATGGATCTCCCAAAATCTGCTAGAGGTTTCTACAAGATGGATATGTAAGGCTTTCCATCAATTAGACAGTTGAAGTAGCCTAGCTCTTTAGCTTCTATTTCTAGCTTTTTGATCATTTATTATGTGTAATGCCTCCTAGGTGGGGATTTTCTACCTATTATTAATAAATTTGGGGGCTTATCCTTCTTCCCAAAAAAATTATCATATTAGTAATTAAGTTTTTACACAATTAACTCACGCCTGATTATAATTTAAGTAAATGGGTTATTTAAATTATTTTTAAAATGGTCTATTTATTATTAACTTTCAGAATGCTTAGAATGTTCGTTTTGACTTAAAATGGTTAGATGTAAGTCCATTGGGTTGGTACATGACTTGGGTAGACTTTGGGGCTATTTGGAATGTTATTTGGGTTTATTATGTTGGGGCTTAGGTTAGGCTCAAACCTAATTTCGTGGGTAGCTTGATTATTAAGTTAACAGACAAACCAAAGAATACATTTGAGGTATTAGAGAAACCCTAGGTAGATTTAGAGTAAAGGCACTAGAGAATTGAAGAAGAATTGGATTTTTGGAACTTTGATTCATCAATTGGTTCAAGGTAAGTTTACATTGATTATTAAGTTAACATGATTTTTGGAACTTTAATAATAAAAGAGATATTTTATGTATCCCAGTTGAGTAAGTTTTGTAGTTATTATGTGTAATTCAGATGAGTAGGGTTGTACTTGTTTGTCTGACCCAGTTTCATAGGGTTATGCTTGTTTACTTAATTTATGTGCAATCATACCATGATTAATGAGTTCTCATGGGGAACGTACTAGGATGGATTTGATGGGGCGTGTATGACATTGAGCGCACATGGTATTTCTAAGTTATGCGATCGAATCTACTTAGGTCTCATTATACCCAAATCCCACGTGATGAAAGTTCATGTCTCCCGAGTAAGGACTAACAGGAGGATCCTCTCGTACAACCTTGGGTATAAGGCCCATACATTTGATGTGAAGGGGTAGTAATTTCCCTTATGCTGATGATGTAAGGTTGTAGGGTTATAATGACCTATAACCAGTATTCTAAAAGGTGCGCCTAGGCTTGAAGCTTGGAATAAACTCCCCGCCTTAAGCCTTTTACGCCTTATTCTTGGTAAAAGGCTTAAGGCGCAACTTTTTTTTAAACAAAAATGCTTTATGAAACAATATCGTCTTTTAAAGATTTTTTTTTTAAACTGGACCAATATCTCATTCAAAACAATCAAAAGACAAATGATATCCCAAACCTCTCTGCCTCTCGTCCGGAAAAAAGGTCGTTTTTCCTTTTTTTTGTTTTTTTCTTAGTATTTTAAAAAAATTGTATTATAGTTTTCATAGATTCAAACATGTTTTAAGGTATGTACCATTTTAGTATTTTTAATAGCCTTGTTATAGTTAAAAATGTTAAAATATATTTAAAAAGCCTAAACGTCTTATCACGTGTTTTTACGCCTGTGGCCCGCCTAGACTTATAAGGCTTAAGGCTTGGCCTCCACGCCTCGATCACACCTCGCATTTTTTAGAACCTTGCCTATAACTATACCTAATACGCACGAGTAATCCCGAAGGTTATAGGGATATGCCTTCATACTATTATTTGTTAGATCGAGCATAGCCCTAAGATTTTATGTGGGTTATGTCCTCTCACGGTTATTCTGGATTATGTGATCCTGTTTCATGGTGATTAAGATGGTTGTACTGGTTTATGATTTATACTAGAGATGCTTAATGATAAATTTATGACTCAGGAATAATGTAATGAATATACAAGAGTTGTATATACTACATTAATGTACTATACCTAGTTGTGACTATGAGACTTGAGACACCTTTTTTGAATCATAACTAGAGATTGTTATGGATACTATAATCAGTAAGTGATAACTTTTAAGATATTATTGTATAATAAATGATTCCTAATTAAGAGAGGAATTATAAAAATAGGTTCATTGAGTCTGGGAGCAGAACCACATGCTTATTTTAGGTTGTTTGGGATGGGTAACTTAAATAACTTAAAATCTATTTATTTTAGGAGGAAGATGCATTATTATTATTATTATTATTATTATTATTATTATTATTATTATTATTATTATTATTATTATCATGATTATTATTATTATTATTATTACTATTATTATTATTATTATTACTACTACTACTACTACTACTACTGTTGTTGTTGTTGTTGTTGTTGTTGTTGTTGTTGTTGTTGTTATTATTATTATTGTTGTTGTTGTGGCCCAACTTCAGTTAAATTCTTACTCTTTGTATGCTTGCTTTAACTCTCATCGTTGAATTATTTCACACAAGTCTTAGGTCGTTGTTATAACTATAGATTTGAGTCATTCATTAGAGATTTCTAAGATGTAGAAGTTGAGCATTGTAGCTCATTTACTTCTTTCTATACATTTATATATGAGTACGAGTTGTTGTATTATTACAGTTTATCTCGAGTCAGAGATTGTACATGTGTTACTTATATTCAGAAATTGATTTTGTATCGTTTAGATTTTTATTTCAGAGCTGAATTTATTTCTCACAACTGTGTTTGTCATCAGAGAGGTTGTATTTGTTTGAAAAGTGTGATTACTCTTAACTTGTGTCTTCCTTCGGATATGGAGTTATAATGTCGTTGTAGTCAAACTTCGAGTATCAAAGTTCCCTTGAAATGACCTACAAAACTTGTTAAAAATTTAGTATCGTGGTATATTCGGGTATTAATCCAATTTCAAGCGTCAAAACCGTTATCGTGAAAACGTGCAACTTCAATTTTTAAAAAAATAATCTTTTTGTGTTTTCAACTTTTTAATTTTTTTTATTTCCAATTAAAAACAATTTCAAGGGAGGAAATGAAAATTTATGCAATTAAAATGACTACTAAAAATTAAAAAGTAATCTAGTTTAGAATTTATGAGAAGAAACAAGAGGTGAGATTACACCGTGTAGTCAATTTACTTTAATGTCTTAATTATTCAATTGAATAGTTCAAAATAATATTGAATTTAAAACTTAAATCTCGTTACAATCCTAAATTCAATTTTATCTTTTTCGGCAATTAAATCAGGAATTTTCACTACATAATTTTTTTTTTAAGATTCATACTTGTTCTTACAAATTATTTGCTAAGATCAATTCATAAAAATTTGTACGGATCTTTAAATTTCACACAAGGAATTACTACTTGAATTTAAGAATAGGACCTATCTCTAAGTTAAATCCAAAAATCAAATATCAATTTTCAACATTAATTTATTAACTCTCGTTACATTAATTAATGTCTGATTTTTTCCAATTTAATTAGCCTAGAACACATCAATGAACAATCAATTTATTAAATAACTAAACATCTGCGTTTCATCCCACCCCTTGAATGGGGTGTTTAGCCACATATAATTATAATTTCAGCACAAACTCAATTAACAAATACGAAACTAAAGAGAAAGAGAAAGAAATACGATACGCAATAATTCTCTGTGTCAACTGTGTGCATGAACACGCGTCCTAAACTCGTCACAAAAAATTCGGCTGGATTACAAAACTAAAAATAAAAACTAAACCTACAATTTTTTTCTAAACCTAAGCTATATTTTTTTTCCTTTTTTTTTCTGACTCTTTTTCTACCCTCTCCAGTCTTTTTTTTCTCTCTTATGTTTCTCTCGTTCATTCTGTGCAGATATGAGAGTCTCCCTTTTATATCTTGTAGAGTCACGATGTCGGTTTGTCTATTTAGAGATTTTGTTGGCATTTCTTTTTGTTTGGCTAAGTCAAAGTTTTTTTTTTAAAGATAAGGTTGGTTCGGTAGAAGTAGGAGATGGGTTATGTCCGGATTCTAAGGTCTCGGGTAAGGGTATTCGGGTTTGGAAGTGGTTTCAAATGGGTAACAAATGGGTCAAAGAATAGATTGGAGGTGGGTCGATGGAGTGGGCCTGGATCGCGACTGGGTATAGCTGGGTGCGGGCTAGGTTTAGGTTTGGTTTGCGAACAGGGTTCAGGGTATCGAAACTCATCGGGCAAGCTCAAATAGGATCCCTGACTTCGCGGTCGCCTTATTTTCTTCGATGCACATTTTTTACCGATATTGTGTCACAATTATGCCAATTTAGCAATATTTGATACCGCGACATCATATTGACCTGAGAAATAAATAAATACGAACATAAGGTCATTTTGTTTAAAAACGAGTGACTAAAATGCATCTATTCGGGGTATAAATTATACAATTTTGGGTGCTTGTCACACTACCCCCAAATAGAACATTGCTAGTCCTCGAGGTAAAAGAAAGAGAAAATAGAGACAAGTGACCAAAAGTGTGTGACTTTCGCAGGCACTAGCGATTACACTTAGTATGTGCAACAAGACGTTAAACATATAGGTTGCCCTACAGGATGAGTGGTGTCTCGTGAGGGTTTGCAGTGAATGTACCCACAAAATTTGAAAACTTATTTAAATGCAGTATCTAAGTAGATGATGAAATGCTATACAACCCAACTTAAAAGGACGTCAAGGAATACCGTATTCAACTATTAAAATGATATATTAAATTACTTAATACCAAAAGCGTAATCCTTCCTAAAACTCAACATGTGTAGTGTCAAATAATCTTAAGTATCATTAGAGTAATTCCAAGATCGTCTTTATAGAATCAACATTTTGACTACAATTCTCACTGGATATATCTCTCTGAATTGAACTCTCTGAGAATTAGGTAAGTCTATCTCTCTAGTGTGTGAGGAGGTAAGTAAATGTAAGCAAGTTTAAACGTCTCACACACTTTATAAAAAAGTATGGATACATGAAAAAAATCAGATCTCATGAAGGAATGCTAACCACTATGTCGAGAATGTCGAGTTATTCACCACATATTCTTCTCATTTTCCTGAACACTTTACGAAAGGTGAAAATGTGATTTATGAAAGGTATGAGGGGATAATGAAATGAAGAATATGAATGATAATGTTTTTGAGAAGAGTGAGACACACTTTGAATAACTAATGTCTTCATTTTTTAAATCTATGATCGCATGCTTTCTCTTTTCTCTTTTTTTCTCTTTTTTCTATTTTTTTTCTCTTTTTTTATTGCGATGCATTTTCCTTTTCATAACAAAAATGAAGACCATTTACATTGAAAATTTCAAGCACTCTTTTTCTCAAAAATGATGGTAGTGATGAGAAAATGATATATGGATGGTGTCTGGAGCATATGTGGGTAAGGAAAACATGGAATGATAACAGGTGGAGTGAAGGGTAAAAATGGTAAGTGTATGGTAAAATCAGTTTAGTGCTCGGGACAAACTACAAGTCACGTGTTTTTTATAACTCAAAGATGATGTCATTCTCAGTGATTAAGCCAAATTTAAAAAAATAATGAGATCATGCAACGACTAAATGCGGTATCCAAAGAAAGTTGAGTCAACTCGTGACTCGGAGATACGTAAAAACCCTCAAAAAGGTGAAAAGCTCAAATCTCACGGGTTTAAGTCGCTACTAGTGATCTTTTAAAGCTTTCTTGAGAATATAATTACTCTTCCACTTTTGATTGTAAACGTGATAGTGCACATTGCCGAGTTTAGGAATTCATAGTGCAAGTGCGCTTTAAGAGGTACTAATTAATTTAGTGATAAAAAGAGTAATTTTAGGGTCGAACACGAGTATTCTGAGATTTCTAAAAGAGGGATGAGAGACAAATCATGTCATAAAAAAATATTTTTAACTACACAAAAAGTTTAAAATCACTTGTTTCTAAAAATTTTCAAAAGAGGTATGATTTTGATAAATTTTCCACCCCTAAACAAAAGAGAACATCGTCCTCGATGTTTAAAACTACATAAAAAATGAAAAGCACGAGGAAGGAAAGATATTTCCATAATGAACCGCTAATGAAAATGTATCGCATGATGGAGATGAGATAAAATCTGAAGAACAAATGCGACACAAATACGTACAAGTCTAGAAATCATGTGAAAATCATAGGGTGATGTGAAACACCACCCCCAAACAGGATAAGACTCATGCTCAGAAACAAAATATTATGATCTGCCTCCCAGTAGCACTAAGTTTAATATCTTCATCCAGACCGGTCGGGAACTCACCCTATAGATAAAGACTATGAAAGCGAGGGATGGCAGAAAATTGGCTGATGATAATCACCCCCAAACAAGACTGAACAGTCAATCTTCATAAATGAGATCAACAAGGTCAATATCTTCAATGTGAGAGGGGCCTAGATCTAAGAAAGGCTTCAAACATTGATCGTTGACCTGAAATAGGCTACCATCCTTAGGATTTTGAACTGTGATAGCACCATAAGGAGTAACTGATTCAGCAATAAAGGGTCCAAACCACCTGGTTTTTAACTACCCGGGAAAGAGATGAAGACGGGAGTTATATAACAGCATTTCTGACCAGGGTGGAATTCTTTACGTAGAATGCTTTGGTCATGGAGCCACTTCCTTTTGTCCTTGTACTTCTTGGACAAATTATTGGCATCATTTTGCATTTCCTCTAATTCATTAAGTTGGAGCTTTCGATGGATGCCAACCTCGTCAATTTCAAAATTAAGTGTTTTGACTGCCCAATAGGCATGATGTTCAATCTTGACAGGTAAGTGACATGGTTTACGAAAGACCAAGCGATAAGGAGACATTCCAATCGAAATCTTAAAAGTAGTACGGTATGCCCACAATTCAAGCGTAAGGAACAGTCTTTTCTATTAGGATTAACTATTTTTCTACGATTTGCTTGATTTTGCAGTTGGAATCTTCAACTTGACCATTAGTCCGAGGGTGGTAAGAGAGACCAACTTTATGGCTAACACCGTATTTTTTCACGAGATGTTCAAAGACTCGATTACAAAAACTTTTACCCCCAACACTAATGATAGCTTTAGGAGTTCCAAAACGTGTGAAGACATACTCCTTAAGAAAACTGACCACGATGCGATGGTCATTGGTGTGGAAAGAAATGGATTCTATCCATTTGGAAACATAATCAACTGCAACTAGAATATATTAGAAACCATGAGATAAGGGAAAAGGACCCATGAAATCAATGCCCCACATATTGAATATTTCGGATTTGAGATTGGGTGTGAGTGGCATCATATGACGACGAGCGATACACCCAGATTGTTGGCATTTGGCACAAGCCTGGAAGTAGTGGTAGGCATCTCAAAAAAGAGTGGGCCAGTAGAAACAACTTTGCAAAATTTTAGTGGCGGTATTCTTGGAGCTAAAGTGGCCACCAGAGGCACCATTGGGACAAAAAGAGAGAATATTGGACTGTTCATGGTCAAGAACAAAGCGGCGAATGACTTGATCAGGACAATACTTAAAAAGGAATGGATCATCCCAAGAGTAAAATTCCACATGTGCCATGAACTTAGAACGCTCTTGTTTCGACCAATGATTGGGCGGGTGGTCTGTAATAAGGAAATTAATGATATTAGCATACCAAGGTAAGGTGGAGATAGCAAAAAGTTGCTCATCAGGAAATATTTCAGAAATAGGGATGGGATCATATTTAGACGTAACAGTAAGGTGGGAGAGATAGTCTGCAACCAAATTTTCACACCCTTTCTTATCGTAAATTTCGAGGTCAAACTCTTGAAACAAGAGAATCCACCGTATCAATCGTGGCTTAGAATCCTTCTTCTAAAGAAGGTGCCTCAGGGTGTCGTGGTTAGTGCAAACGATGATAGGGGAACTGATTAAATAGGACCTAAACTTATCGAGTGAAAATACGACATCTAGAAACTCTTTTTTGGTGGTCGTGTAATGAATTTGAGCATCATGGAGGGTTTCGTTAGCATAATAAATGACGTGCTGGCACTTGTCAACCCTCTGACCAAGTACATCACGGAGAGAAAAATCAAAGGCATCACACATGAGCTCAAAAAGGTAAATACCAATTAGGAGGCTGAATGATAGGAGAAGAAGTAAGCTCGGCCTTAAGGCGCTCAAAAGAAGTGATACGCGCGTCGTCAAAGATAAAGGTTTGGATAAAAGGGTTGTTAAAGGTCGAGAGATTTTAGAGAAGTCCTTGATGAAATGCCGGTAAAAGCCCGTATGTCCTAAGAAGGAGGGAATGTCCTTAACAGACTTAGGAATGGGAAGCGTGGAAATCGTGTTGACTTTTGCTTTATCTACTTCAATACCGTCGTGAGAGACTACGTGACCTTGAATAATCCCCTTTTTTACCATGAAGTGGCATTTTTCCCAATTGAGGACCAATTTATTTTCTTGACAACGTTTGAGCACCATAGTGAGGTGAGAAAGTCATTGCTCGAAGGAAGAACCAAGCACAGAGAAATCATCCATAAATATTTCGAGATAAAATTCTACCATGTCACTAAAAATGCTAAGCATACACCGTTCAAAAGTCGCAGGTGCATTACAAAGGCCAAAGGGCATGCGAGAGTAGGCAAAAGTGCCTAAGGGACATATGAAGGTAGTTTTCTCTTGGTCTTCAGGGGCATTAGGAATTTGGTTGTAGCATGAATAGCCATCAAGGAAGCAGTAATACGCATGGCCAGATAAACGTTCGAGCATTTGGTCAATATAGGAAAGAGGAAAATGGTCCTTGTGAGAGACAGCAATTAACTTTCGATAGTCAATACAAATACGCCAACCCATTTGCATACGGGTGGGAACAAGCTCATTGTCACTATTTTTTACGACGGCGACTCTAGACTTTTTTAGTATGATGTGAATGGGACTGACCCACTGACTATTTGATATAGGGTAGATAATACCAGCATCGAACAATTATTAAATCTCAGCACGCACGACTTCTTTCATAGTAGGGTTGAGTAGACGTTGGGGTTTGCGATAAGTCTTTGCGTTCTCCTCAAAATGAATGCGATGACTACAAACATTGGGGTTCACACCATGAATGTCGAAAATGGTCCAACCTATAGCAGTGCTATGCTGAGTAAGGGTGTGGACTAATTGTTCTTCTTGATTCAGGGTCAAGTCGGAAGAAAAGATGACAGGGTGATGGTTGTTGGGGCCTAAGAAAGTATATTTCAACTCGGGAGGTAAGGGCTTAATCTCCAAACTAGTAGGTGGACTAGGAGTGACATTGGACTCAGACACAGAAATAGAGTCCGAAGAATTATCAATGCATAAAGTGTAGGAATTTGATGTTGCAGTGATTTCAATAGGTGGAATTGGGTGACCCACAGAGTAAAGAGTATCAACATAGAGGTGCTCGAAGAGAGGATCCTAAGAGGAAGTGTCCATCAGGGGAGTGGAATCTAATATGGCATTTCGTTCAGAGATGGAGGAATCAATGACAAAGCCGGATCCAAAATGGACCAAACATTATTGGAGAGGATCGACAGGGTAAGTTTGGTCCAACATTTCATTAACTAAGGATTCAATCACACACACCTCATCAATAGAATCGACATCAGCTTGTTGTTGCATAAGGTGGAAGATATTGACTTCGACAGTCATGTTGCCAAAAGATAGATTCATGGATCCATCACGACAATTGATGATGGCATTGGCAGTGGCCAAAAAGAGGCGACCCAATATGATAGGAGTATTGGTTGGGTCGGGCGCAGGAGTGCCTAAGATGATGAAATCCACGGGATAGTAAAAGTCTAAAACTTTCACCAAAACATCTTCAAATATTCCTTAGGTACTTTAACGAAACGATCACCAAGTTAAAGAATAACCTGTGTAGGTTTCATGTTTTGTAAACCTAACTCAAGGTAGAGGGAGTAAGGTAACAGATTAACACTAGCCCCAAGATCAAGTAAAGCACTAGTAGTGAACTTGTCTCCTAACATGTAAGAGACAGTTAGATGATCAAGGTCTTTATACTTCACAACGCCGTTATTATAGAGAAGGGACATGTATTTCTCAGTAAGGAAAGCATCACGAGGAACATTGGTCCTACGCTTAGCAGTTCACAAGTCCTTCAAAAATTTGGCATACGAAGGGACTTGTTAAATCTTGATGAGGAATAGAATGTTAATGTGAACATTCTGAAAGAATTTGTTGATCTCACCAAATTGTTGGAATTTCTTAGTGGGAGCCAATTGATGAGGGAAGGGTGCTTTGGGCACATAAACATAGGTGGGTGCAATAGGCTCGAAATCAGTGGGAGATGTGGATTTAGATGGTGTTATAACCTTAGGGATAGGCTCTAAATATGGGATAGGTGGGTTTATTACATCACTAGGAGCATGAACACCATTAACAACTTGTTTTTCTGAGTGAAGAGTAGACACCGCTTTTATATCTGCTTAGCAGATTGGAAGTGGAACCAACCTCATAGGCCGAGTCTTTGCTATTACCCTTAGGGTTAGCAATGGGTTGACTGGGGAAATTACCATTCTCTCGCTCAGACTTGAATTGGTTAAAACGTTGTTCAAGCCGTTGGAGGGCTTGATTTTGAGTGGTCATAAATTGAGTGAGGAAATTATCGAGAGAAGAAGTGGATGAATTGGGCGGAGGAGCATAAGATGGTTAGGGTACCAACTCGCGTGAGAATTAAGTAGTTGTGAATACTCAAAGGAATAAGGGGGAACAGGAACAAACTGATTATTATTGTTTGAATGTCTGCCGTGGGGGAAAAAGGAAGATGAAAAGTGTGGTTGATGGTAAGATACAGACTGGTGCGGGACAAGAGGGCGAGGTTGCCTTTGTGGGTTGTGTGGAAACCCAAGGGAACCACAAACATGTTGTTATGGTTTGGAAGGAGTGGATTTGTGGTCGTACTTATAAGAGAAATAGGGGTGATTCCTATTATTAGGATTGTAAGTTAATAACAGGGGAATGGGTTTCCTAGTGGTATTAAAGGCACATGCTTGGGCCATGGTGGGTTTGGGATCATCTTGCAGGAAGGGGCACAAATGAGCTAAATGATATTGACTTATGCAGACACTGTAAGAAGAAGGACTAGAATCGTTGACAGACTTAGACAATGAAACATTTTATTGCATAGTACAACTAAGAGCGTCAATGGTTTTAGTTAATGAGTGTAAGCTGTGTAGAAAAGTTTTAAAATCAGGATCATTTTTTACCTCATAAGTGTTCCCTACACATGGAGGGTCAGATCTTAAAAACGCATTGGTACCCTCCCAATCTTGGGAGTCATCGCCTAATTCAAGGAGCAAATTATAGGTGACATTGGGAGTTAAATTCATGAACTCCCCTTTATACATGGATTCAATCATGGAACGAGAAGAAGAGATAAGACCATTGTAAAAACTATGGACTAAGTGACTTTTCTTGAGACCATGATGTGGGCAACTATTAATATAGTCTTGAAAATGTCCCCATGCTTCATAAAACTGCCCGGTAGGCTTTTGTCTAAAATCGTGAATTTCTTGGCGCATTTCATTTGTTTTGCTCATGGGATAGAACTTAGACATGAACTTCTTGACAAGTTGTTCCCAAGTTTGGATAGAATCCGGGGGCAAGGAATGGAGCCACATGGATGCATTATCATGGAGAGAAAAGGGAAACAACCGAAGATGAACATTCTCTTCGTCTAAGTTTTTATTTTTAAAAGTAGTGCACACAGTGAGAAATTTCCACGAGTGAGTATAAGGAGACTTGCGTTCAAGGCCATGAAAAATGGGCAACATAGAAATAGTCATGATGCGAATTTCAAATTGCACGGACGGAGTGGGTGGAAGGACGATACATGAAGGTGGAGTGGATGTAATCGGGGTAAAGTAGTCCCTTAAAGCGTGTTCATCGGCCATTATGGGTGGGGTAACATAAACATGGGAAGTGGGAGAACTAGGCATCTCTGATGAGGATGAACACGGATCGGGGAGATAAGGAAGAAAATCAACGAGAAGATCACGATCACCTAAGGGGGATTTAGAGATGGAGCATTAGGAGAACGTGTTAATCGATGATCAATTCAGTGCCAATTTGGCATAAAAACAACGAAAAATATTTTTGGATTTTTGTGAGAAAGGAAAAATGAAAAATATTTTTGGATTTTTGAAAATCTAGGAAGGAAAAATGAAAAATATTTGTGGTGTGTGGAGAGAGGTAGAAAAAATGGAAAATATTTTTGTATTTTTTATTTTTGTAAAGTAATTCAGAAAAAATGAGAAAGAGGAGTGATGGACTTACGATGGATAAACTGACATATGGAGCAAGAATTTGACTACCTAAAGGAACAATTCAGACACGTACTCAAAGGGAAGAAGTCCGAACGAGCACATAGACAAATTATTATCTTCAAGTTAAGTGAGTGGGTAGTCAATTTTAATTAGTCCGCGTATGAGAAAAAAATAGAAGCTTAGGCCTAGCAGGTAAAAGTGTGCTCCTACTTTTTTCCCGAGAGACAAGTGGCTTACTAGTTAAGGCTCACCACACTAGCTACTACAACAAACAACTATCCGGTACAACGCTGGGGAAAGTACAAACCCGTTTTATTGGGCGGTCTCACTTAAAACCCAGTTTCCCTAAACAAAAGTCTTAAGATAGTTGAATGAAATTTTCAGGGTGGAAAGGACTCACTAAAGTATCCTACGAGGTTCTCGTTCCGAAAGGGTCCTAATGAAAATGGAGATGTGATTGAGTGGGTGATGAAATACCAACTCGTTGAAATGACCGGGTATCGGTCTTAGGTAAATTTATTCATCAAACCATCCAATATAAGTACGATACAGAAATAAAAAGCACATAGGAGCAACTAGCACACAAAAATTGACTCGCTTGCAAGAGATTCGCGAGTGATAAAGAGTTTACCTCCCACGATTTTTACACGCGTGAGGTGAAGACCGATTTGAGTGGACCGGGGGGGAGTACGCCTACTTTAGATATCCCCGGGAGTCCTACTAACCCAAAGCAGAGAGGCTTCAAAAATACTCACCTTTGGACACCCTCTCTCTACCTTGTCCGATTTTCCTTTCGCTTTTTTGAATGTTTGAATAATTATGATAAAAAATAAAATGGTGTCGTAGTGCACCCAAAATAATTACAAGGCCTAAATAATCCTAAACAACCGGTCTAAGGAGGGAGAGTAAGGAAGGAATAACTACGCTAAAAACAAAAAATTAAAATTAAAAATCACATGTCTTCGTGGGCTTCAATCTTCAAGAAACCGACAACGGCGCCATTTAATTACACTTAATTTGTGTCTTCCTTAGGATATGGAGTTGGAATGTCGTTGTGGTCAAACTTCGAGATCAAAGTTCCCTTGAAATCACCTACAAAACTTGTTAAAAATTTAGTATCGTGGTAAATTTGGGTATCAATCCAATTTTAAGCGGCGAAACCGTTATCATGAAAACGTGCAACTTCAATTTTTATAAAAATAATCTTTTTGTGTTTTCAACTTTTTTAATTTTTTATTCATAGTTAAAAATAATTTCAAGGGAGGAAACGAAACTTTATGCAATTAAAACGACTACGAAAAATTAAAAAGTAATCTAGTTTAGAATTTATGAGAAGAAGCAAGAGATGGGATTACACCGCGTAGTCAATTTACTTTAATATCTTAATTATTCAATTGAATAGTTCGAAATAATATTGAATTTAAAACTTAACTCTCGTTACAATCCTAAATTCAATTTTATCTTTTTCAGCAATTAAATCGGGCATTTTCACTACATAATTTTTTTTTTAAATTCATACTTGTTTTTATAAATTATCTGCTAAGATCAATTCATAAAAATTTGCACGGATCTTTAAATAGCACACAAGGAATTACTACTTGAATTTAAGAATAGGACCTATCTCTAAGTCAAATCCAAAAATCAACTATCAATTTTCAACATTAATTTATTAACTCTCGTTACATAAATTAATGTGTGATTTTTCCCAAATTAATTAGCCGAGAACACATGCGTGAACAATCAATTTATTAAATAACTCAACATATGCGTTTCATCCCACCCCTTGAATGGGGCGTGTAGCCAGACATAATTAGAATTTGAACACAAACACAATTAACAAAAAAGAAACTAAAGAGAAAGAACTACAATAAGCAATAATTCCTTGTATCAACTGTGTGCACAAACACGCATCCCAAACTCGCCACAAAAAAGTCGATTGGATTACAAAACTGAAAATAAAAAATAAACGTCTGTAGTCTTTCTTTTTTTCTGACTCTTTTTCTACCCTATGTAGTCTTTCTTTTTTTCTTTTTTGTCTCTCCCGTTCATTTTGTGCAGATATGAGAGTCTCACTTTTATATCTTGTAGAGTCACAATGGCGGTTTGTTTGTTTGGAGATTTTGTTGGGATTTCTTTCTATTTGGCTAAGTCAAAGTTTTTTTTTATTTTTAAAGATGAGGTTGGTTCGGTAGAAGCAGGAGATGGGTTGTGTCCGGATTCTAAGGTCTCGAGTAAGGGGATTCAAGTTTGGCAGTGGTTTGAAATGAGTAATGGCTGAGTCGGAGAACAGGTTTGAAGTAGGTCGACGAAGTGGGCCTGGATCGCGACTGGGTTTAGCTGGGTGCGGGCTAGGTTTAGGTTTGGTTCGCGAACAGGGTTCAGGCCGTCAAAACTCATCGGGCAAGCTCAAATAGGATCCCTGACTTCGCGGTCACCTTAATTTCTTCGATGCATGCTTTTGACCGTTATTGTGTCATAATTATGTCGATTTAGCAATATTTGATACCGGGACATCATATTGAGATGAGAAATAAACAAATACGAACATCAAGTCATTTTTATTAAAAATGAGTGACTAAAATGTATATATTCGGGGTATAAATTATACACTTTTGGGTGCTTATCAAAGTGTTTCATCTTTTATTGCATCTACTTATTCCGTTTTGTTTCGTTATGCTGAGAATGTTACCAAAAGTGTTTTATTTGTGTGATTTTTATATTAGACCTGATCAATATAGGTATATATTTTATAGGGTACCATACCTACGGGTATAAATTTATTTTATGGATAATAACCCTCATTAGTTAAACAGTTTACACACAATACACAAACCCTAGCTATCGAAGAGAACTGAGAGAACTTGGGAAGAACTTTGAAAAGGAAGAATAAGGGATCAAGATGATGAATCACGCGTTCATATAATTCACGCAAGAAATCTATTGATTTATCATTGCGTAGTCAATAACTTGTTTATGCTTTCATTGTCACGTATTTGATTTGGATTTATAAGCAAGTTTGGGGATAAATTTTGCATCATAATTGTTGATACCAAAATTAATATGCTGATATGGACGAATCATATGAAGACACGTGTCAATCTACGTGGCACAATAGCAACGAGGAAGTTTATTTCCCCGACCAACTCATGTTCTCTCTGAGCAACGAGGATACACCGAGGAACTTTAGTACTCCGAGGTACTCTAGCGCTCCGAGGAACTCCTGAGCAACGAGCAACTAAGGCGGTCCGAGCTGCATCTCGGCCGTATCATTAATTGCCAGATAATCAACAGTTCAACTATTCATTGAATGTTTATCATCTTGATGCACACACTGCATTAAATGTATTACCCTTTCATATGTATATCATTTAATGTATCAACCCTTTCATGTACAGCCTAAGGGCTATAAATACCTTGTATTACCCTCATTCAAAAGGACCGGAATTTCTGGAGAGAACTTGTACTCGAGAATTCCCAAACACTCAGCAATAACATGACAGTGGACGTAGGCCATTCATATAAGGCTGAACCACTTTAAAATTCTTTGTCTCATTTTATTTATCTGTGATTGAATAATCAGAGCGATCTAATTTTTTACATCAACAGATTGGCGCCGTCTGTGGGAACGATTGTTATTATCGTTTTTTACCAAAAATCATTCATCATCAATGGCGGATAATCCAGAATCTAGCAATCGAAATGCTGGAAATGCTGGAAATCCTTCAAATCCCTCTACACCTCCAGATCTGGCCGGAATTATGACGAATCTGGCTCAAGGACAAACCGCCATACAAGACACAATAAGGCAACTCATACAAACCCTTCATGGCAATGCACCTGCACGTTCAGGACAGCAAAGCGGTCAGAGGCAAACTTATTTACTTTCTTCACGATCCAGACGTACTGAGTCATATCGTAATGAGGAGTCTGATGATTTCTCTTATCCACCTGGGCGAACTTCGTCAATAAGGGCTACAGATAATGATCAACGTATAACTCTCTCTCTAGAAAGACCTAGTGCCTTAGAAAGACTGAGTAGGGTGTCTCCTTTCAGTCGATTAGGCCCTAGGAGGAATAGGAGTCCACCTAAGACCATATCGAGGAGTTTTCGACAACCATCAGATCTAAGAGAAGGATCAGCACAATCACAACCAGTTGCTCGTCAAGATAGATCTCAAGAAGCTACCTCAGAATGATCAATTGCTCGAACCAATAGGCCCGAGGAAGGAAATGAAGCGTGGAAAGGATCTCTCCAAAGGTTGGAGGATAAATTGGGAGAAATGGCCAAGGCAAAGAACCCCCTACAATGAACTTTTGTTCGAGGAACACCTTTTGTACAGGCCATTGTGAATTTTCCTACACCGTCAAAGTTCAAAGCACCTGTAGTGACCCCCAAATATGATGGAAAGACAGATCTTGTTCTTCACATAGAGCAATATCAAGCTGCTGCCGACATCTATGTCGTCCCCGACGAGATGAGATGCAGAGCGTTCTCAGGAACTCTTACTGGAGCTGCCCAGATATGGTACAACAATCTTCCTCGGGGTAAGATTTCAACTTTCTTTCAGTTGGCCGAGTTTTTTATTGGCAATTTCTGTTTTAGAGCAAAGCCAGTAAAACGAGTAGCACACCTGTTAAGTGTTAGACAAAAATCTGGTGAGAGTACTAGAGATTACATAACTCGTTTCAATAACGAGAAGCTGGAAGTCATAGATTACGAAGAAAAGACAGCAATCACCGCCTTGATGAGTGGGTTGTTGCCTAATAAATTGTATTACACCTTGGCGAAAGATCCACCTAGAACTATGTCAGAGTTGATGGCAAAAGCGGCCAAAATCATGAATGCCGAGGAGGCTATGGCTGCAAAGAAGAATATGGATAAAGAAACCAAGGTGGAAGTCGACAAATCTAAGAAGAAAGAGCATAAAAGCAATGGTGGAGATAAACATTCCAAGAATAAATGGGAAGTCATGAAGAAGTACGATAATTATACTCCTTTGAAAATGGGTATTACTCATGTCTTGGAAGAAATCAAGAACAACGAGGAGGTAAAATGGTCAAAGAAACTGAGATCAGACCCTGATTCGAGGAGTAGAGATAAATATTGCGAGTTTCATAAAGATCATGGTCACATGACCAAAAATTGCATAGCACTTCAAAACGAGATTGAAACACTCATCCGAAGAGGAAAGCTAGCAAAGTATGTTGATCGGGGAGGCGAAAAAAGAAATAATGACCGAACTAGAGAGAGGTCTAGATCTCCTCGCCGAACAGAGGAGAAAAAGAGGAGGGACCATGAAGATGATCCAGATGAAGACCCCGATCTTCCCAAGAAGCCAAGGCAGCCAGAACGAGAGGTATTTTCCATACGTTTTGGATCATTTGATTGTAATGTTATTACAGGAGGAGATGCAGGAGGAGGAGACCTTACTGCAGAAAGAAAATCTTACCTCGGAGAGGCTCAAGCTTGTTCATATATTCAGCGAATAAATCTGGCCGAGGACGATCGTCCGAGGAAGGTAAACAAAGAGAAGTTGGTCATTGGCTTTTCAAAAAATGACCTGGCAGGTGTCCTTTATCCTCACGATGATCCTCTGGTGATCAAAATGAGGATGAAGGAAGTAGTGATTTCAAGGGTGTTGGTAGACAATGGAAGTTCGGCAGACATCATGTACTATTCATGCTTTGACAGCTTGAATCTGAAATTATCTCAATTGGAACCGTATCACAGACCCCTCCTGGGTTTTGCTGGCGAGAAAGTTTTTCCACTTGGGACGATCAAGTTGGATATATTCATTGGAACTTGGCCTGCTTGTCGAACAGAAAGAATACGCTTCTTTGTGATGGATAAGAATGTGCAGTCAGCCTACAACATCATTATGGGAAGAGTTGGTTTGAAGAAGTTTGAAGCAGTTCCATCTACAGTGAATCAATGCTTAAAATTCCCAACAAACTTTGGAGTAGGAGTTGTGAAAGGTGATCAAAAAGTAGCTCGGGAATGCTATTATTCATCTGCCGAGCAAGAGGAGCTTGAGGAATCAAGGAAAAAGACTACTACTTACCAGGTGGAAAAAGATACAGAGATTGAAACTCTCGATCCCAGAGATGAATCCCAACTTGTAAAAGGACAGGTGGTGGAATCTACAGAAAATGTTATTCTGGACGACGAGCACCCTGAACGAGTAACCCAGATAGGTTCATCGTTGGATGCTTCAATAAAACAGGAATTGATAACTTTCTTGAGAAATAGGAAGAAAACTTTTGCATGGAGTCATGAAGACATGCCAGGAATAGATCCAAACTTCCTATGTCATGAGCTCAATGTGAATAAGGAGATCAAGCCTGTAAAGCAGAGAAGAAGGGTATTTAGCCCCGAGAAGAATCAAGCTATTCAAGAGGAGGTCGACAAGCTCCAGAAGGCTCAATTCATTGAAGATGTGAAGTATCCGGACTGGTTGGCAAATGTGGTGATGGTAAAGAAGAAAAACAATAAATGGAGAATGTTTGTTGATTTCACTGATCTCAACAAGGCCTGCCCAAAAGATCATTTCCCAATGCCCAGAATTGACCAGCTAGTTTGATGCTACATCGGGGCACGAGCTGCTAAGCTTCATGGACGCTTACTCTGGCTACAACCAGATCAAGATGAAACCTAAAGATAGGGAAAGTACTTCTTTTATTACCCCTAGGGGTACTTATTGTTATAATGTTATGCCTTTTGGTTTGAAAAATGCAGGAGCGACATACCAGCGGCTGATGAACAAGGTTTTTTTCGAGCAAATCAGTTGTAATATGGAAGTCTATGTCGATGATATGCTGACAAAAAGCAAGAAAGCTGCTGATCATCTAGTTGATTTAAGACAGACTTTTGATCAACTGGATAAATACCAAATGAAGCTCAACCCGACGAAGTGTACATTTGGAGTACGAGAAGGAATGTTTCTCGGGTACATTGTTAACCAGCGAGGCATTGAAGCAAATCCAGAAAAGATCAAAGCTCTTTTAGGGTTGCGATCTCCAACGACAAAGAAAGAAGTGCAGAGCCTTACAGGACGAGTTGCAACGCTCAATAGATTTGTATCTCGAGCAACAGATAGATGCCTACCATTCTTCAAAACACTTCGAAAAACTTTCGAGTGGAATGAGGAATGTGAAAAAGCCTTTCAAGACTTGAAGAAATATCTGGGAACATCTCCACTGTTGTCAAGGCCAATAACGGGAGAAAAGTTGTACTTATACCTGGCAGTATCAGAGCATGCAGTCAGCTCGGCATTGATCAGATTGGAGAATGAAGTCCAGAAGCCAATTTATTACACAAGTATGGCTTTCCGAGGTGCAGAGATCAGGTACCCAAAGCTGGAAAAATTGGCATTAGCATTAATTGAAGCAAGTAGAAGAATGAGGCCATATTTCCAGGCCCATACCATCGTCGTTTATACCGACATGCCATTGAGACAAGCCCTTCATAAGCCAGAAAAGTCAGGGAGACTGATGTACTGGGCAATAGAGCTCGGTGAATATGATATTTTGTATGAACCCAGATCGTCATTGAAAGGGTAAGCTGTAGCAGATTTTATAGCAGAGTTTACATATCCTGATACCCCCGATGAACAAAAGTCGCTCACTGACCAACCTGTGGATGTTACAGGATCAATAGACATAAGTCCAGATCAACTCTGGTTGGTAAAAGGGCTTGTGGATGTAGAAAGATTATCAAATTCAAACCCAGACCAACTCCGATTGGTAAAAGGGCGAGAAGAGATGGTCGACGAGGAGCGAAAATTACCAGGGGAGGATGAAAGGAAACAGCAGATATTTCATCGAGGAACTCTGTCAGAAAAAGAAATTTGAAGACGAGTTACCTACATGGAGATTGTATGTAGATGGGTCATCTTGCACAGCAGGTTGTGGAGCAGGGATTGTTTTAAAAACCCCAGACGAGATCGACATAGAATATGCCTTGCGATTTCAATTCAAAACCTCCAATAATGAGGCTGAGTATGAAGCCATGATAGCAGGTCTTAATTTAGCAAAGATTATGGAAGCACAACAAGTGATAGTATTTAGTGATTCTCAATTAATTGTGAATCAGATGATGGGAACATATGCGGTTAAAGGAGAATTAATGGTCAAGTATCATGCAAAGGTGATGGAATTGCTGGCAGAATTTGATGCCATTCAGTTGATCAGAATACCCAGAATAGAAAAAGCACAAGAAGACGCACTGGCCCGACTAGCATCAGCTACTCGTACCGAGCTGCGAAGAACGATACCAATTGAAGTACTGGAAAGTCGGAGCATAGATGAAAACCTGACGATGAATGTTATTACCCTTGATTTAGGACCATCTTGGATGGATCCCATCAGGGCATATATTGAAGAGGGAGAATTGCCAGAGGACAAGCTCGCGGCAAAGAAATTGAAGTTTAAAGCTGCTCGGTATGTACTAACTAATGGTGTTTTGTATAGACGAGGAATTATGGTAGGTTTGCAGAGATGTGTACACCCCTCGGAAGTGAAAGAATTGATTAAAGAAATCCATGAACGGTCTTGTGGAGCACATGTGGCAGGTCGGACACTTTTGCAGAGGGCGATGACTCAAGGATACTACTGGCCAACGATGAGGGCTGATTGTATAGCCTATGCTAAGAAATGTGACAAGTGCCAACATTTTTCCTCCATCCGACGAACTCCACAAGCATTGTTGACAACCATAACTTCCCCTTGGCCATTTGCCATGTGGGGAATTGATTTAGTTGGACCATTGCCGACTACCCGAGGAAGATTCAAGTACCTCGTCGTCGCAGTAGATTATTTTACTAAGTGGGTAAAAGCTGAACCCCTTATCGATATGACGTACGAGAAGGTATACCAGTTTGTTTGGAAGAATATCATCTGTAGATATGGTCTCCCTCATGCCTTCATCACAGACCATAGAACACAATTTGATAACGAGGAGTTTGCTGCATATTGTCAACAATCAAACATCCTGAAGACCCATTCAGCACCAGGTTATCCTCAAAGAAATGGGCAGACTGAGGTGACAAACAGAACACTACTAAATGGTTTGAAGAAGAGGCTAAGTGAACCTAAAGCTAATTGGATTAACGAGTTACAGTCAGTCTTGTGGGCTTACCGAACAACTCCCCGAGCAGCAACGGGAGAATCCCCATATATGCTAGCGTTTGGAAGTGAGGCAGTAATACCTGCCGAGTTGGGTCTTCCGACACACAGAGTACTGAATTTCAATTCCCCAGTCAGTGACTTGATGATAAGATTAGATTTGGACATGCTCGAGGAAGTTAGAGAAGAGGCAGCCATTAGGAATGCTGCTTACCAACAACGCACAGCTCTGTTCTACAATAAGAGGGTGAAGAAATGCGACTTAAAAGAAGGGGATTATGTACTAAAGAAGGTCATTCAGAAACACAATAAGCTGGAAGCCAACTGGCATGGACCTTACCGAGTTACAGAAGTTGTTCGACCAGGAACTTACAGAATAGCAACTCTAGAAGGAGAGAAATTTAAGAATGCATGGAATGCTGAACATCTACGCAAGTATTATCAGTAATGTAAAATGTAACGCAATTCCTTCATTATGAATAAAACGATGATGTTTCACCATCTCCTTCCTTTTTTTGGGGAATACTAGTGTGATACACTACACTGATAGTTCGAGCGTGATCAAGTTCGGTTGGTAAAATAGCGAGAACAAATTACACTCCTTTGGTTAGGAGGCGTACACTTGAGTGATCAACTTCGGTTGGTAAAAGAGCTTGTGGACAAGATAGTTCGAAAGAACCTGATAGTTCGAGCGCGATCAACTTCGGTTGGTAAAATAGCGAGAACAAATTATACTCCTTTGGTTAGGAGGCGTACATTTGCGTGATCAACCTCGGTTGGTAAAAGAGCTTGTGGACAAGATAATTCGAAAGAACCTAATAGTTCAAACCCACGACCAACTTTGGATGGTAAAAGGGTAAAAACAATATTCTTAAAAATGCTAATTTTGGCTGGTTAAGAAACAAAATATGCCAACAAGTTGGTCGGAAGGTAAAACCATTCCAGAAAATACAAAATATTCCAAATTGATCCAAGTATAGTTGGTCGGGGATAAAAACCCACTAACTGTAGTTGGTCAACGAGGAGAACTTATTGACGAGGAGGATCCATCAACCTGGTTGGTCGGACACATTTTATGAAAACTCTCGCTAATTATACTTGGTCGACGAGTACAATTTAACAACCTTAGTTGGTTGGAAAAATTTTAAACATTTTTATACTCATTACTTTATTATTAAGTGATCGAGCAATATTTTTTATACTTGTAACTGTTTATTACTAAGTTGGTTGATGAACAGCACAAAATTGTTATCTTTTTAACAGATACATACGTAGTATTTAGCACAGAACAATAGCAATACAAATTTGCAAACAAAAAATGAAATTCTCTCATTAAGGTCAAAATGTATTACAAATTACATGTGTACTAACTATTACATTAAGATCCCTACTCTATTGGTTTCTTTCCCTTGGCTTTTGAAACAGGTTCCTCGCCAGCAGGAGGATCTTCCAGGCAAAGAGGAGAATTAATGAAGTTAATATCTCTGAGCATTCTGACGTTCATCACAGAAGGTGTGTCCAGTAGATGTTCAGGACGAGATACCTCGATTTGGGAATAAAGATTGTAATCACCAAGGTATTTTGAAATTAAGCTCCTAGGAATGGAACGAGCTGGGATCCATTCCATGTCCAATTTATAAGGTGGCACGAGCAAATCTAGTAACCCAGGAGCATGATAATCCCATAAATAATGCCCTTGCTCCAATTTTAATACACCCAGGGCGTTCAACCATCCCTGCTTATAACCTTCATTATTGGCGTGTTCAATACGAGAATCTAAATGAACTAGAGCTTCGTTGTATCCAGCCATCCAAAATTCCCTGGGCTGTTTATGGAATTGGAAGGTTAATCTATCCAATTGTTCATGAAGGTTTTTAACAAAAAGGTCCTTGGTATGTGAAGAAGACTTCATCGCAGTAAGTTGATCTTCCAAAGATAGATTTTTCTTGGACATTTCAGACAAAGCACGATCTTTTGCATTCAAATGGAACGCTTGAGTTTCCAAAGTAGACTGAGTGCGAGCTTCTTCAACATTACGGCTGAGAACTCTTGATCGACTCCGAGCAGGTGGAGAACTTTGCTCCTCGACAACATTTTAAACAGCTCTTCCTCGCCCACGAGAACCTCTTCCTCATCCCCGAGCAGTAGTAGAAACACCAGACTTTCTTAAAGTATCCAATTTTTGCCTTAATTTGGCGTTTTCAACCTCTAAGAATGAGAATCCTTCATCAGTGACCGGTACCAAGGCAGTAGAGGATGAAGCTGCAGACTCATATTGTGCCAACTTTTTCTGCAAATTATTGTTCTCTTGTTCCAGCAGCTCGGCGATCTGTCTGCAGGCCTCAACTTCACCTTTTAGGGTTCTCTCCTTAACATCGTACCCAGCAATGATCTTTTTGTGACCTGTCTCAGAGGAAAGCTGTTGATACCTATTCTCATATTCCTTGTGCAACAAGGCAGTTGATTTATTGTGCTGATTCTGAAGATCTTCTAAGGTACAATGAAGCTCCTCGATCAATTCATAGTAGGCCACATTATTGGCCACAGCTCGGTCAAGTAAAGCTTTCAAGTACTGATAAGCCTCAATTGCCTGTTCTGAAGCATCATGGCCAAGGATGTCAGCAATTTCTGATACACTTAGCTCTGTGTGACCAGCCTTATAGTATTCGTGACATTGCTGCATCAGTTTTGTATCATTGGCAGATAGCAATTCCATCCTGGCCATAAACTAATGAAGAGGAGACAACAGTCAACAAAAAAAAATCATCAACAACAGAGAAGAACGAAGATGTATTTTATTAGATCATAAAAATGTTACATTGTTTGATTACAAATGATAATGAAAGATATAAAAGATACCGAACAACTTCACACCTTTTCCTTGTCTCCCAAGACTTTCTCGGGAGGCTGGGACGAGGAGCTTGGTTGCTCGGTGGTAACAGCAGCTTGGTCAGCAGGAGTTGGAATTTTCTCAGGAGGAGGAAGCATGGAAGAAATGTCCTCGTTGGCAGAAGGTAGAGAGGCAGGGACTTGATCACCCATGGCCATGGAAGATTCATCAGAGATAGGCTCATCCTCTTCTTCTTCTTCAATTTGTGGGGGGGGGGGGGGGGGACCAGGGAGTTGTAGCTGAAATATCTCAGAGTCCTCTTTGATCTTCAATTCCTGCAGGGCAGCTACCCAGCCATCTCGGAAGTATTTCAACTACCCGTATTGTACTTGGGATGTCATCGCAGCAATCCCTTTGTCCCATCCTTTATCCCAGCCAGCGCTGAAGGATTTTTTAACTGCGAGCTTTCTTTTCAGTTTCTCCGAGGAGAGCTTCTCGGATAGAAGATCCTCGGCAGTCTTCAACTTCGCATCCAATTCTTCTTTTTGGCGCGTGACATCTCACAGGACGGACAACTCTTCCTCTGCCTTTTTCAGCTTATCTTCAAGCTCTCCAAAGTTCTTGAGCTTGTCGTCATACTTTTGATGCTCGACCTCTAAACTTTTCACCTTATTCTCCAAACTCTTGGAGATCTCAGCCAGCTTCACCTTCTCAGCTTCAACTATAGACAACTTTTTCTCCCAGTCAGCTTTGTCCTCATTATACTGCTGACGAGAATCTTTCAAGGATTGGGTCAAACCCAGCAGAGCATCCTCTACCCCCGACGAGGAGCTGGAAGCTTTAATTGCTTCATATTTCTTCACGATGTTGTTAAAACAATTCACCAGCTAAACAAGGGAAAAAGTGACAGGTCAGTACAAAAATACAAGTATTCAAATAAAGAAAGGAAATTCAGAGTGTGAGAAACTTACTGAAGCAAGGTGACGAGTAGCTAGGGATGTCAACATATCCCTAGAAATCTTTTCATCAGTTCCTTGGACCTCGGGTATGATCCAAGTTTTTACCGAGCTCATGGCAGAGCTCGGAGGAATGATGGTTGGAACACCAACACCACCAGCTGGTAGAGAGGAGATGGTTTCAGCCAGATTGACAGTTTCAGCCAAATTAACTGAGGACGATTTCCTCAATCTCCTCAAAGGGACTTCAGCAGTTTCAACCAAGGAAGAGCTCTTGGTCGGAGAGATAGTAGTCATCTCCACAGGAGCAACCTTCTTGCTCGGAGCCACTGGGGGCTTCTCGGTAGCTTTGGAAGGTGCAACATCCACCTTCTTAGTCCCCTTTGGGACATCAATTTTTCTTTTCTTGGCCTCAGCAGCAGAAGTAATGTCATCAAATAGAGCAGGAGGAGCTCTTTTCTTGCCCATTCTCTGACTTAAAGGGATGTGAGAATCTGAAGAAGAATCCTCTGGAGTTGAGGCTGGCTCAACAGATCTAATCACAGGACGAGCAGTATAATAAGTCGTATAGCTCCTATACTGCAGCAAATATGATGCAGACCTGATGTGCTCGTCTGCAACGTTTTTATGCAAACCCTAGATAAGTTTCAGATGCTTAATATTAACCTCTGATTCTTGGAGTTTTTCTTTTACTGTCAACTGCAAATAAATACATAATGAAATATCAGTCATACATTTTGTCAAATATGATAAAAGCATAATTTCATAAGTAAAGGAAAATGAGAATAAACCTATCCCATTGCCATATGGGGGCATTTAGGACCCTGGTATACTGCATCTCCAACCAAGGGGGCATATTGCCAATTTTTAATAACCACCCCGTGTTCAAAATAATCTCTATTTGCATCAGGGAGGTTAACTACAAGAGCCCTATTTAAAAACCTAGTTTTTAAGTAATAAACATTATCTAAAACAGCCCATCTATAGCAATACATAATCTCAGGAATCCCTATACGAGTCCCATGAGTTAGATTTAATTTATACACCCCGTTAATTATTCTCCATGAATTGGGGGCTATTTTTGCAGGAACAACGTCAAAGTACTGACAGAACTCTAAGCATAAAGGGTTTGTTGGAAAAGAAAATCCACATTCAGCAATGAATAGATTGGGGAACCAATGTCCCTCAGCCAATCGAAAATAATCAAAGGGCTCAGGAAGATTTTCCAGAGTTACCCAAGACGGAATGGAATAATCAGAACGGAATTTTTCAATAGATTCAAAATATAAACCATGGTGAATAAAAGAAATACAGAAGAAAAGAAGAGAATCTTACAGGAAAAAGGAAGAGCTGACAACTAGCGAAGGAAAAGATGAACGCACAAGAGAGAGAGAGAGAGAACAGAAAGCTTGAATGCAGAAAATTGGAAAAGGTAGAAGACGGTATGGTTACCTAAGAAGTTTAAATACTTTACCTTGGGAAGCTGCGAAGGAAATGATTACACAAAAGAAACTAATACGCCACCGGCGGCTAAAAGGACAAAAATGCATGAAGATCGAAGCACTCATAAAAAAAGCAAAATGGCGGATTCTGCGAATTTGGAAGGAAATTCAAATATGAAGAAAAGGCTCCTAAAACCCAGGGAAATCATTTAATATCGCCATATACCGAGAAAGAATGTTCCATACTCCTCAAAGTTCAAAATATGAAACATTGGGGGCTTATTTTGATACCAAAATTAATATGCTGATATGGACGAATCATACGAAGACACGTGTCAATCTACGTGGCACAATAGCAACGAGGAAGTTCATTTCCCCAACCAACTCATGTTCTCTCCGAGCAACGAGGATACACCGAGGAACTTTAGTACTCCGAGGTACTCTAGCGCTCCGAGGAACTCCTGAGCAACGAGCAACTAAGGCGGTCCGAGCTGCATCTCGGCCGTATCATTAATTGCCAGATAATCAACAGTTCAACTATTCATTGAATGTTTATCATCTTGATGCACACGCTGCATTAAATGTATTACCCTTTCAAATGTATATCATTTAATGTATCAACCCTTTCATGTACAGCCTAAGGGCTATAAATACCTTGTATTACCCTCATTCAAAAGGACAGGAATTTCTGGAGAGAACTTGTACTCGAGAATTCCCAAACGCTCAGCAATAACATAACAGTGGACGTAGGCCATTCATATAAGGCTGAACCACTTTAAAATTCTTTGTCTCATTTTATTTATCTGTGATTGAATAATTAGAGCGATCTAATTTTTTACATCAACAATAATCATGTTTTTATAGAGACTAATTGGGTTTAGACTTTTGGCTATTAAAGGGTTTAAATATGATTTTCTTATATTGAAGTTTTTAAGGAAAAACCTTAAATCAATTTTTTTGGGGTTGCGATTTTATTTTAAGAATGCTTGTTTAAGATTGAATGAATTGTATTTCCTATATCCCCATAATAATTTGATGTATAGATCTGATATTGTATGTTAATTCGACCCACTTAAATAAAGAACATTAAGTTAGGGTTAATTTTATAATTTTTGAATTTGAACATTTAATAACATTATAATGATGTTAATCTTATTGAACACTTGTTATAACCCTTTATATATGGGTTATACGGTTGAAAGTTGGGTTATTGATTGGTTTGAGTTGGGTTAAAACCCGCCATAACGAAGTTGGGATGACCTTGGAATTGTAGGGGGGATCAATTTTCCATAGAGGGAATCGATTAGGACAATTGATTCCTCGATAGGGGGAATCAATTCGTCCCCTGTAAATTTGCAAATGTGTGTGTGTGTGTGTGTGTACCCATATTTTATAGATGTGATAAACTAGAAGTAACATTGTCATTGATATTTGAGAATTAAGAAACCTCAAAAGAAATTGAGCAATCCAACAGTTGGGGATTGGGATGATTCGGGTATACTTGAGAGTACGCGTTATATATATATATATATATATATATATATATATATATATATATATATATATATATATATATATATATATATATAATTTGTTTATATGAACATAAAATTTACTCATGGAGAATTTATCAGTCGGGGTTTTTATTTAAGTGGTTATGACCATATACCACACTCCTAAATGATGACGCGGGACTTTGTGGAGGTCGATATGTTTATCACACGTTATGTCGGTCACCATTTTTTGATGTGATACGTGACAAATTGATCGATCGGGCGAGTTTTACTATAGTCGATGGTGTAGGATTGCATGGTGTTTTGTTTGGATCATACGTTCAGGATGGTCACTTTTTCGCGATGTGAGGCGTGGATGATTTGATTCATCAAGTGGGTTTTGGTATGGACTAGCTGACAGTGTTACTATATAATGATCACCCCGTTCTTATATGTGTGTATGTTTAGATCTCTTAGGAGAGGGAATACTACTTTACCAATATAAGAACGAGAAGGTTCCCCAAAGTTAGATGCCTTCGTGTGGTTGTTATGAGGTTTATATAGATATATGATATTAGTCTGGTAATAAACACTTTGATTGAAAGCCCTAGGTCACAGTTATGTGTTTTGATATGAGATTATGTACATCTTATTATTCGGGTGACATGAGAGGGGGTTAGTACGGTGCGCATGATATAGTCCAGTGATGGACACGTTTAGTTAAAATATAATAAAAGAATGGAAAATATTACACTATGAAATTGTATCTATCTTAATGAGTAAAAGGTGTATATTAAGTTGTATCATATACATATGTAGTTATTTGCATCCCATGTCAGGATTTCGTTATATGACATTATTATTTAGTCTAGTGATAAAGACTTATTAGTATTGATTATGCCTTGCGTTGGGACATTCATGTAGTATTTCACTTATGGTGAGGGATGAGGTATCTCTTGTATATGAGTGTTGACGGGATGGCATGTTTATCATAAATAAGTCGCACGATTATTACTCTTTTGATATTGTAAGTTAGTTCTTGCAACTTTAGGGCACTGACCCAAATCAATGAACCCTTTTCCACCATGTATTGTTATTTTTATATATAGGAATAGCCAGGATGAGTAGTTAGATTTGTAATAGCTAAAGATTCAGTTTATCATCCTTAAAGTAGAATTTGTTGTTTCATTTCAGTAGTCACTTGTATTCATGAGTTTTGATGAGATGTGATTATAGTTGTATTTATATTTCAATTGAGACTTTTGTATAAAGGATATTTGTTATAGTGGATTTAGTTTTACTGGAGTTTCATTTTATCTAAGTTCAGTTATTCTTATTATCATCCTTTATCATTATTATGTTATGGTTGGTTTCTTTTACTGTCATTTTATTTACGTTGATGCTAAGAATGGAAAAGATTGATTAGATCTCTCTTATCTTTGACGTATCAACCTATTCAACTTTGCATCGAAAATAAGAGGTGTCATAACTTTCAAGCCCACTCAATCATGGCAATGACCGATCATCCTCTTAGTCATGTTATGCACTACCCTGAGAAGTTAGTTCATCTCATGGAATAGTTGACATAATTAGGGGCTTATGACATATCTTACCAACTACAAACAACAATCAAAGGGCATGCGTTTGCAGATTTTGTGAAAGAGTTCCTGCATAAGGACACAAATTCCACAAAGGCAAAAACAACCTCAATATCTAAGGCTCGTACTCAAACTTTAGACTCAGCATATAAGGATCATATTCAAGACTCAAACACAACATCTAAGGATCCTAATGGATGTTAGACTGAATAATTCCATTTTTTTGTGAAACAGGAAAAGGAAAGATATAATAGGATATTGTTCAGAAGATATTAAAATAGTACCAGTCAAACATCAAGAGGATGAAGGTCAAGAACCCTTTAACTAGATATTCCAATCTAAAATTTATACATGAATAGATCTTCTTGTGCAGTTGGCAGTGGTTTAGGACTTATCCTCTCAGATCTGGATGAGACGAACATTGAGTACTCACTACGATTTAATTTATCAGTCTCTAATATAGTGGTCAAATATGAAGATTTTTTGGTAAGTTTTAACATCACCTTATTTGTTAGAGTACGAAAGCTTAATGCATACTATAACTCATAACTATTTGTGAGGAAGATTTTGGTTGAGTATGAATCCAAATATGAGAAAATAGCTAAGTACTTGGCCAAAGTGAAGACTGTGTATCTCTATTCAAAAATATTGAAGTGCTAAGAGTTTCAAGAACGGGGAACATCAGAGTTGACAATTTATCCCATCTTACTTCAGCTACTAAGATTGAACTTTGAAGAGTTATGTTAATAAGATTTCTTATCGAACCACGTATCGAGCAGGAAGACTCGAACATAGATATTTTATAATCTCAACCACGGGCCTTATTAGACGGACCCTAATTGAATATTTGCAAAAAGGACAATTACCAGAATCCAAGAGGGAGACGGGAAAGGATATGTTCATAATGGCAAAGGTAGTTATTTTTAGAGAAGTTTTATATGAGATAGGTTTCATTTTGCTTTTGTCGAGATAAGTTTATTTCACTAAAGTATAAAACAATTTGAATAACGTACGTAAAGGGTCCCGTGGAAGTCACAATGCAGGAAGGTCCCTCACTAAATGAATCATCATGCAAGGGTACTATTGGCCAACTTTGACCAAGGATGTTCATTTATATGCCAAAATGTGAGATTACTATAAAAGGGATGATAAAATTAGTCTTCATTCCCATAAATACTTCATGCCTTTAACAGCTCCTTGGTCGTTTTCCCAGTGGGATATGGATATTTTTGTCCCTCTCCCTCCTACACTAGGGCAGTTCTGGTATCTTATCATAGTAGTGGTCTATTTCATGAAATGGGTAGAGGCGAAGACCATAATAAATATCACGGATGAGAAAGGATCCCTATTTATGTGTAGGAACATAATGTGTAGGCATGGAATGGCCCAAGCATTTATTACAAGTCATGGATACCAATTTGACAATGATTTACTTGCATCGTACTGTGATAATAAAGGGATAAAGCACTATTATTCACCAACAACTCATCCACAAATCAACAACTAGTTAGAAGTGACAAATTGAACTTCGTTATCAGGAATGAAGGCAATACTTAAAGAGACTAAGGATGAGACTAAAAGATGACTCTAAGCACCCCATTAGTATAAACAATCTTCATGCTAGCATACGGGTCTGAGGCAGTAGTGCCAACAAAAATAGGCTTGCCAAGTCAATAGAGATAATAAAAAAGTCTGGAGCCGACCACTAAAAGTGGGAGAGTACACCATTAAAAATTGATATGAAAGAAAAACAAGCTCCATGCTAGCTCGCACAGACCTTAAGGGATTACAAAAGAAGTCGTCCCAGGACCTTTCGTCGAAAATACTTAGAGGGTAAACCATTTTCCAATTCTTAGAATGCGGAGCATTTGATGAAGTAATACAATTAGAGAAAGTAGGAAACCAAGTAAATAATAGTTGTAAATGATTTATTTTATTCATAGGTATGATGAACGAATGAAAAGTCACCCTCTTATCTATTTTATAGTTCCATTATATTATTTCTTGCATTTTGAACTTCCATTATATAACATAAAGGTCTTGCCTAGGGAATTTAACTCATAGACACTACTTAAATTATATTAAATATAAAAGAGTCATTATTATTAGGGTTACTTATGTATTTACGCAACAAACTTCATCATTTTTTTATTTTGGTCACCGAACTTTTTTTTTTGCAGATATAACATTGTTATACCATTTTTTGCCAAGACTCTCTGTTTTAGATCAAGTAATGACCCTCAAAGTTGTCACAATTATTAAATGATGTGGCATCCAGTTTTGATAAAAAAAAAATTAATTTTGTGCTCTCACATGAGAAGAACAATAAGTCAAGGGGCAATCAACAACATCCAATGGTTATAGTTTTTTCGAAGCTCCGGCCATATCATCACCTGTCATGAAATTTCTCTAAAAAAAATTGAAATTGAAAAATTTTCCTCCATCAGAAATCCCAATCCACTGTCTTAGACTCCAACCACACACTCAAATAAACTCTCCCGTGAACTTGCAAAAAAAACTAAAATACACTAAGTTTTCTTAGTGTATTAGGGATATATAAATAATCTATGTTATTAGAGGTAAATCAATGGAGACAATTAGATTAAGTAGAGAACAGCTTGTCAGAGATGCCATTGTGTTCCTCTTATTAACGTTAAATTTGTGCGAGAATGTGAAAACCGTAGAATCCTCCCTCCGATGTGAATCCAAAACCAGTTATGGAAAACAATCTGAAACTAACTATGGAGGATGGGTGAAATGGTAGTGTTTGATGATGTTGTCAATATATCTAACAACGTCCAATCTCCCACCACCACGCCTTATCTCCCTCCATCCAAATGAGGAGACATGACATATCTCCTCATATAATTCCAAATTCCTAAATCCGTTGTCTAATTTTAAAATTTCATATTTGGCGGTCAGGATTGAAAGTTTCTGTATGTGGCTGGAGGGGAAGATGGAAAATTGGGATTTTTTATGAAGAAAAAATTTTTCATTACAGTTTTTCTTTGGATCGAGAAATTTCATGAGAGTGGATGATATGGTTAGAGCTGTGATCAAATTTAGGTCATTAGTTTGTTTATCCAACTTGGATGCCATGTCATTTAATTAGGGTGACATCTTAAAAGGTTGTTGCTTGATTTTAAACCAAGTTAGAGCCTTGTAAACAAAATGGAAGTATAATGTTATATCTATAGAAAAACGTTATGTGATCAAAATGGAAAATAAGGTAAAGTTTGTTTGCATAAATACGTAATTAGTCCTTGTTATTTTAAATAAATCAAATAGAATACTTGTTTGTATAATAAATAAAATTTGAAATTTGATTTTATTCTAATAGTAATTAGATAATTTTTATGTTAAAGTATCAAACTTAATTTATGATGTTAATTTATTATGTTTTGAGTTGTAAATTTTGGGTATGTTTTATTGGATTATTTGTAGGCCCACATGGTGCTAAAATGATGAAATGAGCTTATGGGTTGGGTAACCTATTTTGGTGAGTTAAGAGTCACATGAGCATTTTTGTGGGCCTATAAGCTAAAGATACATTAGGCTTAATTAAATTGAAAAAATTATTATAAAATATAAGTTAGCTTAATTAGTTGACTTAATTTTATTATCTTACACAAAACCCAAACCTAGTAAGAGGCTAGAAATAGAGGGGGGAGAGGGGGCAGGATTGGAGGATCCCGAGGTTCCATGCAATATGAAGGGCTTGATATCAAGTAAGAAGATAGAAGGAAAGCTAATTGGGACAAAAACTATAGTGCAAAACTACAATAAATTGGATTTTGCGTTTAAGGAAAGATTTCTTATATTAAGTCCTTTTGATTTAATTAGTGTATATTAGGAATCATATAAATCATTTAATTAAGTAAGTGATAATATTAAATTAATACAAATTGATATTGGAGATGAAATATATATGTTAAAATTGGTCGGTATTATACTTCGAGTGGAATTACTAGAAATAGGGTTTTTATTATTTATTGTGGATTAGTTGTGAATAGGTTTTATCATTAAATTGGAAATTATGTTTGAATTGAGAAATCATGTTTCATTATATTAGTTTGTTGAGAATTGTTAGTCACAATCGAGAAAATAGGGTAAATTAGGTTGATTCTGCTAATTGCGGAAATTATATGTATTAGAGTTACTGACATCTTGAATTATAATTAAGTCCTATAAGAGTTCGTATTGCATACCAACTTAGAGATCCACAAAAAACTATTTTAGCACACATAAAAGTCTATGTTTCAATATTCAACAAGTTTTTATCAACCAAACCAAGTTTTAATCTTGTTAAATCATGTGGGTGATATAGGTTGCAGAAAGGGTAAAAATAAATATAACACCGGATGTATGAGGAGAAAAATATACTAACGAAAAAAACCTCAGGCCAGTGCAAAAATCTAACTAAAAACTTATTAATTACTTACAGAGGGAGTTGACGACTACCACTCCTTCCGATCTAACTCACACCTCTCACATTTTCCACCAATCCGTAGCAAGCTGAAGAAATATATATGATGATAGAAGTTCTCAACATCTCTTATGTATTTACACACGTTAACAATTTTTCACAAGCCTTCGCCTTCAAACTTGGAGTTCACAGGTGATTTGAACCTAAAAAATAACCACAAATATCACAATACTCTTGTGGGAGAAATACCCTAAAGAGTAAGAAGCTACATGATTTTTGTAAAAGTGCTTTTCGTATAATCTTTGTCTTATTTGATATTAATTAACCCCAAGAAAGAGAGGTGAATAAATTTAAAGAAGGAAAAGGAGGAACTAGATTTGGAAAATAAGTTCCATATTTTTCAAAAGTTTGTTCTTATCTTCTTAGAAAGGAAGAATATAAAGAAGATACAAAAGCTCTATTGGTATTTTGCTCTTAAAATATTGGAGAGATATTTTGAAATGAAGAGAAATAATGCTTTATAGAAGAAAAACCATTCAAATGGGTATAACCATTACTAAGGCAAGATACAAAGTCACATATCTTACACAAAGCATGTGTATGAGAGTAAGTGATATATACACAGATTAAGAAGATCCTTCAAATATCTGTATAGTATTCACGTACACAATAGGTCACTCACAGACTCGTTGCAATGAAGAAAATCTTCACTGGAGTGCTCTTGCGGAGAAGCAAGACGGGCACCTTTCCAAAAATTTTAAAGAGACCTTCAAGAGCTTAGGCAACCAGAAAATCAAATCATCGAGGTAGCGAAGGCCTTCATTGCAGTGAAGATTTACCGAAGTTTCCCCCAAACTCTTCCACAGTTTTTTCCAAAGGAAGACTCTCAACGAAGCTAAAAAGATTCACCCAATTTTGCCTATTTTTTATTTTAAAAATTTTGAAATAAGTAAAATTCAAGGATAAAAAACACATGTTTATCACACACAGAGTTTTTAACAAGATAGAAATTACAAATGCTAATGTGGTGATCCAATTTCGGGGGTCAATGGAAAAAACTTTTTATACCTTAATTTCATTTAAGAAAATCCTCTTTTGAAATAAACATCGTCTTTGTCATTTGTGTCGTGATATTCTTTTAATTTAGTACAGAATTAATGTCTAACTTATAAAATGTATAAGAATACTTGAAATAAAAGAGTTTTGCAGTTTCAATGGTATAAATAACGACTAAAGTGGAATTCATACAGTCCTGAATTGTTACTCTCCCAAATTTAAAGAATTTGTGTCAAAGTCAAACGGCAAATAAAAGCGTTATTCAAAATTAAATTACATAATTAAAATGAATAGTGAAAGATCTTTAATTGTGTGGATAACTCACCTTTTCTTTCTCGTTATCCTTGTCATTTCCTCTAGCTGAAGTACATAGGGGTTTGGCAAAAGGTGGGGTATGAGCGTGCGCACAGTAGCTGAAATACTAGCGGAGTAGGATATATATATATATATAATGTATTTTAGCAATTATGAAATCATATTTTATTTGATGTAGTGTTCTCATGCAAGTTGTTTCTTAACTATGCATTTGACATTATAACTATGTAACTGTGGCGATGAGACCACTCACACTTAATCCTCATTTTAATACTACCAGTATCCCATTAATTGGAACATTAACATACTTTTACAATAGGGGTACCAATCCATGTATGTTTTACGGCCTTTCGTCGTCTGCCACCATGTCGTAATATGCTCCTAATTAGTGGTCTTGGATCTAAGCATTAAGAATCACCCTAGGGTTCTGGTCCCTCCTTAAATTTTCTAGTTACCTCCGAGTATCTTTTATTTGTTTTAATATTGTAACCCTTTTTCCTTTCTTTCTTTCTTATCCACATTCAAGCCTTTTTCCTTTATTTCCTTTTACCGATCAGGGAGGCCAAATACTAGGGATGAAATTAATCCCGACGCACAATTTATCGAAATTTCATTTTCAATTCACTTTAAAACTTGGTATTTCACCTTTTGAAAATAACTTTATATATAATTTCTTATGAAACTTAATCTTTTGAGATCGTATACCCACTTCTTACATTTTTATGTACTTTTTACTATTCATGCACACTATTAAACTTGTGTTTTATTCATTTTGCGAAAATCCTTCATTTTACCTTTACTTTCCTAAGTATGAGTTTTCATCATATACTTTAAAGTCTTACTTTTTAAACAAAGTCATCTTAGTTTAGTGAATTTTTTCTTAAGTCCAACTTTTACATAAAATGATACTTTTGTACTAAAACATTACTTTTTCCAACAGTTTAGTGAATTATTTAGCATACGCTTTCTGCCTTATTTTCTTATATTTTTATGTGTTAACATTACACTATTTCAAGTTTTTACGCCAAGCATTTTACTACTTTCACATTTTGTCCCTTATGTCATAACCTTTATGGACTTCTTCGCATATGTTTGTACCATTTCATGTGATTTGTATTTTGTAATTTTCATCATATATCACTTCATGTTTCAAGGCTCGATTTAACATAATTTCAACATATTTAACCCATTGTCCCAACTACATAAGTTTATGTTTGTGAATGTAAGGTTTTATACCCATGAAATCCCTATATGCATCCTATTATTTCTTTAACAAGTTCATTCTAACATTTATTATGAAATCCACAAGTTTTACATGATTTTTATAAGAAATAATTAGCTTAGACATTCTGAAATGTAACCGTCTTTTAATCTTAAGCATTTATCCATTTTTATCACATATTCTTTCTCGTAAGTTCATATATTGTAATAATACGCATTTGCAATCATGTGAATCATATATATATATATATATATATATATATATACAAAATGTTGTCTTTAAAATTGAAAACAGTGTGTAGAGCCCCTACCTCTTAAAGATAATATAACTTTGATGAAGTTATTGAAAAGAAAACCCAATAATCTCCAAATTTTCTAAAATTTAGTTCTTCTACCAATCCATTTTTCCACACCCAAAAGAACACATCTATAACACTTAGAAACTATTTACAATTGAAGCACAATTATATTAGAGAGTAAGGTATAGTATAAAGATAATAACCAAGATTGTGCTGAGTGAAAATAGTGGAGAGAATGATTATTTATGGACTTGAATCAATGCAGATTTTCATTCTGCATAAATGGCAGGAAATGGGGTAGGTAGCCCCCAATATGCCACCCTATATGGCCCCCACCCACCTCATATGGCTCCTACCCATCAGAGGTTGCTACCCTACTACCTAAAGGGTCCAAAGTCTGCTAGAAAATGGTCAAACGCTCAAGGAAAGTTGTCCAAAAACAACCCAAAAGTTGATAGTACAAAAGAGAGAAAAAGTGTGTTCTACTAGGAAATTTCGAATAGATTCAAAATTCTAATTATATTTTTTAGCTAAAATTGAATTTCTTTTAACCCAATTTTATAACCATATAAACTTTACGAAATGCGAATGTCTGAAAATTATGACTTTTTATTTGTTTGACAGGTACGACTATTATAAAGTTCCTACCTTGAGAACTTTCGTCCCCAAAATCAAAATTAAAATAAGCTGAAGTAAATAATTTAGTATGTTGCCTTTTCATTGTAGA
This sequence comes from Sambucus nigra, assembly GCA_949130495.1. NCBI lineage: Eukaryota > Viridiplantae > Streptophyta > Magnoliopsida > Dipsacales > Adoxaceae > Sambucus > Sambucus nigra. Next base: position 189,905,593 of record OX422213.1, read on the forward strand.
TTCTATTTTCCAAGTCATTCCCTTAATGTCATTGTTATCCCAAACAACCTTTACTAGGGATATCATTTTTCTACAAAGCATCTTCTGCTTGTGATTTAGTATCGCCAAAGATCTAGGCTCGTAGGAAACATCATTTGGAGATCTAACTAACCCCAATTTATTACATGAGACGGATCCATAATATACTTCTATAACATCGATATGTGAAAAGTGTTATGATCATTTGTTACCTGAGGTGGTAAAGACAAATAGTACGGTCTTGGTCCGATCCTATCCAATATCTCAAACGGTCCTATGTACCTTGGTGCCAACTTTCCCTTCTTGTAAAATTACATAACCCCTGGTTTAGCCTTGATCTTTTGAAATACGTGATCACCCACACTAAACTCCAAATCAAAACTATGTACAACAACATAGTTTTCTAATGGCTTTCAACATTTTTAAGTCTAGCCCAAATGACCTTAATATTTTCAGTGGCCTCCTAATTCATCTTTGACTCTGAGATATACCTTTCACCGACCTCCACCCAATAAATTATTGAGCAAAAAGGTCTCCCATAAAAAGACTCCAACGGTGCCAACCCAATACTAGCCTGAAAACTATTATTATAAGCAAACTCTGCTAACGGGAGATGATTAGCCAAACCACCCTGAAAATATATAATGCAAGCCCAAAACATATATTTAAGTATCTTAATAGTTCTATTGGATTGTCCATCCGTCTGTGGATGATAGGTTGTATTAAGATTTAGATTTATTCCCAGATCCTACTACAGTTCCTTCCTAAACTTAGATAAAAATCTCGGATCCTTATCAAAAATAATGAATAAAGGTGCGACGTGTAAATTTATGATTTATCGTATGCAGAGCTGGACAAGCTTAGTCACACTATCCATGAGTTTGATAAGAATTACATGCACTGACTTGGTGAGTCGATCGACCATAACCCAAACTGTATCGTGCCCAACCTGAGTCCTAGGCAAAGATGTGACGTAGTCCATCGTTATGTGCTCCTACTTGCATTGTGCTACTGGTAGTGGTTGTAATAACCCTGCTGGCTTCTGGTGTTTGAACTTTACTTCCTGACAAGAGATACACTTAGATACAAAAAGTGTGACATCCTTTTTCATTTCTGACCACCAGTAGTCTTTGCTCAAATCCATGTATATCTTTTTACTGCCTAGATGAATGTTAAAATGAAACTCATGTACTTTTGCCATGAATTTTCACCTGAGTTCCTCAATACTTGAAACTATCAACATTCCTCGAAATCTCATACCATTATCATTGTCTACTGACAAGTCTTTAATTGGCTCTCTTAAAAAGATGAAATTTTCAAAATTTTCAAAATCGTCATTAAAAGCCTTTGCATCACTAACCTTATGTTATATTACAGGGATTGCCACCATCCCATAGATGTAAGCATGATGATTTCCAAACTTAAGCCTTATCTTATATCGTTAAAGGTCTTGCGTCATCTTATAATGGTATCATTTCATTAGCACCATAGATACTCCCTTATTCATTCCCAATGTGTCGGCTATAGCATTAGCCTTACCCAGGTACTAACGGAGACCAAAGTCATAATCTTCCATGAGCTGTATTCGTCATCTCTGTATGAGATTAAGATCTCTTTGAGTAAAAATAGATTGGAGACTTTTGTGATCCGAGTACACTTCGAACCCATCCCTATACATGTAATATTGCTAAATCTTAAGGGCAAAAATATCTGCTCTAAGCAGTAGGTATTGCGTTGAGTAGTTCTTCTTGTGAACCCTTAACTGCCTTGGCATATAAGATACTACATTCTTCCTTTACATCAATACATCTCCTAAACTTACCCCTAATGCATCACAATACACGAAATATCCCTTTCCTCACTCGAGGAGGATAAGTACAGATTCTGAAGCCATTCTAGTCTTTAACTCCTGGAAGACCACCTTACAGTCATCTGTCCACTCAAAGTTAACATATTTCTATGTCAACCTAGTGAGGTGTAAAGCAATTTGCGAGAATCCCTGGATGAAAAACCTATAGTACCAGATGAGTCCCAAGAAACTCCTCACTTCCATTACTGTCTTCAGTTGTTCCCAGTTCACCACTGCCTTAACCTTTACTGGATTTACTGAAATCCAGTATCTTAAGATGACATGCCCAAGAAACCTGGCCTCATCCATCCAGAACTCGCACTTGTTATACTTGGTATACAATTTGGTTTCACATAGCACTTGTAAAGTTGTGCAGAGATGTTCCTAATTATCTACTCCTGGACCTGAGTAGATCAAGATGTCATCAACAAACACCATAAAAAACCTATCCAAGTACGGGCAATAAATCTTATTCATCGGGTTCATAAATAATTCAGGTGCGTTCGTTTACCCTAATGGCGTCACTAAGAACTCATAATGAACGTATCGTTCTCTGAATGATGTCTCGTGAATATCCTCAGTCTTGACCCTCAACTGATGATAGTCAGATCGAGGATCAGTCTAAGAAAATACACCCGCACAATTCAACTAATCAAAGAGATCATCAATCTGTGACATGGGATATTTGTTCTTGATCGTAACACGATTCAGTTGCCTGTAGTGTAAGGATAATTTTTTTACTGAGTCAATTTGTATGTATTGTCTTAATTCCTAACAAAAAATCATAATTTAGGCTTTGTAAGTTGACCTTTTAAGCCTATGATGTGTTTGATTGAAGACGTAGCGATAAAGCTTTAGAGATTATATATCATGTCATGTTTTGTGCCACATTTAGTCTTCGTATTTATGAGGATCTCTCGGGTATGAATGCATATACAATTTGATCCTTTGAATTTTATTTTGGGTGCTTTGTTTTTATAATATGTTCAGGGATATTTTTAAAAGAAAAATAAGTTTTTGTATGCGTTTGGTATTAAGTTGTCATTAGACTTAGGTTGTTTGATGTACTCTTTGATGGCATATGTCAATGTTAACAAAGAAAAGCCACGCCCCTCTATCTTTTATGTCCTTTTCATCCACTGTTTACTCATTGCTAGAAATTTCTACATCTTTTTGAAAAAGAATAGGCAAACACTGGGAAGATATTCACATACACCTCATATCTCTTGGAGGAATGAATTCAGCACAACATGCCAATGTGCCAGAGGTAGATGAAGTTAAAGAGATTTTAGCAGGTGGACCAAGTTCTTCATCATGGTCGAGACAAAGAGACGCACCTTCACAGTCTATCGAAGGATTTTTCATCCTCGATGAGAAGATTATCTAGATTTTAGATAAGGTTGTTGATCTTCTTCGCATGGATATCTTCACTACTCATCTTTACATGTATCAATAGTTTTCTTACTTTTATTAAACCCAGAACATTTCAAACATTTGTCACCACTCAGACAGAAGCTTTGCGTAGAGATATTATCGGCCTTAGAAGTGAGGATATCTTTATCCACAACTACTATGAGAGTTCTGACGATAATGATGATGATGATGATGAGTAGTGTGGTGATGATAATAGCCTTGTGGTGGTGTTAGTTCCTTTCTAATGGTGGTAGTATTTTTTTTGGTGATACATTTTGTGGTTCTTCTTCTTTTGTGGATGACTTTATTTGGTATATTTTGGTACTTTGGATTGGTTAATCCTATTTATCACTTTAGATGGTTACATATAGTGAATGTTTTTGTTATACTTGGTTGGTAGAAGTACATTATGGTGAAGCTTTTATAGCTTCTTGGAACATATTTTAGCATTTTTATATGCCACTATATACTGCAGGTTATTTTAGTTCAATTATCTTGTTTATCTATTTGTTATATCTTTAGATCATTTATTTATATTTCTTTTTCTTTACATAACATGGATTCTATTGGCTTTACTACTCAGTATCTCATATATATATCCTATTTCTCCATTATTTGTACTAGTTGATTAGGATTGATTGCTCACAATGATATATTATGAAGCTTTAAACTTGTACACTTGTATATTCATATTTTATTTTGTTCATGTTGTCTTTCTATTGCTTTAATGTGATTTGGATTACATTTATTTAATTGCATATACTATCTTTATTAATTTCAAATGAAATAACTCATTATGTGATCTTTGATAGCAATATTTGTTTACCTTTATCGATTCCATGACAAAAGGGGAGAAAGATTAGATTAAGGGGGATTTTAATTAATTAACATATATTGATATATTTCATAACAAACTAAAAGAAGATGGAATATATGTTCAAGGAATGAAGTACATTTCTCAATTTTGTTATAGCACTAGGATATTTGCATGCTAGACTTTGAATATATGTATTTAAATGATTAATCAACTTTCATATCTTATGCATTACTCTTTTATCGTTAAATTGCTTCTATACATTGGTATCATTATTTCTTTTGTTTAGAATTATGGAAGCTTAAAAGGTGCAAGATTTCTTTGAGTTTTTATTTTGGAGACTAGTAGTATAGGTTAATTTTTTACCTTTCGTCGGGATTGTGTCTTTATGTCATAGTTCGTTATATTTGCTTATAATGCTTGTAATCTTCTTTTTGTATATTTTGTCACATAATAAACAAATGGGGAGATGTATAAGTATGCATTACACTCATGTTCCCCATACGACTAGATGCCTTATTCCGCTGACCAAATATACTTTGACTCTTATCCTTGAGGTAGTTCTGACAAAGTATTGTTCAAATCATTCAAACACACATCTTTGAACATATGTATCCTTTTCATACAACTGTTATGGAGGTAAAAAGGCTTAGATACTCTTATGCACTTTTTATCACATTAGTTATTTTTTTAATAAAACTTTTGTGTGTGTGTGCTTTTATATGGCTTCTTTTATGTACCAAGTATATGTAATGAAAAAAATTGGTTTAAAAAAATCTTTATTTCATTAAATTTCTTTTTGAATTAAATTTTGAACTAGTGTTAAAGTCCATTTCAAAGAGATTGTGTGGCTTGTCGTTGTGTGTGTCGCTTCAGCATTACCGCAACTAAGATTCTCTTCGCTGCAACAATGGTTGCTAGTTGGCCATGCATTGTTCTTAGGATTTCCTTCAGTTTTTCTCCATATGATTCACTGAGGAATCACCGAAGAGAAGAAATCTAATGTTGTAGTGATGGCACGAGCGAAGGTGTCAGTCTAGCGCAAAAAGCTTACTTTTGGGGTTAGATTGTGCATATATTTCTTAGTACTCGTGCAACACTAATGATCTTTCCATATACTTTTACTTTTTACACCATGTCGCTTCTATATATGTCTATAACTTACCTACTTATCCCCCCAATATTCTCTTGCAACTTTAAGTGTATACGTTTGTGGGTTTATGCTTTATTTTACAAGTGTGTGAGATAAGCCCGATTTGCTATCATCAACTTTAGTTTCCTGATGAGCTCACCCATATCTGACATAGGTTTGGTGCTTGAAGCATTCATATTTCTTGAAGGTCCCGACGGTGGTAGATTTATGCCATATCCAATAACAAAGTTGAAGATTAAATGTGAAGATATACACATAACTAATCAACATAAAAGGATGAATAAGAATGATGAGTCTAGGAAGTTCAGCCAAAAAATTCACCATAAAGTGGAAGATCCAGTCATATAAACAAAAATATAAATGGTATAATTGTGGTTTGTGAACCAAACCAACAAAAATATTATAGTTAATAATAATTTTAACCAGAAATATACACAGATGAACAACCTTGAAATGAATGAAGGACGAATATTGAGACAACCCTCAATTCGACACCTCAAATTATAGATATAGAAGTGAATTAAACCAATATGTGCCTTTAACTAGGATATGAACAAATTCACCGGGGGGAAATGACTGAGTTTAGTCGATTTCACACAAACGGAGCCAACATGATGATACTAAAAATTGAAGATCAACCCAGATAAAAAAAACATACTAGAACTCAGTGAGTTAATGGAAACATTTTCATCTGGGTAAGAGCATAAATAGTGATTATAAATTCTTAGAGAAGAAGATTAGATCAAAACACAAAAATATAAGTGGTTAAAATAATTAGACTTACTTCCACTGAGAAGGAAGCTTATTTTTAACTAAATTTGATGGTAATCAACATTATTAGTGTTTTACAAGTTTCATCTTTATTTCTCTTTAAAATACACTTTTGTATAGTAACGGTACAATACGGAATGACTTAAACTTTAAATTTCCGAGCAGCTCCCTTCTATAGATGGTTTAGGGTGTAATGTGCACCCCAAGTAACATATTACGTGTTAATACTCTATGTGGTGACACGTGTCCTTCTAGAGGGTCTGATCAAGTGTGTGATTATTCCCTCACGTGTTATCCTAATCAATGACCATGTTCACGTGGGTAGAAAATGATCAAAGTGACCCTTCTTGAAAAATCCACACTTTCTATGTTGTCTGATATAAAATGGTTGACATTGTAATGGTCGACCCTATCATGTCCAAGGGTTTATGGATGAGGTTGAATGGATGAGGATCATATTTATTCCTTATACATAGACAGATCATTATTATGATCATTAGTCATGATTCTCCATTCTTAACGATGAAGTCGTTGCTTGACTTTCCCTCTCATGCCAATATATATCTTACTCACGAGCTCCATTTATGTCTATATATTAAAATTCAATAAAAAATATTATTTACGAGTGAGTTTGGTGTAACATCCCGTATTTTTGTGCATTTAATATTTAATTAATTCGAGAATTTTAAATTACTTGTATGTTGTAATTTTAATTGAATTAATTATGGCAATATATATATTTTAAATATTAATCGGGGAGTGAATGGTTAATGTTTAGGGGAAATTTATTTACTAAGTGAATAGTAATAATTTAATTACATCATTTCGGGTATTAATGACGAGGTATGCACTTATCCCAGCCGGAAGTCGGTATAGACTAAATTGGGTGTGAGATGAGAATTTTTATAAATTAATTCGGATGCCAATTCTGAGTGCGCGATTGAGTCCGGATGGGTCAAAATAGTCAAAAAAGAGTACCCGGGGGTAGTAATTGGGTCTCGGGGTATTTTTGGGCATAGCCGGGCCCACACGGGGTGAGTTGGGCCACTTTAATTAAGCCCATTAGACAAAAAATGGGATTAAGGGTTTTTAACCTAGTTGGGAGATAAAGGAATGGAAGCCAACATAACTCTAAACCTAGGGTTTGAGAGGGAATTTTGGGGAAAAGCAAATCAAGAGAAAATTGGAGGTTATTGGAGCCAAATTAGGGGACATCAACAACGGATCAGACACTACGGACACTTACAGGCAAGTGGTTAACTGTTGTGATTTCTAAAATTTTGATAATCAATTCATATCATAGTGATGTGTGTATGAAAAGTCGTTTTGGGTGTGTCACCAAAAATCTAAATTGGGTTTTTTGTAAATTTATATACCTTAATGGGATTAAGGGGGAGATTGATCGTGTTTATGATTCTAGAATGTAGAGAACTGAATCAGATGTTAAAATCAGTAAGAGTAGATGGTTAATTGTTGTTAAAATAAATGAAATTCGTATTGGGGATTTGAACCCCAAATAATACCCAAATCGGGAAAACTTTGGAATTTATGGATATTGATGATGAAATTAGGTCTGTGAGATGTTTAGACCATTTTCTTACATATAGGATGTGTTATTTGTATTTGGGTAAGAGATTAGGTTGAGAATTTAAGCTTAAAGTTTCGTCCATGGCTGACAGTGGTTGGAGAAGACGAATACTGGAACGATCGATCGATCGACCAGGGGGGATCGATCGATCGATGATGGCGAAATCTGGGCAGTTCGACCAGTTTGTTATATAAAGGGAAATTTATTAAAAGTTAAGTTTCATACATTAATAAGTGATAAATAATTATGAAACAAATATTCCTAGCAATTATGGGAGAAAGTAATTGGGACTAGGATAAATTTATGTGGGGCACTTAATGGGTGAATTTAGAGGTTTTATTCCAAAATGGTGAAATGCGGATTAAGTAAGTGAGTCCGGGTAAATTGGCTAAGCGACGCCAAGGTAGTGAATTAAGTTTGGAGATAAACTAATTAATTTAGATTCGGGATATAGACTCGGTAAATGTTTAATTTCGGGCCATGTGAATTGAGTCCGGGTATGTTAATAATTATAGGCAAATATAATTGGTAAAAATTATAGAAATAAAGGTGTGACACATTGTAGGCGAAAATGTGGGCATGATATTATGAGATGTAAATTGGACCAAGTGAGCGAGTCCGGGTATGTTGGTTAAGTGATATTTAAGTGTTAAATTAATTATTGAGAGAAAGTAATTAGTTTGGAGTCGGAACATAGACTCGGGAAATGTTGAGGTACGGGCCAAGTGAGAGAGTCGGGGGATAAGGGTTGGGTGACACCAAGTTATTAAATTAATAAGCGTGATAATTAATTTAATTAGAGTCGGATTGTAGACTCGGGTAGGATTAAATTAATAAATGTGATAATTAATTTAATTAGAGTCGAATTGTCGACTCGGGTAGGATTAAATTAATAAATGTGATAATTAATTTAATTAGAGTCGGATTGTCTACTCGGGTAGGATTAAATTAATAAATGTGATAATTAATTTAATTAGAGTCGGATTGCAGACTCGGATTTGTGTTGATTAATTAATGTGTAAATTAATTAAATAAGAGTCGGATTGTAGACTCGGGTAAGTATTAAATTAATGAGTGTAATAATCAATTTAATTAGAGTCGGACGATAGACTCAGGGAGGTATTAAATTAATATGTGTGTTAATTAATTTAATTAGAGTCGGACGATAGACTCAGGGAGGTATTAAATTAATAAGTGTGTTACTTAATTTAATTGGAGTTGGACCATAAACTCGGGGAAAATATTATATAAATTGAGGTATGAGGTAAATATATTAGAGTCGGACCATAGACTCGAAAAGACGATAAATTATTAAGTGAGAAAATCAATTACGTTGAGTCGGGCCACAGACTCAGGAAATTTCGGGCAGTGTACGGGATATTTAGTACACGGTAAAGCCACGGTTTATAATATATATATATATATGGTGTAGTGATAGTATATATATATATATATATATATATATATATATATATATATATATATATATATATATATATATATATATACGTGTTTATATTGTGTGTGATATTAAATATCAGTGACTAGATATTTATTCAATTTAAATACTCTAATGCTATCAAGGGAGGTTGCACGATGTGGGTGAATCCCCTAGCTTGAGGAGTAGGGCGAGTATATCCCCAGGTCATAGCGTCCGGTATATATGGGTGAGGGATTTATCTCACTTTCAGGGAAGGAATATGACCGCCTCCACTACGTTTATATTTTGGGCCAGGTTGGTGAGCGATTCCAACTTGGGGAACTAGGTTTTGTGAGCACACCTAGTGAGATAGCATTTTAGAGGAAATCATCCGGCGAGAGTATAATCGAAGGGATGGATATACGTATGTTATATGTGTGGATTTTGTGGCAAAGGTACGTATATAATAGTAGTAAATATTATATACGGGTAATAATACAGTGTGTGATGTATTTACTCTATATAACTTGTGATACGGTTATATGCTACTATTTAAGAAGAATTAATTAAGTTAATTGTGAAATAACTTATAATTCAGGAATCATTATACTCGAGTTAGAGTAGTATGGCAAGGGAAGGTTATACCAGGACTAGTTGGACGGGATAGCACAACTAGGTGGGGTTAAGGTAACCGGTAGGTGTGCACAATAGTGGAGGGATGAGATTGTCCACAAGGGAGTGCGACACTAACTTAAATATGAAGCGCATTCATGCATTTTAAATTACTGTAGTTAATTCACTTGCTAAATATTTTCAAAATGTTTTGGGTTCTAACCCTTGCAATAAAACTATTTTCAAAACCTTTTAGGTGTCCAGCCACAGGGACGCCAAGATTGATATTCTATTCTAGGGACACGGAGCTGCGGCATATGTGGGTGCTAGAAAGAGTTTGGATTAGACGCATCATTCATTCATTCTTAGAGTAGGAATCTTGTATCAGTTTTAGTTTTATTTAGGGCTTGTCGCCCAAACTTCTCGGTACAGCTTTCAGGTGTAATTTATTCAGGTGTTGAATATTTGTATTGGATTATTTCTTTGGTGGCCGGTGATTTATTCGGCAAGTTGTGTAATTATGATTGAGTTTATTTTCATTCAGTTGTGTGAATGGTTCATATTTTAATTCCGCATGTACTGTTTTGGTTTAATTAAAAAGTTAAAATTGGCACCAGCTTTTGGAATACTAGGTGGTTAGTAAGTCTTAAAAAGTTTTCGACAATGATGCCAAGGATGATCCAACTGGGATTCCTGTTTTAATTTGGTATAAGACTGATCACCTGGTATTTTATTAGGCGGGGTGTCACATTTGGGAGATAAAGCTAATTGGCACAATGGATTTTGCATCGGTTGAATAACGAAAATGAATGATTTGTGGAATAAACATGATGAGAGATGAGACGTAATAGAGGCTTGCAAGGTCTCGGGTGAAAGTGGAAATATACGAATAGAGGAAAATAAGGAAGTAAAAGAGGAAGTGTTTAAGGTAAAATTCGTCTATGAAGGGGGTATAAAATGTGTTTTAATGGAATGTGATAATTAAGTTTTTTTCTATGAATGTTTAAATGGTTTGTTAATGAGGTATGTGTTATGTGCGTGAATTTGATGTCATGTACATTTTTAATTATGCGTAAAGAGGTCTATTTTTATTAATGTGATGTTTACATGCACTAGTTGGCACTCACATGCATTGCACGTGTGACTCACATTTGATGGATGCACATGTAAGGAGGGACTGGATGAATGTTAGAGTTAATTGACATTAAGAAAATGAATATATTTTTATCATTCAATAGCCACAAATTTTTATTGTATTTAGTTATGTCGCGATAAAATATAACTAAAAAAATTTAAGGAAAGAATAGTATGGAAGTATGTAGTAATGTGACATCAAAGCATAAATAAAAAAATTAAATATAAGGCTCCAAATTTCTACTCCATCTTTAGGTGTATTGTTTTCTTTAATATACTTAATAAATATACCATGTAAGTATTGCAAGGATTGGTAATTTACTACAATTTTTAATTGTAATTAGACATATAATTTTAATTACACTATAATATGTTAATAATACATCTCTAAAAAATTTATATATGCTTTTTACCATATAATACTGCAATAAAATCAAAAAGAAAAATATAACACCATTTATGAATGAAAATGGATGTAATAGTATAGAGTCAAAAAAATCGATAGAGAGTCAAATAGATCATCTCGACTCTCTCACATCTGGATTTTTTATTAAACAAAAGATAATTGCACATAATTAGTATTATTTTAAGAAACTATATTTATAACCTTCCTTTCTTATTTTTAAGTTCCTCGATGTAGAGAAGGAACATTTTACAAACTCTATTCATAATTCCACATTTGACATACATTTCAACTAATGAAGTATCCACAAAGACATATTTTTCCATGCTACTTTCAGCTAGATATTTATCTATACAATGTTGCAAATTCATCTCTAACAACCTACAAAACATATCAATGGCTTCTCTGAATCATTTAATTTCAATGTGCCCACTTTTAATCATGGTCCAATAAACAACATTCTTATTTAGAATATCATCAAACACTATAAGGGCATCACCTAAATACCTAAATTTTATGTGTAAATAAACCAAACCAGAGTTGACAAATACGCCTTTATCGAAAACCTCCTTCACCACACAAGATCTTGAAACTTCCAACCCAACTTCAATTCTAAAAATTTTGTGAAGGATTTTAGAGGGAAAAAAAATTGAACTCGACCTCAATCAAGTTATAATTTGTTTTATATAGTTGGTCGCTTGACATGAAAACCAAATTTACCCAAAAACATAAATGAGGAGTCAAATCACTCCAAATAATCTTAATCTGTAGCAAACAAGTAACCCACCATCAGATAATGTTTTTAAAATGCAAAATTATTATTAAAGTTAATATAAACTACAAGCATAATTAAACATACTCTCTCTCTCTCTCTCTCTCTCTCTCTCTCTCTCTCTCTCTATATATATATATATATATATATATATATATATATATATATATATATATATAATGTTATATAATTATAAAATTATCTACCTAGGTTTTAAAGAATATGACTTGTCAGTCACTGAAATTCAACTTAGAAAGTAAGAAAGACAAACATAGAAATAGTTCTTTGTGTAGAAATGGGTTTATAAAGCTGATGTAAATAGAAAATTTATGGAAAAGAAACTCTATGGTTGAAATGGATTACGATTGTTATAAAGCATACCCAATATTATGATTCAACGGCTCATGGTCAAACAACTAAAATGAATCATATAATAAGATAGAAATATCAATAGTATTGAGCGATGGGGATGATAATATAGTTAAGAAGCTACCAATCCTATTATTGATTTATATCCTTTTAGACTGAGATCATGCATATATATATTAGGATTATGATTTTCCATCTTCTTTGAGTAAATACAACAGATTGGAATAGTAATATTAAAAGAAGAAAAGGGAAATGGGTAAGGGAGAGGCGTGTTTCTATTATATGGAGGAAAAGAGAGAGACGCCTTTTGGGTCGAAGAGGGAAAGAGATGGGGGTAATTGTACCTTTTTATGGGAATGATAACTTTGTGATTTATTTTACCTTTAAGGGGTATAAGGGTCCTAAGAGGTCAATTTTCTTTTTAATAAGGGTGGTAAATGGATGGATACGGAGCGGATACCATGCTATCCATATTCGTATCCTCTATCTTGATTCACTATCTGTATCTGTATTCGTATCCGTCCTGATAGTAAATGCAACTATCCATATCCGTATCCTCTTGGATTCTCCGGATTCGGATAATATCCTTATCCATTTACATTGCTTATCCATTGCAATTTACTTGCCTCTTTTAACATGTAATATCAATACTACTGTCAAAAAAAATATCAAACCCTAATTATTTAGAATTAATAATTTACAATCAACAAATTGATCTACCATTTCATAATCAACAACTTCGAAATCAGAATTAAAAAAATTTCCCTAACAATTAGTGTATGTGTTTGTGTGCATCTCTCTATAAGTGTTGTCTATGTGTGTGTGTGTTGTGTACGTCTGTGTGTGTTGTTGTGTGCATGTATGTGTTGTTGTGTGAACATGTGTGTGTTCTGTTATAGGTGCGTGTGTGATGTGGGTGAGAGAGAGAAAGGGGAAGGAGCTTACCAAGTTACCAGTAAATAGGGTTTTGAAGAAGAGGGTGTGTGTCAAAAATTAGGGAGAATGAGAAAAGAGGTAAAATGAAAGAGAAAGGTTTTAGGTCAAATGTTTTGTTCGAATTTGTTTTGTCCGCTTTTTGTTCTTTTCTATTTATTTCTTTTGTCTTTTCAAGTCATTCATTATCTTTAGATTTTTTAGAAAGTATTATCTCTTTATTTTTTTAAATGAGTGAAAAGTGACGATTAACATTGTTGTATTATATATTTATATTTTACATTACATATAATAAATATTTATTATAAATAATAATTATATATAACTAATATTAATAATAAATTATTACTAAATACAATACGGATGCAAATATTCAAAAAACCAGATATCCGCAAATATAAATACCCCACCTCAGATACGAATTATTCGTGTCAGATCACATACTATCCATATCTGTATCCTTTTTTCAGATATTTTAACATATTATCCATATCCGTTTTTTTAATAAATATCCTCAAAATTTCGACTCAGATATCAGATGGATTCGAATTTTCAAATATTTGTTTACATCTTTACGTTTTAAGTTTGTCTAAGATTTTTTAATGATATGTGTGGTATAAACAAGAATTAAAAAAAATATGTATTAGGCATATCCCTAATGCTAATTATTAGATTAATGATTTCATTGATAAAAAAAATAACATACACGAAATGATAATAGATGAATAAAAACATAATAGAATATTTAGCATGTTAAGGAAACTAAATTTATAGAAAACGATGAAGGATACTTGATTGAGTTTAAATTTTCGTATCAAGGGTGTTTGGGTTTGAAAATAACAGGGTCTTTTGAAAATCTTATGGCTCGGGATATAGAGGAAGAACAACCAACAATATTTTATTCACTACATCATAATGAGAAAGGTATTTTATTGTAAAACATAAGGGGGATTGCATCTCGAATAATGAATTATGAAGGCTAGTTGATTTTGTTGAAGATCCGCCGGCCTTTAGGGGTAATGTCTAATTGACACATTTTCATTGAGAGGAGGGGAGGGGTGTAATGTCCAATTTAGTCATTTGCATAGGGGCTCGATATGTGACCATAAATTTTATTTGATGATGAAGAATGAGGAACCGAACTCAAAAAAATAATTTAGAGCTAGTCCCAAGGTTATAGGATTTGAGGTAAAACTCTTAAAAGAGGCCTTTATTTTAAATGAACAATGTTAAGACTTTGATTTTTTTTTTCAAAAAGAAAAATTGGAATAAAACTCTTTTATGACATTTTATTATGACGGTTATAAAATCTTTACCATAGATTTACAAATACAGTTTCATAACTATGTATTTATTCATTTTTATAGGCCCTAACAAACCTCAAAATTTTCTGGCAGCTAGTTATTCTCTTCTCTTTGGGTGTGTTTGATTGACATGGAAAGTTATCCACGAAAAATAATTGTTTTGACTTATGTTTTGCCTTCGTAAATTTGATTGTGAATATTTCATGTAAGAATAACACTCATCCACATTATAATTGCTCCATCTTAAACCTCATTTTTAGTGGAAAATATTTCTTATCCACTCACCAAAGAATTGATTTCCATGAACAATAGAAAAAGTAAGATAAAAAACTCAAACGATTTTTTCGCTTATTTTCCAACTTCTCATCCAAATGAACTATTTTCCATGCATTTTTCATATTTGCAATCAAACAAACCCTAAGATCCGATATTGAGTTAAAAGGTACATACGTTTAAAATATATCGTGCAAGAGATTAAACCTTATAGTGATTTATTATCGATCCTCCATTGCTTGATTTCTGGATCTCTGTCAATGACTTTTTTTAGCGAGTGTTAATTGGCTAGGACCCAGAACACACACTTTTAATTAAGAACTTTATATAGATATCTCTATACTACTATAAAATGTTATACAAGCATTTAGGACTCCTCACCAACGAGCATATCCACGTATGCAAGCTATGAAAGATGATCTCTTATTCCACGTACGGTGACAGTCAGCAAAAGAGAGAAATTAGAAGGGGCGACCATTCATATTCATATTCTAATAGCCATTTCACCCTCAATTTAAAACCCTGCGATTAATTATCTATTAGGTTTTTCCTTATCCATTTCACCCATCTAGATAATTTCCCTCTCTCGTACTCTGTATTCTGTAATAATACTCAATTCATCTTCAAATTGAAAATTTGAAGTCATAAAATCTCTTAGGCTTTTCCTTACCCATTTCACCCATCTCGAGGCTTTCCCTCTCCCCCACTTCGTAAACCCCTATTTATATTTTCTCCATCTCTCTCTCACTCTCACTATACCCGTTTCCTCCTGAAATCACTATACCCATTTCCTACTGAAAATTTGGCCATCGCCTGATCAGGTTAGTACGTCTTTTTTCAAGCTAGATATTTATTTATTTATATGTTGTCAAGTAGGAGAAGAATTTTTTTGTGCGATATTTTTATGATATGCTTATCAAGTGTTTTTTTTAAATTAATTTTCATCAATTTAGGCGTTTTGAGATACCGTATTGAACTGTGAACGGCTTTAATTAGATTTTGGTGGTTGAATATCATTTACTTGTAAAATTCATATATTGATCAAGTTTTGTATGGTTTGAGCTTCATTATCTAATGAGAAGAAAAAGGCACTGCGATTACAAACTTTAGTAATTTCCTTTCATATTTTTCCAGACTTTCTCGTAACTGTTTGAACATTCTTTGCCCAATTTTATTTCTTTATCCTGAAGAGGCATTATTGCAAACAAACTTTATCCTTTTTTTCCCTTTGTTCCCCTTTCACATAAAATTCGCGAGTAATAACTAGCGTACTAAACCCCAATAATATTAATATCCAACATTTTACGTGTCCCACAGAATGTGCTTTGTGTGATGGTCTGGAGTGGCATCGGGTCAGGTCAATCAGGCAATGGCCGATTCTAGGTACCTTTAATTCTTTTTTTTTTATTTGCCTGATCCAATGATGTATAACTACAAACATTTAACAAAACTAGGAAGATTACAATTTCTTCTTTAATGGAGTGATGAGAGACATGGTTAGATTTTATGGAGGGGAGAACATCGAGATGTGAAAGGATGAGAATTTTTTATTGTGATTAATTGATGTAGGCCACTTGGGATTCATAGAAGGATGAAAATTGAGAAAGGAGGGTAGGGGAATTGTTATCTAAGTACAGATAAAAATTCTCTAAAAGGGAGATTAACGAGTTAAGGAAAGGTATTTTTAGAATTTTTAGGTAAATAAAGGGTATAAGTGTCCATAAGGTGTAGTTTGGTTTAAGAGACTTTTACAAATGCATTTTTTTTCTTGAAATCTTTTATCAATATTATTTTTTATGTTTTTTAAATCAAGGATAGAATTTTTATTTTTGGAAATTGTTTTTCTTTTTTATTATTTTTTCTTTTCTATCCGTATATTCCAAATTTTTTGTAATTATTGAATATTTTTTCTAGTTTTATTAGACAATTTTTTTTTATTGGAAATCTATTTTGTTATAAGAAATTCATTTTTTATGGTATTTTTTCAAACTTTTTAGAATATTTATTGAGTTTGTAATTTTTTTTTAAATATTATTCTGGTTTATTGAATTTTTTTATTTTTTATGTATTTTCCATATTTTTATTTATGTTTTCTGTTTTTTATGTATTTTCCATATTTTCAGTTTATTGAATATTTTTTCTATTTTTTATTAGAAATTTGTTTTTAATTGGAAATCTATTTGTTATTGGAAATAGTTTTTTTCGTAATATTTTTTAAAACTCTTTAAAGTATTTATTCAGTTTTTCCAGACTTTTTAATAATATTTTCCAGATTTTTATGTAGATATTTTTTGTATTTTCCTATTTTTATTATGAAATCTTTTTTTAATTGAAAACCTATATTTTTATTAAGAAATCTTTTTTTTACCTATTCATCTTTTTAAACATTGTTAATATCGTTTGCTTTTATTTGCATTAATAATCTAATTTTTGTCTTAGTGCGATGCATGTTTCAAAATAAATAAATAAAAGTTCTTGAGGTGCCAAAGTTATATATATAATATGTACTATGTTTGATTACATATAGAATCGAAGATGTTCTTTGAGAATTACTATTTATGCAAATTATCAAGTATACATTAAATAATACAGTCATTTTACAAGAAAATAGTTGCTATAGCGGTTAAAGTTACACAACCGTGATTTTGAGTTCTTTTATTTTTTATTTTTTTACCACGAAATGGTTGTACAGTTTATTTTTTTATCATAATCCGCTCACGATAATCAGTTAAAGATTAATAAGGATTAAGGGAGTATATTAGATAGGTGTGCTTAATACCATTAAATGAAATTGAATCTTTCGGGTTCATTTTTACTTTTATTTACTCAACGTTTAATTTATATTTTTTTTCTTTTTTTAGTTAGGAACTAAATAAATATGTTAACATCAAATATGTATGTTTGTATATAAATATGTTAGTAATAGTCGATATTGTTATGTTTAAGTTTGGAATTATTGTTATGGTAACATCTTATATGTATGGTAGTTGACACTGGCACGTCTGCGACACCCAGTGGATGCTAAAAGGGTTCTAGTAGGAGCTGGGGCCTCGGATCTTATTTTATACCACCCTTTTCTACAACGTTTGTCAGAATAAGATTCAACCTGAGTTCAGATGATGGGACCAAATTGATCAGGTCAATTTTCTGTATAATACTAATTCATTTCTATATTTTTGTACTATACATTGATTACAGCTCACATTTTTGTGATGGGTGTTAATTATGTGTTAATTGTGGGAAGAGAATGTTTTTGAATCCGGAGAAGAAAATACTATTGTGGTTTGGGTGATTGTTTATCCTAACTTCTAATAGTTATGATTAAAAAATAATGTGTGTTGACTGTAATGAGAGTGGATTGTTTTGGTTTAGTTAATTGGTGGATGGTGACCATAAAAATGATGGTTATTTTGTTTTGTTCATGTTTCTGCAGTTTCTTTTGCTAGGTGTGGGTTTCGTTTCTTAAGGATGTTCCACGATTCAAGCGGCCTGGTGTGGCGAAGTTATCACCTTTAATGAGCCTTATGAAACTTTGGTACCGACGTCTTTGTACATGCGAGTGAAATCCACACATTCAATAATACATGTACAAAGGCAGTTGTACATCCTGACCAAGTTGCAAAGTTTGGTGGCCCTTTTGTTAGTATGTAACAGCCTACTTTTGGTGTTCAAATGATGCGAAGTGGCACATAAGAGGAAGAATTTGTTTTGGTCTTTTTAATTTATTTTGAATATTTTCGCCTACGTTTTTTATTTTTAACTCTTTCATGGATTTTTCTACAAATCTGCTGAGAATCTAGATAGACATAGAAGGGTTTCATTACCACAACCGCTATGTTGCCATTATTTCAGTCCACCATCAACGTTTGAACCATGCAATTGGAACGATCACAATGGGTCGCCGATAAGATATGGCATACATGGTAGTTATGCGACTGTTTGAAATTGTGAGGAATTTATTTTCTCATTTGGTATTCCATTGTTTGATTGATTATAATTTTTAATTTATTTGATATTGATTTTGCATAATACTCAAGTGTTTATCAATAATCAAATATATTTATTGATTTTCAAAATGTCGAAATTATGCTCTAATTTCTTCTATACATGATTTTAAAAAGTATTTATTACTCTAAATACTCATAAGAATTATTTACGTTATGTAGCAGAGTGTTCTTCAATTTCACCTTATTATGTATACCATTTTATAACCTTTTTAATTCACATGTTTAATTTTAGTGCTACTTTGTGTGTATGCGCCATTTAACACCTAATTTGGTATCAAAATAAATAACAAATAATGTTTTGTATTCAATTAATAAGAGGCAACGATAGCAAGAGAAGGATGTTTTGATAGTCAACCTAGAGAAGAAGATAATTCGGGGTGGTGTGCATTGTGGAGTGGGATTACTGTTCAGTTCTATCCAAAAGCCAATGAACTCCAAAAGCTAAAATCACTCGAAAGCAACTTTGAGTAAGTTCAACAATTATCTTTATGTGATGGTCATAGATGACTTGCTTTAATTGATACTTTGTGCTAGGAAAAAGGTTCGACGGATAAGAACTATTGTCTCATCTTTTATGATTAAACCTGAAATGATTGTATATCACTGCTTTTCGCATATGCTTACCATGTGAATCACGATTGCGCACCAACTGAGCCGCCATTTGAATCAAGTCAAGACCCAATATCCACATCTACTTGGGTCATGAGTACCAGTGATTCACATCTTTTCCGTAACTCATAATGATAAATTGATAAGCCTATTTTGGTTCATCTTATCTTCCCTAGAAGTGCCCCAAAAGCCGACATCAGATTTTTGTTTTGGGATCAAATATCAAAAAAAATTCTTAAATATTTTTTAATATATATTTAATTTAAATTTTTATTTTGTATCAAAAAATTTCTTATTCATTTATCTTTAAAGGTTCGCTTTTGATGCAAAATAAAAAGACTTGAACTAAACGTGTATTAAAAAAAGTTTAAGGGACTATTTGATATATGCGTATTTGTTTTTACCATGGTTCAAGAAAAATAAAGTTGTTGTAAATGGTTATTTTATATTCTTTGTCTCAAAATATTCATCTCTAATGCAACGATAATTATTCAATATACTAAAACTCATATGATAAGAATGCGAGAAAACATTGTCAAAATGAATGTGGGTGTGGGATAATTATATGATGGTATTGCTTATATATAAATAATGTGTTATATATTAAATAAATATTAAAATAGTAATTATAAAATTAAAATATTAAAACGGTATACTATTCAGGAACAGAAAATAAGGATAAAACTTACAGCTCGTGATTTATTCAATTACTTAGGAGATTAAGACTGAGTCGGTCGTTAAATGGTCACTCCTTAAGACATAATTTCCCTCCGCTACGGTGCTTACAACAATAACAAAGGACGTCTCTCTCCCAAGATAAAACGGTCTTCAACAACCACATGAAGTGTTACGATGTGGTAGTTCCACGAACCAACAATCGTGATAAATTCTCTAACTTTTAAGGGAAGACGAAGGTAGGAGAAGAAGGATTTTTTTCTGGAGAGAAAACTGGGTGGGAGGGCTTTGTGTATATAGTCTTAAAAGGGTGTCTTTTTCCAAAAAAATTGTGATTGTTCGGAACAGTCACAACCTTTCAACGCTCCAGATTATATCACGTTTTTAGTTAATAAAAATTAAAAAGACGACGTTTTAATTAGCGTAATATATTAATTAATTAAAACTGATTCGGGTTAAAAAAATCAAAAGTGGCTCAAAAATCAAGCCCAACGCCCTATTAAATTTTGTCCAAAAAGTTAAAATTTACTCAAGAATGGCCCATAGACACGGGTGTGTAGGTCATTTCTCCTTCAAAGGGTTGGGATACCCCAAAGGCAGTCCCAACTTTGGAATATATTAACTTTACCACTTTCTCACATTTTTTCAATGTTAAACAAAACTTCTATATTAGCTACACCAAGTAGCTTGTGTTCAAGTAGGTTTATTTGAGCCCAAATTTGTCATTAATTCCATAACAATTTTGAATAAATGAGTATACCATGTTATTCTCCTCTCGACAAGGATCGCATAGGTACTTTGATCTGTCATGATTGACGTGTGGGTTCCACCTAAAATAATCTCAAAGTTACCTCAACCAAGATATAATTATATTTTTAATACAATTTATCCAACAATCCCCTGCATGAATGAAATTTGGGTGAAAAAGTCAAACGAATATAGATAGAAATATAAAAAGAGTATTGAGGAAAGATACTGTATCAAAAAGATAACTTGTGGCCTTGAATCTTTTCTAGTGAAAGACTATCATGCTTACTAACCGACCAATGGTTAACTTTTTTGTTAAACTGAGATAATAGAATTTACACAATACCTTTCTAACCTTATTAGTTCACATTATTGTGCCCATTTTGGCCTTGGACACCTCCTAGTTTCATGAGTGTGTTAGATAATTAGCCTTCGGCATTCTCATAGACTCATATAGGTGATTCCTATAAATAGTATCATGTTAATACCCCACTTGACCATTATATTTAAGATATAGAAATCATTAAAAGTATAGTTTATCCTAATACAGGCGACAGTTTTTGCACTGACTAATCTTAGGAATAGAAGGAAATGATGGACTTCTCAGTGCTAGCCGAGTCACACATAATTAGGTTGTCTATTTGAATCTATTTCTTGGTATCTCTAGTCATTTAGGTTAGATTTCCATTAAGGCGACTCTTTTTAGGTTCTAACATGCTATAGGCCCATTCCTCATGACGAACTTACCACTAACTCTCCAGGTATACCTTTTGTTAGTGAATCTGAAATATTTTTTTTTGACTTCACATAGTCAATGGAAATAATTTCATTCGAGAGCAGTTGTTTTACGGTTTCATATCAACGACGTATATGTCGTAACTTATCAATATAATTACTATTTTATGCCCTTCCAATGGTAGATTGGCTATCATAATATATTAGGATAAGTGGCATACGTTTTGGCCAAATTGGCATGTCTTTTAGGAAGTTTCAAAGCCAATATGCTTCTTCACCGGCTTTGTTTAAAGTAGTGAATTCAGATTCCATAGTAGATCTTACAATGCATGTTTGCTTCGAGAATTTTCAAAACACGACTGCAACTCCGAGAGTAAATATGTATCCACTTGTGGATTTTAAATCATTGGAATCATATATCCAACTTGAATCACTGCATCCTTTTACTACAGCTGGATATTTCTTGTAGTGCAGTCCATCCATTGAAGAGTATCTAAGATACCTTACTAAGGCCTTCCAATGGGTCTTTTCCACGATTACTCGTATATCAACTTAGCTTACTTATAGAGTATTTTATATTCGATCGAGAGAAGATTGATAGATACATCAAACTTTTAACTATACAAGAATATTCTAATTGAGATATACTTTCACCGTAGTTTGTAGTAAGGTGAAGTTGGGTCTACATGTGTTATGACCAGAGTCTGTTCATATTTATTATAATTTTACAGGATTTTCTCAATATAATGAGATTGAGACAAACTGATTCTTTCGAAAGTTATAGTAATCTTAATTCCTAGAATAACATCTGCTAGTCCCAAATCTTTCATTTCAAATCTACTAGTCAACATTTATTTAGTAGCATTAATGGTATCATAATTACTACCAGTGATTAGCATATCGTCTACATATAAGCATACAATGACATATTCGCTTTGAGGGTTTTGGCATAAACACATTAGTCACACTCATTTATCTTATAACCATTGTCTTCATTACATTGTCAAATTTTTCATGCCATTATTTATGTGCTTGTTTCAAACCATAGAGCGATTTGAAAAGTTTGCAAACTTTTATTTCATTTCTAAGAGACTTAAAACCTTGAGGTTATTCCATATATATATTTCTTCATCTAATTCACCTTTAAGAAATTAGTTTTGACATTCATTTTATGTATTTCTAAATTATGTATTGTTGCTATTACAATTTAACATTCAAATGGATGTAATTCTCGTAACTAGTGAATAAGTATCGAAATAGTTTGTTCCCTCCATTTTCTTGTATCCTTTAGTAACAAGTCTAGCCTTATATTTATCAATTGATCCATCAGGTTTCATCTTCCTTTTGAAGATCCATTTACACCCTAAAAGCTTGGTTTCTGGTGGAAGATCTACTAGTTCCTATGTATGATTGTGCATAATAGATTACATCTCACTATTAATGACTTCCTTCCAATATGAATCTTATGGAGTGGACATAATCTCTTTAACACTTTGACGTTCACCTTTTAACATATAAGTTAAATAATTCGAATCAAAAGATTTTGATGTCTTAGCTCTTTAGCTACGTCTAAGTTCATCCTCATTACCATTATTGACATTTTGAGAGTCATTATTCGTAGCTTCGAGAGTTCTTTTATGAGAACTTATGTCTTATGCATTCTTATATGGAAATATATTTTAAAAAATAATGCATTCCTTGATTCTATAATAGTATTAACATAAATGTCAGGAATGTCAAATTTATGCACAAGGAATCGATATGAACTTCTATTGTTAACATAACTAATGAATATATAATCAATGGTTTTAGGACCTATTTTCACTCTTTTAGGATCGAGAACCAATTTCTTTGCAAGACACCCCCACACTTTTAAGTATTTGTAAGAAGGTTTTACCTTTTTACATTTCATAAGGTATCTTGTTTATTTTCTTGTGAATAAATCTGTTAAGAATATAGTTAGCGAAAAGCAATGCTTCGCCCCCCCCCCCCCCCCCCCCCATGTTCTGGGGTAACCTAGAGGTTATCAACATAGCTTTCATCATCTCTTTTAGAGTTAAATTTTTGCGTTCAGCAATACCGTTAGATTGAAGTGAGTAAGGAGCAGTAGTTTGGTATATAGAGGCATTTTCTAAAGACATTTCTTTAAAAGTAGATTCATATTCACCACATCTATCACTGCTCAATTCCTTAATCTTTTTGTCGAGTTGATTCTCGACTTCATTCGTGTATTGTTTAAATACTTGAATTACTTCATCTTTGCTCCTTAATAGGTATATATAGCAATCTCTTTTTTCCACCTCTAGTTTGAACAAATTTTAAATCATATATATATATCGGTGTGAATTAAATCTAAGGGTTCACTAATCTTTTCAATTGAATGGAAAGGTGTTCCCGTTAATTTAGATTCAACACACATTTCACATTTATGATTCGTATCAATGTTGAATTTAGGAATCAATTCTAATTGATTTAATTTGCTTAAAGTTTTATAATTAACATGTCATTGTCTACCATGCCACACATTCATAGACTCAAGCATATAAGCAAAAGATATCATATTGTTATTAATAATAATTTTTGGTGCATAAGTTATAACGTTCATTTTGAATATCCCATCACACATACGGTCCTTCCCTACATGCATTCCATTTTTGGAGAATACAGATTTATCTACAACAAAGACAGTCTTCAACCATTTCTTACTTAACACGGAGTCAGAGATAAAAAATTTACGAATGTCCGGCACATGTAACACATCATTGAGTGCATGATGATTTCCCGATGTCGTTTGACTTTGCCTTGGCTTTCAATCTTCAAGGTTGAGGAGTTTATCATAAATAGTTGGTATCCATTTGAAATTGGTTGGTATGTTATGAACATATTTTTATCCAGGCATATATGGCTTGTAGCGCCAATATCAACCCACCATTCTTTAGTGTTGCCTGCTAAAGTCACTTCGAAGACAACTACGGAGAGATTTATATCTCCAAGATCATAAGATAATTTATCAATTTCAGTCATGTTATCTTGAGGTGCCTTCCTTTTGAAGTTCTCTTGCTTCTTTGGTTTGAGTAGGGATGACAATTTTCCCCGAAAATTCGGGTAGCCGCGGATACCCGAAAAAAATTCCCAAAAATCTCGAAAATTCAGGGATTGGGGCAGGTTCGAGGAGTTAAAAAAATCCTTGAAAAATTTTGGGTCGGTTTCGAGTATAGCCTCGAATCTCCACAGGAATACCCAAATTATATGTATATATATATATTATATAATATAAATATATAAGATACAAGAATAAATGAGATTGGGAAGGGACGGGCATAACATTACATATGTTTGTTATAACCCTAACTCTCCGTAGCTCCTTAGCTATCATGTGCCCACGATCTACTGCCTCCCTCCGTTGCGACGACCTGCGACGAGTGAGTTTGTTTTAGGTTTTGTTCTTCTTTATTTGTTCTTGTGTGGTTTTTGTTCCTGTAGAGTTGATTGATTAGGTTTTGTTGTTATTTATTTGTTCATGTGTGGTTTTTGTTCCTGCGACGAGTGACTTTGGTGTTTGATTAGGTTTTGTTATTCTTTATTTGTTCCTGTAGAGTTGATTCTTTATTTGTTCCTATGTATCCACCGTTTGCATTTTGTTCCTTTATGGTTTTTGTTCTATTTAATTAAATAGTGCGGCATGTAGAGTTTATTGTGTTATTCATCTTCTGGGTATATATGTTCATGTGTGGTTTTTGTTCTTTTAAACTGTTGTTTCTCTTTCAGTACTACTTTTTTATAATTTTTACATAGGTGCTTATTTTAAATGCCCTTTTTGTTTTTTCTTAAAAATTTAATAAATGTTAATAGAAGGAAAATATTTAGACGAAATGAATTTTTTTATATTAAAAAAAAAAAAAGAAACGGGTTCTCCGTGAGGAAACCGATAGCAATTTTAAATGGGGAACGGGGCGGGTATGGAGAATTATTTTTCTAACGGGGATGGGGAGTTAAAACCCAACCCCTAACCGACCCGTTGACATCCCTATGAGATAGTCCTTGGGACTGTGACCTTGCTTGTTACTATTAAAGCACTTTCTCTTGAACTTCTTTATAGCACCGCCTCCTTGGCTTGTGCCTTTATTATTGTGCTTCCTCTTCTTGTTAGGTTTGTTCCCATCCTCTATCACGTTGGATTTTATCAACATAGCATTATTATTGTTTTTTTCTCAAACATTTGATTATTCTCTTCTATCCTTAACTGAACAATTAAGTCCTCGAACCCCATTTCTTTTCGTTTATGCTTCAAAAAATTTTTAAGCCTTTCTAAGATGGAGGTAATATTTTAATAAGCATTGCAACTTGGAATGTTTCTGAAGCACCCTATATCTTTGACTCACTTGAGTCTATATTATATAAGCGTTCATCTTGTTTGGAAATATAAATAAAATTTTAGTAGTATAAAGGTAGTATACCAACACTGCACACTCTAGGGTTGCGTAGTACATATTCCATGTTATTTATGAGTAGTGTGTGTTAATATTGGTAAAAATGATTTTCTATATTTTTTAAATAAATTTTTAGGAATTTTTTCAACATTTAAAAGCCTTTTTAAGAAATGAATGGGGGTTTTAAAAATGTTTGGGGCTGAAATTATATTTTCATAAGTTCCTAAAATGTGCCTTGGGTAGTATATGAATCTGCCACAAACTTTTGAGGGTACAAATTGGTTTATTTTGAAAATTAAGATACGCGTTTGAGATCTCATCCTAGACCTACACGTGTTTTCTTCTCAACGATTAAGATTGTGTTTTCTATGTCCGAAAAACTTAAGGTTTAATCTGTATCGTTTTATAGTTATAATCAAGGGCCTACATGCGTTAAAACCATAGTCCATGTATCATCCAATTGAACCAATAGGTGATCATTTAATAGCGGTGCATCTTGGACCATTGATCTTGGTCATTGAAGAGTCAAAATAATCATAGCCCTTAGTTTCGTTCGTGCTTCCAGATCCGTCCTTGAGCACTATATACAGAACCATTCGTCCTCACAGTAAGAAAATTTTTGAGACCTTAAGGTTTGAGAGAAATAAAAGAGAAGAGAGAGAAATAGAAAAACTCGAGTGAAAATCCTAAACCTAGCCAAACACTGTCCATTTTTCTTTAGAAAAATTATCTTGATAGTTGTTAGGGTTTCTGGTGTGTGTTGAATTAAATTCCTTTGGCATTTTAATCTCTTTCTCAGCACCTTCACTGAGTTAGATTTTATTTCTATTTCATAGAAATCAAAGATCTGATTCTTCTGTGATAAAGTCACTTAGAAGTGTTACGTTTGATTTCTCTTTCTTAAAAAATCCTTTTCTTGTTGGATCTTTTATGATATGTTATATTATGTTTATATCCAACAAACCACATTTTTACAAAACTAAAATTTGTGTTTGCATATTTCTAGATATGAGTTTTTCGATTTGAAAAACTTGTAGTTAAATAAAGACTTGAAGAATATGAGTTTAAATAGGTTCTCTAAAGAACACAGATCCGAAATATCAAAGTTTCAAGATCAAATATATTTTCAGTTGTGTAAATTCATGTATATCATTCGTATTCATAGGAAATTACCAGTATAAGTGTGTGAGAGTCATGCATGTGTTAGGCACATCACATCAATACATTTTCACACTACAACACTGAAAATGTGTTTGTAGAGAGATTATAACCAGGCAAGAGAGTCGACATAAAGCTAAAAGGAGACGAGGTGAAAAGCTACAGAACAACAAGGGCAACTTCAGAACCTTCGGAGAAGTCAGATTTGCCTAACGGAGCTGGTATAAATTCTTGACTTAGTATAGGTCTGGTTGTGTGCTTAGTTTGTTAATAGTTTGTAACATAAAATTCTTTTTAGTGGATTTTATTTTACTCCGTAGAGGCGGGAGTCGTGGATATTTCCCCAAATGGGTGGGATTTTACCACGTTAAATCATTGTCTCTTGAGCATGTTCATTATTCTTTCATCCCTTATGTCCTACTACTGCTATAACTAAAATTTGTTTTGTTTTTCAAAACTTATTCACTAAAATCTGAAATAACTTGTCATATTGTTTTCAAACACATCTTGTGTTCTTCTTAGTTTGTTTTCTTAAAGAGTTTCTTCAATAAACAATTCGAAGCCTACTAAGCTGTTTTAACTAGTATTAAACAACTTAGGTAGGTACTTTCAATTGGTATCAGAGATCAACATTTGGTTTTTACAAAATCTTTTTGATCCTGTGTTTTTGAAATTGTTTTTCAAAATAAACCTATGGACGAGAAATTTGAGAGATTAGGGGACCTATCCAGGCATCCCCTCTTCGATGGGACTAACTTCCCTTACTGGAAAGTAAGGATGATAGCCTTCATTGAAGGTACTTTAGGAGATGATGTTGGGACGCTATAGAAAATGGTTATACTTATCCTACTAAACCAGCAGCAAAAGGTAGTAATGAAAGAATAGTACACTAAAGAAGAAAAACAGGCCTCCCTTAATAGTAATAAAGGCAAGAATGTTATATTTATGTCCATAAATGAACACGAATTTAAGAGAATATCTTTATGTTCTACTTATAAATAAGCTTGGGACACGTTGGTCACTGCCCATAAAGGTGACACACGCGTTAAAGCTGTTAAGACCCAAATGTTAATTCAGTAGTACAATACACTTATCATGAATGAGACAGAGTCATTTGATGACTTTTACATTAGGCTGACTGATATTGTGACAAAATTACATGCAAATGGAATTATGTATGACAGAAAAGAAATTGTTTCTAAAATCCTAAGGTCACTTCCACCAAAGTTTGATAACAAGCACTATGCTATTGAGGAGATAAATGATCCCAATTTAACACCTGAACTCCTCAGTAGAAAACTAAGAACAGTGGAAATTGAATTAGAATTTAAGAGACAGATATCTAACACCCAAAAGAAATATTACAGTTCCAATATTATGTTTCAGTCCAAAGTGACCAAACCTGAGTTTGTTGTCCTTGATGTAGAGTTATTTTCTGATGAGGAATGTAATTTAGAAAGTTTGGATAATCAAATTACCTTGATGTCTAAATAGTTTAAGAAGATCCTAAAATTTAGAGACAATGTTGCTAGTAGATAAGGCAAGCCTGGTTATTCAAAGTTCTCTAATAATAGACCTCGTGAGAAAAGGAATGAAAAATACTGGACTAAGAACCACAATAGACCTGACAACGACCTTAAAATGTTGAATGCTTTAGATTTAGGAAATTAGGACACATGGCCAGTTAGTGTAGAGTTAATTTGAATAAGAACAAAAAAATAATAGGGCTAATATGTGCAAGACTTGGGATGATTCAAGCGATTCAGATAATGATGGGCCTGAATAATCTAATTCATTTCACCCTTGTATATCATTTTGTGTAAAAATTGTGTACACTAATGATAACCCCATAACTCATGTTGACCCTAATAATAGAATGTCCAACCCTTCTATGTTGAATGATAGTTTACCCACTGTATTGTCTGCTTTGTGTATTGAGAATGCTATTTATGTAGAATATGTTAGTAGTTCAAATGTCGTGTGTGTGAGTTAAAGGGAACGCACTATTGACGAATTTATCGTGTGCGTGAGTCCTAAAAATAAATCACTAACGGACACATCACACACCACACTTAGTGACTCTGACAATGAAGACCTTCCATACATTCATACACTATACACTAAAACTCTCAAGAAAAGCGCTAAACTAGAAAAAACTGTTAAAGACCTCACTGAGAAATTAGAAGCCCTAAGCCAAATGGTCAAACATAATGTTGAAGACTACACTAATCAATGTCTAGCCCATCAAACTCAAACTAAAGATTTTACTATCAAAATAAAAGAACTTTCTGAATCGAATGAAATTTTGGAAAAGAAATACAAGGCCATGTTGTTAGAATTGGAACAATCAAAAGAAAAGGCTTCAACAGTCTTTAAAAAGTTTGTTAAATTTGAAAATAACTCTAATTGTTTTGAAGGCTTTGTTGCAGAAAGTAAAACAGAACCAGCATAGGATTTTGCCCCGACACTAACACACAAACTAAATAACTTGAAATTATAAAGTTTGTTTTTGGAGGCAAAAGCCCTGATGAAACTTGTCCAGACTTTCAAAATTTAAAAGATGAGTTTGATAAAAAAAAAAGGTATAGATATTGGTGAGGCAGGCTTAATGTTGATCACAAGGCTAGATACGTCTATCCTCCCATAAGACAATCGGAATCGTCTTTCAAACATGTACCTTCTAAAAATAAGGCTAGAGTACAACAAATAGGCAAACCCATCTTTGACGGTCTTCAAAATGTTAAGAAATCGACGAGCCATTTCTATTGCTCGTACTGTGATGTCTATGGGAACACTTTTGATGAATTCTTTCAAAAGCGTTTATATAAACCCGCCTTTCGTTCACCTGTATATAAGAATTTTAACTACTCTAGGCAAAACAGAAACAACTACGTCCTTCCTAGGCAACCTGATAAGAACTTTAACTATCGTAATAGGAGGAAACGATCTAATACTAAAAGAAAGTCTAAGAGAAAGAATCCTAGATTCATGAATAAACCAAATGCTCAAAGATTTGATAAAATTCAAAAATAGGTGCGCAAAACTTTTGAAGAAAAATCTAATGCTCGCAAATTTTATAATATTCAAGCTAAGTCGAGCAAATATTTTAAAACCAGAGAAATTTGGGTAAGGAAAGATGATCTAATACCCCAGTTGAAGTGTAATATTGTTATTAGCACTTTAAAAGCTTAACACACTTATCTGGATTGTATTTAAGCTCGAGTTATTCCAAACATGTGATCGGGGATGACATTAAACTCATCAACAGAACTGACTTCTTAGGAAGGAAAAGTTTTGTTTGGAGATGGATTATCAGCCCAGATCATAGGTAAAGGAACACTTCAACAAAAAGGATTATCTGTTCTCAAAGACATTCTATTAGTAAAAGGTCTGGAAGCTAATTTACTAAGTATATCATAATTTTGTGATTCCAATAATACTGTCACATTCTCAAAAATAAATTGCAAAATCCTCAATGAGAATGGATAATGTATTATTACTGGACTACATACCCAAGATAATTGTTATACAGTTAATCCTGGTACGGAGACTTGTAATATTACCAGAATGGATGATAAGGAAATCTGGCATAATAAATTAGGTCACTTAAACTATGATAATCTTGGAAAATTATTTACTTAAGAAATAGTTTGAGGTCTGACCAAAATAAAGCCTATTTCTAATATTATTTGTGGGCCTTTCCAGGAAGGAAAGATAGTTAAATCTGCTCATAAAAAGGTGAAAGATACTCTTACCTCAAAACCTCTAGAGCTTATCCACATGGACCTTATAGGTCCCTCCAGAACTGTGAGTCTATGTGGGAATAGTTATATATTAGTTATGGCTGATGATTTCACTCGCTTTACTTGGGTAGCCTTCCTTAAACAAAAATATAATACTTTTCGAAAAATTTTGTTACGTATAGAAAACAAAAAGGAAACCCAAGTGAACCGAATCCATAGCGACCGAGGAGGTGAGTTTAAACATCTAGGTATATTCGAGTATTGTGATGGTAATGGATACCAACACAAATTTAGTGCCCCTAAGACACCTCAACAAATGGGATAACTGAGCATAAGAATCGTACCATTCAGGAAATGGCCAGGGTAATAATTCATGCTAAGAGGCTCCCCAACTATTTTTGGGTTGAAGCTATTAGGACTGCATGTCATATTATAAATACAGTCTACCTTAGGAGAATATCAAACAGACTCCTTACAAACTTTGGTATGGGAAAAAGCGAAACCTAAAATACTTTAAAACCTTTGGCAGTATTTATTATGGATGCAAAGACAGAGAACATCCGTCTAAATTCGAAACTTGAGGTGATAAAGCCACCTTTTTAGGATATTCCCCTAATAGTGGAGCTTACCGTATCTATAATCTTCGTACTAAAGCCATGATGGAGACCATCAATGTGATAGTCACTAACACCAATATTGAGAGTAAGAATTTAGAACCAACTATAATGGATGAGTCGAAAAATAGTTTTAACCTTGACTCTCCCGAAATAGTGGATCCCTTACCAACTGAGAATCCTGAAGTGCCCAAATGGGTTTCTAAGTATCATACCTTAGATAATGTGTTCGATAACCCTAAAGAGCTGGTTAGAACAAGATCACAGTTACGCAGTACAACTCACTTCGCATGCTTTGTTTCCTTTGTACAACCAAAGAATGTGAATGAAGCCTTAAATGATTCTTTTTGGGTAGATGTTATGCAAAAAGAACTCATTCAATTTAAAACACATGACGTCTGGTATCTTGTTCCTAGGCCATAAAATAAAGGAGTTATTAGCACTAGATGGATCTTTAAAAATAAAACTGACGAAACAGAGATGATAGTTAGAAATAAGACCAGACTTGTGGCCCAGGGATATTCTCAAATCGAAGGAATAGACTTCAAAAAAACATTTACCCCCGTAACTCGTATCGAATCTGTTCGTCTTCTCTTAGCAATAACCTGTCACTTAAAATTTATTCTTTACCAAATGGATGTAAAGTCTGCCTTCCTTAATGGTATACTAACTGAGGAGACAAATGTAGAATATCCTAAAGGGTTCATTGATCCACATTATCCAAACCACGTCTATTGTCTAAAGAAATCTTTATATGATTTAAAGCAATCCCCCAGGGCTTGGTATGAACATCTGTCAACCTTTCTTCTCGATAAAGGGTTTCGACGTGGTGGGAACGATCAAAGGTTATTTGTTAAAAAATTTGACAAACATGTTCTAATCACCCAGGTTTATGTAGACGATATAATTTTTGGCTCTACCCCCCAATATGAAGTTAAAATATTTTCAGATATTATGCATGGGGAGTTCCAAATGTCCTTAATGGGAGAACTTCATCACACAAAATTCTGATGGATTATTTATATCGCAATCAAAAATACGTTTTAAAGTTAGTAAAGAAATTCGGATTAGAGAATACCAAAGACGATAGGACACCCATGAGTATGTCTATTAAACTCTTTAAAGATGAACATGGGACACCCATAGACCCTACCCTTTACAGAATCATGATCGATAGCCTATTATACCTTACCGCCTCACATCCAGACATTATGTACGTAATTTGTGTTTGTGCACACTATCAAAGCAATCCTAAGGAAAGTCACCTTCAATAGGTCAAAAGTAATATTAAATATGTTAAAGGGACTTTAGACTTAGGAATATGGTATACAAAGGACACATCTAGTACTATTATAGGCTATACAGACGCAAATTGGGTTGGTTATTTCGATGACAGCAAAAGCACGTCAGGCGCTTGTCATTATATAGGAAATAATTTGGTAGGATGGTCTAGTAAGAAATAGAACAGTACATCTCTTGCCACCTAAGAATCTAAAGGAAATAATTTGGTAGGATGGACTAGTAAGAAATAGAACTGTACATCTCTTTCCATCGCAGAATCTGAATATATAGTCGCGGGGAGCTGTTATTCTCAATTATTGTGGATAAAGCAGATGTTAAACGATTATGGCATAATAGAAGATAAGTTACATCTCTATTATGACAACCAAAGTGCGATTAATATTTCCAAAAATCTGATTCAACACTCACGCACAAAACACATCAAAATACGACATCACTTTATACAAGAATTAGTAGAAGCTAAGGAATTGAAAATAAACTATTTACCCATAGAACTTCAATTAGAGAATTTGTTCCACTACACCAAATCTGCCTAATTGTCACGATCATTGACCTTGACAAGTTCAACTTGTCAAGGTCAATGACCGTGACAATTCTGGGCGAGATAACTTTTTTGTCACGGTCATGGACCGTGACAATCTCGTTAGAATTGTCACGGTCCCTGGCCATGATAAGTTTTGTCACGGTTTATAACCATGACAAGCCCGTGACAGTGATAAGTCCGTGACAACTTTATTTGTCAAGGACTTGTCACGATCATTGACCGTGACAATTCTGGGCAGAATTGAAAAAAATCTGTTGGGCAGTATGGCCACTACCACTGCCCAACAGTATATATGTACCTGTTATAGCAACATTGTACCTGTTCAAACATTATATATCCAAATAAAATAGAGATACTGCAAATATACATTCAAAATAAAGACAATATGCATCACGATATAATCCAAATATAATTCAAATGTACCAACTTAAAAACAATTCAAATGTACCAACTTAAAAACAATACAATTCAATTCAAATAATGTCACTACATGTCTTGGGTAAGGTTAAATCCGAGGAGGTGAGTAGGCCACACGATATACGAATTGACACACCCACTGATATACATCGTGCCACATTGTTCGCGCAACCACAACGGGGAGTTCTCCTTCCCAGGTATCACATGTGTGACGAGCACATTGGACTCGATGTCTTGAATCTCACGTCCACGAACTAGTTCACCCTGGATGATATTCGGGTCCCTCAACCTCCGCCCTATCCGTTGACCATCAAATATGTTCAGTATAAACACGCTCGGCCAACCAAGTGTCGACATCGGTCGGTCAAAGGGAGCCAAATAGGAAAGTGGATCATCAAAGTCTGCACATGTCGACGATGAAGCAGCGAGGTTCACATCCTCATCATCCTGCACCTCGTCCTCCCGCACCTCCTCTCCCACCACCTTCTCCTTCCCTTTCCCCTAGAATTTTCTGTCGCCCAATGAACGCTTCATGAATGAGAACATATCTTGGACTGTCGCCTCCAAACGGTACAGCTTTGCATCATGCGATTCCACCGTTCGAGCCTACCCGGTGTCGCTTGTCTCCAATCCGATGATCCTAGATTTGGCCACCCGCGAGCTCACCCCTTGTCCTCCCCTTGCGATCAGAGCCAAGCACTTGGTTGAGTGGGTCTGTGAACAAAGATGCCTTGTCGGTATCAGACTACAACTCATGCACCTCCTTAAGCTTTACCTGAAATGGCAAAAAGCACATGATTAGTAAAATAAGTAAATTAAAAAATTATAACGTAATTAATAAAAAGTAAACTATCGGATTACTTACAATCGTGGTCGCGACACTCGGGGA
The DNA here is from genome assembly GCA_949130495.1 of Sambucus nigra. Taxonomy (NCBI): domain Eukaryota; kingdom Viridiplantae; phylum Streptophyta; class Magnoliopsida; order Dipsacales; family Adoxaceae; genus Sambucus; species Sambucus nigra. The sequence goes on from OX422213.1 coordinate 189,940,289, forward strand.
CACCTCCTTGTCCTTCCCCTTCTTCGTCTGAAGAGCCACATAAGTATCGAGCCTATGTGGCCTACCCCCAGGGCTACTCCATGTCCCCTGAAATAAAATAAAGTAAAATTAGTATCGGCCCCGCAAAGTAAAATAATGCAGAATAATATATTTTTGTAGTTGTAGAAAAATTAAATCTTACCATCATCCTATGCTCCACCTCGGCGTAAGACGTTCGGCCGGCGTAGTGCACGTTCATCTTTTTTGCCCGATTTTCTCTTTGGTTGGCGAGATGCCAATTGTCGCTCCCCGATCTCATTGTCAACGAACTTTTGCCATTGTGCCAATGAGATCGGCTCCTTCGATGGGATGGATTCACGCATTTTGATAATGGACTCTCGTGTCTTACCAAAGTACCGGGTCCGTATATTTTCCTTCCACGTCTTGTGTTGCTCCCTCAACTACTCCAAGACGGAATCGCGTAGCTTTGGATCCAGGATGAATTGTTCTTACCCAACAAATACAATGTTAATTGCAAATAAATATAAATACAAATATAAAATGAAATTGAAATCGAAATTGAAATATTCATATGAATATAAATATAAATATAAATACATCACCTGTAGTGCCACCCAAACAGCTAACTTGAGCTCATATGGCACCTCCTTCCAACTAATGTACCCCGAGCCGATGATCATCTTTACCAGCTCGAGGGATCTCGCTAATAGCCCCGACTTGTTCTCGATGGCCATCCCCAATTTTCCATATTTGGGGAGCCTAAGGGCCGAGGAGCCCTCGTCGCCTCCGCTACCACCGAGCCCAGACGACATCATCATAACAAGCATCATCATCATCACCTTCATACCTGAAGGAGACATTTGCTATGAAAAATGTTATTAGTACATATCAAAATGAATTAAAAGAAGACATGCAAATATGTGCAATTACTATAAATAAAACTGAATTGTTAGTGTCAAACACCTCAATTTTGAATTCCAAAACAACAGCATCTAGCTCATAATATGTACAATTACTAAAAATTCGAAACATCCCCACCCCCACCCCTACTGCCCACACACACGCACACTACACAAGAGTGAAAATGATAAAGTGTAAATCAATTAAAAGCATTAAAAATGGATATTTCGGTCCAAATTGGAATATTTATTACAAATTTAAAAATTATTTAAAATTCGGGTTATCATCAAAAATGGATTGATATTCGGTAAGAGCATCCAAGTCATCCACACTACTATTTATATGTTTTAGCGCGTGTTGGACAATTGACCACGGCTCATTATTGATACACTCTGAGTAAAACAAGCCCTTCACCGTTGACAGGATAGTTATTTGGAAGTGTATTCTCCTTGGATAATAAGCCCTTCACCCATTTCATCATTCCTGTCACGCTATTGCTAGACAAACCATATTGCGTCTTCAAACTGTGGAAACCAACCATGGCATGTAAAGTTGTTTGATCTTTCTCACAGCCAGAGTATAACGATTGGGTCGCCTTAAATTTTAAACTTTGGTAGTCATTGTCAAGTTTTATCATGATATCTTCACGAGCACTTGAACCTTATACATCATCAGTAACTTCATTCTCTTCTGCTTCATAAACTCCGTACGCATCATCAATTAAATCCTCTAACATATTATGATCTATGTCGTCCCCTTCAAAATATTACAAGTCTTTAATAGTTCACAGGCCAAAAAAAATGGGCAAAGTTTCCTCTATTTTATGGACATTCCGAAACCTTCTAATACAAAACCTGCCTAACATAAAGCCCGTACGGCCACAAAATATAACAATTAACTTACAAAAGCCCCCACGGTCATAAAAGTTAACAATAAAACTACAAAAGCCCGCACGACCATAACACAAAAAACTAGAATCATGAATAAACCCTTTGTTGTAAACCATTGAGTTCTCTGTGTGTTCCACGTGAATAAATGCCAACGATAAAATGTTATCCTGCAAAAAAATAGGATACAAAAAAAGATACAATATTAGTACCCTAGTAATTTACAAAAAAAACTTACTTAAACTAAAAAATTAAATATAGGAGTGTAAACTATCATCATATTTTCAAATCGGGAGACCCGAGACTACGCGGTTAGTTCGTACGAGTTACATTGGTCTCGTGCGAGGTGTTCGTGTCTCTAACGGGCCCATTTGGGGGCTGGTTTTGGCTTTCATCCTTTAACATCTTATTTTTAAGGAAAAGTGTTATTTTTGTAAATTATCGCCATATTCTCAAATCGGGAGACCCGTGACTACGCGGTCAGTTCGTACAAGTAACATTGGTCCCGTGCGAGGTGTTCACGCCTCTAACGAGGTCGTTTGGTGGCTGGTTTAAGTTTTCACCCTTTAACGGCTTGTTTTTAAGTCTAAGTATTGATTTCTGTAAATTATCGTTGTATTCTCAAATCGAGAGACCCGGGAGTACGCGATCAGTTCCTATAAGTTATATTGGTCTCGTGCGAGGTGTTCGTGCCTCCTACGGGAACGTTTGGTGGCTGGTTTGGGTTTTCAGCCATTAACGATCTGTTTTTAAGTCTAGGTGTTATTTTTGTAAATTATAATCATATTGTCAATCCGGGAGATCCGCGACTACGCGGTCAATTCGTACAAGTTACATTGGTCCCGTGCGAGGTGTTCGTACCTCTTACGGGGTCGTTTGGGGGCTGGTTTGGGTTTTCACCCTTTAACGGCTTGTTTTTAAGTCAAAGTGTTGATTTTTACAAATTATCATCGTATTCTCAAACCGGGAGACCCGGACTACGCGATCAATTCATACAAGTTACATTGGTCCCGTGCGAGGTGTTCGTGCCTCCTACGGGGACGTTTGGTGGCTGGTTTTGGTTTTCACCCTTTAACGGCTTGTTTTTAAGTCTCGGTGTTATTTTTGAAAATTAACATCATATTCTCAAACCGAGAGACCCGCGACTACGCGGTCAATTCATTCAAGTTACATTGGTCCCGTGCGAGGTGTTCGTGCCTCTTACGGGGTCGTTTGAGGGCTGGTTTGGATTTTCACCCTTTAACGGCTTGTTTTTAAGTCTAAGTGTTGATTTTTTGCAAATTATCGTCGTAACCCTTTAACGGCCTGTTTTTAAGTCTAAGTGTTATTTTTGCAAATTATCGTCATATTCTAAAATCGGGATAGCCGAAACTACGCGGTCAGTTACATTGGTCCCGTGCGAGGTGTTCGTGACTCTTATGGGGACATTTGGGGGCTGGTTTGGGTTTTCACCCTTTAACGGCCTGTTTTTAAGACTAAATGTTATTTTTACAAATTATCGTCATATTCTCAAATCGAGAGACCCGCGACTAGGCGGTCAGTTCGTACAAGTTACATTGGCCCCGTGCGAGGTGTTCGTGCGGTTACGGGGTCGTTTGGAGGATGGTATGGGTTTTCACCCTTTAATGGCTTATTTTTAATTCTAAGTGTTAATTTTTACAAATTATCATCGTATTCTGAAATCGGGGGACCCGCGACTACGCGGTCAGTTTGTACAAGTTACATAGGTCTCGTGCGAGGTGTTCGTGCCTCCTATGAGGTTGTTTGGGGGTTGGTTTGGATTTTCACCGTTTAACGGCTTGTTTTTATGTTCAAGTATTGATTTTTACAAATTATCGTCGTATCCCCAAAGTGGGAGACCCGCGACTACGCGACCAGTTCGTACAAATTACATTAATCCTGTGTGAGGTGTTTGTGCCTCTTACGGGGACATTTGGGGGGTGGTTTGGGTTTTCACCCTTTAACGACCTGTTTTTAAGTCTAAGTGTTGATTTTTGCAAATTATCGTCGTAATCTCAAACCGAGAGACCCGCGACTACGCGGTGAGTTCGTTCAAGTTACATTGGTCCCATGCGAGGTGTTCATGCCTCTTACGGGGTCGTTTGGGGGCTGGTTTGGGTTTTCACCATTTAACGGCTTGTTTTTAAGTCGAAGTGTTAATTTTAGCAAATTATCGTCGTATTCTCAAACTGGGAGACCCTTCCGGGACTACGCGGTCAGTTCATACAAGTTACATTGGTCCCGTGCGAGGTGTTCGTGCCTCCTACGGGGACGTTTGGTGGTTGGTTTGGGTTTTCACCCGTTAACGGCCTGTTTTTAAGACTAAGTGTTATTTTTACAAATTATCGTCGTATTCTCAAACCGGGAGACTCGCGACTACGCGGTTAGTTTGTACAAGTTACATTGGTCCCGTACGAGGTGTTCGTGCCTCTTACGGGATCGTTTGGGGGATGGTTTGGGTTTTCACCCTTCAACGGCTTATTTTCAAGCCAAATCGACATATTTTGAAATTATCATCATATTCTCAAACTGAGAGGCCCGCGGCTACGCAATCAGTTCGTAAAAGTTACATTGCTCCCGTTTGAGTTGTTCGTGCCTCTTGTTTGGGGGCAAGTTTGAATTTTCACCCTTTAACCACTTGTTTTTAAGTCTAAGTGTTGATTTTTGCAAATTATCGTCGTATTCTCCAACCGGGAGACCCGGGACTACGCGATCAGTTTGTAATAGTTACATTGGTCCCGTGCGAGGTGTTCGTGACTCTTGCAGGGACGCTTGGGGGTTGGTTTGGGTTTTCACCCTTTAACTGCCTGTTTTTAAGTCTAAGTGTTATTTTTTCTCAAAGTGAAAGACCCGCAACTACGCGATCAGTTCGTACAAGTTACATTGGTCCCGTGCGAGGTGTTTGTGCCTCTTAGGGGATCGTTTGGGGGTTGGTTTGGCTTTTCACCCTTTAACGGCCTGTTTTTAAGTCTAAGTGTTTATTTTTACAAATTATCGTTTTATTCTTAAACCGAAAGACCCGCGACTACGCGGTGAGTTCGTACAAGTTAGAATGTTCCCGTGCGAGGTGTTCGTGCCTCTTATAAGGTCGTTTGGGGGTTGGTTTTGGTTTTCACCCTTTAACGGCTTGTTTTTAAGTCTAAGTGTTATATTTGGAAATTATCGTCGTATTATCAAACCGGGAGACTCGCGACTACGCGGTCAGTTCGTACAAGTTACATTGGTCCCGTACGAGGTGTTCGTGCCTCTTACGGGATCGTTTGGGGGCTGGTTTGGGTTTTCACCCTTTTACGGCCTATTTTTAAGTCTAAGTGTTGATTTTTACAAATTATCGTTTTATTTTCAAACCGAGAGACCCGCGACTACGCGGTCAGTTCGTATAACTTACACTGATCCCGTACGAGGTGTTCGTGCCTCTTATGGAATCGTTTGGGGGCTAATTTGGGTTTTCACTCTTCAACGGTTTGTTTTAAAGCCAAATCGACATATTTTGAAATTATCGTCCTATTCTCAAAACGGGAGGCCCGCGACTACGCGATCAGTTCCTACAAGTTGCACTCGTCTCATGTGAGGTGTTCGTGCCTCTTACGGGGTCATTTGGGGGCAAGTTTGAGTTTTCACCTTTAACGGCTTGTTTTTAAGTCTAAGTATTAATTTTTGCAAATTATTATCGTATTCTCCAACTGGTAGACCCGAGACTACACGGTCCCTTCGTACAAGTTACATTGGTCCCGTGCGAGGTGTTCGTGACTCTTACAGGGATGCTTGGGGGCTAGTTTGGGTATTCACCCTTTAACGACCTATTTTTAAGTCTAAGTGTTATTTTTCTCAAATCGGGAGACCCGCGACTACGCGGTCAGTTCGTACAAGTTGCATTGGTCCCGTGCGAGGTGTTCGTGCCTCCTACGGGGACGTTTGGTGGCTGGTTTGGGTTTTCAGCCATTAACAACCTGTTGTTGAGTCTAGGTGTTATTTTTGTAAATTATCGTCATATTGTCAATCCGGGAGACCCGCGACTACGCTGTTAATTCGTACAAGTTACATTGGTCCCGTACGAGATGTTCGTGCCTCTTACGGGGTCATTTGGGGGATGGTTTGGTTTTTCACCCTTTAACTGCTTGTTTTTAAGTCTAAGTGTTTATTTTTGCAAATTATCGTCGTATTCTCAAACCGGGAGACTCGGACTACGCGATCAGTTCGTACAAGTTACATTTGTTCCGTGCGAGGTGTTCGTGCCTCCTACGGGGACGTTTGGTGGTTGGTTTGGGTTTTCACCCTTTAACGACCTGTTTTTACGTCTAGGTGGTATTTTTGAAAATTAACATCATATTCGCAAACCGAGAGACCAGCGACTACGCGGTCAATTCATTCAACTCACATTGGTCCCGTGCGAGGTGTCCGTGCCTCTTACGGGGTCGTTTGGGGGCCGATTTGGGTTTTCACCCTTTAACGGCTTATTTTTAAGTCTAAGTGTTGATTTTTGCAAATTATCATCGTAACCCTTTAATGGCCTGTTTTTAAGTCTAAGTGTTATTTTTTCAAAATATCGTCATATTCTAAAATCGGGATAGCCGAAACTACGCGGTACTACATTGGTCCCGTGCGAGGTATTCGTGACTCTTACGGGAACGTTTGGGGGCTGGTTTGGGTTTTCACCCTTTAACGGCCTATTTTTAAGTCTAAGTGTTATTTCTACAAATTATCGTCATATTCTCAAACTGGGAGACCCGCAACTAGGCGGTCAGTCAGTACAAGTTACATTGGTCCTGTGCGAGGTGTTCGTGCCTCTTACAGGGTCGTTTGGGAGATGGTATGGGTTTTCAACCTTTAAAGGCTTGTTTTTAATTCTAAGTGTTGATTTTTACAAATTATCATTTTATTCTCAAACCGGGAGACCCGCGACTACGCGGTGAGTTCGTACAAGTTACAATGGTCCCGTGCGAGGTGTTCGTCCCTCTTACGGGGTCGTTTGGGGGTTGGTTTGAGTTTTCACCCTTTAATGGCTTGTTTTTAAGTCTAAGTGTTATTTTTGCAAATTATCATCGTATTATCAAATTGGGAGACTCGCGACTACGCGGTCAGTTCGTACAAATTACATTGGTCCCGTGCGAGGTGTTCGTGCCTCTTACGGGGTCATTTGGGAGATGGTATGGGTTTTCAACCTTTAAAGGCTTGTTTTTAATTCTAAGTGTTGATTTTTTCAAATTATCATCGTATTCTGAAATCGGGAGACCCGCGACTACGCGGTCAGTTTGTACAAGTTACATAGGTCTCGTGCGAGGTGTTCGTGCCTCCTACGAGGTTGTTTGGGGGCTAGTTTTGATTTTCACCGTTTAACGACTTGTTTTAAGTCCAAGTGTTGATTTTTATAAATTATCGTCGTATCCTCAAATTGGGAGACCCGCGACTACGCGATCAGTTCGTACAAGTTACATTAATCCCGTGTGAGGTGTTCGTGCCTCTTACGGGGTCATTTGGGGGCTGGTTTGGGTTTTCACCCTTTAACGGTCTGTTTTTAAGTCTAAGTGTTGATTTTTGCAAATTATCATCGTATTCTCAAACCGGGAGACCCGCGACTACGTGGTGAGTTCCTACAAGTTACATTGGTCCCGTGCGAGGTGTTCGTGCCTCTTACGGGGTCCTTTGGGGGCTGGATTGGGTTTTCACCCTTTAACGGCTTGTTTTTAAGTCGAAGTGTTAATTTTAGCAAATTATCGTCGTAATCTCAAACTGGGATACCCTTTCGGGACTACGCGGTCAGTTCCTACAAGTTACATTGGTCCCGTGCGAGGTGTTCGTGCCTCTTACGGGGACGTTTGGTGGCCGGTTTGGGTTTTCACCCGTTAACGGCCTGTTTTTAAGTCTAAGTATTATTTTTGCAAATTATCGTCGTATTCTCAAACCGGGAGACTCGCGACTACGCGGTTAGTTTGTACAAGTTACATTGGTGTCGTGCGAGGTGTTCGTGCCTCTTACAGGATCGTTTGGGGGATGGTTTAGGTTTTCCCCCTTCAACGGCTTGTTTTCAAGCCAAATCGACATATTTTGAAATTATCATCATATTCTCAAATCGATAGGCCCACGGCTACGCGATCAGTTCGTACAAGTTACATTGCTCCCATGCGAGGTGTTCGTGCCTCTTGTTTGGGGGAAAGTTTGACTTTTCACCCTTTAACCACTTATTTTTAAGTCTAAGTGTTGATTTTTATAAATTATCATCGTATTCTCCAACCGGGAGACCCGGGACTACGCGATCAGTTCGTACAAGTTACATTGATCCCGTGTGAGGTGTTCGTGACTCTTACTGGGACGCTTTCGGGCTGGTTTGGGTTTTCACCCTATAACAGCCTGTGTTTTATGTCAAAGTGTTATTTTTTCTCAAACCGGAAGACCCGCGACTATACGGTCAGTTTGTACAAGTTACATTGGACCCGTGCAAGGTGTTTGTGCCTCTTAAGGGGTCGTTTGGGGGTCGGTTTGGGTTTTTACCCTTTAACGGCCTGTTTTTAAGTCTAAGTGTTGATTTTTACAAATTATCATTTTATTCTCAAATCGGGAGACCCGCGACTACGCGGTGAGTTCGTACAAGTTACAATGGTCCCGTGCGAGGTGTTCGTCCCTCTTACGGGGTCGTTTGGGGGTTGGTTTCAGTTTTCACCCTTTAATGGCTTGTTTTTAAGTCTAAGTGTTATTTTTGCAAATTATCGTCGTATTATCAAATTGGGAGACTCGCGACTACGCGGTCAGTTCGTACAAATTACATTGGTCCCGTGCGAGGTGTTCGTGCCTCTTACGGGGTCGTTTGGGGGCTGGTTTGGGTTTTCACCCTTTAATGGCCTATTTTTAAGTCTAAGTGTTGATTTTTACAAATTATCATTTTATTTTCAAATCGGGAGTCCCACGACTACGCGGTCAGTTCGTACAAGTTACATTGGTCCCGTGCGAGGTGTTCGTAACTCTTATGGGATCGTTTGGGGGCTGATTTGGGTTTTCACTCTTCAACGTGTTTTTTTAAAGCCAAATCGACATATTTTGAAATTATCGTCTTATTCTCAAAACGGGAGGCCCGTGACTACGTGATCAGTTCGTACAAGTTGCATTGGTCCCATGTGAGTTGTTCGTGCCTCTTACGGGGTCGTTTGGGGGCAAGTTTGAGTCTTCAGCTTTAACGTCTTGTGTTTAAGTCTAAGTGTTGATTTTTGCAAATAATTGTCGTATTCTCCAACTGGGAGACCCGGGACTACACGGTCAGTTCGTACAAGTTACATTGGTCCCGTGCGAGGTGTTCGTGACTCTTACAGGGACGCTTGGGGGTTGGTTTGGGTATTCACCCTTTAACGACCTATTTTTAAGTCTAAGTGTTATTTTTCTCAAATTGGGAGACCCGCGACTACGCGGTCAGTTCGTACAAGTTGCATTGGTCCCGTGCGAGGTGTTCGTGCCTCCTACGGGGACGTTTGGTGGCTGGTTTGGGTTTTCAGCCATTAACGACCTGTTGTTGAGTCTAGGTGTTATTTTTGTAAATTATCGTCATATTGTCAATCCGGGAGACCCGGAACTACGCTGTTAATTCGTACAAGTTACATTGGTCCCGTACGAGATGTTCGTGCCTATTACGGGGTCATTTGGGGGATGGTTTGGTTTTTCACCCTTTAACGGCTTGTTTTTAAGTCTAAGTGTTTATTTTTGCAAATTATCGTCGTATTCTCAAACCGGGAGACTCGGACTACGCGATCAGTTCGTACAAGTTACATTGCACCCGTGCAAGGTGTTCGTGCCTCCTACGGGGACGTTTGGTGGTTGGTTTGGGTTTTCACCCTTTAACGGCCTGTTTTTAAGTCTAGGTGTTATTTTTGAAAATTAACATCATATTCTCAAATCGAGAGACCCGCGACTACGCGGTCAATTCATTCAACTCACATTGGTCCCGTGCGAGGTGTTCGTGCCTCTTACGGGGTCATTTGGGGGCTCGATTGGGTTTTCACCCTTTAACGGCTTGTTTTTAAGTCTAAGTGTTGATTTTTGCAAATTATCGTCGTAACCCCTTAACGGACTGTTTTTAAGTTTAAGTGTTATTTTTTCAAATTATCGTCATATTCTAAAATCGGGATAGCCGAAACTACGCGGTCAGTTACATTGGTCCCGTGCAAGGTATTCGTGACTCTTACGGGAACGTTTGGGGGCTGGTTTGGGTTTTCACCCTTTAACGGCCTATTTTTAAGTCTAAGTGTTATTTCTACAAATTATCGTCATATTCTCAAACCGGGAGACCCGCGACTAGGCGGTCAGTCAGTACAAGTTACATTGGTCCCGTGCGAGGTGTTCGTGCCTCTTACGGGGTCGTTTGGGAGATGGTATGGGTTTTCAACCTTTAAAGGCTTGTTTTTAATTCTAAGTGTTGATTTTTACAAATTATCATTTTATTCTCAAACCGGGAGACCCGCGACTACGCGGTGAGTTCGTACAAGTTACAATGGTCCCGTGCGAGGTGTTCGTCCCTCTTACGGGGTCGTTTGGGGGCTCGATTGGGTTTTCACCCTTTAACGGCTTGTTTTTAAGTCTAAGTGTTGATTTTTGCAAATTATCGTCGTAACCCTTTAACGGACTGTTTTTAAGTTTAAGTGTTATTTTTACAAATTATCGTCATATTCTAAAATCGGGATAGCCGAAACTCCGCGGTCAGTTACATTGGTCCCGTGCAAGGTATTCGTGACTCTTACGGGGACGTTTGGGGGCTGGTTTGGGTTTCCACCCTTTAACGGCCTGTTTTTAAGTCTAAGAGTTATTTTTACAAATTATCGTCATATTCTCAAATCGGGAGACCCGCGACTAGGCTGTCAGTTCGTACAAGTTGCATTGGTCTCGTGCGAGGTGTTCGTGCCTCTTACGGGGTCGTTTGGGGGATGGTATTGGTTTTCACCCTTTAACGGCTTGTTTTTAATTCTAAGTGTTGATTTTTGCAAATTATCGTCGTATTCTGAAATCGGGAGACCCGCGACTACGCGGTCAGTTTGTACAAGTTACATAGGTCTCGTGCGAGGTGTTCGTGCCTTCTACGAGGTTGTTTGGAGGTTGGTTTGGATTTTCACCGTTTAACGGCTTGTTTTTAAGTCCAAGTGTTGATTTTTATAAATTATCGTCGTATCCTCAAATTGGGAGACCCGCGACTACGCGATCAGTTCGTACAAGTTACATTAATCCTGTGTGAGGTGTTCGTGCCTCTTACGGGGTCATTTGGGGGGTCGTTTGGTTTTCACCCTTTAACGGCCTGTTTTTAAGTCTAAGTGTTGATTTTTGCAAATTATCGTCGTATTCTCAAACCGAGAGACCCGCAACTACCCGGTGAGTTCGTACAAGTTACATTGGTCCCGCGCGAGGTGTTCGTGCCTCTTACGGTGTCGTTTGGGGACTGGTTTGGGTTTTCACCCTTTAACGGCTTGTTTTTAAGTCGAAGTGTTAATTTTTGCAAATTATCGTCGTATTCTCAAACTGGGAGACCCTTCCGGGACTACGCGGTCAGTTCGTACAAGTTACATTGGTCCCGTGCGAGGTGTTCGTGCCTCCTACGGGGACGTTTGGTGGCTGGTTTGGGTTTTCACCTGTTAACGGCCTGTTTTTAAGTCTAAGTGTTATTTTTGCAAATTATCATCGTATTCTCAAACCGGGAGACTCGCGACTACGCGGTTAGTTTGTACAAGTTACATTGGTGCTGTGCGAGGTGTTCGTGCCTATTACAGGATCGTTTGAGGGATGGTTTGGGTTTTCCCTCTTTAACAACTTGTTTTCAAGCCAAATCGACATATTTTGAAATTATCGTCATATTCTCAAACCAGGAAGCCCGCGGCTACGCGATTAGTTCGTACAAGTTACATTGGTCCCGTGCGAGGTGTTCGTGCCTCTTACAGGGTCGTTTGGGAGCTGGTTTGGGTTTTCACCTTTTAACGACTTATTTTTATGTCAAAGTGTTATTTTTTCTCAATCCGGAAGACCCGCGACTATACGGTCAGTTTGTACAAGTTACATTGGACCCGTGCGAGGTGTTTGTGCCTCTTAAGGGGTCGTTTGGGGATCGGTTTGGGTTTTCACCCTTTAACGGCCTGTTTTTAAGTCTAAGTGTTGATTTTTACAAATTATCATTTTATTCTCAAACCGAGAGACCCGCGACTACGCGGTGAGTTCGTACAAGTTACAATGGTCCCATGCGAGGTGTTCGTGCCTCTTACGGGGTCGTTTGGGGGTTGGTTTGGGTTTTCACCCTTTAACGGCTTGTTTTTAAGTCTAAGTGTTACTTTGGCAAATTATCGTCGTACTTCAAATCGCGAGACTTGAGACTACGCGGTCAGTTCGTATAAATTACATTGGTCCCGTGCGATGTGTCCGTGCCTCTTACGGGAGTGTTTGGGGGCTGGTTTGGGTTTTGACCCTTTAACGGCCTGTTTTTAAGTCTAAGTGTTGATTTTTATAAATTATCATTTTATTTTCAAACCGGGAGATCCGCGACGACGTCGTCAGTTCGTACAAGTTACATTGGTCCAATGCGAGGTGTTGTGCCTCTTACGGGATCGTTTGGGGGCTGGTTTGGGTTTTCACCCTTCAACAGTTTGTTTTCAAGCCAAATCGACATATTTTGAAATTATCGTCTTATTCTCAAAATAGGAGGCCCGCGACTATTCGATCAGTTCGTACAAGTTGCATTGGTCCCGTGTGAGGTGTTCGTGCCTCTTACGGGGTCGTTTGGGGGCAAGTTTGAGTTTTCAGCTTTAACGTCTTGTGTTTAAGTCTAAGTGTTGATTTTTGCAAATAATTGTCGTATTCTCCAACTGGGAGACCCGGGACTACGCGGTCAGTTCGTACAAGTTACATTGGTCCCGTGCGAGGTGTTCGTGACTCTTACAGGGACGCTTGGGGGCTGGTTTGGGTATTCACCCTTTAACGACCTGTTTTTAAGTAAGTGTTATTTCTTCTCAAACCGGGAGACCCGCGACTACGCGGTCAGTTCGTTCAAGTTACATTGGTCCCGTGCGAGGTGTTCGTGCCTCTTACGAGGTCCTTTGGGGGTTGGTTTGGGTTTTCACCCTTTAACGGCCTGTTTTTAAGTTTAACTGTTGATTTTTACAAATTATCGTTTTATTCTCAAATCGGGAGACCCGCGACTACGCAGTCAGTTCGTACAAGTTACATTGGTCCCTTATGACGTGTTCGTGCCTCTTGCGGGGTCATTTGAGGGTTGGTTTGGATTTTCACCCTTTAACGGCTTATTTTTAAGTCTAAGTGTTATTTTTACAAATTATCGTCATATTATCAAATAGGAAGACTCGCGACTACGTGGTCAGTTCCTACAAGTTATATTGGTCCCGTGCGAGGTGTTCGTGCCACCTAGGAGGACGTTTGGTGGTTGGTTTAGGTTTTCAACATTTAAGGGCCTATTTTTAAGTCTAAGTGTTATTTTTGCAAATTATCGTCGTATTCTCAAATTGGGAGACTCGCGACTATGCGGTCAGTTCGTACAAGTTACATTGGTCACGTGCGAGGTGTTCGTGCCTCTTACAAGGTCGTTTGGGGGTTGGTTTGGGTTTTCACCCTTTAACGGCTTATTTTCTAGCCAAATCGACCTATTTTGAAATTATTGTCGTATTCTCAAATCGGGAGACCCGCGACTATGGGATAAGTTCATACAAGTTCAGTGGTCCCGTGCGAGGAGTTCGTGCCTCCTACGGGATTATTTGGGGGCTGATTTGGGTTTGCACCCTTTAAGGGCTTGTGTTTAAGTCTAAGTGTTGATTTTTACAAATTATCGTCGTATTCTCAAACCGGGAGACCCGAGACTACACGGTCAGTTCGTACAAGTTACATTAGTCCCGTGCGAGGTGTTCGTGCCTCCTACGGGGACGTTTGGTGGCTGGTTCAGGTTTTCACCCTTTAACGGCCTATTTTCAAGTCTAAGTGTTATTTCTGTAAATTATCATCGTATTCTCAAACCGGGAGACTCGCGACTATGCGGTCAGTTCATACAAGAAACATTGGTCCCATGCGAGGTGTTCGTGCCTCTTACGGGGTCGTTTGGGGGAAGGTTTGGGTTTTCACCCTTCAACGGCTTGTTTTCAAGCCAAATCGACATATTTTGAAATTATCGTCATATTCTCAAATCGGGAGACCCGAAAGTGATCAGTTCGTACAGGTTACATTGGTCCTGTGCAAGGTGTTCGTGCCTCTTACGGGTCTGTTTGGGGGCTGGTTTGGGTTTTCACCCTTCAACGGCTTATTTTCAAGCCAAATTGACATATTCTAAAATTATCATCATATTTTCTAACCGGGAGGCCCACGATTACAAGGTCAGTTCGTACAAGTTACATTGGTCACGTGCGAGTTGTTTGTGCATCTTACGGGATCGTTTGGAGGCTGGTATGGGTTTTCACCCTTCAACGGCTTGTTTTCAAGCCAAATCGACATACTTTGAAATTATCATCATTTTCTCAAATCGAGAGGCCCGCGACTACACGGTCAGTTCGTACAAGTTATATTGGTCCCGTCCGAGGTGTTCGTACCTCTTACAGGGTCATTTGGGAGCTGGTTTGGGTTTTCACCCTTTAACGGCTTATTTTTAAGTCTAAGTGTTGATTTTTGCAAATTATCATTGTATTCTCAAATCGGGAGACCCGCGACTACGGGATCAGTTCTTACAAGTTCAGTGGTCCCGTGCGAGGTGTTTGTGCCTCCTATGGTGTTGTTTGGGTGCTGGTTTGGGTTTTCACCCTTTAAGGGCTTGTTTTTAAGTCTAAGTGTTGATTTTTGCAATTTATCGCCGTATTCTGAAATCAGGAGACCCGTGTCTACGCTGTCAGTTCGTACAAGTTACATTGGTCCCGTGTGAGGTGTTCGTGCCTCTTACGGGATCGTTTGGGGGCTAGTTTGGGTTTTCACACTTTAACGGCCTGTTTTTAAGTCTAAGTGTTGATTTTTGAAAATTATCGTCGTATTCTCAAATCAGGAGACTCGCGACTACGCGGTCAGTTCGTACAAGTTACATTGATCCCGTGCGAGGTGCTCGTGCCTCTTACGGGGTCGTTTTGAGGTTGGTTTGGGTTTTCACCCTTTAACGGCTTGTTTTTATGTCTAAGTGTTGATTTTTACAAATTATCGTCGTATTCTCAAATCGGGAGACTCGCGACTACGCGGTTAGTTTGTACAAGTTACATTGGTCCCGTGCGAGGTGTTCGTGCCTCTTACGGGATCGTTTGGGGGATGTTTTGGGTTTTCACCCTTTAACGGCTTATTTTTAAGTCTAAGTGTTGATTTTTGCAAATTATCATCATATTCTCAAATCGGGAGACCCGCGACTACGGGATCAGTTCTTACAAGTTCAGTGGTCCCGTGCGAGGTGTTCATGCCTCCTATGGGGTTGTTTGGGGGCTGGTTTGGGTTTTCACCCTTTAAGGGCTTATTTTTAAGTCTAAGTGTTGATTTTTGTAATTTATCGTCGTATTCTGAAATCGGGAGACCCGTGACTACGCTGTCAGTTCGTACAAGTTACATTGGTCCCGTGCGAGGTGTTCGTGCCTCTTACGGGATCGTTTGGGGGTTGGTTTTGGTTTTCACACTTTAACGGCCTGTTATTAAGTCTAAGTGTTGATTTTTGAAAATTATCGTCGTATTCTCAAATCGGGAGACCCGCGACTACGCGATCAATTCGTACAAGTTACATTGGTCCCGTGCGAGGTGCTCGTGCCTCTTACGGTGTCGTTTGGAGGCTGGTTTGGGTTTTCACCCTTTAACGGCTTGTTTTTAAGTCTAAGTGTTGATTTTTACAAATTATCGTCGTATTCTCAAACCGGGAGACCCGCGACTACGCGATTAGTTCGTATAAGTTACATTGGTCCCGTACGAGGTGTTCGTGTGTCTTACGGGATCGTTTGGGGGGTGGTTTGGGTTTTCACCCTTTAACGGCTTGTTTTTAAGTCTAAGTGTTGATTTTTATAAATTCTCGTCGTTTTCTCAAATTGGGAGACCCGAGACTACGGGATCAGTTCGTACAAGTTACATTAGTCCCGTGCGAGGTATTCGTACCCCCTACGGAGACGTTTGGTGGCTAGTTTAGGTTTTCACCCTTTAACGGCCTTTTTTAAGTCTAAGTGTTATTTTTTTAAATTATCGTTGTATTCTCAAATCGGGAGAATCGTGACTACGCGGTCAGTTCGTACAAGTTACATTGGTACCGTGCGAGGTGTTCGTGCTTCTTACGGGGTCGTTTGGGGGATGGTTTGGGTTTTCACCCTTCAACGGCTTGTTTTCAAGCCAAATCGACATATTTTGAAATTATCGTCATATTCTCAAATCGGGAGGCCCGCGACTACGTGGTCAGTTTGTACAAGTTACGTTGGTCCCGTGCGAGGTGTCCGTGCCTCTTACGGGGTCGTTTGGGGTCTAGTTTGAGTTTTCACCCTTCAACGGCTTGTTTTCAAGCCAAATCGACATATTTTGAAATTATCATCATATTCTCAAACTGAAGATCCGCGACTACGCGGTCAGTTCGTACAAGTTACATTGGTCTTGTGCGAGGTGTTCGTGCCTCTTATGGGTCCGTTTGGAGGCTGGTTTGGGTTTTCACCCTTCAACAGCTTATTTTCAAGCCAAATCGACTTATTTTGAAATTATCGTCGTATTCTCAAACCGGGATGCTCGCGACTACGTTGTTAGTTCGTACAAGTTATGGCAAATTATCGTCGTATTCTCAAATCGGGAGACCCGAACTATGCGATCAGTTCGTACAAGTTACATTGGTCACGTGCGAGGTGTCCGTGCCTCTTACGGGGACGTTTGGTGGATGGTTTAGGTTTTCACTCTTTAACGGACTGTGTTTATGTCTAAGTGTTATTTTTTCTAATTATCATCATATTCTCAAACCAGGAGACCCGGGGACTATGCGGTCAGTTCGTATAAGTTACATTGGTCTAGTGCGAGGTGTTCGTGCCTCTTACGGGGTCGTTTGGGGACTGATTTGGGTTTTCACCCTTCAACGGCTTGTTTTCTAGCCAAATCGACATATTTTGACATTATCGTCATATTCTCAAATCGGGAAACCCGCGACAACGCAGTCAGTTCATACGAGAAATATTGGTCCCGTGCGAAGTGCTCGTGCCTCTTACGGGGCCGTTTGGGGGCTAGTTTGAGTTTTCACCCTTAAGAGATTGTTTTTAAGTCTAAGTGTTATTTTTACAAATTATCGTCATATTCTCAAACCGGAAGATCCGTGACTATGCAGTCACTTCGTACATATTACATTGGTCCCGTTCGAGGTGTTCGTGCCTCTTACGAGGCCGTTTGGGGGATGGTTTGAGTTTTCACCCTTAACGGCTTGTTTTTAAGTCTAAGTGCTAATTTTTACAAATTATCGTCATATTCTCAAACCGGGAGAATTATGACTACGCGGTCTGTTCGTACAAGTTACATTAGTCCCATGCGAGGTGTTCGTGCCTCTTACGGGGTCATTTGGGGGCTGGTTTGGGTTTTCACCCTTCAACGACTTGTTTTCAAGCCAAATCGACATATTTTGAAATTATCATCATATTCTCAAACTGGGAGACCCGCAGCTACGCGATCAGTTCGTACAAGTTACATTGGTCCCGTGCGAGGTGTTCGTGTCTCTCACGGGGTTGTTTGGGGGCTGGTTTGAGTTTTCACCCTCAACGGCCTGTTTTTAAGTCTAAGTGTTGATTTTTGCAAGTTATCTCCATATTCTCAAATCGAGAGACCCGTGACTATGCGGGCAATTATTACATGTTACAATGGTCCCGTACGTGCCTCTTACGGGATCGTTTGGGGGATGGTTTAGGTTTTCACCCTTTAACGACTTGTTTTTTAGCCTAATCTAGATATTTTTAAATTATCTTCATATTCTTAAATCCGTGACTACACGATCAATTCCTATAAGTTACATTGGTTTCGTGCGAGGTGTTCGTGCCTCTTATATTGGTGTGTATTAGAAAGTTCTTCCCAAATCACCCTTAATTGGACGTAATCTTAGCTGACATAAACCGTGACTAGGCGGTGAGTTCCTATGTGTTACATTGATGTCATACAAGGTGTTCGTGCCTCTTTGGAGTTGTTTGGAGGTTGTTTTCGGTTTTCATCCTCTAACAATATGTTTTTAATCAATTTAGAACGTTTATTGATTTTAGAAAATTTTGACATAGTTTCATTTGTTTATTCGTTAAATCCAACATGTTTTAACATTTAAAATAACTCAACAGCAGCAGCAAATTCCAAAACCAAACCACCAGTAAATCCCTTCCACCAATTTAACTAAATAAGCTCATAAAGTAAGCCATTTTACGTTTGGCTACTTGTTTCCGCTATTTCAGGCCATTTTTTTTTTTAGTGCCGTAACATTTAAAGAGACTTTGAGACTAACCAGATTTTAAAACTATTTTGATAGCCACTCGATGAACTCTTCGCGCCATAACTTCTCGAAAGTATCCCATTTGGTCCAACAATGTCTACAAATTCTGAAATCTTCTATTCTGAGCGGCATTTCGTTGTTCATTAGACGATATCTTATCTTTCAAGTTTCTCAGCTCTTCAGTAAGAGACCGAGATTGTGCTATGACTGTTGAAGTGTCAAAAGACTTATATTAGAATGTTTGTCTTATAAAATAAAAAAAGGATAAAAGGGGGAAAGAACTGAAAATTGCACTTATCATTCATCAAATCGTCCTTTATTTTACTCCTATACGATGTCTTGAAGAATTTCACGTCAGTTACATGCTCCTGAATTCAAAATCAATGCATGAAAGAATAAAGCCATACTAGTTGATGATGCGGGTGAAACATGTCTAATATTCACAATGTCAAGAATATTATTGTGACACATAAATTGAAATCAAATTTAGTAAGGGTAAAATCAATTTGTACCTTTCCTTCTTGAACTGTGCTAACAGAATCAAGTGAGGACATCACTGCAGGATCAGGAAAGAAATGTTATTACTAAACATTAAAATAAAAGACTTCAGGAAAGTAGATATTCAAATCAATCACCACCCAATAGTTTGTATTGAATCATACTTATAATAGGAATGTTTTTGCAAATTTCATGATCAGCAGTCGAGGTAAGAAGAGCGAATCCAGAGATTGAGCTACACTTCTGTCAATATGAGGTCTATGTCGTGGGGTCTTCTTTTAAGAACTTCCTATGCCTTCAAGCCATCAGAAACAGCAGCAACTGCTCAAGTATAAATGATGCAATGTTTTAATTATCAGGAGGGTGTGTCCAAAGGAGATAAATTGAAGAAGAAAGAGGGGGGACAAGAACTCTCGTAAACAAAGTAAAAAAAATTGTTTCAACGTTGGATGCATTCATCTAACATGCAATTTATAAAGTATTTATAACTTTTAGTTTATTTTCCAACAAATTACATTTACTATATAACACCATCACATAATAGTCAAATGAATATCATTTTAGGATAGATGAAATTATTTGATTCAAACCTTTTTTTCTTCTGTTCAAATCATCTATAAAAGGAGAAAATAATATCATGTTTTTCGATATTTAAGCCTTTCCAGTGCTCTAAAAAGATCATAATAAGAACATTATTGAAAAAAATGAAGATAGTCTTTCTTAGGCATATTAATCCACTACGAGATGAGCATAGCCAACATAGACTATGATGCACCAATGTAACATATATTGGATTTCAAGCTTTAATTCTAGATAATAGTTGAATAAATAATGAATAATCGCCTTTAGACAAGATTATAACATCACTCTAAATTTATTGACTAAGTTTTCTATGGTGGATCAAATGTTCTGTTTTTTATTCATTGTTAGTTAATGGAATTAACTAGGATAAAGCATAGCACACCTTAGTATTTATATATACCTGGAACCATTATTTGATAGAGATGTACGAGCCTATATAATAGATACTTAGGTAGATTGAATTCAATTGTTAGTAAACT
This sequence comes from Sambucus nigra, assembly GCA_949130495.1. Classification (NCBI taxonomy): domain Eukaryota; kingdom Viridiplantae; phylum Streptophyta; class Magnoliopsida; order Dipsacales; family Adoxaceae; genus Sambucus; species Sambucus nigra. The sequence goes on from OX422213.1 coordinate 189,960,031, forward strand.
ACAACAACATATCAGTAAATAATTCAATTATAAGCCTATTTTTCCTCCTTCGCGTGTCTAAATTTAAGCTAATTTTCACTGCCTAAGATAATTGCCACTGTCAGCTAAGCTACCTGCCACTACTAGAAAATATTCATTCATCCTATGCATATTCATCCTAAGCTACTTGCCACTATCGTGAATACGCATTCATCCTAATCTATTTTCCACTGCCAGATACTCATATAGCTTGAACTGCTAGCGAACACTCATTCATCATAAGCCCACACGAGCATTACTAAATCTACCATTGTATGAATACTCATTCATATAGATAATTTTACTGATAAAAATCTTCCTCTTTAACTAATTCTAAGTTACTCAGATATTTCCTGTTTTATCAAAACCCCCAAAAATACAGCGATAATGAAAAATTATGACATACAAGAGTATACAAATTTTAGAAAAACCTCCAAAACTCTTCCTCTTTAACTAATTCTAAGGGTTGAATCTTTAAGAATATACAAATTTTAGAAAGAAAAAAAACCAAAAATACAGCCATAATGAAATTAGTGAGAAAGTTAAACATGGATAGATCTACGAATTCTGACATACAAGGGTAAAAATCGTAAAAACCACCTGTTTAGTTCGATTTCAGAGTTGGAGATGTGGTGGCATTTCGATGACGGAGGTTCGTAGATGATGGTAGTTGGAGGATGAGGCATCGATGATGGTAGTTGGTGGATGAGGCACCAAATAGTGTGTAGGTGGATGGTGGAGGCAGACAAAACGAAGAGAGGGACGAGCGGGGGTGAGCGGGAAGAGAACGGGGGTGAGCGGGAAGAGAGAGGGATATCAAAGTGTGAGGATAGTTAAATTTTTTTAGGGGGTTTTATATTTTAGTGAAGTGTACTCAATTTTGGCACACTTTAAAATAGTGCCAAATTTTGGCATTGTTTTAAAGTGTGTCAGATTGTCATAAAATCGTGCCAGAATTTGGCACAGTTTAAAACTGTGCCAGATTTTTAATATCAGGGTGTGCCAAATTGGTGTTTTTGGTGTAGTGCATCCCCCATTCTACTTGTCCCACCCATTCACTCTTTGTATTTCGGATATCCCATCACATTTACCACAACTAATCACCTATTAAAGGTACGAAGCGTATATTCATGGATTAGTATAAACAAAACTTAGATTTATAGTATGTTTCATTTAATTATGTCTTATTTATATTCAAATTCAATTTATAATAGAAATTTCTATTTCCTCCATCTCCTTTAAAGGGTGAGTGGTCCTATACCATTCAAGACCGCATTTTTCAGTAATATACTTAACAGCTCATGCATATTGTTACGATTTAAAAAAATTCGGCAGCATATCCCTGTAGTTTTCCAAGTACACGGCGTAGATTGGCAAGTGTGAGTGTTATTTCAATTGATCAATTGAAATAACAATCACACTTGTCAATCTAGTATGTACCCAGAGAACATTAGGATACGACTGCAAAACTTTCTCCAAAAGTAACAACTTTAAGCCACTAAGAATATTATACATAAACTTTGCAGTCCCAAACTGTCCAAACGGGACAATTCGAGAGATCTCATTACATGGGTAATGACTCTCGAACGGGTCTAAGGGTTATTGAATGTGTACGCATAAGAACTAGAAGGCTAGTATCTATGCGCACTATATGTAATTTCAAGTATGTTTCATTTAATTATCATACTATATATATATTGTTCGATATAAAAAGTAATTTTTAAAAAAGGTTGAAAAATCCCACCCCCATATGGACAATAAGCCAGTGGTCATGCCACTTTTAAAACTAACCAACCCAACATAGATCCACTATAAACCAACAGCAATGTCAACAACAAATGTGTATCCCGTAGTCTTTCTAATTCATCTACTCAATTAATTATTTTCATCAATTAAACTAACAATTAAAGTATACAATTATTAATTTACTAATTTACAATGAGGGGCAATCCTACTTTCATAATTAACGCACACTACACACACATATACACACACGCGCACATACACGCACACACCCGCGCACATTCACACACACACGCAGCACCCCACCCCTACCCCACCACCCATCCCTGCCCCCTCCCTTCCTCCCCCCACCCTGCCCCACCCCCTTCCCCTACCCTTCCCCACCTCCTCCCCACCCCCACACACCATACACATGCACACACACATATACACACACACACACATATATATATAAATGGAAGAGAGAGAGAGAGAAAGTAACCTGAAAGTAGAGAGAGAGCAGCGTAGAGAGAGAGAAAAAAAAGGAGGGAAGAATTGGCGGGGGGAAAAAAGAAGGGGAAAGGGTTTTTTACTGGGACATTTGTCACAGGCGTGTCACGGTCCTAGATCGTGACAATATTATAAGGATTATCACGATCATTGACCGTGACAAAAAACGTGTATTTTTTTGTCAGTGTCATTGACTGTAACAAGGCTAGCCGCTGGAAGGGTGCCAATTTACCCATTTTGGTGTAGTGTTCACAAAGCCTCTAGATAATTTAAGGTTTGAATCTCTAAGAAAATCTATCGGCGTGCTAGTTCTTGAATAATTATCTATCATTTTGTAATATACTCTCTGGTTATACTCATGCTTATAATTGATCTTTGAGGATATAGGGCATGGTCATTTGAAAAATGACAAACGATGCTTCCTATATCTATTTTATGTAAGAGATCCATGTTTTGACCCATGATGATTTATGCCATGATAAATACATATTTATTTTCTTATCTCTGCTTATTTGTGTTCATTTCACCCTTTGACTGTAACAACCCAGGTTTTTGAGCGACTATTTTATACTATTTTCCCTGATGGGCTAATTTTATAAAATAGGGGATGTTGGAGTAAATATTATTTCCCGGGAGACTTAGGAATAATATTTACTATGTTTCTTCTATTTACCGTTATGAGAAGGTAAATAGCATTATATTGTGTATTATTGCGTCGTTATATGTAAAACGACGGTTATGACCTATATTTAAATTTGGGTATAATAAATGAAATAAAATGAAATTGGAACACAAAATAGTTCGCACTTTCCCAAATGCCAAAATAGGGGGTGCGGTTGTTTTTAGAATAGCCGAGATAGTCGAAATAAGTGCCCAGTTGTAATTTTTGAGATTCGGGCATTTTTAAGGGGTTATGACTCAATTAGTGGTTACGAGTCATTTTAGTTGTGTATTAGCAATTAAAAGTGGGGGTTTATGTTTTGAGACCCGTATAAGTCCCCCACCCCCCTTTCTTTTTCTTCATTTGTGTTAGAGAAGCCAAAGGAGAGAGAGAGAGAAGTGAGAGTTGGGAGAAATGGAGAGAAAGAGAGAAAATGGAAGATTTGGGCCGGATTCCGTCGCTACCGGAGCTGTTCCGAGACTAGGAACCTCGAGGCAAGTTTATTACTTGCTAGATATTGATTTAATGTGATAAATCTGCATGTGTAGTTAAGTTTTGGGAGGTTTAAACCATAAATGGGTTTTTGTAGATTTTGGTGTTTAATCCCTTAATCTTGTGTTTTAATTTGATTTGAGGTGAAATAATTAATTGTATGATGTTTAGAAGTGATTGGGTAGCATTATTTGTTGTTTTGGTTGGGTGAAATAGCGGGTAGAAGCTTGGATGGCTCGTTAATGGCCGAAACAACTTCTCGGAGAAGAAGTTGTCCGCCAGGATCGATCGATCGAGCCTGGGGGATCGATCGATCGATGGTCAGGGGTCGATCGATCGACCGCTTCTGAAAAGGTGAGATTTTTTCTAGTTTTGTTTTAGCCCTTTTCTTTAGGTTGGAGGTTTAGGAACCTTCCTTTGGGAAGTAATGGGGAGTCCTAGAGGGTTGTATTGGGTAGACTAATGTTCTAGGCTAAGAATGGATATTTGGGGTTACCCGAGGGCTAGTTTGTATAGGTTAATGTTCGAATGATATAGGAGGTTAACCTAAAAGATAAATTGGATGTTAAAATATAAATGTTGAGCTTTTGGGCGACACTCCTTCAGGGAGACTCACCTTGAGGGTTTATGAAATTATATGAACTCTTCGAGGCTATTTTGAGGTTAGTGGCACTTTGGGTCTTAGGTCATTAATAAAATATGACTTAATAAGAATGAATTGCACATTCTAAAACTTGATGCTTAATGGCTAAATGAATGATTTTTGGAAAAGTAAAATTGGAAGTTTTCAAAATGGAAAAAGTAATGTTTTTTCATAAATGTTAATTTATGGATACACACCTCTCTAAATCGCTATCATAAGGGAAGTTGTGCGCGTTGTGGTGAAGCCCCTGACTAATGAATGCTGGGTGGATATAGTCCCTAGGCCATGTGAGCGTTTGTGATTGTATATTTTCTGCGTTGGTTAGGAGATTCCGGGTGTGGTCTTGACTATCCCGCAGGCACATGGCCGCTTCCCGACGTTTCGATAGGATCCCAGGTTGTCTTGATTATAGGCCCTGGAAGATGATAGCCATTTAGGGACGCACACAGTGGGGAAACCCAGATGGGCGGTATTAGAATCGTTATATATATATATGATTATAACTATTCTGAATCAAGTTGGACTTGATGTATAATGGGTGCCACAAAGAGCACAATGAAATGCCATAAAGGGCATGAGAAAGTGCCACAAAGAGCACGATGAAATGCCATAAAGAGCATATAATGATGATTATATTCCTGATAAGGAAGAGATTTTTACAAATGTATAATTGAGATAAAATGCCACAAAGAGCATAAAAACTATGATTTTATTTCCTGATAAGGAATGGAATTTCGAAATGAAATAGTATATGATGAAAGTAATTTCGTAAACATTTGATAAAATGTTGTACCATTTATATGTATAGTCCTAAAGAAAGAATTAGGAATTGTGCCATTAGATGATGGATGGGTTTATTTTTTTATATTTCTTGAGTAGTTGTAGATGTGACCTCCCACACTTATGCACACACATACATTTGTTGATCATTTCGTGCTAAGGATCTAATAGATCTCGACGATCAACCTTGCCTAAGTAGTAGTGTATCGGGGGGGTTCCTTGTTTGGATTTCGCTTTGCGAGACACCCCACGCACGAATAGGGCATAGTGTTGAGACTGGGGAGAAGTTAGCCCTTAGTACTTAGGGTTAACTAGAACATATCACGATATTGCGCTAGGTTGCTGCTAGATTGAGAGGTGAGAATTATTACTGTTATCTGCGAGAGAATTACGCACTTAACTTTCATGCATTTTAGTCACATGGTAATCATATCAAACCGGGCCCTGACCCGTATCTATATTTCTTTGTTTCTGCATATATTCCTTGCCATACAGATGTTCTTCCGCATGGACACCCGTATTTACATTTCCATTCCAGTTGTCATGGAGCTACAGCATATTGCGGATGCTGTAGGTTACTTGTAGTAGACGCTCCTTTCTACTGTACTCTAGTTATGTTCAGTATATTTATTCGGGCGTGTTTGCCCAAGGTATTTCACTCATTCATTATATTGTAAATATTGAATTGTAATACTCGATGTATTAATTGTATTGGTCTGTGCACCGACAGCTTATTCGGTGATTATTTATTGCATTGTCCTACTTCATTCATCGATTTTTGATACCCACCATTTTTACAAATGGGATTGTCTAAGTGTTTTTCTTTTACTTTCAAAATTTTAAATTTGACAGTCTGTTTTCTTAAATGATTGGTGGTTATCTCATACTATTATTTTTATCGACAGTGATGCTAAGTATGGACCATCTATGATTCCTGTGATTATTGGAGTATTGGGTTGGCCACCTATTATTTTAGTAGGCGGGTTGTCACAGATGGTATCAGAGCATTAGGTTCTAGAGTCCTTAGGAATCTGTGCGGATGTTCTACGTCTTCTGCATTTCTCTCTGTTTGATGTAGAGCCTTAGGAATAAGGTCGTTGAATTCTCTTGTGCGATTTCGTTCTCCTGCTATTGTATGAGAACCCCGAAGATCTTCTGCGCGTTCGTGTGAGACTTGTAAGTCGTTAGATGAAGGTCGTTGAGGAAGGCCATTGTGAAGGCGTCATAGGATGGGATTACTAAGAACTGTAGGTTGTAGTCGGGGATGAGGGCCGCTTTAAAGGTCTCTTCCTTTGTAGCATTATTCTATATTGATGCCGTGACTACTAAGTACAGTGGAAATAGTTTTCCCAAGTACCGCTGCGGTAGAGAGTGGTACTATGCTTGAGATTCCAAGAAATATCAATATGGAGTGGAGAGGTCCTTGATAAGGACCACATATTGAAGTTCGGTTGGATAGAGGAAGTGTAACCTCGTTCTGTGAGAACGTGAGGCCCGAGAGTTTTGGCCTTGAGATGGGTATAGAAGTGCCCAGGTGTGAAGATTGGAGGAAAATCTTCCATGCATAGGAATAAGATTAAAGTGGCGGGAATGGTAGTTGCCTCTTTATGGAGGGACAGAATATTTTGCCAATTGAGAGGGCCTCTCATTGGAAATGATAGGCTCGTAAGTAAGTGTTGGTAACACTTCTAGATAAGTAGTGTTCATGAGACCCCATTGGTGGACATCCACCCGGGAAAGACTCGTGGAGCTAAGGTCGGGGAGGCTGGCAGAATGTTCTCTTTACTGAAGAAGTCAAGGGAACTATGCGTTTTGATCTTGTCGATTGCAGATAACCGGCAAGGATGGAACTCCTAGATGAGATATTGATGGAAGTAGTTTGGTTCAGATAAGACTAGAATGACGTGTCTTGGAACCATTGGTAGTAGCCAAGGAGGTTGGCTAGTATGTTGGTGGAATTTCCAACTAGGGTGCGACTGGTGCATTCCTTAAGGTAAGATAGAGTAGCATGGTGTTAGTCCTAGATTCGGGTGTGTATATCGAGCTTGTGATAGTATCGGTACATATTTTTATATATAGTAAGTATGTTTATATGGCTTCCATAATAGGGAAGTTCTGTATTTTCCTTTTTCACTCGTTATGGGGCGAGTGGTGATATGCGTGGTATGTGATACTTGTATAATATGTATTATACGAGTAGAGATATTCTTAGATTGGTTGGTGTGATAGCAAGCGAACGAATCGCGAGGCTATCCTATTCCTAGTTCTACAGAAGGACTAGTTGTTCTATAATATCTCCCCTGGTTACAGTTCGAGACTTTATAGAGGTGGTTTACGGTATGTAGTTAGTTTCTTTTATTTTTGTTTTTATTTTGTTTGCTTGCTTGTTTGCCTTGCTTGTGTATGATGTGCCTTATCTCCACGACTGGCTAGTTAAGGGGATTGTGTAGAGGAGTTTCCTTGTTTGGATTTCGCTTCGGCGAGACGCTCCACTCATGAACCTTAACGACGTTGGGAGTGGAGAGATGTGCATTTTATTTTCTGTTCTTTCTTTTCTTTTTTTCTGTTGGTCAAGTGCTGGGTTGGAAGGTTTAGCCAAGAATCACGTATATGAGTGATTAAGGGCTAAGTTGAGGTGCAATATATGATCACTATGATGGTTTTCCTCTGATCGATGTGGGGAAGACTAAGATGATGAAAGTCCGATAGAGACTTACGATTGTGCCTTAATGAGAAGGTCATTTGTATAGAGGTATATGTGTATTTGGGATAAAGTATTGGTGGCCTCTTACTGAAAGTAAATGCCTCAGTCGATTGTTATGGTAGGACGTAGACGTAAATATGTATTAGTATAGTTTCGAGTTAGGATTTCATCGATCCCGATCATGTGTCTTCGACCGTTATTTCTCGACGACCGATAATGCGAGGTAGTAGTGTAACGGGAGGGTTCCTTGTTTGGATTTCGCTTCGGCGAGACGTCCCACGCATGAAACCGAGCTAACTTTGGAAGTTGGGAAAGGTCTTCGACACTAGGGATATATTTAGTATTATATTTATACGACTAGACTAGGATAGATCGATTGACTTTAGGATTCTTAGGACGCTAGGCCCTTAGGGCATGGGACGTTATTTTAGAAAGAAGGTTGGGAGTTCACCACAATAGGTTTGTGGGATTAACTCTAGGTAGGATTTGGTCCCTAGACGAGAAGTATGGGATCTCGAGCTATTCGGAATGTTAGGTCGTTAGTGGTGAGGCCTCTCGTAGATAGAGGGTTACATTGGTAACCTAACTTTTGAGGAATCGAAGTGTAAGCTGACTTTTTCTCCTGCACTCATATTGTTATGACCGAGAGTGGATTTAACAAACGAGACTTGGCCAGGAACGGGAAGTATTAATACGGGAGCATGGACCTTTTGTTCGTGTGTCTCACACTTTTACGAAGTGTCATCCCACGCTTGATTTAAAGTTCATAGCGGTAGTATTTTCCTTAAAGAATTAGAGGCACTACTTCCTGGGCAGGAATTCGGGGTCTTTTCACGAGCAACAAGTTTGTAATTGTGAAGGACTAGCGATAGGATATTTCCTTTCGCTAAGGCAATGCGAATGGGAGTATTATAGGCACCGAGTACAAAACCGTCTGAGAGTTTAGTCGTGGCATGGAATGCCAATGGAACGAGTTTAACCAAGGGAGCTCTATGGTAAGAGCATTCATGTTCATGATTGACCCTTTCACCTACTAGTATGTAGAGAGTAGTGTGGAACGAAGATGGGTATGTCCATCGACATTTCTATCGAATTGCCGATAATGCAACGGCCATGATCCTAGTTGAGAAAACTGTGGAGCATCGGACCAATCGCTGCTTAATCATTAGAAACGGGCGGACTAAATACAGAAGTGTATGCCCAGCTCTTCTTAGTAGTTGTTCTTATGGATCAAATTTCCGTACAATAATTCGGATCGTTTTCGATAAGCATGATGGTGGGTGTAGCCTAGTATAGTTGGCAATGTGCCTTGTTTGTTCATTGGAATGGAAACAGTGAATAGTATATTTCTTGGACTGGGAGTGGTTCGGGAACATTTATTTAAAGATTGGGCTCAGTGAGCAAGTAGACTTTTAAGGGCTACGCCAACGTGAATAGGGTTTGCAGTATTGGGGTTAGCTATTGTAAGTTAGAGTAGTTATTCCCTGGTAGGGGTGTAACGTGTTTCGAAAAGTAAGGCAAGTTGTGCCGAGGTTGTGTAGGTATCTCCTCCCTTAGTAGAAGGGTGGGATCAATAGTTCATGAGGAATGAATTGGTGCTATGTTATAGCATGATGAGGTGGACTGAGATCGATAGTAATGACCTTAGTCTGAGTCCTGTGGGGACATTGCACTGTAGAGGGGTTTGTTAGTATGATAGCATGGTTTTTGGTATAGTACACCCTTTATATGGTTATGGGTTACGCCTGAATTTTGAGGGCAAAATTCCCCTTTAAGGGGAGGAGTATGAAACAACCCAGGTTTTTGAGCGACTATTTTATACTATTTTCCCTGATGGGCTAATTTTATAAAATAGGGATGTTGGAGTAAATATTATTTCCCTTGAGACTTAGGGATAATATTTACTATGTTTTGTCTATTTACCGTTATGAGAAGGTAAATAGAATTATATTGTGTATTATTGCGTCGTTATATGTAAAATGACGGTTATGACCTATATTTAAATTTGGGTATAATAGATGAAATAAAATGAAATTGGAACACAAAATAGTTCGCACTTTCCCGAATGCCAAAATAGGGGGTGCGGTTATTTTTAGAATAGCCGAGATAGTCGAAATAAGTGCCCAGTTGTAATTTTTTAGATTCGGGCATTTTTAAGGGGTTATGACTCAATTAGTGGTTACGAGTCATTTTAGTTGTGTATTAGAAATTAAAAGTGAGGGGTTTATGTTTTGAGACCCGTATAATTCCCCCACCCCCCTTTCTTTTTCTTCATTTGTGTGAGAGAAGCCAAAGGAGAGAGAGATAGAAGAGAGAGTTGGGAGAAATGGAGAGAAAGAGAGAAAATGGAAGATTTGGGCCTAATTCCGTCGCTACCGGAGGTGTTTCGAGACTACGAACCTCGAGGCAAGTTTCTTACTTGCTAGATATTGATTTAATGTGATAAATCTGCATGTGTAGTTAAGTTTTGGGAGGTTTAAACCATAAATGGGTTTTTGTAGATTTTGGTGTTTAATCCCTTAATCTTGTGTTTTAATTTGATTTGAGGTGAAATAATTAATTGTATGATCTTTAGAAGTGATTAGGTAGCATTATTTGTTGTTGTGGTTGGGTGAAATATCGGGTAGAAGCTTGGATGGCTCGTTAATGGCCGAAACAGCTTCTCGGAGAAGAAGCTGTCCGCCAGGATCGATCGATCGAGCCTGGGGGATCGATCGATCGAGGCCTTCGATCGATCGACGGTCAGGGGTCGATCGATCGACCACTTCTGAAAAGGTGAGATTTTTTCTAGTTTTGTTTTAGCCCTTTTCTTTAGGTTCGAGGTTTAGTAACCTTCCTTTGGGAAGTAATGGGGAGTCCTAGAGGGTTGTATTGGGTAGACTAATGTCCTAGGATAAGAATGGATATTTGGGTTTACCCGAGGGCTAGATTGTATAGGTTAATGTCCGAATGATATAGGAGGTTAACCTAAAAGATAAATTGGAAGTTAAAATATAAATGTTGAGCTTTTGGGAGACACTCCTTCAGGGAGACTCACTTTGAGGGTTAATGAAATTATATGAACTCTTCGAGGCTATTTTGAGGTTAGTGGCACTTTGGGTCTTAGGTCATTAATAAAATATGACTTAATAAGAATGAATTGCACATTCTAAAACTTGGTGCTTAATGGCTAAATGAATGATTTTTAGAAAAGTAAAATTGGAAGTTTTCAAAATGGAAAAAGTAATATTTTTTCATAAATGTTAATTTATGGATACACACCTCTCTAAATAGCTATCATAAGGGAAGTTGCGCGCGTTGTGGTGAAGCCCCCTGACTAATGAATGCTGGGTGGATATAGTCCCTAAGCCATGTGAGCGTTTGTGATTGTATATTTTCTGCGCTGGTTAGGAGATTTCGGGTGTGGTCTTAACTATCCTGCAGGCACATGGCCGCTTCCCGACGTTTCGATAGGATCCCAGGTTGTCTTGATGATAGGCCCTGGAAGATGATAGCCATTTAGGGATGCGCACATTGGAGAAACCCGGACGGGAGGTCTTAGAATCGTTATATATATATATGATTATAACTATTCTGAATCAAGTTGGACTTGATGTATAATGGGTGCCACAAAGAGCACAATGAAATGCCATAAAGGGCATGAGAAAGTGCCACAAAGAGCACGATGAAATGCCATAAAGAGCATATAATGATGATTATATTCCTGATAAGGAAGAGATTTTTACAAATGTATAATTGAGATAAAATGCCACAAAGAGCATAGAAACTATGATTTTATTTCCTGATAAGGAATGGAATTTCGAAATGAAATAGTATATGATGAAAGTAATTTGGTAAACATTTGATAAAATGTTGTACCATTTATATGTATAGTCCAAAAGAAAGAATTAGGAATTGTTCCATTAGATGATGGATGGGTTTATTTTTTTATATTTCTTGAGTAGTTGTAGATGTGACCTCCCACACTTATGCACACACATACATTTGTTGATTATTTCGTGCTAATGATCTAATGGATCTCGACGATCAACCTTGCCTAAGTAGTAGTGTATCGGGGGGGGGTCCTTGTTTGGATTTCGCTTTGCGAGACACCCCACGCACGAATAGGGCATAGTGTTGAGACTGGGGAGAAGTTAGCCCTTAGTATTTAGGGTTAACTAGAGTATATCACGATATTACGCTAGGTTGCTGCTAGATTGAGAGGTGAGAAATATTACTGTTATCTGCGGGAGAATTACGCACTTAACTGTCATGCATTTTAGTCACATGGTAATCATATCAAACCGGGCCCTGACCCGTATCTATATTTCTTTATTTCTGCATATATTCCCTGCCGTACAGGTGTTCTTCCGCATGGACACCCGTATTTACATTTCCATTCCAGTTGTCATGGAGCTACAGCATATTGCGGATGTTGTAGGTTACTTGTAGTAGACGCTCCTTTCTACTGTACTCTAGTTATGTTCAGTATATTTATTCGGGCGTGTTTGCCCAAGGTATTGCACTCATTCATTATTTTGTAAATATTGAATTGTAATACTCGATGTATTATTTGTATTGGTCTGTGCACCGACAGCTTATTCGGTGATTATTTATTGCATTGTCCTACTTCATTCATCTATTTTTGATACCCACCATTTTTACAAATGGGATTGTCTAAGTGTTTTTCTTTTACTTTCAAAATTTTAAATTTGACAGTCCGTTTTCTTAAATGATTGGTGGTTATCTCATACTATTATTTTAATCGACAGTGATGCTAAGTATGGACCATCTATGATTCCTATGATTATTGGAGTATTGGGCTGGCCACCTATTATTTTAGTAGGCGGGTTGTCACAGATGGTATCAGAGCATTAGGTTCTAGAGTCCTTAGGAATCTGTGCAGATGTTCTACGTCTTCTGCATTTCTCTCTGTTTGATGTAGAGCCTTAGGAATAAGGTCGCTGAATTCTCTTGTGAGATTTCGTTCTCCTGCTATTGTATGAGAACCCCGAAGATCTTCTGCGCGTTCGTGTGAGACTTGTAAGTCGTTAGATGAAGGTCGTTGAGGAAGGCCGTTGTGAAGGCGTCATAGGATGGGATTACTAAGAACTGTAGGTTGTAGTAGGGGATGAGGGCCGCTTTAGAGGTCTCTTCCTTTGTAGCATTATTCTATATTGCTGTCGCGACTACTAAGTACAGTGGAAATAGTTTTCCCAAGTACCGCTGCGGTAGAGAGTGGTACTATGCTTGAGATTCCAAGCAATTTCAATTTGGAGTGGAGAGGTCCTTGATAAGAACCACATATTGAAGTTCGGTTGGATAGAAGAAGTGTAACCTCGTTCGGTGAGAACGTGAGGCCCGAGGGTTTTGGCCTAGAGATGGGTATAGAAGTGCCCAGGTGTGAAGATTGGAGGAAAATCTTCCACGCATAGGAATAAGATTAAAGTGGCTGGAATGGTAGTTGCCTCTTTATGGAGGGACAGAATGTTTTGCCAATTGAGAGGGCCTCTCATTGGAAATGATAGGCTCGTAATTATGTGTTGGTAACACTTCTAGATAAGTAGTGTTCATGAGACCCCATTGGTGGACATCCACCCGGGAAAGACTCGTGGAGCTAAGGTCGGGGAGGCTGGCAGAATGTTCTCTTTACTGAAGAAGTCAAGGGAACTATGCATTCTGATCTTGTCGATTGCAGATAACCGGCAAGGATGCAACTCCTAGTTGAGATATTGATGGAAGTAGTTTGGTTCAGATAAGACTAGAATGACGTGTCTTGGAACCATTGGTAGTAGCCAAGGAGGTTGGCTAGTATGTTGGTGGAATTTCCAACTAGGGTGCGACTGGTGCATTCCTTAAGGTAAGATGGAGTAGCATGGTGTTAGTCCTAGATTCGGGTGTGTATATCGAGCTTGTGATAGTATCAATACATATTTTTATATATAGTAAGTATGTTTATATGGCTTCCATAATAGGGAAGTTCTGTATTTTCCTTTTTCACTCGTTATGGGGAGAGTGGTGATATGCGTGGTATGTGCTACTTGTATAATATGTATTATACGAGTAGAGATATTCTTAGATTGGTTGGTGTGATAGCAAGCGAACGAATCGCGAGGCTATCCTATTCCTAGTACTAGATAAGGACTAGTTGTTCTATAATATATCCCCTGGTTACAGGTCGAGACTTTATAGAGGTGGTTTACGGTATGTAGTTAGTTTCTTTTATTTTTGTTTGCTTGCTTGTTTGACTTGCTTGTGTATGATGTGCCTTATTTCCACGACCGGCTAGTTAAGGGGATTGTGTGGAGGGGTTCCTTGTTTTGATTTCTCTTCGGTGAGACGCTCCACGCATGAACCTTAACGACGTTGGGAGTGGAGAGATGTGCATTTTCTTTTCTGTTCTTTCTTTTCTTTTTTTCTTTTGGTCAAGTGCTGGGTTGGAAGGTTTAGCCAAGAATCACGTATATGAGTGATTAAGGGCTAAGTTGAGATGCAATATATGAGCACTATGATGGTTTTCCTCTGATCGATGTGGGGAAGACTAAGATGATGAAAGTCCGATAGAGACTTACGATTGTGCCTTAATGAGAAGGTCATTTGTATAGAGGTATATGTGTATTTTGGGATAAGGTATTGGTGGCATCTTACTGAAAGTAAATGCCTCAGTCAATTGTTATGGTAGGACGTAGACGTAAATATGTATTAGTAGAGTTTCGAGTTAGGATTTCATCGATCCCGATCATGTGTCTTCGACCGTTATTTCTCGACGACCGACAATGCGAGGTAGTAGTGTAACGGGAGGGTTCCTTGTTTGGATTTCGCTTCGGCGAGACGTCCCACGCATGAAACCGAGCTAACTTTGGAAGTTGGGAAAGGTCTTCGACACTAGGGATATATTTAGTATTATATTTATACGACTAGACTAAGATAGATCGATTGACTTTAGGATTCTTAGAACGCTAGGCCCTTAGGGCATGGGACGTTATTTTAGGAAGAAGGTTGGGAGTTGACCACAATAGATTTGTGGGATTAACTCTAGGTAGGATTTGGTCCCTAGAAGAGAAGTATGGGATCTCGAGCTATTCGGAATGTTAGGACGTTAGTGGTGGGGCCTCTCGTAGATAGAGGGTTACATTGGTAACCTACCTTTTGAGGAATTGAAGTGTAAGCTGACTTTTTCTCCTGCACTCGTATTGTTATGATCGAGAGTGGATTTAACAAACGAGACTTGGCCAGGAACGGGAAGTATTAATACGGGAGCATGGACCTTTTGTTCGTGTGTCTCACACTTTTACGAAGTGTCATCCCACGCTTGATTTAAAGTTCATAGCGGTAGTATTTGCCTTAAAGAATTAGAGGCACTACTTCCTGGGCAGGAATTTGCTGTCTTTTCACGAGCAATAAGTTTGTAATAGTGAAGGACTAGCGATAGGATATTCCCTTTCGCTAAGGCAATGCGAATGGGAGTATTATAGGCACCGAGTATAAAACCGTCTGAGAGTTTAGTCGTGGCATGGAATGCCAATGGAACGAGTTTAACCAAGGGGGCTCTATGGTAAGAGCATTCACGTTCATGATTGACCCTTTCACCTACTAGTATGTAGAGAGTAGTGTGGAACGAAGATCGGTATATCCATGGACATTTCTATCGAATTGCCGATAATGCAACGGCCATGATCCTAGTTGAGAAAACTGTGGAGCATCGGACCAATCGCTGCTTACTCAATGGAAATGGGCGGACTAAGTACAGAAGTGTACGCCCAGCTCTTCTTAGTAGCAGTTCTTATGGATCGAATTTCCGTACAATAATTCGGATCGTTTTCGATAAGCATGATGGTGGGTGTAGCCTAGTATATTTGGCAATGTGTCTTGTTTGTTCATTGGAATGGAAATAGTGAATAGTATATTTCTTGGACTGGGAGTGGTCCGGGAACATTTCTTTAAAGATTGGGCTCAGTGAGCAGGTAGACTTTTAAGGGCTACGCCAACGTGAATAGGGTTTGCAGTATTGGGGTTAGCGATTGTAAGTTAGAGTAGTTATTCCCTCGTAAGGGTGTAACGTGTTTCGAAAAGTAAGGCAAATTGTGCCGAGGTTGTGTAGATATCTCCTCCCTTAGTAGAAGGGTGGGATCGATATTTCATGAGGAATGAATTGGTGTTATGTTATAGCATGATGAGGTGGACTGAGATCGATAGTAATGACCTTAGTCTGAGTCCTATGGGGACATTGCACTGTAGAGGGGTTTGTTAGTATGATAGCACGGTTTTTGGTATTGTATACCCTTTATATGGTTATGGGTTATGCCTGAATTTTGAGGGCAAAATTCCCCTTTAAGGGGGGGAGTATGTAACAACCCAGGTTTTTGAGCGATTATTTTATACTATTTTTCCTGATGGGCTAATTTTATAAAATAGGGGATGTTGAAGTAAATATTATTTCCCGTGAGACTTGGGGATAATATTTACTATGTTTCGTCTATTTACCGTTATGAGAAGGTAAATAGCATTATATTGTGTATTATTGCGTCGTTATATGTAAAACGACGGTTATGACCTATATTTAAATTTGGGTATAATAGATGAAATAAAATAAAATTGGAACACAAAATAGTTCGCACTTTCCCGAATGCCAAAATAGGGGGTGCGGTTGTTTTTAGAATAGCCGAGATAGTCGAAATAAGTGTCCAGTTGTAATTTTTTAGATTCGGTCATTTTTAAGGGGTTATGACTCAATTAGTGGTTACGAGTCATTTTAGTGGTGTATTAGCAATTAAAAGTGGGGGGTTTATGTTTTGAGACCCGTATAAGTCCCCCACCCCCCTTTCTTTTTCTTCATTTGTGTGAGAGAAGCCAAAGGAGAAAAAGAGAAGAGAGAGTTGGGAGAAATGGAGAGAAAGAGAGAAAATGGAAGATTTGGGCCGGATTCCGTCGCTACCGGTGGTGTTCCGAGACTACGAACCTCGAGGCAAGTTTCTTACTTTCTAGATATTGATTTAATGTGATAAATCTGCATGTGTAGTTAAGTTTTGGGAGGTTTAAACCATAAATGGGTTTTTGTAGATTTTGGTGTTTAATCCCTTAATCTTGTGTTTTAATTTGATTTGAGGTGAAATAATTAATTGTATGATGTTTAGAAGTGATTGAGTAGCATTATTTGTTGTTGTGGTTGGGTGAAATAGCGGGTAGAAGCTTGGATGGCTCGTTAATGGCCGAAACAGCTTCTCGGAGAAGAAGCTGTCCGCCAGGATCGATCGATCGAGCCTGGGGGATCGATCGATCGACGGTCAGGGGTCGATCGATCGACCGCTTCTGAAAAGGTGAGATTTTTTCTAGTTTTGTTTTAGCCCTTTTCTTTAGGTTCGAGGTTTAGGAACCTTCCTTTGGGAAGTAATGGGGAGTCCTAGAGGGTTGTATTGGGTAGACTAATGTCCTAGGCTAAGAATGGATATTTGGGTTTACCCGAGGGCTAGTTTGTATAGGTTAATGTCCGAATGATATAGGAGGTTAACCTAAAAGATAAATTGGATGTTAAAATATAAATGTTGAGCTTTTGGGAGACACTCCTTCAGGGAGACTCACTTTGAGGATTTATGAAATTATATGAACTCTTCGAGGCTATTTTGAGGTTAGTGGCACTTTGGGTCTTAGGTCATTTATAAAATATGACTTAATAAGAATGAATTGCACATTCTAAAACTTGGTGCTTAATGGCTAAATGAATGATTTTTGGAAAAGTAAAATTGGAAGTTTTCAAAATAAAAAAGTAATGTTTTTTCATAAATGTTAATTTATGGATACACACCTCTCTAAATCGCTATCATAAGGGAAGTTGCGCGCGTTGTGGTGAAGCCCCCTAACTATTGAATGCTGGGTGGATATAGTCCCTAGGCCATGTGAGCGTTTGTGATTGTATATTTTCTGCGCTGGTTAGGAGATTCCGGGTGTGGTCTTGACTATCCCGCAGGCACATGGCCGCTTCCCGACGTTTCGATAGGATCCCAGGTTGTCTTGATGATAGGCCATGGAAGACGATAGCCATTTAGGGGCGCGCACAGTGGGGAAACACGTACGGGCGATCTTAGAATCGTTATATATATATGATTATAACTATTCTGAATCAAGTTGGACTTGATGTATAATGGGTGCCACAAAGAGCACAATGAAATGCCATAAAGAGCATGAGAAAGTGCCACAAAGAGCACGATGAAATGCCATAAAGAGCATATAATGATGATTATATTCCTGATAAGGAAGAGATTTTTACAAATGTATAATTGAGATAAAATGCCACAAAGAGCATAGAAACTATGATTTTATTTCCTGATAAGGAATGGAATTTCGAAATGAAATAGTATATGATGAAAGTAATTTGGTAAACATTTGATAAAATGTTGTACCATTTATATGTATAGTCCTAAAGAAAGAATTAGGAATTGTTCCATTAGATGATGGATGGGTTTATTTTTTTATATTTCTTGAGTAGTTGTAGATGTGACCTCCCACACTTATGCACACACATACATTTGTTGATTATTTCGTGCTAATGATCTAATGGATCTCGACGATCAACCTTGCCTAAGTAGTAGTGTATCGGGGGGGGTCCTTGTTTGGATTTCGCTTTGCGAGACACCCCACGCACGAATAGGGCATAGTGTTGAGACTGGGGAGAAGTTAGCCCTTAGTATTTAGGGTTAACTAGAGCATATCACGATATTGCGCTAGGTTGCTGCTAGATTGAGAGGTGAGAATTATTACTGTTATCTGCGAGAGAATTACGCACTTAACTGTCATGCATTTTAGTCACATGGTAATCATATCAAACCGGGCCCTGACCCGTATCTATATTTCTTTGTTTCTGCATATATTCCTTGTCGTACAGGTGTTCTTCCGCATGGACACCCGTATTTACATTTCCATTCCAGTTGTCATGGAGCTACAGCATATTGCGGATGTTGTAGGTTACTTGTAGTAGACGCTCCTTTCTACTGTACTCTAGTTATGTTCAGTATATTTATTCGGGCGTGTTTGCCCAAGGTATTGCACTCATTCATTATATTGTAAATATTGAATTGTAATACTCGATGTATTATTTGTATTGGTATGTGCACCGACAGCTTATTCGGTGATTATTTATTGCATTGTCCTACTTCATTCATCGATTTTTGATACCCACCGTTTTTACAAATGGGATTGTCTAAGTGTTTTTCTTTTACTTTCAAAATTTTAAATTTGACAGTCCGTTTTCTAAAATGATTGGTGGTTATCTCATACTATTATTTTAATCGACAGTGATGCTAAGTATGGACCATCTATGATTCCTGTGATTATTGGAGTATTGGGCTGGCCACCTATTATTTTAGTAGGCGGGTTGTCACATTGACCATTTGAGATAAAATGGTGGAGAAATTTGAGTCCATATTGGACATTTTTTTTACACTCCAACTAAATTGCTTGATCTTAGCTGTCTTATTTTCAGGAATACCTCTATTTGCATCAGAATTTTAATAGGGTATTGGTATGTATTTAGTTGACTTATGTACTTTTTCATTTCTAAGATTTGGGGTAGATAGAACTTTGTATAGGAATAAGGTTTTCTTATTTTTTTTTTGTATCCCTACAAGTCCTAGATGACTCAAAGGAGATTTTATCTCATATTTCCAAAGAGGGAGATTGAAGCACCCTATATCTTTGACTCACTTGAGTCTGCATTATATAGGCTCTCATCTAGTTTGGAAATATAAATAAAATTTGAGTCATCCTATCTTTACCAAAAATCCTCAAAGACTTCTTCAAACTTCAAGTATCTCAAATGGTTATAAAGGTAGTATACCAACACTGCACACTCTAGGTCAGCATAGGGCATATTTCATGTTATTTATGAGTAGTTTGCTTTAATATTGGTAAAATGATTTCCGACATTTTTTAAATAAATTTTTAGGAATTTTTTTAACATTTAAAAGCCTTTTTAAGAAATGAAATTAGGGTTTTAAAAATATTTGGGGTTGAATTTATATTTTCATAAGTTCCTAAAACGTGCCTTGGGTAGGATATGAATCCGACACAAGCTGTTATGGGTGCAAATTGGTTTATTTTGAAAATTAAGACGCGCGTTTAAGATCTCATACTAGACCTACACGTGTTTCCTTCTCAACGATTAAGATTGTGTTTTCTATGTCTCACAAACTTAAGGTTTAATCTACATCGTTCGATAGTTATAATCAAGGGCCTGCGTGTGTTAAAACCGTAATCCATGTATAATCCAATTGAACCAATATGTGATCATTTAATAGCGGTGTATCTTGGAACATTGATCTTGGTCATCGAAGAGTCAAAATAATCACAACCCTTGGTTTCATTCGTGTTTCCAGATCCTTCCTTGAGCACTATATATAGAACCATTCGTCCTCGCAGTAAGAAGAGTTTTGAGACCTTAGGGTTTGAGAGAAATAAAAGAGAAGAGGGAGAAATAGAAAAACTCGAGTGAAAATCATAAACCTAGCCAAACACTGTCCGTTTTTCTTTAGCAAAATTATCTTGATAGTTGTTAGGGTTTCTAGAGTGTGTTGAATTAAATTCCTCTGATGTTTTAATCTCTTTCTCAACACCTTCACTGAGTTAGATTTCATTTCTATTTCATAGAAATCGGAGATCTGATTCTTCTCTGATAAAGTCACTTAGAAGTGTTAGGTTTGATTTCTCTTTCATAAAATTCGCCTTTTCATGTTGGATCTTTTATGATATGTTATATTCTGTTTATATCCAACAAATCGAGTTTTTACAAAACTGAAATTTGTGTTTGCATATTTCTAGATCTGAGTTGTTCGATTTGAAAAACTTGTAGTTAAATAAAAACTTGAAGAATCTTAGTTTAAAAATATTCTTTTAAGAACACAGATCCGAAATATCAAAGATTCAAGATCAAACATATTTTCAGTTGTGTAAATTCCTACATATCATTCTTAGAAGCAGTTTGTATATTCGTAGGAAAATTGCGTGTATAAGTATGTGTGAGTCATGCATGTGTTAGGCACATCACAACACTACACTTTTACACTACAACGCTTTTAATTTGTTGGTAGAAAGATTATAACCAGTCAAAAGTCGACGTAAAGCTAAAAGGAGAGGAGGTGCATAGCTGCAGAACAACAAGGGCAACTTCAGAACCTTCGGAGAAGTCAGATTTGCCTAAAGGAGCTGGTATAAATTCTCGACTTAGTATAGATCTGGTTGTGTGCTTGGTTTGTTAATAGTTTATAACCTAAAATTCTTTTTAATGGATTTTGTTTTACTCCGTAGAGGGAGTCGTGGATGTTTCTCCAATTGGGTGGGGTTTTACCACGTTAAATCATTGTCTCTTGTGCATGTTCATTATTCTCTCATCCCTTTTGTCCTACTACTGCTATAACTAAAAAAAATCGTTTTTCAAAACTTATTCACTAAAATATGAAATAATTTGTCCTACTATTTTAAACACATCTTGTGTTCTTCTTGGTTTTTTTTCTAAAAAAGTTTCTTCAAGAAACCGTTCGGATCCTACTAAACTGTTTTAACTAGTATTAAACAACTTAGGTAGGTACTTTCAGTTTCGCTTAAAACCATATTTCCAACACTTATTCCATTAAATATTATTTGAAGCTCTTGGACTTCGCATATAACGGTCTTTGAATCCAACATTTTAAAATCTAAGAATCTATCGACAACGAATTTATCCATGTCGGCATCCTCTACTTCATACTTTTTATCCAAAGACTCCCATAGCAACTTAGCGGTCTTGATTGGGCTATACACATTATATAATGTATTTTTCAATCCATTAAGGATATAGTTTTTGAAAATTAAATCAGAATGTTTTCTTGCTTCTACAGCAGCCAAAGTTGTTTACCCGTTTCGTTATCGTTTATCATAGGAGCATCCTCATTAATGAACTGTGTAAGATTTATGGTGGTTAGCATTTGTTGTCATCTTTTAAAATCAAAACCATTGAAGTTTTTCGATTTCTCTCTATGTGATATATGAGTAGTATAAAATGTAGTAGGAACATTAATAGACAACTCATTCAAAGGAGCAGTATCAGTTGCATTTTCAGATGATGATGTAGTCATTTTTTCTGTTAAACAGATTTAACAGAACTCACTTATACAATATGAATATGATAAATATTCTAGAATATAATTATAAATTGTACTATAATGAAACAGTTTTATAAAGCTTTATAGAAACAAATTGTATTATATTTGATAAAACTTTTATTGTAAAACAATGATTGTTCTAATTACAAAGACGTTCTAGATTTGTAGACAATTTGTTTAGTAAGAAAGCAGTAAGCACAGTTCAATTATGAAAAAAAAGAATTCTATCTTTAGATTGTTGTTGCTTATATATATAAATAATTTTAAATATACTAAATAGATGTCAAAATAATAATTGCAAAACGAAAATAATAAAACAGTATACTGCTTAGGGATGAAAAATAAAGGTAAAATATACAGCTCGTGATTCATTCAATCACTTAACAGATTAAGACCGGGTTGATCGTTAAACAGCCTCTCCTTAAGACTGGAATTTGCCCCCGCTACGGTGCTTATAGCGGGAACAATGAGCATTTGTCTTCCAAGATAAAATGATCTTCAACAATCACAGGAAGTACTACTATGTGGTAGTTCTACGAACCAACAATTGTGATAAACTCTTTAACTATTAATGAAGATGAAGGTAGGAGACGAAGGAAATTTTTCTGCAGGGAAAACTGGGCAGGAGGGCTTTGTATTTATAGCCATGAAAGGGTGTCTTTTTTTTAAAAACTGTGACTATTCGGAACAATTACAACCTTTCAATGCTCCAGATTAAATCGCGTTTTTAATTAATTAAAATAATTAAAACAACGACGTTTTAATTAGCGTAATTTATTAATTAATTAAAATTGATTCGGGTTGGAAAAATCAAAACTGGCTCAAAAACCCAATTAAATTTTGTCCAAAAAGTTAAATATTTACTCAAAAATGATCCACGACCCACGGACCCGGATCCCGGCATGGGCCGGACGATGACGACAGCTTAAAGAGCTGAGATATTTCAAAGTCATCCAATGCGTAGTCCCAACTTTTGGGGTATATTAACTTAACCAAGTTCTCACATTTTTTCAATGTGGGACAAAACTTCTACATTAGATATAAATGGGTTACTTTGAATCCAAATTTGTCATTTATTCCTATATCACACTATTCTCCTCTCGACGAGAATCGCGTAAGTATTTTGATCCGTCACATTTGACATGTGAGTCCCAACTAAAATTAGTCACAAAGTTATATCAACGAAACTGATACAATTCATCTAAAAGATGGGACCCTAAATAATCAAAAAAACAATAGATGAAATATGAAAATTTCTGAGTTATTGAAAAAGCTCCTAACTATAAAATAGAAGTAAATGGATAATAATGCAACAAAGACAAGGATCTATGTGGCTATAACTCCGACTTGATAGGATACGTGCAAGGGTAGGCGGTGATTTACTGTCAATGAGTTCGAAGCTCCATTCTAATACAAAGTGAGATCACAGCGCAAAAGGCTCTGTCGTTTTCTCTTCACACTCGGATTAGAAGCACAATAAATAATACTTGCTCTTATAAAGATTACAAACTAGATTATTTGTAGGAAAGAGTGAGGTGAGAGGGTGTGGCATGGACACATAATGTTAGTAAGAGAGAGTCACACTCCTTTTGATCTAGAGTGACGTAGTGAATAACTAATTAATGCACATGTGGAAAGAATATCCTCGTATCTTCTTTTCAATATTCCTAATGGTTCGACTACGAGTGCCACATGGTAACGACATTGTTTTGGTCAATGTTTAGACAATAAAGTCACCGGGGACGACAACTAGCAACTAGCAGCAGCCCCTATCCTACTGGTGTGATTGTCTTGCTTTCCTCTTCCTAACATGTAAGCAGTTTCCATTTATGCTTGTCCAAAATAAGATTCATTCGTGAATATTACCGTCTACACATTAATGATATCTTAAACAATCGTCTTGCATATCAAATTAACAATTAAAGTAATGATAATACAAGGTTGCACCATAATAATTTAGCTAGTATGATTCTCTCAAGTCTCAGTATGTCTGTGATTAGTAATTAATTCAAGTAATTTATTGATTAAACAGTTGTAGGAGGACACATGAACAGAGGTTGTATTTAATTTTTAAAACAATAGTTATTAGGCAAGAAGAAAAATTCAAATATACTGGAGACACATTTCAATCGAGCAACTAGAATTTCAACATCTATGTTTGAGGGTGTAGAAACCACATTCCAGGAGCCCCTGAGTCTCTCCTTAGACTCCTAGCACTTCCCCCCTTCCACCGCAAACCTAGGTCGCACTACGAGTACCGATCTAGAGACCATCAGGCGCTCCTGCGCCCTATTTGACTCTGGTCAACTCTTTCGTCAGAGCGAAAGCTCATTGCATCTTTGAAGAGCACTGAAGCCCATTTCCAACGGTCCGCCCCGTGCGCAAAACAGCATAACCGTTCGGACGAATGATCACTTTTCCTTTGAAAATCGATCCAAAGACCACCGGGCGATCCCGGACTCCATTTGACCAAAGTCAACTATTCAACTCGAACAAGACTGAAAGAATCTCCGAAGGCCACTAAATACCCGTTCTAACGATCCGCCTTGTGCGCGATTTTGACCTACGGTGCGGACGAACGAGTCGTTTTACTCCGAAAGGTCATCGAGCGATTTCGGGCCCCGGTTGACCAAGGTCAACTTTTCGAACCAAGCGAAACTCTTTGGAATGTCAAAGTACATCTCCTAACCTTTCCAACAGTCTGCCCTGTGCACGATTCTGGCTTACCACACGGACAAACGATCCGTTTGCGTCCGGTGATCTCCCGTCCAAAGGACCGACGTGTGCTTCCGAGCCACATTTGACCCAAAGTCAACTCTCGGACCTGGGAGCGGTTCAAAGGACTCTCGAAGGACTCTGAAATACCTTTCTAATGGGATGTCCCATGCACAATTCGGATCAATGATTTGTGCTCTACAATCATTTTTCCAAAAAAGTCCGCACGGGACTGCCAATTGGCAGGTCATGAACCCTACCTATTGGAACAGTGTCAAGGGTGACCTGCCGATAGGCACCCCCTGGAGTAGGACTATCGTCACCCCCCTTTTTTCCTATAAATAGGGGCCATTACCTCATTCTCAAAACACACAGCAAACCCATCAACATCAGTGATCTCAGCAACATTCTCTCGAAGTCAGCGAAGTTCCATATGAGAAGTTCCATTCAATCCTAAATATCCATCCTTTTCACACCCAATTTGGCAAATATCCTTCTCTCTCATCAACATCCATCAACATTCTAAGGAGTTCATCCAAGATCCAAGCTCAAGCTCCAAAGAAGGTCCAATTCCTTCTCCTTCTCTTTTAAATCTCTTGTTTTTGCATAAATTACATTACATTCATAATCTAGTTTCACTTTAGTTCATACATATTAACATATAAACTTTTATTAGTATATTGCACATACTTTATTTTTCATAAAAAAACAAAAATAAATAAAAGAGGGTTACACCCGTAAATTCCGAACGGAATTATCTACCACACTTTTTCCAAAACTAGAAACACATTTTCCACACGCACACACCTAATAAAATTTCGTTCGAATCTATGGGATAAACCCCATCCCTATTTTATATTCGAACTAAGTGGACTTTGATGCCTTTATACGCTACGTAGGCGTCTCGGATCAAAATTCGAGGCTCGAGTCCAATTTTTCCATTTTCTAATTTCTCTTATTTTTCAAATTTCTCAAAACCCCTCATTTTTATCATACATATACATATATCATGCTTCCCACATATATTATCGTTTCCCAATGACGATTAATATCTCGATGAACGCTCATATTCTATCTTCTACATTCATTACTATATTGGAATATTCCTATGGATGACATCACCCTATCTTTTCCATGATATGAGTCGAACGATTCCAATCTCCATTATATAAACACATGCACAAACTTCATGGGGATAAAGGAAAATACTAACATTTGCCCATAAGAGACCGAAAAGGCGGGATGGGTGCCTAAAACCTATCATTCCCTAACTTAGCCCCCGGACCTCCGATCTATTGGTTTCGTATGCATCAGTTTTGTCCTTAATTCCGCTCTCTCGAAGTATCAACATGTTCTTTTGCTTGTTTTGAGCAAAATAGGCTGGAGACTATATCTCTTTACATTCACCCCACGCCAACGTCGTCCGAAGCCCCCTTTTCAAAGAGAAGGGTGCGAGACCGCGATGCGATTCTTCCTCGAGGGATCCTCCTCCTTCCCCCTCCGGAACGAACGCCACGCCGACCGGGATGGCCATAGAGGGGTTACAAGAAGTTAAAGAAGTTTGACACATCAAGCACTATAAAAGGAGTTAAGTACCTTTATTTTCAAACTAGAGAAATGAATGTTAGGTCTCTGGGAAAAAAAAGATGGAAAATAGAAACTCCTCCCAAGAACTCTCTCACCTCTGGAATCTTCCACCCCACCCCCCACCCCCCCTCAAGACCACCAAACCTCGTCGTGATTTCTTCTGTGATAGAAGGAGAAATCGAAGATGGAACATCCGGAAAGCAAATTGAGGCAGCATCAGTGAGATCCAAAAGAGGGCATCTTATCGAGATAAGGTTCTTAGTAATCCCAGTGTCAATTCAACGAAATATTGGGGATAGACCAACTAGTCAGATAAACACGAATGGGAAAACAACACACATGTTATTCCCATCTTGGAAGATGGAAATCAATTAAGAAGATTATGGTTCCGAAGATGAAGTCGAAGAAGGTGACGTCGTGTCGATAAATACACCAGTGGTGGAAATTGAAATTAAAGAGCTGCAGAAAATCAGACAAAAGTGGAAGAATGCACTAAACATTAAATTATTAGGAAAATTCCTTTCATTTCAACAGCTTGCTTTACGTTTGTCTCGTCTTTGAAAACTATGTGAAGGTATCTTTATAACGGATTTAGGTAATAATTTCGACCTAGTCAATTTCTCTTCACTAGATGATTATATGTCTGTTATTGCTGGAGGGCTTGGTTCTTAGAGGACCATTATTTATCAGTGTAACAGAGGAGGAAAAATTTTAGACCATCTACGTCGAATATTAAGCATGAGTTTATTAATGCAAATTTCATAACTTCCAGTTGAATATTATGACCGAGGTATTTTGCAACGTATTACGACATCCTTGGGTAAGCCTTTAAAAATCGACTTGCATATTGAATCCTTGAAGCGAGCTAGGTATGCCACAAAACATTCAAGTGGAAGTCGATTTTTAATATAAAAAATCGACTTGGGTAAGCCTAGGGCTACGTTTTTTTTCCGAACATTCCGATTTTTTCGATGTCCGATCCGATATTTTTCGATTTTGGAGCATATATAAGGTTTCCGATTTCCGATTTTTCGATTTCCTCGAATTAAATTGGATAGGAAATTGGAACTATGTTTTAAATTTCGATTTTCCGATTTTTTTTATCCGATTTTCCGATTAATTTTTCGAATATTTTTTTCGATTAATATTTTGAATATTTTATATATATTTTTTACCTTAGATTTCCCTTGTCTAATAATAAGAATGTGTACATTTATATTTTCCTTATTTTTTACCTTACTTACCCCATATATATATGCTGTTAGTTTTATTTAGGGTCAGTTAACATATCTCTCCTCACTCTCTCTATGCGGCGCACATACCGTCTTCTACTCACCTCTCTCTCTTTCAACTCTCGTCCGTCTACTCGCCTCTCTCTCTCTGGTTTCTACTCTTCTCAGATCATCATTCGAAGGTAAGTAACTCTTCTCGTCCGTCTACTCGCCTTTCATCTGTTTATTTCATCATATACGGATCTGTAGTCAGCTCATATGTTTAACTCTCTATCTATAATGCATAACTCTCGATCGGTTTTAGTTTATTTCATCATTTTGTAAGGTTTTAGTTTATACATAACTCTTGACCTATAATGCATAACTCTCGATCGGTTTTAGTTTATTTCATCATTTTGTAAGGTTTTAGTTTATACATAACTCTTGTAAGGTTTTAGTTTATACATATCATTTTGTAAGTGGGTTTATTTGTGTAAAATTTTCTTTCTCTGTGTAGATTTATCTAAAAAATTGTGTAGTGGGTTTTGCAATTTTTGGATGGATTTATGTTTTTTTAAAAGAAATTATTTTTTACTATGTATGCGTAGGTTCATATGAGAAAGGTTTTATATTCTGATTTAGGTTTATATGTGTTTAGGTTCATATGAGAGATGTGTAATGGGTTCTACCATTTTCAGAGGGGTGTGGTCCACATGTCAGTTCTGAGAATTTCGAGTAATCGAAAATCCTATATTAATTTTTTAGAAATTTTGAAATTTTCAAAATTTCTAAATTTTTAGTATATTTTTTGAATTTCTGAATTTTTCTGATTTTTTCGAATTCGGAAACTTTTTTGATTTTCCGAAAAAATTGGATAGGAAATTGGAACAAATATTTTATTTCCGAAAAAATTGAATTTTTTTCCGAAAAGTCATTTTCCGATCCGATTCGGCCGAAACACAGCCCTAGGTAAGCCTTTAAAAATGGACTTGCATACTAAATCCTTTAAAAGTCGATTTTTAATGCCAAATTGAACTTCCAATTGAATTTAATGTTTTGTGGCAACTACGACTTTTTATATCAGTTTTTAGCTCATACACTATGGAATTTAATATAAAAAAGTCGTTGCCACAAAACATTAAAATTGGACGCATTCTACGGAATAGTGTATGAGCTAAAAACTGATATTTGCTTTGAATGTGGGATCGTTGGTCATAATAGAGGAACGTGTAAAAAATATATTGTTTCAACCACGGTGGCAAAGGATCCCGGGTCGGAAAAAAATAGGAATGAGCATGTGTTGGCATGTGGTATCACGTTGAGCCCCTCCGAAAAATTCCATGCAAGCAAACGGAGGTAGAAAAAAAAAAATAATAATAATAATAATAACAAAATGCATACACAGAAGAGAGAGAACATAACCATGTTGTGGAGATGCATGGAAACACGTCGAGTTCGACATTGGATGCACAGGCACAGCCACATGATGGCGTGTCAAAACTATTTTTTTTTCCTCTCTTACACCTTATGTTGATAATAGGGGCCCACTAGTAGAAAACGTCTAAGAAACAAAGTCGGCCTAAGAAGAAAACAAAGCACTGAATTTTGACAATTCTCAGTTGGATTTGGAAATCGCCTTTGCTGAGGGATTGGATGATTACACGTGTCGTTGGCAATCAACGTGGCAGTGGATTAATTTTTTTACCCGAGTCATTAACAGAGGCTAAGCTATGTACATCAAATACTAAAGATTTACCGCCTTCGTTACCAACCTTAAATATACTGGAAGAGAGTTAAACTGGAACCCAAAAACCAGCTAGCCAACACGAATCATTCGAGTCCGATCCCGAGCCCAGACTTTCCGACCATAAGCCACAGCCCACCGAACTCGCTCACTACCGAACCATTTCAATGTCCGCCTCCGAGGCCAGGGACAATGCCACCATTTTATTCGAACCCCCCAGTTTTGAATTTTTTAGCCCAGAAACTATCCTCCCAGACTTGGACCTCTCCACCTAAATGCAAATAGCAGTGGAAGTCAACCACTCCCAGGGCAAAGACCAAATCGTGATAACAACAGAATTATTCAACGCGATCCAAACGATCTATGAATCAAGTCATCATGAAGACTGTCACAACCCTTTTATCTATTATTAACTTTAAAGAAACAGCGTACATATAGAAGTAGCACAGCATCGAGACAGGTATTCGCAAGAACCGGAGTCAATCTACACATTCCACCCTCATCAAGTTCCAAACGAAGCCCAGCGCATGATGAACCAAATGAATATGTCTACATCCTACCAGGGACAAGTCTGAGGAGGACACTCATAGCGATACATCGAATGCAGATACTCCAGTGGAATGCTAGGGGTGCGGATCTCCCAAATTTTTACCCGGAACTGATGAATCTTGTTACTCGTCACCACCCTCATGTTTTGGTTATCTTGGATACAAGAATGGATGCGAGAAGGTCTCTCCACGAGATTGGTCGACTACCCTTTCAAAATGAATAGATTGTTGATGTATTAATTTTAAATGAATTTAAATCTAATTTGCGGTGTGTTTGGAAAAAAGAAAAATGGAGTTATTTACTTTTGATATGTGTGTGTGGGTAGAGAGAGAGAGAGAGAAGTATGGTGAGAGTATTTTATGGGAGTGGTGCATTTAAGATTCATGGTGTAATTATAAATTATACAATTTCAAGCTTTTGGTGAAATTAACTAATTTAAGTTTTTGTGAATCAACATAAATTGGTTCATTTTTGAATTTATTCATTCTTGTAACCAAACACTAATAATAATGCAATTCATGAATGATTCCATTTTAAATTGGCTAATTTATAATTTTGGGGACAACCAAACAGGCCCCAAGTGTTTTATTTACTATAAAAAAAATGGGCAAAACAGGCTTTGTTTCATGATTTACTTCACTCACTGTGGAGTCGTCCTATGCTTGGACCACCTGCAGTTTGCTTCTTGGAGAAAACTCATTTTTTCGTCCGGCAACCATCGTATGGGCACGTATCATTTATGGTAATTTGGCATTAAAAATTTTCAACCTCCAAAAAGAACTCTAATTTGTGCGGAGACACTTGGATAGATCTCCTGATCAACAATCCCTTGCCGAAGAGTCACAGATACAGGAGGAATTATCGCACTGCCTTCTATAGGAATCCCAATATTGGAAAAATAAAATACAAACTTAAGTGGACTCTTGAGGGTGATAATGATACTAAATTCTTTCATGCGTGTGTTGCCCGTCAATGGTGGATCAATAATATTCACATCATTTTTAATCCAGATACCGGGTGGCATAAATCGCAATAGGAGATAAATGTGTAGTTTCAACGGTATTATGCGTAGTTAGTGCCTCTTACCCTTTTGTACGGCTAACCGCCATAGATAAAACTAAACTATTGGAGCCGGTGACTGAGATGGAAATTTAGCATACGTTAAAATGTATAGGTAAAAACAAGAGCCTGGGACCAGATGGTCTTACAGCTGAATTGTACCAAACTCATTAGCACGAAGTTGGACCAACGGTGTGTAGTCTTATTTATGACTTTTTTCCGTTCCGGTAATTTGCCTTCTAATTTAAATCATACTTTACTCTTTTTCATACCTAAATTCAAAAATTCTACACAAATTACCCATTTTAGACCTCATTACACCAAAATGAAAAAATTGGCATCCTTTCAGCGGCTAGTCTTGTCACGGTTAATGACCGTGACAAGGCTGTGACAAAGGCTTGTCATGGTCATTGACCGTGAAAATTCTATAAAGTTGTCACGATCAATGACCGTGACATGACCGTGACAAATCTGTCAGCAAAAAACCCTTTCCCCTCCTTTTGTCCTCACCGCATTGTTCCACCCAATTTCTCTCTCTCTATGCGCTGCTCTCACTCTCTCTCTACTTTCAGGTTGGTTTCTCTCTCTCTCTCTTCCATTTATATATATATATATATATGTGTGTGTGTGTGTGTGTGTGTGTGTGTGTGTGTGTGTGTGTGTGTATGTGTGTGTATGCGTGTGGGGGGGGGGGGGGGGGGGGTGAGGCTGTGTGTGTGTGTGTGTGTGTGGTGAGGGGTGGGACAGGGTATGTATGCGTGTATGTGTGGGTGGGTGGGTGGGTGGGTGGGTGGGGGTTGTTTGTGTGGGGGGGGAGTGGGGTGCGTGCGTGTGTTCGCGCACGTGTGTGTATATGTGTGTGTAGTGTGCGTGTTTGTGCGTATGTGCGAGAGAGAAAAATGATGCGATGGTGTGACGGGGGGTGGGGCTGCGTGCGTGCGTGTGTGTGCAGGGGGCGGGGGGCGCTTGTTAATTTTTTTTTATTAAATTTTGATTGGTTTATTAGATATTTTCCTCATTTGCAAGTAGTGTCCCTTGTAAACGAATTGATTGATTATTAATTTTTTTAGTAAATTAATATATGAAAGTAGGATTGCCCCTCATTGTAAATTAGTTAGCTAATAATTGTATACTTTAATCGTTAGTTTAATTGATGAAAATAATTAATTGAGTAGATGAATTAAAAGGAGTACGGGATACACATTTGTTGTTGACATTGCAGTTGGATTATAGTGAATTGATGTTGGGTTGGTTAATTTTAAAAGTGGCATGACCACTATATTATTGTCCTTATGGGGGTGAGATTTTTCAATTTTTTTTTAAAATTACTTTGTATAACGAACAATATATATATAGTATGATAATTAAATGAAACATACTTGAAATTACATATAGTGCGCATAGATACTAGCCTTCTAGTTCTTATGCGTACGCATTCAATAGCCCTTAGACCCGTTCGAGAGTCATTACCCCTGTAATGAGATCTCTCGAATTGTCCCGTTTGGACATTTTGGGACTGCATAATTTCTGTATAATAATATTTTTAGTGGCTTAAAGTTGTTACTTTTGGAGGAAGTTTTGCAGTTGTATCCTAATGTTCTCTGGGTACATACTAGATTGACAAGTGTAACTGTTATTTCAATTGATCAATTGAAATAACACTCACGCTTGTCAATCTACGTCGTGTACTAGGGGTGGAAGCGGTACGGGTTTTTACCGTACCGTACCGTTTTGGTCCGAAAAAAAATGGTTTTGATTTCATATATTAAAATACCAGAACCCAGTCTTACCGAAACCGAAATTACCGCAAAAAAGTTGGTTGGTTTTGGTTTTAATATTTAAAAAACCGATTTACCGAAATTACCGTACCGAATTTTATGAAACCAGAAAAAACCGTACCGAAATTACCATACCGTACCGAATTTACCGAAATCAGAAAAAATCGTACCAAAATTACCGTTCCGTACCAAATTTACCAAAACCGTACCGAATTTACCAAAACCAGAAAAAAGTTGATTTTGGTTTTGGTTTTAATATTTTAAAAAGTTGGTTGGTTTTGTTTTTGGTTTTTGGTGACTTTTAGTGTTGTTTACCGAAACATAAAAACCGAAACCGGAAACTAGAAAAAACCAAAATTTACCGAAACCAGAAAAAACCAGAAGAAACCAAAATTTATCGAAACCAGAAAAAAACCGAAATTACCGAAAAAACCGAAATACCAGCCGGTTTGGTTTTGGTATTGATTTTGGTGTACCGGGTGGTAAACTGGTACGGTTTGGTTTTACCATCTAGAGTTTGGTTTTGGTATTGGTATCTACTATTTACCGACCAAACTGTACCGCTTACACCCCTATCGTGTACTTAGAGAACTACGTGGATATGTTGCCGAATTTTTCTCAAATCGTAACAATGTGCATGAGCTATTAAGTATATTATAGAAAAATGCGGTCTTGAATGAGATAGAACCACTCACCCTTTAGAGGAGATGGGGGAAATAGAAATTTCTATTATAAATTGAATTTGAATTTGAAATTTAAAAATTGAATATAAATAAGACATAATTAAATGAAACATACTATAAATCTAAGTTTTGTTTATACTAATCCATGAATATACGCTTCTTACCTTTAATAGGTGATTAGTTGTAGTAGCTGTTATGGGATATTCGAAATACAAAGAGTGGATGGGTGAGACAAATAGAATGGGGGATGTGTAGTGTACGTGTGTGTGGGCAGTAGGGGTGGGGGTGGGGATGTTTAATAGTAACAATTCAGTTTTATTTGTAGTAATTGTACATATTTGTAGTAACAATTCATTTTGATTTTTACATATTTGCTTTCACTCTCTCTCTCTACTTTCAAGTTGGTTTCTCTCTCTCTCTCTCTCTATCTCTCTCTTCCATTTCTAATTCATTTTGATTTGTACTAATAACATTTTGTTACAGCAAATGTCTCCTTCAGGTATTAAGGAGAGGATGATGATGTTGGTTATGATGATGTCATCTGGGCTCGGTGGTAGCGGAGGCGACGAGGGCTCCTCGGCCCCTAGGCTCCCCAAATATGGCAAATTGGGGATGGCCATCGAGAACAAGTCGGGGCTATTAGTGAGATCCCTCAAGATGGTAAAGACGATCATCGGTCAGGGGTACATTAGTTGGAAGGAGGTGCCATATGAGCTCAAGTTAGCTGTTTGGGTGGCACTACAGGTAATGTATTTATATTTATATGAATATGAATATTTCAATTTCAATTTCGATTTCGATTTCGATTTCGATTTCGATTTCAATTTCAATTTCATTTTATATTTATATTTATATTTATTCGCAACTAACATTGTATTTGTTGGACAGGAACAATTCAGTCTGTATCCAAAGATACGCACTTCCGTCTTGGAGCAGTTGAAGGAGCAACACAAGACGTGAAAAAAAATATGCGGACCCGGTACTTTGGGAAGACATGAGAGTCCGTTATCCGAATGCGTGAATCTGTCCCACCGAAGGAGCCGGTCTCATTGGCACAATGGCAAAAGTTCATTGACAATGATATCGGGGAGCGACAATTGACATCTCGCCAATCGGGGAGGAAAAATCTGGCAAAAAAGACGGACGTGCACTACTCCGGCCGGACGTCTTACGCCGAGGTGGAGCCTAGGATGATGGTAAGATTTAATTTTTCTATAACTATATAAATATATTATTCTACACTATTTTACTTTGTGGGGCTGATACTAATTTTACTTTATTTTATTTCAAGGGACAGGGAGTGGCCCTGGAGGTAGGCCACATAGGCTCGATACTTATGTGGCTCTTCGGACGAAGAAGGGGAAGGATAAGGAGGTGTCCCCGAGCGTCGCGGCCATGATTGTAAGTAATCCGACAGTTTACTTTTTATTAATTACGTTATAATTTTTTAATTTACTTATTTTACTAATCATGTGTTTTTTGTCATTTCAGGCAAAGCTTAAGGAAGTGCATGAGTTGCAGTCTGATGCCGACAAGGCATCTTTGTCCACTGACGCACTCAGCCAAGTGTTTGGCCATGATCGCAAGGGGAGGACAAGGGGGTGAGCTTGTGGGTGGCCAAATCTAGGATCATCGGATTGGAGACAAGCGACACCGGGTTGGCTCGAATGGTGGACTCGCATGACACGAAGTTGTCCTATTTGGAGGCGACGGTCCAAGATATGTTCTCATTCATGAAGCGTTTATTGGGAGGAAATCATAAGGGAAAGGTAAGGAGAAGGAGAAGGTGGTGGAGGATGAGGTGCAAGAGGACGAGGTGCAGGAGGACGAGGATGTGGACCTCGCTGCTTCATCGTCGACACGTGCAAACTTTGATGATCCACTTCCCTATTTGGATCCCTTCGACCGAATGATGTCAACATTTGATTGGCCGAGCGTGTTTATACTGGACATATTTGATGGCCAGCGGATAGGGTGAGGTTGAGGGACTCGAATATCGTCCAGGGTGCACTAGTTCATGGACGTGAGCTTCAAGACATCGAGTCCAAAGTTCTCGTCACGCATGTGATACCCGGGAAGGAGAACTCCCCATTGTGGTTACGCAAACCATTCGGCACGATGTATATTAGTGGGTGTGACAATTCGTATATCATGTGGCCTAATCACCTCCTCAGGGTTAACCTTACCCAAGACATGTAGTGACATTATTTTAATTGAATTGTTTTTAAGTTGCTTCATTTGAATTATATTTGGATTATATCATGATGCATATTGTATCTATTTTGAATGTATATTTGCATTATCTCTATTTTATTTGGATATATGATGCTTGAACAGGTACAATGTTGCTATAACAGGTACAAATATACTGCTGGACAGTGGCAGTGGCCAAACAGCCCAGCAGATTTTTTTTCAATTCTGTCAAGAATTATCACGATCATTGACCGTGACAAGTCCGTGACAAAGAAACTTGTCACGATCGATGACCGTGATAATTTTTTATTAAATTTCACGGGTTTGTCACGGTTCTTAATCGTAACAAACTCGTCAAGGACCGTGACATGACCCTGACAATTCTAATGAACTTGTCACGGTCAATGACCGTGACAAGTCATTGGCAAAAAAAGTTATCACCCCAGGAATTGTCACGATCATTGACCTTAGCAAGTTGAACTTGTCAAAGTCAATGACCGTGACAATTCGGCAGATTTGGTGTAGTGCCTATTAGTCTGTGTAATGTAATCAACAAGTTGATTTCATCCATTTTATTTGCGTGGATATGGTCCGTTCTTCAGTATCCAGTATCTCCTTATCAAACTGCATTTGTGAAAAAGAAACATATCCAGGATAACATCCTAATTACACATGAAATGTTGCACTCAATGCATAAATCCAAATAAAAAAAAGGGTAGTCGTACAATTAAACTTGATTTATCCAAAGCTTACGAACAGATAGAATAGCCCTTTATTTGTTGGGTGCTACATCAACGTGGATTCCCTGAACAGTGGATCCATTACATTATGACATGTTTTTCATCCGCATCGTTTCATACATTCATTAACGAACAAGTTGGGGATCGATTTCAGCCTTCTCGAGGTCTCAAACAAGGAGATTCGCTTTCTCCAACTTTAATTATTTTAGCCCTTGATGTTTTGTTGAGAAAGGTTGAGCATGAGTGTAGATTGAATAACATAAAGGCACTTCAACCATCGCCTAAAGGTCCTTTAATTCCTAGACTGGCTTTTGCAGATGACTGTATTTTCTTCCTTTAACTTAATCCTCGTACAGTTGCGCATTTTCAAACGGTGTTGTCTAAGTTTGCGATCGTGTCAGGTCAAA
Organism: Sambucus nigra; assembly: GCA_949130495.1. Taxonomy (NCBI): domain Eukaryota; kingdom Viridiplantae; phylum Streptophyta; class Magnoliopsida; order Dipsacales; family Adoxaceae; genus Sambucus; species Sambucus nigra. Next base: position 189,996,335 of record OX422213.1, read on the forward strand.
CAATTAATTGAGATAAATCAATGGTTACATTTGGACCGTTAACCCCGTATGCGATTATGCGTCATACTCAAGCCATTTTCGGATTCCATAGGCAGCATGAATCAAAAAAATATTTGGGTCTGTTGCTCATTACGGGTTGAGTCACTCGTCGGTTGTCTATTGACTTGACTGAAGCCCTGGAGAATCGCCTCCATGCATGGTATTCTCATTTTTTGTCCAATGTGGGTTGGGTGACTCTAATCAATGAAGTGTGTATGTTTCTGTCATCATATACCATATCTACATACCCATTCCCTTTGCATCTTATTAAAACATTCACCAAAAATATCAAAGCATTCTTCTGGAATGCGTCTAAACTTTCTAATAAAAACCCGATTGTTCTTAATCAACTACTAGTCTACCTAAATGATATTGCGGACTAGGAATAAAAAACCTTAATACACTAAATACATGGTACATACTCAAACTCCTTTGGAATCATTTTTTAGAACCGAAAAATTTCTGGTCCTAAATGCTTAAACAAATTATTTTCCAAATACGCCCTTGTTGTTGGCTCCTCGCCATACCAGGGCTTCTTGGTTTTGGACCAAAATTTTAAAGCTTATTCCTTTATTCAATCAGGGTATCAAATGGTGTATAGGGACCGGTGATGTCTCTTTTAGCGATCATATTTAGGTTCTTCACAAACCCTCGAGTCAGCGATTACCACATCTCTCTCCTTTTATTGATGTGCTACTACACTCCTTTTTCCAACACTCTCAGAGTAATTTTCCAATGCTTGCTCAATGGTTGCCCACGGATTTGTTGCCATATATTCAGTCTGTTTATATTGCCCCTAATGCTGGCCCGGATAAATCGTACTGGTGGTCAGGTAATAATGGATCATTTATGATCAAAGATATGTATCATGGGCTAAATGTGATTGAATGTCAGTAGAAAACGCCAGCGCTACCGTGGCAGAGGTTGTGGCGCTGTGTACTTTTACCAAAACTTAAAATTTTCCTTTTATCTCTCTTATAACAGGCACTGTCTATAGCGGACCGACTGTTTTACTACCATAAAACCTCGTCCCCATTGTTCTCATTATGCGAATTGGAAGATCATAATTACTATATTTACACTGAGTGTCGTGCTTTCTTCCAAGTTCGCGGACCACGAGACCTAATGGATATTTCGACAATTTCCATTTTTCGACACTTGTTTGCCTTGCGTGAGGCCTCTCAACATACGTACTTTTCTCTCAGACCGTTGTTTTCCCTTTATGATCTTTGGCTTGCACAGAATGAGGTTATTTTTTTGCTATACATCGATTCTCAAATAAAATGTCACACGTTCTCTTTCTGACTAAATCCTCCTTTTCATGGGAGTGTACCATCCTCCACAAAGCCCCCTACCAAATCCAGTTAAGATATTCCAGATTTCCTGGTCCCAGCCACTGTCTCCGTTTTTCAAATGTAATACGGATGGTGCGAAGTCTCATCTTTCGAGACAAGCGTCTATTAGCGGAATTATTCAAAATTTCCTAGGGGACTTCCTTTGTGCATTTTCCAAGAATATTGGATATACGTCATTAGTATTAGCTGAAATTTAGGCCATAAAACTGGTTTAGATCTGGCTTCTCATATGGCCATTAAATGTATTGAAATTGAAACATAGTGTCAAATTATATTTCATATGATCTCTAAGAACGCAACCCAGCATCCAGCCCACAGGTTTTTTATCCAGGCCATCCATGATGGATTGCAGCATTTCCATCATGTGAGTCTTTGCACTACACCAAAATGGTCAAATTGTCACCTTTCAGCCAACAAACACGCATTTTTTATCACGGTCATTAATAGTGACAAGACCGTGACAAAGTATTGTCACGGTCATAGATCGTGACATGACCGTGACAAATATTCTTGTCACGGTCCATAACCGTGACAATACTTAAAATAATTGTCACGGTCAAGGACCTTGACACGACTGTGACAATGTCACCAGTAAAATAAGCCCTCGGCTTTTTTTTCCACCGTTTTTTGGTTTTTCCTCTCTCTCTCTCTCTCTCTCTAAGCGATTTCAGCTCTCTCTCTCTCTCTCTCTCTCTCTCTAAGGTATGTTTTTTTCCTCTCTTTCTCTTTCATTTCTATATGTGTCTGTATGTGTGTATATATATGTGTGTATATGTGTGTGTGTATATATGTGTGGGGGGGGGGGGGGGGGGAGCAGGGGGTGAGGGGGTTGTGTGTGTACGTGTGTGTGTGTGCAGGTATGGTGGAGGTGGGGGGCGGGGGGTGGGGTGGGGTGGGGGGAGGGGGGCAGGGGGTGGGGTGGGGTGGGGTGTGTGCAGGTGTGTGTAGTGGGGGCAGGGGGTGGGGTGGGGGTGGTGGGGGTGTGGTGGGGGTATGTGTGTGTGTGGTGGGGCAATCTAAATAATTGTATAGCTTTAATTAATAAATTGTATAGTTTTAGATGAAAGTAAATTAATAATTAGTGCCCATTTCATATGAAAGTAGGATTGCCCCTTATTGTAAATTAGTAAATTAATAATTGTATACTTTAATTGTTAGTTTAATTGATGAAATGAATTAATTGAGTCGATGAATTAGAAGGAGTACGGGATACACATTTGTTGTTGACATTGTTGTTGGATTATTTTGTTTAGTAAATGTTGGGTTGGTTAGTTTTAAAAGTGGTCTGACCACTGGATTATTTTCCATATGGGGGTGGGATTTTTCAATTTTTTTTGGAAATTACTTTGTATATCAAACAATATATATATATATATATAGTATGTGCGTGTGTGTGTGGCGGGGGGCAGGGGTGGGGTGTGTGTGTGGTGGGGCAATCTAAACAATTGTATAGCTTTAATTAATAAACTGTATAGCTGTAATTGTAATTTTAATTGTATAGTTTTAAATGAAAGTAAATTCATAATTAGTACCCATTTCATATGAAAGTAGGATTGCCCCTCATTGTAAATTAGTTAGTTAATAATTGTATACTTTATTTGTTAGTTTAATTGATGAAATGAATTAATTGAGTAGATGAATTAGAAGGAGTACGGGATACACATTTGTTGTTGACATTGTTGTTGGATTATTTTGTTTAGTAAATGTTGGGTTGGTTAGTTTTAAAAGTGGCCTAACCACTGGATTATTGTCCAGATGGGGGTGGAATTTTTCAACTTTTTTTTAAAATTACTTTGTATATCGAACAATATATATATAGTATGTGCGTGTGTGCGTGGCGGGGGGAGGGGGGCAGGGGGTGGGGTGGTGGGAGTGGGGGTGTGTGTGTGTGGTGGGGCAATCTAAACAATTGTATAGTTTTAATTAATAAATTGTCTAGATGTAATTGTAATTTTAATTGTATAGTTTTAGATAAAAGTAAATTAATAATTAGTGCCCATTTCATATGAAAGTAGGATTGCCCCTCATTGTAAATTAGTAAATTAATAATTGTATACTTTAATTGTTAGTTTAATTGATGAAATGAATTAATTGAGTAGATGAATTAGAAGGAGTACGGGATACACATTTGTTGTTGACATTACTGTTGGATTATTTGGTTTAGTAAATGTTGGGTTGGTTAGTTTTAAAAGTGGCCTGACCACTGGATTATTGTCCATATGGGGGTGGGATTTTTCAACTTTTTTTGAAAATTACTTTGTATATCGAACAATATATATATAGTATGTGTGTGTGCGTGTGTGTGTGGCGGGGGAGGGGGCAGGGGGTGGGGTGGGGGTGGGGGTGGTGGTGTGTGTGTGTGTGTGTGGTGGGGCAATCTTAACAATTGTATAGCGTTAATTAATAAATTGTATAGCTTTAATTGTAATTTTAATTGTGATGGGGGTGTGGGGGGGGTGCGTGTACGTGTGCGTGTGTGTGGTGGGGAGGGGGTGTATGATAGTAAATTAATAATTAATGCTCATTTTTATTTGTAGTAATTGTACATATTTACATGTCTTCTTCTAATTTTTTTTTATCTGTACTAATAATATTTTTTTACAGCAAATGTCTCCTTCAGGTATTAAGGCGAGGATGATGATGTTGGTTATGATGATGTCGTCTGGGCTCGGTGGTAGCGGAGGCAACGGGGACTCCTCGACCCCTAGGCTCCCCAAATATGGCAAATTTTGGATTACCATCGAGAACAAGTCGGAGCTATTAGCGAGATCCCTCGAGCTACTAAAGACGGTCATCGACCCGGGGTTTATGAGTTGGAAGGAGGCGCCATATGAGCTCAAGTTAGTTGTTTAGGCGGCACTACAGGTAATATATTTATATGAATATGAATATTTCAATTTTAATTTCGATTTCAATTTCATTTAATATTTATATTTATATTTATTCGCAATTAACATTGTATTTGTTGGACAGGAACAATTCAACTTGGATCCAAAGCTACGCGATTCCGTCTTGGAGCAGTTGAGGGAGCAACACAAGACGTGGAAGAAAAATATGCAGACACGGTACTTTGGAAAAATACGAGAGTTCATTATCCAATGGCGTGAATCCGTCCCGCCGAAGGAGCCAATCTCATTGGCACAATGGCAAAAGTTCATTGACAATGAGATCGGGGAGCGACAATTGGCATCTGGCCAATCAGGGAGGAAAAACCGGGCAAAAAAGACGGACGTGCACTACTCCGGCCGGACGTCTTACGCCGAGGTGGAGCATAGGATTAAGGTAAGATTTAATTTTTTTATAACTACAGAAATATATTATTGTGCATTATTTTACTTTGCGGGGCCGATACTAATTTTACTTTATTTTATTTCAGGGGGTAGGGAGTGGCCCTGGGGGTAAGCCACATAGGCTCGATACTTATGTGGCTCTTCGGACGAAGAAAGGGAAGGACAAGGAGGTGTCCCCGAGCATCGCGGCCACGATTATAAGTAATCCGATTGTTTACTTTTTGTTAATTACGTTATAATTTTTTAGTTTACTTATTTTACTAATCATGTGCTTTTTATCGTTTCAGGCAAAGCTTAAGTAAGTACATGAGTCGCAGTCTGATGCCGACAAGGCATCTTTGTCCACAGACACACTCAGCCAAGTGCTTGGATCTGATCGCAAGGGGAGGACAAGGGGGGTGAGCTCGCGGGTGGCCAAATCTAGGATCATCGGATTGGAGACGAGCGACACCGGGTTGGCTCTAACGGCGGAATCACATGACACGAAGTTGTCCCGTTTGGAGGCGACGGTCCAAGATACGTACTCATTCATGAAGCGTACGTTGGGCGGAGACCGTAAGGGGAAAGGGAAGGAGAAGGCAGTGGAGAAGGAAGTGAGGGAGGACGAGGCGCAGGATGACGAGGATGTGGACCTCGCTGCTCATCACCGACACGTGCGTACTTCGATGATCCACTTTCCTATTTGGCGCCCAGCAACAGACCGATGTCGACACTGGGTTGGCCGAGCGTGTTCATATTGGACATATTTGATGGCCAGCGGATAGGGCGGGGGTTGAGGGACCCCAATATCGTCCAGGGTGGAATAGTTCATGGACGTGATCTTCAAGAGATCGAGTCCAAAGTACTCGTCATGCATGTGATACCCGGGAAGGAGAACTCCCTATTGTGGTTGCGCGAACAATGTGACACGATGTATATTAGTGGGTGTGTCAATTCGTGTATCGTGTGGCCTACTCACCTCCTCACATTTACCCCAGACATGTAATGACATTATTTTTAAGTTGGTACATTTGAATTATATTATGGATTATATCGTCATGTATATTGTTTCTTTTTTGAATATATATTTGCATTATCTTTAGTTTATTTGGATATATGATGTTTCTATAACAGGTACAAATATACTGCTGGGCAGTGGCAGTGGCCATACTGCCCAGCAGATTTTTTTTAAATTCTGTCCAAAATTGTCACGGTCATTGACCATAACATTTTTTTTAAAAAGGGTCAAGAATTTGTCACGGTTATTAACCGTGACTAAACATGTCACGGTCATGGCCCGTGACACAACCGTGAAAATTCTAACAAACTTGTCACGGTCAATGACTGTGACACGTCCGTGACAAAAAAAGTTATCTCGCCCCGAATTGTCACGGTCATTGACCTTGACAAGTTGAACTTGTCAAGGTCAATGACCGTGACAATTAGGCAGATTTGGTGTAGTGTTGTGTTGTTTTCGAGAAGCTAATAAGAGTGTTGATGTCCTTGCTGCTTTTTCAGTGTCAGCTTTGTTTTTTTCCAAATTGTTTTTTTTTCCTAGGTTTTTATTGCTTTTTCTGTCGAGTGATCTATGTAATAGGTCTCAGTCCTAGTCATTAGCAAGGGACATCACTTGTAAAATACATATGTTTTGAATAAAGATTCCCTTTTGATGTAAAAAAAACTTCATTTTCAAACTTTTTGTATAATTTTCATTGAATTTATAGAGCAATAACTTGCTAGTGGACAAAAATAATACATTCTACAAGTTTAATAGGCTCTTTCGGTTAGGCTCAATAATTTTGTTTTCTGGTATCATGCAATTTAATTGATTTCATTCTCAATTATTTTAATTTATATCTTGTTTTTAAAATTCTTATTTAACACTTTTACGTTAACTTACCATTAGTCTTATTAGTATCACTAATTCTTAAACTCATAACTTAACAGAGGCATTTGAGCAGTTCACAATTGATTGATATTTTGGTTTGGACTTGTATTATTTCATCGGAAAGTAAATTTATTATCTGACACGCTAGAGAATTACGAAACTAACCATAAGTCACCCAAAAACCATAAATATTTTTTTGCACGTAGCTTTTGTCAATATGATAATATAGAGTCTAGGAACATGAGAATGGTGGAATATTCTTAAACGTGTTACAACAATCAATCAATTTATTAGTTAAATGTTAATCAACAATAGGATTTGGAAGGAGAGCCTGAGAATTTTAAAAACAAGACAGCCTATATGTGTTAATTAGCCCAGAATTGGATAGTCAATTGTTGAACCTTATGAAAGGATTGATACCAGATTTAGTTAATAAAAGCATTGACACTAACACCAGTGTTTGACCACATAGGAAACCTTGTTCAAATTCTTAATAATATAGTTGCATTATATCACCTATTAAAAGAACATTCCACTAAATGATTAATAATCCAATGGTTGTCCCACAATCAATGTGCGAACAGTGAAGGTACAGACGCAACGAGCGAACAAATTTATTCGCTGACACGAGTGGATCGTTCGTTGTATCGAATGACCAGCGAAGAAAGTAGCGAGGAACAGGTGAAAGTATGGGGGAACTTTAGGTAGCACCTCGACTAGCGATGATATATCTTCGCGTCGGCATAGATGTACTTCACTGCAATGAGGCTCCAGTGAAGAGAGCGAGACTAAGGCTATTAGGGCACAAACAAGCCATTATGGATTCAACCATTACATAATCATTCATGTGATATACTTATGCAAACCAATGCACACACAAACAAATATTTAATTTAAATGTGACAAAGTGTTTATAAAGTTTTTAAAAAGTTCAATTACCTCAACCAAGTGGATACATCGATATGTTCTCATATTGATATCGGGATGAAAAATCGAAGCAATTCCGAAGCAATTGTATCATAGTTGTGATATGATGTAACAACCTCATGGACTAAGAAAAGATTCAAAATATACTTTGTGCATGAAATATTACAATCAAATTATGTGTATGCCACATGAATATGCAAATACTCTTACTTTTTGTCTCTCTTGTTTCTCTTTATTTCAGTTAATATTGTAGCTTATTCATCTCTTAATTTTTTTTATAATTAGTAAATTGATCATCTGTAATTAAAATCGGGGCACTAAACAAATTTCTAACATCAACACCAAGTAAGTGTTAACCTACCAATCGGTAGGTCCAAGGCATGTCGATAGGTAGGGGCCTATCATTTCCCAAGTGAAGTTTGTTTTTTATATAATCTCACCAATCTGGCAACCGATTCACACACAGCTTACGCCGTTGAAAATATAATTTAGAGACCTAGAATTTGGACGTACGGTGAGCCTCCGAATATTGAGATTTTCGCGGGTGAAAATGATTCGGGCGTCGAGTAAAAACCGAGGGAAAGTAGTCTTCTAAATAAGATATTGCATCATTTAATTGGGGGAAGAGTCAAGCTCTCTAGTGAGCTTATTGGGAGTAAGGGGTGAAGATTGGGTTGTCCACTCCAAAAAAATATTTATTATTCTTTATGCCATATCACTAAAACACAACATTCAAAATTCATGCTCTGGGTCCCTCCAATCCAGTCGATGTCAAAAGGACCTATTTTGGGATCTTTTGCAACGAAAGCCTATCATCGAATTCTTCAAACTTGAGGCATGTCAAGAAAATTAACTTTGAGGAAGACACAAATACAAAACAATTATTATTTCATTGCTCATATATATGCAAATACCCACGTTGAGTTACCATTAACTTGATTCTGTTATAAGAAACAAGTTTCTTATGAGGCATCGTCTCCAGTTAATACGAAAATTATTCTCGTTCGTAAGATGTCTTGAATTTTGAGGTGCGCCTTTCTCACTTCTCTGTCTCCAAAATTTATTTACTGAGGTCGTAAAAGCCTTATATCCATCATATCCTAAATCCTTTTGAACACAAATCGCAAAGCTCCTATCTTAAACATTTATTGAATAATGTACAAGGATTCGTATGGCTAAACGCATCCCAACGAATATAGGTGGACACCAAAGTAAGGCATGTTTATTTTTCGAAGTTCCCAACATTTATTAGTGGCGTGAAACTTTGATTTAAGGCATTTATGGAACCATGGTTATTCCCCCACTGATTTCCACAAGATTTTGTTATAAGATTCCATGGTTCTTATTTATGCATACACGCTGCAATCACCATGGAATTTTAGTAATTCAACTGGCTAAATCTAAAATTAAGATTAATTCCATTTAAATTCATTTAAGGCGAAAATTATTGAGATTGACATTCTTGAATTGAAATTTGAAATTAATAAAGTTGATTTGATAAAATAAACGACCAAATTTGTCACTTATATAATAAAGGATTTTTTTACTGAACCCTCAGTTTATAATACTGTAACATAACCCCCAGTTTCATAATCTCTTAGATATAACCCCCAAACTTTTAACACCATTAGAAATCTGTTTAAAAAGTTGTGTTTCATAATTAGACTAAACCCCAACTCAATTTTTTAACCAAAATACCCCCAATTTATCTTTTTTCCCAAATTAAAACCCTAACTTCTTATCCAACACTAAACCCACCAACACTTCCTCCACTATAGCCGATGTGTTATATCAAACAACAATATATCAATTATATGATGCAGTCACACAATCACATTACGAACCAAAAATAAGAGACCCATTAACTAACCAAAATAGAAATTTTCATTTTAGTTAAATGAAATACGTAATAAGATGAAATTGCCACAGATGGGCTAAGTTCTTCATCAAACTGATTAGAATCGTAACGGCCAACCATTGGATAGAAATATAAATTAAGATGCTTGGTACACTAGAAATTTACAAAGTTACATATATGAGAATTGGGAAAGTGGGAAGAATGGGCATGCAAATGTAGGTATAAAATTATATTTTGGTTGAAGGAAAGGTGATAGGTTGGGAAATGGTTTGAATTGGACAATGGAAGAAATTGAATGTAACAAATAGTGGAAGGGGAAAAACTAAGAAAACAGTTAGCAGATGAGATAAGACTCACATCAGAAGTCGGTGGAGTGAAGGTGGTGGATTTTTGGGTGATTGTGATGGGGGGTGGAGGTGAGCAATATGATGGTCTTGAGGGAGGAGTTGATGGTGACTGTGATGGAGGTGGAGGTGGAGGTGGAGGATGAGAAGATGGTGGTGGAAGAGGTGTTGTTAGGTTTAATGTTGGATGAGAAGTTAGAGTTTTGATTTGGAGAAGATGAAATTAGTGAAATTAGTGTATTTTTGTCAAAAATTTGAGTTGGGGGTTGAGTCTAATTATGAAACACGAATTTTTTAACAGATCTCTAATGGTTTTAAAATTTTGGAAATATTTTTAAGAGATTAAAAAACTGGGGATTATTTTTAAGAAATTAAGAAACTGGGGGTTATGTCAATTACAGTATTATAAACTGGTGGTTATATAAAAGAAACATACAATAAATGTACTAAATTGGGGGTTATGTCAAATATTAATCGACTAAAATTTTGGAGTCTTGGCGTTGCGACGACGTTGAGAACATGCTGGGTCAAGTCTGACTCATTCAAAGCACGTTTAAAGTTTGAGATATGAATTTTCGAAAGGATCCAGATAATTCCACCAGAAAAATATTTCCAAAATACCACAAAAAAATTAAATACACACTTTACTAACAACACCCAAAATTGTTGTACCTTTTATTTAATCAAAATGTCTAAAATACACGTAAATAACCAAAAAACAACACACACGGTTAACCAAACCCAAACTCTTCACATTCCAAACTTTACTCCCACCGAAACTTTCATACCACGGTTAAATCTAGCCATTTTTCACCCTCTTTATTTATGCAAAAAACTTGGTTTTTATTATTTCTTTGTGTTGTATTGTTGTAGTGTTGTTTTGATACAGAAAATGTAGTTAAAATATGCTACATTGCCATGGGTGAAGGAAAAAAAGTTGATGTTGAAGCTTCCCAAAAGTTGGACATCCACTTCTCCTTGGATGATTTTGATGTATTAAAACACCTTTGCATACTTCATAATGTCTAAAACTACCTAAAAACTAAGAAACTAGTAAAAAAAAAAACTGGATATATTATACCTACGACGGCCCATCAACATAGGTGATAGCATATTTCGGTGACATCTCACCGTAGACTGGACATTTACGATTTTCTTTAACCATGGTTATTCATGTTCAGTTTCTACCCACCATACTCAATGCCAAATCCTTTTTCATTTTTACCTTGGCCGTTGTTGTCAACTTCTCATACCAAATGTATTCTCAATTGTGATTGTATTTTCAAACGATAACTAGGTCCTAGATGATTCATTTTGGCAAGATATAGATGATGTTGTCGTACCGAGTGTTTTAACTAAATATGCTTCACCCAAGAAATCGAACATCAGTGAACAAGGCACGACCGAGCAATCAAAGGCATCAACATTCGAAAAATCTAACATCGGTGAACAAGGCACGATTGAGGAACTAACGGCATCAAGACCCGATAAATCAAACACGGGTGAATGTTTGCACGATTTTTTTCCAGACTTGACGCTGTCTATCGTAATAAACAATCATTTTCCTTAATTCCTCTAAGTGTCTGATATAATTGGATTACCATTATATTTGATTGTATACTTTGATAGAATATGAGAGTAGATGAAGGCTTAGATTTTAATGCAATAGTCAATTTTACTATTGACGAGGCATGTGTAATTTTCTTATATGTGACATTTGTTTATATGTAATTTCAATTAATAATCTATGTTATACTTGTACATATATAGTTGTAATTTTCATATATGTGTAATTTCAATTAATAATGCACATTATACTTGTACAGATATTTGATGACCGTGATAAAAAGATTGATTGGTGTCAACAAATTGGTCGCAAACTTCATGCCATTGTCATCATCTTAAAATCTGGCAAGGCAATTTAGTTAGAAAGGTAAGGGTGATATTGGGTTGTAAGCGCAGTGAGCTTCACATAGATATAAGAGAGATGAGTGGGTGGACAAAAAGAAGAAGAGAAGTTTTGGTACTCGAAAGTGTGATTATCCCTTTCGATTGAATGGTGTGCCGCGAGAAAATGGCCGATGGGGGGTGGAAGTTGTCTGTGAGCTACACGACCATGAGGTATCCAAAACACTTGTTGGACATCCTTATGTTGTGCGACTGTCCCAAGAAGAGTAAAATATATCAAGCGAGATGATTACCAATGGAGTGGGGCCAAAGGAAGTACTCCACACTTTGAAACAACGGTCGGCATAAAATTGTTTTTCCATTCGAACAATTTATAATGCGAAGCACAAGATAAAAAAAAAATATTGAGATGCAATGGCGCACAGCGATGCAACAACTGATGCATTTACTAACAGAGAAGATCTATGTCCACTGGCATAGAAGAAACGAACAGACCGATGTTGTGGAAGATATGTTTTTCTCACATCCTACATCTTGTTTGTTGGTTAAGTGTTTCCCGACTATATTAGTGATTGATTCCACCTATAAGACCAATCGCTATGATATGCCATTATTCGAGACGATTGGAGTCACATCAATCGAGCAATCATTTTGCATTGCCTTTACATTCTTAAAGAATGAGAAAATATAGAGGGTGCATTTTTGAAACACAACATTAAAGATCAAAAGAACAAGTTGTTTATGCAAGGTTGGGTTGGGGTGGTGGAGTCCGAGACGGCGCATGATTTTGAGAATTTGTGGTCGGTTTTCCGTCAAAATTGGCACAAGTATCCCAACATGATTTTTTACATACATGAGAATTGGTTGTTTCTACGGTATTAATTTGCGCATGCATAGACTAACAAGGCACCTCACCGTGGCAACTGCACAACTAAAAGAGAAGAGGGGGCCCATGCCCAACTGAAAAAACATCTAACAAGTAGCACCAGTTCTTTTGCAACTATGTGAAAGGGAATTAGAATCATATATCTAAAGTTTCAAAAATCGGTGAAAGGGAATTAGCATTGCTTGGCCACCAAGTGGCTCAGATACTAACGGAGTTTCAAAAATCGACGCAAATAACCAAGCACAACCACAACAACTCGTTGTTGCATGATATTCATGGTAGGGCATTGCACTATGCCTTAAACTTGATTGTTAGGGAGATTGATTGCATAAGTTCGGTGTTGAGTGAATCTGTGGCCAACACCCAATATACAGAGATACGATGCTCGCACCAACTCCGTACGATATACGGATTGCCCTGTATACACGAGTTTGGGTATCTTACGGCTAATGCACTGAAGCTTACGGTAGTCATGATATCCAAACTTCAATGCTTAACTTTCATATCATTTAACGTCGGGCCAAAATCTCCTATATAGAAGATAATCACATAGTCTTCATCCTCAACATCTCAAATTCTCATTGGGTGAATTTGAAATGCACCCGCTTTCATCCCATACCACCATTTGCCTCTCACTGGAGACCCAGGGCAACTCAAGATGCTCTTGGATGGGCTCATATGTTCAAGGCTTGTTTGAAGACTTTGCAGAATTTATGCTCGAAAGACATTGCGACAAAAAATGAATCATACTTGATTTCATCAGATGAAGATGAGAACTTAATTGTGCATTGAGGCTTGACTGTGCATTTTGAGAAAATATATAACTTTTTGTAGTTATAGCATTGATTGTAACTTTTGTGGTGAAATATTATATATATCGTTTATGTGTTAATATTATTGGTTATAACATGTGTTAACTTTTTGTGGTGAAATATAAAATACGAAATCTTGTTTATTATATTAATATCATTGCATGTAATCAATTAAATAAAATTATCAATTGTCCCAACATGATGTAAGGAACAAAACTCTTTAGTTTTCAAACACGTCAACCACGGTGGAAACTTACCTGTAAAATACATTACACAGCCATACATAGTCGTAATATAGCTACGAACGGTGGCACAACACCGTGACATAGAAAACAATAGTGACACCACATCGTGAAGAATAATCTCACAGTTCCTTCTGGTCGTGGTATTTAGACAGTGTTGAGGATAAAAATTCTAACCTTAAATCATGTTGTCATCTCACCGTGGTACTCAAACTCACGGTTATCTTATATCGTGAAGGATAACATCACGATTCCTTCTGGTCGTGGTATTTAGACAGTGTTGGAGGTAAAAATTCTAACCTTAAACCACGATGTCATCTCACCGTGGAACTCAAACTCACGATTGGCTTATACCGTGAAGGATGACATCATTGTTCCTTCAAGCTGTGATATTAAGACAGTGTTCAGGATAAAATTTATAACCTTAAACCACGGTGTCATCTCACCTTAGTACTCAAACTCACGATTGGCTTAAATCGTGGTGTTCAAATTCAACAACATAGTGCACACCACATACTTTCACAAACATAACATTATAAGCCCAAATCTAAAATACAACCACTTTGATGCAAATCACATACGATGAAATTCATTAAACAACAACATAGTACATCCAAAACAATAACATTATATCCAAAATTGTTTCAACATACGAAATCAAGAATAAATTGTTTGAAAGACCGTTACAACCACTTTTACTTTCAATAATTGTTTATTTTCTCCTACAACGCTTTTTTTTGTGTGTGGAGGGGGGGGGGGGGGGGGGGGGGCTCTTTGTTGGGGGCCTTTTGGCAGAGCAAGATCATGTCGTACCTTTGTCCTCGGTTCACGACGCTTGGGTGCCTTTCTCTTTTCTTTCGATTCTTGTGCTCCCTTTGCCTCGTGTAGGACATCAACTGCTGCACATGTAGAAAACGTTTAGATGTTTGTACATGGAAAATCACGATTTGATAAAACGTAGTAAGAGAATCTATTACAGTAACTCATAACCTTAGCGAGCAAATGAAGGTGCCGACAAACAAGTACCATGGTTTTTTGTTGCCGTTTTTATTCAAAAATAAAATTGCTTGTCACCTGTTGTTACTCCTCACCATAAGCTACTTGCCATGATTATTCTTCACCGTAGCTACTTCATCACGGCAGGAGGTCACCGAAGATGATTGTCACATTCGATGACGGATCGCTGTATGTTCAACATCCCCAAAAAATTTAAGTTTTTTTGTGATTTACAAGTGTTTTGTTCACATTTTAAGGAATATATTGCACGGTTGCAATAATGTATGATGTAAATACCATTCAAAAGAGTTTGCATTTCAATTTTTATAAATGTTCATGGTAGAGTTTGTATGTTATGATTTCCTAGCATTTTAGTATGTATTTCAGACAAGCATTGTTCAAACAATACACTAATGGGTATTAGAATCATATATTTAAAGTTTTTCGCCCTTCAAGGTAGAAGTAGGCTTTGTTTTTAGTTCGTGGTTAGAGAAAAGTTATAAAGAGAGAGAAAAGTTATAAAGAGAGAGAAAAGAGGAAAAATGATGTTTAAATTTTTATTTATTTATATATGATACCAAGTGATTTGATGTTGAGTTTTTAGGATATTTGAGAGAAATAAGTAGTGCTTAAGTAGTGTTATGAAGAAAGAGGTGTTTAAGATACTTAGTGGATATTTTGCCGACTAGTCTCGTTTATTAAGTATGTAGTTCAATAGGACCTATCATTTTTTTTTACTCCAACAAGTCCCATGGAAAAAAAATGCTCCAATAGGTTCTATTTATAAATATATAATAAATATTCACTACGTATATAAATAGAACCTATTGAAAATAAATATTATGATGAAACCTATTAGGAAATGTCTTGTATAAATAAGACTTAATTGTCAAACTTCATTTTTTTTTTGAGTGAAATTATCAGGACCCTTTCCAAAACTGACATTCTGATTGATAAATTTGTTGAAAAAATTACAAAATCATCATGTCCACATAAAAGACGCACCAAACAAGGCTACTATTATGAACATACAAATCAAAATCATGAAACCAAACTCGCCTCTCTTAGACGAGAACAAAACACAGTAAGAACACCGCTACAACCATTGAGCCACGTAAAGCGTGTCACTGTCAAGTCTCATCTAACTCGATGCAAGATCAATAAAGCGGCTCCAAGGGAGGGGCAACTCTACTAAAAGCACTCCACTATTATACAAATATTATAGCATTGCCGATCCATTAAAGATTTTTAAATCTATTGCTTTAGTTTATAATCCGCTCTCATGTTGGGTCTTTGACAGCCACTGCACAAACGTCATCCTTGCTTATTTCATTATTTTTCAAACTATTTTTGCAAAGGACATATCTGACCATCGTTGTAGCAATAATTTCGGCTATTACAAATACTACCAAGACAGCTCCGATATGATGCTCTCAAAAATGAAAAAGAAAAAAATCAAACCCCAATAGCATACAAAGTCATTTTGCACATGTAGTTTTTTTACTTGTGTATACCATTACCAATGACTCGACCACCGCCATCGTTCGGAGGGGCATTGCTACATACTCGAAATCCACTACCGTCAACAACTTCGAAACTTACAAGTAACTAGGGGTGAGCTCGGTCCGGTCCAATCCGTTTTTTGGCCCTTTTAAGTGTCGGACCGAACTATTCGGTCCTATATTTGAGAAGACTGAATTCGGGCCGATTAAAATGATTTAGTCTATTTATTCGATCTAGGCTATTTTCGGACCGAATCCACATTTACGCTTATTCGGTCTAGCCTAGTTATTTGAGAAGACTGAATTTGAACCGAATCCGCATTTACATTTATTTACTTTTTTTTTCAATCTATATATACCCTTTTTTAAATTTCTATAAAATTTGAAACTTCCAGCACACTCTTATCTCTTAATATTATTTTGTTTGTTTTGTCTTTGCAGTTATAGAATTTTGGGGCTTACTGATCAAAGGGTGTTAATAAAATTTGATGTTTGGAAATGTGTACTTAATGGATTCTTTAAAATGTAAGCTCAGATGCACAAATCTCAACTGCATAGCTACCAAAAAAATAAACCCAAAATAAAAGGGGCCCAAAAAAATGGGGTTGACTCAACAAGATCCATTCCTTGGACATTTCTAACTTCGTGTTGTAGAAACAAAAATCTTGTTCTCATCATCACTTTCACCCATTACATCTTCGTTCATCACAGAACATAAACCAAACTAAACAATCTCACCCAACACCATAGAACCAACAAATCAGAACTAAACTAAAACCAAGAAATCACAAGAACAGTTTTAAAAAAATACCGTAGGATGATGATCCGTCGTCGTTGGCGCCGACAGTCTTGCTGCTGGGGAGTTGAGGTGGGCCGAAATCAACGTCCTGACCATTGTTATGGTGTTGAATTGACACTGTTGAGAGAGAGAGAGAAGAAAGTGAGGAAAAAAGATGAAAGAGAGAGGGCTTTCAATTTGTGGGGCAGTCGTGTGATGTGAGGGAGGGATGGATATTATTTAGGGTTTAGCTATTTACTAAAATAACATACGTGATATATCTACATAAAATTAATATATATTATATAACATTAAAATAAACAGTCCGGTTCAGTCCGAAGACCGAATTTTAAATGAACATTTTAGACCGAACCAAATATATTCGGGTCTCTTAATTTATGACCGAATTAAAAATGATTTATAAAAAAAGCCTATAAATGTGGGTCCGGTTCAATTTAATCGGGTCAATCGGATCGGTCTTTTTTTTGTCCACACCCCTATAAGTAACACTCTAATTCAAAAGTTTGTTTTGTTGAGAATGAACACAATCAAAGATAAAACAATTGCAAGAAATTACACACCAGACAATACTACATTTATGTACTTCAATAGAATTTTTTGTTAAGTCCAGGAAGCTTAACAATTGATAGTTCTCATATGAAAAACTTCCCAAATAAAACTGCTTCTCAACAATATAAAATCTACTAGGGAATCAAGATCTAAGCTAGTGACTATCTCCACAGGCGCAAAAACAAATCTCAATAAGCACATTGGTAAAACATGTTAGGTTGAGATTTACCGGTATATGACATTTTGTGAGGAAGGACATAATTACCTCGTATAACCGTAAAACACGTGTACTAGGGGAGGGGGGGGGGGGGGGGGGGGGGGGGGGGGGGTTGAGCTTCTGAATGTTGAATGCTTAACGTTGAACTCTGAATGCTGAAAAAGTATATTTTTTTATCTTAATGAACCTATGGGTGTATTTTGTTTGTTTAAAGTTATTTGGCTCTGAACGCTCAATACAATTAATTTGATCATTTTGCCATTACTAACAATTTATTAACTTGTTTTATGTTAGTGACCTTTAGCTAAGGGTAAAACTGGAATATAATTTTATTAAAAAAATCAGTATTAAGCATTCAACAAGGGGTGTGCCTCTTAATGCTTAATGCTGAATTTTAACTATATTTCAGTATTAACAGATAAAAATAAGAATAATGATACATACACTTACTCTTAGTACGAATCCAGTACCGAATGTGTTTTAAATGATTGTACCAAAGTGTGGTCCTCATGTAATAAAGCGTGAGTCCCATTATGGTACAATGCACTTAAAGCACAATCGGTACTGGGTTGGTACTAAGTGTTGGTACTTGTAGCATTACCCTAAAAATAAACACCCCTTAATTATAAACATGCCATTAAATTTCATTAAAAAATTCAGCATTAAGCAATCAAGAGGGGACATGCCTCTTAATGCTCGATGCTTAATGCTGAATTTTAACTATTTTTCAGCATTAAGAGATAAAAACAAACATCCCTTAATTATAAACATGACATTTGAATCCCTTTCGTGATACCTAAGTTGACTCTAACAATATAGATGCATTATCGGTCAATAATCATAAAAAACTTAGCATCTAACACAAGTAATTTAAAAATAAAAATACCATTGACACAAATTCACGTATAGATAGATTTATGAATCACGGCTCGAATTGCCCCCATAAACTCATTACCCTCCAACAACTTGAAATCATACTCTCCTTTCATTCAGGTAGACAAGACAGCTACAACAGAACCTCATTTGTCACAAACACGTCCATTACAATGACCAAAGAACTAAAAATACTATAACCAACAAGAAAACACTCACACAACTCATATTTTAGTGAGTGTGAAGTTTTAACCTGGAAAGGGTCAAACTCGCACAACCTTGGCAAATCAATCTGGCCTACATAAAACTGTGCTTGATCTCCATTAACTAAAAGAAGATCTCTCGTTATATAATGACCAATAATCACTCGTGTCT
This sequence comes from Sambucus nigra, assembly GCA_949130495.1. Lineage (NCBI taxonomy): Eukaryota > Viridiplantae > Streptophyta > Magnoliopsida > Dipsacales > Adoxaceae > Sambucus > Sambucus nigra. The sequence goes on from OX422213.1 coordinate 190,015,174, forward strand.
AAAAATCAGCAATTGAAACATGATATTGTGTAATCTGTGTAGTAATAGAAAGCCAGAATGGCATCTGCAAGACATAGTCATTATCTGTCACATTTTGCATATATGCACTTTTGGATGCAATTGTCTCAAACTGCGAATGACAGATATATTTCACGAGAAAACCCGAAAAATTCCAATATTTGCATTTTGCAAATATGTTATGCATAAACGCATATTACCATAATAGAGAAATAGAAAATAAAATAAGGTATCAGAGTAGGAAAAAGACAAGAAAAAAGAAAGATGTAGACTGTTGTTATCCTATGATCAAAATTTATATTGAAGAGAAGAATAAAAAAAATAGCTAAAAAGATGTGAAAGCAATTAATTGGTCCATCAAGAACAATTAATTGCCCAATTTCACTACCCAAAAACAGTTAATCACTTATAAAGCTGCCAAAACCAACCAAATTGAAGAATTAACATCACCGCTCTGCCCCACAAATTATCAAATGTGTGAACAGGTACATGGTAAGGTTCAAAATGGGTGAGCACCAACTTAACAAAAAATAAGACTAGCACAGGTCCGGAATTCAAGCAATTAAGAATTTTCCAGGCCTGAGAGTTCAAGGCATTGCGACTTTTTTAATCTGGGAGTTCAACCATTACAGGATGAAGATACTCGAGGACTCAGAGAATATTCTTGAAAATCCTATTATTTAGTTCATTAAAAATATCATATATATATATATATATATATATATATATATAGAGAGAGAGAGAGAGAGAGAGATGCAGAAGCACGCGGATTTGGAATCAAGAATATAAAGATAGTAATCACTTAGGAATACAAGGGAGGGAGCATTTTATTTATAACATATACCGTCCTAGATAAACAAGGAAATTACAATAGTGAAAGGAAGACAATTATTCTTCCAACCACCTATCCTAATAAAAGCTCTTAATATTACCCAACCACTCCCTAATATCTAGCCTTATCCTTAAATATTCACGAGCTTAGTGCGTCACGCCATTCGTCACGAGAGCAACATGAACCCAAGTCAAGAGGACCTTGCCGGAAGGAACTTCCCATGTTGCTTCTTCAACCTGCGGTGCATCAATTATTAACACCAGCCACTTCTTTCGCTTAGGGCAATCCGAAACTTCACGAACCAAAACACTTCAATCAAAGCATATGAAATTGACTGATGGAGCCTCAATAGCCTTTGGATAAGTGGGTATCGCCATGGTATTACTCTATGAAGCACGGACTCATAATATGCGTTTCGACACGCGATACGCGACATGTGATTCTTCCAAAAACTAGGATACGACACGCTAGAATAAGTATAATATATAATATATATTTAAATATATATATTAATGAAATGAAATATATTTTTCCATAAAATACATTATTAGAGGATTCTTAACATGAAACTAAGAAAATGGATCATACAAAACAAAATTCGAATACACTATAACAGTAAAAATCATAAATAAAACAGAATCACCATCACAAAATTCAAATACATGGTAACGTGTCGGAGCGCGCACATAATACGTGTTCGACACGACACGCGACTCGTGGCTTCCGGGAGAGTGTCCGTGCTTCATAGGTATTACCGCTCCACCTCCTTGGTTAGCTCTTGCAATTCAGAAGTACTCTTTCACGTTACTAGAATATTCAACCTCCCAACTGTTGCTATTCCCCGTAAGTACAACTCGGACTTAATGTGCAATTGCAACCATTGATGTACCGAACAATTTTATGCGCCTCATAATCATTTAAGTTGGAGTGTAAAGAATGTGGAATTGTTCAATGTAGTTGGTAATGGAAGAGAGGTGTTACCAAAAAGATTGCACCCGAATGAACAAATCTCTTTTGTAGGCTTTCAGAACAAAAGTGGTGCAAAGGTACTTCATAATAGCCCATGTAGCAATGGATTTCTTTATGTTCTCAACTCATCATTGACACAACCCATTTCCCCGCACCTTCGTATGCCCGGTTAATTTAGTAGCCAAAAGATGGAAGTACTTAATGCCGATAATTACCCAAATGTCCATAGGAGAAGGGGAACTAACAGAAATGAGCAACAATATATAATCAAGACATCTACTAGCACAGTAGCATGTTCAACTATCCACATAAAATTCAAAACCAATATAAACAATTCAGAATTCCGCTTATATAAATTTTAAGTTCCCAATAATATTAACCAATGTGGCATGCAGTCTTGAATCTCATCTTTAGCAAAATTCCCGAACGAGAAGGGCGAGGGAGCTTGGGTTGTGTTGCACCAAATCTTTGGGTACGATGTCTCGCGTATTTCCAATCAGTTGCGGCTGATATCACCGACCTTTGATCAAAAGGGGGGTATCAAATGGGTGAAATGGGCAGCCTCTTTAGCATGCCCTGTCATGTCGTGGATGCATTATCAGAGACGTCAATCATGGGTTGGGAGGGGGATTTTTCCCATCAATGGGGCACTTACCAGAGGTTTTCTCATCTCAGGCTTGGTGGGTCGTCGCTTTAATGCTGTTTGTGGGAGCGTCAAGAGTGGGGACAGGGACGAGGGTAGGAGGCACATCGTACCTATCAGATTCAGAGTAGCACACACTGCATATAGTGGGGGGAACTCGGTAGTACAGGCTGGTGGCAGACAGAGGTCTCTTTGGTGCCGGGTTTGCTGCAAGAGGATCCGGAGGGTAGTTTAGTCCGTATGCATGAGAGATTCCATCATCAGATCTCATTTGAGCCTCTTCTCAGATTCCGACATCTGACATTGTTTTTGCAAGCAATTTATATCTTTATGGCATTTAACTTACCCTACCAAGAGCAATCCCCACTCTGAAATCCCTTGACGTCAATTGACAAAATGTGTAAACAAAAGGAATCAAATCTAGAATCAAGAATATGTTGAGACTAATTAATGAGGAAAACAATGGAGATGGTACTTTATTTATAGAGGACATATACCAAATAGTCCCTCAAACATTTTTTAATACACGTTTATTCCAAGTCTTTTTATTGTGTTCCAAAAAGTCCCTCAACACATAAAAACACTCGAAAAAAAGGAGCTCCGGGTGAGGGTCACCGAAGCTCCGGCAGTGAGGGAGTGGGGTGGAGCAGGAGAGCCGCTAGCACGGACTTTTAAAAATAAGAGAATATTGGTTAAATGGGCGTTTAGAGACTTTTTGGAACAAAATAAAAAGACTTTGACTAAATGTGTATTAAAAAATGTTTGAGGGATTTTTTGGTAATTGATCCTATCTATAGCTACCTAAAAGTCTTAGGTAAACATGGAAATAATAATTATAGAAGGACGAGAATTATTCTTCAAACCGCCTATCCTAATAAATGATATATACCAAAACCCAATTATACTATTTCTCTACCACCCTCTAATCTCTAACCTTATCCTTAATCATCAATATAAATGGCCCTGCCTTCGGGAATTAGTGGCCGTGTGGGGGTGGGGGGCATAGTTGTCAAAATCGTCCAATCCGCAGTCGGATCGTCCGATTCGATTCGATTTCCATATAACCCAAATTGAATCAGGGCCAGAATAGTAAAGAGTAAGAAAATCGGTGTGACTTGTGCGATCGTGAATCGGAACCGATTCACGATTCGGATACGGTTCAAGAAAAATGGGATTGTTCCGGGTTTTTTTTACCCAACTTCGCTGCTCACGTTTCTAAATGTTCTTTTTTCTTTTTAAAATACGAAGATATCAACACGTGTCTTGTACTAAACAAAACAAAAAGAACTAAAATCCAAATATTACCTTTACGAAGCTTCTTTCAAAACCCTTTTTCAGCCGAGAGAGAGAGATTGAAAATCTTCTGTTCGAAACCCTCTTTTAAAGAATACGAACCTATTACATCTCACTTTTAACCTTGTTTAACTTTGTTTCCGCAATATTTTATCACAAAACAGATTTCAGAACCCTCTGTTTTGTTATTTTGTGCAGCGGCTTATCATTGACCTCACAAAACAGAGCTTGAACATCAATATTCATAACTTGAATGGTTTTTTGTTGAAGAAGCATTGCATTTGTACCCCTGTTTTGTTTTTCTGGGCAGCGGTTTTGTAAGAATTTGATCCTTACATTTACGCTTACTTGTTTTTATTTGTGATAAAATGTTGTTGTTGAAGTTGTGCCCTTGGTTTTTTTTGTATGATAAAATTGTAGGTGGTTTTATTGTTGTTAATATTTGGTCATTAAAATAGTTTAAAAAAAAGTAACAAGGATAATGATCCTACTTGGGCTCAATGTACTAAAGTCAATGGTAACAATAGAATGCATTTAAGATGCAATTATTGAAATGTGTGATTCCACTTTTCAAAGTATTGAGACTTGTGGATGGTGATGCAAAACGGGCGATGGGTTATATTTATGAAGCAATGGATCGGGCTAAAGAACAAATTGCGGAAATTTCAATCATATAGAGAAGAGGTAATGCTAAGATTTGGAAAATAATTAACACAAGATGGGATTTACAACTTTATAGGCCACTTCATACGGTGGGGTATTATTTGAACCCAAGGTAATCTTTTAGTTTCTAGTTTCAACTTCTTTGAATTTCTAGTTTATAATTTTTCATTATCTTATATTTTGCAATGTTTCTTTGAAGATTTCATTTTAGTGACGATTTCAAGGCGGACAAAGAAGTCAAACATGGCTTGTATGAAACAATTGAGAGAATGTGTCACGCCGTTGATACAATAATCACCGTCTCGGAACAAATGGATAAATTTAACTCATGTGCGGGATTGTTCAGTAGGAGCCTTGCAAGTTTACCACGGGATAAATAAATTTAAAAAAAAAAAGGTAAGGTCATTTATGACTGTTTTTTGTTATTTTGGGGGCTGTTTTTCACTGTTGTTTTTACTTTTTACTGTTTTTGCTGTTTTTTAATGTTGTCTTTGCTGTTTTTAGTATAGTTGTATGGTGGAAAAGTTTTGGTGAAGATGTTCCATAGCTTCAAAAGGTTGTTATACGAGTTCTTAGCCTCACATGTAGCGCGACGGGTCGTGAGAGAGATTAGAGCACATTCGATCACGTGCACTCTAAAAAAATCAACTAGAGCAACAACGGTTGAATGCTCTAGTTTTCGTGAAGTACACTCTTCAACTTGAAATGAGACGAGAAAACAATGTGGGGGCATGTTCGATCAGATACGTCTGTCCGATATGGAGTCCGATGATGAATGGATCACCGAGAGAGATGAACCATGTCTTCCCGCAGACCATTCATGGATGAACATTCATGAATGCTTCAAAGATGAAGGACCGAGCAATAAGCGAAAACGAGGTAGACATTATAATTTAAATTCCTAGACGTAGTTAGTATTATTTATTATTATTATTATTATTATTATTATTATTATTATTATTATCTTACTACTTTAATATGTGTGTACTTAATTTGTGTTACATAGGGCCAAGGAATTTGGGCGGCCTTTTTTTCAAATACATATTTGTGTTAATGATATTGTGGAGAAAAGATTATACTTGCATAGTTGCAAGACATTTAGTGACATGATCATAGACAAAATACTTTATGATTTCTTTTTTGGATATATTATATGTTGTGTATGATCTTTTGGAATAGGAAACATTGCAAGACAATCTTCATCTTAGGGTCCGTTTGATAGCACAAAAATTCCAAGGCAAATTCCCAAAAGTTGAAAAATTCTGGCCACTAAACGTTTGATAGCGTTAATTTGACCTGGAATTTATTTTCTATGTACAACACCCCTTGAGCATAATTTGCCACCCTAGGGTGGAATTCAACTCTTTGGGGGGGGTCAGGTTTTTGTTTGCCACCTTTGGGTGGCAAATCACTTGAAACCAATTTTTTTATTATAACTCTATATATTTCATAAATATATAAATATATATTGTTAATAAATATATAAATATATATATTTCGTATATTTCGTATATTTATATATATTTCGTATATTTATATATATTTCGTATATTTTATATATTTTAGCACATATATGTATATTGCGTATATTTCGTATATTTATATATATTTCATATATTTATATATTTCGTACATTTATATAATTTATATAATTCATATATTTTAATATATATTTATATTTCGTAAATTTTGTATATTTCATATATTCCTTATATTTAATATATATTATTTACAAAATATATACATATATATAATATACGTATACAATATAATATGTCTGTATATATAATGTATATATACACACATATAATAAACATTATTCTGTATATTATATATGTATATTATATATACATATATAATATACATATATTATATTATAATGTATATTATATATAATATACAGAATAATATGTATATTATATATAATATACAGAATAATATTATATATGTATATACATTATTCTGTATATTATATATGTATATTATATATACATTATTCTGTATATTATATATGTATATTATATATACATATATAATATACATATATTATATTATAATGTATATTATATATACATTATAATGTATATAATATACAGAAATACAGTATATTATAATGTATATTATATATACATTATAATGTATATCATGTATATTATAATGTATATTGTATACGTATATAATGTATATTATATATGTATAATGTATATTATAATGTATATTATATTGTATACATATATAATGCATATTATAATGTATATCATTATTCTGTATTTCTGTATATTATAATGTATATCATTATTCTGTATTTCTGTATATTATATAATACATATTCATATATTCCGTAAATAATATATTATATTTTCATAGATTTTGTACATTTAATAATATAAAAATCTATTATATTTAATAATATAATAGATTTTTATATTATTAAATGTACAAAATCTATGAAAATATAATATTTTATTTACGAAATATATTCATATATTAAATATATTATTAAATTATTATATTATTTGCGGAATATATATATTTCGTAAATTATTTTTAATTTCAGGAAAAATATACAAAATATATGAATATTCCGAAAATTAATAATAATTTACCGAATGTATATATATTCATATTGTATATGTATATTATATTGTATATGTATATTATATATATGTATATATACAGACATATTATATTGTATACGTATATTATATATATGTATATATTCATAAATACATAATATATATTTAGTATATTCAGTATATAATATAATACATATTCATATATTCCGTAAATAATATATTATATTTTCATAGATTTTGTACATTTAATAATATAAAAATCTATTATATTTAATAATATAATAGATTTTTATATTATTAAATGTACAAAATCTATGAAAATATAATATTTTATTTACGAAATATATTCATATATTAAATATATTATTAAATTATTATATTATTTGCGGAATATATATATTTCGTAAATTATTTTTAATTTCAGGAAAAATATACAAAATATATGAATATTCCGAAAATTAATAATAATTTACCGAATGTATATATTCCGCAAATTATATTAATTTTCGGAATATATATATTTCGCAAATAATATAATATATATTCATATATTTTGTATATATGGAATATATATATTCCGCAAATAATATAATATATATTCATATATTTTGTATATTTAATAATATATATTTATTATATATATATATTCCGTAAACAAATTTTTCACTTTTATATCTATTTTCCAGCTTTTGCGTTTGATAGAAAATGTGGAAAATTGATGATTTTCCAACTTGTATCAAACAGACACAAGTATTAAAATATTCATTTGCCTTGGAATTGTTTGCCCTGGAATCAAATGTCCTGGAATCATTTGCATTTTCCCAGTTTTCTATCAAACGGACCCTTAGTAATGATAATGATATTCATTATGTTAGTTATAATTCAATGAAATCAAGTCCTAAAATTGGTTTTCAGTCATAATATGTTTCATTATATATTCTAATGTGGTCTCTATGCATTTATATATTATTTACTAAATTTTCAACATTTTATACCAATTCTTACGATTCGATTCACGATTCAAAAGGTTTCCAATTTACGATTCAATTCACAATTTGACAATAAATATGGGTTTGGGGGGGGGGGGGGGGGGGGGGAGAGATAATTGAAAGACAAAAATCTAATACTTCTTATGGGGTGATGATGAGAACATAAACTGATGTGACGCACAGCCGCCCAACAGAGGGGGGATTTTCCTTTATTGCTATTATCTCTTACTTTATCTCTAGGTTAGGTTTTTATTTTATACAATATAGTTGGGGCCATGACTATAGTAAGATCCGCTGGAGAAAGAAGTATATTCCCAATTACTGAAGGTCTGCACCAAGGTTCAGCATTAAGTCCTTATCTCTTGCTCTCATTATAGATGAGTTGACTGGACAAATACAAGATGGGGTGTCGCGATACTACTTGCAGGCTATATTGTTCCAATGGATGAGACAAAGACGGGGATTAATGCTAGATTGAAATTGTGGAGAGAAGCTCTAGAAACAAGAGGATTTAAAATAAGCATAATTAAAACAAAATACGTGAAGTGCAATTTTAATAATAATAAGAGGACAAACCGGGATGTGGTGAAGTTGGAGGGTCAATAAATATTTAGAAATGATCATTTTCATTATTTAGGCTCGATTATGCAAAAAGATGGAGATAATAGTGATGATGTTACTCATAACAATTAATGCAGGTTGGGTTACGTGGAGATGTGCTACCAACGTATTTTGTGATCGGCGTATACTTTTGAACTTAAATGAAAAATTTTATATGACGACAATTAGATCTGTCATGTTACATGGGACAAGAGTGTTGGGCAACCAAAAAACAAAATTTGCAGAAAGCAAGTGTTGCAAATATGCAAATGCTAAAATGGATTTGTGGTAAAACTCGAAAAGAATAATTTGGAAATGAACAAATTTGTGAAACGGTAAAAATAGCTCCTATAGAAGATAAATTAAAAGAAAATCGACTTAAATGGTTTGGACACGTCAAGCATAGACTAATGGACACTCCCATAAGGAAGAGAGATTTAGTTAGTATTGATGGTGATGCAAGGAGTAGAGGTAGGCCTAAATTGACTTGGTGAGATATTGTGATAAAAAGCATGATATTATGTGGTTTAACTGAAGATATTGCTGACGTGAACTATACGTCAATGACCTAAAAATCAAGACAATGTGAATTCTAGAGAGAGAAACAAGAGTTCTTATATTTCAAGAATTGAAGAATGAGTACAAATGAGAATACAAGAGGTATTTATAATTTTATATGAGAGGAATTACTTGCTAATCACGTAATTAGCCAAAATGACTAAAAAGACCAACGAAAAATAAAAGAATGCCTAATTAGTCTCAAACATGCTTGGAGACTATTTAAGGAAAGAAAATACCTAAAAAGAACTAAATATAAAAAATAAACGGAAAATGAAATGGATTCCCATCACTGTCCTCCCCTCAAAAAGAGTTCGTCAATGAACTCAAAGGGGAAGACCAGTAGAGTCACCCTCTAAAACTGTAATCAATGCATGGCCAAGAGGATGCTCGGTGTCATCAAGGTACTCAAGTGTCTGATCCATCGCTAAAAGGGCCCAACGGCGCGAAAGGGAGCAATCTAAAACTCGATATCCCACGGTGCCGCAATTAAAGCATCGGCATGTAGGAGGACCTGAATGTGTCGCGGCTGAAGTAGTGGTAGACGATGTCGATGATGATACTGTAGGAGAAGTAGAAACCAACGAAGGTGGAGGTCGAGGTGTTGGAGAAACTGTAGGCGCTGAATGATAAGCCTCGACCTTAGTAGCATACTCTACCACCTTTAGAAAGGTCGGTATCTCCCTAAACCCAAGATCCCGCTGAATGTGGCTAGAGCCCCAGAATATAGTGGTTGATCCACTGATATTCAGTCTCGAGAAGGCGAGCTCTAGTGCAAAGGGGCTGAAATTGCTCCGTGTACTCTACCATTGAGGACGTATCCTGTCGGAGGGACTGGATGTGCGCAAAGAGGTCTCGCTCTTATGTCGGGGTATAAATGAGGCTTGAAGAGCAGCTTTGAGGTCAATCAAGTCCTGAATGGGAGGAAGCCCGACAGCTATCCTACGATAACAAAGAACACTCCACCAAACTTAGGCAAATCCCTAAAATTTGGTGGTTGCAAGGAAAACACACAAGTGGGCCCTGAATCCGCTTATAGTTGAAAATTGTCTCCATAGCGGCTAACCAATCAACCAAGTCGTTTGGGGAGAATCTGCCATCGAATATAGGAACATTTATGCGAATACCCCCATGGAGACTCCGAGAAAGCAATTGGAGTGCTAATAAAAATGGGCCTCCATCCTGATGCGCTCTCAGACACATCACATCACCTGGCTCAGGTACAACATAATCAATAAGGACCGGTGGCATCTGGCAGGTGGTGGACGAGGAGGATCACGCAGGGCCATGGGAGGTGTCGGGGAACCGCACTGATAGTGGGGACACGTACCAATTAAGTGGCCACGTTCTCCACAATAGAAGCACTGATGATCCCGTAGTGGAATGAAGCGATGAGCGCCGAGTGGGGGTGGGGGAATCCACTCGAAGACGCTACGTTGAGTATCCCCGACGTCCGAGGAGGAAGTGGTATCAGTGTAAAGTAGAGACAGGTCATCATGGGAAGGTGTATGATGGAATGATGGGGGAGTTGGTATGTATGGTGGTGGGTGAGGATGTAGACATGGATTAATGTTTTGGTACTCAAAAATACCAAAATCATATGGGGCAAGTGTTTCAGGTGGTCGAATAGGGTTGAGATTAGGTGGATGATTAAGGGGAATTGCGTTTGAGGGTTTGGACAACTCCGCTAGGGTTAATTTTTGGGTGGGTCCACATTCTTGGGTAAAAGTAGGGTTTCTTGGGTTATTTGGGTTTGAGTTTTGGTCGGGAAAATTATAATGCGGTCCGGGTTCAATAAACGTTTTACGGTCGGGGTTAGGGGAACGGTTAGGAGATTGGGGTAATGTGTTGGTCAAATTCGTAGGGTTTAGGGTTTCAAGAAGGTGAGAATGGGATAGGTTTTGGGCGGAATTTGGTTATTAACCAAAATAGGGTGGGGTTAGGGTTTTATTGAGGCCAAAAATATAGGAGTGAAGGGCAGCGGTGTTATGGGGTTTTTCGGGGTCGGAATGACCTCTATGTGGGTTGTGGATTAGAGTTTCAACCTGGGCAGCCCTTTTTTGTGAATTTTTGTTGTCGACTGGACAGTAAGTATCACGAGAGGTTGTGTTCGGGTTAAAGAGTACCGGAATCTGATTGGAGAGGGCGGAAGGGCGGTGGTTGGAAAGGTTTTGTAGTGGATGGGTGTCAACAGGGCCGTAGGTAACTCGGCGGCTAGGGTTCATCATATCGGCAGCAGGTTGATGGCGGCCAACCACTGGATGGGTGGTCCGACCCATATGAGATGGCCTGTTGAGGTTTTCGGTGAGTTTTTGAGTTGCGATTGGTAATTCTTGCACCGAATTTAGATCGAGGTAATGGGCAAGTTGTTGAACAGGTTGTTAATCGACGGCAGCAAGATGTTGAGCAGCTTCTTGGGTGGAAATCTGGCCTGTGGTCATTTCTAGACCGATGGTGGATGAACTAGGGTTTTGCAATTTGGACAAAAGTTGCAAAACGGCATCCATTTGTCGTTTCACCTCACGATTGTTCTCTTTCAATTCTTGATGGCTTTGTCTTAACCCTTCATTAATCTCATCTTGAATTCGTGTTGTCCTCTTCGGGACCATTGAGAATGTAGAGCAAGATTTGATATTTTGCACTCCAAGACACACTAACACCAATGTTTGGAGTGACACCCACTCTAATACCAATTTGGCATGAACTACAAGTCAATGATCAAGACAGTGTGATTTTTAGAGAGAAACAAGAGAGTTTTTATATTTCAAGAATTGAAGAATTAGCACAAATGAGAATACAAGAGGTATATTTATATGAGAGGAATTACTTGCAAATCAAGTAATTAGCTAAAATGACTAAAATTACCAACTAAAAATAAACGAATGCCTAATTAGTCCAAAACATGCTTGGAGACTAATTAAGGAAAGAAAATACCTAAAAAGAACTAAAATAGAAAATAAAAGGAAAATAAAATGAATTCCCATCAATTGCGCTGAACCAGACAGAATGGAAAAATAGGATTTATGTAATCAATCCCCAATAATTGGGAAAAGGCTTTGTTGAGTTAAGTTGAGTTGAGTCGGAGTTATTATTGTAATAACAGTTTATTTACATGAATCCTAAGATCGTGAACATCATGATAATCACCTAATAGGTATGTGAAAAGAGAGATAATGTAATACCTCCTTTCATCGCCATGGATATGATGTCATTGTCTGCCGCATTTAATTGTCGTCGGTCGACCTCCTTAGCAGTCTTTCAATGGAGAATTTTGACTTCTCTCTCCTTGCCTATGAACCTTTATATGTGTATTTCGTGGATGCCTTTTAGATGGAAGAAAGGCTTCTATTTATATGTGAAAAAGGGCCAAAATTTCCACAGGTTAATTAATCTCAACCGTCCATCAAGATAGATTTTTAATTGAAATTTTAACTCCTTTTAATATCCATTTCGTTTTGGAATATGAACTATTTTGTTGGGAAATAATATATTCTAATTAAAAACTAGAATACTTATGACCATATTTCAAGGAAAAAATGAAAACTATTAAGTAATCCAAAGGTTAATTAATAATTTCCTTGCAGTCTCCCACTTGGTCGTTATGAGAATCCACTAATGTTTTTAATTAAGAATCATAAGGCGCGCATTATATGCTAAATCCTTCAATAATTGGTTTTCATAAGTGCCTTGGCTAGTCCAATAGTTAATGGGAGTCATAGATGTCGCATATCATTATGCAACATGATTCCTTCCATGTACTACGTCATTGACGACCTTCTTAACTACGCCATAATCAAGAGTTTACGTAATGGTTCCATAATGTCTTGAAGAAGATAATTTTCTGTTATAATTCATCCAATAATAATATGTGTACACAATAGAAAACAGAATAGAATAGATGTAGAAGTTTTATTAAGAGCGAACATATGTCAAATACTGGCCACTAAATTGCAGAAAAGAAATAACTAGGAACTATCTTGAAGACCCATGCGTTCAGTATGCCTTCGAAATGTCTTTGGAGGTAGTCCTTTTGTAAAAATATCTGCAACCATGAAATTTGTGCATGTGTGTTCAATGACAACTTTTCCTCTTCTAACATCTTGCTTTAGTGAGAGATATTTAAGATCCATGTGTTTGGATCCCTTAAATATCTTGGAGAAAAAGATTGCGACCTCATTGTCATAGTAAATAATTAAGAACATAGAAATGAAACTCAAAGCTCCGAACTCATAGACAAAATTCCGCAACTATGCTCCTTTATTTTTTTCTTCTTTTTTTCTTCTTTTTTTTTTTAAGAGAATAGGGAAATGATCCCCAATCATATTATTAATTTGGGAGAAAAGCCCCTTCCAGGTGGCAACTAACAAGCAGAATAAAAGAGCCTAAAACTGAACAAAAACATTCAAAATCTCAAATAGAAGCACCCTATCTTGTCCAGCCTTATGGCCCCTCTAGCCATGGGAGGAAGATCCATAAGGTTAGTGAAAGTGAGGAGGGAATTGGAGTTAACAGCAAAATTTGCAAGAATATCTGCCACCATGTTCGATTCACTGAAATAATAATTGAGTGAGTAGTTGAGGTTGGAGAGAAATCCTTTGATGTCGTTAACAAACTGACTAAGATTCCAAGGAGGTTTCCAATTCTTGTTTATCAGGTTCACTACATAAGAAGGGTCTGAGTCAATCTGCACATCTGAAATTCCATGCTCCAAGCACAATTTTAGACCCAACCATAAACTTTTTATCTCCACATGTGAGTTTGTTGAAATTCCTTCATAACTAGCGAAAGCAAAGATGAGGTCTCCTTGATTATTTCTCAAAATCCCCCAGATCCACTTTGGCCTGGGTTGCCTTTAGATGCACCATCAATATTCAACTTGTAACAAAAGGAAGAAGAAGATCACCATTTGATAATAGAAGGCTGCCTGAATTTAGATTTGATAGAGATTCAAATTTTTCAAAATATTCCTATCAAAGCTGGAAGCCTGGAACTTTTATATTTGCAGCCTCATAACACGCCACAAATTTAGCCTCCATAGTAGATGTGCTGATCAATTCGGACTTCTGATTTTTCCATGATATTATTGCACATCCAGCTAGGAGATACACATAGCCAATAGTACAATGTCTGGTGTTAGGACATCCACCAAAATCTAAATCTGAAAACCCAACCATCTGTAGATGATCAGATTTTCTATATGTGAGCATGTGATTCCTTGTTCCCTTTAAGTATCACAGTACTTTCTTTGCAGCTTTCCAATGAGCAATTCCTGGGTTACTCTGAAATCAACCCAATCAACCCAGCATGCCAACAGGATGGCTAATGTCAGGTCTTGTGCAAACCTATGCATACATCAAACTTCCCACAATAGAAGCATAAGGATAATTTTTCATTTCTTTACGTTCCAAGTCATTCTGCGGACATTGCTTAAGATCAAGCTTGTCTCCTTTCTGTAGTGGAACAACACTATAAGAACATGTCATCATGCCAAATCTCTCTAGAACTTTGTCAATATATGCTTTCTGAGACATTCCCAAAATTCCAAGTGACCTATATCAAGGAATATTTCAATTCCTATCACATAGGAAGCCTCACCCATATCTTTCATTTCAATTCTTAGAGAGACGATTCTTAGTCTCATGTAATTGACCAAGATCGCTGTTGGCTAGTAATATGTCATCAACATACAGTACCAAAAATATGAACTTACTCCACTGATCTTGAGGTATATACATGGATCAACCAAGTTTTCTTTGAAACCAATGTTCGTAATGATTTCATCAAACTTTAGGTACCATTGCTTCGAAGCTTGTTTCAGTCCATATATTGATTCCTTAAGTTTGCAGACCATGTCTCCCTGACCTTTGATTATGAATCCTTCAGGTTGACGCATATAGACTTCCTCTTGTAAGTTTCCATTAAGAAAGGTTGTTTTCACATTCGTTTGATGTAACTTGAGGTCATAATGAGCGACTAATGCCATGATAATTCTAAGAGAATCCTTTATAGACACAGGAGAAAAAGTCTCAGTATAGTCGATTTTTCTTTTTGATTAAAACCTTTGGCTACAAGTCGAGCTTTATGTCCTTCAATATTGCTATTGCAGTCGCGCTTAGTCTTAAAGACCCACTTACACCCGACTGGTTTGTGTCCTGATGGCAATTGAAGGTCCCAAACTTGATTTTCAGCCATAGATTTTAGCTCATCCTTCATGGCATCAATCCATTTGCTAGAATTAACATCTTTATTGGTTTGTGTATATGAAATCGGATCTTTAGTTATCCCAACATCAGATTCTACTTGGTAAAGCACGTAATCATCGGAAATAGCAGATCTCCTCTGACGATGAGACCTCCTTAATGTTAGTTCCTCAGGTGCTTCATCCATATGTTCATTGACGATAATCTCATCATGGAGTTGTTGATCATTTATTGGGTGTTCCTCATTGCCTAAAGGTTCAACAAAAGGGGGATTCCCAACAGCTTGCAGCATTGAGGGTAAAGGGATAATTACCCTCATTTCCTGAATGATCACATCATTAATTTTAGTATTCCCACTGATTTCGGCATTATCCGTTTCAACAATTCTCGTACTATGGTTAGGACAGTAAAACCCTATAAAGTAACCAATAACCATTTTGAAGTCCAATTTCTTTTCATGTGGGTTATAAATTCCAGCCTCAGCTCGGCATCCCCATATTTGAAGATGTTTTAAACTAGGTTTCCAACCTTTCCACAGTTTAAAGGGTGTCTTTGAAACTGCCTTGCTAGGAACCCGGTTTAATATATAAACAGCTGTGCGTAGAGCATCCATCCACAAGGATATAGGTAAATTAGCATGACTCATCATAGACCTAACCATTTCCATATATGTACGATTCGCATTTCAGCTACACCATTCTTTCATTGAGAACCAGGCATTGTGTATTGAGCGACAATTCCAAGCTTTTGGAGAAGTTTTGCAAAAGGTCCAGGATCATGTTTCGTCATTCCTTCCATAAAACTCACCACCTCTATCTGACCTTATGATCTTCACTTTTCTATCTTGTTGCCTTTCAACTTCGGTGATGAACACTTGTACAGCATCCACAGACTTAGATTTGTCATGCAAAGTATAGATAACAATAACGTGAATTATCATCGATAAAAATAATGAAATACTTCTCCCTTCCAAAGGTTGGAACGTCGAAAGGTTCACAAATATCTATATATATGATTTCAAGAAGTTGTTTACTTCTCGTGACTCCTTTCTTTGTGTGTTTTGTTGTTTTTTCTTTAATACAATCCACACACTTTATGATTGGTAAAATCAAGACTAGGAAGAATTCCATCTTTTACCGATCGCTTGATTCTATCACAGGATATATGTCCCAGCCGTTCATGCCACAAGAAATAAGAGTCGTTTTTAGACAACTTACGTTTTTTTTCAACATTAGAATGCAGTGTAAGATGAGTTTCAGCAAATTGACTATCAAGATGAAATTTATAAAGACCATCAATTAAAACTCCAAAATCAATATGATTTGAGTCCAAAAACAAATTAAAACAGCCATCTCCATGATGAACCGAATAACAAGCAAGATCAAGTTTACTAACTGAAACTAAATTACGAGAAATAGAAGGAACATAAAGAGTTTGAAACAAATCTAAATGATATCCATTCTTCAAAATGAGACGATAAGTGCCAATGGCTTCAACTTAGACTTTGTCTCGGTTTCCAATGAACAAAAAGTTTTCACTTGGACTTATGGTTTGGGTCATAAGGAAGCCCTGCATTGAATTAGAAACGTGAATGTTAGCACCAGAATCAATTCACCATGTGCTAGAACAAACATAAGTGAGATTTGATTCAAAAAAACTTACGAAACCCATACATAGGGTTGCCTTTCTTTTCGAACCATTCTTTATGTTTAGGGCAGTCTTCCTGAAGGTGTCCAGGTTTCTTGCAAAATTTGCACCTGTTGTCATCCTTCTTTGCCTTCTTCACATTGGATTGCTTAGCATCATTATTTCTGGGTGGTGCTCTTTTATGGTTTGAATCTGCCTTTTCCCAGCTTTAGATGATCCGGCTCCTTGGACAAGATGTGCAATCTTTATACGTTGTTGGTTCAGCCTAGCCTCCTGTTAAACCAGTTTGTTAGCCAACTCATTCACCGCCCACTTATCCTTAATGGCATAGTAATTGAGATGGAAAGGTCCATACTGAGTAGGTAAAGAGTTCAGGATAAATTGGACAAGAAATGAATCATCCACTGTCATTCCCAAATTCTTTAGCTTGGCAGCAAGGTTCGTCATCTCAATGGCATGATCATTCATTGGGCGTGTGCTATCAAACTTCATGGTTGTAAGATCTGCCATTAGTTTCCTAGCAAGGGATTTATCTGCAGTCTTAAACCTTTCTTCTAGGTATTTGTGGATATCCTTGTTTTACACATGTACAAGCACTCCTTAATTATTGATTTAACCAAGGTTCTAAAAGGTGCGAGGCATGGTCGAGGTGCAGAGGTCAAGCCTCAAGCCTTTGGAGCCTAGGCGTAACAAGGCGTTTTTCCTTTTTTTATTATTTTAATTATTCTAAGGCTAATAATATAATAAAATAATACATACCTTGAATTTTGAAAATATATATGTATGTTTGGTAGCCATCTTTCTCATATTCATGCTCCATAATCAATATATAAAATGTATTTTGATTGTTTTGGACAAAATATTGGTCCGATTTGTAAAAAAAAATCTTTAAATGGCGATATCATTTCACTAAGGCATCTTTACTTCAAAAAAATAGTGCGCCTTAAGCCGATGCGTTTCTCTCAAGCCTAGGCAAGGCGCTTTTTAGAACACAGGAATCAACACATGATTATAGTATACCTGTGGGCAACTAATTGATATGTGTTAAATAAACATATTTAAACATTATAATGGTAATAAAGGGCTAATTTGGAATGGGTAATAATAAGGATCATTGTGGTGATACATAACCTTAATAATACAATTCCATTCATCAAACAACTTAATATAAATATTGGTGTACACGTTATCATAGAATTCCAAAGGTAATTAAATTACATTATTGTAAAAATTTTGAATAGCAAAAGGAGTACAAGCTAGAATTTCACGAGTCTAGAATTTTAAAAATCATATATTTTGAGAATTTGAAAAGACATAATTTCTAGAATTCCAAAAGTCGTAATTTTTTTAAAATTGCAAAAAATGCAGAATTCTAAAAGACATGGTAGCATGAATTCTGATAGACATAACAGCATGAACTATAATAGACACAATTCTAAAAGACATAATTTCAAGCGAGTGGCCAAGCCCCATCCGACGGATATGATGTCGGACAGTTTTAATAGTTATGAAGAAACAAAAAACACAAACTATTTTAATAGTTATGAAAAACAAATAATTATCAACAGTTATAGGACGATTCATATATAACCTATTTTATGGACAATCATGTGTTCCTAAACATCAGCTCTGATACCACATGTAATAACAGTTTATTTACATGAATCCTAAGATCGTGAACATTATGATAATCACCTAATAGGTATGTGAAAAGAGAGATAATGTAGTACCTCATTTCATCACCATGGATATGATGTCGTTGTTTGCCGCCAGTCGACCTCCTTAGCAGTCTTTCAATGGAGAATTTTGGCTTCTCTCTCCTTGCCTATAAACCTTCGTATGTGTATTTCGTGGATGTTTTTTAGATGGAAGAAAGGCATCTATTTATAGGTGAAGAAAGGGCCAAAATTCCAAAGGTCAATTAATCTCAACCGTCCATCAAGGTAAAGATTTAATTGGAATTTTAACTCCTTTTAATATCCATTTTGTTATGGAATATGAACCATTTTGTTAGGAAACAACATATTTTAATTAAAAATAAAAATACTAATGACCATATTTCGGGGAAGGAATTAAAACTATTAAGTAACCCAAAGGTTAATCAATAATTTCCTTACAATTATTTATCTAGGATTACCTTTGAGTTATTTGTTAGATATAGGATCCCCCCTAGTTTATACTATTAATACACCCATTGGCCAAACATTGAAATCATTCAATTCTAATGAGACTTAAGTAGCAAGTGTTTGTTTATACCACAAATAAATATTTTGTATGCATGCACATACACACATGCATATATATATATATCAAGGTTCTAAAAGGCACGAGGCGTGGTCGGGTCAAACAGGTCAAACCTCAAGCCTTAGGAGCCTAGTCGAAGCCTAGGAGTGAAAAGGCGTCTTCCCTTTTTTTTATTATTTTAATTATTCAAAGGCTAGTAATATAAAAAAATAATACATACCTTGAATTTTGAAAATATATCAATATGTTAGCTAGCCATGAATGCTCCATAATCAATATACAAAATGTATTTCTCAACATTTAATAAGCAATATACAAAATGTATTTTTCATCATTCAATAATCATTCAGCAATTGATAATCAATAATCAATAAAAAAAATGATTTTCAATCTAAAAAATGGATTTTTCACCTTTCAAATTAAACAAATAGAATTTTGATCGAAACTCGGTCGACAATGTTAGGCTTTTTTTGGACAAGACGCAGAGAGGTTTGGGATAATGTTTGTCTTTTGATTGTTTTGGACGAGATAGTTGTCCGGTTTGTAAAAAAAAGTCTATAAAAGGTGATATCGTTTTACTAAAGCTTTTTTTTTCCCAAGAAAAAGTACGCCTTAAACCTTTTACCAAGAATAAGGTATATGCGAGGGGCGTTTCTCCCAAGCCTTAAGCCTAGGGACGCCTTTTAGAACACTGATATATATATATATAAATGAAGATGTGTTTTACTATTCCATAAAGATATAAGGTAATCAGGGGTGAGGATTGTGCCAACAAGGCAAGAAATGAAGGGTTGGGATCAAACTTGAGGAACTTTAGAGGGTGATTGGACATATATCCCCCCCCACACCAACTTCACTTTCTCCCTTTTCAACTCCAGCAGCCCAAAAAATTTTACTTCTCTCTTACTTTAATTTGAACTTGCCTCAGTAACCGAACTATTCGTCTCTAGATTCTCCCCTGCCTTTTCTCTCATTCAACTCTCTCTCTCTCTCTCTCTCTCTCTCTCTCAAGGATGCCTGTGTTGGACACCTCACAAAGGTTCTATGAATATGACGACCACCGCCATCCATTGTGAATGTGAGCCACCATACCACCATTAAGGCTATCTTGAAAATTTGGAGTAAATGTTGTATTTTTTTATTCTTTTTATGTTTTTGGAATCGATTGAATTTAACTAGGGTATTATTCTTTTGCATCGTTCTGTAGATACACACAATTTTTTACATATTCACACGGCTCAAAGGTATGCGGTCTCCCTCTATCTCAAAAATTCATCTCGCTACCCACATTTGTTGAAGTTTTTTTAGGTTAGACAAATTAGGTTTTATCAGGTACTATCTCTCACTCTTTATCTATTTTGTTTTCGCAATAGAAAAGTTAGTGTAGATTTTGACTCTTTTTAGTAATTTTGTGTTTTCGGTTAAACTTATTATGATTTCTTGGATTGGAACCATGATTCAATAATTTCGATGTTGTGAGCTTTGTTGAGAATCAAACCACCACAAATTCACCTTATTGTTTCTATCTCTCTATTGGCTCACACCATTAAAAAATTGTGCATGTATATTCTCTCCCTAATAGTTTCTTTTTCTTTTTGAGATTTAGTGGGTTTCAAATGTTCGTGTTTCAAAACAATTTGGTTTAAAATATTTTTTTTGTTGCTTTGAAATCACGATTGATCTTTTTTCCTTTTCAAAATAGGGGTTTTATTGTTCATGTACTGAAGCTGATATTTTGAGATCTGAGTTGGTTAAAGTTTTGTGTATTCAAAATAGGTAAGATGTGATATGGGTTTTCTTTTGTTATCTTCATCAGTTTTTGCCCTGTTTTTCTCCATAGATCTTAACTTTGGTTTGCTAATTTATTGAACGTGTGAGAGTATTGCTCTACATCTTACTATCCTACTCACATATATATGCAGTCTAAGCTTTGGGTTCTGGGATTTACGTACCATTTCTTACATTTTGATTTGATCAAGGTTAAATTTTAGAGGTGCAATATTATTTAACGATTTATAAATTAAGGTATTACCCTCTCAAATGTATTAACTTTTTATTGTTTTTGCTTTTCAAACTTATTGATTCTATCGCGTAATAAAATATGTGAAGCTGGAGTTAGGTCTTGCCAATTAGTTTGTTGCTACTTCTTTAACAGAAGTAGATCTATCTTCACACCATTTTTCGGTTTATTATTAGTTTATATGAATGAATACAGGTAGATTCATCTCCACATTCATTTTTAATTTGTGTTTTATAACTAATATAGAATTGTTTTAGCTATTACTTCGTAATATTTTACATTTAGTAATTTGCTCTCATCTAATATTAAAAAATATTATTTACAAATGAAATATTCTGAATGAAGGAGGCGCCGCACACATGTGCGTGTGAAAAAATAACTCACACATGCATAGCAGTAACTACACAATCGCAAGGTTGAAATAAAAAACAAGGTCAATGTTTGAATAAGAAACAGGGTCAAGTTTGACCCTTCCTATTATAAATGTTGCTATACAATAATGTTTTAGCTTTGCAATCATCATTTTTAACTTTAAAATGTTTTAAATTCTACATATGGATGTAAAAATCCATTTTGTTGCTATAGATACGGATTTATAGATACAGATTTTTAAAATTATTTAGAGCTACTTATCAAAATTAAAGTTACATAGTGCCTCTTCTTTTCTCTCAGATCCAAATGGATTCTTCATGTTCTAAAAGATCTTTGGTTGGTTTAGTTTTAAAGACCAAAATGTTCATTTCAATTACCCATTTGCCTACATTTCATTCTCAGGGCTGTAAATATAGTTGACCAAGAAAAAAAGGTTTTCTGTTGTAAATGTTGTGTGGGTAAGGGTGAGCGTCATCAGTGATCTGTGTCCACTAGTAACAGAGTAATAGTTAGGGAAGCATACTAATCTAACGTGTGGGTTATTTATCCTCTTTATGAACACCCTAAATAATTGAGCATTAACAGTGATAAAGCCACATAGTTGTATTTGCATCAGAGGAGTAAAAGCCAAAGCCTCAAAACCCTCCTCAAAGAAACTCTCATGAAGTTGTTGATGGAATATGGCCCAAGTAGGTAGTCCCTCATCATAGTAACTCAACTAAAATGAAAAAAGTATAAATTACTTTGTAGTGTTAATTGAAAGGAAATTTTAGCGTTTGTTTTAATTTTGAATTATTTGTTTTCGAGTACGCTTGGTCATTGATGCCAACAAAACTTATAGGGGATTGTAAATGGATCCCAACAACACTTAATTGGGGATTGTGAATGGATTTTTAAATATATAATTGGTTTGTTAATTATTTAGTTATTAGTGTGATCTAGACTTTGTCCTCAATGTCTTATTACCACTTATATTTTAAGCATATAATTTTCCATGCATTTGATTCTACATGATACACATGGTAGTTGGTGTTGGTCTCGGGTCGTAAGCACGAGTACAAATATTGGGGGTAGATTTGTCTTCGTGCCTTCAGGTATGGACATACCGTAGTGTAGAGGGAGGGAGGGAGAGAAAGCATACATGTGCTTAATTTATTTTTACCACGGGCATTAGTAAAGTCCTAAAACCATAATGATATTTTACAGGAACAATTGTATAAGATGCGAAGCGTGGCGAAAATCTAACAGAACAGTACGCATTTCTGATTTAGAACGTTCAATCTCATTTTCAATTTTACCATCATAGAATTTAAGAGCAATTTCAGATTGATAGCTCACAGCCTACCAGAAATAAAATAATTGGTTAAATATCAACACTTTCATATTTGTAATACAAAATGGCTACAACATTCCTAACAGAGAAACAAAATAAACCATACTACAAGAATGTAAACGAGCTATACCTATAGAGACCTAATGGAAGATGGTAAACTAACTAATTCGAAAACATAACAATATAATTGAACAGCTCACTTCAGCAGTTTGGAAGCCAAAAAATAATTGAAGACTGCTGTTATTTATAATATTAATTAATTCCCAATTAATCCTCTTGAAAGTAATTCAAGAGCGCTGGTAATAAACTGAAGAACCACTATATAACCACTCCTCATGATATCTGATCAAATCAAACTTCGAAGTAACATCTTTCACATCAAAAACATCGCCGCTAAACCAATTCAGCAACCATAAGCATCAAAATTAGGTGTACTGAGTGGTACAACGCTCAATTACTCGTTGTTCATATAAAGAAATAAAAATTTCGTCTCAGTACTATAATAACCAGTAGATATTTCACACACTTCTGCTACATAATCTAAAGATATTCTGAGAAATCACACTTTTATTTAAGGAATGCCTATTTCAAGATAAACTTTCTACTCTATCGTACCGAAAATGGAACCACTTGACTGTTTCGTTCTTTCCGTTACCCAATTTTTCTATTCTAGTTTATTCTAAGGACATCTTTGATAACGAAGTTGGAAAATAACTGAAAATTAGTTCATTTTCTCGATAAGTCAGAAAATGAGTGGAAAAAGATAGGAGTGATATGCTCTTATTTTGGGGGGGGGGGGGGTCATGAAAATCAATTCTTTGGAGTTCATGTAACATTTGTTCTCCATAAAAAATGATAAAATAATGGAACACTTTTCGTATTTATGGTCATTGTTTTTACGTAATGTATTTGAAATCAAGCACTACAAAAGTACAAAATGAACTAAAACTACTATTTTTCATAGAAATTAATTTCACAGCAATCGAACGGAGCCTAATGTAAGGACATATTTTACATAGTCCGTTTACATTAGAGTATGTCGTAGATCGCTACAACCATCGAAGAAAGTTCAAAGCTCATTCATACATCAAGACGGATCTGAATATCAACATTCTTCAACAGACAAGCCTCTGAGAGATAGATTTTGGTAAGGTTGTGTATAAGTCCCTTGATGGTTCATTTAAAGTGTTGGGATAATTTTTCTAAAATTTTTTAAACATTAGAGATGTCATTTTTCATCAAAACAATTTTTTCCAAGTCCTAAAGCGGAGTTTTAAAAGAAAAAGATTTTACGTTGATGTCGTTCAAATGACTGGACAATGTCGCACGAACAAGGACTTCAAGCGACATGCTATGTCGCACGAAGGCTCGCTTGAAGCAGTTTATCAAGCGACGGCATACTGGGGACTTTCTCGTTCAAGCGACGTCACCGACTCAATTTTTCTATAAATACTTGTTAAATGAGTCCATTTTGCTTAAGAAGACCCCGAGTTTTATCTTCTTCTTTTAGGGTTTAAACATTTATTTTTGATTCACAAAACATCCCAATATCTTTAATGAATCATTTTGGAACCCAAGATACAATTTTGGTGAAGTTTCTCTTGTAGAGAGGGTAAATTTGCGGCTCATCTGGTAGCTCTTGAGGGCAATGGCGGATCCACAAATGTGAGTAAGAGGGGGGCAAATAATAAATATATATTTTTGTAGGAGCCAAAACTATAAAAATATAATTTTTTTTCCATAAAATTTTAAAACTATAGGGTTAAAATTTGAAATTCTTTGAAGTTCCCCCCCCCCCCCCCCCCCCCGCGTATCCGCCTCTGCTTGAGGGAGGTTATCTACGGATATTCATTACAGATTTGGCTTGTGGTCTTGAAAGTTGTTATTTGCAAATTATTAGTGAAATAAAAGGTTTTTGCCCTTCGAGGATTTTTCCTTGAAATTGGTTTCCTTTGCATACTTCTTGATTTTATGTTGTCATCACTTAGATGCGTGATTTAGGGTTTAGCTAAAATTTAGGATTAATTGAAATCGGTTGGATTGTCATACAATTATATTAATTTGAGAATACTTGAAACATTCCGATGCACTACACTCTCAAATTGGTATTAGAGCTTTTCAAGCTATCTTACCTTCTACAAATTGGTATCAGAGCGGGTTACACTAAGTTATCGCGTGATCTTGATTTTCACAGATCTTGTTTTGAGATACCTATTGTTTCAAATTGGTGTCTGTGACCTCGCTTTTCTTAAGTATGACTTTTAGTGGTATTGATGATTTTAGATGTCAACTTTTTGAAAAGTCTAATTGGAAAATTCACATGAATTCTTGTTTTAAATCTTCCGTTAAAAACAACTCTAAGTAGTGTCTTGGTTGTGAGGGATTTGGTCATACGTTAGATGAGTGTCCGGAAGAATGATAATAAACCGACATCTCATGTTTTTACCCTTAGTGATAGTGATTCAGAAGAAGTTTTTTATGCTACTAAGCGAGAGCTTCCCACCCTTGTGTCAAGTGATGAAAGTGAAACCCATGAAAGTGAGGGTGATGAGACTGAGGGTGATGTGAGTGAAGAGGAAAAGGAAGAGTTGATGAGTTGCAAGTTGCCTACAATAATTTGTATGAGGAATCTTTAAAGATAAAGAAGGCAAACTTGAAATTAGAAGTTAAGTTGAAAGAACGTGCCTTCGATAATAATAATACCGATGCGTTGATTGAGGATCTTAAGGCACGTGAGAAGACGCTTAGAGAGAAGCTAGGATACGTCGAGGGTAAGAGAGATAGTCTTCGATTGGGTTGATGGAGGATATGAAAAAGGAGCTTTTAGAATTTGAGGATTCTAGACGAGTACTCAAGTCGAGGATAAGTGAGATTGAGAAGAGTTTAAGAGAATATAGTAAGGTGAAGTTTGATTTGGAGTGTAGGTCAGAAAAGCTATATAAGATGCTAGGCACTGTACAAATCAAGGATGATAGGTGTGGTATAGGCTTCGATGATCGTGTTGTACCCATACCAAAGCAAACGCCACACGTGTGAGAGAGCCTCTATTAAGAGAAAGCCACCTAGAATCGTTAGGAGAGCACCACTTAGGAACATTAGGAGAGCGCCACCTAGGAACTTTATGAGAGGGCCACCTTTGGGTAACATTCACTGTCGTACTTACGCTTGCACACATTGTGGTAGGGTAGATCATCTTAGGTGTTTCTGTTACAAACTTCAAAATACTCCTAAGAAGTTTAGTAATAAAGTAAATTTGATTCCCAAAACCCCCGTGTGTCATTACAATTCTGTTTGGGTTAGGAAATCGAATTTAGAGGCTTTTGGATTAATTGTTCATGATTCTCGTTTGATTACACATGATTCACCCCATGTTATGTCTTTTGGGTGATCGATTATAATGTTTGTCATATACTAGCAATGTTTTATGATTTATCTCTTCTAGTATTATGACATGTGTACTACCATTGTATATATCTTTTTCATTTTATATTTTTCCGAAAAAATCAAAAAGATTTTTGTTTTTCGAAAAATTTTGGAAACATACAAACAGATTTTCTATTTTTTAGAAAAAAACATTGAAAAAGCCAAAAAGATTTTATTTAGATAAACTTTTTGGAAAAAAGACAAAAAGTTTTTTGGTATTTTGTTTGGCATCGTTTGTGAATGGACATTTAGGATGACCAAGTCACAACATCATTACATATCCATGTGTCTATTTGATAGTGATTTGAGACGCATCATCATTTCATTTTTATGCTTTATAATGTTTGGAGTCATTAAGATGTAATTTTAGATTACTTTCTACATGTTTGACTCTTGCACACTTGCACGGATTTGTTTGATTATTGTACTTGTCTCCCACATGTTGGTCGCAGTGTTTTTATCTCAATCCTGTCTTTAAAACGAACCATTTGCGATAAAACTTGACAAAAAAGTAGTGCATGTAAGAACCGTTGTCCGTGAGGATTTGTTTAAAATTTGAAAAAATGATGAGTGAACACGGGAAAGGGCTGCGAGTGAATAATAATCACGCCGCGAAGGCCACCGTTTAAAACAGCCAAAAAAAATTAAGGCAATAAAAATAATAATATGCCAACAATGGAGCCAATAGGATTTCTTTAAGTTGAGAAAATTAGAAACCTCAAAAGAGCTAGAAAAAGAAAATATGAATATATTTGAGGAAGTTTGGATGGAAAATTTAAACGGATTTGCACGTCTTGAAAAAACCATTACATAGTTTTAGACGTTATTGAAGTGGAAATCATTTTAAACTTTGATGTGTCAATTAGATTGAGTCGACGTCATATAAATTCACATTTTTGACACCTAAGGACGATTTTGAGTTCATTCGTTAGGAATATCCATATTCATCATGCACATATGTTATGTTTGATTACATTGATCTTCCTATCGAATTTGTTCACACCCATTCATTCCATTTCCATGATTTGGTTATCTTAGTGTAAATTCATGGTGTGTGATTTTTTGTAAAATTTGATTTTGTTTGAAAATTTGAAAAAATCTAAAATAATTGGTGAAAGCTTTTGAGTTTATCCTTGAATGATCGTATTTGATTTGCATTGCTTATCGTGACACTCCATGCTTATTTTTGTTTATTCTTTTCCTTATCTATTTCGGACAAATAAAATGGGGGAGAACGAATGATTTAATAGGGGGGTTTGAATTATGAGGGAGATTTGAGATTTGATCTTTGTTTTGATTGATGTTTATCTCATTTCAAACTCGATACATCACGAAGGTATTTGTTTCTTGTCTCGTGTGTGTAGGGTGTGTAGGGGCAAAGTTTGTTACATACAAAGATTGTTGATCATTAAGTTACACACCTTGATGATGACAAAGAAAAGTTAGAGATTTGAAGATTTCAAGTTCAAGATTTTTTTGAAAAAAGTTTAAGACTTGCGATTTTAGTACCTTTTCAGTTTTGGGTTCATGAGAGGGTATTAGATTTCTATAGGACATTTGATTTGATAATTCAGATGTTTTTAGTTTGTACCGGCATAGACATAGGGGGAGATTTGTAAGGACATATTTTACATATTCCGTTTACATTAGAGTATGTCGTATACCGCTACAACCGTCGAAGAAAGTTCAAAGCTCATTCATGCATCAAGACGGATCCGAATATCAGCATTCTTCAACAAACAAGCCTCTGCGAGATAGATTTTGGTAAGGTTGTGTTTAAGTACCTTTTCTAAAATGTTTTTAAACATCTGAGGCGTCATTTTTTGCCAAAATAATTTTTTCTAAGTCCTGAGGCAGAGTTTTAAAAGAAAAAGATTTTATGCAGATGTCGTTCAAACGACATATCTATGTCGTTCCAACGACAGGACAATGTCGCGCGAACGAGAACTTCAAGGGACATGCTATATCGCGTGAAGGCTCGTTTGAAGCTCGCTTGAAGCAGTATATCAAGCGACAGCATACTGTTTTGGTTTTTAACGTCGCTTGATATGTCGCACGAAGGATGGTTCAAATAACATCACATGTCGTTAGAGCGACCTAGCTTTCTCATTCAAGCGACGTCACCGACTCAATTTTTCTATAAATACTTGTTAAATGAGTCCATTTTGCTTAAGAAGACCCGAGTTTTTTCCATACACGAAAACTGCAAACTGCAGAAGTTTTTGTCTTTTCTTTTGAGGTTTAAACATTTGGTTTTAATTCACAAAACATCCCAATATCTTTAGTGAATCATTTTGGAACCCATGATACAATTGTGGTGAAGTTTCTCTTGTAGAGAGGGTAAATCTACGGTTGACTTGGTAGCTCTTGAGCGAGGTGCTGGTTGACAACGACTGCGGTTATTGAGTGTACTTGCGGGTGTTCTTTGCTGAAGATAGAACTGCAATTCGTGTGAATTTGCTGCGGGAGTCCCCTGTTGGTTTAGGTTGCGACCTATGTGATGCAGATTTTGCTTGTAATCTTGTAAGTTGTGATTTGCAAATTATTAGTGAAATAAAAGATTTTTGCCTTTCGGGGATTTTTTTCTGAAATTGGTTTCCTTTGCATGCTTCTTGATTTTATGCTGTCAATTATTTAGATGAATGATGTAGGGTTTAACTAAAATTTGGGCTTAATTGAAAATGATTGGATTGTCATACAATGATATTAATTTGAGAATACTTGAAACATTCCGTTGGCCTGCACTCTCACCTAAAAGGTTCTAACGAGTTACAATTTGAGCTCCTAGAATTAGGTTCATAACAGATACTAAACTATGATTATGGCTCTCTGAAAAATGGCATTGCAAAATCAAGGAAAAAAACAGGGATGTTCAACTATGTTGTTAATCTCACTAACATCAAATACAATAACTTTATATTCAAAATTAAAATTTGATAGGTTTATTGAAGAGGAACCAACACTAATGAGCAACATTATATAATCAAGACATCAACTAGCACGTTCAGCTATCCTCATAACATCCTAAAGCAATATGAACAATAATATTAACAGTTACGTAAATTCTAAGGCGACATACCGACTACAAACGCGCTTGATTGGCATCCCCTTTCCCCGCTTCAGTTTTCACTTCTTGCTCATCCTGATGAGCCACATCGTAAGTCGCGTGGACCCCAACCAACACATAGTAAATGAGCATCACACCACTACATATGAAGAACCTCAAGAACGCAGCCCCACCTAGAGATCCAATCAGAAACAAATTCATCCCAATAGACAAGGATGGCAACCACGGAACAAGTGGGACCCCCCAAACTTTCGGAGCCCTCTGCTTCGGAAGAATTACCATACCAACTGTACCCAAGAGCCAAAACACAGCGGCCACTACATACCAAACCCATCCTCTAATATTGGCATTCCAAAGTGCAGTTATACCAATCGAAGAACCAATAATAACAAACAAGCACACGAGAAATTTGGCCAAATCGCGCTTTGGTGTAACATCCTTGGCATAATATCTTCTGACAAGCAACGCAACTGCCATAAGCATAAATATGAAAAGTGTACTAAATGAAAACACGCTCGACAAAACATCCAAGCTGGAGAAAAATGCAACAATGCAGCTAATTATAGTCACGAATAGAGTAGCATTAATGGGTGTCCCAGTTTTCGGGTGAACCAAAGCAAACCACGGCGGAATCATATGCGCCCGGGCAATCTGAGTCGTGTATCGTGCTTGTCCCATCGACCCAATAAGCAAACTCGTCGTCATCCCTTTCAAAGCAATCACACTAACCAAATACTTGGCCCATTTCATCCCAATCATCTCAAACGCAACAGAATACGCCGCATTCACATCAATCTCCGTATAATTCACCATCATCGTTAGTGCCAATGCCATCAAACAATACACCACGGTAATAATTGACATCGACCCCACCAACCCCACCGGTATATCCCTCGACGGCTTCTCTGTCTCTTCAGCCAACGTAGCCACCATATCAAAACCCGTGTAAGACCAGTAGACAACCGCCGCCGCCTCGAAAACCCCTTCAACCCCGTACGGGAAAAAGGGTTCCAAATTGGAAGTCTTAGCATGCAAAAACCCAACAATAATAATAAACACAATAACCGCGGAACTAATAATAGAACTAACCCAATTCAAACAAGAAGTCCTTTTAGTCCCGGTCATGGCTATAGAATTTGCAACAGCTAAAATAAAAACCGCAATTGGGTCTAAGAGGTTAAAACCGTTGGCAAATGAATCGATTCTGATTCGGAGAAAATCAGGGTCAGGTTTGATCATGCTGGCAAAGTAAGAAGACCATGACCGGCCTAAGCCGGCGGCGCCGACTATAGCTTCGAGGAGGATATTGCCCGCGGCTATGAATGCTATAAAGTCTCCTAATTCTATTCGGAGGAAGGAAAAGGATCCTCCGGCGACTGGGATTTCGACTGCGAATTCAGTGTAGCAGAAGACGGAGAGGAGAGCGGAGATGCCGGAGGCGGCGTAGGAGAGGACGATGGAGGGTCCGGCGTGGTTGTGGGCTTCTTGTCCGGTGATGGTGAATATGCCGGAGCCGACGACGGAGCCGAAACCGAGCCAGATGAGGTCCCACCAGGTGAGGCATTTTTTCATGTCGTGTTCGCTTTGTTTGGGGAGGTCGATGAGTTCGTTGGAGTCGGAGGAGCGGCCGAGGAGGCGGTCTTTGAGGCGGTGGAGAGTGTGGGAGATGGCGGTGGTGTAGGTGGACAGGTTTTGGAAGGTGGGTTCCGGGAAGAAGTCTTGTTTGCTAAATCGCCAGTAGGATTTTGGTGCCATTGGTGGGGTTGTGGTGGGTTTGGGATGAGGATTAAGAGGGGTCACTAAATCTTGGGATGTCGAATCTGCTTTAACTGAGATCCTCATCTCTCTCTATCTCCACCAAACAGGGGGGGCAGTTTTAGTGTGAAAGAGATAGATGAGGAGATTGGTGGATCCAGCCGCCGGAATTGGGTCTCGTCGTGGGAATTCCCATATTATACTAATACAAAAAAATTTAACTCGGTAAATTGTATGAACAACCTTCATATTTTTGGAGGGTATTTTTATTCTAACCCATATTTCCTTTTACCACCCCCAACATTATTTAAACCCACCTAAATCGGCATAAAAACATTTAACCCACCCATGTTTTGGGTTTAGATAAAGATTTTCACCAATCTTCCTGAAGAAACGAACCCTACAAAACCCACATACAATCTCCGATAAAAAAATAACTTCGAGCTCAACACGAATGCCTAAATCATCCACGAACAAGCGTTAGTTTCTTCCTGTTGTTGTTACTTTGCTGGCGACAGAAAGCAACCCATTTTCTCAGATGGAGGAGAACAAAATTTTTTGAAAAATAATTCAGATGATGATTAATCTTGATGGAGTGTTTGGATTTTTCCCACCCCCTTTTAATGAGATCGTGACATCAATCCAGATTAATTTCTGAGTCGTATTAGAATTCAACCATGTAAATGTTGTGATCCAACTTATGTTAGGTGATTTGAAGTTCCAGTTTACCAGAATATACACAAATGGTAGAATGTCTATATGATTCTCGGTTTGAGGCTATTGCAAAATACAGGGGTTGCTGTTAATGGGGCTTCTGAAAGGGCTAATTATGTCTTTTAGCCACTTCTTCTTATAACAACTGGAAATTGGATCAGCGGGGGATGCAGATAGAAAAAGTGCGTTCATATAAAAACACCCTTTTTTTTGTATGTGTGGGTTTCAATCTTTGTTACAACTCACAGAAATCTTAGACTGAGGATAGAAATCTGGTATGACAGAGTTCTATCCGATATAGAACTCTAAGGTGTTAGCTGCTGTTTTTGTTAACTGACGTTTTTTTTTTTTTGTTAACTGCCGTTTTGTTTTTTCTATGTTTTTTTGTTAACTGTCGTCTTTGTTTTATGTTATGTGTGGGTTTAATAACAGGGTTAAAATAGTCCCTTTTTATTTGGTTTACTTGATCAGTTACAAATTAAACGGAGGGGCTGCTAGACAGATTTGTGGGGTTCAATTAAAAGCACCCTTTTTCGAAGGTTTGGTGAAAAAGCACCCACTTTTGCCGGTATCATTAATTTTCATGTATTTTTTACTTCGAAACTTTTTAAATTTTCGATTTAAATATATATTTTAGTTCAAAAAATACACTTTATTCTATATAGTCAAAAAATATAGCATTTGAAAATTAAATTAGCTGGAAACTCGCTTAATGTGCAGACTATATATTGCGGTAATCATTTCGTAAAAATCATCGTATACCCTAAAATCATAAATTAAAAGTAAGATAACATTTCAAAAATAGCATTATCCACATAGTTGGACACAAACAAGGAACATTCTTTTGTGAATGATTTGTCACTTCATCATAGTATTAATCTACGGTAAATGAAAAAAAAATCTATTAATAGTTCTTAACAAACAAATACCATTTTTTATGCGAATTCATTTCATTGAGTTTCCACAAAAAAGAAATATTGGGTGGAATTAAATTACAAAACCAAGCGCATAAGCGAGACCCCTAAGGAAACGATAAAACCCAAAAAATTACAGTAAACAAAAGACTAAATATTTGAAATAACAGTGATTCATTTTATTCAACAATTATAAAAATATAGAGAGAAATTTCAAACATTGTTAAAGAATACAATCCCACTCATTAGGTAATCCGGTCCAAAAAATTAAAGTGAACCATGTCTAACCAAAACCTTATGCTAAATTTATACTTTACACAAACAAATAAAGGGGATAGGAAGAACAAAACAAATGGGATAACCATCACATCTGCTCGTTAAGAATAAATTTAGTATATTTGTAGTCCAGATATCTCTTTGCTCGATCCTCTTGCAATGGTAGTCCCCATGTTGACAAAATGTCCAAATTTTATATATCAACCCAATATATAAAAATAAAATAAAAAACTCCAAAAATTCATTATCACATACCTACAAAGTCATAAATAAAGTATTCAGGAAAAAAACATAAATGTATCACGAAATTTTCAATACCAAATGTATTAAAAATAACGTTAGAAGCTGAAAGATGTGATAGGCTCATTGGAAACATGATATAGCCAAGCAAAGTTAAAATTTCACTAAAACACACACACAATAAGAGAACTTTTTTTTTGTTTAAGAAGCATGCAACTCTTAAATCTCAAAATATTAAACCTGGTATTAACAATTTGATTGCTTACAAGTGGTAATAAGGTACAAATTTATTTTTATGTATAAGACAATGATTAGTAAAGCATATGAGATAGCTTGGGTGAATTCCGAAAATTCAATGCATAATTCTGGATTTGGGAAAAAATGGACACCTGTTCAGTCACTGCAAGAGAGGGATATACATGAGAATATAATTACGAAAGCCTCTTATAGTATTAGAATTTGTGGTCAAAACTATTATAACAATCCGTAATTTTATCCTGTAATTATTTAAATTAATTCGAAAAGCTAGCTTAAAAGACTCCTAATATGAGTATATATAAGTCTTAGGTAGTTTAGAAGAGTGCTCATAACATAAAACTTATAGGCTAAAAAATTGGACCAAAATTAAAATTTTGCTTCAGATAATTTGTCACACCTTTAAAGCGTGAATAATTGTTTGTCACGGTTCTGGAGTGTGGCTAACAGGTGAACTGTTTTAGTTTTAATAGGATTATAATGCCACTTAAATTCTCTAATCTTTCTCCATTTAAATTAATACGAGGTTAGGAATTTTCAAACATATTTTCACACTCTCCAAGAGCAGTAGACCCTTATAATTTTCATCGTCTTCCTCCTACAAACCCTAGCCCCAAAGTTATCAAGTTTTAACTTAAGATTTGAAGGCTCAAATGGTGTTTTCTCAAGTTGATCCAAGAGTAAAACTTTATCGTCTTTTCGCAAGCGCATCTTCATAATCATATTTCTTCAAACAAATCTCAGACATGGTTACCTCTATTGCTTTTCCTTAGTATTATGCGTAGTAATTATGGCCTACGTGATAGACAGGGGTTTTGTCACGCGCGCAAGCGTCACCTGCGTGCCGATCGTTTTGAATTCGGCTCACCTGCTCTATACAAAAATCTAAACTTATGACTACACTCAATGGGTGAGTATAGCGGCCAAGTCCGGGTATCAAAAATTCACAGAGACGAGTTGCTATAATTTATAGGGTTTAATACTCTTAAATAAAAGGTCAAATATAATTATACACAAAAAGGAAAATGGTTACATGGGTCGACGTAGGCCTGTAAATGGATCGGGTTCGGACCGGATCAGACAAATCCAAATCCGAATCCGTTTTAGTTAAACAGATTCGGATCCGATCCGATTATCCAACGGATTATCTGTTAGGATTCCAAATTCGATTTGTTAAAAAAAATGTAATTTTAAGTTAAAATTACATTTTTTAACTACTTAATTTACAAATTTTTTTATTTCATTTCTTATTTCATAATGATTGTTGATGTAAAAAACTAGATTATCTCGAATTAATCAATCACAGATAAATAAATTAACAAGACAAAGAATTTTTAAAGTGGTTCAGCCTGATGAAAATGGCCTACGTCCACTGTATTTGTATTGGTGACTATTTATTTGGAATCTTGATAATAGATTTACCAAGAGATCCAATCTCCTTCCACTTATGAGGAGGCTACAATGTATTTATAGCCTTGAGGTTGTACATATGAAAAGATAATACGCTGTCATCTAGTAGACATATACATATGTACGATAATAATGCGCGTTTAATGCGTAGTTATCTTTTGATTCTCTTGATTTGGTTGCTCTGCACGCTAAGTAGCTCGGTACGCTTAAGTTATTCGGTACGCTTAAGTTGCTCGGGGCGCCTGAGTTGCTCGGTGACAGTATGTTATTCGTCTAAAGTATTTGTATTTGACACGTAGGTTGACATGTGTCTTCAAGTGATTGGTCCACGTCAGCGGACTAAATTTGGTATCAACAGAAGCCCCCAATGTTTCATAGTTGAGGTTGATGGAGAGTGTGGAACATTTTGTTTAAAAACTGCTTGGATTACTGATCTTCATGGACTTTAGGAAAATTTTTAATATATATAATTCCATTTTGAGCGCATAATATCAAGCTTCATAAATATTTTGAATTTTCACATCACCTCGATATTCGTGCCTTTTCTTATTTTAGCCGTCGAAAACGCAAACGTCTTTCCTTGTAATCATTATTTTTCTCTATTCCCGAGGTAAAGTATTTAAGTGTGATAGAAATCTTATCGCTTTTCACTTTTCAAATCTGTATCTCTGAACTCTTCATTTTCTCTCTATCTTGTGCCTTCGCTCTTTCCATAGTTCATTAACAACTGATCTTTCTTTCTTTTGTAAGATTTTCTTTCCTCTTCTTTATTTACTTTATTCAACATGGTTTATCTTGTTGAATCCTTAGAGAAATTTCGGTCTGAGTTTTCAATCCCTTCGTGGGTTATTTTGGAAGAACTTTCTTATCCTTGTGATTTACTTTCTTTGGCTGAGGGACACTGGTTCCCAAGTCTTTTTGTAGCCGAATGTGGCTTTTCTTTCCCGCCAAATCCCTTGTGTTTTGAGTTTGTCAATATTTCGATATTGTACCTGTAAGAGTAGCTCCAAATACATGGAGGGTGGTTAATGGCGTACATAGGTTGAATCAACTTCATGGAACTCGTTTGGGGATTCCAGAGATTATGTATTGTTACAGATGGGTTACCAGTGATAATACTTTCTATTTAAAAACTAGATTTTTGAATAGAGCATTAGTTGTCAATCTTCTCGATGCCAATAGGGATTATTTTGATCATGGGGTTGTGATGAAAAATTGGCAACACCCTCCATTAAGTGGAGATGACGTGTACCAAGATCCCAGGTGTTCGCTTTATAGCAATGGGATAGGTTGTTTTTATTTTCGAAATCTTGTTTTCTTTGTATTTGATGAAATGTATCACTGACATTTGATTTTGTTTGTTACAGTTGACAGTAAAAGAAAACCTCCAAAAGAAACCGAGGTTAATATAAAGCATTTAAAACTTATCTGGGGCTTGCATTAATCTGTTGCTAGGGAGCACATTAGATTTGCTTCTTATTTGCTACAATACAGAAGCTATATTTCATCTTTCATTGCTCGTCCTTGTCCAGTAGTGGTTGATCTTGATCGGGTACCAACCTCTGAAACTAGTGTGGAAGGTTCTTCCTCTGAATTGAGTATTCTTATTACTGATTTAATGAAGAAGAGAAAAACTCATGCCTTTTTTTATAAGTCTGCCTTTGCCACCGACGAGGCAAAGAAGAATAAACAAGATGTCCCAGATGAAGGGACAAATAATACATATGTATACCCTTCCATTGCTGCCAAAGAAACTGTTAAGAAGCCCCATGTGCCTCCGAGTAAGACTGTTGCCATCTCTCCAATAGAGACAACATCTTTCATTGAAAATGCTCCTTCTCCTCTGAGGATATTAAAAAGAAGCTCTTCTGAAACCTGTTGAACCTATCTCTCAACCTTCAAATGTTGAAGGTAGTGTTCCAGCTCTTGTTCCTTCGAGCTCTGCTGTGGGCTTGGTAAGATCCTGGACTGTCCCAAAGGTCCAAAACATTAAAGATACTTTTTTCTCGTGAGAGAATTACTACTCTGGCTGCTCAACACATTACATCAGTAAGTATTGTTAGCCTGAGTCCTTTATTTTTTAATATTATGTTCATGTATTGACTTAAAGTTCTTTTTTTCCAGTTTGTGACGTGTTTCAACAGCATTTTAAAGAAGGATGAAGCTATCAGGGCTTCAAGCTCCTCGGGTGGAGTAGAGGAAGCTTTTGCTGGACTAACCCAGTTTTTGAAGGAATCTCGTCAGAAGTATGAGGAGGACAAAGATGCTTGGGAGAAGCAATTCAAGTCTGTTGAAGCGAATAAAGATCAAGTTGTGGCTGCATCCAAAGAGTTGGAGAAGAAATTAAAAGAAGCTGAACAAGATAAAGAGGAGCTTGTGATCAAGCTTAAATCTTCTGAGGAAAATGTTATTAGGCTTCAAGATGTTGAGCAACATAAAACAGAGGTGGAAGAAAAATTAAAGTCTGCCAAAGAGCTCCTTAGGGAAAGGACCTCCTCGGAGAGGGTAAAAAGGAAAGTTGCAGTTAAAAAAATCCTTCAGTGCTGGTTGGGACAAGGGTTGGAATAAGGGCTTGGCTGTCATGTCTTCTTAAATGGAGTATGACGGTGTCAAATATTTTAGGGATGGATGGGTAGCAGCCTTGAAGGAGTTGAAGGTTGCCGAGAATTCTTAGTTGTTCCAGCAGCATACTCATGGCCCTCCTCCCTCTCCTGGAGAAGAAGAAGAAGAAGAAGAAGAAGAAGATGAAGCAGCTTCAGATGATTCTTCCTTGATGACAGGAGAGCAGGTCCCTGTTATTGCTGTTGCCCAACCCTCAGAGAAAATCCAACAAGTTAGCACATCTACCGAGAAGCTGCCTTTGCCCTTCGAGCAACCAACCCCTTCCTCCAAACCCTCTGAAGAAGTCGTAAGAAACAAGGAGAAGGTGTAAAGTTATTCGGGTCTTTTGTTTTGCTATTTTCTTGAATGTAACCTTGAACTATATTCTCCTTTATCATGATAAATAAAATTTAAACTTCTATTATTTGTCTTGAATTTCTCTCTTGCTCTGTTCGCACCATTTATTGATTTTGTTTTTCATTTTGTCTTTGCTAGTTTGTGGCCAGGATGGAACTTTTATCAACTCATGATTCAGAGTTAATGAAGAAATGCAATGACTATTTCAAAGTTAGTCATGCAGATTTTATTGAGTCTCAAATCATTGATATTCTTGGACTAGATGCCTCTGAACGAGCAATTGATGCTTATCAATACCTGAAGTGTTTGCTCGATAGTGTTGTTGCCAACAATGTGGCCTATTATGAAATGATTGAAGATCTTCAAGGAACGATCGAAGAACTCCAACAATAGTACAAAGAATCTGCTACACTTCTGCATCAAGGCTATGAGAAAAAGTACCAATAATTGAGTGCTGATAAGGGATATGGCAAGTTCATTTCTGCTCATGAGAAGAAAGAGAGTGTTCTAAAGCTTGAAATTGAAGAGCATAGACATATTGCCAAGTTGTTGGAGCAGGAGAACATTGCTTTGTAGGAGGAAATAAAACAACTCGAATCTGCTGCCTTTTCCTCGGGAGCCTTGGTCCCCATTAATGATGAAGGTTTTTCCTTCTTGGAGGTAGAAAATGCTAACTTACGAGATCAGTTGGAAACTTTAAAACGAGCTGGAACCTCCACATCTACTCGTGGTAGAGCAAGATATTCTCGTGGACGAGTAAGGGCTGGTCGGGTCACCATTGAAGAAGTGAGAACTCAGTCGGCTTTGGAGAATCACTTCGTTCAGTTGATGACGAAGAACCAAGCCTTGGCAGAAATGTCTAAGAAGATTCTGAACTTCACCGAGCAACTCTCTAATCAAAGTTCTACTCTGGAAAGTAAAGAAATTCTGGTAAAGAAACTCCACGAGCAACTTGATAGGTTAACTTATCAATTTCACAAACAACCTAGGGAATTTTGGATGGATGGGTATAATGAAGCTCTATATCATCTTGATGCTCGTTTGCAGCAATCGAATAATGAGGGGTACAAGCAAGGATGGTTGAACGCTATGTGTGTGCTAAAATTGGAGCAAGGACACTACTTATGGGATTATTATGAGCCTGGAGTGCTCGATTTGCCCGTGCCTCCATTTAAGCTTGATATTAGTTAGATTCCTGCTCGTGTAATTCCTCGATGCCTGATTTCCAAGTATCTCAGTGATTACACTCTTCATGCAAACTTTGAGATAACTCATCCAGAACACTTGCTTTATCGACTATCCATAATAAATGTCAGAATGCTGCGAGATCTAAACTTTATAAATTCCCCTTATGCGTTAGATGATCCTCCAGCTGAGGTAGAACCTGTTTCAACGGCAGAGGGAAAGAAACCTATAGAATAGGATATGTTTATGTAATGAATCAAAATTCATATCATATGTAATCTACTTGATTTTAATGAAGAAATTTTTAGTCTTTGACAATTTTATTTTTCTTTAAAATAATTTGTAGAATGTCCTTATTTGTTGGTTTGTTGGTTGGTGAATAAGTATATATATATATATATATATATATATATATATATATATATATATATATATATATATATATATACCATACTTATCCCATTTATTGTTTGATTATAGTGACTTGTCACTCTTTGCGCCTAAGCAATGGAATGATTTTCATCCCAGGTTCCTGCTTAGTTGTAGTAATCTCGTATGGATTATCTGGTTGCCTAGACAGTGGACGCCCCGGGAGGTCGTCCAGCTTCTTTCCTAGTTTGGTACCAACCAATCGGAGTTGATGGTTTTTGATTTACCGACCAATCAGAGTTGTGGTAATGAGATGCCGACCAATCGGAGTTGGTGGTAATTGATTTGTCGACCAACCGGAGTTGGTGGTAATTGATTTGCTGACCAACCGGAGTTGGTGGTATTGAGTTCCCGACCAGCCGGAGTTGGTGGTAATTAGTTTTTGCCAACCAACCAGAGTTTGTGGTAATTGAATTGCCGACCAATCGGAGTTGATGGTATGTTGCTCTGTGGATTTGGGTTTGTGTAGTGTGTAGCACCAATATTTCGAAAAAATTCAACAAAAGAAAAAACATCACTTTATTCATATTGAAAGAACTTGTGTTACATAGGAATTTTATCTATTGATAATACTTGCGCAGATGCTCTGCATTCCACGCATTCTTGAACTCTTCTCCTTCCAAAGTTTCAATTTTGTATGTCCCTGGACGAACAACTTCTGTTACTCTGTAAGGTCCATGCCGGTTGGCTTGCAGTTTGTTATGCTTTTGGATCACTTTCTTCTGAACATAATCCCCTTCCTTCAAATCACACTTCTTCACTCTTTTGTTATAGAACAAAGATGTTCGTTGTTAATATGTTGCATTCCTGATTGCTATGTCTTCCCTAACTTCTTCGAGCATATTTAGGTCTAATCTTCTCACCAAGTCACTGACAGGAGAATTGAAATTAAGCATCCTATGCATGGGTAGACCCAATTCAACAGATATGACAGCTTCACTTCCAAATGTCAACATGTATGGAGACTCTCCCATTGTTGTTCGTGGTGTAGTGCGATAAGCCCACAACACAGAGTATAGCTCGTTAATCCAATTCCCTTTCGTATCATCCAATCGTTTTTTCAAAACATTCAGTAGCGTTCTATATGTCACCTCAATTTGCCCATTGCTCTGGGGATAGCCTTGTGCATAGTGGATCTTCAGTACATTGGATTGATGATAATATGCGGCAAACTCCTCGTTGTCAAACTGGGTTTTATGGTCAGTAATGAATGTATGTGGGAGACCATATCTGTAAATAATATTCTTCCAAATAAATTGATAGACTTTTTCGTATGTCATATCAACGAGAGGTTCAGCTTCCACCCATTTAGTAAAATAATCCACAACAACTACGAGGTATTTAAATCTTCACCTAGTCGTTAGAAGTGGCCCGACCAAGTTTATCCCCCACGTGGAGAATGGCCAAGGGGACGTGATGGGTGTTAACAATACTTGGGGAGTTCTTCGGATGGAAGAGAAACATTGGCATTTATCGCACTTCTTGGCATAAACTGCGCAATCAACTCTCATCGTTGGCTAGTAATACCCTTGTGTTGTTATCCTCTGCAAAAGCATCCGACCTGCTACATGGGCTCCACAGGACCCTTCGTGAATATCTTCGATCAAGTCTTTAACTTCAGAGGGATGGACACATCTTTGTAATCCTTCTATAACTCCTCTTTTGTATAAAATACCACTGGTCAATACATAACGAGCAACTTTAAACTTTAGTTTCTTAGCTGCAAGTTTATCAGGTGGCAGAATCCCTTCTTCAATATAGGCCCTGAAAGGATCCATCCAGGAAGGTCCCAAGTCAAGGCAATGAAATTCATTATTAAATCTCTGTCTATGCTCCGACCAGCCAGGACTTCTATTGGGATTGTTCTTCGTAGCTCGGTGCGTGTGGCTAATACTAACCGAGCTAGGGCGTCAGCTCTTGCATTCTCTAATCTCGATATCCTAATCAACTGAACTGCAGTAAAACTCGATACAACCTCCATTGCTTTTGCATGATAGTTGACTATTAATTCTCCCTTTGCTGCATACACCTCCAGAATTTGATTTAGGATTAACTGTGAATCACTGAATACAACGACCTGATATGCCTTCATGGTTTTGGCCAAACTTAGACCCACGATCATATCTTCATATTCAGCCTCATTATTAGAAGCCTTAAATTGAAAGCGCAGAGCATACTCCATATCAATCTCATCCGGACTGCTTAAAATAATTCCTGTTCCACTGCCTGTAGTGCACGAAGAGCCATTCACATACAGATTCCACACAGGTACTTCATTATCAAACTCTTGGTCAGACAGAGCTCCTTGGTGGAATATTTTATGCTTCATTTTGTCTTCCCCCAACACTTCTCGCTACTCGTTGATTATCTTCTCTTGATCGTCCACGGATGGAGGTTGGTCGGGGGTTATATTTGATAATCCTGTAACATCCACGGGTTGGTCTATATTAAACTCCTGTTCTTTAGAGGTATCAGATTGAGTAAACTCTGCGATAAAATCCGCTACTACCTGCCCCTTAAGTGATGATCTAGGCTCATAAACTATATCATATTCATCGAGTTCTACTGCCCAGTACATCAATCTTCCTGATTTCTCTAGTTTATGCAGAGCCTGTCTCAATGACATATCAGTATACACCACTATAGTATGGGCTTGGAAGTATGGCCTCATCCTTCTGCTCGCTTCGATTAGTGCCAGTGCTAACTTTTCTAACCTTGGATATCTGATCTTTGCTCCTCGAAAAGCCTTGCTGGTGTAATAGACCGGTTTTTAG
Organism: Sambucus nigra; assembly: GCA_949130495.1. Lineage (NCBI taxonomy): Eukaryota > Viridiplantae > Streptophyta > Magnoliopsida > Dipsacales > Adoxaceae > Sambucus > Sambucus nigra. Next base: position 190,057,531 of record OX422213.1, read on the forward strand.
ATTCCATCCTCCACTCTTATCAATGCCGAACTAACTGCATTCTCTAAAACTGCCAGATACAAGTATAATATTTCTCCCATCACTGGTCTAGATAACAATGGAGGTGTTCCCAGATATTTCTTCAATTCTTGAAAGGCCTCCTCGCATTCATCATTCCACTCAAAAGTTTTTTGGACTGTTTTAAAGAATGGGAGACATCTGTTTGTTTCTCGTGACACAAATCTGTTAAGTGCTGCGACTCGCCCTGTGAGACTTTGCACTTCCTTCTTCGTAGTTGGAGATCGCAGCTCCAGTAGGGCTTTAATCTTTTCAGGGTTCGCCTCGATACCTCGTTAGTTAACACTATATCTGAGAAACATACCTTCTCTTACTCCGAATATGCATTTGGTGGGATTCAATTTCATTTTATATTTCTCTAGTTGATCAAAGGTCTGACCTAGGTCAACTAGATGATCAGCAGCTTTCTTTCTCTTCGTCAGCATATCGTCAACATAAACCTCCATGTTATGACTGATTTGCTCTGCAAACACCTTATTCATCAGCCGCTGATATGTCGCACCTATATTTTCAAGTCCAAAAGGCATAACATTATAGCAATAAGTTCCCCTTGGGGTGATAAAAGAGGTACTCTCCCTGTCCTCAGGCTTCATTTTAATCTGGTTATAACCAGAATAAGCATCCATGAAACTCAACAATTCATTCCCCGAGGTAGCATCCACCAGTTGATCGATTCGGGGTAAAGGAAAATGATCCTTTGGGCATGCCTTATTAAGATCAATGAAGTCTACACACATCCTCCACTTGTTATTTTTCTTCTTTACCATCACCACATTTGCTAGCCAATCAGGATATTTAACATCCTCAATAAAAGAGGCTTTTTGAAGTTTCTCTACTTCTTCCTATATAGCTTGGTTCTTTTCAGGGCTAAACACCCTTCTTTTCTGCTTCACTGGCTTGACCTCCTTGTTCACGTTGAGCTCGTGGCACAAGAAACTCGGGTCTATCCCTGGCATGTCTTCATGACTCCATGCAAAAGTCTGCTTTCTGCGCCTTAAAAATGCTATCAATTCCTGTTTTATCGATACATCTAGTGATGCACAATTTGAGTTGTTCGTTTTGGATGTTCGTCATCCAGAATGATATTTTCGATAGCTTCCATGACTTGTCCCTTCATGAGCTGAGACTCATCTCTAGGGTCTAATGTTTCAATCTCTGCATCTTCTATTTCATCCACTTGATAGGTAACCTGTGACAACCCGGATATAATTATGATAAATTATATTTAAATCATTCTTATCTTATGTAATATGAATAATATGTTATTATTATATCTAATTTTAAGTGATTATGTTTATTATAATCCTACTTTAATAAATAATGAAAGGTCGAATTATTTACAAACACAAAATTTTGTTGTTTTCGGTAGAAATATTCCTATTAGAGACTAGTTTTGACCCTTATAACATTGCAATTGACTTGAGGTAAAAACTAGAAAGTTGTATACATGTTAGTTAAGGTTGTAACACAACAAACGGATCATCAAACGAATGCACGAGTAAGGAGTTATACCGAATTTACGAACAAAGGGCAAAGCTTTCCATTTCCTTTAAGTGGTAAATTGTCTTTTAGTAAACCAAATGTTTTAAAGTGATTGGATGGCTTGGGAGGCAGCCTTGGCCGACTTAAAACTCTCCCTCTAACATATTTCTTCAGAAAAACAAACCCTAGGTTCAGTTTGAAGAGTGTTTGGCTTAAGGAAAGAGAAAGTAGAAGTTAAGGAAGAAAGATTACAAGGAAAAGCTAGGAAAAGAATTCCAAGAAAATTCTTAAGGTGTTTCTAAGGTAAAATTACGTGTTAATATTGTTTCAATCTTGTATTATAGTTATTTCAAAGTATATAAATCGTGAATTATTGACTGAAATTTCATCATCCTTTGTGATAATATGTATTGGTTCATATGTGAGATAAGTGGTGTTTATAGGTCACATTTCTTTGTATTGAAACCCCTTGTATTCAAGCTTGCATATCTCTTTGTGTGCTTACTGGAATTGAGAAATTCCAATTGAATATGAAAGTAGACTCATATATTCATATCATATCCGAAAATTAGAATTTATCTCATTGTGTTTAGGTCGTAATGATGATTTCAAGTTGGTACATAGTTTCTGTTTTTATACTTCATTTTGGTATGCCCTGAGTTTAGTCAAGCTTTTAAGATAGCCAATGAAGTCAAAAAATTATGAAACTTTAATTCTGTACTATTCAGTATGTGTACTGAAAATGGGTTGAAAATCATGGAAAATTATGTTGGAGAAAAATTATGAAAATTGTTGGAAGTTGAAGGAACAATAGAGAAGCTTGTAGGGCAGATTTCTTCTGTTGTAAAGAAATGGTCATAACTTGCTCTAGGAAGCTTGAAATATTACACCGTCACTTGTACTGAAAATTATATTCATATATGTTTTCATATTGATAAGGTTGGACCCCTGTATTTATACAATTTAGGAATATAGGATGGTTAAGTATGTAGGACAATAATTTTAGGCCATACTGGATACCCCTTGAATGAATGTTTGTATTTCGTCCTTACAAAGGGTACTTTGAGTACATGTTTCATGTGTATATACATTGACAAGTATAATTTCATGTTTACTTAACTTTGGTTATAAATTCCTTATGAGGTATTTTCTACGGTTGAATGTTCATAACTTTATCAATATGTGCACCATTGTTTTGTCTTTACTCATGTTTCGTGCAATGTAACTTGAGTGGAATTATATGGTCGTTGTATAGTCATGGAAAGTTACATAATTATATTAGGATGATACTTATGATTGAGATTCAGTACTGATTTAGTTGGATTGACAGGTGTAAGGTCTAATCAACTCAGTTCATCTCCTCCTGAAGGAAACGTGAATACGTAGTTGACAACCCAAGGTGAGTGTACTCATTGGAATGATGTATTTGTATACTGTTACAAATATGATCATAATGTTATGGATATAAAATTGTTCATTTCGATTTACCAAAATGGGAGGTTACTCCTCGACCCGGAATGGGGGAGATTTGTCTATTAATGACAAGGGGTTACTCCTCGACCAAGAATGGGGGAGAATTGTCTATTTAGACAGGATATGTGAATCATGATTCAAAAAAGTTGGTCATTCATTATGAATGAGCCGGATAAGTTAATACATAATTATATGGACATTATTTATTGCATTTAAATTCATGCAGTAGTATAGTAGTGATGCATTCACTCAGCTATTTTGCTCACGGTTCCTATGTTCACATTTTTCAGGTAACACGATGTCACTGCCAAATCTAGGAAGTCGGGTCGAGTTATCCAGGAATGGGAGAAACAAAGATTTTGTTTAAATATAAATGATGTAATTAAGTTAAATTATCCTTCAAGAAAGTTTGTATAAGTATGACTACTCTGATGTTGTAAAAAGGTTTTCAGTTATATGGATTTACAATGATGACTCTGAAATTAAAACTCTTGTTTATGGTTTGGTTAAATTAATCATGGTTTGACTCACTTTGACTTTCAAACTTAATTATAAGTAACTGGGTTGGGGTGTGTCATAACTGTTTCCAGTCTGTCCCCCGATCGGCACGTGGCGACCCGCTCTTGCCGCGAAAGCAGCTCGAGCAGTCGACCGACAACCGACGAATTCGAGACTGGGACCCCCGTGCCCAGCACTCAGAGCTAATCCTTTCCTGAGGTTACGGATCCATTTTGTCGACTTTTCTTACCTACATTATTCCATCGACCAGAGGCTATTTCACCTTGGAGACCTGATGCGGTTATGAGTACGACCAGGCGTGGGAGGCACTCGATCCTATAGATTTTCAAGGGTCGCCGGGGGTGCACCAGACACCACGCGGCGTGCGGTGCTCTTCTAGTCGCTAGACCCTACCTCCGGTTGAGTCATTTCCAGGGTGGGCAGGCTGTTAAACAGAAAAGATAACTCTTTTCGAGGCCCCCGTCGACGTCTCCAGACTCCCTAATGTTGCCGTCGGCTGCCACGTCCCAGTTCAGGAATTTTAACCCGATTCCCTTTCGAAGCTCGCGCGAAATGCGCTATCTAACAGGCTTCCCCCGTCTCTTAGGATCGACTAACCCATGTGCAAGTGCCGTTCACATGGAACATTTTCCCTCTTCGGCCTTCAAAGTTCTCATTTGAATATTTGCTACTACCATCAAGATTCGCACCGACGGCCGCTCCGCCCAGGCCTAAGGTTTTGTAGCGACCACCGCGCCCTCCTACTCATCGAGGCCTGACACTTGCCCCAACGGTCGGGTATAGGTCGCGCGCTTAAGCGCCATCCATTTTCGGGGCTAATTGATTCGGCAGGTGAGTTGTTACACATTCTTTAGCTGATTTCGACTTCCATGACCACCGTCCTGCTGTCTTAATCGACTAACACCCTTTGTGGGTTCTAGGTTAGCGCGCAGTTGGGCACCGTAACCCGACTTCTGGTTCATCCCGCATCGCCAGTTTTGCTTACCAAAAATGGCCTACTTGGAGCTCTCGATTCTGTGGCGCGGCTCAACAGAGCAGTCGCACCGTCCTACCTATTTAAAGTTTGAGAATAGGTTGAGGGCGTTGCGCTCCCGATGCCTCTAATCATTGGCTTTACTCGATAGAACTCGCACCTGGGTTCCAGCTATCCTGATGGAAACTTCAGAGGGAACCAGCTACTAGACGGTTCGATTAGTCTTTCGCCCCTATACCCAAGTCAGACGAACGATTTGCACGTTAGTATCGCTGCGGGCCTCCACCAGAGTTTCCTCTGGCTTCGCCCCGCTCAGGCATAGTTCACCATCTTTCGGGATAGGCGGACCGACCAACCCAACCTAAAGTCTAACTACGAGCTTTTTAATTGCAACAACTTAAATATACGCTATTGGAGCTGGAATTACCGCGGTTGCTGGCACAAGACTATCCCTCCAATGGTCCTCGTTAAGGTATTTAGATTGTACTCATTCCAATTACCAGACTCATTGAGCTCGATATTGTTATTTATTGTCACTACCTCCCCGTGTCAGGATTGGATAATTTGCTCGCCTGCTGCCTTCCTTGGATGTGGTAGCCGTTTCTCAGGCTCTCTCTTCGGAATCGAACCCTAATTCTCCGTCACCCATCACCACCATAGTAGGCCACTATCCTACCATCGAAAGTTAATAGGGCAGAAATTTGAATGATGCGTCTCCGACACAAAGGCCGCCCGATGCATAAAAATAGCCCAAAATAAGTCCACTAAGCCCCGATAACCCAAAAAAGTCCTAAAAAAGCGTCGCTAAAAGATGCCCGACCGTCGGCTAACCGACACAAAACGTCAATTGACCGTTTCCAGGGCATAACGAAAACGTTACCCAAATATTGCCTGAAAGTCATTCCAATGATGCCTATAAATAAGGCAAGGTCCACAAGTAATCGAGGTCTCTAGATATGCCCGATACTAGGGGTCACCGAAAGTCGCTCGATCGTCGGTCGACCGACACGGCACGTCGATCGACCGTTTCCAGAGCATAATGAAAACCTTGCCCAAATATTGCCTGGTCTTCTTCCTGGATTCTTTGCGTTCCTCCTGTTCGGCAGATGAATAATAACATTCTCGAGTTACTTTCTGGTCGCCTTTCATAACTCCCACTCCAAAGTTAGTTGGGAATTTTAAACATTGATGTATAGTAGATGGTACTGCCTTAAACTTCTTCAGACCAACCCTTCCCATGATGATATTGTAAGCTGATTGGATATTTTTATCTATTACGAAAAAGCGTACTTTTTCTGTACGACAAGTCGACCATGTACCAATAAGCATATCCAACTTGATCGTCCCAAGTGGAAAAACCTTTTTTCCAGTAAAACCGAGGAGGGGCCTATGATAGGGCTCTAACTGGACTAACTTCAGGTTCAACCTATCAAAACATGGGTAAAACATGATGTCTGCAGAGCTATCATTGTCCATCAGTACCCGTGAAATCACCACTTCCTTCATTCTCATCTTGATTACCAATGGGTTATCACGAGGATATAATACACATGCCAAGTCGTTCTTAGAGAAATCGATGACCAGTTTGTCCTTATTCACCTTCCTCGGGCGATCATCTTCAACCAAGTTTATTCGTTGTATGTAAGAGCAAGCTTGGGCCTCATTGAGGTAAGCTTTTCTCTTCGCAGTCAGATCTCCACCTCCTACATCTCCACATACTTAGCCAATTTTCCTCGCCTGATGAGTGCTTCAATTTCATTCTGGAGAGCTATGCAACGTTTGGTCGTGTGACCATGGTCTTTGTGGAATTCTTAATATTTGGACTTATCCCTTTTGTCAGGATCTACCTTCATTTTTCTTAGCCAGGATAGCTCTTCGCTGCTCTTGATCTCCTCTAAAATGTGATTTATGTCCACTTTTAAGGGAGTATAATTTCCATACTTCCTCATTTACTCCAGCGCTTGCTTACCTTTCGACTGCCTGTTGCCACCATTATTCTTCTGATCCTTCTTCTCGGTTTTACCAGACTCAACCTTGGTCTCCTTAGTATCTGTACTCTTCTTCGCAGCCATGGCTTCCTCAGTGTTCATGATTTTGGCTGCCTTTTCCATCAGTTATGCCATGGTCCTAGGCGGATCTTTGGCCAAAGTGTACTACAACTTATCTGGTAGCAGCCCACTCATCAGAGCAGTAATTGTTATTTTCTCCTCGTAATTAATTACCTCAAGCTTCTCGTTATTGAAAGGAAGTAATGTAGTCCCTAGTACTTTCTTCTGACTTCTGTCTAACACTCAGTAAGTGTGCTACTCGTTAAACTGGTTTAGCTCCAAAACAAAAATTTCCTATGAACAACTATGCCCTTTGAAGGAAAGTCGCAATCTTCCCCCGAGGAAGGTTGTTGTACCATATCTGGGCTGATCCGGTGAGAGTTCCTGAAAATTCCCTATATCTCATCTCATCTGGAATCGTATAGATGTCGACAACATCTTGGTATTGCTCTATATGAAGGACAAGGTCAATTTTTCCATCGTATTTAGGCATCACCATAGGAGCTTTGAATTTTGATGGTGTGGGAAAGTCCACAATTGCTTGTACGAATGGTGTCCCTTGGACAAAAGTTCTTTGTAGAGGATTCTTGGCTTTAGCCATTTTCCCTAATCTGCCCTCCAACATTTGAATAGAGCCTTTTCATGCATCATTTCCCACCTCGGGCCTATTTATTCGAGCAACTGACCGCGTTGAGTTTTTCTCTTGGGACCTTTTCTTACGAGCTATTGGGCGTAATTGAGCAGAGCCTTCCCTTAGGTCGGATGGTCATTAAGAGTTCCTCGACGCAATCCTAGGAGGACTTCTATTCCTCCTAGGGCCCAATCGATTAAAAAGAGATACTCTACTCAACCTCTCTATAGCACTAGTCCTTTCTGGGGTGAGAGTGACGTTTCGATGGGAATCAGTAGCTCGTACTGATGAAGTTCGGCCTGGTTGATACGAAAGATCACTAGATCTTTCAGTATGATATGAGTTAGTACGTCTAGATTGAGAAGCCTCGGGAATAACGTTCTTCTAGTTATTGAAGATGGCAAATGGGTATTTCTTTGAACACTTCGTTGTCCTGATTGGGCCGACACTCCACCTTGAATAGTTTGTATAAGTTGACGCATGGTTTCTTGCATGGCCGTTTGACCTTGGGCTAAATTAGCCATTACACCAGCCAAATCTTGAAAATTTGGGGGAGTATAAGGGTTTGGAGGGACCCCAATGTTTCGATTACCAGATTTTGGATTATCAGCCATATATGATGAATTATTTTGGTGAAAAAAGCTAAGTACAGTCGTTTCCCACAGACGGCGCCAATCTGTTGATGTAAAAAACTAGATTATCTCTAATTAATCAATCACAGATAAATAAATTAATAAGACAAAGGATTTTTAAAGTGGTTCAACCTGATGAAAATAGCCTACGTGCACTGTGTTTGTATTGCTGAATGTTTATTTGGAATCTTGATAATAAGTTTACCAATAGATCCAATCTCCTTCCACTTATGAGGAGGTTACAATGTATTTATAGCCTTGACGCTGTACATAAGAAAATATAATGCGCTGTTATCTAGTAGACATATACATCTGTACGATAATAATGCGCATTTAATGCGTAGTTGTCTTTTGATTCTCTTGATTTGGTTGCTCTGCACACTAAGTAGCTCGGACTGCTTAAATTGCTCGGTACGCTTAAGTTGCTCGGGGAGCCTGAGTTGCACAGGGCACCTGAGTATGTTGATCGTCTAAAGTATTTGTATTTGCCACGTAGGTTAACACGTGTCTTCAAGTGATTGGTCCACGTCAGCGGACTAAATTTGGTATCAACAAAATTAGTTTCAAATCTAAATAATAATATTTCCAAATCCGATTTTTATTTTCATCTCTTATTCCATAAATTTAATTTGCAAATTTTTCCAAGATAAAAGTCCAACATTTATTCTTAGATAAAAAGTCCATCGTTCAAAACCAAACTAACACCAAGATATAAGTCCACCATTCATCACAAATAATATTAACCACACAGTCCATCGCAAATAAACCCAAGATAAAATCCAACAACATTCAAAATCCAAAAATTACAAACATGACTTGGAAAAAAGTTCAAAATAAAAATACAAAACCAAATCTTCACTTCAACTTTCTCCTTCAAAGCCACCGTGAAATAAAAGAAAATAATGGACATTTATCCTTCTTGTAAGATAACGAATGTTAAAAAATAAAAGAAAATAATGAACTTACTTAGTGATTATCTTATTTTATGCTACCGCTGAAATAAACCTTATGATTCTTGAACAACTAAAACGAATATTATAAAGATTTAGATATTTGAAGAAAAGAAAAAAAATTATAAAAATAATGACAAATTAAATAATTACTTACTTGACATTTTTTGTGATTTTATCCATTCCGCAGTGGTAACTAAAGCTTCAACAACCTTGGGAAGCAAAGATGCACGTGTCTCATCAATAACTCTACCTCCAATACTAAAGACAGACTCGGAGGCAACTGTAGTTGTCGGGACAGCTAAAATATCATGTGCAATTTGTGCCAAGGTAGGAATCTTACCACTGCACATTTGCCACCACGTCAAAATGTTAAAATGTTCTTTTCTTTGGTAAACAGGTTCTTCTAAGTATTAATCCACCTCAGTTTTTTTAAAAGCATTAATATTGGTGGATTGATTATACCAAGTACTAAACTTCGAATCCTCATCAATCACACTAAGACCCCCATGTGAGATGTACTACTCCCAATTCCATCAATCACATCTCGAACCCTCGTTAAACCCACACCAAAAAAATTATCACCCCCATACTCCAAATACAAATCCATAAAAGCACAACTCACTCTACCCACATAACTACTAGCACGAACACCATAGATTTTATTATAATAGAACTCAACATGCGCCATCTTACACCTCGGATCAAGCACAACAACAATAGCCAACACTAAACTACATTCATCCCAATATGTTTCAAACTTTTCCCTCATTGGGATAGACATCAAACAAAGGCACTCATGATCACTTTCCTCCAAACTCATCAACATTAATTGAATTTTACAAACATCGGCAAAGAAAACATTGGCAGTTGGAAAATTTGTACCACTAAAATGGCGTGTAGCGTCATAATATTTTTTTAAACAACCGCAAACCAATTTTCCACCCCCACTCATCTTCGGATGGACAATGTTTGTATTTTTTTATCAATTTGTGCCAAGCAAGTAAAAGCTTCTTGCAAATCTAAAGTCGTTTAAAGCATTAAGTGCGTGGAGTTCCAACGATTATATACATCCATAGGAACTTGTTTTTTACTCCTTATCTTGCTTTGATTGCATGCAACATCAAAATTTTGTTTTCCATATGGTGACTTGTGCAAATATCTAATAATGCCTCTAATGCCAAGAATAAGACCCCCAATCACTTTCAACCCATCTTGAACAATCAAATTAAGAATGTGGTCACTACAACGAACATGATATAAATCACCACCCAAACAAAGCAAAGATTTATTACTCAACCAACTTCTTAAGTGCCTAACCATTACATCATTAGCACCCGCATTATCCACCACCATTGAAAATAATTTTTTATCCAAATTCCATTCCAAAATCAAATCCAAAATGAACTTAAACAATGTTTCACCATCATGTGGGTATTCAATACACCTATAGTTGATTTTCTTTTGTAAAACCCATTTATCATCAATGTAGTGCGTCGTCAAACAACAATAGGCAATGCCTTGATGGTCGGAAGTCCGTAAATTCGTAGTCAATGTTACTTTAAATGACTGACTTTCTAAAATATTATAAAGTTTAATCTTTTCTTCTCCATGCAACTCCATAATATCAGACCTAATGGTGTTTCTTGACACTAACTTAAATTGAGGATTTAGGCCATTACAAAACTTCTCAAAAAATTCATGCTCCACCATGTTAAATGCATAATTATGTTTCACTGTCATTATAGTGATGTTCCTCCTACTTTTTTCCTGATCAAACTTAAAGTTTTCAATATTTATGGTGTCATCAGCAATTTTTTTAGAAGCTTTTGTCATTTGTTGAGAAAGGTCGGTTTGAGAACCCGTATACCTAGTTATACGGGACCTAAGGTGACTAGTACCTTTACTACTATCCCCAACAAATATTTTTTTTGCAACGACCACATTTGGCCTTATCTTCACCTTTAGCATCTTTAAATTTAACAAAAACAGTCCATACCAATGATGTATGATGCCTAGTCCTCTTTGATGGTCGTTGCTCATCGTCGTGTTTTTGGCTATCAATGTCAATAAAATAATTTCCACCCACACTGCTCAAATTTTGACAAGGATCCAATGAAGACATACCTACAAAAAAAAATAGTAAATAACATTAATTTGGGACTGAAAAAATATTGGTGTTGATGCAAAAAGCTGGACCGAATCCCATTTTTATGATCACAGATAAATAGATAAAAGCAATCCAATCAAGCACATGAGAGACAAAGATTTTTAAAGTGGTTCGGCTATAAGGAAAAGCCTACGTCCACTGTTATTTTATTTCCAGGGGGTTACAATAGCACAATGTGGTGTAGAGAGAGAAAAAGGTGTGGATCTTGTGTATGGTGTCTCTCATCCTTGTCGGATCTCTTCTCTCTCCTTTTGGCTAAGGGAATACATGTATTTATAGTGATGGGAGATAAAGAGATTCATTGAATATGGACATTTATACATTATGTCTACATTCAACGAATCTAATTGTTGAATTGCTTGGTATGCTATGTGTTGTCATCTACAGTATAAATGTACATTAATGCTCATTAAATGCATAGTCATCTTCATTAATGCACATTAAATGCATAGTTATCCCTTGATCTTCCTGGTTGGTATGCCGACCAACTCTCCTCGAGTGCCGACTAACTCTCCTCGGGGGCCGACCAACTCTTCTCGGGTGCCGACTAACACTCCTCGGATGCCGACCAACTCTCCTGGGTGTCGAATATTGCCACGTATGATGACATGTGTCCTTTTCTGATTGGTCCTCGTAGATGGAGAATTTTTACGTTAATGTTGATGTAAAAAATTAGATCACTATAATAATTCAATCACAGATAAATAAATGAGACAAAGAATTTTAAAGTGGTTCAGCCTTATAAGAATGGCCTACGTCCACTGTTTTGGTATTGCTGTTTGTATAGGAATTCTCGATTACAAGTTATTTCAAGAAATTCCGGTATGGGGGGTCCCCTTACAATGAGGATTGTACAACGTATTTATAGCCTTGAGGCTGTCATTCGAAAGGGTGATACATTAAATGATATATATATGAAAGGGTAATACATTTAATGCCCTTTAAGCGTGTGCGTCTAAATGATAAGCATTTAATGAACCAGTTGAACTATTGGTTATCCTGCCATTAATTCTTTGTTCGAGATGCAGCTCGGACCGCCTGAGTTGCTCGGACCGCCTAAGCTTCCTGGTATTCAAGAGTTCCTCGGAGAGGTCAGCTCCTCGGAGCGTGTGAGTTCCTCGAAAAGGTCTGCTCCTCGCAGCGTATGAGTTCCTCGGAGTAACATGGTTCCTCGGAGCGTGCGATCATCTCGGAAGTGTTTTTTGTTGCCATGTAGATAGCCACGTGTCTTCATATGATTGATCCAAGTCAGCAGATTAAATTTGGTATCAATAGAAGCCCCCAATGTTTCATAGTTCGAAATTTGAGGAGTATGGAACATTCTTTCTCGGAATACGGTAGCTTTAAATAGTCTTCCTAATTTTTAGGAGCGTTTTCCTTGTATTTATTTTCTCCTTCCAAATTCGTAAAATCATGCTTTTTTGGACTTTTCTGCGTGCTTCGATTCCCGCATTTCTTTTCGTCTTTTTGGCCACTGTTGCCCGCTTTGGTTCTCGCGCCACTTTTCATCTTTTTAGCCGCCGGTAACGTAATCATCCTTTTTATGATCATTACTTCGCCAGTTCCCAAGTTAAGGTATAAACACTTCATTCGTCTTTTACCTTTTCAAATTTTCATCTTCGAGTTTTTCATTATCTTCTACTCTCTCGTGTATTTATCTCTTCCATCGTCTGTCGTCAACAACTTCAGTCTTTTTTCTGTAAGATCCTCTTTCTTCTTCTTTATTTCTTTTAATTCATCATCATGGTTTACCCAGTTGAGTCTCTTGACAAATTTCGATCTGATTTTTCCATTCCCTCTTGGGTTGTCATGGAAGAGCTTTCTGAGCCTTCTAATTATTTCAATTTGGCTGAGGGACATTGGTTCCCCAGTCTCTTTTTTGCTGAGTGTGGATTTTCTTTTCCACCAAATCCTCTGTGTCTGGAATTTTGTCAGTACTTTGATGTTGTTCCTGCACGAATAGCCCCCAACACATGGAGAATAGTTAATGGGGTGCATAAATTAAATCAAGTGCATGGAACTCGTATAGGAATTCCAAAAATCATGTACTGCTATAGATGGGCAGTTAATGATAATATTTATTATTTAAAAACTAGGTTTATAAATAGAGCCTTAGTAGACAATCTCCCTGATGCCAACAGGGATTATTTTGAACATGGGGTTGTTGTAAAAAGTTGGCAACACCCTCCTTTAACCGGAGATGAGGTTTACCAGGGTCCCAGATGCCCTCCTTATGGCAATGGGATATGTTATTTTTATTTATTTTATTTATCTTGAAATCATGTTTGTTTTGTGTTTGATAAAATGTGTTACTGACAACAATGTCTGTTTATTTGCAGTTGATAGCAAGAGAAAGTGCCCAAAAGAAACAGATGTCAATCTAAGGCATTTGGGACTTATCTGGGGTCTACATCAAAGGGTTGCTGACGAGCACATTCGATCAGCCTCCTATCTGCTCTAATACAAGAGCTATACAACTTCTTCCACTGCTCGTCCAGTGATCAGTGAAGCAGAGCCAGTACCACCCTCTGCAAGTTCTTCGCCAGAATCTCACATTCCGTTGAGCGAAAGGATGAAGAAGAGAAGGACTCCTGCTCTGTTTGAGAAAACTGCCTTCGGTTCTGGGGAGGTAAAAAGGATTAAGATTGATGTCCTAAAGGAGGGGACATTGAAGACTGGTGTAGTTCCTCTAGATGATCCTGCTAAAGTCTCCGAGAAGGTTGCTGACAAGCCCGCAGTGGCTCCGAGCAGCTCTGCTGCTCCTGGAAAGGTGATTGTGATATCACCGACCAAGGATTCTTCCTTGGTTGTACCTGTTCCCCCGAGGAGGCTAAAGAAAAGCTCCTCGGTCAATTAGGCTGACACCACCATTCAGCCCCCTGTTGCTGGGACTAAAGTTCCCATATCTGTTCCCCCGAGCTCTGACATGAGCTCGGTAAAGTCCTTGACCATTCCCGTGGTGCAAGGTAATGAAGATAACCTTACCCGGGATATGGTTACTTCTTTGGCTGCTCGTCATCTTGCTTCAGTAAGTACCTTTACTTTGAACTTTTCATATTTTCCTTTTTTATTTCTCATTTTTGTTTCTGACTTTGCTTTCTCTTTCTGTTTACAGTTGACGAGCTGCCTCAACATAATCCTTAAGAAGGATGAAGCAATCAAAGCTTCTTGCTCCTCGTCCAGTGTGGAGGGAGCTCTGGAAGAAGCTACCAAGTCCTTGGAGGAATCTCGCCAGAGGTACGATACTGATAAAGTAGTTTGGGAGAATAAAGTGGCTTCCTCCGAGCAGGAGAAAACTCGGATTGCTGAGGCCTCCAGGGATTTGGAGAGGAAAGTGAATGCCTTGGAGAAGGCTAATAAAGAGCTCGATGTGAAGCTCAAGATTGCTGGGGAATTGGAAAATAAATTCAAGGCTGCCGAGGAGAGGTTGGTCCAACTCCAAGAAATAACTCGGCAGAAGGAGGAAGCTGAACAAAAACTAAAGGCTGCTGATGTTTTGCTGTTCGAGAAGCTTGCGTTGGAGAAGGCCAAAAGGAAAGCTGCCGTGAAGAAGTCCTTCAGCTCTGGCTGGGACAAAGGTTGGGATAAGGGATGTGCTGCCATGGTCTCTCAAGTGGATTATGGCAGTGTAAAGTATTTCAGGGACGGATGGGTTGCTGCCCTTCAGGAATTGAAGGTCGACGAGTCATCCGAGCTCTTCCAGAGACACATCCCTGGTCCCCCTCCTACTACAGAAGAATTAGAAGAGGACGAAGCTACCTCTGAGGAGTCTTCAATGGTAGTGGGAGAACATACCCTAACCAATCAGTATGCTGCCGAGCAAGGAGTTTCTTCTTCCGAGCAGCAGCTGGTGCTCTCCGAATAAGTCACAGTTCCCTCCGAGCAACCTGCCTCCTCTTCCCAACCTCCCGAGAAGGTTTTGGGAGATAAGGAAAATGTGTAGTGTTGTTCAGTTTTCTCTTTCTATTTTTCTTTTTTGTCAAATGTAACCAAGATCTTTGTAACTCTGCACTATGATCTAATAAAACTTAATTTTTCTTCCATACGATTGCCTCTCTTCTATTCATACTCTGTTTGCTTTTCTTATTGATGATTATTTTTTCTTTCTCTGCTAGTTTCAGGCCAGGATGAATCTGCTATCTGCCAATGATACAAAGATGATGCAGCAATGTCATGAATATTATAAGGCTGGTCACACAGACCTGAGTGCATCAGAAGTTGCCGACATCCTTGGTCATGATGCTTCAGAACAGGCAGTCGAAGCTTATCAGTACCTGAAGTGTTTACTTGACCGAGTTGTGGCCAATAATGTGGCTTACTATGAAATGATCGAGGATCTCCAGTGTACCCTCGAAGACCTTCAGAATCAATACAAGGAATCAACTGCCTTACTGCATGAGGGGTACGAGAAGAAGTATAAGCTTATTGTTGCTGACAAGGGCTACGAGAAGCTTTTTGCTGGGTATGATCTGAGGGAGAGAACTTTGAAGGGTGAGGTTGAACAGTGCAGACAGATTGCCGAGCTGCTAGAGTAAGAGAATAACAATTTGCAGAAGGAGCTAGCGCAGTTGAAGTCTGCAGCTTCTTCTTCAACAGCCCTAATCCCAGTGACTGACGAGGGATTTTCATTTTTAGAGGTTGAGAATGCCAAATTAAGGGAAGAGTTGGACACCTTGAGGAGGTCGGGCACTTCCATATCTCCTCGGGGATGAGTAAGAGCTCCTCGGGGACGAGGAAGAGCAGCTCGGGTGCTGGTCGAGGAACAGAGGACAACATCTGCCTTAGAGAACCAGGCCTTCCAACTAATGGCGAAGAACCAAGCTTTGTCTGACATGTCGAAGAAAATAAGGGACTTGGAGAAACAGCTCTCTGCACAGAAATCAGTCTTGGGGAGTAAGGAGCTTTTTATCAAGAATCTGCACGAGAAGCTTGAAAGGCTAACGTATCAATTCCACAAACAACCCAGGGAATTCTGGATGGCTGGATACAACGAAGCACTATTCCACTTGGATGATCGTATCCAGAACGCCAATAATGAGAGCTACAAACTAAGCTGACTGAATGCCTTAGGTGTGCTGAAGCTCGAACAAGGACACTATCTGTGGGACTACCATGATCCCGGGGTGCTCGACTTGCCTATGCCACCGTACAATCTGGACATGGAATGGATCCCAGCTCGTGCCATTCCTCGGAGCTTAATTGCAAAATACCTCGGTGACTACAATTTACATTCTCAAATTGAGGTATCTCGTCCTGAGCATCTTTTAGATCGACCTTCTGTAATGAACGTCAGGATGCTGAAGGATTTGAACTTCATCAATTCTCCTCAGTCTTTCAATGATCCGCCTGCTGGCGAGGAACCTGTATCGAAAGCTGATGGGAAAAGGCCAATAGAATAGGAATTCTTAATGTAACAGTTAGTATATATATCAATGTAATTTTCATTTTATTATCAATGTATCTTGCAATTTATTTTGAATTTAATGAAAAACTTTTATTCTTGCTTGCAAATCTCAATTGCTATTATCTTGTAGTTATCAAATACTTTACATCTGTGCATATATATAAGTTAAAAAGATAACAATAGTGTGTTGTTTGTCGACCAACTTAGTAATAAAAAAGTTACAAGTATCAGTAATGTTGCTCGATTACTTAATAATAAAGTAATGAGTATAAAAATGTTTAAAATTTTTTCTAACCAACTAAGGTTGTTAAATTGTGCTCGTCGACCAATTATAGTTAGTGAGAGTTGATCCCCGACTAACCATACTTGGTAAATTTTGGAATATTTTCTCCTCGTCGACCAACTACAGTTAGTGGGTTTTTATCCCCGACCAACCATACTTGGTACAGTTTGGAATATTTTCTCCTCGTCGACCAACTATATTGGTACAGTTTGGAATATTTCGTTTCCTAGCCAAACGGGCTGGCATTTTTAGGAATATTTCTCTTCGTCGACCAACTATGTTGGTACAGTTTGGAATACTTACTCCTCGTCGACCAACTATGTTGGTACAGTTTGGAATATTTCGTTTCCTAGCCAAACAGGTTGGCATTTTTAGGAATATTTCTCCTCGTCGATCAACTATGTTGGTACAGTTTGGAATATTTTCTCCTTGTCGACCAACTATGTTGGTACAGTTTGGAATATTTTCTCCTCGTCGACCAACTATGTTGGTACAATTTGGAATATTTTGTTGAGTAGTTTGTCGAGCTTTGCCGAGTAGTGCATAGCACTAGTATTCCCTGAAAAAAATTCAATAAATAGAGAGACTTGCAGAATATTTTCATTTTATTCATACTGATGGAAACTGCGTTACATATACATCACTGATAATACTTGCGCAGGTGCTCTGCATTCCATGCATTCTTAAACTCCTCGCCTTTTAGAGTTGCTATTCGGTAAGTTCCTGGACGAACAACTTCTGTAACTCGATATGGTCCATGCCAGTTTGCCTCCAGTTTATTATGCTTTTGAATTACTTTCTTCAGCACATAGTCTCCTTCTTTCAGGTCGCACTTCTTCACCCTCTTGTTGTAGAACAAAGTTGTTCGCTGCTGGTAAGCAACATTTCTAATGGCTGCTTCTTCTCTAACTTCCTCGAGCATGTTTAAATCCAGTCTTCTCATTAAGTCGCTGACAGGGGAATTGAAATTCAGTACCCTGTGTGTTGGGAGGCCCAACTCGACAGGTATGACAGCTTCACTTCCGAACGCCAGCATATATGGTGATTCTCCAGTTGCTACTCGGGGAGTAGTTCGGTAAGCCCAAAGTACTGATTGTAGCTCGTTGATCCAGTTTGCTTTCGCATCATCCAATCTTTTCTTCAAACCGTTCAGCAGCGTCCTGTTTGTCACTTCAGTTTGACCATTGCTTTGAGGATGGCCTGGTGCTGAGTGGACCTTCAAAATATTTGACTGATGACAATAGGCGGCAAACTCCTCGTTATCAAATTGTGTCCCATGGTCTGTGATGAAGGCATGAGGGAGACCATATCGGCAAATGATGTTCTTCCAAACAAATTGGTACACCTTCTCGTATGTCATATCAATGAGTGGCTCAGCTTCTACCCACTTAGTAAAATAATCCACTGCGACGACGAGGTACTTGAACCTTCCTCGGGTCGTTGGCAGTGGTCCAACCAAATCAATTCCCCACATGGCAAATGGCCAAGGGGAAGTTATGGGTGACAACAATGCTTGTGGGGTTCTTCGGATGGAGGAAAAGCGCTGGCACTTGTCACATTTCTTGGCATAGGCTATACAATCTGCCCTCATCATCGGCCAGTAGTATCCCTACGTCATCACCCTTTGTAAAAGTGTCCGACCTGCTACATGTGCTCCACAAGACCCTTCACGGATCTCTTCAATCAAATCTTTCACCTCGGTGGGATGTACACATCTTTACAAACCTGCCATAATTCCTCGTCTATATAAAACAGCATTAGTTAGTACATACCGAGCAACTTTAAACTTCAATTTCTTGGCTGCAAGCTTTTCAGTTGGAAATTCTCCTTCCTCGATATATACCCTGATGGGATCCATCCAAGATGGTCCTAAATCAATGGTGATAAAATTCATCCTCAGATCTTCATCTATACTCCGACCAGCTAACACTTCAATTGGGATTGTTCGTCGTAGCTCGGTGCGAGTAGCTGATGCTAGTCGAGCTAGGGCGTCTTCTCTCGCATTCTCCATTCTTGGTATTCTAACCAGCTGAATAACAACAAATTCTGATAACAGTTCCTTTGCCTTTGCATGATATCTGATCATTAATTCTCCTCTAACTGCATATACTCCCATTATTTGGTTTACAATCAATTGAGAGTCACTGAAAATCACAACCTGCTGTGCCTCCATAATTTTTGCCAAATTAAGCCCTGCAATCATGGCCTCATATTCAGCCTCATTGTTGGAAGCTTTGAATTGAAAGCGCAAGGCGTATTCTATGTCGACTTCGTCCGGAGTGCTCTAAATTATCCCCGCGCCACATCCTGTATTGCAAGATGAGCCATCTACATATAGCCTCCATATAGGTAACTCGTCTTCAAATTTTTGATCAGTTAGAGTTCCTCGGTGAAATATTTGCTGCTTCTTTTCATCTTGCTCGGCGGATGAATAATAGCACTCCCGAGCTACTTTCTGATCACCTTTCATAACTCCTACTCCAAAGTTTGTTGGAAATTTTAGGCATTGGTGCACTGTAGATGGTACAACCTCGAACTTCTTCAATCCTACTCTTCCCATGATGATATTGTACGATGACTGGACATTCTTATCCATCACGAAAAAGTGTATTCTTTCTGTCCGACAAGCAGGCCACATACCAATGAATATATCCAACTTGATCGTCCCAAGTGGAAACACTTTCTCGCCAGCAAAAACGATGAGGGGTCTGTGGTAAGGCTCCAGTTGAGATAGCTTTAAATTTAAACTATCGAAACACGAGTAGAACATGATGTCTGCCGAGCTACCGTTATCGACCAGTACTCTTGAAATCATTACCTCATTCATTCTCATTTTGATCACTAGTGGGTCGTCATGAGGATACAAGACTCCTGCAAGATCATTCTTCGAAAACCCAATGACCAATTTTTCTTTGTTCACCTTTCTCGGGCGATCTTCCTCAGCTAAATTTATTCGCTGAATGTACGAGCAAGCTTGAGCCTCTCCGAGGTAAGCTTTTCTTTCTGCAGTAAGGTCTCCTCCTCCTGCATCTCCTCCTGTAATGACATTACAATCAAATGACCCAAAGCGTATTGAAAATACCTCTCATTCTGGCTGCCTTGGTTTTTTGGGAAGATCGGGGTCATTATCTGGATCATCTTCATGGTTTCTTTTCTTTTTATCCTCTGCTCGACGAGGAGATCTAGACCTTTCTCTAGTTCGGTCATTATTTCTTCTTTCGCCTCCCCAATCAACGTACTTTGCTAGCTTTCCTCGTCGGATGAGTGTTTCAATCTCGTTCTGAAGAGCTATGCAATTTTTGGTCATATGGCCGTGATCCTTATAGAACTCGCAATATTTCTCCCTATTCCTCGTGTCAGGGTTTGACTTCATTTTCTTTGGCCAGTTTAACTCCTCGCTGTTCTTAATTTCTTCCAAGACGTGGTTGATATTTGCCTTCAAAGGCGTGTAATTATCAAATTTCTTCAAGACCTCCCATGACGACCTACTTTTGGAATGTTTGTCACCACCATTGTTCTTATGTTCTTTCTTCTTAGTTTTATCACCTTCCATCTTGGTTTCTTTGGCGTCCATATTCTTCTTCACAGACATAGCCTCCTCGGCATTCATAATCTTAGACGCTTTTCCCATCAGGTCCGACATGGTTCGAGGTGGATCTTTGGCCAAAGTGTAGTACAACTTGTTTGGCAGCAGTCCACTTATCAAAGCAATAATCGCTGTCTTCTCCTCATAATCAATGACTTCGAGCTTCTCGTTATTAAAACGAGTTATATAATCTCTGATACTCTCACCAGCTTTTTGTCTAACACTTAACAAATGTACTACTCGTTTAACTGGCTTTGCTCCGAAGTAGAAATTCCCAATGAATAACTCGGCCAGTTGTAGAAAAATTAAAATCTTACCCCGAGGAAGATTATTATACCATATTTGAGCAGATTCGGTAAGAGTTCCCGAAAATGCCTTGCATCTCATCTCGTCTGGGACAGCATAGATGTCGGCAGCAGCTTGATATTGTTCTATATGAAGGACAAGGTCAGTCTTCCCGTCTCATCTCGTCCGGAGCGTGTGAGTTCCTTGGAAAGGTCTGCTCCTCGCAGCGTATGAGTTTCTCGGAGTAACATGGTTCCTCGGAGCGTGCGACCATCTCGGAAGTGTTTGTTGTTGCCATGTAGATAGCCACGTGTCTTCATACGATTGATCCAAGTCAGCAGATTAAATTTGGTATAAACAATTGGTTCAATACATAAACAACCAAGTAGTACATAAACATTGATTGAAAAAAAGGGGCATTCGGACATTGTATTTAATCAGCCAAAAAAAAGGGGCATTCAGACTGAATATTTAATCAGCCAAAAAAAGGGGAATTCAATATGCTTATGTGAAACTATATTACAAAAAAAAATATCGGGGGACAATTTTAGTAGATTCAAGATTTGATTAATAATGTATCATGAATTATGTAGCACCTGTAATTGGGTTGAACAATTATGAGAGTTTAGAAGCTTAAGGCTTCAACAAAGGCTAATGCGGACAACGGAGGAAGAAACAGCGAACGCTCGGACTACCCAAGCTGTCGTTCGAGCGATGCTGGAGAAATGACCGCAGTTTTTCCACTTTTATTTTTGCGTGAGTTTTTTTTTGGTTAAGGATTATTAGATAAAGATTGGAGAATGAGGTTTAGATCTCGAACTAACATCCATGGCAGAGATGGCGCCGGAAGAAGAAGAAAAAAAATCAGCATTAAGTTATTGTACAGAAGAAGAAGAAGAGAAAAAAAACATACCTGTTAGGCGACGACGGACAGATCTGATCGGAGGAGAGGAGAGGAGGATGTGTGAGACTCGTGAGAGAGAGAGGGCGCCGCTCACAATGTAACGTGTAGTGTGAATTTTAGATTTAGGTTTAGTTATTCCAGTAGTGTGTTTTGTGTGGTTGTGTGTGCGTGTGTTTTGTGTGGTTGTGTTGTGTGTGTGTGTTTGTGTTTAGCAGTCTGCGTGTTTTTTTTGTTATATAATATTATAAATAATTAATATAATATATATTGCAAATATTAGAAAATATAATATATATTAATTAAAAATATTATATATATTATAAATATTAATCAGATCGGATTATTAACGGATCGGATCATATGAATCCAAATCCGCTCCATTTAATAAACGTATAATCGGGTTTCTGGCTTGATCCAAATCCGTATAAATGGATCGAATTCGAATAAAATCTTATCCATTGACAGGCCTAGGTCGACGAGTTATTAAGACTGCGTCACGTTTCGACAGTTAATTAAATCAAGAGTTGTCACACCCCTAAATTCGCATAAAAGTCTAATATGATTTTGGCGTCAACAAATACCCCGAAAATTACGCACGCAAGGGCGTAAGTACGGAGCATACATGATATACCCCGACAAATCTCCTAGGCGTAATAACTAGGACAATGCACTCGAAATAGACCCGTAAAACTCCATCACCAAAGCAAAGCAACATGTCAACTCAGGGTGAGTTCAATCCGACACAACCTAGAGTAACTTAGCTAGAAAGAATATTAAAAAAGCGGTAAATATACACTAGAAAGCAACTAAAGAAAGCATGTAAACCTAATTATGAAAGCAATAAATATCAAGAAATAAATAACCACAACTAATTATCTAAGCATGAAATTAAACTCCAATAATGGAAATAAAGGAAATACAACTAAATTAATAAGCTTACATACATAAAAGTGGGCAAAACACCCAAAGGAAATGGAGAGTAGCGCAAAGTTCTCAAGACAAACTCTAAACCTAATGTGAAATGTAAGATATTTCTCCCAAATGAGAGAAATGAGTATTTATACAAAACCCCCAAAATGGCAAACTTGTAAATAGAAAAGCTGAGAAAAATAGGGGATCGATCGATCGATCAGGTTTCAGCCCACTATCTCGAAGGCAAATATCTGAAGGGTCAATCGATCGACCCTTTTAGTCAATCTTTGATCGATCAAGTAGGTTTGCAACAAGTTCCTCCTGTTTTGGTTCAATTGGAAATCTCTTCCGCTAATATCGCCGTAACTTTTTCGTTAGGGATCGAATTCGCGCACCGTTTGCGGCCATGTGAAGATTTCGAGGAGGGCTACAAATTTCGTGCTCATGTTGGGCCAGATGTCCAAACTGTGAATTGACTAAAATGCCCTTGAACGTGCGATTAAGTACGAAAATTAGCCGAAACGCGTCCAAACTTCACACTTAGCATCCAAATACCTATAAAATCTCAATTAACACATGCAAAGCATGTTAACATATAAATCCGAGCTTGTCTAGTTAACGAGCATAAATATGGGGAGTAAGATACCCGAGGGAGCTAAAATGCATAGGTTCGGGGGATGAAATACGTAATATTTGTGTATTATCACACCCCTAACTTACACATTGTTAGTTCTTAGCAATGAAATAGGATGCAACAAGAACTACAAGCAAACCAAAAGAAGGATACAAGTACAAAATGGGAAGAAAATGCAATAAAAAGATAAGGCCACTTTCGGGCGAACGAATTCATTTAGTGTATACAATAAGTCGTTAAACCCCTAGGTTACCTGTGACACCCCGCCTAATAAAATACCGGGTGATCAGTCCTATACCAAATTAAAACAGGAATCCCAGTTGGATCATCCTTAGCATCACTGTCGAAAACTTTTTAAAACTTACTAACCACTTAATATTCCAAAAACTGGTGCCAATTTTAACTTTTTGATTTAACAAAACAGTACATGCGGAATTAAAATATAAACCATTCACACAACTGAATGAAAGTAAATAGAATAATAATTACACAACTTGCCGAATAAATCACCGGCCACCAAATAAATAATCCAAATACAAATATCCAACACCTGAATAAATTACACCTGAAAACTGTACCGAGAAGTCTGGGCTACAAGTCCTAAATAAAACTGAGACTGATAAAAGATTCCTACTCTAGGAATGAATGAATGATGCGTCTAATCCAAACTACTGCTAGCATCCACATATGCCGCAGCTCCGTGTCCCTGGAATAGAATATCAATCTTGGCGTCCCTGTGGCTGGACACCTAAAAGATTTTGAAAATAGTTTTATAGCAAGGGTTAGAACCCAAAACATTTTGAAAATATTTAGCAAGTGAATTAACTGCAGTAATTTAAAATGCATGAATGCGCTTCATATTTAAGTTAGTGTCGCACTCCCTTGTGGACATTCTCACCCCTCCATTATTGTGCACACCTACCGGTTACCTTAACCCCACCTAGTTGTACTACCCCGTCCAACTAGTCCTGGTATAACCTTCCCTTGCCATACTACTCTAACCCGAGTATAATGATTCTTGAATTATAAGTTATTTCACAATTAACTTAATTAATTCCTCTTAAATAGCAGCATATAACCGTGTCACAAGTTATATAAAGTACATACATCACACACTGTATTATTCCCACAAATAATTAACTTAATTAATTTCCCATTAATTAACTGCATATAACTATAACCCGAGTTATATAAAGTAAATACATTACACACTGTATTATCACCTACATATAATATTTACTACCATATTATACGTACCTTTACTAACAACCACACATATATCATACGTATATCCATCCTTCCGAGTTTACCCTCACCGGATGATTCTCTCTAAAATGCTATCTCACTAGATGTGCTCACAAAACCTAGTTTTCCCCAAGTTAGAATCGCTCATCAACTTGGACCAAAATATAAACGAACTGGAGGCGGTCATATTCCTTCCCTGAAAGTGAGATAAACCCCTCACCCATGTATACCGGACGCTATGACATGGGGATATACTCGCCCTACTCCTCAAGCTAGGGGATTCACCCACATCGCGCAACCTCCCTTGATAGCATTAGAGTATATAAATTTAATAAATATCTAATCACTGATATTTAGTATCACGCACGATAAATACACGTATATATATAATATAAACCCCGACTTTACCGTGTACTCAAAATCCCGTACACTGCCTGTAATTTAATATCACACACAATATGCACACGTATATATATATATATATATATATATACTATCACTACACCGTATATATATAATATAACCCCCGGCTCTACCGTGTACTCTAAGTCCCGTACACTGCCTGAAATTTCCTAAGTCTGTCACCCGACTCAATGTAGTTAATTTTCTCACTTAATAATTTATCGTCTTCCCGAGTCTATGGCCTGACTCTAATATATTTAACTCACTCTTTAATTTATATAATACTTTCCCCGAGTCTATGGTCCGACTCCAATTAAATTAATTAACACACATATTAATTTAATACTTACCCGAGTCTACAATCCGACTCTTATTTAATTAATTTACACATTAATTAATCAACACAAATCCTACCCGAGTCTACAATCTGACTCTAATTAAATTAATTATCACATTTATTAATTCAATCCTACCCGAGTCTATAATCCGACTCTAATTAAATTAATTATCAGACCCATTAATTTAATAACTTGGTGTCACCCAACCATTATCCTCGGACTCACTTACTTGGCCCGTAACTTAATATTTCCAGAGTCTATGTTCCGACTCCAAATTAATTACTCTCTCTCAATAATTAATTTAATACTTTGGTGTCACATAACCAACATACCCGGACTCACTCACTTGGTCCATTTTTACATCTCATAATTTCTTTTCCATATTTTTCCCCCACAATGTGTCACACATTTATTTCTATAATTTCCCAATTATATTTACCTATAATTACTAACATACCCGGACTCACTCACTTGGTCCATAATTAAATATATCACCTAAATTCCTTTAATAATGTAGTGTCACCCAACTACAATACCCGAATGTCATTCCTCGGCCTAATATCATTAATTGAATTGTTTCTCCAAATTCATTCATCTCATGACATACCGTTCATACCCTCCTAAACTCAATTATATCACCCAATAATTATTAAGGAAATATGTGTCCCGTATAAACTTATCACCAAATAAAAGTAAGGGAATTAAAACTTAATTAAACCCTTATTGTAAACAAACCGACCGAATTGCCAAATTCCTGAGACTCTCGATCGATCGAGCCCCCAGGTCGATCGATCGATCGAACAGGTGGTTGTCTTCCTCGGCTTGCTGTTTCAGCCATGGCCGAATTTCCAAGGTTTTACCTCTCTTTTTTCCAACCTTAAATGATGATTTTAACCAATTAATTACTCCCAAAACAAGTCTCAATCATCTATAACTATTTTAGCATACTTGATTCATACAATATCTCACTATATTTAAAGATGGGCTTTCCCATTAAAATCCATCAATCTTGTTCTACAACCAATCTCCAAATTCAGATTTTTTCCCAATTTATATTCCGAATTCTTATTCCAATCAAATATCTATACTCGGATATGTTCAACACAACAATATTTACTAGGAATCTCATTCAATAGTTTCATGAACAAAAACCCCATTTGGTACCCATTTATCCCCAAAACGAATTTTGATTTACACATCACTATGATATGAATTGATTATCATCAATTTAAAAATCACAACAGTTAACCACTTGCCTGTAAGTGTTCGTAGTGTCTGATTCCGTTGGCGTAGTCCCTCGATATTGCTCCAAAATCCTCAATTTGGCTTTTGCTAAGCTTTCCCCCAATTTCCCTCTCAAGCCCTAGGCTTAGATTTGTGATGGCTGCTGATTTCCTAGTCCCTCACTTAGGTTAAAACTCTCAATCCCGTTTTTCACCTAATGGGCTTAATTAAAGTGGCCCAACTCACCCCGTGTGGGCCCGGCTATGCCCAAAAATACCCCAAGACCCAATTGCTACCCCCGGGTACTCTTTTATGACTATCTCGACCCATCCGGACTCAACCGCGCACTCAGAATTGACATCCGAATTAATTTATAAAAATTCTTATCTCACACCCAAATTTAGTCTATACCGACTCCCGGCTGGAATAAGTGCATACCCCATCATTAATACCCGAAAAGACGTAATTAAATTATTACTATTCACTTAGTAAATAAATTTACCTAAACATTAACCATTCACTTCCCGATTAATATTTAAATAAACATATTGTCATAATTAATTCAATTAAAATTACAACACACCAGTAATTTAAAAATCCCGAATTAATTAAATATTAAATGCACAAAAATACGGGGTGTTACATTACCCTAGTGGACGAGTGTCGTCTCGTGAGGGTTTCCAGGGATGAAACCCACAAACATCATACGATTTCCTCAAAATATGCCCAACCCAACATGCGACAAACCCAACAATAACGAAAAGGATTTCATACGTATTATTAGCACAATGAACGAATTCAAATGAAAGTCCAAATCATTAACATTATAGAATGCACCTCATAGAATTGAAACTTTAAAATGTGGGAGGGGAGCGAGCACATGCAAAGTGTGATTTGGCAAAAACTTATATTAACCGGATAAGTGTTAAAGCAAGCATATATTCAATCCTCATGGGCATTGCACTCATCAAGTGAATTCACTCGAAACAAGGAGTTAACACACGGAACATGCGGGTATAAAGAGTAAATGTAAGTGGAAACTAGTCCGCACACATATCACAAATGAAGAACGCTATATATAAAAATGAAAAACGTAATCTCAATGAAAGATACCGCACATTAAAGGAGGCGAAATGTATTTTCACAGATTATCAAAACTATTTAAACCTTTAAATTAAATTCACCCTAGGATCACATAGAACTTGTATAGGGTTATAATGTAGGCTAGGCTAGGGTATGAAACGAAGGATATAAATGTACGGATTCAAAGTGTTCGGAATGAAAACTCGGAATAATGGGAAGAATGCGGGCAATATCAAAATTGGAAAACAAGTTCCAAATAAGCATTGGATATATCATTTTGAGAGCAATCAAAGCTTATTGGACTATATACAACATTTATAACTTTCTCTTTCTCTTTCTTTTATTTTCTTTTCTTCTTTTTCTCATTTTTCTCTTTTGTTTTCTTTTGCTTTTCACTTATTTCTTTTCTTTACTTTTCTCACTCTCATATGCCTAAATTGCAATCGCAACGCAACATCATTCAATTCCAAGCAACATTCCAAACAAAGGTATGGAAGGTGTATGTATGGTTTAAAACTCCAATTCGGAGTTGGTTATGGGAATTTTGGGTTATGAAACGAAAGGCTAATATTTAGGCTCAAAGGGGTTGACTAGGTAAAACATATAAGGTGAGGTCAAGGCTAATATGGGTGATATAACAAAGATGGTATATGATCATTTCCTAAAGTTTACGCAATTCTCGAGTTAAAACAAACTTTGAAAATCATGGTCAAGTAACACATTTCATATATGAACTTAATTAATGAACGATCAATGAAAGAATAGAGAGATTACCAACGACTGTAACGTTTTCAAAGAGGAAAGAATATTGTATACACTCACAAACGACGAAAGGTACAAAGCTTACTCGGTGTAAGTATATACAATGCAACAAAATATTACCGAGTTATAAAAATCTTAAACCAAATCAATGTGAATTAAGAATATCCCACACCCCTAAACTTAAAACCTGACACTGTCCTCAATGTGAATTAAGAACCAAGTTAAAGAGAGGAAGATAGCGATATTACCCAAAATTGGAGCGATCCCCATAAGAACAAGTCCAAAGAATATACAAAATAAGTTAGTACCGATCATAGCAAAAACAAATAACAAAAAGTTAACTAGTTACACTAGACTAAATTAAAAAGGAAAGAAAAGATAAAAAGAAAGAAAGAATAAAAATCTAACTACATACAACCTACTATTTAGGCTTCACACTAATTATACACTAAAAGTATAAATAGTTGAGGGTCCACAATGAAAACGATTTGACTTTGGAGGGTGACCAATGTACCCTCACTCTCAAGTATGCCTCTCGAAAAATAATAATTTCGTTTGAACAACGGAAGGCATGTGTAAGGCGTAAGAAATGAACCATCGTCAATTAAAAGTTTTGGAGGGACGATGGGGGATTTGGATTGAACGGGTGATAAAAATATGTGGGGACCGAGAAAAGTAGAATATCCTCCCAAATATTTTGAAATTAGAATAGGAGGTGACCCACGTGAGGGCAAAGATGCCTTCATGAAAGGCGATTCGAGCAAGTACTCCTCATCGGGGAAAAGGTTTAACATATTAAAGTTTGAAACCGATTTATCGGGTACTTGTGACGATGTGATAACGGAGAATGAAAATGGGGAAGAAAGATATTCAAACTCAAAAGATGAGTCATCATCGCTTGAAGATTGAGTTTCGAAAGAAATAAGATCATTTTCAATAAAATATTCTTCTTTGGGAGCCAAAGAAGAAATCATTTCATTGCAAATGGATATTACTTCCATTTCATCCTCACTTTCAATATCTATTATGTAATGAACAAAGTCAGCAATGATTTGTTCCAAAGTAGGCACAAAGTCCTCATTTTGTTCAAAACATTCCTCGACTTCAAAAGTCTTGGAAGAAAAATCGTCGTCGGATTCAAATAATAAATCCAATTCACGCTCCCACAAACGATTTTCTTCCCGATAATGATTTTCAATTCTCTCATTCTTAAGCATACGCAATCCCTCACCGAAAGTCATAGGTCGAGGCGGAGATTCTTGAAAATGCGAACTTTGAAAATTACCATCGGACTTAAACTTAAACTCATTATTATAAGAATTTTGAAAACTATTGCAATTCGTTTCAAAATTTCTATTATAAGGTGTTAGAGGCCCAAAATCGTTATCATCATCCTCAAAATTCCAATAACCCAAGTTTTGATTCTCGTTATACTCGCCCAAAGTCATTTTTGAATTTGTAATTTTTTTAGACTCTAAGTATTGACCGAAAGTCATAGGATTACGGGCATTTTGAGAATTATAATAATGATTACCGAAAGAATTGGAATAAGATATGTTTGCCCCAAAAATGGCTTGAAGTGGCGAATTCCACAAAGTAGATGCGCGCGCGAAAAACTCTAGCATTTCTTGGCGCTCAAATGTAGAAGTCCTATAAAAATGTTAGGCAAAAAATACAAATAGAAAGAAAATACTACGAAATACTAAATCAAATAAATTTTAAAACAAACTCATCCCGACAACGACGCCATTTTGATCGAGGATGAAAAGTGGCGCATGTCAAACGCCGATCGTTGTTTTCTGTTCACCGCCTCAATACAAAAACCTAAACTTATGACTACACTTAACAGGTGAGTATAACGGCCAAGTCCGGGTATCGAATCCACAAAGACGAGTTGCTAAATTTTTAGGGTTTAATACTCCTAAATAAAAGTGTAAAAGATGATTATACACAAAAAGAAAAAGATACAAAAAAGAAAGATTAATCTAGGCGAGTGTATTTAAACTAGATTAACAAAGCGAATAAAACTATAGGTTGCGTCGAATATCCCTTACCCGATTTAATTAGTATAAAATGGTTACATGGGTTGACGAGTTATTAAGACTGCTTCTCGTTTCGACAGTTAATTAAATCAATAGTTGTCACACCCTTAAATTCGCATAAAAGTCTAATATGATTTTGGCGTCAACAAATACCCCAAAAATTACGCACGCAAGGGCGTAAGCACGGAGCATACATGATATACCCCATCAAATCTCCTAGGCGTAATAACTAGGACAACACACTCGAAATAGACCCGTAAAACTCCATCACTAAAGCAAAGTAACATGTCAACCCGGGGTGAGTTCGATCCAACACAACCTAGACTAACTTAGCTAGAAAGTATATTAAAAACGCAATAAATAAATGTGGTA
The DNA here is from genome assembly GCA_949130495.1 of Sambucus nigra. Lineage (NCBI taxonomy): Eukaryota > Viridiplantae > Streptophyta > Magnoliopsida > Dipsacales > Adoxaceae > Sambucus > Sambucus nigra. The sequence goes on from OX422213.1 coordinate 190,087,942, forward strand.
AATCTACACTAGAAAGCACGTAAACCTAATTATGAAAGCAATAAATAGCAAGAAATAAATAACTACAACTAATTATCTAAGCATGAAATTAAACTACAACAATGGAAATAAAGGAAATACAACTAAATTAATAAGCTTACATACATAAAAGTGGGCAAAACACCCAAATGAAATGGAGAGTAGGACAAAGCTCTCAAGACAAACCCTAAACCTAATGTGAAATGTAAGATATTTCTCCCCAGTGAGAGAAATGAGTATTCATACAAAACCCCCACAATGGCAAACTTGTAAATAGAAAAGCTGAGAAAAAAAGGGGCTCGATCGATTAGGTTTCATCCCACTGTCTAAGATCGAAGGAAAATATTTGAAGGGTCGATCGATAAATTGATCAAGCAGGTCTGTAACAAGTTCCCCCTGTTTTGGTTCAATTGGAAATCTCTTCCGCTAATATTGCCGTAACTTCTTCATTAGGGATCAGATTCACGCACCGTTTGCATCCACGCGAAGCTTGAGAAGAGGGCTACAACTTCTGTAATATGTTGGGCCAGATGTCTAAACTATGAATTGACAAAAATTCCCTAGAACGTGAGATTGCGTACGAAAATTAGTCGAAATGCGTCCAAACTTCACACTTAGCATCCAAATACCTATAAAGGCTCAATTAACCCCTGCAAAGCATGTAAACATTAAAATCCGAGGTTGTCTGGTTAACGAGCATAAATATAGGGAATAAGAAACCCGAGGGAGCTCAAATGCATAGATTCGAGGGATGAAATACGCAATATTTACGTATTATCAATTTTGTTGCAACATTTTCTCTAGATATTTAAAATATCAGACTCTAAATCTTGTATCAACTTTTTAATACTGATCGATGGATAGGTCTTGTAAACACTCCACTAGTTTTGCATCTTGTTTTAGTGTCCAGAATAACTTTGATTTTGAAGATTGACTATTGAGCCACCATTTGAATTTTTAAAAGAGGAAAATAATAGTTAAAATCATTTATGAGAATTACAATAACCTTAAACATAAAAATATTAAAATTTATAATCCGACTAAACTCTCTGCTCCCATTATAACAACTTAAATAATAATCCTAATAAAAGAAAGAACACCACAAGTAAGAGTATGCGAAAGCTGAAATAGCAGGAGATGATGTAAAATTTGTTGATTGGGTATTGCATATTTGGAATTGAATTTTTTAGACAATCTAAGAAAAAATGTATTCAAATACACACTCATATTGCGTCTTGTTTGACAATTGAAGCAAAAAATGATTTGAAAACACAGACGCGCACACACTGTAACGTGTATACACAAGCGGATAATGCAACTCATGCACATATACACAGTAACACACATCTTCACTGTCATTAAATATGAACTGCACAATCACATTTTTCACAGGTTTCAAAGGCTTATTAATAGTGATAGAACACAGGCTTATATATTATATTTTGTATAAGAGAGTGTGTGTAAATGCATGTGTGTATGTGTGTGTGAGTGTAAGTGAGAAAGTGTGCATGTGTGAGAGAGAGTGTGGTGTGAGAGTGTGCGTGCGTGAGTGAGTAAGTGAGTGAGAGAGAGAGAGAGAGAGAGAGAGAGTTTATCTGAGGGTACAAGCTAGAATTCCCAGGAATATAGGTGAAATGGGAATTTCAATTTTGTGAGAATTCTAAGCTCCCGGGATTCTAAGTTCCCCCCAAATTTCCAACCAAACATTATAATTCTAGATGAGGGTAATTCTAAATTCTAGGAATACTAAATTCACTTTGAAAACCTCGAGCCAAATGAGCTTTATAAGTACAAATATAAACTAAGATCTAAAGCAGGTTTTCTAGTGGAAAATATAATAAGGGAGATTATCAATTTCGTATAAGGTGTTAGGCCTCTCAGGAAATGAAGGTCAAGACCAAAGACTGACAGACTGTTATAACTGTTCCTTTGACCCTTAGCCATGGCTCTATAACAAACACATCGGTGAGCACATCAGGAGCGAACATTACTCTGATACTAATTTAATGTTAAGTTAAAAGGCGAAAGTGTAATTACTAACTACACAACAATAATAACAACAACGACAACAATATAACGTTTAGAGACCAACGATCCAATAAATTTCTCTAATTCATCGCTCAAAATGTAAAAGTGAGTACAAAAGGAGGCCAATAGCCTTATTTAATTTAAAATGTCACGTGACAGTTAAACTTAACAATTTTTTTTGACAATTTTAAATAAAGTCTATTTTTTAATCAAAACGTATTTAAATCGAAAATTGAAAAGTTTTATAGTAAAAAAATAGAGTATTTTATTAACAAAAAAAAAATAATGATAGTAATAAAAATAGGGTGCTTTTACGGCGATCTTTAAAAAATATTAAGTTTTTTTTCTAGAAAAATTAATATCATTTAAACAATTAACAAACAAGAGGAACATCATTGAGCAAAGAAGTCTCCAAAAAAGATGGACGATTGTTCCATGCACAAAAGTCCTTAACAGTGTTGGCATGTTGAGTTAATAGGTGGGATAGCCTATTACCAAGCCGTTTTACAAAAGAGAAAACAATCTTATGACCAAGACGAATTCATAATTTTATAGCCTCAATATAATTTCCACTTTCAGACCAATCTTCATCTTCCCTGCCAAGCATTGAGATCACATTCTGACAGTCACCTTTAAGAATGAAGTGTTGAAAACCACAAGAAATAGAGAAATCAATCGCGATGCTTACGACCATGGCTTCCGTTTGTTCAGCTTTGAGCGGTTGCCAAACTCCCCGTAACAAGGCTGCAAGAAGATGTCCATTCCCATCACGAATAGTAACCCCAATACCCTAAATCTTGGAATCTGTGAAAGTTGCAGCATTAAAGTTAACTTTCATTTTATCCATCTCCAGGGGGTTGCCATTTTTCAACTTTTACTTTGTTATGGGTGGGATCTTTAGACCACACTTCTATAAAATCAAGGAACAATTTTATGAATTTGGAAACCACATCTTACACTTTGTTCCCACTTGCCCAGTCAAAAATATTATTTCAATTGTGTCATAATGCCCATAGTTCTACATAAACATACTCAAAATGATTGTTAGATAAAGTGTTAGCCAAGGAAAAGGCCCACTTTCCCAAATAATCATTAAACATCCAAAAATATTCAGAATTTAATTTGCAAAATTTAAGCACATCTAAAGCCAAATGGCATTTCATGATGATATGTGCAGCAAAATTTGGCCCATCATTGCAAACATAATAAATATGATCAATAGTGTTTATATTTCGACTAACAAAGTTCTCTCTTGTCGGGAATGCATTAGTGTAAAGCCTAAAGAGAAAGTGCGTTGCCTTATTTGGAACCACACACTTCCAAATAATATTCCAATTAGGGGGACAAGAAGAGGAAAATGGATTAGAAAAACAATTCGTACCATTGGCAAGGCCATAATCCCACGCAATGTGGTACCCACTTTTTTTTAGAGAATTGAAATGCCATATCTCTTTATCCTCTGCTAACGGGTATGTCGCGCCCCGACTTAATTAAGTTAAACTCATCCTTTTAATTAGAGATAAATTACCTTAAACAATGCTTTAATTTAAATCTCCAAGGAAAAATAACATAAGATATTTTTTTCCAAAGGTATGTGTAGATGAAAACATAATTTCCTTTACTTATAACTTATAAGTACTACATAACTTTACATAACCAATATCCTTAGTTTAATAATTACACAAAAGGAATCTTGATATTCAAACCATACTAGATATCCGTCACTCCCCCGTTTTAAGGTCCTAACTTGGCAGTGAACTCCAAATTATAAGCATACCTGAAACAAAACATTATAGGAGTGTAAGCTATAAAGGCTTAGTGAATGACCACATACCACACATATAACCAATTTGAATAACCATTTTTATTTTGTTCTAATGCTATAACCCAACAGGATTTATGAAACTCTCGCAAGCCTGGACCCGCCACAACTACAGTTATTGGGTACCACCACATCCCTTTATTAGGACCGAGTACATAAACCTTTAAGTTGGATTAACAGGACCACCACATACCGTAGGACCCATCACAGTCCTTAACATTAGATAAAGGACTCACTAGTCCATATCATTATATAACATCGCTTAACATTTTTAATCATATGCATATGTTTCATAAATACAACATCACTCCCATAAGCATTTTAACACATGTGTTTAACTACACATTTCCATATGAACATATAAGCATCTATATTTCATAGGACAGGTAACTCACCTTGTATTTGGTTCTAATATTAATACCAAACTAATTTCTTGGTATGGTAGTATTAGCTGCTTCCCCACCAAACAAGTCAATGTCGTTAGTATTTGAATACACCGATTAACATCTAACCCAGTAATACATCACATCATTTGGTCAATCAGAAATAACTAAGGAGGAATTAAATATGAAACTTCACATTTATATAACACCCAATTAATTAGGGTTCTAACACAATTTACGAAATTAAATTACCAATTTTCTAGACAAAGTTATGCCCATTTTATTATAACCTTTTCCAAATCGTTTCTCAAGAAAAACAACAACACAACTTCAACTTCCTGGAATTCTCATAATTTTTATACAATATAACTTTCCATGATATTCCACCCAATATCAGTAAACACATTGAATAACACAAAATTAATGTTTCATAATTTTTAGGGCTCATTTTCTATGTCGAGCAAAACGTCAAACACTTGGTATGCATTCTTGCTCCTTTAGGGCAGATTTTAAACCAAAACTTCAAACTATCACCAAAGGTTCATTCCTTGGTATTTTTACACAATTTTTGGATATGTTATACATGTATGAGTATATTTTACTCTCCAACTTGAATCACTCAATTTCAATAAGTATTCCATGATTTATGCTATTTTTAGCATAACTAGGTCAAAATAGAACATTAAGGCATAACTTAACATTTTTAAGCATACATAACCCCAACCTTGGGTATAATTCATGGAAACATATAATGAACATGTTTTAGAAGAAATATACATCATAATCATGAATTTTCTAAATCAAAATGCTTTACGAAAAATGATGTAAATTTAGGACTTTAAAGTATGCATTTACGATCCTAGCTCCAGTTCTAACTTATGTTCTTAACCCATACTTATTTTAATAAACTTAGGCAATATGGGTATCATTAAAATATTTATCCAAATAAAAAATAAAAAATAAAAAAATGCCAAGTGTAGAACTCATCCATGTGACCAACTTTAATAAAGAAGAAATTACCTTACGAGGATTCCTCGATTTATAGAATTTTCTCAAAGATTTCTTCCTTAACTTTCTTCTCTTTCTCTCTCTTTAGGCAAAACTTGTTATTTCTTATGAGTAAGAAGAGATACCTCTCATTTATAATCAAAAATACGTTGTATAGTGGTCCAACAGCAATAGGGGTAGTGGTAACACGTGATTGGTTGAATGAAAGGTCGAATTAGACAATTCCATTAATGACACATTTGTCCCACCTTGGTAAAATCACCATTAATCACTATCACGGGCACCGATTTACTCCCTCTTTGTGTCTATGAGTAGATAACTTAAACATCTATAACTTTCATATTTTGTGTTTTCCCAAAATCATATTACCAGTACACCTAATTTGGGCTCGAACAGGAAAGTAGAAATTTACCGAAAATCTCAAAACTTTCACATTTGGCGACCAAACATTGCCAATTTCGCACCAACACCCTAGCTTACTTTTATAACCATGAATTAAAAACATAATTTATGATGCATTTAACCACATAACTAATTATATGATCTAAACATGTTATCCTTGATAATAAGCTCAATTAGCACCTAATGTAAACAACACATGTATCACATGAGCATGCATCCCCTAAACGTGATAATTAACATGTTTAACACACATAACCAATTTATAATTTATAACCCATAACTTATAATTAATCATGTAATTAATCTTCCTAATCATGTTTTATGGCCTTACAGGGTACTTGAGAGGGATATTTTGGCTTTCATCAATTTCCTGTTGAGAAAATATATGGGACATGAGAGAAACATCCCATTGACCCGTTAATGGGTAAATGAGATCAATTAAAAATGGGTGTTAAAAAATTCATTTTTCTTTGAAAAAGGTTTGAAATTATGTGGTTTGGCAATCCATTCGTCCTCTCAAATTTTAATCTATTTCCCATTGTCCACACTTCATCCCACCTCTCTCTCTAAAACCACTATAGACTCCCATACACTACTCCATATGTAAGATGGGTTATGACCCCGCTTGGATTTTCACAAGGAATATTTTGGGAAGTATTTATCCTTTAAGATCCTCCAAGTCAAGGAGTTTGGGTTTGTCAAAATTCTCCACCCTTGTTTTGCTAATAGTGCAAGATTAAAGGTTTTAAGATTACGAAACTACGACCACCCTCATTTTTTGGCTTTCACAACTTCTCCCAACTTAAATAACAAACCTGTTTGCCGTTTTTTTCGAGGCCACCAATATTTGCTCATAAGAGATTTAAGATCATCACAAACATAGTTCAGGAGTTTAAAGTAACCCATTACAAATGTAGGGCATGCTTGAGCCACTACTTTTAAGGATTTCTTTTTTGGCCATAGATAAAAGGACTTCTTTCCACCCGTTAAATTTTTTCCATACTTTCTCCCTTAAGCTCGTAAAAACTACTTTTTTAAACTTTCCCACAACCAACGGTAGCCTGGCGTATTTATCGTGACCACTCAACTCTCAAATCCCCAAAAGATCACTAAGCTCCCTTATTTTATCCTCATGAATATTCCTACTAAACACCGCCTCAATTTATCCACATTAATCTGTTCTCCCGATGCACACTCATAAACATTAAGGATTTTTTTAATCTCTATCACCTCACTCCTAACAGACTCTCTAAAAATGATACTATCATCTGCAAAAAAAAAATGGGATACTTTAGGGGCATTTCTACTAGCCACACAACCAACAATTCTACCTCCATATTAGTTTTCTTAAAGAGAGACGAGAGGCCCTCCGCACACATGAGGAAGAGATAAGTTGATAATGGGTCACCTTGTGTGACAACCCGTATAAATTATGATAAATTATATTTGAATCATGCTTACCTTATGTGATATGAATAATGTGTTATTAGTATATCTAATGTTAAGTGATTATGGTCAGTATAATCCTACTTTCATAAATCATGAAATGTCGAATTATGTACAAACACAAAATTTTGTTATTTTCGGTAGAAATGTTCTTGTTGGAGACTAGTTTTGACCCTTATAATGTAACAATTGACTCAAGGTAAAAAGTAGATATATGAGTTAGGTTTGTGGAACAACAAACGATGCATCAAACGGATGTCCGAGTAAGAAGTTAGGTCGAATTTACGAACAAGGGGCAAATCTGTCCATTCCCTTTAAGTGGTAAATTGTCCTTTAGTAAATCAAATGGTTTAATTTGATTTGTTGGCATGGGAGGCAGCCTTGGCCGACTTAAAACTCTTTTTCTAACCTATTTCTTTAGTAAATAACACTCTAGGTTCAGTTTTGGAGGGTTTTAGCTTGAGAAAAGAGAAAGTAAAAGTTTTTAAGGAAGAAAGGGTTACATTAAAAGCTAGTAAAATTCTAACAAAATCCTTAAGGTGTTTCCAATGTATAATTATATGTTAATATTATTTTAATCTTGGATTATACTTATTTCAAAGTATATAAATCATGAATTATTGATTAAAATTTCAACCTCCTTTATGATAATAAGTATTTGTTCACATGTGAGATAAGTGGTGTACGTAGCCCGTATTGCTTGTTACTGAAATCTCTTGTATTCAAACTTGCATATATTTTGTGTGCTTACTGGAATAGAGAAATTTCAATTGGATATGAAACTAGACCTATATATTCATATCACATCCAAAAATTAATATTTAACTCCTTGTGGTTGGGATTTAGTGATGGTTGCAAGTTGGTACATAGTTGCTATTTGTATATTTTATTTCGATATGCCCTAAGTTTGATCAAGCTTTTGGCATAGAAAATGAAGTCAAAAAATTATGAAACTTTAATTCTGTACTATTTAGTATGTGTATTGAAAATGGGTGAAAAATCATAGAAAGTCATGCTGGAGAAAAATTATAAAAATTCTTGGAAGTTGAAGGAACAATAGAGGAGCTTATGGGGCAGATTTAATAGGTTATAAAGAAATGGTCATAACTTGCTCTAGGAAGCCTGAAAAATTACACTCTCACTTGTAATGGAAAGTATATTCAGATATGTTTTCATATTGATAAGCTTGGACACCTGTATATGTACAATTTATGAATATGGGATGGTTAAGTATGGAGGACAATAATTTGGGGCCATATTGGATACTCCATGAAAGAATATTTTTATTTACTCTTTCCCAAAAGTATTTCAAGTACATGTTTGATGTGTATATACATTGAGAATTATACTTTTATGTTTTCTTGAGTTTAGTTATAAATTTCATACGAGGTATTTTCTATGGTTGAATGTTCATAACCTTATCAACACATATACCATTGTTTCGTCTTTACACATGTTTCATGGAATGTGACTAGAGTAGAATTATATTGTTGCTGTATAATCATTGAAAGTTACATAGGTATATTAAGATAATACTTATGATTGAGATTCAGTACTGATTTAGTTGAATTAACAGGTGTAAGATCAAATTAACCCAGTTCAGCTCCACCTGAAGGAAACGTGAACACATAGTTGACAACCCAGTGTGAGTGTACTTACTGAGTGGATTATGGATATGATGTGTATGTATTATATATTGAGATGATCTGGCTTATTAAAAGTCATGAGACGTTGAGATGTTATGGCTTATTAAAAGTTAAGAGATGCTGAGATGTTATGGCTTTATAAAAGTCAAGATATGTTGAGTTGCTATGCAATTCAGGAGATGTTAGGATATTAAAACCTATGGATATGATTATTGCCTACGGGCAGGAGATGTAGGGTTTATTAACTCCAGATATGTATATGGCCTAATTTGGCACAGAGATGGATATATATTGAGATGTTGAGATGTTAAAATAGTACTTTTACTATATAGAGATGTAGTTTATTCATTGAGTTTTTAAACTCGTGGTTTTATATGTTTACATTTTCAGGTTCTGACGCTGCCACAGCCAGGTCTAGGAGGTTGAGTAAATAGTAGTAGGGACTTGTTAGTTTTGTTTTATACATGGTACTAGTTGTAATTAAGTTAAATAGTATGTGAGTTCTATTTAAATTATGTCTCCTTAAAAAGATTGGATTTTTAGTATTCCGTATTTTAACCTTGAAGTTGTTTCAATATGTATTACAAAATAAATAATAAATGTGGTTTGTGAACTATTTAGCTAATTATATCCTAATGGGATTAGGGGGTGACACCTTGTCTGAGACCCCTCTCTGCAATGATGTGCCCATGTGGCTCCCCTTTAATTAGAATCGAGAAAGAGATCGAAGAAACACAGTTAATTATCATCCCAATCCATTTATCACAGAAACCCAATTTGACCATTATATTTTCAAGAAAGGACCAATTCGCCCTGTCATAAGCTTTGCACATGTCTAACTTTAAAGCGAAACCGCCTTTATCCCCTTATTTATTTTGTGAATGGAATGGTTTAATTAAAAGTATGAAATAACATTATTTGTGATAAGTCAATCAGAAATAAAGGCACTTTGATTTTTCGAGATTATAAAATCCAAAAATTGCTTTAGCCTATTGGCCAAAACTTTTGAAATAAATTTATATATTACGTTGCAGAGACTGATAGGGTGAAAGTGATTCATAAATTTTGGATTTTTTTTTAGGAATTAAGGTAAGAAAGGTGTGGTTGATTACGTGCAGAGGCTTTGAGTTGTTCAGAACATCGAGGACAAAGCAAGCAACTAATGACCCAACCGTATGCCAATATTTTTGGAAGAACAAAGTTGGCATACTATCAGGACTAGGGGATTTGAGGGGGGTGACTTATTTAAGAGCACATGTTACCTTAGAAGCCATAAACTCGAAAATGAGCATATCATTCATTTGCTTTGAAATGCCATTGTTAATCATGTATATTTGGGTGTTCAGGTGGGTAGTATTTGCTTTAAATAATTCAGAAAAATAATCCACCATGCATCTAGCAATAATATCATCCTCCCTAACATAAACTTCGTCGTTATCAGTTAACAGAGTAGTGAAATTAGACTTTCTTTTCTGAGTATCCTTTATGTGCAAGAACTTTGTGTTTCTGTCCCCTTCTTTAATCCATTCCACTTTCCCCCTTTGTTTTCAAAACAACTCTTTCGCCTCCAGAAGAAGGTTAATTTCTGCCTCCATGGATTTTATTGCCATGTTCCTCTCCTCAGAACCATTCTGCGATCGCCACCAAAAGATACTCTCTCTTTTCACTTAGCATTTTTATGAGACTCACATACTTATTTCGGGCCCAATTCGTGAGTTTAATCTCGCACGACTTTAGCTTCTCTGTAATCCCCCTATGCTCCTCGTTCTCCTCCTCCTTTTGGATAACCGTACTACACTCCTCGTCATTAGCCCACCAAGCTTCGAATCGGTACATATGGTTCTTCCTTCCACCCGTTTCCAACAAGTCAGGATGGATCCTGAATGTTATACAAATTGGGGGTGGTGATTTGACTCGTGTTGCTCCACATGTTTTACACATGCATGGGAAGGCAACTTCCCATTACCATTGCTCCAAGTAAACTCGTACCCAGTAAAACCTATTTCCTTGAACCTACACGCATCCACCACTTCCATAAAATCGTGAAGCTGCCAATTTGGACGAGCACTGCCCCCCACTTGTCACTAGTAGTAAGAATTTCGTTGAAGTCTCATAAGCACAACCGCGATAAGTGATTACCTGAACCCAAATTTTTTAGAAGATTCCACCCCGCTTTCTGTTTACTGAGAAGCCATAAAACCTCGTAAGCCTCCACACAACAGAACCCATAGATTTTATAACAGTTGAATCAACATGATTTAGTGAGTAACTCCTCACACAAACATTCAAATTTTCATACCACGTTAACGCCAGACCGCCCACTCTCTCCACAATATCCATGCTCAAACGGTTAGCTATTTTCAACTGAACATGAATCCATTCCATTTTCCTGTGCATTACACTCAGTCTCACACAAAAATAGAATGTGGGATTTTTCTCTCCGAACCAGTTCACATAGAGATCAAATTACCGTAGGGTTTCCCAACCCATGGCAGTTCCAGCATAATATAATCATTGAGATCGGCAGGACCGAAGACTAATCGCTGCCATTTTGCTATCCACTTCAGTATGTGAAACTTTTTTATACTTGTTTTTGTCGTCACTAACCATCAACACGCCTCCTGCATCGCCCTTTCTTTTTTTTCCACCCACATGGATATATCCGTATTAACTGATGAGAGCTTTTCATGTCCTGCCTTCCTCTTCCAAGTTTGATTGGTATTTTTTTTTTTTGGTTTTTTTTTTCATACTTGGCCCGTTTTCCTAATTAGGATTATACAATAAAAAGGAGAGGATGGAAATTTGGTTGGGAGAAAATAGGGCGGAGGAACAAAACACTCTCGTATTGACATGTTGAGGGGGAGACAACAAAAAAAAAGTTTGTTCATTAAGTTGGTCTAAACATTCTTAGCTTGAAATAGGTCAGAATGGATATTTGGGTTTGATGTTTGATAGCAGGTCTGGGTCAGTGGTGGTAGGCTTACACGGTCAGAAGGAACAGTGGATGGGAAATTGTTTATTTCAGAGTTGTCCTGTGTGGGTGGGTTTTGCGAGAGAGTAGTAATGCCTATAACTTTCTCTTTCAGTCAAGAGGAAATTACAATTAGCGATGCTAATTCGAGTTAGTCGTGTCAGTTTCGAATTGTGTTGATTTTTATTTGATTATAAGTTTTGGATACTCTTAAATTTATACAAGCTAATCATGTCAAGTTCGAATCATTTCGAGTTATTAACATAAACGGATTATCGTGTCAAAAATTGCTAGCCCTAATTAGAATGCGAAGGAATATTATTGTCAGAATAGGTTCTTGGGTCAAAGAAGAGATAGTATGGATTGAAAAGTTTTGGCAGCGAACTAAATAATTAAGAATAACACTACACTTACACAGATTTGTACCCATTTCTCATACACACGGATAAAACAAATGAAAGATGGCCCACCATAAAAGTAAACTTAAACTAAAAAAAAAGAAAAAGAAAATAGTAAATAGTAAACAGTAAACAAACCCATTTCTCTCATGTCAATACATACATATTTTGTGGCGCCAAACTCACACAGTAAACAAAACCCACAAGTGCTCTCCTTTGTGGCACCACTCTGATCAAATTTTTTGGCCAAGCTCTCATGCAAAATTTTCAGCAATTAACAGGTACTCCCCTTCTCTCTATGTGTGTATATATATATCATTAATTTTGTAGTTCCAATAAACCTGTAAATAAACATTGTGATTAACATTAATTTGCTACTAAATGTGAGTGGGGTTAATGTTATTGGTATTTTTTGTCATTAATGTTATTGGTATTTTTATTCTTAATGTTATGAAAAAAATTGTAGGTGATGAAATGGATGATGTTTTTGTTAATGACGAGGAAATTGAAAATGAAATAGTTGAGGCCAATACAATAAGAGATCCCGAAGTCGGAATGGAGTTTGATACATTTGAAATCTTTTTTTACTACTATAAAAAATATGGCAATGAAAAGGGATTTCCAATTAAAAGAAGATCATCGGGAAAAAATCAAAACGAAGGGTTCACCTTTGTTGTAGTGGCATGCTCTCTTGCAGGAAAATAGAAAGCAACACAAAAAATATTTTTAAAAAGCGCCTTGTTGCGAGAACTGATTGCAAGGCCATAGTTAGAATTTTACTTTGCGCCGATGAAAAATGGCGGGTGTCGGTTGTAAACTAGGAACATAATCATAGGGTGAGCCCCAGAAAAGTAAGATATTATAAAAATAATCGGATCATAAGTTCTTTTGTTAAACGAAGGCTTGAAATGAATGATAAAGCGGGTATCCGACCATGCAAGAATTTTACTTCATTGGCAATTGAAGAGAGTAGACACGAGAATTTGCCATTTTTAGATAAAGATTGCTACAATTTTATTGATAAGGTGAGGCAGTTAAGACTTGGGGAAGGTGATGTTATGGCTCTTCAAATCTACTTCATGAAAATGTAAACCAACAATGCCAACTTTTTTTATGTGATGGATTTTGATGTCGAGTGTTGAATAAAAAATGTATTTTGGGCAGATGCACGAAGTAGGGCGTCATATGAAGAGTTTAGGGATGCTATCACATTCGACACTAAGTACTTAACAAATAAATATGACATTCCATTTGCTCCTTTTGTTCGTGTAACTCATCAGGTCATTCAACATTATTTGGGTGTGGATTAATATCTAATGAGGATGTTAAGACATTCACTTGGATTTTTGAAGCATGGTTAACATGTATGAATAACTGTCCTCCCTCCGCAATTATTACCGATCAAGACAAAGCAATGAAAAACTCTATTGAAGTTGTCTTCCCGGATACATGACATAAATGGTGCTTGTGGCACATAATGAAGAAATTGCCCGAAAATTTGCGAGGTTATAATCAATATGAATCAATGAAGTATGCAATACAAAATTCCGTTTATGATTCATTGACGCCTGTGGAATATGAAGAACGTTGGAGAATATTCATTGAAAAATTTCAACTCCATGATAATGAGTGGTTAAGTGGCTTATATGAAGAGAGGAACAGTTGGTCCCTACATTTGTGAAGAATACTTTTTGGGCGGGAATGTCATCGACTCAAAGAAGTGAGAGCATGAATGCGTTCTTCGATGGTTATGTGAATGCAAAAACGACACTAAAAAGATTTGCCGAACAATATGAAAATACATTACGAAGTAAAGTACAAAAGGAGGAACAAAGTGACTACAATTCCTTCAACTCCTTTATCCCATGTATTACACGTTATGCAATTGAAAAGAAACTTCAAGATGCTTACACCACTTCAAAATTTCGGGAATTCCAAAACGAGTTGATCGGGAAGCTTTATTGTGAAATATGTCGTATTAACGAGGAATGTGGTTGTGTTAGATATGACATTTGTGAGGATATGGTTGGAGAGAAAAATCGTCATGCAAACTATTCTGTGTGGTTTAAGGAGGATGATTGTGATATAAAGTGCACTTGTCAATTATTTGAATTTAAAGGAATTTTATGCAGGCATACAATTACTGTGTTGATTAACAAAAAGGTTGAAGTTATACCCGAGAAGTACATTCTTCATAGATAGCGGAAAGATGTTAAGAGGAAGCACACAAAAGTGAAAATCATATACTCCAATTGGGCTTTCCACCCAGAAAATGAGCGCTTTGGCAAGATGTGCAATGCCTTTTATGAAGCTGCTAACTTGGTAACCGATAATGAAGGCAAGACAAAATTGGTAATGATTTGTATTAACGATTTGATCAATAAATTAAATAATTTGAATGTCACGTGTGATAGTAGTGAACAAAGCCCCATGAAAGTTGACCAAATGTTAGTTCCAATTAATATTCATAGTCCCGTGGCCATCCGTGGCAAAGGTCGACCGCTCTACGAAAGGAAACAGTCTAAGGTAGAGTAAGTTGTTAGAAAGAGGAAGGAAAAGAAGAAAATAGAAAATAATGTCAACATTAATTTGGATTTGCAAATGGTTTGTCGTTTTTATTTTTTATTGTAGTAATATATTTCTGATTATGAATTTATTTGAAAATTTCTAAATATATATGTTGTTGTGTAGGCTTCACAAGCATTGAATGTGTGCGATACTGATGTAAATGTTGGGAATTTAGGATAGCCAACACGGAAGTACCTCACACTTGGTTCACATCATCCAAATCTGGGAAGCGATTTTGAAGCATTTGGACAAGGCCATTTTTCGCAAATTCAGAATCCTTTTTGGGACAAGGCATTCGAACAACATTCACAAAATATTTGATGTCCTTCTTGTAATTATTTTGACATCCACTGATTGCTAACTGTTTTGTAACTGTTTTTTAGGATGTAATTATGTATCTAGTCAATGTTTTGTAACTCTTTCTAAATATTCATTTTTAACTGTTTTGACATCCACTGATGTCTCGCGTATTTTTGGGGATGTAATTCTGTTTTGTAACTGTTATGACATCCAATGTATTTTTTGGGATGTAATTTATGAATTGCTAATATTTCTTATGATATCTTGTGTGTCAAGTTTATTTTACATTGCTAATAGAACTGTCATTATCTCACCGAAAATGCAACTTGAAACAATTGAGATGGGTGAAGCAGAAAAATGGCTGGGCCGTTAAGAATGTGTACAAGTCATTTTTTTTGGTTGGGATGTTAAGAATGTGTACAAGTCATTTTTTTTGGTTGGGAATTTGAGGCTTGATGCTGGTGAGTTTTCTTTTCTTTTTTAAGTCTAAGTTTGCTTTATGGTGGGCCATCTTTCATTTGTCTTATCCGACATGTATGTGAAATGGGTACAAGTTCGTGTAAGTGTAGTGTTATTCAATAATTAATGGACACCTACCATTATCTTTATCATCAATCGAGGGAATAAAGAATGAGGAGAATTCGTTTTCCACTAAATCGGGTAGTGGGGTCCTCAAAGTGTATAAGTAGTATGCGTTGGCTGTCACTTGGAGTTAAAGCATTAAAATAGTCCCTCTTATGCATGCTGATGTCTCCTACAATCCTATTATTTAAATCATCCACCTCCATATCTTGTCTTTTTTTGGAGTCTAACCTTGTCCCCACTCCCCCTTTTATAGAGGGGTTTCCACCTTATTTGCCACATTGCAATTACTTTTCTTAATTTTGGCCACCCCCATCACGAATAATATATTTTGCCTTTTGGCACGCCTCCATTTCGAATTCAATATTTGTCCTGCCAGATTCGATCACTTTTTTTTATCACCTGATATTCCCTATGCACATTTCCACCACCATGGTTGTGACTATTATTTTTTCTATCCGACATATATCTTAACCATTCTCCATATCCGAGGCACATTGAAAAATCTTTATCCAATGTAAATCTTTTTTCACAACATCATTGTGGCCAACATAATGACATATATAACAAAAAATAGGGACACATTCGTATTAAAAAAAATACTTGAGCAGCCTCCCTCCCTTTTATGTTCATTCTTTTACTGCTCAATAAGGGTTTCTTAATATCCAATGATACTTGAATTCGTAAGAAGTGACCCCAACTGGTCCCATCTGGTGATACATCTATTTCTTCAAATCTTCAAAATTTATTTCCCATTCTTCTGTTGGTTTCCTCTTGCATCCTTTTAATAGGAAGATTAAAAACACGAATCCACATAGTTCTCCATTTGAACTCCATGTCCACAGGTGCTAATTCTCCATCAAGTTCTTGCACAAGAACAATGTTTTTAACAAAATCCCACAATGTTTCATTTAGAACTCTTCTCTTGTCAATTATGTGGTTGGATTTAAACAGGAAATAACTATCCCTAATTTTTTTTACTATCCATTCCTTTACTTGGTTTCCATGCCAATTGCATTGTTGTACGGAGAGCTTCAAACCTGGGTAATCGTGGCATCATTACTCTGCCAACTAGGCATAATTGACTTCTCATAGCTATATTTTCCTCCACTCTTTCCTTTATATCTACATCTTCCTCTTCGTCCTCTGACAGGTCTATCTTTCATGATAAATCTTATAAGTCCTCTGCCATTAACACTGGAGAAGAGAGTTAGCATACCCAAAATGTCCCACAAATAATCTTGGGAAAAACAACCTTCTGTTGATCAAGGAAAGAACCCCATATGAGAGAAAAACTCACAAGGAACATTTAGAGAACAAAACTAATAAACTTATTTGCTAAAAAATATCAAGGCTACTTATACAATTGACTCAATTTTATTTTCAAATTTTTTAGTAGTGTTATATATTCCGCTCACATCTTATGGGAAGCCTTCATTTGTCCCCTTAATTCGTGGGATTCCACCCAATTCCAGCGCCTCGACCCACCTGTAGCCTTATCTTTTATATATTCTAAAATGCTTTACATGTCGTAATACTGATATTTGGTTAAGGTATCCACATGGCGACAACCATTTTTTCTTTCTCTATACTGTAAGGACAAAATTTTCAATTGAGTCCATTGTAGTATTTGACTTATTTTCGGAACAAAACATTATTTTTGAGTCATAGATATATTTTTATTGTCACGGTCTCACGCAGTCTATGACATAAAGTTCATTGAAGATGTTGCGGACAAGCTTCAAAGATAAATCATGCCGAGATGGTGCACGTTTCACATCTTCATTGTATTCCGAGATCGCTCAGGTATGAATGTGTAATGTTTATGGGACTCGAAAAATATTTTTAGGATGTTATTTTTATTAAAAAATGTATTTAAAATGTTAAACTTCATTTATTCAGAGATAAAGATGGTTTAGAGTTATGCAAAACACAAACCCTTAATTTCAGCGTTTCAGACGACTTTGAATATCGTTCAAGCGAGATCGGCATGTCGTTCGAGGGACATGTGCATCTCGTTCGAGCGACATGCAGTTTTCATACAAACGATGCGCCGACTTAACTTTTTTATTTAAGGTCTGTTTCTCTCAGAATTTTATAAGTTGTAGAACCGAAAAATCAGTTTTCATAATACGTTTTCTGCACAAGTTTTCTAAGGTTTTCAAAGACTAAAAACATCCTTAGAGTTTCAAAGATTTGAGCTTTTATTCATATATGAAAAAGTGATCTTTGTTTGTACCAATTGGAGTTGTTCTACACTTTGAACATCATTGGGTTTTACAGTGAAGAAGCGAAGGAGTTCCTATTCTCAATACAAGGAAACTTACCAGGTCCAGACATAGTAAGGATTGATAGACTGAGATCTCTTTTTTGATTCTATGGGTGGTGGCGCACGGCTGTTCTTAGTTGGTGGAACGATTTAAGTTAAAATTTGAGCTAGAAGCGATGCATGCTCCCGCTGCCAGTTTGTCGACTAGCAATAGGGGCTTCGGGCTCCCAAAGGCACATGTCCTTGGCTAAGACTCGCGACGGACGGGAATTCATAAACGTTTTCAAGCTATATCAGTGGACACTGAGGCATTCGTGGACACGAGTATTGTGAATAGGTATTGAGGAAGGATATTTGTATGGGCACTGTGGAGGAGTGGTTGAAGATCAGAGAAGCTTCAAGACTTATGGGGGATCGAGTCATTGAGTAAGTCTGTCTTTGTACTTTGTAATAACACATCATAGTGATTGTCTAGCTTGGGCCGTCCGAGTTTGTTTTCCCTTAGTGGTTTCCTCGTACATCCGGCGTTGCGTTTGTGAACTACTTTATTTTACTTGATTTAATCACTAGATGCATGTTTAAGATTAATCAAGATAAAATTTAGTTAGGTTAAAATTTCTTCACACACTTGGTGCGATTTAAAATTTGAAAAAAGGTTTTTCAAAAAGAAAGTTATTTTGTTATCCTTAAAATAAATTATAAAGAAAAGGGGCTTACAAATTGGTAACAGAGTTATAAACATATTTTTTATTGTGTTGATCCCTTGTGTTTTTAAGGATGAATTGCGAAAACTATGAAAGTTTTAAGGATCCTATTTTTATGGCACTAACTATGGTTATTGGAAAATACGAATGATAAGTGCTTTGAAATTAATTGATGAGCATGTGTGGTTAGCGGTCGAAAAGGATTGGACTCCACAGGTTACACGAGAGGGTGCCGCTGCTACTTTAAAACCCATTGAGTCATGGACCGAAGCCGGACATAGACTTGCACTTTACAACTCTAAGGGTCTTCACGTTATTTCCTTACATGTCACAGTGAGAGAGTATAATAGAATCATAGCGTGTGAAACTTCTAAGGAAGCTTGGGATATGCTTGCACTTATTCACGAGGGCACTAGCACGATTAGGGCGTCTAAACTTTAAAACCTCACTACACAATTTGAGACTATCAATATGTTAGAGTGTGAGTCATTTGATGAGTTTTACGCTAAGTTGTCAAATATTGTCAACTCTTCGTTTAACTTGGGAGAGAAAATACCCGATAACCGAGTCATGAAGAAAATCTTGAGGTCGTTGTCGAGTAGGTTTGATGCAAAAGTGACAGTTTTGAATTCCTTGGGTATGCGTGATTCGACGAAATTTGAAGAGATTGTAGGTGACTTACAAACCTATGAACTCGATACGTTTACCTCCAAGAAAGTGCCAAAAAAAGAAAAGGGCATTGATTTGAAGTCCCGAAAGGAGTAAACTAAAGTTTTGAATGACAATTTTGATTCCGATTTCGAGGATGTAGCCCTATTGTCAAAGAAGTTCAAAAAATTTCTTAAGTTCCGAAAGCAATCGAAAGATGCCAAAAGATTTGAGAAATTCAAGAACAACAAGGTAAATCCCGCCGTTAAGGATAAGAGTTAGAATGTCAAGAGGGTTGAGTCGGATAGGGGTTTTGGGTGTGAAGGTTATGGTTATAAGGTTGCCAAATGTCCCACTAGACTTAAGAAGGAGGTCAAGAAACCGATAGCATATAACGCCACCTCAAGTGATAATGAACCGAAAAAAGGAGAGAGTTCCCTCATTGAGCGTAACTTTATAGCGTTCATGGCATGTCATGTGTGCGACGATGATAGATCTTTCCATGAAGCTTCTCGTGTGCGCGACACTTTCGAGGCCGTTAAATCCCAAGTGAGTGAGGGTGAAGCTAGTGAGGATAATGAGATTAATGTAGAAGAGTTACAAGTTGCTTTTGATGAGTTGTGTGCGGAAACGGTAAAGGTGAAAAAGGCAAAATTGAAATTGCAAGATAAGTTGAATGAGCGTTTCGTAGAAAATAATGATGCTTTAATTGAGGATATTAGGGCACGAGAGAAAACTCATAGAGAAAAACTAAAATATGTGCAGAAAGAGAGAGATAGTCTTCGGGGTTTGATGGAGGCTTTAAATAAGGAGATTATAGAGTTTGAAGAGTCTAGGCGTTTGCTTGAGTCTAGGATTAGTGAGTTAGATGAGAGATTGAAAGACTCGAGTAAGTTTAAGTTTGATTTGGAATCTAAGTCAGAGAAGTTAGATAGGATGTTAGGCACCGTCCAAATCAAGGGAGATAGGTTTGGTAAATGCTACGATGATAGAGTTGTTCCCATTCCCAATGTCAATACCAATCATGTGAGAGAACTCATTAGGAACATGAGGAGAGGTCGACATTTTGGTAATCATTCCTGCCATGTTCACACTTGCACTCATTGCGGTAGGAAAGTCCACCTTATACATTTTTTCTATGACCTTAGGAATGCTCCTAGGAAGTTAAGGAAAAAAGTCATTTCGATTCCCAAAACCCTCCATGCGTAAGTTCACATCTACTTGGGTTAGGAAATCGGACTTAGAGGCTTTAATAATTAAACTTCATGGTTCTTATTTAGTTGCAGATAATTCTTTCCATGCTAGATTTAAATGATGACTGTGTTGTCATGATTGTCATACACTAGTCTTTGCATCATGATTTATATCTTGCTAGTGTTATGACATGTTTATCTTTTGTATTATATTTTTCATTTATTTGAGTCTTATTTGAAAAATACAAAATGATTTTTGGTTTTAAATATTTTTGAGAAAAATACAAAAAGATTTTAGTTAGGTTCAAAAATATTTTTAGACAAACACAAAAAGATTTTCGGTTTAATTTTTTGTGTCGTGAGTGATTCATGTTTGATATGGCATATTAGTGTGTTTGTACCCCCCATCATTTCATTATCCATGTGGCTAGGACATTGGTCATAATTATTGATGCGCTAGATGATCTTAACCATTGTTTATATAGGGTTGTTTCGAAGTTAATACACATTTGAATTCAACTTTGTATATATGTCATATTTTCACACATGCACAAGTTTATATCAATGTTTGACATCTCATGCATATTTGAGTTTGGTGAGACGTTCTTATCTTAATTTTGTCATCTATGCGTTAGTAAAATCAGGAGGAGCTGTGCATGTAAGAACCGTTTACTGTGAGGATTAATAATGCTTAAATTGAAAAAAGATGAGTGTTCACAGGAAAGGGTTACGAGTAAATAATAATCACGTCGTGAAAGCAACCGTTTAAAAGAGTCCAAGAAAAAATTGAGGCAATAAAATGAATCGTATGCCAAAATAAGTTCGATAGGATTTCTTTAAGTTGAGAAAAACAGAAACCTAAAAAAGCGCTAGAAAAGAAAAAGAAATATATATGTTTGAGGCAGTTTGGATGGAAAAATTTAAACGGGTTTGCACCACGAATCCTTATTGTTGATGTAAAAAATTAGAATTGATCTAATTAATTAATCACAGATAAATATGAATAATGAAATAAGACAAAAGATTTTTAAAGTGGTTCGACCTCAGTAAAAATGGCATACATCCACTATCTTGTATTGTTGGGTGTATTGCCTTGATCTCAATTATGATCGTCCGTAATCAATTTCCCTGTTATGGAGGGGTTACAATGTATTTATATCCTTGGGCTATCAATATGAATAAACAATACACCGTTATTTAATAGACATATGCATTTGTACATAATAAGAATGTTCATTGAATCTGTAATTGTCGCTTGATCTTTTTGACTAGATGCTCTGCACATTGAGTAGCTCGTCAAGTTGAGTAGCTCGGTACGCTCAGTATATATTTTACCATGTAAGATGGCACATGTCTTCATATAATTGGTCTACGTTAACTGACTAATATTTGTATCAACACTTATGTTAAAACCTTGCATCATGACGCTATTGTTTGTAGAATCGTCAAAATTCTGGATTTATGTGTATGTTGATTGTTTAGTTCATTTCGCTCAATATATTAACCGTCACATATGGCTAAAACTAAGTTTGATGACTTCGTGCTATCAATTAGAGCTTTTTGAACGTTTCAATGTGTTGGAGTTATGATTCATTTATTGTAGTTCAGAACCATTCACTCCATATCCATGTTTAAGCACATTGATTCTATGTTGGCGTGAAACTCACATTGTTTTATTTTGTCTGTTTTGCTGTTGTTTGCTCTTTCCAGTTAACGTTTTTAGGAAAAAATTTCACTGGACAAAAATTTATGATTTTTTGAACTGGAATTGAGAAAATTTCATGTCATTCAAATGACATAGAGGCCTCGTTCGAGCGACAACCTAATGTCTCGTGATGCACTGTTCACGCGAGGTTCAAGCAACACATTTTTTTAGGCATCAATTTTGTCAGAGATAGTCCCTTGAAGGGTCACTTGAAGGTCATTTGATGTTTTCTTCGAGCGAGAGCACACTATTTTGCATTTTGTAAGCCCGCTTGATGTCCTCGTTTGAGCGATAGGCCTATGTCATTCAAGCGATAAGGCGCTGTCGTTTGAGCGACCTGGAGGATTTTTTTTGTTCCTTCTGATTTCATACCAGATTTGACTTACTACAGATATCATAATGTTTGGGTTCTTCTGGACAGTTTTTTATGCAGTTCTTCTTGGTTATTCATGCTTCAAATAACATTGCATTATTCATTTAGTCACATCTACTTAGATTGATGATTCATGTTGTGTGAATGTTTGCTAGCTACGGATTTGGTATCTTTTGATCATTATTAGCTGGTTGTTTCATGTTTATCTAGATATACTTCATTGGTTATTCTTATTCTAGTTATATTGATAAATTGTTTATCTTTTCACTGATTGTCCATTCGAGAAAAAAAATGGGGAGAGATGTATGTGATGTAGGGGGAGAGTTTGTTTGATGAGCAGATATGTTTGTTGCATTACACATTGATATCATTTTTGTGATCATATGCATTCATGATTAGTTTACACATATTGGTCTTCTGTTATTTAATCTTGCTCACATGTTTAACAAATGATTTGATTTTGATTTTATATATTGGTATTTCATATTGGTATCATAATGGTTATATCATTTGTTCCTCCATACTTCACTAGGTATTTGTCTATTTCATATGTGTAGGTATGCTTAAGAGATTCGAGATTTCAAGTCTACACATTCAGACAACTCATGCTTTTCGGACCATGACTACTCATAGTCTTGTCCTGTAACTTTTGATTTTGTGTTTTATGGGATGGGATTTAGGCGTTATACGACTTAGGCATTTCAATGTTTGGAATTTGTCCCAAAATAGTCAAAGGGGGATATTTATAAGGACAAAATTTCCAATTGAGTCCATTGTAGTATTTGACTTCTTTCCGAAACAAAACATTATTTTTGAGTCATAGATAGATTTTTATTGTCACTTTTCCACACAATATATGACATAAAGTTCATTGAAGACGTTGCGGACAAGATTCAACGATAAATCGTGCCAAGATAATTTTGGTGCATATTTCACGTCTTCATTGCATTCCGAGATCACTCAGGTATGAATGTGTAATGTTTACGGGACTCGAAGATTGTTTTTAGGATGTTATTTTTATTAAAAAATGTTTTTAAAATGTTAAACTTCGCTTATTCTAAGATAATATATGGTTTAGATTTGTTTAAAATACAAACTCTTAATTTTAGTGGTTCAAACGACTTTGAATATCGTTCAAGCGAGATCACCATGTCATTTGAGCGACATGTGCATCTCGTTCGAGCGACATGCAGTTTTCGTTTGAACGATGCGCCGACTTAACTTTTTTATTTGAGGCGTGTTTCTCTTAGAATTTCGTAAGTTGCAGAACTAAAAAATCAGTTTCCATATAATACATTTTTTGCACAAGTTTTCTAAGGTTTTCAAAGACTAAAAACGTCCTTAGAGTTTCAAAGATCCGAGCTTTCATTCACATATGAAAAAGTGATATTTATTTGCACCATTTGGAGTTGTTCTACACTTTGAACATCGTTGGATTTTGCGATGAAGAAGCGAAGGAGTTCGTGTTCAAAATTCATAGACGTTTCCAAGCTACATTGGTGGACAGTGAGGCATTCGTGGACGTGTGTGTTGTAAATAGGTATCGTGGAAGGATATTCACATGGGCACTATGGAGTAGTAGTTGAAGATCAGAGAATCTTCAATACTTATAGGGGATCGAGTCATTGAGTAAGTCCGTCTTTGTACTTTGTAATAATACATCATAGTGATTGTCTGGCTTGAGCCGTCTGAGGTTTTTTTCCATTAGTGGTTTCCTCGTACATTTGGTGTCGCATTTGTGAAATTACTTTATTTTACTTGCTTTAATCACTAGATGCATGTTTAGGATTAATCAAGATAAAAATTAGTTAAGTTAAAATTTGTTCACACACTTGGTGCGGTTTAAAATTTGGAAAAAGATTTTTAAAAAAGAAAGTTGTTTTTGTTATTATTAAAACACATTCGAAAGAAAAATGGGCCTACATCTACCATTATGCTTTTCCATCATTTTTCACTTTTTTTTGCACGACTTCTGAAATGACTTCAGGACTCAATCTTTCCCTCCCACATTTACATTTTTTAGTCTTTCATCTATTTCTTTTAGGCCCTTTACTATCACCGTCCTTTCTTATCTTTTTATTTTTCTTTCCCTCACACTTTTATGCTTTTTCATATTTTTCATGAACTCTTCTTCGCCCCTTTATCCTATTTTTTCTTGAAATGGTACACTATGTTGATGGTTAGATGAGAGAATTTAACCACCCTCTATCCTCAACTCACTTTCTTCTTCCTTTCACCATTGTCTTCACCAGGTTTGGTGAAGATTAGGCTTCATAATTGCAAATATTAATATCTAGAGATTTATGATTAATTATCACATTTTTTAAGGTTTATATCTCATTGGTTATTTGGGTTTTCTTACTGTAATTTTCTGCTTCAATAATTTGCCTTCTACAAATTTACTTTAATAATTAATTTCACATGATTATAATATTTTGATATTGACAACAATTTTATTTTGTTTGTCTACCTCTATAGTTGGTTGTCATGTTTAAGATGGATTTATGGATGAACCCATTAAGGAACACCTTTACAGGTATGGCATATTAAAATTGTTAATTTATTTTAAATTTTTTTATATTATTGTGTTGCATATATTAATTTTTGGAAATACACAAGTTCTTTTATCACCGTGATATTATTTTTTAACCCAGATGAATTTAATGTTCATGCAGAATTTTGGGTAAGATGGTGTATGCTTTGTGTTTGACTAAAGGCTAAAGTGATCTTTATAATGTTTTGTGACTTTTTTTTAGCTTATATATGAGTGCTTAAGAACTTTGCTACTTTTTTTTTAAAGTATACTATTATTTTAATATGTATTCTGGATGACACTTTCCCATGCTCTATTGAATAAAGAAAATGTAGTTTGTTGTCCTTAGTTTTCCTGTCAAAAGAAAATGGATTGGCTGAAAATATAAGGATCTTTGAATTTTTTTTTATTATCTTTCACCCTCCCAGGGAAACATGGATTACAACCCTTAATTTGGTTGTTGCATTAAGTTCATGTATTTGAAGTTTTCTATTTATTTGTTGCAAGTCATATGTTTAATAAAAGCCCCACCATACCATTCTTATTTGCTTGCTTCTGTTTTTATTATTTAATTGGTTTCACATGTTTGCAAGGTATAAAAACTATTTTATTAGTGAGGAAACGTGAAAATTTATTCTCATATTGACAAGGCTGAAGAACTACCTGATTCGAACTAAGATTTCAAAAATAAAGGTGTAAAAATTCCATGAAAGAAGTTGTATCCTTCTATTTTTGGTACTTATAAGCTAGCTTCCCATTTTCATGATGTCAACTACACCAACTAGCTTTACCCACATTTGCATCAATACCAAATCCTTTCATTCAGGCTTTATTACTTCTTTTATGATGTAAAAAATGTAGTCAGCAAAGCTGATGTACATAATTGTACAAAAGGAGCTAGGTCGTAAGCTTTTATTACTTCTTATCCAGGATACTTGCTTTTTGATGTTTAGGACTGGCTAATATTTAGTATTTTTAAGGTAATTATGCCATGGTCGTGGTGCATAGACACAAAATATACTGGAGATAAATTATAATTTTAAATTTAATGTACTTTAAAATATAGTATCATGTGTTTAATAACTAACTTTGTTATATATATATATATATAACATATTTTTTTGAATCGTTTTAAACAGTTTCTTAAAGACGAGGAGATTTTATATATTTTTAAGCACAATCAACTAATATAGATGGACCAATTTGATATTTATTTGTTAATATTGACTATACTGGTATAACATATATAATCAATAAATTTAATGTAAATTCCACACAAGGGATATGTTGTTCATACGCGTGCTACAAAAATTAAAATGCATTGATACACCTTTATGCACACTCTGCCAGTGGGAACCTCAAGTTGGATTGGATAGAGAGAACTTCCCTTGGTTTGAAGGTGGAAATGTGAAATGGTGTGGATTGGGGTTGGATAGAGGGAATGCCTCTTGTAGTTGCGGAAGTCAAGACTGTAAAGCGAAAAAATGCATCCATTATTAAATTGGTTAGGACCTAAACTTTAATGAAGGGTGCCATTTTTTAGTTTGTATTACATAATCTATTATGTTTTTCAGTTTCTACTGTATAAAGGTTAGGTTGACAAAAAAATTATGTTTGATTTTATTTATTCGTGAATAGTTGTAACACCTCGCGTAATTCTGGCGTCGACCGCCATCAAAACTATGCCGGGCGTCACTAAATTAAATAACTATTCTTAGCATGTGACAGATATGAGACATATAAAATTTTCATTCCACAAGATAATAATTAAGTTTATCCCCATAAATAATAGCCACTTATGCAATAAATACCATCACCATGCTAACTCCAAAAATAATCCAACTCCGTAATTTATTTAAAACTTCAAATGAAATAATCTAATAAAGTAACCGACTGAAACCGTAAATAACTTTGGAACCGAAAGGCACAATAAAATCCATAATGAAGTCTTATAATATAAAACAACTGAATAAAGTAAATCTATTATAATGAAGCGGATAAATAAATGAACAACAGTGGTACCTCTAAAATGATCTCCAATAATTTCTATGCAGCTACTCCGGTGCTAAACCTAAAATATTAGTCAACGCAATGTGTCAGAGCCCACCGCATGGATACCAACTACTCCTCTTAAATAGGGTCTTTGAACCTATACGATAGTATCATACTCAATAAACACAACAGTAGAATATTTTAAATTAAACAAGATATATTAATCGATGAATAAAAATAAATTATCATCTAACTACTTATAAGCCACCATCGAGGTCCAAGTTTAATTATGTACATTTAACAACAAGTAGTTATTTAATTTAATTCTATTAATCCGATGGTTGTTTTTATTCATCATTAACATCAGTTGGGGACTCCCGCTTAAAGTCTTACATCATTTGGTTGCGGTACTCCCGCTAGTTCTACACCACCCCCATTCCCCTCACTATGGCCAGCCAGCTCGGTTCGCTATCAGCTCTGCACATACTTATGAGGTTTCACGTATGACACATCACTATAGCTCGTCAACACGTTTAATTGTCAGCCTGCACATACTCGTGACGCCACACACCCACGTCGCTATAGCCAGTCAGCTCGTTTAATAGTCAACCCTGTACATACTCGCATCGCCAATATATTTTAATACCCGTTTATTATCTTAAGCATTCATTCTCAATTTATCAAGTTCTCTCATTTATCTCAAATTAGCCCCACCCTTTGTATCGACATAAAATCCTCGAAACATCCTTAGTCCCATATCTAAAGGTCTCCAAGACACCAATATTTCATAGCCTATAATGTAGGAAGAAAGCCAACTAACCAACACCACTTAGCGTTATCTTTAGGTTTTCTAATCCAAGGAACAACGTAAAACTCAGCCCTACCCCGAAATATTTATCCGTAAATTTTCACTACTATCTACTCCCATACCTAGAAATCGATAACTACCCAAAGGTCTACTAACCAGCACCATACCTAGAAAGCAACCTAAATAAAGGTGAGCACCCTATCTATTACATAACACCGTCATTCCCACGGTGTCTAACATATTAAAAATAAATAAGTGGTATAAGGCTAAATTTTCATTCGTCACATTATTTTACCAATTTAATAATCCGTTTAATCAAAATATTAATTAAACCACACTTTCTCATGAGATAAATCAATTTATGATCACATGCATGTTATAGGATTTATACAACAGGAATTTACTATTACGCAACATCCACAAAATTTCCATGTTTTAACATCTTACAATTTATTAACTGGCATCTCTACATAAAAATTTACATGCGAACATCTTAACGTCTACGTAACTTAAATTTATACCCTAACATGCAAAGTTTTGAGTCTTCATTCATATTAAATTTTTCCATAAAAGCAGTCCCCATTTATCTTTCACTTTCCGTAATTAATATCTCTAATTTATTTTAAGAAAACATATGTATTTAGTGTGTAGTGATAATACGCAAATATTGCGTATTTCATCCCTCGAACCTACGTATTTTAGCTCCCTCGGATGCCTTAATCTCTATATTTAAGCCCGTTAACCAGACAACCTCGGATTTATATTGTTAACATTCTATATGAGGTATAATTGGGCTTTTGTAGGTATTTAGGTACTAAGTATGGAGTTTGGATGCATTCCGGCTAATTTCCGTACATATCCGCACGTTCAAGGGCATTTTAGTCAATTCACAGTATGGACATCTGGCCCAATATCTTCACGAAAGTTGTATCCCTCCTCGCAAGCTTTGCGTGTCCATGAATGGTGATCGAATCCGATCCCTAATGAATAAGTTACAGCGATATTAGCGGAAGAGATTTCCAATTGAACCAAAACAGGGGGAAACTTGTTGCAGACCTGCTTGATCGATCGATCAACCAAAATGGTCGATCGGTCGACCCTTTAGATATTTGCCTTCGATCTTTCACAGTGGGATGAAACTTGATCGATCGATCGATCAACCAAAGGGGTCGATCGATCGATCCCTTGTTTTTCTCAGCTTTTCTATTTACAAGTTTGCCATTTTGGGGGGTTTTGTATAAATACTCATTTCTCTCATTTGAGAGAAAGATATTACATTTCACATTAGGTTTATGGTTTGTCTTGAGAGCTTTGCCCTACTCTCCATTTCCTTTGGGTGTTTTTCCCACTTTTATGTATGTAAGTTTATTAATTTAGTTGTATTTCGTTAATTTCCATTGTTGTAGTTTAATTTCATGCTTAGATAATTAGTTGTAGTTATTTATTTCTTTATATTTATTGCTTTCATAATTAGGTTTACATGATTTCTTTATTTTCTTTCTAGTGTAGATTTACCGCATTTTTAATATGCTTCATAACTAAGTTAGTCTAGGTTGTGTCGGATTGAACTCGCCCCGAATTGACATGTTGCTTTGCTTTGGTGATGGAGTTTTACGGGTCTATTTCTAGTGCGTTGTCCTAGTTATTATGCCTAAGAGATTTGACGAGGTATATCATGTATGCTCCATGATTACGAAGTTGCAAGCGTAATTTTTGGGGTATTTGTTGACGCCAAAATAATATTAGATTTTTATGTGAATTTAGGGGTGTGATAACTCTTGATTTAATTAACTGTCGAAACAAGACGCAGTCTTAATAACCCGTTGACCCATGTAACCATTTTATACTAATTAACTCGGGTGAGGGATATTCGATGCAACCTGTAGTTTTATCCGCTTTGTTAATCTAGTTTAAATACACTCGCCCAGATTAATCTTACCCTTTTTTGCATATTTTTCTTTTTGTGTATAAGCATCTTTTACACTTTTATTTATGAGTATTAAACCCTATAAATTCTGGCAACTCGTCTCTGTCGATTTTCGATACCCGGACTTGGACGCTATACTCACCAGTTGTGTGTAGTCATAAGTTTTGATTTTTGTATAGAGCAGGTGAGCCGAATTCAAAACGACCGGTGCGCAGGTGACGCTCGTGCCGCGACAGAACCCCTGTCTATAAAAAAATCCTCCTAGGTGGGTATAACAGTTTTTCCTATCAACGAATCTCATGTGAAGACTTTGAAGAATGAATGTATATATCGGAAGAAACACAACCATGCAAGAATATGACATCTATTAAGAATGTATAATATGAAAACAATATTATAAACATGCATAAGGGAGGACTCGAATCTCGAAATTTACCAAAATGCCTACGTAGCCCGAGGGGCATCAAAGTCCACTTGTTTCGAATATAACATGGGGTGGTTCAATCCATAAATCCAAATGGGAGGTTTCTCTTATGTGTATGAGTAGAGAGAAATGTGTTTTAAAAGTGTGGATGTGAGATGACAATACCTCTTTTAGAATTTATAGATACACCCTTTTTTTTATGAAAATAGAGTACCAAATACTACTAATAAAGGTTTGAGATTATGATAGGTGATGTAATTAAATAAAGTGCTAAAGTAGAAATAAAATAACTAATACTAAAATAAGAGAATTAGAGAGAAAGGTGGATAATTAGACATCCCTGTAAATGCTTGATGTTGATCTTGAGTATAGATATGCTGATCTTGTAATGGGTTGAAGTTGGTATAAAGAAATGAGGGGAATTTACTAAATGAAGTAAGAAAATGATAGAATGGAATGTGGGGAATGGGATTCTTAGGAAGGGAGCAACTTTGAATTCGAAAGAATGTTCTCTAAATTGCTGAGAGGGATGTTCAGGGGTGTTTTTCAAAGTAAGGTCGTGGCCTTTATTTATAGGGCCAAGGGGAGTGCCGATCAGCATGGTCTTGGACCTGCATATCAACATGGAACCCCAGGCACACTCCCGATAGGTAGGGTCCTGAGGGTGCCATTCGGCAGTCTGGGACATATATTTTAGGAAAATGATCATAAAATGAAAACCATAAGTCAGAATCGTGCACGAGGTGGACTGTTGGAAAGGGTGTTCATATCCCTTTAAGAATCCAATAAGCCACTCCCGGGTTCGGGAGTTAACTGAGGTCAAAAGGGGCTCGGTAGTGCCCGTTGGTCTCTAAATAAGAAATCCTAGGAAGAAAATAGATTATTTGTCCAAATCGTAAGGCCGATTTGCACACGGGATGGACCATTATAAAGGGTTTTTAATCCCTTTGAGATTTTATTCAGCTTCGTTCGGTTCGAAGAGTTGACCGAGGTCAAACGGGGCTCAAAAGTGCCCGATGACCCTTTGAAGTAAAATGGGTGATTCATTCGTACCGTAAGGCTGGTTTGTGCATGGGGAAGACTTTGAAAAGGGGATTTAGATCCCTTTAAAGATACATTGAGCTTCGATCAAAAGTTGGATAATTAAACGGAGTCAAACGGGGTCGGGGATTGCCCGTGGCCTCTAGATTAGTTTTTGGGATAAAATGCACTATTTGTCGGTAATATAAGGCCGATTCGTGCACGGGGTGGATCATTAAAAAGGGGATTTAGATCCATTCGAAGATTTATTGAGCTTCCTTTCAGGAAAGAATGTTGATCGGAGTCAAATGGGGCCTCGAGATTAGTTTTCGATAGTGAGACAGATCGTTCGTCCGAACCATAAGGTCGATTCGTGCACGGATCAGGCAATTAGAAAGGGTATCCAGCGACTTTGAAGATTTATTGATCTTCCACTCAGACGAGAATGTTAATCAAAGTGAAACGGGGCCTGGGAGTGCCCGGTGGCCTCTAAATTGGTACTCGGAGTATGACATAAGGATTGTGGTGAACAAGTGAGTGCTAGGGACATAAGGATGTGCTTAGGGAGTCCTAGTATGGGGTGTTTATTATACGTAATAATTATGCATGTAAAAACCATTTCTCGAATTATTTTTACCGACAAACGGATTATTATTTAAGTAATGACAAAAGAAGTAGTCTTCTTTGTGTTAAAGGCTACCATTAGCAAGAGCCTAAAAGATAATTTTTTCACATAAAATTAGAAATGCCAAGGCCAAATTTATTTCATTAATTCTTGATTAAAAATGAGCAATATAATTACTTCAAAAAATTTGAGAGTTTATGATTAAAATGTGAGATTTTGAGGGTGTTATAGGTTGAAGATCAATAGTTTTGCATAATAAAATTTCTTTAAAAACATTAAATAGTTTGACCTTTTTCATTTGTTAAGCATTGAAATTTGTGACATTTTGTATGAGTTGAGTCAATTTCACTTTATTCAATTTTTCACACAAAAGGTTGAATTGAGTTCTTTCTTTAGGAATGTCTCTTTAACTTCGTGCATCGTTGCTACGTATGCCTCTATTGACTTTACCATATATTAGGTTCACACACATTCATTCCATATCCATGATTCGTATCTTTTAGTGCTACCCCATGGTGTGATTGTTTGTATTTATGTGTATACTTTTATACTTAAAATTTTCAAAAAGAGTTTGTTGGTTTTTTAAAGTTTCATCGTCTACGGTTAGTTTTTTATATTTTGTGATGATATTTCAAATTTGTTTCCTCATGATAATAACTTTTTAGGTTTAGCTTCCAACCCGTTATCTTTTTCAGACAAAAAAGGAGAACATAGAGTTTTTATATTTTAAACTCCATGCATCATGGTATTGCCTTTGTTTCACGTATGCATGCATTTTTTTGCATTAATGATATCATGGACTACACAATGAATATTTTCAGTGAGACAAAGTTGCAGGTGTTTTTTCCTTTTCGAGTTTGTGAGGGATATTAGTTGAACTAGTCTTAAGGATAATTTTTTTATTATTATGTTTTGTACCAGAATAGCCAAAGGGGGAGATTTGTAAGAGCAAGATTTATAATTGCTCGTTAAGTTTTTAAGTTTGGCCTATTCCATTGCACCTTTGCATCATCATGTACATTCTTAAGATCTTCAATAGAAGAAAAGTTTATGACCGAATGCAACATTCGAAGATGGAAGAGTTGACATCATCACTACAATTATTGAAAAAAGGTATACGCATTTCATTTTGTGTAATCGTTATGTCCAAGGGTATTTTAAAAGTGTTTGAAAGAATAAAATATTTTTTTACAGTTTTTAATAAAAAAATATTTTTTAAGGCATCTCGTTAGAACGAGGTACGACGGGTCATTCGAATGAGATATCTTACCTCGTTCAATATCAGTTGCTTGAATAAATCTTCTAATGATCCAATTTGTTTATCACTCTTGAATGTCGTTCGATCAACTTGGCATAGGTCGTTCGAATGAGGTATATTTCATCTGAACGATCCCTCAAAAAAATATTTTTTACTTGGTTTCAAACATAATATTTTCAAGTTTATCTCTTCGATATTTTTCTCCATATTTAAGAGGCACAAACTTGCAAATCTTGGTAAGCCTTTTTTACACATATTTTTTTATCAAACACTTTTATTTTTCAAGTCCAAAATCCTTGGATGAATTGTGATCACTTTATCAAACCTTGAAGACATCATTATATGTTCATATCCTTGTGGAGTTGATTCTTCACTGCTAAAGATAGGAAAGGAGTTTTGTAAGGCTGATCGGTGGACACCAAAGCAGGTGGAGCTTGCTGTGGGGTGCTACTGGATCTGCACTACTTTATGTTATCAACAAGGAAGGAGACGTAATTGCGATACTTAGTGGAGTCTAAGTTTGTAAGTATGTCCGTGTCATTCTATAATACCTTAGTTGAAACAGTGATGAAAAAGAGTTTTTACCGCAAGAGATTTTTCCTCATATCTTTTATTGGGTTGTTTGATTTGATTTAGATTCAATATCTTACATGTTTAGTTTCACATAATTAATCAAGATAAAATTTGGATTAAATTGAATTTTACTTATTTGTGACCTAATCTATGATTTCTACACTTGACTATATAACTGCACCAATCTAAATGCATTTTCAAAGCTATAATTACCGTTCAGAGGAGAAAAATGACTACAATAGTGAAACCTTTGTTTACAAGTGAGGAGTCCAAAGACTGGATATCCTCAATAGTCAAGCGATTGAAAATGCATAAAGAAAATATGAAACTATCAGAGTTGGTGAGCTTTTACATGCTGCAATGTACTTTAAAGTTCTTGGAGAATATTTGGCAACGTGTGTGGGATAAGAAAAAAACCACGAGAAGCTATAAACGATGCATGAGATGCATTGTAGGAACATAAATATTCCTCTTTATAGGCATTTGCAATAAAGAGGATATTACTGGCCCAATATGAGAAAAGACGTCGCTCGGCTACATCAGAGCTTCTTGAAATTCCAAACCCAATTCGATCAGCTAATAGAGGTGCACTTTGTGGAAAATTTGGACGATTGGTGGAAGCCATACATCACTTACTTGAAGGATGGGGAGTTTCCCGTTAAACAAACACATGAAATCTACTTGAAGAAAATGATTGCTCTCTTTTACCTAGTCAAATGAGAGTTGCACATGAAAGGATATAAGGAAAAGGCCTTGAGGCGTGTTGCCAAAAAATAAATGGACAAGGCGTTAAAAGAAGGTCATGAACCCTCACATGTGAGTGGATCCAAATTATACGATCCATTGATAACTTTGGGGTATTATTGGCCCAACATGGATTGATTCCATTAACTTTGTAAAACGGTGCAAAGCATGCCAAGTGCAATGGAATATTATATATGTCCCTTTAGTGATCTTGTAGAGTTTAGCCACTCCTTACCTTTTCACACTTGGGAATTTGACACAATGGGAAACATTACCCCATCTTCTCGTGGAAAGGATTTGATCCTAGTGGCTACATAACTTTACACTAAATAGGCAGAAGCAATTCCTATAAGGAGGATAATTGCTCAAGTGGTAATTTAATTCATTTGTAAGTACATCATTTGCAGGTTTGGCATCCTAAAGGCCATCCTCACAGATAATGGAAAATAGTGTGTGTGCACGGAGATGGAATTGCTGACAGATAGATACAAGATCATCCATCATAGCTCCACTATTCCTATCCAAATGGGAATGGACAAGATGAAGTAACCAACAAGACCTTAACAAATATTTCTAAAGAAGTTGCTAAAAGATATCCCTGGGACTTGGGATTATAAGTTGTCGATGGTTTTATGGGCATATATAACTTCAAATAGGAAACCAACCGGATTCACTCCTTTTTTTTATGGAACATAAGGTCTCCTACCCATGAAATTGGAAATTCCCTCTGCAAGAATGGATTTGAACAATGATTTAATATTCGACCCAAGGCATGTGCAAGTAAAATACTTGGGCAACCATTGGGAAAAATCCAAGGAAACCTTCAAGGTTTATGCCCAACAACTCTCGCGAGCTCATGGGAACTTTGTCAAGCCAATAAAATTTCAAGTTGGGGATATAGTTATCCGAGCAACCACTCATCACTTGAGGAGTATGTCACCCTTGAAGTTTAAGCCCAATTGGGAAGGATCATTCGTGGTTAGAGGAGTGGGAGCGTCAGGGTATTGCCAAATCTGAGAGCTAGAGAGTGACTGTATCATATACATAAATTACAAATGGCTTGAGAAATATTATGCATGAGGTACCTAAAAAGTTTATTTATTTTCTTGTATATGAAAGTTAAAGTTTCTTTTATGAAAAAACCCGTTCCTTTATATGAGCAATGTCAAAAAATTTCAAATTTATGATTGATTGAGTATAATTGCTTATGTTTGGTTATATCAAGTTTTCTTTAAGGTTTTACAACGATTATATTTCTCACGTATGTTGTAATATAATCAAAGTAACATTTTTTATGTGTCTGCTCGAATATTGTGCGAGGGGATACATTCCAAATTTAGGATTGCACTACTTCAATAACAAATATAGTGAGCATAATCGTCCAAGAATTCCCAACTATGGGGAAAATGTTCTTTTGAAAAATCCAATGAATTGATCGTCTTATTCTGAAGGGATATATTTTCAAGTTAATATCCGAAAGAGAGCGATCAAAACAACCCAAGAATTCCTATAGTATGAGGATACATATTTTCTTTATTTATTAAGTTTGTATATTTGCGCACAATATTTTGAGGGGATATATTTTCACATTTATAGTTGTATTAATTAAAATAAAAATATAGCGAGCAAGGCAATATTTCCCAAAGTATATGAGGAAGTGTTTTATTTTACTAAATGTTTCACATACTCACAAACATTTTGCGAAAGAAATATAAAAATATCGAGGAAGAGAACAACAAATCCTAAACTATAAGAGAAATTCAACAAAATATTTGATAATTTAAATAATTTGCTTGAAAACAATGAAAGAAATTGTAAAGTAAACACACAAGATAAATAATGGTAAATGATATTCCATTTCACAAAAGTATCCCATTCAAAGAGTAGGCAAAGGTACTACAAATATTTAAAGAAACAAAAATCCTCCATGAGGTCAACCACCCGTTACAAGGAAAATGAGGTATTCTCTCCTATAGAATCTTTCCTAAACGACTCCCACCTATCGCTTCACATCCTGTTCAACCTTATCCATGCAATAAATTCCTTCCTCCCCACCAGATAAGACCCTACTCAACTCAAGTTTAAGGGATTTTATTTGATAATTTAATTCCTTATCCTATAAGAAATAGTCATACATGGTTAAAAAATAATATACAAGTCAATCCGATGGTAAACTATAAACAATAAATAACTCACTCTTTAATTGGGAGAAAGATCTACAGAAGAGACAAGAAGATTATCAACACCCTGCTCGGTTTAATAAATTGAAACAAATAAAGTAAGATGAAAATACCTATAAAATGTTAACTCGTGAAGTATAAGCAAAAGAATAACAAGGTCCAAAAGTTAAGGGCGTGTTTGGTTTGCAACTATAATTCTGTTTTCTGTGTTTAAATACAATTCTGATAAAAATCTTCTTTTGGCAACCTGTTTTTAAACACAGAATTATAATATTCCTGTGTTATAATCAAGTTTTTCAGAAAACAGATTTTGGGTGTTTTATAACATCTGTTTTTTATTTTATTTTTCAACTCAGAATTATTCATTATTAATATTTTAAAGCAATTATACCTTAATATATAATATACATACATAATACATTAATGTGTGTAATTCTTATAAATAAAAAATATATATGTACATATACACAAAATTACGTATGGAATAATATAAAGTTAAATAATATTATCAATAGATACATGATACTTATATATAATTTTATACATATATTATTAATGTATAGAATAATATAAAATATACATATAGTACATATGTATTAAAAAATATTATCAATTCATGTATGTATATAATTTTATAGTGAATTATATATGCGACATCATTATATATATATATATATATATATATATATATATATATATATATATATATATATATATATATATAGAGAGAGAGAGAGAGAGAGAGAGAGAGAGAGAGAGAGAGAGAGAGAGAGTTAAACTCCCTAACATACCTCATTAAATATACCTAAAAATACATGATATTAAATGTACGTGTATATAATTTATGATGTATGTATGTATGTATATGTATACATTCATGTATGTATGAAAGTTTTATATATATGTATATAAACTCCACAACATATCTCATTAAATATACCTAAAAATATATGTTATTAAATGTACATGTATATAATTTATGATGTATGTATGTATGTATGTATACATTCATGTATCATGTATGTATGAAAGTTTTATGTATGTTTATATGTACATACATATATATATACACACACACACACACATGCATATGTATGATATAAATATACATATTTGTCAATTTTGTCAGATTTTCAAAAAACTGTATTTAAAAACAACTTTACCAAACGCACACCAATAATTATAAACACAAAAAACTGAATTTTAAAATTGTATTTAAAAACAGTGTTTAAATCGAATTTTCTGAATAGAGAACCAAACAGGCCCTAAGTATCTGAGGCTCCGAAGATTTATGAGCACTCGTAATGTTAACTTGAAAATAAAGAAACATATTGGGAAGACGAGAAAGTACTTGCGAAGTATATGAAAAATAATTAGGAGGTGTAAAAGTGGATGCTCTGATACCACTTTTAAAAAGTGCACATGATATTAATGGATTGATTTATATAATTAAATGTTCCAAACACACAAATTTATTTTTTACCAAATTTTAATCTTTGCTTAAATTAGGTTTGCATATGATAATCGTTCCAATCATAGAAAATAAACTACGCTTGCAATCAACCACATATATGAGGAAAAATCCATTTTCAGGGAAAAATCTTTATTTCAGTGCTTTAGAAAGTTTTACAAAACAATCTATTTACAAAACTCCTAAAGAATACGACTCAGTCCAGAGTCGTCCACAAGTGGCGGCCCACCTTCGGTATCCACCAATTAACCTTTCTTCTTTCTTCAGCCGTGATCCCTTTGGTCACAAGTTCAACCGTAGAGAATCCTCTCCAGAAGGTGTATGAAAGATATAAACTTCTAGGATGAAAAAAAGATTCACAAAACATATTTAGGGATGTAAAATTGTGAATCAAAAGTGTTTTGGAAACACAAATTATGAAATTTTTTATAACAGTTATACAGGAAACGTTTTTCAAAAATCTAATGAAAATTGAAGTTAAGCACGTATTTATAAGTTTAAAATAAATTTCGAGGCGACGACTCGTTTGAACGAAAATAGAATCTCGTTTGAACGAAACCTCAGTTCATTTGAACGAGACTGTAATCTTGCTTGAACCAATTTCTTACGAGCTTATAACAAAGTAAGAAATTTTATGCAGTGCATTCTCGTTCGAAGTTCGTTTGAAGAAAAGATTTAATGAGTTAAAAATTAAAAGTTAATTTCGTTCGAAGAAGATTCCAAACTCGTTTGAACGACATTTTATGTACTGCATTCTTATTTCGATGTATGAGTCTTATCCTGTTTGGGGGTGGTGTTTTATCCTCCCCACTGATTTTCTCATGCTTTATAGACTTATATGTATATTTGTGACGATGTTGTTCTTCAAGTTCCTCCCTTCATTCCATCACCTTGTGATTTCAATTTGAATATATAGTTTTAAACATCTTGGACGGTGTTCTCTTTTGTTTGGGGTTGGAAAAATTGATTAAAATCGTAACTCTTTTGAAAATTTTGTTAGAAACAAGTCACTTTAACTTTTTTGTGCAAATTAACTCATTTTTTTAATGACATGAATTGTCCATTATCCCTATTTTAGAAGTCTTGATTACCTTTGTTCATACCCTAATTACACTTTTACTATAAAATTAAGTAATACCTCTTAAGGCGTACTTGCACTATGAATTCCTAAACTTATCAATTTGCACTTTTATGTTTACAATCAAAAGTTGAAGAGTAACTACCTTCTCAAGAGAGCCCTAAAAGATCACTTGTGAACACTTATATCCGTGAGAATTAAGCTATTCACCTTTTGAGGGTTTTTACGAATCTCTGAGTCACAAAACGAATCAACTTTCTTTGGGTACTGCACCAAGTCATTGCATGATATCATTCTTCTTCTTCTTTGGCATGATCACTAAGAACGGCATCACTTTCGAGTTGTAAGAAACACGAGCCTTAACGTTTGTCTCGATCACCGGACTTTCACCCATAAACTAACTAAATTTCATTTATCCACATCCATACACCTTTCATTTTTCATATAATCACCATATACCATCCCCATTTCCATATCGACCCATTTTACTCCCACCATCTTGAAATAGGGAAGTGTTGATTGTATAAAAGAGAAAAGCCATCATAGAGAGTGTTTGCAAATACCTCTCGCAGAGTTCATTCAGGAAAAAAAAGAGAAAAAAAAATAGAAAATTAGAAAAGAAAATATTAAAAAAATAGGAAAAAAAATTGCAATCAAAATTTGATAAAATAAAGGCATTGGTTATTCGAATTGTGTACCACTCTTCTCAAAAACCCTACCATTATATCATTAATATTTTTCATCTCATTTCTCATGTCCCACATAAACCCCACTTTTATCAGCGGTGAAGTGTTCGCACAAACGAGAAGACTATATGGTGAATGACTCGACATTATCAAAATAATGGTTTACATTCGTTCACGAGATCAAATTCTTCCATGTATCTGTCATTTGTTATAAGTGTGTGAGACGTTTGACATTGTTTACATTTACTCACCTCCTGACACACTAGAGAGATACACTTATAGAGGCGATCTAGGAATTACTCTCATGATACTTGGGATTGTTTCACACTACACACGCTGAGGTTTTTAGAAAGGATTACGCCTTTGGTATTAAGTAATTTTATGCTACACACTCATGCTTAAACATTGTATTTCGTGAAGTCTTTATAGATGGGTTGTATACTTTTTCATCGTCAAATACAAGACTGCCTTTTAAATAAATCATTTTCAATAATTTTTTTTTGAATTTTATGTGTACATTCACTGCAAACCCTCAAGAGACAACACTCGTCCGTTAGGGTAGCCTATAGGTTTAAAGGCTTGTTGCACATGCTAAGTGCAATCACAAGTGCTCGCGAAAGTGGTACACTATTGGTTTCTTATCTTTCTTTCTCTCTATTTTTTCTTGAGGAATAATTACCCGGAACTACCACCTCTGGCCTGTTCAAACTCAGACCCGGAACCATTTACTCCAACCTACGAAATCGCCTGTTTCAAACCCATCCCAACCCAAAATTTTAGCCAGGACCACCGTCCAATTTCGGTGAGAATTTCAGCCAACCCGACCCATATTCGTACCTTTCCAAACTATGGCATGACCTGAACTCGAAGCTGCTCATCCAATTCCCCGGATTTTAACCGAGCTATTAAACCGCTGCTACCTACCCAGTTCAAACCCAGACCTAAGTCCAACCCGGTGACCCACATACCAACTTCAACCCGGTTTAATCCAACCCAATACCCGACCAGATGCCAAAATCGAAACCATCTCCACTTCAATTCGATCTATGGCCCCATTTTGTCCAAACCCATTTCCAATTAATCCAACCACATGCCCATATACCTTTTAATCCAACATGTCAAAGGCTCGATTTCACCATCTGTTAAACCCCAAACTAAAAGCCAAACCATAAAACAACAAAACCCACGTGTCTGTTAAAAGCCACATATTCTCTTTTTCCAAAAATACCCTTAAAACTACTCTCACATTCTCCACACCTCATTAAACCCGTATGTAACATTAAATCTCCAAATTGCCCATAACTCCATGTTTGTCATGTATAAATGAAGACCATGCTCATTTGAAGACAATAGGGTTTTAGAGAAGAATAGAGAGAGAAACACCTTTGTAAATATTTTTATTTCTTTTATTTTTCTTTGAAGATTTTGTGAGAATTAATTGTTGAGGGATTGAATTGTATTAATGAGGATATAGTTTAATTTGGCAAATTCAAGAAGACTTGTTTGAAGATTTATTCCCTTTCTCTACTCTTATATTTTCATGCGTTTGATTATTTATTTACCATATTTCATATCATGTTAGGTTAAAAACCATTTTCATAAAAAGCCTTTTCTGGCTGTTTTTTATAAGTAAAACCAGCCGTAAGTTTGAGTGTCGTAATTAATACAATTAAAAACTGTCATATTATATGAGTATTATATATGACTGTTTTCCTCAAAACCATCATTAAACCACCAAATAATCCTATAAAAAATTATAATTTGTTGAAAAACTATCACATATGATCTAAAAACTGTTGTGATAAATCATTTTATATATTAAAAATTATCATGTATGATCTAAAAACTATCTTGTATGATTTTAAACAACTATCATTTAAAATAGTTCATATCATGAAGGTTTAACATAAAATGTTATAAATTAAACTTACAATATAAAAAAAATATTTAAATCATGGCACCAAAACACAAATCAATACCACATTCAATGTTATAGTGGATACACCACCAACATATTTTTCCTCTCATATCAAACAAAACTACACTAAATAATATTGAGATAACACATCAACCAAACTTAATTCTTCTATTAAAATTAAGTATTCCTCCATTGTAATAATCCCTTCATAGTTTTAAGCAAATATGCATCGAAGTTCTCTTCACACTTACGTTCATAATTGTATTGTTCGATAATGATACACCTTTATATGCCTCTATCCGACAATGATAGCAATAAGAGTAAACAATGAGGCAATTATGCAGTTAAATAGGCGAACAAAACACATATATACAACTATAAATAGTTTCGAATGCATAAAGCCCTAAATAGTTTCAAACATTGAACAAAGCCTAGTAGTTGCAAAAATAAATAAATAAGGTTCAACTCAAAATTTTCGATTATTCAACTAATCTTTAAAACAAGTCCCAAAAAAAAGAGGCTACACAAAGCCTAAATAAAATATCAAAAACGCAACCAAAATAAGGCTCTTAATGTAAGGACATTTTTGTCCATTATCAATTTGTATGTCATACGCCGTTACACCGTTGAAGAAACTCAAGATCGCATCTACATCGACGGATCCGAATATCAAAGCGTCTTCAACATCATAGCCTCTGCGAGAATGAACTTGGTAAAGTTTTTGTTTTTAAGTTCCTTAAAGTTCATACTTAGTATTGGGAAATTTTCATAAAATGTTTTTTATAAAATAAGAAGTAAGTTTTTTCAAGCAAAATGAGGCTTTTAAAATGGTTTTATTTTTCTGGGAAAGCCGGACAGGTCCGCCCCTCAACCGGACCGATCCGCTTGCTGCAGATCCAGTAAACCTCGGACCGGTAGCCAACCGATAAATCCTATTTTAAAAAGAACCGATCCGAGGTCGGACCGATCCGCCTCCAAGCCGGACCGGTCCGCCTGGGATAAACTCGATCAAATCCGTGTGATATTTTTTCACCTATTCATATTTCCTATATATATAACTATTTCGGTGGTATATTTTTTAAGTCTTTGAGAAAACGTTTTTAAGAGTACAAACACAACAAGACTTCAATTTTTGATGTGCCAACCATCTTTTTGATTCACACACAAAAATCCCAATTACTTTTGTGAATCTTTTGGAACCCTAAAACACAAATACTTTTGCTGTTCATACCCTTATGGAGAAGACCGTTCTTCTTCTTTATTGCTGACCACCTGGAGTTCCTGCGGGAGATTCTAGCCGATACTATTTCTAGCCGTTGCTTTGAAGTTTTGACGAAGACACCGTGCGTTACACTTGTGGGCGATTATCAGGTTGTATGTAAGTCAATGGTCTTGTAAATTCTTTAAAGTTCTAGAAATAAAAGGTTTTGCCCTTCGGGAATTTTTCCTTAACTTTGTGTCGCTTGATTTATTTGTTTATGGGTTGACACTTGCACTTTAGATGCATGATTAGGGGATGAAATTAAATAAGTGTGCTATATTAGAAAGTTGCGAAGTTAATCAATCATCACACAGTCATTCGCATCTTTTTCACTTAAAGATCCAAAACTTATACAAATAATCACAACAACGTATCTAGGACTGTAAGCGGATATTCAAGAATTCGCATCCGTCTGATATCCAAATCCAAATTTACGGATATTTATCCGAAAAAATGGTAACGGATACGAATATGGATACTCTATAAAAATATTCGAGAAAACGGATACGGATACGAATAGTACTAGTATCCGACACGGGTAATCCGTATCCGTCTAAAATACCTTTATTATATTAGTTATATAATATTTTAGATGTAAACTAAAACTTAAAATAAAAGTTGGGCATAAGTTTAATTATGAAAACTTTAAAAGTCTAACCTAATTTCCTTCCTAATAAACACAACACGCGACCGTTTTCTTTCACCCATTTAATTTGCCAAAAATATCTCCAACGAAACCCCTTCTCTCATATAACTCCGTCGCTGCCTCCCCCCTGCTTTGCCGCCGGTCGCTTCCCCTGCCCTTTCGCCAGTCGTTCCCTCTTCCATCCAAGCTGCTCCGGTCCAACAGTATGAAGTTATTAACTTATTATTTTTTGTTCCCTCTTCCATCCAAGCTGCTTTGGTCTGATCTGGTGGTTCCCTCTTCCACCAAATTTATTTTTTGTTTAAAAAAGTAAAAGATTATTATTGTTATACTGTTATTACTGTAAAAGATTTTTTGTTCATAGATTTTTTGTTAAAAAAGTAAATGTCATGCATTATTAGTTGATTTTATTATCTTATGCACTTCCTATTCTACCAATCAATTGTTTTTTTTGCAACTTGATTGTCATGTTGGTTTAAGGAAACAATGTGGACGCACAAATGATTTATGAATATGGATATTAAAGGTTAGTACTTCATTTATTACTAATTTTCTATAGAGTTTATATTGTAGCTTTTTTAATAGTTATTTTTGGCGATGGCTTAAAAATGAAAACGGATACGGATATTATCCGAATCCGAGGTATCCGAGAGGATACGGATATGGATAGTTGTTTTAACTATCCGGGCGGATACGGATACGGATATGGATAGTGCATGCACATAGCGGATACGGATATGGAAAACATGATATCCGATCCGTATCCGTCCGTTTACCACGTATCAAATTAGTAGCTCCCAGTAACACAATAAAACTACCCGTTCAAACCAAATATAAACCAAGCCAATCCTAGCAAACCGACAAACTGAAAAAATCGATCACCAGTCAAATCAAGAATAAAACTCTATCATC
This sequence comes from Sambucus nigra, assembly GCA_949130495.1. Lineage (NCBI taxonomy): Eukaryota > Viridiplantae > Streptophyta > Magnoliopsida > Dipsacales > Adoxaceae > Sambucus > Sambucus nigra. The sequence goes on from OX422213.1 coordinate 190,132,462, forward strand.
TAAGATGCAACAAAGCCCAACAAGTTATCTTGGGATAACGATTCATTTCTTGCAACACAATTATTTTCATATTTTATGTTCTTCCTTATATAATATCTTAAATCAAATTCCTACAAACAAAACCCAACTCTAGACATTCAGAATGTTGTGAGGCTGGTTGAATTCATATTTTTCTTGCATTTCAAAGAAACCTCAAGAAGTATGTGGGGCAAATCATTATAAATATAAAAAATGAGCATTGGCTAATATCATTTAATTAACATTACCTTTATAGTTTCTATAGTATATAAAATAAAGAAATGACTATATAAAATAGTGAACTGTTCAAACAGTTTTAAAATAGAGTTCTTAAATAAGAGAACTTACTTTTGCCTGGCATTTTGTTTTCTAGACACTTTCAAAACCTTGTGCACTAAGTAATAAATCTTAGTAGTTGTTATTAAAAATGGTGATTGTCCATGAATCTCACTTGGAAATACATGAACTAGAGAACATAAAATAGAAAACAGAAAAAAATATATCTTCCCAGTGGCGGATCCAGGATTTTTGGTGAGGAGGGGCGAATTCTCGAGTGGTGCTGGGGGTCAGGGGGCGAGAGCCGCCGAGGCAAATTTTTTTTTTCGTTAATTCAAGTTTTATACAAATTTTTGATCAAAAAATAGTGTAGGCAAGATCTCAGGAGGGGAGTCCCTTAAAAATTTCACCCCTAAAAAAAAATTGAAAATCTTGGGGTCCGTATCTTCCCCTCCTATTTTATCGGGGCTTAGGATCAGGAATGCAAAGTATATCTTTGATAGTTATGACCACTGACTAAAACGCCCCACCTTATATGTACTCATCTTCTCTCCATATGTACTATGCAACAAACACAATAATCTAACATAGTCCATTTGAGGTTGTTGGTCAAAGCAATTTGATGGTTAGGACCACTGACTAATACTCCCCACCTTACACTGGTTGATACCAAATCTTCGTATAATGGACTAAATGCCTATTTTACCTATATTCACGTACAGCCATCGATTAAAATTAATATAGGGACTAAGTGATTATTAATATCCTCGTCTTATCTCTTGTTCCGAGAAAAGTTCATATGGATGTTAACTCTTTAAGAATAATGGTAGATAAATCAAAATAAATCAAACACGACTAACCACCAATAGGAATTTATATAGGTAAATAGCACTGTACAAATAGTCATACTAGAGTCCAACTAATATAGGTTATGAAAGATATATAGTAGCATTTAAAAAGGAAATCGTTGCTGCCCAAGGGTGTAACTTATCGGTTATGAAAGATATATAGTTTTTTGCACAGTTGAGGACTCTTTCCATGTCAATCATTGCGTGCTCAGTTCAGGAATCTTTCCACATGAAATCCCATTCACTCGTCAATTTCTTCTCTCCTCTACAAATTTTAATCTATATTGTGTTGCTCAATTAGACTCTTTCCATCACAATCATTATGGAACACTACCGTTATTCATTTAGAGTGAGTGAGGAACATTATAATCCCCATGAGAATAAGCCATTGTCAATGGAGGATGGATTTCTCATTCAACTTATAGCTTTAGAGATGATTAGAAACCATTATCACTAAGATGATTCTATACAAACTAGTCAAACACAAGGGACGACACGTTATAAAAGGTCATCCATATTCCCACATCAAGTGTTTTCGTGAAAAGAAGATGCAAACAAAATCATAGTTAACATGCTTAGTATAGTTAATGTTCTGGATCTGTTAAATATTCACTCAACGTTAATAGCTTATCCTCACGAGCGTCATTGAAGCCACTGTCAATGGAGAATGAATATTATATGTTAGGACTTCGATATCACATATGTTGTGGCACAAAAGACTTACGGTCAAAGCTGTGGTAGAGGTTAAGTTTTCGACTATTCACTACTATTATTTTTACCAATTCGACTATTCAGCTTTGAAATGCAATATAGTTAATATAGTTGTGTATTTATTCCAAGGATTGAAATGCTGATACTCTCTCAAGAGAAAACCAAAGCTGATGTTCAAACACTTTTGACCATTACTTACACACTCCACCTATCAGAACTATTATGAGAGTTTATCCCATTAGCATTTGAATTCATGAAGTCAGTAGGTGACAATAGCGAGATAATCCTATTAATATTATTTAGATGATAGCATCCCATCCCATCTATGTTATCCAGTACTGTCGCCATTCATATTTGGATGTTTTTCTCAATTATTTTTTTATGTTTTAGTTTTAACTGTTTGGCATAATCTAATAGGATTTTTATCTTTAACCGAAATATCAGGGGTATATTGAAGAAACAACGTATAATACGATCTCACATGTCCCGTAACCAATCTTGTATTTGTATGAGTTATATTGTGATTGTTCTAATGAAATGAAATATATAGGTACATAGTTAAGAGTTTTAATGTGACTGAAAACAAAATATATAGAGTAGGGGCTATGAGCAAAGAAATATTACAGTTATGACCACTTACTGAAGCAATAACACATGATATGTGATGATATAGTGATATCGTTTAGAGAAAAAATAAGGGGAATATCTTACTACTATAAAATGCAAAACAAGGCATTAATGCTACTCACTAGAGAGCCTATCCACGTGGATACTCAAATACTCTGCAAATATTTAATCCTAAAATACCTCTCCCTCCTCACCCTTTTCATTTATCACCGATACCCCCCAAATCCTCAATTTTACATCCTTCTGAAATACCATTGGAATAAATCACTCCCTCACACTTTTCGGTTTCCCCACCTTCTCGATTTTCCCCTCCTCTTTCACTACAAGAAAAAGTATCATTTATGTCAGTTTGAAAATTGACGTTATGTCAGACAAATATAAAATGAGATAAATGATATACATTTATGTCAGTTTAGTTTTCAAGGTGAATTTTTATTTCAATATAAGTAAAATTGAGATAAAAAGATAAATAATTTATCTCATCTCTATATATAAATGACATAAAATAGTTTTAGTTATTTTAGACTTTGGTAAAAATTGAGATAAATAAGAAAGAAAGCGGGATCTTTTTTTTTTCATTCCCGCGCCATAGAATTGGATCCATATTCATTCTCCCCGAACACAAGGGTTGCTCACATCTCTTTTTCCCGACCTCTTGCAGCGTCTGTACATCTCTCTTGCTCTCGTCCCTCGTATCTCTCCCTCCTCTCTAGGCAGCGGCGTCGGCAAGGCGCCATCTCCACGGCAGGTACAAAGAACAACTCTCACGATTTCTCCTTTTAATTAATTCCTAGGTTTTTTCAAAATTTGTTCAGTGATTTGTTCATCCTGTAAAGAATCTACATGATTTGTTTCGAAAATTGATTTGTTTCGAAAATTGATTTGTTCAGTGAATCAAAATATGTATTATGTGATTATCCCTCCTCTCTCACTCTTACCATTTCTTTTGTTTGTTTTGATTTCAGAAATCGTCTAGGGTTTTTGAGTTAATGGACAATCCTGCTTATTTCTCTTTCATGGACCCAATCCCGCTTCAGTCACTGGCGTGCTGTTGTTTATGTGAGTATTGGATGTTTATTGGTTCAAATTCCATGATAATCATTACTTGTTACCTTAGATTCAATAATCAATTTCTGATTTCTGTGCTGAAGTACTTGATTTGATTTTAAGTTCTAACATCAAAAAGTTGCATATCTTGAACCTGGCCCACTCTTTGTATGCCTTACTGCGGTTGAATTTTAGTGAGTAGATTACTGAGGAAACTCTTTTAATTTGGCTGAAATACATGAAGAAAACCTCCCTTCATATCTCCGTGTTTCACAATGTAAGCTACATTCTTATAGCTCAAGGAAACCAGAATAGCCCAAACAGAAAAATAAAGGAAGAGTAAACAAAAATGTCAATCATTTAAGGTCTATTAGAAAGAAGCTTGCAGCAACCAGTGGCCTTTCTTCTAATGAAGAAACATCAACTACTATCCATGGTTATGTCATTCATATTCTCGACAAAAGTATATACAATTAGTTATAATACATCACTTAAATCAGTATGGCAGGTTGGGGTGCAAACCAACGAGAGATTAGAAATCGAAAAAGCAGCAGGGTTTAGTTAGGGAATTATTTTGAGAGTGATTCGTGATTCTTGATGATAGATCGATAGGGATGGAGACAATTATTCGAATTCATCACCTGGAGTGAGGCATAGAGGGACAAAGAGATTGTGATTGAGAAAAAGAAATTTTCTTTGGCATTAGATTATGAGGAGGTGAATTGTTGAAGGTTATAGATACAAGTTTTAATACAAGGGACTCTATTCACTCACATTTCAGGACATCATTCCTTCTAGAACCAATACATTCAAGTGAGAACTTTGTGCCCAAGTTTATAAAGTTCACATGCATATACCATTGTTAAGTAGTATGAATGAATTTATTCACAACCTCACATAGAGAGCATCCATCTCTTAAAAAACTAATAAAAACTTAGAATGTACATATATTGAGTGAAAGTATACCAACTCCAATCTCTAAGTGAAGTATACCTCACCTAGAGAGCAGTCATCTCTTAAAAAACTAATAAAAACTTAGAATGTACATATATTGAGTGAAGTATACCAACTCCAATCTCAAACCGTGTCTTAAGACTATGCCTGCATGCTTGACTATAGAAGTCCATCCGTTGAAAAGCTAGAGCATTTATCAAGCTGAAGCACTTCAGGCGCAAGACCACACGGCTAAGTGATGAGGTCACTATCCAAGTCCCTTACAAATAGATGCCGAAAATGAAGAGCCTTTGAACAAGTGGAAGACCTCATAATCTCATTTACCCATAGTGTCACATAGCTTCCTCAATCCTTTGTTATTCAAATATGTATCTCATCGTCTCCTCATGCTGCTTCCCTTCAGCTTCAGCTAGTTTGAAAAGAAAGTAGAAATTGCAAGTTCAATTGAAAGTTAATAAAGAAAATAAAATACTACAAATTTGGAATTGAACTAAAAATCTTTTGAGTAGAGTTGAATAAAAATAGAACCAGAATTTTCTTGAATTGCAATTAAATTTTTTCTTGATTCGTTGAAATTGAAGATGGAGGATATAAACATGAATCGGACTAGTTCTGAGACGTTTGATATAGTTTTGGATACGTAAATATGTACATACACGATTCTTGAGATATAATTTTCGTCTGTGGTACACACTGCTGACGAAGCACCTCTAGATTTCGTTTCAAACATGTTAGCTTACCATTTATTTGTTAAACCATTGCAGGCCAAGATTTGGAGCCATTTTTATTATTCCGGATCTTGGAAGTTCTGCATTCTGCCTACAAAGCTGGACATATCTAGATTGCAGACCACATTAGTTTCCTCATCACTTTACTCGCACGTTACAAAGTTTTTCCAGGTACCTTCTCAAGTAATTTCTTGTGTGTGCATCTTACTTCTTATAGCAAGTTATCGGCAAACATCTTTTTTTTGGTGGTTATACCTGTGCTATGTTATCAACGACGCAATATGTTTCAAGTTTTGTATTACTTGAATGCATCTATTCTTTTACACTTTGTTGTATATTGTTGTAGTTATTGTTAAATAACTATATCTTGTTAAGCTGTTAATAATTTAGAAGCCTATTCCAAGTGGACACACATACACACACACACACCTCGAAATGCTAATTCTTTCTTCAAACACATGTTCATATGGTCAACTACGTACTTCATTTTTCATTTGGTTATAATAACTTCTAGTTATATCTTAATACACTGATTATGGTTGTGTCTTCTCGGTGTGCTCTCTCTCTCTCTCTCTGGGAGTGGGTGGTGGTGGTGGTTTGCTTTGCTTTCAGATTCTGATTGCTGCCTTGTTAAATTGGGTTTTATCTTCCTTTTAGAAGGATCTCTCATTTTTTTTGTAGCTTTCTTCTGCAATTAATAAGTTATTACTTGATTATAAGGGAACTTGGGGAGCTCGGGGTTAGACCTTATAATAGCAACTAAGGATTTTAATGTAAATGCTTACAGGATATGGAAGTGAAGGTGATAATCCGTGAAGAACACTGTTTTTTTTCTTATTTTGGATAAATTGTAGTGCTTATCTGTAATTTTTTCTGGACAGCGGGAAATAAGTGTATTTTGTAAGCTATAAAAGCTTATCTTTTGTTGTTTTTTCTGTTAAGATGTAAAGGTTGTGTTCTGGCATAGGCCTTTGGCCCACTTATTTACTTTGGTCTATAGTCTGAATTCTGTATGTCATCTAATGGTGTATTTTCTCTACATTATGATCTAATCGATATATAATTACTTCATTGCTATCGGAACTATAATCAATAACTCTATGAACATAAAATCTAATTCTTTTAAGCCCGGGGTTGGGGGGTGACGTTTGCTAGTATTTCTTCTGGTTTGATGACCAGTGAACCCTTTTTGTTTTCAATTCAAATATCTAGGGATCACGGATTGCTGATTTTGTTTTTCTTATACAAGTAGTCAATTTAACCCTGATCTTTTTGAAACAAAAGTAAAAAAAACTTATTCCTTTGGGAGTTTGTTTGTGCTAATTGTGTAGCTAACCTAAAATAGTTTGTTTTCAAAACTTGCTTGTATTGAGTTGTGTATCATGAGAAGCGTGGATATATCATGAAATTGCCGCCCTCTTTATATGTTGCACTATTAGAACTTTATTCAGGTCAATGAATGTGTGTAGTTAAGAGGATGCTTATATTCTGTTGTACGTTTTTTTATTTTCTATGGATGATGATGTCATGGTCAATGTTTAAAAAGGCAAGGCGAGGCGTAAGCCTCACCGAAAAGAAAAAAGAAGAGCAAAATAATATTAAAAAATACTAATAAAAGCATCAAAATAAAATAACAAAGAAATATAAAATATCATTCATTCATTCTTCAACACCCTTGGATCTAAAGTCGAGGAAAATGTCGACAGAGGGACCCAACACATACTCGAGCATTAGGGATGTAGCACAGGGTCTACTACATAGAGCACCGAAGTACAAACACCAAATCATCTAGCCTTTGTCATGCACCTAGCCTCCTGTTCGAGCAGTTGGATCAAGAAAACATGCATCGGGGCATTACTTCATGAGTTTTATTGCAAAAAAAATGAAAGATGTTTTGTATACTTTATTCACCAAACTTTTTTTGGGCTAAAAACCTCCCATTGAGCTTTTTTTTGGGCTAAAACCCCCCCAAAGGTGTTAGGCCTGCAACTTATTTTAGAACTTCTGAGCTGTTCAAAATCGGATCTGATTTCCCAATTTTGGAACAATATATACACTTTTCAATTTCCAAAACTCCAAGGAAAAAAATTGAATCGGGCATCATTTTGAAAATTCTGTTTTCCCTAATTTTTGTCTAGTGTTAGTATAATAAGGGAATACTCCTTAAGAATATTCTCCCATTAGAACACTTTTCCCAGGTGAATTTGCAACCAATGTATCCCATATCTTGAAGGTAACTATTTTGAATACAGTCCATTATGTCATTAGAATCTCCCACATCAATAGGATTTCCTCCTACCTTTTCTTCTGCAGAGCATACTGTATTGAAATCACCTCCAAATAAGAGAGGAATGTTTGCATGAATAGTGGCAGTATCCTCAATAAACTCCCATAAATATCTTCGATCCACTCTATTGCACTTAGCATAAATCACTCCTATACCAACTTGTTGATGTTTCTGATTAGTTTCAACTAGATACTGATTAGCTCCTTGAATTGCTATATTGGTTAATTGAAGATAGTTTTCCTGATCCTCCCGATTAAGGACAAATACGTCATTTGTGGAATTTATTCGATTGATAGCCATATTGCTAGACTCCGGAATCGCCCCTTTTTCTAAGTCAAAAAATTCATTTGTATGCTCTTTTTGAACTGTAGTTAATCCATTGGGGACTACATTCTTATTTTTCTTCTTCTTGTAAATTAAGTTGCTAGTTTTGAAGCATGGTTTCAAAGGAGTAGCTGCCTTACCATAGTCCTTATGTCCTCCAACTTTATAGTCTTCATTATGATGCCTTACTTTTAGACAATTAGAACAATAACTAGGAGTAAGATCATATAAAACTAATGTTGTGTACTATAAAATGTTTATTAACAATTTTGATGTGAATTCGTAGTCGTCATCCATTTAATATGTACAGGTAAAGGTCAATAGTATTGCAAGCGGTCGAATTGTTTTACTAAATTGCGTGCTTAGCAGAAGAGTTTGTAACTAAGAGCTTTTAAGAATCCGTCTTTAAAGCTTCAGTGTAAGGCGTCGCAATCTCAGGTATTCCTTTATTTTTTGTAGTATTTAAATGGTTCTAATCGTCTCAATAAGCCTGGAGTAAAACATTTAAAAACATAAGGAAAAAAAAGCAGAAATCCAAAGAAAAATTAAGTCCCAAGGGCTTTAAGAAACGACTAAGGCAACAACTAACTATAGGCCCAACAAAAGTAAAAGGACTACCAGATCTAGCTCTAAAGTCTTCTCAAACTCCAAATCCAATAGTTCTAAATGATCAGGAAGTGTGAATATTTCTTTTCTAAATGTCTATAATATCAAAGTTGTGATGTATCATGTTGGATGTTACATGAACACTACAAAGGGAAGCTCGGTGACTATTATTGCGTGGTAGCCAAGTTTGCAGGGCTGCCCTATCCGGGCTACAAATGCGTCTGTGGGGACTTTAAGTTTGCATAAACATACATGTCTAGAAAACATCCATCTTTTGGTCATGAAGATAATATGCCCAACATTATATGGTGGAAGACAGGTACAAAAGCATTTGAATGAGTTCATAACAGACTTATCAATTGCGTGTCGCGTGTATCTGACACAACACATACATATCATAGACACATTATGTTTTTATGTTTAAGTTCATGAATTTTCGGGTTATTTTAAATAACATAATGTAGCTCTAAATTTTAAATAACATAATGTAGCTCTAAATTTAAATAACATAAATGTACTTATGTTTATTGAGTATGCGACGTTGAGTCATTATTTTGTCGAGCTTGGTATTTGTCCATTTCTTTCGATAGATCTTTACCATATCTTCCAATACTGATTCTGTTTTTAATGTTGTAAATGTAGCTATGAAGAAAGGGTGAGACGAGCTGAAGATAAGAGTGCAAAGCATCAATGTGGAAATTCAAAAAAATAAGTCACGAGATCCGGGATTCAATGCTTAGTTGATCCCACAATCACTTCAAGAAGCATACGACACAAAAGTTAAGTTCCAATTGGTAAGATTTTAATTATACAGAAGTGGTTACATTACATTACATTAAATTACATTTCATCAATCTGTACTCTATTTTGAAAGTAGATTCTTCGACATGTATTAGATGCATATTGGAGTGTTTGGGCCTACTTCAGGGAAACGTGTTTGGGCCTTTAAAACATTATTCTTTACACCTGTAAAAAGCTTCTTAGCATTATCCTTATATTTAAGAGCCCCCTCAATCAGTTGAAGTCTGAATTTGAAGGCCACATTGTTTGCATTATCCTTATATTTAGTGTATATTTGATTGCACCACTTTACATCTACCTAGGCATATTTGATTTCATATTTGAGGCATATATCTACCTTTATTCTAAGCAGAGGTTCATAGAGGCTTTGAATGAGGCAAACACTATGCAACCTTCATTATAATTGAGGCATACAATGTGTAGCCTTCATTCTAATCTTAATGGTTCACCAGTTGATTACACACTGTACACAATGTATGCTCTTTCCAATTACAAAGTGTATTCTCTGTTAATTAAACAATACCTGTTCAAGTTTAAACTTTTAATCACACAATTTATGGATCATGCTTTCATCAACACCATCATGTATACTCTCGGTTAACCTCTTTTACTTTTAAATACATAGTTTATGTATTCATCTTCTAATGCTTACTTATATGCTTGATTTTTTCTCAGGTAAGGATTCTGCAGTTTGTGTATTCCATTTTTACCCATTTTTTTATTTGTTCGATTTTACCGACTCAAGATTAACCCGATAACAAATGGGGAAGAACGGGCCAGATAACAAATGGGGCAAAATGAACCAGCAACCCAATGACTGAAATCAGACCAATAACAGCAAAACCAAGCACTACCAAGTGAAACCAAACGAACCAAGAACTGCGAAGTGAAAATTGATCTAGCATTGCCAAGTGAAAAGGGACCAAGCACTGCCAAGTGTTGATTCAAAGATGGCCGCAACTACCTTTTGTAGGAGAATTCTTAAAAGGTTGCCCTGTATTTCAATTTTACATTTTGTTGGATTGGTTGTTACCCTTTGGGTGGATAGTCCAATAAATAAAGGAGACTCTGTCCATTTTTTTTAAATTGAGACTTTTATTTGAGGCACAATGTAATTTTTTTTAATGAATATTGTATATTTCAAGTTATATATGAATTTGTTTGATGAAATCTAGACTATTTGAATATTGTTCGACTATTTATTATCTATTTACAAGGGTTGATTTAACTATAAATAATAGTTGTTTATTGATGGAGTTATGATTTTTTTTTTTAATTTTATATGAACATTTATGTCAGTTTTGATAAAACTCTCATAAAAATTACTAAAATTGAGATAAACGTGATGTTATTTATATCAGTTTTTCGTGAAAATGTGATTAAAAACATGGTGAATACCGTAGTTTTTATGTGTGTTCTTAAAAACTGAGATAAATGTGATTTTATTTATGTCAGTTTTACGAACATTTATGTCAGGGCTTTATATGTCAGTTTTGAAAAATTCTAAAACTGACATAAATGGTCATTTATGTCAGTTTTTGACTGACATAAATGATCATTTTTCTTGTAGTGTTTATCTTCTTAAATCAAGCATTTAGTCGTATAAAAGCCCGATAACGACTAAAGAGATGGTGACCGGACGGACCGGTCGCCTGTCACCGGTGAGGATTGTTGAGTGTAGTGGTTGTTTGGTAGGGGTGGCAATTCGGGTTAGTCGTGTCATTTTCGGGTCGTGTTGATTTTTATTTGAGTATAAGTTTTGGGTACTCTTAAATCTATACAAGCTAATCGTGTCAAGTTCGGGTCATTTCGGGTTATTACCATAAACGGGTTATCGTGTCAAAAATTGCCAGCCCTATTGTTTGGAGAAGCCGATGCCAGACGACGGCGTTTAGGTGGAGGCTGGGGAGTCACTTGAGAACGTCACATGTTTGTCTTGAGTGCTTTATTATCCTATTATTTTTTGGGTTGCCTTGGTAGAATCCAATCATTTTGGTAAGGTTAGTGTTATTTTGGAAGAAAATTATTGACTTTTGTAAAGTTCTGTTGTTAAAACTCGCAATAAACAATATGTGTCAAATATAGCCCCGTCATGTAGCTTTTAGAAGTTGTAGTTTGGGAGATAGTGATTGGGGTGGAGTTAACAACTCAGATAGAGCGTGTTCCTGAGCGTCAATGTTGCTGGTGAACCTAGCTTGACAAGGAGCAGTGGTGACAATGTAAGCGTGGTGGTCATTGATCTCAGGTGGAATCCCTAGGGGAACCCATGATTACATTTTTTCTCCTTTTCTTTCTCTTTTTTCCTTTTTGTTTTGTTTGTTAATTTTTTATGTCGTTAGGGAAAATGTTTGTTTTTTCACTGCAATATTATACAATTTCAATTATATTTAACATATTTATCTGATATTCACATTATTGAATAAACGTTTATCCTTGGAATTTTTAACTTTATAAATATTCGTGATGAAAATGTTAATTATAAAAATATTAATTTATAGAAATTTTATATATTCATCTCAATATGACATGACAGGGTTAATATATAAAAATATATAATGATAGATTTTTTTGCTATAATATTTTAATAAAAAAAATTATATAACATGGACAAAGATAATATCAATTACATCCTCTAAGATTGCTCTTCAATGGAAAATATGAGTGTTTATAGAGAATATAGTCAGAGATATATATATATTTTTAAATATCTCTACTGATGCAAGAGAGAGTTCCATTCAAACAAAATTAGTTTTTTAAGTAGCTTCACACCTGATAGAAAGATATTTAAAAATTTATAGTTAAATAGGTGTTGGAATAACTTATAGGCATTATGTATTGGGATTTAATAAATTATTGACTTTTGTGATGTTCTGTTGTTAAAGTAAATGTTGTTTTCTTAATAGGGTTAGTTCTTCAACTATATTTTCGTTTTTATCAATAAAGATGTATGTATATATTTTGCAATCTATAGATAAGATTCATAATCTCTAGATAAGGCTACGTAGATATAATATAGTAATTTTTAACGATTAATTCCGTTAGTAAGTATGTAGTTCAATAGGTTTTACCATTTTTTTCAAAAGGTCTGAAGAAAAAAGTTTTTTGGTCCAATTGGTCTTTATTCGTAAATATATAGCTAATATTCATTGTATGTATAAATAGGTGAAACAAAATGTTATTATAGAACCTATTAAAATGTCAAGCTCCTTATAATTTATCTTATGTATATTTTCTTAAACATTTTTGATTTATCAATAATAATGTATGTATATCTTAGAAATAGTCAAAACGTTTTGACCGCTATTCTCTAATGATTATATCTTATAAATAAGGTAAACTACAAGATACCAAAACCAAAAATAGAGAGAGCACAACCAACACCACAATATTTATTTGTGTCTCCCTCTTTTCATCTTCCCACCATATTATCTCCATTATTTATACATGTTATTAATTAACTACACATATATACACATAGTATTCCTCAAACCCCAAGTCGTCTTCATTTTTGGTGTTTGGATTCTCCGTTCTTTCGGATCTGCACTTCCCCACAACTGTTGGTGTCAAAAAGTTCAAGATTTACATTTTACTTTTTTTAATGAGAACATTTTACTTTTTGTTATGAACTGTTCAATCATGAAAAAATTTATGATAATGTAGTAATGATGAATAATTGTATGTATTTGCATGATTTTTTTATTTTTATTTTTGGGTTTATTCACATTTGTGGTATCAATTTGATTTTATTTTGATCCTCTCAGTTTTTGGGTTTTTTTATTCCATTTATGGTTAGCATCAGCGGGATACTTTTTACCTAACACCTATTTTGTTAACGTTTTTTTAACTAAAGATTATAGACTAAATATACATATATATATATATATATATATATATATATATATATATATATACATATATATATATATATATATATATATATATATATATATGTGTGTGTGTGTGTGTGTGTGTGTGTGTGTGGTGGGGGAGTCATGTTTGTTTATAAGGTAATTGTGTAAGATTAATGTAACAAGTGTCTTGAGGTATGGAAATATTGAATTGAACAACCAAACAATTTAATGTTTAATTTATATATTTTAATTGGTTTAACAGTGTTGGAAGAATCACGTGTCTATCAAATTTTGAAAAGCACCATATTTTCTCTCGAAAAAAAAGAAATGAAATTAAAAGCATAATGAAAACGTTATGAAACGTTAATTTGATTTGTTATACTTAGAGATATTTTAGCTTTGAAGTGAAATACATGAATATGTACTATAAAGGTTAAGAAGCTAGATGGCATAAAAGTAAACAATTTGATGTGCAAAACGGCTATTACAAACGCATTGCCCGTGCATCGCACGAGTTTACATCTAGTTCCCGATTAATAACACTAAAATTATAATTAAATATGTTGGAGGCCTAATTTCACATCGTTAGATGCCTAATCAGTTAGTTGCACAGTAGCGATTTTGTATATCCTTGTAGTATCTTTAGTATACATAAAAATAACTCCTCATTGTGTATATCGCCATCATGTTACAACCATATCAAACAATGCCCTCAACCTACTCATGTTGAACTTATATATACTTTTATAAACTTTGCATTTAGAACCCAATTGAATAATAGGATACCTTGCTAAAGAGTGCCGATGTCCCAAAGCTGCAAATGAAATAATATAAGCGTGAATGAGCTTAATGAACTTATGTTGAAGTTCATTGATCTCTTAAATTCGATATGACCCTTTCCTAGTCAATTCTTTCATCTAAACAAAACAATGAAGTTATATTAAGCTTATAGCACATCTAAATAATGAGGGAAATAAAATAGTATTAAAACATGCTACCTTCATTTTAATAGATTTAAATGGATCTTCCAGCAATTCTCTCATGAACTTCAATACATAAAAATTACATACAGCTTCCCCTCGTTGTTTTGGGCCCTAAGAATAAAGAACATAATATATTCTCATTTCTAATGTGAAAATACATAATTTTAGTAGATTGAACATTTATTACCCCGACTTTTTCCTAATTTGGTAGTGATCTTTTTCCTTTGATTACTAAAAATGCTACGATTCAACATAAAAAATATTAGGATTACGTGATGTAAGGACATTTTTTCTCATGTCCAACATGTTACATTTGTGTATGTCGTACGCTGCTACATTTGGCACGTCACCTCACGATCTCACATGACGGCCTCTATCCGAATTCTGGGAATCAAGCATTCAACATCTCCATTAATATGTCCCACATCTGCCTCGACGACTTCACGGTCCAAGATTTTAGGGACTTAATGCAAGTGGTACGCAAGGGAAGTCAAAACAGTGAAAAAAGGCACTATAGGAGAGTTCAAGGGCATTTTCGTAATTTTACATCCATATTTCGGAGGTTTGGTCAACTATAAAGTTGAAGAGCTCGCCGCAACGAAGATACTGGAAAAAACGGCACCTCAATCCGAGCTACGGTGAAGGAGTTATGGCCTTTTGAAGATAGAGAAAATTCCTTAAAGAATGCTGTTTTTTTGTACGCTGGATAGAATTTTAGAGTTTTAAGAACGTGGGACTCTTCATATTTTTTCCTATAAGTACCAACTTCGGGGGAGTTGTTTTGCAAGACTTTAGAAGACGTTTTTGAGAGTCCAAATACCTCTAGTCTTCATATTTTTTGAGTCCCAAGACTCATGTTTTGATTCACACAATTGCCAATCCTTTGTGAATCTTTTTGGTAACCCAAGAACACAACCTTGTGTTTGTTCAAACCTTTGTGGAGAGATCTTTGCAACCGAGGGTTGCGTGTCATTGCCGAGGGAGTCTCTACAAAGTTTTATGGCTGCGTGTCATTGAGGAGTGCTGCGGTTCTTCCTTTGTTGATTGGACTGAGGTTCATGTGGGTTCCTGCGTGTGGATTCATTGCTGCCCTCCTGGAAAGGGATATTTCCAGCCGCCGACTACAGAATCCGATACGTGAGGGTAATTATTAGTCACTGTATTTTCATTGTAATCCGAAATTGTATGTTACAATATTATAATGAAAATAAAAGGTTTTGCCCCTTTGGGGGATTTTTCCTGAAATTGTTTATTTTTATCATGCATGCTATATTTTATTTGATAAATCATCTAGATGCATGTCTTAGGGTTTAACTAAAATTTGGGATTAATTAAAATTGGTTTTTATTTGAGAAGTCGCAATGTTTCCGCTGTAGCTACTCTCTCAAATTGGTATCAGAGCCTGTTGCACTAAGTTATTGTGTTTTGATCCTGATTTTGCACAAAAAATGGTTTTTATGATCTTCGATGTCAAATTTTTGAAAAAGTTAATTGGAAAATTCATAGGAAATCTTGTTTTAAATCTTCTGTTGAAAACGAATCTGAGAAGTGTTCTTGTTGTGAGGGGGTTGGTCACACGTTAGATGAGTGTACCACTAATTTAAAGAAGAAATTGAATAAACCGATTTCTCATGTTTCTACCCTTAGTGATTGTGATTCGAAAGAAGAAGTTTTTTATGCTTTTAGGCGAGAGTTTCCCATCCGTGTGATTAGTGATGATAGTGAAAGTGATGGGAGTGTGGATGAAAGTGAGGAGGAGAGTGTAGATGAGCATGACTTGCAAACTGCTTACAATGAACTTTATGCTGAAACTTTGAAAACAAAGAAAGAAAATTTGAAATTGAAAGCTCAATTGAAAGAGTGTGCCATAAAAAATAATGATTTTTTGGTTAAAGAACTTAGGGCTCATGCGAAAATTTTGAAAGAGAAGCTTGAGTACGTTGAGGGTGAGAGAGATAGTCTTAGAGGGTTGATGGAGACTATGAAAAAAGAGCTTTTAGAGTTTGAGGATTCTAAACGAGTACTTGAATCTAAGATAGGTGAACTTGAGGTGAAATTGAAAGATTCAAGTAAAGTGAAATTTGATTTGGAGTCTAGGTCTGAAAAACTTGATAAGATTTTAGGCACAGTCGAGATCAAAACGGATAGGGGTGGGATTGGTCTTGAAAAATATGTTGCACCCATTCCCACACGTGTGAGAGAGCCTCCTAGGTTTGTTAAGAAAGAGGCACCTAAAGTTGTTAGGAAAGCACCCCTTAAGAACATTGTGAGAGAACCTTCTAGGATCATTAGGAGAGACCCACCTAGGCAAATTCGGAAAGTGCAACCGATAAATTTGAGGAGAGGGCCACCTTTAGGTAACACACACCGCCCGATTTGCACTTGCACACATTGCGGTAGGCAAGGTCATCTTAGGCGATTTTGTTACAAGCTTTTAAATGGACCTAGGAACGTTAATGAAAGAATAAATTCGATTCCCAAAACCCCCACACTTTGTTACACATCAATTTGGGTTAGAAAATCGGATTTAGAGGCTTATGGTTTATTTGTCCACGATTCCCGTTTGCTTGCACGTGATTCACCCCATGTGAAATCTTTTGGTTGATTGTGGTTGCATGTTTGTCATACACTAGTTGTGGTTTCATGATATATTTTTACTAGTGTGATGACGTGTACTTTTTGTATAAATTCTTGTTTTTGAAAAATACAAAAATATTTTATTTTGATAAAATTTTGAGAAAATCCAAAAAGATTTTTGTATTTTGTTTGCACCGTTTATGGATGAACACTTTGGATGACCAAGTCACAACATCATTCCATTTTTTTTATGTGACTATTTGATAGTGTTTTGAGACAATAGGTCAATTCATCCATGTGCTTTATAATGTTTGGAGTCATTAAGATGTAATTAATTGTTACTTCCTACATGTTTGACTCATGTTTCCTTTATTGCACACATGCACGGATTTATTTGATTATTGTGCTTGCCTTATCACATGTTGGTTGGGTGTTTTCACTTCAATCCTGTCCTTAAAACGAACCAAGCGCGATAATTTTTTTTGATAAGGAAATTGTGCATATAAGAACCGTTTTGTGAGTTTGTGTGCTTTATTTAAAAACGGGGAGGGGCTGCGAAAGGTAATCACCTATCCTTTGCGCAAAAGCCACCGTTAAAAAGGACCTAAAAAATTGAGGGATTTTATTATCCGATGTCCAAAGAGGTTAAAAGAGCCCGAAAAAAATTTAAAGGCAATAAAAAAAAAAAAATTCATGCCAATTATGGGCCATTTAGGTTTTTGCACCAATTCTCCAAAGTTTGAGAATTTAGATTACCTCTAAAAGAATATATATATATATATATATATATATATATGAGGGAGTTTGGTTGGAGAATTTAAAACGGGTTTGCACGTCCTTGAAATGCTTGAAAACGCGCTACATAGTTTTGGACGTTATTGGTGTGGAAATCACTTTGACTTTGATTTGTTGATTTGCATAAGACGATGTCATCTAAATTCAACAAATTTTTTTACACCTAAGGATACTTTTGATGTTCATTCGTTAGGGGTACACATATGCATCGTGCACATATGATTGATTGAGTTGATTTACCTATCGAATGTGTTCACACCCATTCATTCCGTTTCCATGACTTGGTTGTTTGAGTTTAAATCCATGGTGTGATTTTTGTATCAAGTTTTACATTTTTTTTTCAAAATGGTATCTATTTTTTGTATAAAAAATTAAAAAAAAATCAAAAATAGTTTGTGTATTTTTTGTATACCGTGACACCCCGATTATGCTTGTTTGATTCATTCTTCTTATTTGTCTATTTGGGGACATCATAAAAAGGGGGAGAAAGAATTATCATTTTATGGGGGAGTTTGAATTTTGGGGGAGTTTTGAGATTTGACGTATGCTTATCATATATTGGTATCTATGTTTATCTCATTTCAAACTCGATACGTCACTTGGTATTTTTTTCTTTATCTCATGTGTGTAGGTACTACATTGATGATCTCTGAATTGCACACCCTGATGAGAAAATATTTGAGATTCCTGAAGATTTGAAGAACAAACGATGGAGACTATTCATTTGTACTTTTTCCAGTTTTGGGTTCATGGAAGGGTAGATTTGTATAGGAAATTTCATATTTGATAATTCGGATTTTTTATGTATGTACCGGCATAGACATAGGGGAAGATTTGTAAGGACATTTTTTCTCATGTCCAACATGTTACATTTGTGTATGTCGTACGCTGCTCCATTTGGCACGTCACCTCACGATCTCACATGACGGCCTCTATCTGAATTCCGGGAATCAAGCATTCAACATCTCCATTAATATGTCCCACATCTGCCTTAACGACTTCACGGTCCAAGATTTTAGGGACTTAATGCAAGTGGTACGCAAGGGAAGTCAAAACAGTGAAAAAAGGCACTATAGGAGAGTTCAAGGGCATTTTCGTAATTTTACATCCATATTTCGGAGGTTTGGTCAACTATAAAGTTTAAAAGCTCACCGCAACGAAGATACTGGAAAAAACGGCACCTCAATCCGAGCTACGGTGAAGGAGTTATGGCCTTTTGAAGATAGAGAAAATTCCTTAAAGAATGCTGCTTTTTTGTACGCTGGATAGAATTTTAGAGTTTTAAGAACGTGGGACTCTTCATATTTTTTCCTATAAGTACCAACTTCGGGGGAGTTGTTTTGCAAGACTTTAGAAGACGTTTTTGAGAGTCCAAATACCTCTAGTCTTCATATTTTTTGAGTCCCAAGACTCATGTTTTGATTCACACAATTGCCAATCCTTTGTGAATCTTTTTGGTAACCCAAGAACACAACCTTGTGTTTGTTCAAACCTTTGTGGAGAGATCTTTGCAACCGAGGGCTGCGTGTCATTGCCGAGGGAGTCTCTACAAAGTTTTATGGCTGCGTGTCATTGAGGAGTGCTGCGGTTCTTCCTTTGTTGATTGGACTGAGGTTCATGTGGGTTCGCTGCGTGTGGATTCATTGCTGCCCTCCTGGAAAAGGATATTTCCAGCCGCCGACTACAGAATCCGATACCTGAGGGTAATTCTTAGTCACTGTATTTTCATTGTAATCCGAAATTGTATGTTACAATATTATAATGAAAATAAAAGGTTTTGCCCCTTTGGGGGATTTTTCCTGAAATTGTTTGTTTTTATCATGCATGCTATATTTTATTTGATAAATCATCTAGATGCATGTCTTAGGGTTTAACTAAAATTTGGGATTAATTAAAATTGGTTTTTATTTGAGAAGTCGCAATATTTCCGCTGTAGCTACTCTCTCACGTGAAAATAAATCAATATTTCTACAAACACTTATTAAGACATTACTTGCATATTTATATAGACTTTTAGATCTAAGGTTGGATCCCTGTGTAAGAATGGATCCAAAACACATTGTTAGAAATAAAGTTGATCACAACGAAAACCCAATGATACTTACATTATGAACAATTATTGACCGTGAATCCATTTGAAAATAAGAAATAAATATATGCACACACAAATATTATGCCCACGAGATTTTATAAATGTAACAAACTTACCTTGTACTGAATGGAATAAAAAATATTTGCCTTTTTGATGCATTTTGTAATGTTTCTATTACGAAATTGGTGCCCCTTGTTTTTAGAAAAAGTTTCGCGTATAATTCTCCCATCTTACAAAAACACACTAATTCGTGTTTCATAATATACATTATCTCAATATCATCTTAAAAAATAGCCACTGAAATATTTACCATATCCATCGTCATGATATTATCAAACATATTAGCAAACGCGATAATTTCACCATCTTTGCCTCCAAAATCTTATTTTTTTTCATTCTATTTTAGATAATCAATTTAATTAATGTAAAGAGATAAAATCATAAAAAAATTACATCCACGTAAAATGCCAAAGTGAATACGTGTAGTTTGGTATGAAAACAATTACCTCAAGATCCGGCAACACAAACTCTTTAGGCCATGGAATATGTTAATTGAGTGCATATTTAACAATATATATAGGTCCGCATTAGGAACATGTACTGAAAGATGTGCTTTAGGAGAGTGAACATCAGTTATGGACACAGGTACATAATTATCCCACAAGCAAACATTCTGTATCGTATCATTGGGTAAAATACGATAAAAAATAGCCCTGTAACAACAACATTCACATGTGAATTCAATGCTAATCTATATCGTTTTGCCTATATAAAAAACAGTAATGAATGACATATTTACTCTAATAAAAAATAAGCATCACTAATATAGTTAATGATGTTACAAACCTTCCCAAGATTTAGGATTCGATGGTAAAATTAGACATATGCCCATTGCTTTGGGTATATTTACACATTAAAAATGCCAAAATAAGTATATAAAAGTAAAAGATATAAATGTAAATCATTTAAAAAATAACTTAATTACCCTTTTTTTTCCTCTTGGACGGAGAATCACATGATCCACTCATATTATTTGAATGTTTCCCATATTTCTTATTATCACCTTTCTGACTATTTAAAGAAACCTTTTTAGTTAACGGTAATTCATCAATTTTGTCTTTGCTTCCTAAAGTTTTCGATCTTTTACTTTCACCTTCTCCTCTTCTTGACGCAGCCTAAACTCTAATTCTTCAATATGTTATTTTGATCCATGTCTAGGGAGTTGAAAGTAGGTTGTAGGAGTGACTCATTTTCCCACTCCCTTTACTCGACCATTATGATTTAGAGTACCGAGTGCTGAGGTTAAGATGTCTAAGGTTACTTGAGCTACTAAGATCCCGTCATGGATTTACCTTTTCAACGTGTATTTAAAGTCCCAGGAACTCCACGATTCCCCCACTCCCTTTTTAATCTTCGATAGTGCTCCTGAAAGTTGTCTGACGGAGTAGGTGGGAAGTAAAAAACTATTCCACCTACTGCCACTACTAAGATCTACTTGCATTTAATTCTCCCATCAACATTAAATGCACTCAACAACTGACTTACATCACCTACAATTACTTAGCCCAACACTCCACCACTTTGTTGACATCGGTAGACCCAGAGATGTCAAAGCCATATTGTGACACCCCATTCTTCCTCTGTCCAAGAGTTTTCCTATAAATAGAATGCCGAAAGAAGATGTAAGGGGATCTATCTCTAGAATATAATATAAAATCCAAGCAATCACACTCACAAGAGTTCTAGTATTTCACAAGTGTTCCCACATTATTTTATACCCATAACCCACTGTTGCAAAGTATATACTTGTATTTAGACCAACTCCATTGTTAATACACCTTATATATATATTGCAAAATACCTAAAACGGTATCTAGGCTCCCTTAGAGAATTCATTCAGTTATTTTTTAAGGTCCTCTGTACTATTAACAAAGGCCGTAAAACCTCAAGCTCCTTTGGCTAAAGCTCAAGGGGTCTCTTAGGCTGTAATACTCAACTACCCTCTAATAAGCTGGCATAATAACTTTGTATAATGGATGTAGTACCATGTCTTGAGGTCCGAACCACTTTAAACCATTATTTATCACTTTGACACTTCTCTTCTCTTACCCGTCTGAGGTCCATAGGGGAGCACCTATGGGTCTAAATTCTTTTACGATTTTAACACTCATTAATTTGGCGTCATCTGTGGGAATGACAAGTTCAATTCCTATCAAACACACGTCTTATCCCATTTAGAAATGGTGACTAATGTTGCCTTAGCTCGTTCTTTTAAGGAGATGAAGGACCAACAAAAATGATTTATGAGGAACTGGCCACCATCCTTAATAGACTTCCTTTACCCCCAATGGTAGAAGAACATGTGGCATCGAAGCATAGGGACACTAAGGAAACTAGTTAGCCCCAGTTAGAGGAAGAAAATGGTCCATAAGGTCTTCCCATAGCCCTCGAACGATCGATAACTTACATCCGTATCAAGGACAGGTTGTCAATCCCCGAGGACTAGTCTTAGGGAGGTTCATGGGCAACTAGAATGAAATGATAAAGAATATACAAGATCATTTAGGGAATTTCCTTAACTAGTATAACACTCAAAATCCTAACACCATAGAGTTAGACCTCCATAAGACGTTGTCTCCATTATCTACTGCTGTCCAACATTACTCCCTTCCCCTAAAATGAAAGATTCCTAATATTGAATCATTTGATGGGTCCAAGGATCCCATCGATCACTTGGAAACTTACAAATCACTGATTCTCCTCTCGCAAACCCCAAATGAGGTTTTTTGCCAATATTTTCCTACTACTCTAAGGGGGATGGTTAATCATTGGTTTGCCAAGATCAAACTAAGAACCATTAAAATCTTTTTATAGTTGGTAAGGTCCTTCGTCGTCTCATTTCATCGGAGCTTAAAAAATAAAGAAGCCTGTTACTTCACTCCTCCACTTCAAATAGAAGGCTAGATAATCTCTCACGGATTATGCCAAGAGGTTTAACCAATAATATCTCAAGGTTGAAGATTTGAACGAAACCATATGTGTTGCTTCCTTTATACCCACCCTCGCATGATAGGATTTTCTAAGGTCCTTCAGCAAGAAGCCTACAAGACCATGACTGAGCTTCTTAAATGAGCTCAAAAGTACATGAATACCGAGGATGCTATCTCAGTAAGGCAAAATATAACTTCTCCTCAACAGGGAAAGAGGAATGATGTCTCCTCCTTCCTTGGGTAGACCCCGGGAGAAGTCGAGGCCAAGAGGAAGAAGGACATAACCATAGAAAGTGGGACTCCAGAGGCTAAACACTTTACGCCCCTCGTAACCACAATAGAAGAGGTCTTTATAGCTCTAAAAATACAAGATATCCTACCTTCTCCAAAGCCTATGAGAACCGAGGATGACAAGTGAGATAAGTCCAAGTATTGTCGATTCCATGGAGATCATGTACACAACACCAATGACTGCTTTAGACTAAACAAGACCATAGAATGGGTGATCCAGAGGGGATACCTTAAAGAATTTATCATCAAATACACTAGCAGAGGTCAGTGCAATAACAATAATCGGAATAAGGACTATGTTCTGATAATTGACATCTAATGCATGTCTAGAAGGTTTACCGAAGGTGGGCTTTTAACCATGAATAAAAAGGCCAACCTCAGGGCTTCCAGCACGACGAGGAACAAGTTAATGATATTTCTCTCCCGTGTCAAGCCTTGAAGGAGGTTCTGATGATGGTATTCCTAGAAATAGACCCCAGGAGGGTCCGATAACCTCACAATAACCCTTTCGTGATTACATCAATAAAGGGGAATTTCATAATTATAAGGATCTTAATTGATACAGGAAGCTCTGCAGACATCCTATTCTCACGTCTTTGAGACTATGGGCCTTTTCACTAAACACATGCAGTCGACCACTACCCCTCTATTTAGATTCAATGGGGACCTGACCTAGTCTTTGGGGTATGTCACTCTTCCCCCCAACTTTAGTTCAAAGGATTATTGCACCACCATTTGGAATAAATTCATAGTAGTCGACCTCCCTTCAGCCTATAATGTCATCCTGGGCAGACCCCCTCTTAATGAATTGGATTATTGTGATCTCAAACCCCAGGTTGGTAATGAGAGTTCCAACCTCCAAGGGAGTAGGAGAGGTCTTTAGAGACCAGAAGAAGGCTCGGGGGGTGCTACATCACTTATATAAAGGCAAAAATAAGTTTATGCGCGCACCACAAAGCTTGGCAAAAGGCTCAAGAAAAGATTTTAAAAATCTATGAGACCTCTCTAAAAGTCTAACCTCTACCACCATCAATGCTCGAGTTTTCTCTATAAAGAATGTGCATAGGAACCTTATCCTCATAAAATGAGGGCATTTATCGCCACGATCGAGAGTCTAAATAAAGGCTAAGCATCAAGAACAAAAGAAGCTTTAAAAGATGTATGTTGTCCCCTAAGAACCATTATAAATCATGCACTCTTCTGTTTCAATGAAAAAATAAACTTTCTATTACTTGTGATGTATCCCTATAGAAAACTAAGGTCTCAAGTCCCACCATGCAAGCTGCAAGGATTTTAGCCTTGGCTTAAGACTAACAGGTAAAGGTGACCCATTAAAAGAATTATTGATATTTTTATCCATAATTCCCAAAGACTAAGGTCTAAGGACCCATGAACAACCCATTTCCTAGCAACAAAACATTTTATTTACCTTGAAGTTACACAAAAAGATATACAAACCTTATACCCTCTATTTGGGGGCTAAGTGTTCAAATACAGAAGAATTATCCAAAACTACAATTTTTTCTAAGTCCAGAGGTCCTAGACCCTTATAAAGACTACAAAAAATTTCAGTTCGGAGGTCTCAGACCCATACAAGAACTTTAAGATTTTAATTTGTTTCTATGTTTGGAGGTCCCAGAGCCTTGTAAGGACTTTAGATTACAAAACTTTTCAATCCAGAGGTCTCAGACCACTATAAGGACTTCAAAATTTCAATTTTTATTTAACATCGAGGGTCTCAAACCCTTATAGGAACTTCAGATGTAAAAAATGTTCGGTCCAAAGGTCTTACATCCATACAAGGATTTCAAAAGTTTAATTTTTTTCTAAGTCCAAACGTCTCAGGCCCTTATAAGGATTTCAGATGAAAAAAATGTCAGTTCGAAGGTCTTAAACCCTTACAAGGACTTAAAAATTTCAAATTTTTTCTAAGTTCGAAGGTTCCTGAACCTTATAAGGACTTAAAATTACAAAAAATTATGTTCGAAGGTCTTAAACCTATATAAGGATTTTAAAATTTCAATCCGGAGGTTCCATACCCTTATAAGGACTTCAGATTATAATTTTTTTAGTTCGGAGGTCTCAAACCCCTACAAGGACTTTAAAATTTCAAATTCTCCTAAGTTCATAGGTCTTATGAACGTTTGTGGGACTTCTGGTTTCATTCTTTCTAAATTTAGTGGTCTTTTAGAATATAAATTCTCCTAGTTAAGAGATCATATGACCTTTTGGGGGAGTCTAGGTTTTATTTTTACTCAGTTCGTAGGTCTTAGGACCCTTATAAGGACTTTATAATTCAAATTTTTAAATTCATGTTTTGAAGCCTAATAAGGTCTTAAGATCCATTACGTGTTTGACTTCTACACATTTATGCCCAAAATTCTTAGGGGGATAAGTGTTTGAAGAAAAATTTTGGGCCTCCAATCCCCCAAAGAGCACAAGAATAAAAAGTGATAAGGTTCTAAGGCTCAAGGCCTCACTACAAAACCACAAACTTGACTTCAAAAAACTAAATAATAATGAAGCAGAGGTCTGAGGTCCCTCAGATCCATTTTAACAAAATTGCTTCCCCAATGATCTTACTTCATGAAGAAATCTCGGGGAACTAGAAGTATACTATATAAAAGTCAGATATCAGATATCTAAAGCGGTGCATAAAATTCCTTAGCAGCATAAAAAAGCAAAGAAAACACGATGCGAAGATTGAAAAACAACACATTTCCACTCAAAATATGTATTAATTGAAGGTAAAAAAGGAGTTTACAACAAAGCATCCCGCAAACAATAAATAATTTACAAAAAAAGGAGATATGATAAAAAATCCTTTTAAGGCTTGAGTAGTTGGGGGTTCACATAGGCTTCACTTGTCAGAGGCAGATAGAATGAGGTTTCCTTTAAAGTCTCTCCACTATGGGCCTTCGGTTTATTAGAATTTTTAATATCATTTACCACCGTTTCCTTCATCGTCAGATATTTCTTCCTCTGATTGAGAGGCTTCAGAAAAAAGACCAGAGATGTCCACCTCAGGAAACCTTGGCCTTGAAAGATTCAAAACCAATACTGAAGTTCTAAAATAGGTATTTTTTAAAACCTCAAACTTTTGATAGTAGTTCATTTGTCTCTGAACTGTGGTGCAGACCTACCCTTGAAGTTCTTCTATTTATCCATGACCTTAGCATAATTCCTTTGAAGATCCTAACCTCGAGAGGTTAACTTTGTCTTCTCATTTAATAATTCTTTGACCATTTTCTTAAAGAGCTCCACCTCATCTTATAGTCGAAGGAATTTACCTTTAAATATCTGAAGCTCAATCTTCCTCCCTTGAAGGGCTTCTGTTGTCAGCATAAGCTTAACATTGTCAAGGGTGTGAAATTACCCAACCTTGGCTAAAGAAAACTGAGCAACAACCAGTAAAAAGGCATTAACTCTGAGGGTATTCTCATTAGAGAGCCTCCCATGCTCCAAAAGGTTATTTTGAGATTTTAAAGTATCACTCTCTCTCATGATCCGTTATCCGTATCTTCTGAACATCGATCATCCAATCCAAGTGCTACCGAGTGAGGTCCCAGCTGCTGTCCATCTCATTTGACTTTTTCCATGCTCTATTTTCATTAAATACCCTTAATTAAGTGCTAAGCCTACAAGAGAAAAAAGTGTGAGGCTAAGAAATATGATGAAAGCTAAGTACGGAGTTAGGAAAATAGGCAAGTACCTTGACCATCAAGTGAACTAGTTCCTCAACATTGGCAGGGATACCCCTAACACTCAAGGTGGATACCATGTCAGAAATATATGTCTTCACTAGATTAGATAAGTATTCCAATACTGAGGTATGAGGGTGTATTCCCTCTGGCATAGTGGTCACCTTGGTTGCCCCATGAAAATTACCCTTCACATAAGGGGGTGCCACGTTCCCTATAACTTCATACTTTGATACCGAGTGCTACAAGTCCTTTGGAATAGAAGGATCTTCTTGGTTTACCCTAGGAATCCCACCTAATCCCAATTCTTCTAGCAAAAGGAATAGGATTGTACTGAATTGACTTGAGCCTCCAATAAGGCTAGACACATGATAGATGTCTCCCCTAATTTGATTCCAAGTATTAGAATTCCCATCGAGGTACCAAACCTCCAATGGTTACTGGTCTTGATCCTCATCTTTCTATTGATTAGGACCTCAACAAGAATTCTCCCTACCTCCCAATTATATGTTGAATCAAATAGAGGTCAGAAGCAACCATAAAAGAAATAATAAAAAAGGTAAAAGAAAAATGCAAGACTACTTACAAGGAGAACAGTCAAAAAGTAGAACGGGCTCAATAATTGAAGCAGAGGCCCCTATAATCTTTGAAAGGTCAAACCCACCTTTGACCTGATCATCCTCACCTTCAAGGGACTCGGGAACCTCAGTCAAAAATGCAAATATGGCTGTCCTTTTTTGTTAAACCCAATTATAGGGCATATCCTCTAGAATAGTCCCCAAAATGATTTTAGTATCCTCGAGAATTACCACATATGTGAGAGTCATGGGCTCAGGTCCCATCCCATAGTTGGAAAGGCCCCTAACAGTAATAAAAGCCTCGAAGGGAGTGGAGAATAACTTCTACGCCACCACAAGTCTATTGAATTCTGGTATAACGGGCTCAGGAACCATTGCAAAAGGCCAGTACAAAGTTCAAATCTCAAAGTAGATTTTAGTTCAGGTAATGAAATAAAAATAAAATGGTAACTTACCTACTGATGGAGGATTACACCAAAGAATAGGACAACACATGGGCTCAACAGTATCTGAGGTTGCCCAAGCCCCTCCCCCTAACGAATAAGAAATTCTCCCTCCGATTTTTAGGGACACTGTGCTTACTCCAAAACCCCACCAAGCCGGGTCTAGAGGCTAGATAATTTACACCTTTGTCAATATGCTTACTCTTCTTTTAAAATCCATATAGTTTAAAGAATTGGGTTGGGGAGATATCGCATTCCCCCCAATAGAGCCATTGAAAGCCAGGACTATATCCATCAAATTCCACTACGAATTGGCCACCAGATGAGAAGGGGATATGATTATAACCTTCAGAATTCTGACCACAAGTAGGGGCAGGGGGAATCTAACCCCATATTGAAGGAAGGACTCATGAATACACACATAGTTGTCCATCATAGAGCATCCCTCTCACTGGGCTTAAAATCCCCTTAAATAACATTCTTCAATATTTGATATGTTTTACGGTACTCATCCAAATGTTTTTTAGTTGTTCATGAGCCATTGTGAGCCTCACTAGTAAAATCAGGGTTGTAGATCCCCATATAGTTCATCCCTATTATGCTAAATGGAGCTGATCCACTGGGAAGGCGAGCCGAGGGCTCAGCTTTTGGCTCTACAAAGGTAGGTAGAGGACGCTTGGTCCCTACAACAGATAAAGGCTTGGGATCCAAAACTTTTGAAGTGTAAATCTTCTCAGAAGACATTGGTTTCTTACTTAAAGAGTTTTTCTTGATCAAGGAAGTTTTAGGGAAAAAAAATTAAAAATGAAAGTTACTAGTGAAGAGCTCTACAACTAAAAGGGATCTTCTATAGCCTCCAAAGCCTAGAGTTATGACCACTGTTATCCCCCAATGTTAGATGCCTCAATCATATTAAAGTGCTCAGTATCTAACACCTATCCACAATCACATGTGATCTCCTTCCCAATACGATCTAATAATAATGAAAATCTCGATGGTCAATCATAACTCTACCCCCAACTTGAATGGAGGATAAGTGTGGCCCCTTATAACCTTTGGAAGAATCAAGAAGGGGCTACTAATGACACCCAATTTCATATTTGGTGTTTCAAAAGCTCTCCTAATTCCCCAATTGCCCTCGAGGTAGGTAAGAGGTCTCAAGACTAGCCCCAACCTTATAATAGACCACAACTTATCTGATAAGGCCTCCACTACCCCCAATGGTGAGTTATGGTACTATGAAAGGCCTCATTTGCCCATAATTTTCTTTGATAAGGTTATTAGTTCCATCATACCCCCTCCAGTAACTCAGGCACCTCAGCATAAGGGTTTCATTATTATTTTCACTCTCATCCGACCTCAGATTGAGGGATAATGACCTCCCGAGTTCACCCAGACCTCAGTAATAGAACGTGAAAAAATATGGTACTTGAGGATCAAGTCCAATAACTCCACGATCCCTCCACTTCCGTTTTAACCTCTGGCAGTGCTCTTGCACGTTGTCTGATGGAGTAGGTGAAAAGAAAAATACTATTCCACCAATCGCCATTACCCATCTCTACTTGCATTGAATGCTTATGTTAGAATTAAATTCACTCAACAACAGACTTGTGCACCACATGCAATTACTTTGCCTAACAATCCACCACATTGCTGACACTGGCAGACCTCAGAGTTGTTAAAGCTATATTATGATAGCCTATTCGTCCCCTCTCTAAGAGTTCTCATATAAATAGAAGGTTGTCAAAAGATGGTAGGGGATCGATCTCTAGCATTCAAAGAGACTATATAATTCAAATAATTAGAATCACAAGAGTTATAGCATTTGACAAGTGTTCCCACATTGTTTCATACTCATAACCCATTGTTCTGAAGTCTATACTTGTATTTTGACCAACTCTATTGTTAATACACCTTGTATATCTTGCAAGAGCCCTAAAAAAATACCTAGAGATGTTATTTATTTACTTTATAAGGTCCTCTGTATCGTTAACAAAGGCTGTAAGACCTCAGACTCCCTTGACCAAATCTCATGGGGTTTCATAGGCTATAAAACTCAACTACACTTTAATAAACTCGCATAACACCTTTGTAGAGTGGACGTAGTACCATCAATTGAGATCCTAACCACTCTAACCTTTGTCTCTTACTTTGACACTTATCTCCTCTTACCCATATGAGGTCCGGAGGGGAGCACCTATGGGTCATAAGTCAGTTATAATTTTAACTCTCATCAGATTCTAATCGTCTCAAATTTAGTTTCCAGATTTTGTAATTTAAAAATCCTAATAGTATACGTACCCTTATGAGTGGAATTCAAATTATCCAAATCATCCTTAGCACTCTCACGCATCATAATAACCTTAAACTCTTCTATAAAAACAACACAAAAAATAGTATTCACACCCTTGGAATTAAAAGTCGAGACATTGTTTCAGCCTTGGTCCAAAGGGAATACGCTTTTAGAAAATCACCTTAAGTAGGAGGTCCTTGCTTTTTCAGGCAAAATCTCATTCGGGCCTTCCAATTGGGATAGTTTTATCCATCAAATATAGGAGTTCGGGTAGTGGAACTTCGCTCACGATTAAACCCCATCAAACAACCCTAAAACCACACTAAATGAGGATCAACTCAATAACTTATATAAACCCTCTCTGATAATAACTCGAAAAATTCTAAATAGTGTGCTTATGTAGACTATTACCAAATTCAAAATTTTAATCCAAATTATTAAATAGAGTGAGAAATTAACCTATTTTTTAATTTTAGACCAAATTATCTTGCCTAGACATTCACCTAAATGAACATGCAAGAGTAAAATTATCAAACACACAATGCTTCGATGTACAAGGAAAATCCATAACGAAAAAACCTCGGATGACCTAACCTACACAAACCCACTATGAAATAGATTTTATACAAGGATAATAGATGACTTACTCAAGTCTGATGCATTCTTCACTCTTTGAACATTCTTCACGATAATCGTACGAATCCACCAATGGCTCATAACGAAGTCCTCCCGCATCTCAATATCTACCAATCTCTGACTATACTTTGTCATGTAGGAACACAAAATCCATAGTGTCAAATGAACTCGAATGAATGAAGTAAAAAACTTTGGGGATAAAAAAAATGAGATATCTACATAGAATATTATGTTGATTCTTGGATCTCTAAACTAGGGGGTAAACAAGACTCTAAACCAGGGGTAAACAAGTGTAAACGAGGCTATAGTTTCTACTCTTCGAAAACCTTTTGAAACCCTTGGAAAATAAAAGGATATGCACCCTATCTAACTTGGAAAACACAAAAAAAATGACGGCATAAATTTTGAGGCAAGTCATTTGAATGAGATTATGGTTACGTTCAAACGACTTAAGCCTTATCATTAAAACGAAACCATGTCATTCGAATGAAACACCTAAAGTCATTAGAACGATGATTAAACAAGCATCTAATAGCATTTTAAAAAGTTAGGCAGTAATCTCTTATTTGAAGGTTGTTAGAATCTCATTTGAATGAAGATGTCAACCTCGTTCGAACCAGAAACTAAACTCATTCGAACGAGATTACACAACTCTTTCGAACGAAAAAAATTATCTTGTTTGAATGACTTCAAAAACAAAAAAAAACTTTTCAAAAAAATAACCTCAATAAATTTTAAACATCCAACCCAGAAACCCAGGGATCAATATAATAAAATATATACCTTTTTTGAGATCCAAAGGTTGAAGAAAAAACTCAACATGAATTTGACGTTGTTTTACTCGGACCGCACCATGTGTTAATTACATAAGCTTGAAGGTATAAAATAAAACAACCTAACATGTGATTTAAACAATTTTTTTCCAAATAGAATAAAGCCAATAAATACAAATTTTAAAACTACATTACAAACACGAAAACTTTTATCCTTGCAAATTTATTATTATACTTTAGTTGGCTTAATTTTGTGTCAAAGAATTTGAGTCATGCATTATCAACCGAAAAAGATTGATTTTGTACACATGTTTGGTAGCAGGAGTTTTATTCATTAGGCGTCGATGAATTATGACCATTAAAGATCTTACATGGATTCTTTACATCAAAGACTTTCTTTAAGGAAATCATTGAAATTGTATCTTTTTTCATCCAATTTTTATTGAACGTTTAAGGCTATGCACATATAGGTTTTTCATTTTACTTTGGTAAAACGTTATTTTTTAACTAAACAAGTGATTATATATTGATATGTGTGTTTAACATAAGGTAAAGGCCCTTTTTTTTCTCTTAAATACAGGGTTATTAGGAAGACACACTGTTTTACCTTGAACTATTTCCACGACTGTAATTTATCCATGTGCGTATGTCTCTGCAGATTTTAGGATACTTCTTAAAATCATGAACATGGATGGGTTTTCTACCCATGCACAAGGTTGCACATTTTTGGCATGAATTGTTCACTATATAAAACCATGAGCATATAGGCATTTTTATTTGTGCGCACGACACAGTTAAATTTGTAAAAAAATAATAATCTAGAAATAGAGCCTTTTCCATATTTTTCAAAATATATGAGTTACTCTTTACGTATCCTATACTCCGAGATAGTTTTTGGGCTGAGATTATAGCGATTTCATCTCTTTAATAAAAATCAATTGTTCTTTCGCATTTGAGAGAAAACTTAGATCTATATTAGATCGATGGTTCGTGAGGAATTGAGAGTCTTTTGATATTAGATGCACTTGGCCTAGATTCAATCTAATTGGTCCACATCAGAATTGAAGATAAAACTTATATTTAAAATAGATGTTTGAGCTATGGGGGAGTCCAATCACGGTGAGATTCTAAGAAGGAGAATGCAACTTCCTCATTCGTCTGATGGAGCTTTAGATGGATCGCTAATCGTTAATGGGAAAAGTTTGTTGTTCATCGAATAAAATCTTATTAGGGAAAAAGAGAGAGGTATATTATTGCATAGTATATGACATTTTCAAGTTAAATGACTGTAGCATCTCTAATAGACACCACTTAGATCTATATCGCATCTAGTTATATCCATTGAAATTAAACATAGGATTTACATATAGTTAATATTGTCAAAATTAACTTAGATTTCCAAATTAAATGGTTCAAATTGTTAATTTAAATGATCTTTTCATCTCACCTATTTAAATGTCATACTAGGACTATTAAAATTGAAAGGAAAACTAAAATTGGCTATAATTGGGCTAATTTGTGTAGAAACCCATTCACCCCCTCTAGTTTTATTTGAGTTAACACACTTGCACGAAACCCTCACATGATAGAGTAAGTATGTAATTTGTTTATGCATTTTGTGTGTTTTTTCTCCTAGATCTATCATGTTCATTGAATATATTTTGATTTTTTTAGATGGATAGTTTTAGGGATGACAGTTGCAAGAATGGACCACCTCATTTTGATGGCTCGAATTATAGCCATTGGAAGGTGAAAATCATTTGAAATTGAGACTTAAGAGAGCATGAATGAGCATAGAGTATTAATGGTTCTACTCAAGAATTGGCGTCAAAGGAGTGAGATCAGATAGACTAAGGACTAATTGGTCCGAAGTGGAATTTTTGGCCTGCAAACTATAATTAGATTAGTTTGAATTCCTTATTTGCCTCAATTAGCACAAAAGAGTAAAACCGAATCCTCAACTGAGAAATGACAAAAGAAGCCTATAATATTCTAAATATAATTCCTGATGAGAATTCTATTGTGAAGAGATCTAAGTTCCAACAAAATGTGAATAATTTGAAGCGATGAGGATGAGCGAAAATAAAACATTTGATAACTACTATACACATTTAATGGAAGTGGTTAATGTCTTATTTAACCTTGGGTAGAGAATTCCAAAGAATAAGGTTGTGAAGAAGTTATTGAGGACCTTAAGTTTCAAGATGATGGTTTTTATCTTGTATGAGATTAAGGATATCGACACTTGTAGCCTACAAGAGCTTGTAGGCTCCTTCAAAATTTTTAAATAAGAGAATGATCCAAGTGTGAAACCTAAGAATGAATTAACTTTCATTGATAAGTATATTGACATGGTGAGTGTGGCACCCCATAAAATTTAAACTAAATTGATTAAGTCTAAAGTAAATAAAATATGAGTCTAAACAATTTAGTATCAGTCTAAGCATAATGTAAATTATCTAAAACATCACTTAAATGACTTAAACATAAATAGATGAACCAAAAATAACTCTAATGCCAAAATCAATATAAGGTAATAGGATCCTCACAAACTATTATTGTCTCATATTACATCCCATACTGAATAAATGAGTAACTAACTCAAATTCTAAATCTGGCATAAATGATAAAAGGAGTATGAAGCATGAGCACGCAAGCTCGACACCAACATCCCACGAATCCGCATTGGAGAGGAGATGAAGACTGGATCAGGGGTGAGGTTGTCTCAAAATGTGATTTATTATGGAGGGAATCTGGTCTTCTTCAGTAGACATGGAGCATACTGCGGTTCAAACTTGAAACTCGTGGGTGGGGGCTCACTGATGAAAACTAATCGGCCGCATGAGGCGTGAACATGGATTTCCAGGTTAAGAACTTAATGCAATGTCTCCACTGATGATATCAACGGAAAAAAGTCAGGGTACTTTTGTTTAGGTTTTTACGAACAAAATGACTAACACAAGGACAATACATAGGGGGAGAAAGACTGACATTTGTATGATGTTTTATAATTCAACACTTTTATTAATATTTAACTGGGTGTGGACGACATTTTATTTTATGTATTTTTGGTTTGGTACATCTTATGAGTTGAAGAATTGAACAGAGTCCCATTGGATTCGGGTAAACAAGGGTGAGCTCTCATTTTTCATATGAGGAGCGAGGAAGTAATAGACTTCGGTATATTATTTTCTTAAAATAAAAAGTGGGTAAGGGAACCCAATAGAAGGGAGATCTGTTTTGGTGATAACTTGTGAATTCATACGGTTTACCTTCCACCTAAAAAGGGGAAGACATTTGGCTTAGAATTTGAGGAGTTTTGGACCAGGCTCCCCCCGTCTGATAATTCTTTTGTCAACGCGAATGGCTTGCAAATATATGTTCTTTTTATGCACAATATGGTGTGTTCCTAGAGATTTTTTTTATGCAAAAGTGGCGATACAATTTGGTGATTAGTGGATCGCTTTTAATTGCCATGGATCACGATATACCAGGCTGCTCAGACTGAGCATCCCTTAAGGTATGTGTGAAACCTAATTATCCAATTAACATAATTCTAATAATTGTTAATTAAATTGTTTAATTAGGATATAATAGTTTTAGGTTAAAAATCCAATGAGTAATCATACTATAATACAACCTCAGTTATAAAATTATACTAAATAAACTTGCCTCTAATCTAATAGGTTGATTTCTTAAGCCAAAAGCCCAAATTCCTCTTCTCCTTGGCTCGAGGGTTCTCCTCCAAAGTGTGAAAATGGTTAAACTTAACCATAATATTCATTTTATAATGCTATCCACGAAATTAGGGTTTGACCCCATATGGGCCATGACCTATTAAGCCCAAAATTGATTATAAGTAGTCTAAAGTTTAGCCCAAGTCATATACTAACCTATGGCCTTAAAACCCAGTATTATTAAGTTGTAATCAGACATTCTTCATATCCCTAAAGTCACTCGAATTATCTCACCAACATATTTTTTTATTCATTATATAATTATTATTTCATTACCGTATTTTAAATTCAATTCAATTTCAAATAAAAACATAATTTGTAGTCATATCATTAGTGACTACATATAAATACATACAAATATACTCGTATATAATTTATTTAATTATTTAATTTACACATATATAATTTATATATTTATTTAATATACTTTAAATTACGGGGTATTATAGTGAGTGTGAACAAAAACGAGAGTAGTACTTGTGAAAGTATTGATGTGAATATTACTTTGATTGTGAAATGGTTTAACAAATTCTACAAAAATAACTAGAATTTTTTTAAAAACGACAAGAACTTTGAACTCAATCATAAAAAAATTGATAGATTTGATTTCAAAAGTATCCACGAGAATGGTTCTTCTAATAGCGAAAAGTTAAAGGATGAAGATAAATATTTTTGTTGTGGCGCAGTTGGTCACTATATCAATGTGTGACCTACAAATTTTAAGAAGCTAGAGTAATAAAAAGATTTTGACAAAAAGAAGAAAGTGTACAAATTTAACTTGAATGATTATGATACGGAATCGGATGAGAGTTCCTTGTAACGAGAGTGAAAGTGATATAGAATTTATTATTAGGCTAGAAAGTGTAGGTGAGAAAGTGAAATAAAATGATGCTCTTGATGTGTTTGTGCAGAAAAATAAGAGGAAATAGTCTAGTCATAGGTATCTTAGCGATTTCTCATCTTATGCTGCAGATGATCACACATATGTCATTCTAGATCATCTTATGATAATGAGGATATAGAGAAGAAAATTCATGAGGCATTTAATGAACTTATCAATAATCTGTTAATTTTAACAAGTATAACATTAATATTTTGACAAAAAATAATAATTTGCAACATTAATAAGAAAAAGATATATATAAATTTGAATGTGTTTAATTGGATAATGAAAAACTTTATAAAAATGTTGATAGCTTGTTGATTGAGACTTTGATTTTTTTTATTGAGGTTAAAAAAGGGAAAGAAAAGATTGAGGTTCAAAAGTTGATTTTGAGAAATTGTCTCTTGAACTCAAACATGCCAAAGATTTGAAATTTGAGTTGGTATAAAGGACCAATGTACTTGCCGACATACTTTTGAAACACGATCAAGTTAAAAATGACAAACATGACCTTGGATTTGTTGAGTTAAAATCACCAGAAAAGAAAATTTAAAAATCAAGTTTTGAATCAGCTTCTTATGGAAAGAGAAAGAACAAAGAACACTAGCTAAAAATGAAACATGATTTTTTCCCTATGTCTATACCTAAGTCTATTACTTTAGGTTGATCTTTTTTTAGGAAAGAAAATCACATCACCCATTTTTTTCAAGATGAAGAATCTGGAAAGATGAGAAGGGTTGAAATCTCATGAATCTAAGTTTAAGCCCCTTTTAGAAGAAATGTGTCATGTTCCTCCGATTGCAATTTATATGGACAACCCAATGTTATTTTTAAAGGGTTGATAACTAGAAATAGAAGAGTTGATGAGATAATAGATCCTTTAAGAGATCTCGTAAATGATATTGATAATCTCATGAGAGGAGTTTATTTGGTTGTGAATTAGAATCAAAGGAGAAGTACGCCATCACCTAGATAAGGAGATGCGTTTCCTAGTAATAGAATTCTTATAAGGAGAGAATGTTGGGTTCTTATGAGAAGTGGACTTATGAATGCTCATAGATAGAAGGTTGTGTTATTGGTTCCTCAAAATAATATTGATATAAAGATAGATATTGTGTTTGTTTATCTTATGGATCCGGGAAAGTCAAAACCACCCTACCTAGTTAGGTAGATAAAGAGGATACCTAAGGTCTTTTTAGGTTATAGGTCGCTTCCTAGATACTCACTGATTCATTTTGGATTGTTTGTTGGGTGTGAGTGTATTCATTTTATATTTGTACCTTTTGCATGCTTTTGGTGAGTATTTTCAATCATTTGTGCATTTCATGCATTTGTCTTATATGCTTGTTCCTTACATAGTATGTATATGCATATCATCCTTTAAAAATATTTTTTTTTTTAGTTTATTCGTTTTGTGATGTTTGATTAAGTTATATGTAAATATGATTTATTGTATGAAATTATTTCAAAAAATTATTGAATCGTGGATTCAAAATAATGATATGCAGTTAATAATATTTTCAATGATATGTTTGGAATTCATATGAAGAATCTTGATAAGTGTATTATGATGAGGTCTTTGGTATATATTTCACTTTACATATTCACTGTACATATCGTTTGATTATATGAGACTTTTATGTGATATGCATGCTTGCTTGATGTTTAAATAATTATTGAATAGTGAGATCTAAGGTTGGGCAATTATTTTAAAACATTTATATGGACTATTTGAGCATTTTATATGAAAAACAATTTTACTTGATGGAGTTTACTAATGAGATGTTTTCAAAATGAAAAGGGCGTCCATTAGTGAGATTAAATTGATTTGAATTTTAGTATCATCGATAGGTTTCTACCAAATTCTATGTGAAATTTGCTACAAAAAAACCCATTTTAAGATGAAATATGTTTGGGTGAAAATCTAACAAATACACAACACAATTATCAAGAATAATAGTGACACTAGTACATAGAGAGCAAAAATGAATAGACATAAGATATATTTGGTTCGGTCATATCAACTTACATCCACGGGGCAAAGGGAGAGGGTGTGGAGTTTTATTAGCTTGAGGGTTACAAAGGTTACATACAAATCGATTGACTTAACCTTGAGTTATGTATTATATTGGATTTATATACTAGTCATACAATGTGATTCCTATCATTCCACCTCATTACTTGAGGGAATAGTTAGAAAAGTGGGACATGTATTCGGCTCTGGTAGTCTTGCATGCTCCACATTTCCTATTCATCGAGGAATGACCTATCTTTATGAGGAACGTGTGTTGTGTTTGAAACAACGACAAGTTGAACGGGTCTCTAAGGTCGAGCGTATGACCGCCAAGCATAAGGTGGGAAGGTTGTTCGATGGATTTCTCTTACTAATGACGTATATATAGTCTCATGAAAATATCCCTCATCAAGATCCATAGCCATGTGCTAAAAAATTCAAGGCAAGAAAAACAAGATATGCTTTTCAATTTTTTTCAGTACCACTTTTAATATCTACTTTAGGGAGTGTACATCATTTGAGGGAGATTATATGGTTATAATGTACGACTTTAAAGACCTCGAGAGGACATTGATGTAATGATATAATTAATATCGAAATTTAATCTTAAAAAAATATGCTAATTCATTTGATTATGTAATCTATTACTTGTTCACATCATGCCATGATTGATATGCAAAATTGCTTAATTGATTTTATTATATATTGAACTAATATGATTGATTGATTATGTTTCTGCGTATTTTTGTTTTATCAATGTCATTAATCTTAGTTCAAATCAAATTTATGCAAAGAATTCATTTTATCGTTGATAGCCTAATAATAATCACATTACAAGATTTTGTGTTTACCCCCCCCCCCCCCCTCCCCCAAATGTGCTAATGTGTAAGATTGTGTGTGTTTGGATGTGTGTAAGATTATATGAGAAACGTGCTACTTCTAGTACCAATTAGGGTAAACAAATTATCAAAAGCACTTATTTTATATTTAATTTCAATTAAATTAATCAAATTAGCAATTATTCCAATTTTATCTTTGCACCAATTAAACCAAAGTTGTGTAAACAATTAGTTAAATTTTATCTTGCCTAAAACAAGCATATAAATGATATAGCAAGAATAATATAAACAATCACACAAGGTCGCGATGAACGGGGAAATCCCACAATGGAAAAAAACTCGGATGGCCTAGCCATACAAGTCCACTATGATATAGGTCTTATACAAGGGCAAATTAGACTTACTCACACACTCAACGCCTTCAATCCTTAATGATATTTTTTTTATATTTATTACCTTTTTCAGAGCCACCACTTGATGGCTTCTAATGGAAATCATAATACATGCAACTCTTACATCTCGATATCCATCGATCTTACTTGCTCCTCGACTAGTTTAGTTGTCACCTAACGCAATACGAAATCCACCACATGAAACGTACTCAACACCGATGAAGAGTAAACTGATCTTGGTGATCAGAAATTAGATCTAAAATAGATATATTATGTTAAAACGTGGATCTCAAAACGAAGTGTGTAAACTAGGGTTTTAGAGGCCTGAGATATGATCTTGGAAATCTATTTTCGAAACCCTCTCTTGAAAAAAACATTATTGTGTAAGTAAAAATTCTATATTGTGTTAATTTGTCGTAATGGATTATTCCGTTGGTGAAAACACGAAATATGTTTGGGTGTCATATATTCAAGACTACAAGCAAAGATAGGTTAGTGGCCGTATTTGCACAAGTCATATTCAATCATTCATCATGTCGCTTGCTCATTCCCAAAGGTATATCTCCTTTTTGATATTTGGAGAACAACATTTTGAAGCTTTAAATGTTTTCAAAATGATTTTAAAAGTGTTTTGAAAAATATTGAATTTTTCTAGGTCTTCTAATGGCTTTTGCTTCATTCGATCATTGTCCTTTATCTCGTTCGAACAAGATCGAACGAGGTTAATAATTAAAATCTTTGCCATATCTAAAATCTCATTCGAAGCTCAATCCAACGAGATTAGTACCCTCATTCGAACAAACATCAAACGAGTTATATCTAACCTATTTCCCCCTCATTTGATATTGCATTAGATTTGTGTTCGACTGAGAACATATATGTTGTTCGAACAAGGTATCATGTCGTTCAAATGATCCGGTGCATTTTTTTAATAAAATTAATTTTCGTTCAGTTTCTTCCCACCAATCCACGCTTTCAGAAAAATAATTTTTTATAAAAGTGTGTGTTAGTAGTTTTCTAAATGCCTTTTTCATGAATAGTTAAGACAAAAACACTTTGGAAAGCCTCTCTAAATATCCTTGATCCTTTATGATCAAGGTTTCCTACTACAGAACTATAAAAACATTTCCATTATATGTTCGTGGTTATGCGGTGGATTCCGAACTATTGGAGATGGTAAAGTTAATCGGTGGATACGAAGGATAAGAGTTTCTATTAGGGGTGTTTGCGGTCCGACCCGATCCGATTTTCAGTAATTTTAAGGACCGAACCGATTAAACCGGTCCTTAAAAAAAGGGACCAAGACCGGACCGATTAAACCGATGTTTCGGGGTTAGTAGGTTCGGTCTAACTTGTCGGTCCTAATCTTATTGAAATAATTTTTTAAAAAATGAAAACTACCCTTTAAAACTGTTCAAATTTTACCATCAAAGCTACCCAAATTTTACCATTAAAACTGTCCAAATTTATCATAAAAATTGCCCAAACTATATCGTAAAAATTGCCTAAAATTTTACCATTAAATATGTTATTATGATAACATTTTAGAACCTAAATTAAAAACTCAAACAACTAAAATAATACATCTTAGATAAAAAATAAAAACATATACAAGAGATGCTTTTTTTTGTTCAAATAATAATACAACTAAATAGTACTCTCAAAATAATACAACAAAAATAATACTCTAAAATAATACAACTACTAATAAAATAATAATGTAAAAATATATGTTTTTTTGTTCAAATAATACACAGGAGATGTATGGAAGTTGCAAAAAACTTTCATAGTTTTTTTTTTGTTCAGATAATACACTACATAGGAGATGGATGTATGGAAGAACTTGATGAAGATATGAGATAATACCGTAGAGGGTTTTGAAACAATACCTGAGAAGAGTATTGAGCAGAGTGATGAGTCCGTGATGAGCGGCGTGATGAGCCTGTGATGAGTCTTAAACTTTGAGAGGGAGTAGAGAGAAGATGACAGCGTACGTCGCAGTGTGAGAGAGAGAAGAGTAGAAAAGATCAGAATGGCTTATGGCTGTATGGGTGAGTGTATTTAGATCTAGGGTTTCCTTTCTTGTTTTTTTAAGACGAGTGTACCCTGCCCCAAGTTGTGCTGTGCGTGTGTTAGTTATTAATATATATGTACAAGTATAATTAAATACATATATATTAATAGTAACTGGTCCGGGTCGGTCCAGACCGGGTATTTAATAAGGGAGATCGAGGACCGAACTGATCAGATCGGTCTGTAAAAAAAAACCTGGACCAGACCGATTAAAAAAATTTGGCAAAATTAGGATGGTCCAATTCGGTCCATTCGATTTTTTGAACACCCCTAGTTTCCATAAAGCCGTGTTGGATTGCACGGGCTACGAATGGAGGCTTTGATGTGAGTACGCTTTATTATTCTTTGTGAGTAATAAGATAGCATTGATTTCATACAGTCAAATATATCTATTTAATTAAATGACTTTTCTTCCTTAAGTGTTTTATCTCTCTTAACTGTAAATGCTAGTGTAATTATTAATTTAATATACGTGGGGTGTGCATGTTTTTATGTGAGCTTATTTGTGACTTTATATTTATCTCACTTATTTTGTGAATTAAATTTTAGAGGATATAATTAATTAAGTATCTAATAGATCTTTTTGACTCTACCATTGTCGGTACCCAAGTCCAAATGTGAAACGAGGTGGTTTAGTATCAGGTTGACAACCGACTGTAAAGTTTATGTCAAATCTTGATGATGAATTCTCTAGTTAAAAAAAGAAACGTAAATAATAATAACATACGTAAAATTAGATTTGGTACATTGAATTTTGGAACACTGACTGACAAGTGTAAAGAAGTTATGAATACCTTGAAATGGGAAAGAAGTTATGAATACCTTGAAATGGGAAAAAATCAACATAGCATGTCTACAAGAAACTAAATAGAAGGAAGAAAAGGTTAGAGAGATAGGATAAGGTTATTAATTATTTTATTTGGGAGGGAGGAATAATCGTAGAAATGGGGTAGGTATAGTCGTTGACCACTATATGAAAGATAAAGTGGTGGATGTTAAAAGATGGGAAGATGGATTAATGAACATTAAGATTGTCTTAGATAAAAAATTATTGAATGTTATAAGTGCTTACGCGACTTAAGGAACTTTAGATGAAAATGTGAAGAAATTATTTTATGAATTATTAGATGAAATATTACAACAAATTCCTACGCATGAAAATATATTTTTAGGAGGTGACTTGAATGGACTTGTAGGAGTATAACGGGACGGTTATCTAATGATACATGGGGGTTATGGTTTTAGTGAGAGAAATGTAGGAAGGGAAACTATTTTAGAATTTGCTAAGGCCTATGATCTAGATATATCAAACACATATTTTAGAAAAAGGGAAGAACATTTAATAACATTTAAAAATGGTGGGAATAAAACTCAAATAGATTATTGCTTACTAGAAGAAGATACTTGAAGACATGAAAAGATTGTAAAGTTATGCCAGGTGAAAGCTTAACAAATTAACATCGCCTACTAGTTAAAGATTTAGACATTAAAGGATTTAATTACTGAAAATAGGTTATCGAAATATAAAATGGAAAGATTTAATAGGATGCAAAGAGATA
Organism: Sambucus nigra; assembly: GCA_949130495.1. Classification (NCBI taxonomy): domain Eukaryota; kingdom Viridiplantae; phylum Streptophyta; class Magnoliopsida; order Dipsacales; family Adoxaceae; genus Sambucus; species Sambucus nigra. Next base: position 190,175,189 of record OX422213.1, read on the forward strand.
GAATTTAGGCAGAAGTTATTGTTAAACATGAAGTGGAATTGAAATGACAATTTTAACAACATTTGGTTAGGAACAAAGACTAATATTGAGAAAACAGGGAAGAAAATTTGAGGTGAGACTAAAGAAAAATATTCATTAAAAAGAGACTTGGTGATGGAACGAGGAAGTTCAATAGATAATACAAAAGAAACAAATAAGTTTTCAATAATAGCAAAAGAGTAAAAACTAAAAAGATTTAGAAAGTTATAAGAAATTAAAAACTGAAGCAAAAAATAATGTTAGAAATGTGCAACAAAATGCACTAGATAATTTGTATAATAAATTTGGCACTAAGGAAGGTGAGAAGGAGATATATAAAATGGCAAGGAATATGGATAAGTGGACAAAGGATATGGTCCAGTGAAGTGTATAAAAGATATAAATCAAAATATATTAATTAATGATAAAGAAATTCTAGATAGATAGATAGGAGAGTATTTTCAAGGATTATTAAATGAAGAATATCCTAAAAAAATGTTGAGAACATAAAACCAAATAAAGAGGAGAAATAAAGCGGAGAAATGAAGCGGTTGGCCCGGATAGAGTACTTGTAGAGTGGTTAACACGTTTATTTAATAAAGTTTTATAAGAATAAAGTATGCTAGATGAGTGGAGGAAAAGCACCATAATACATTTGTATAAAAATAAACGGGATATACAAAACTGCAGTAATTATAAAGGAATTTAACTGGTGAATCACACTATGAAATTATGGAAAAAGAACATAACAAAGGTTAAGAAATGAATCAACTATTTAGGACAACCAATTTGGATATATGCCAGGATGATCCACCATGAAAACTATTTACTTAATAAGACATCTAATGGAAAAATGTAGAAGTATAAATAAAAAATTACACATAGTTTTTATAGACTTAGAGAAGGCATATGATAGAGTACATAGGGATATAACATCGCGAGCTTTAAGGAGGAAAATAATCCCTATTATTTATATTAAGGTTATCGAAGATGTGTATAATAACACAAAGACGAGGGTAAGAACTATTTGTGGAGAAATTAAGGAGTTTATGACTAAAGGGGGCCTACATCAAGGATCGACTTTAAGTCCTTACTTATTTTTCATATTATTAGATGATATTACTAAGGACATACTAGTAGATGTACCATGGTGTATGTTATTTACGGATGGTATAGTTTTAGTACACACTTCAAAGGAGGCCTTAGAGATGAGAGTAGATACTTGAAAAAATGCCTTAGAGTATAAGGGACTGAAAATCGATAGAAATAAAATTGAATACGTGGAATGTAAATTTAATAATGAGTCTTGATCAAAGAAAAAGTTATAAACCAAAATAATAATTTTCATTATTTAGGTTCAGTGATAAAGAGTTATGGGAATATTGATGGGGGAGTTACGAGTAGAATAACAACTAGATGGATGAAATGGAAATGAGTAAGTGGGGTGTTATGCGATAAGAGTATAACTAATAAATTAAAAGGAAAATTTTATAGAAGGGTTGTTAGGCCAGCGACGCTCTATGGAGCGGACTGTTGGGTTTTAAAGAAATAATATGAGCAAAATATCCATATTAGTGAGATAAGGATGCTCGATGAATGATAGGAATTGCTTATAAATGACAAGATTAAATACCCGTATGTGAGAGATAAGTTAGGAGTAGCTCCCATTAGTGATAAATTAAGAGAAAGTAGACTTAGATGGTATGAATATGTGTTACGTCGACCATTAGATGCAATATAATAAGAGGAAGACTATTGAATGATATGCCAAGTGTAACCTTGTCCATGATCATAGAACCTCGGCCATAGCCGACCTTCACCAACCATCCTGAAGTGGGACATTGCAACTCGGCCTGATCATGCCCTTTGGGTTGAAGAATGATGAGGCAACATATCAGACGCTAGTCAATAAAATGTTTAAGGAACAAATCGGGAAGACAATGGAAGTGTACGTTGACGATATGCTGAAAAAGATCCTCAAGGCCGACAATCATGTGATCGACCTTGAGCACACCTTTGACACGATAGACAAGTACCAGATGAAACTCAACCCCTCTAAGTATGTCTTCGGCGTAGGAGTAGGTAAGTTTTTGGGATTCATTAGGAATTAGAGGGGAATCTAAGATAACCCGAGAAGATCAAAGTCTTGTTAGAGATAAATACTCCTACGACAACAGAGGATGAGCAGAGACTCACCGAAAGAGTGGCAGCACTAAACAGGTTTGAGTCTAGAGCCACTGATAAATGCCTTCCTTTCTTTTGAGTATTGAGAAAAGATTTTGAATTGAATAAAGAGTGTGATAGAGCCTTTAAGGATTTGAAGTCCTACCTCGGATCTCCACTCCTATTATCTAGACCAGTTCAAGGGGAGAAACTGTATCTTTATTTAGAAGTATCTGAGTCGGCCATCAGTGATGCCATTGTAAGAGAAGAGGATAAAGTTTAAAAACCAGTGTATTTTAATAGTAAAGCACTCCAAGGAGCTGAGAAGAGGTACCCCAAGATGGAGAAGTTGGCCTATGCACTGATCCATGCCTCGAGAAAAATAAATCCCTACTTTCAGGCATATACCATAGGGGTCCTTACAGACTCACCCCTTAGACTAGTAATTTACAAACCTGAGAAATCAGGAAGACTAATGGTTTGGGCAATCGAATTGGGAGAGTTCGACATCATCTACCAGTTGAGAACGGCTATTAAAGGGTAATCCCTAGTTGACTTTGTGGCCAAGTTCACTTGGGACGTGGCCGATGCTGAAGATGTTGAAGCTACAACTTGTGGGTAAGAAAACAGAGTATGTCTTCCCTCGACTGAGGCTGAGGTGAGTTTGATAAGAAATAAAGTGATTGAGAATGAGGAGGAAAGGTATATTTTCAAGAATGGAACCCTGCAAAAGGGTAGTTTTCACCAAATGGTACTGTGTGGGGCCTCTTTATTGATGGGTCTTCATGTGAGAATGGAAGCGGGATAGGATTGATAGTGTCAGCCCCAGATGGGATCGATATTGAGTACTCGTTGAGATTAAAATTCAATGCTTCCAATAATAAATCTGAGTATGAGGCTCTCTTAGAAGGTCTCTCCCTTGCGCGGGCACTGAATGTTGACCAACTCCTTGTTAATAGTGATTTCAGGTTGGTTGTCAATTAAATCTTAGGGGCATACGAGGCTAAAGATGACAGAATGGCAAGGTACATGGGAAAGGTTAAGACATCGTTGAAACATTTCACTAAAGTAAAATTGAAAAGGATACCTCAGCTAGACAATGGCAGAGCTGATGCTCTGACAAGGTTAGACTCAGCCACTAGAAATAAAATTAGAAGAACAGTCTCGATAGAGATTTTCCATTGACTGATGATTGAAGGAGAAGAAAATATCATGGAATTTTGTTTTAATATGAGTATGGGAGCTTCCTGGATGGATCCTATCGTTCGCTGCATTAGAAATGGGGAGTTGCTTGAGTCTAAGGCCGAGAAAAAGAAATTGAGGTACCAAGCTGCCAAATTCTCCCTAATAGGAGATATCTTATACAAGAAAAGGTTCTTGCTTCCTCTCCTCAGATGTGCCCATCCATCCAAGGTAGAGTATATTTTAAAAGATGTGCATGAAGAGTCGTGTTCCAGCCACATTAGAGGGAGACCGTTGGCTAAGAGGATCACTACACAGGGTTATTAGTGGCCGACGTTAGCCAAAGACGTAACGACTTACGTCAAGAAATGCGATAAGTGACAGAGGTTTGCCACCATACCCCATCAACCTCATCATCCTCTTACCTCCATTACATATCCTTGGCCTTTTTTGGTTCGGGGGATTGAACTGGTTGGACCACTACCTAGAGCTGTGAACAACTATCATTATTTGATTGTGGAAATAGATTATTTTTCAAAATGGGTAGATGCCGAGCTGATGATTACAACCACATAAAAGAAATCCTTTTAGTTTATCTGGAAAAATATCATCTGTAGGTACGGCCTACCCAATACCCTGATTTTTGATAATGCTACGCAGTTTAAGAATGTCTCCCTATAGATATATTATAAACGAGTCGGCATCAAATGGGCAGACAGAGTTAATAAATAGGATGGTCCTCGATAGAATAAAGAAGATATTGGAAGATGCCAAAGGCAGGTGGGTTGAAGAAGTATATGCTATCCTCTGGGCTTATAGGATGACGGAGAGGACTCCTACCGAGGAAACTCCTTTAATGTTAGCTTATGGTTCAGAGGCAGGCCTTCCTACCCACAAGGTTCATACCTATGACCCGAAAGAGAACATTACTGAACGGAGACTTGATTTAGACCTTGTGGAAGAAATAAGAGAAGATACTGAGGTTAGGCAGGCTGTCTATTGGCAAAGGACAATGAAGTTCTCCAATAAGAGAGTCAAGGCACGCCCACTGAAGGTAGGAGACCTAGTGTTGAAGAAGACATGGCAGAAGCCTAACAAGATTCATCCAAATTGGCACGGTCCATACAAAGTGGTTGAAGAGGTAATAACGGGGACGTATAGATTAGAGAATCTGAAAGGGGAATCATTCTCCAACCCATGGAACGCCGACCACCTTAAAAAGTATTATCAGTGAGGTTTCAGTTTTGTTAGTTTCTTTCCAATTCCAATTGTAATACGTGTATATAAGACTTATATGGAGAAATAAATATGAATGAAATTCTATAAAAGTCTCAAGTTTTCTCTCATATGTTGTCCATTTATTTGAATGCTTGTTGTTTATATGTATCAACTCATCTTAAGCTACAAAACATCATTAGTGGTGAAGTAGACTTAAATTAACCTCGGTGATACGATAGTCCAGACGGGGTCAACCTCATCCATGGCCTGTCAATAACATCGAAAGATATTTATTTTTAAACATCATTAAGTTGGTGGATTTATTCTCTCGAACGAGACGGCAGTGCAAGGACGAGAGATCTTATCCATACACTCTCAAAACGACGAGAGGGGACTTATTCTTAAACACCATAATTTTGTGGGTACAAATTAAAAATCACTTAGTTGTGGTTCATTATTAAACATCATTAAGTTGGTGGATTTACTCTCTCGACCGATACGACGGTGCATGGACGAGACGACTCTCATCCATACACTCTCAAAGTGACGAGAGGGGACTTATGCTTAAACACCATAATTTGGTGGGTGCAAATTAAAAATTACTTAGTTGTGGTTCATTATTAAACATCATTAAGTTGATAAATTTACTCTCTCGGCTGAGATGACAATGCATGGATGAGACGACTCTCATCCATACACTCTCAAAACGACGAGAGGGGACTCATACTTAAACACCATAATTTGGTGGGTAAAAATTAAAAATCACTTAGTCGTGGTTCATTATTAAACATCATTAAGTTGGTGGAATTATTCTCTCAACCGAGACAACAGTGCATGAACGAGACAACTCTCATCCATACACTCTCAAAACGATGAGAGGGGACTTATAATTAAACACCATAATTTGGTGGGTGCAAATTAAAAATCACTTAGTTGTGGTTCATTATTAAACATCATTAAGTTGGTGGATTTACTCTCTCTGTCGAGACGACAGTGCATGGACGAGACGACTCTCATCCATACACTCTCAAAATGACGAGAGGGGACTTATGCTTAAACACCATAATTTTCTGGGTACAAATTAAAAATCACTTAGTTGTGGTTCATTATTAAACATCATTAAGTTGGTGGATTTACTCTCTCGACCGAGACGACGGTGCATGGACGAGACGACTCTCAGCCATACACTCTTAAAATGACGAGAGGTGACTTATGCTTAAACACCATAATTTGGTGGGTGCAAATTAAAAATTACTTAGTCGTGGTTCATTATTAAACATCATTAAGTTGGTGAATTTACTCTCTCGGCCGAGATGACAATGCATGGATGAGACGACTCTCATCCATACATTCTCAAAACAACGAGAGGGGACTTATGCTTAAACACCATAATTTGGTGGGTGCAAATTGAAAATCACTTAGTTGTGGTTCATTATTAAACATCATTAAGTTGGCGGATTTACTCTCTCGGCCGAGACGACAGTGTATGGACGAGACGACTCTCATTCATACACTCTCAAAATGACGAGAGGGGACTTATGCTTAAACACCATAATTTGGTGGGTGCAAATTAAAAATCACTGAGTTGTGGTTCATTATTAAACATCATTAAGTTGGTGGATTTACTCTCTCGACTGAGACGACAGTGCATGGACGAGACGACTCTCATCCATACACTCTCAAAACGATAAGAGGGGACTTATGCTAAAACATCATAATTTGGTGAATGTCAAATTGAAAAAATCACATAATTATGGTTGATTTATAATATCGTCTCATTTGAACATGAGACAACAACATAGTTTAAGTTCATGGCATACAAATAAATAAACACGACATGCAGATAAATGAATAGCAAATAGATTCCATTCATTCAGGAATTCAATATGAGTACTCTAAGGACGACAATAAACTTGGGATTTCAGCCCACAAAATAATTTGTTCAAAGAAAAAGATTACAATCAAGACAGGGTATCGGTCACAGATGACCACTCTATAGAGTTGGCTCAATAATGATGGTGGTAGTCCCCTCAGCAGTATTCTCATTATGGACAACCCCATCCTCGTCTCGGACAACCTGAACTTGGGCATCAGTCTGTAGGGCCTCAATTTGCATAGCCTTGGATCCTCTTTTCGATGCAGCACTGGACTATGTGAGTATTATGTGCTTTCTTATGTGTGAACATACCTATGCTGCCCGCTATCATGTAGGTTCCACGCAGAGGTCGATCCCACCTTGACGATTTCAGTGAGGTCTAAATTTGTGTCCCAGAACATAGAATCCAGGTACGATGACTACGTACGTGTACGCTAGTAATGACAGTCAATTGGGTACATTAGGTGTGTGCGTGACCCATAGGCTTTGAACTATGTTCGCCTCTAATACGTGTTGATTTGATGTTGGGTTCGAGGAGACATGGCGAACCATTAGTCCTTGATTTAGTAAGAGAGGTATATGGACTTGATAGCAGAGTATGCAAGTGTGCATCACGGTAGCCAATCCGGGAGATGCTGTATTTATATATATAGTGTGACATATATATATATATATATATATATATATTTATATAGGTGATGTATCCGACTTATGTGTAATGTAGGAAGGAAAGATAATGTATATCTAAAAGTGATTTAATTATGAGTTAATCTACTTAGTGTATCATAATGGCAAAGTTAGATAGCGTATATCTAAAGACAATTTAAGTAGAGCAACTTACTTAAATGGTTTAATGATAACATACGAGAAATGTTAACGATGGTTTAATAATAACATACGGGACATGTTAATTATTAGTTAGTTGATAGTGTATTGTATGGGCAGTACGAGAGAGTAAAAGAGAAACTTAACTAAGGACTTCATGATAATTAAGGGTATACTGTAGTGTATTGTATGGGCAGTACGGGTGAGCTAAACCTATTAGTGGTTAGATAGTTATTGATGAGATCTAGTTGGGTTGGGTAGCATAGCTAGGTATATGATGTTAGGCGTGCACAATAGTTGATAGGTGAGGAACTCAAGGGAGTATACGTTGGACTAACATGTGTAATAAATAACTACTTTTAAACAGTGATTTAAATGCTTGCAAAATATTTTCAAAAGGTTTTCTTGGGCTCTGACCTGTGTGCAAAATATTTTCAAAACCTTTTAGGTGTTCAGCCACAGGGATGCCAAGTTTGATGATCTATTCTAGGGATGCGTAGCAGTAACACTTTTGGATTGTCGCAGGATTTGGATTAGATGCTTTAGTCACTTCATTCCTAGAGTAGGATGTAGTTCAGTTATTTCATTTGGGCATGTTTTCCCTTTAGCTATTTCTTTTATTCAGTTTATTTGTGGACTCAGTTTGATTTCATTAGATGTTTAGTTGGATTTTGTATTTGGAACCGATGGTTTATTCGGTATTATTTTATTTCATCTATTTATCTGGTGTTTGGTTCAGATTATTTTTACTGCGTGGATGGTTTAAGTTATTGTATTTATTTCCGCATATTGCTGCTTATGTTTAATGCTAGGTGGTTAGTAAACTTAAACGTTTTCGACAGTGATGCTAAGAATGAACCAGATAAGATTCCTGTTTTATTTTTATAAAGGATTGATCACCTGGTATTTAAATAGGAGGGGTGTCACACAACCCCAAAAGGAAAAGTAAAAACTGACACTTCTCGACAAAAACTCTTGAGTAGCTTTGCTCTTGTGAAATGTTGTCGCAGCGTCGCTAAAACCTGCATACCTAACACACCTTTCAAATGCAATGAGAATATAAAATATATAAATTGCATATGAAAAGTAAATCCTCCCCCTTAGATAATATAAGACTTCTCCCCCCTTTTGTTTTGGAGTAAACATAGGTAAGGTGTATAATATGAAACTTCTCCCCCTTAATGTGACATATATGAACATAAAGGAAACAAGCATATCATGCAATGTTAAGTGAAACATCAATGATAAACAAACTCGATAACAAAAGTAAAAATAATCCAGACAATGAAACACATAATACCAATTTGATACAAGCTTATGATACCAATGTAAAAATATATGACGAACATGGATTAAATGCAACACAAAGACTCATATATATACGCATATATAACAAGAATACACATGCATATATTAGTATAAACACCACAAAAGACACAAAGACATAAGATTTCCATACTCGTATGGCATAAATGTGTCCAACCCAAATGTGGTATGGAGTGAATGGGTGTGAAACACAAAACAAAAGAAATATGTCCCAATGAATTAAGATAGTCCAATGAGTTCTATTTGATCGTATTAATTAATCAAACTTAGATTTAGCCTCAAGTGACAATGTTAACTCGTAATGGACAAACGTACAAAATGCACACTAGCCTAGAAAATATTGATGATTCTAAAATCAATAGCGTCAAACATTAATGATGAACTAGAACTCATTATGCAAACCCATTGATCTTTAACTTATAACACCCTCAATATAAACAAATTCAATTTTTTTTCTCTCCTTTTGAAGATATCTCTTTTGATGATCAATTCTAAATTTTTTTCCTTTTCCATTATTTTTTTCACATTTTTTCTTTTGCCATTAATTGCTTTTTTAAGGCTCTTACTAATGGTGTCCTTTCATGCAAAGGATATTTACTCCCTTCATAGCCCTTTCCATTGCGCGCTCTTAATTTTTAAATCTAAGAGCAAACTCACTGCAATGGTTCTTACATGCACAAATACTCCAGATATATAGATGTGTATTTAACCAGATAAATAGGAGAACACCTCACTAAGCTTGTGCAACATTAATAGTTAAAATCCAAAAGAGCTCGTGCAAGTGTGTGCGGAGGCATATACTTAATTGAATTCATTAAGCAAACCAAATTCGAACAACTCCATGAAAACATGATTAAGAAATAATCCATAAAACCATACTCAAATGTTTAGATATATGGAAAACATGGAACAAATGGGATTTAAACACACTGATATGCCATACAAAAATGTGTAAAACTACTACACAAACAAAAAAAAATATTTCTAAGTGTTTAAACATATTTAAAAAATGAGTCAAAAGACAAACATAATATTTTTCTATTTTTCTCATATAAACTTAAAAAAATCAATATTTAGAAGACACAAACATCATACAACTAGTTATAGCATGTATCCCGAAGCACAAAAACTAGTGCATGAAAAACATACAAACACAATCACTCATAAGATATAGCATGTGATGAATCATGTGCAAGCTTACGAGAATCAACATGTCTAACATTTAGTGCCTTCAAATCGAATTTCTTAATCCACATAAGTGTAACATGATGGCCTAGAGTTTTGAGAACCCTGGTGACAGAAGGCTTAATCTTCCTAGAACTTTTTCAACGAGCATTATAAAATTGCCTAAGGTGACTTTTCCTTCCGCAATGTGTTTAATTATAGACACGACAAGAAATGTTACCTTTGGGTTTAACTTTTCCAACGTCCTTGGCAACAATCGACTCTCTCAAAATCTTGGTCTTGACTCTAGGAGTAGAAGCATTATGATCATCTATACCAATTCAAACCTTGTTGTAAAATCTTATCCAATTTTTTCGACCTTGATTCCAAATCAAATTTAATATGATGCGATCTCTTAATTTTTATTCTAACTCTACAATCCTAGACTTAAGTAAAAGCTTAGACTCATCAAACTTTAGGGACTCCTTCATATTTTCAACCATTTGTAGATGTTTATCTCTCTTTCCCATAATGTAAGCGAATTTGTCCTTAAGAGTCTTCTCATGTTCCCTCAAATATTCAATTAATTTATCATTACTTTCCATGGAATTCTCTTCCAACTTCGTTCATATGTTCTTAAATACCTTTAATTCTCTATTTAAAACACAAACTCTAGCCTCACTCTCTTTCTTGGACTCTTCTAATGTATGGAAATCACATTTCATGCCCTTTATCTTTTCATAAATAATATCTCTGACAATATATTTAACAATAATTCAATTTCATCTTTTAAGAACAATTTTCATTTTCGAGGGATTTTACTCTTTTTACAAATTTTAAATTCAAACGATTTAACTTTTCAACGCGACTATAAAGCTTATTAAACTCCTCTCATACTTTTAAATAATCCTCATCACTAAAAATGTCTGTTATATTATAAATTTGACGATCCATCGAGAGAGACAAACAAATAAGGAAAGAGACAAATAAAAAATGCTAAAATGCACTAAAACAGGGATTAACACTGTAATGCATTGCAACTTGCTCTGAAACCAATATGAAAAATGTGAAAGTGCTAGTACTAAATAGGGTAAACGGATTATCAAAAGCACAAAATTTCAATTTCAATTAAATTAATCAAATTAGAAATTAATTTAATTTTATCTTTGTACTAACTAAACCAAAGTTATGTAAACAATTATTCAAACTTTATCGTGCCTAAAACATTCATCTAAGTGATATGGAAAGAATAAAATAAACAGTCACACAACATACTGATGTACGAGGAAAATTCTCAACAGGAAAAACCTCAGACGGCCTAACGATACAAGTCCACTACAATATAGGTCTCATACAAGAGAAATTATATTTATTGACATATTCGATGCCTTCAAGCCTTGATGCTCTCTTTTCTCCTTGTTACCTTCTTCATATCCACCATTTAACTTCTTTCAATGGAAATCACAATGCAAGTGCCTCTCACATCTCGGTACCCATTGATCTTACTTAATTTTTGAATAGTTGAACTGTCACCTAACGCAACATAAAATCCACCTCACAAAATGTACTCAGCAAAGATGAAGAGTAAACTGATTTTGGTGATAAACTAGATATATTAAACAAATATATTATGTTGAAACTTGGATCTCAAAACTAAGATTGTAAACTAAGGTTTAGAGGCTTTAGATATGCTCTTGGAAATATGTTTTCGAAACCCTCGCTTTAAAAAAGCTTTGTTGTGCCTTATATTTATAAAAAAAATAGCAAAAAATGAGGGCATGTAACTCGAGGCAAGTCTTTCTAACAAAAAAACACAAACTCAACAAACTCATTTGAATGACTTTGGGAACCTCGTTTGAACAGAAACAAAGTCATTCTAATGACATCTCAATTCTTGTGAATAGGGATCGAATTTGCTTTGAACGAGAACATTTTGTCAAACATAAACTTTTTAATTGAAGGTTGCTTGAAGCTCATTTGAATAATATGCCCAAACTTATTTGAACAAAAATATAACTTGTTTGAATAACATCGAAACTAGTTTAAACGACAGAAAAATTCGTTCGAACAAAATTCCAAACAAAAAATATTTTATTTAAAAAAATATATATGTTCCAAAAATAAGCCTCAAAATGTTTTAAAAACTATAACACCCAAAACGAAATCTAGGATCAAACATTATATATATATATATATATATATATATATATATATATTCTTGACCCATGGACAAGACGAAACTCAGTAAGAAACATGGTTTGATATTGATATCGCTTTGACTTGTCCGTAATAGTTTTCAACATGCATCATAGGCTTGAAGGACAAACTAAACTCAATTCCAAACTTAGGACAAATAGTTTTTTCCAACTGGAATCAAGCCAATATTACAAATTTGACAAGAAATGTTATAAATTGACTCGATGTGAAATTTGTCCTTACATTATAGTATAGTCCTTATGCCCTCATTGATATAGGTTTTCAAAACACTTTTTGTCCAAAGGTCTTTGAAATCTTAATCAATGGTTAAGACGTCTAAGTTGACTTCTTTTATTCCGATATCACATCAATCACTTTAGGATGAAGGTAAGCGTGACCTAGCAGACTTAGTAATAATTGTTTATGAAATTCAAATTATTCATATCTTTTTCAAAACCTTGGTGCGTGTTTTTTTTTCTTTTTGTTGTCTCCAAAATGTGAAAGCATTTTCTGTATATGAAAAATCTATTTTTAAAGTCATTTTTGCACTCCCAGACATTCTCGCTACAACGAGAGGTCTCTAATGATAGCATTTTTCCCTGATCAAACTTAAGTTCCTTTTTCTCGTAGAAATTTCCCTGGTAGGTCTTGTTACCTCCTGCACGGATGGTTCGCGTAAACGAAGAGAGTCATTGCTACAGCGAACCATGGACAAAACCTGTAAACTGATTATAACCTTTTCTAAAATACAAAAGATGTTTCCTACGTATTGATATACATTCCATCATGTAAATTTCCCTGATTTAAGGAGAGTGTTGATGTAAAAAATTAGATTATCTCTAATTGTTTAATCATAGATAAAAAGTAAATAAGACAAGAAATTTTAAAGTGGTTCAGCCTTGAACGAATGGCCTACGTCCACTATTTGTGTTATTATTGACTGTTTCAAAATTCTCGAGGTAGGATTTATCTCCAGAAATTTCGGTCCCCTTACAATGAGGATGATACAATGTATTTATAGCCACGAGGTTATGCATGTGAATGAGTAATACATAGCTGTTCAATAAGCGTATACATCCATATGATAATAATCAGCATTTAATGCGCATTTAATCCTCTTAATTGTCTGATAATAAATGCTCTGATCGAGGTGCATCTCGGACCGCCTAAGCATCTCGGTATTCATGAGTTGCTCGGTGCAATAAATTTCCTCAGTGAGCATCTACCGCTTGGAGTATCTGAGTTGGTCGGGAAAATTGAGTTCCTCGAAGTCAAGGTATTGTTCAAAAATATTTGTTAGTGCCATGTAGATTGACACGTGTCGCCACTTAACTGAGCCATGTCAGCAAACTAAATTTTGTATCAACAGAAGCCCCCAATGTTTCACAGTTCGAGACTGAGGAGTGAGGAACATTCTTCTCGAAATATGGCGGGATTAAATGGTCATCCTGAATTTTAGGAGTGTTTTCTTTGCATTTATTTTTTCTTTTCGAATTCAGAGAATCGGACTTTTCGAATTTTTCTAACTGCTTCGATCTTCGCGCCCTTTTTGTCCTTTTAGCCGCTGGTAGCGTAAACGTCTCCCTTTATAATCATAATTTTTACCTTTTCCCAAGATAAGGTATTTAAGCGTTGCAGAAAATCATATCGTCTTCTACTTTTTCAAATCTGTATCTTTGAGTTTTCCATTTTCTCTCTCTCTTGTGCGTTCATCCCTTTCATCGTTCGTTGTCAACAGATCCATCCTTTTCCTGTAAGATCTTCTTCTTTCTCTTTTATTTCCTTTATTCATCATGGTTTACCTTGTTGAGTCGCTTGATAAGTTTCGTTCTGATTTCTCTATTCCTTCATGGGTTGTTTTGGAGGAACTTTCTGAACCTTCAGATTATTTTCGTTTAGCTGAGGGACATTGGTTCCCCAGTCTCTTTGTGGCTGAATGTGGCTTTTCTTTTCCCCCAAACCCTTTGTGTCTGGAATTATGTCAATATTTTGACGTGGTTCCTGCAAAAATAGCCCCCAATACATGGAGAATAGTTAATGGAGTTCATAGATTAAATCAGATTCACGGAACTCGTATAGGAATTCCAGAAATTATGTTTTGCTATAGATGGGCTGTCGGCGACAGTACTTTTTACTTAAAAACTAGGTTTTTAAATAGAGCTTTAGTGGTCAATCTCTCAGATGCCAATAGGGATTATTTCGAGCATGGTGTTGTTATGAAAAATTGGCAACATGTTCCACTAACTGGAAATGATGTGTATCAGGGTCCCAGATGCCCTCCCTATGGCAATGGGATAGGTTATTTTTACTTTACTTTATTTTTGAAATTATGCTTTCTTTGTGTTTAATAAAATGTGTCACTAATATTTTAATTTTCATTTATTTGCAGTTGACAGCAAAAGAAGGTCTCCAAAAGAGACAGAAGTTAATTTAAAACATCTGAAACTTATCTGGGGTTTGCATCAGACTGTTGCCGACGAGCATATCGGATCAGCTTCATATTTGCTACAGTATAAGAGTTACACCTCGTCTTTTACTGCTCGTCCGGTGATAAGTGACGTAGAACCAGTACCAATTTCTACAATTTCTTCACCTGAGTCACATATTCCTCTGAGTGAAAGAATGAAGAAAAGAAGAGCTCCTGCCCTCTTCGAGAAATCTGCCTCTATTGCTGGAGAGGCAAAGAAAAGCAAGCATGACTTCCCAGAATAAAGGACAATAAAAATCAATGCAACTCCTCCAGCTGATACTATGAAGGTTGCCGAGAAGCCCCCAGTGGCTCCGGGCAAGGTCGCTGCTCCAAGCGAGGTTATAGTCATATCCCCGACTAAGACTACATCTTTGGTCGAGACTGTTGATGTTCTTCCGAGGAGGCTGAAGAAAAGCTCCTTGGTCAATTTGGCTGAATCCATCTCTCAGCCTCTAACTACCGGAAGTGGTGTTCCTACTTTTATTGCTCCGAGCTCTACCATGAGCTCAGTTAAGTCTTGGATCATTCCCGAGATCCAAGGTATTGAAGAAAATCTTTCTCGGGATATGGTTACCACATTGGCTTCTCGTCATATTTCTTCTGTAAGTATTATTGTCCTAAACTTTCATTTTTTCGCTGTTATATATTTGCACTGACTTGATATTGTTTTCTTTTCCCAGTTGGTAACCTGTTTTAATACAATTTTGAAGAAGGATGAAGCTATTAAAGCTTCAAGTTCCTCGTCAGGTGTAGAGGAAGCTTTGGTGGGTCTGACGCAGTCTCTGAAGGATTCTCATCAGAAGTATGTTGATGATAAAGATGCTTGGAAGAAGAAGCTTAGTTCCACCGAGAAGGAGAGGGATCAGGTTGTTGAGGTCTCCAAGGGATTGGAGAAGAAAATAAAAGACTTGGAAAGTAAAAATAAAGAGCTCGAAGGGAAGCTCCAAAATGCTGGGGAGCTTGAAGGTAGGCTCAAGTCTGTTGAGGAAGAGTTGGGCAAACTTCGTGAGGTGGATCGCCAGAGGGACGAGGCAGAAAAGAAATTAAAAGTACCGAGGAACTCATGACTGAGAAGATTTCCTCAGAGAAAGTGAAAAGGAAAATGGCTATTAAGAAGTCCTTCAGCGCTGGCTAGGATAAAGGATGGAATAAGGGTTTGGCTACCATGATGTCACAAGTGGAATATGGTAGCCTTAAGTACTTTAGGGATGGCTGGGTCGCTGCTCTAAAATAGATGAATGTTGATGAAAATTCCGATCTGTTTCAGCGACATGTCCCTGGCCCCCCTCCAACTCCTGAAGAAGAAGAAGAGGACGAAGCTGCCTCTGAGGAATCCTCCATGGTGATGGGAGATCAAATTTCTCATCCCCCATTTGTCCAGTCGTCCTGCGAGCAACTTCAACCATCCATTATTTCAACCTAGCAGCTCCCAGCACCCACCGAGCAACCATCTGTGCCATCCGAGCAACCTACCTCCTCGTCTCAGCCTCCCGAGAAAGTTTTGGGAGACAAGGAGAAGGTGTAGAGTTGTTCAGATTTTTCTCTCTATTTATTTTTGCCAATTGTATCTCTGAACTATGTACTTCTCTTTTACGATGTAATAAAATTTGAAATTTTGACTATTCATTTGATTTTCTTCCTCTTGCTCCTTATTAATTCTTGCTATCTCTTTTTTTTACTAGTTTATGGCCAGGATGAAATTGTTATCTGCTCATGATATAAAATTGTTGAGACAATGCAATGAATACTTCAAAGCTGGTCATACAGATATGACTAATGCTCAGATGTTGATATCCTCGGTCCAAATGCTTCAGAGCAAGCAATCGAAGCTTACCAGTACTTAAAGTGTCTGCTCGACCGGACAGTGGCTAATAATGTAGCATATTATGAGATGATTGAAGACCTCCAGGGCACTCTCGAGGAGCTTCAACAATAATACAAGGAATCTTCAGCCCTCTTGCACCAAGGATATGAGAAGAAGTATCAGCAATTGAATGCTGATAAGGGATATGATAAGTTGTTTGCTGCTTATGATGTGAGGGAGAGAACTTTGAAAACCGAGGTCGAGGAGCACAGGCAGATAGCCAAGTTGCTGGAGTAGGAAAACAATAACTTGCGAGGAGAGGTATTCCAGCAGAGGTCTGCAGCCTTTACCTCAAACGCTTTGGTCCCTGTAAACGACGAGGGATTCTCTTTCTTGGAGGTCGAAAATGCCAATCTGAGAGACGAATTAGAAACCTTGAAGATGATTGGGCCTTCTACCTCTGCTCGGGGACGAGCAAGAGCTTCTCGGGGATGAGCAAGAGCAGCTCGGATTACTATTGAGGAATAAAGAACTCAATCGGCTCTGGAGAACCAAGCCTTCCAATTGATGGCAAAGAACCAGACATTGGCTGAGATGTCTAAGAAAATCATGAATCTAGACGAGCAGCTCTCTGCTCAAAAGTCTGCTTTGGAGAGTAAAGAACTTTTAGCGATGAACCCCCTCGAGCAATTGGAGAGGCTAACCTATCAATTCCACAAACAGCCCAGGGAGTTTTGGATGGCTGGTTATAATGAAGCCCTCTACCATCTAGATGATCGGATCCAAAATGCAAATAATGTGGGTTACAAGCAAGGATGGCTAAATGCTTTGGGCGTGCTGAAGTTGGAACAAGGTCATTACTTGTGGGATTACCACAATCCTGGGTTGCTCGACCTACCAGTGCCTCCTTTCAAGCTTGATATGAGCTGGATTCCTGCTCGGGCCATTCCACAATGCCTAATTTCAAAGTATCTCGGTGACTACAGTCTTCACTCCAACTTTGAGATATCTCGCCCAGAGCACCTTCTTGATCGGCCATCAGTTATGAACATCAGGATGCTTAAAGATTTGAACTTCATAAACTCCCCCTATGCCTTAGACGATCCTCCTGCTGGTGAAGAACCTGTTTCAAAGGCAGAGGGGAAGAAACCCATAGAATAGGATTCCTGATGTAATAATTTTTTTTAATGTATTTTATTCCCAATGTATTTTGTTTTGGACTTAATGAAAAACTTTTATTTTTCTTTGAAATCTTGATTGCCATTGCCTTATTTACTAATGAATGTGTATGTATATCTGTTAAAAAGATAACAACATTGTGTTATTTGTCGACCAACTAAAGTTGGTGAAACTTATTATTGACTATCTTAAATTGATAATAATCATTTGTCGACCAACCAGAGTTGATGATATTTTGTTTCTCGACCAACTTGGTGAAATGTTTCAAGTATTAAAATTTTGCTTGATCACTTTTTAATTCTAAGCCATTATTTGTTTAACCAACTATTTCCGACCAAAGAGAGTTGGCGTTTTTAATTCTCGACCAACCTTAGTTGGTAAATTTTTTTTATTCCTGACCAACTATAGTGGGTGAATCTTCTTCCCAACCAACCGGGGTTGGTATTTCTGAGAAATATTTTTTTATTTCCGACCAACCGGAGTTGGTGGATTTTCTTCCCAACTAACCGAAGTTGGTATTTCTGGGAAATATTTTTCTTCCCGACCAACCGGAGTTGGTGGATTTTCTTCCCAACCAACCGGAGTTGGTATTTCTGGGAAATATTTTTCTTCCCGATCAACCGGAGTTGGTGGATTTTCTTCCCAACCAACCGGAGTTGGTATTTTTGGGAAATATTTTTATTCCCGACCAACCGGAGTTGGTGGATTTTGCTGAGTAGTGTGTAGCACTAGTATTCAGCGAAAAAATTTCAACAAAAGGAGAGAATTGGGTAGAATATTCACATTTTATTCATACTGATGAAATTGCATTACATGAGGGTTTACATTACTGATAATATTTACGCAGGTGCTCTGCATTCCATGCATTCTTAAACTCCTCCCCTTCTAAAGTTTCTATTCTGTAGGTTCCTGGTCAAACAACTTCTGTAACTCGGTAAGGTCCATGCCAGTTCGCTTCCAGTTTGTTGTGCTTTTGAATCACTTTATTTAGCACATAGTCTCCTTCTTTCAGGTCGCACTTCTTCACTCTCTTGTTGTAAAACAAAGTTGTTCGTTGTTGGTATGCAACATTCCTGATGGCTGCTTCTTCTCTAACTTCCTCGAGCATGTCCAAGTCTAACCTTCTCATTAAATCACTGACAGGGGAGTTGAAGCTCAACACTCGGTGTGTTGGAAGGCCCAACTCGACAGGTATAACAAATTCACTTCCAAATGCCAGCATATATGGAGATTCTCCAGTTACTGCTCGGGGAGTAGTACGATAAGCCCATAGTACTGAATGTAGCTCGTTGATCCAGTTTGTTTTCGCCTCATTCAGTCTTTTCTTCAATCCATTTAGCAGCGTTCTGTTTGTCACTTCAGTTTGTCCATTGCTTTGGGATGGCCTGGTGCAAAGTGGATTTTCAAGATATTTGACTGATGACAATAGGCAGCGAACTCCTCGTTGTCAAATTGTGTTCCATGGTCAGTGATGAATGCATAGGGAAGACCATATCTACAAATGATATTTTTCCAAATAAATTGGTACACCTTTTCGTACATCATGTCGACAAGAGGCTCGACTTCAACCCACTTAGTAAAGTAATCCACTGCGACGACGAGATATTTAAATCTTCCTCTGGTCGTTGGAAGTGGCCCAACCAAGTCAATTCCCCACATGGCAAATGGCCAAGGGGAAGTAATGGGTGTCAACAATGCTTGGGGAGTTCTTCGGATAGTGGAGAAGCGTTGACACTTGTCATATTTCTTGGCATAGGCTATACAATCAGCCCTCATCGTTGGCCAATAGTATCCTTGCGTCATCACTCTTTGCAAAAGTGTTCGACTTGCTACATGGGCTCCACAGGACCCTTCATGGATCTCTTCAATCAAATCGTTCACCTTAGAGGGATGCTCACATCGTTGCAAACCTTCCATAATTCCTTATCTGTATAGAACACCATTAGTCAGTACATAACGAGCAGCTTTAAACTTCAATTTCTTGGCTGCGAGTTTGTCAATCGATAATTCTCCCTCCTCAATATATGCCATGATGGGATCCATCCAAGATGGCCCTAAATCAAGGGTAATAAAATTCATTGTCAGATCTTCATCTATGCTCTGACCAGCTAGAACTTTAATCGGGATTGTTCTTCGTAGCTCGGTACGAGTAGCCGATGCTAGTCGAGCTAAAGCGTCTGCTCTTGCATTCTCCATTCTTGGAATTCTGACCAGTTGAACAATATCAAATTCCGATACCAATTCCATTGCCTTTGCATGGTACTTAATCATCAATTCTCCTTTTGCTATATATACTCCAAGCATTTGGTTTACAATCAACTGTGAGTCACTGCATACGATTACCTGCTTTGCCTTCATGGTTTTTGCCAGACTAAGACCTACAATCATCGCTTCATATTCAGCCTCATTATTAGAAGCTTGAAATTGAAAGCGCAGAGCATATTCTATATCGACCTCGTCTGGACTTTTCAATACAATCCCAGCTCCACTACCTGAGGTGCATGATGAGCCATCCACATATAGGTTCCATATAGGTATTTCATCCTTAAACTTATTATTGGACAAAGTTCCTCGATGGAATATTTGTTTCTCCTTTATCTCCACTTCTACTACACCTCGCTGCTCGTCGACCTTCTCTTCTTGCTCTTCGACCAACTTAAGTTGATCGGGGTTTAAATTTGATGATCCTGTATCATCCACAGGTTGGTCGGTGTTCAGCTTTTACTCCTCGGGGTTATCAGGATAAGTGAACTCTGCTATAAAATCTGCTACTGCTTGTCCTTTTAGTGACGATCTAGGTTCATAAATTATATCATATTCATCGAGTTCTATTGCCCAATACATCATTCTCCCTGATTTTTCTGGTTTATGAAGAGCTTGCCTCAACGGCATATCGGTATATACGACTATGGTATGAGCTTGGAAGTATGGCTTCATTCTTCTACTTGCTTCGATCAGCGCCGGTGCCAACTTTTCCAGTTTTGGATATCTGATCTCTGCTCCTCGAAAGGCCTTACTAGTGTAAAGTTTTTGTACTCCATCCTCTACTCTTATTAATGCCGAGCTAACTGTATTTTCCGAAACCACCAGATACAAGTACAACCTTTCTCCCATCACCGGTCTGGACAACAGTAGAGGTTCTCCCAAATATTTCTTCAATTCTTGAAAATCTTTCTCGCATTCTTCATTCCATTCAAAAGTCTTTCGGAGCATTTTGAAGAATGGGAGGCATCTATCAGTTGCTCACGATACAAATCTGTTAAGTGCTGCTACTCGCCCTGTAAGACTTTGCACTTCTTTCTTCGTCGTTGGATATCGTAGTCCCATTAGATATTTGATCTTTTCAGGGTTTTCTTCAATGCCTTGTGTATTGATAATATACCTGAGAAACATGCCTTCTCGTACTCCAAATATGCACTTAGTTGGGTTCAACTTCATTTGATATTTATCTAATTGATCAACGGTCTGGCCTAAGTCAACTAGATGGTCAGCAACTTTCTTGCTCTTTGTTAGCATATCATCAACATAAACTTCCATATTGCAACTTATTTGCTCTGTAAACACCTTGTTCATCAGCCACTGATATGTTGCACCTGCATTTTTCAAACCAAAAGGCATAATATTATAATAATAAGTTCCCCTAGGGGTAATGAAAGAAGTACTCTCCCTGTCTTCAGGTTTCATTTTAATCTGGTTGTAACCAGAATAAGCATCCATGAAGCTCAACAGCTCGTGTCCCGAGGTAGCATCCACTAATTGATCAATTCGGGGCAAGGGAAAATGATCCTTTGGACATGCCTTGTTGAGGTCGGTGAAGTCTACACATATCTGCCATTTGTTATTCTTCTTTTTCACCATCACTACATTTGCTAACCAGTCTGGATATTTAACATCTTCAATAAAGCAAGCTTTCTGGAGCTTTTCGACCTCCTCCTGTATAGCTTGGTTCTTCTCGGGGCTGAACACTCTTCTTCTTTGCTTCACTGGCTTGATCTCCTTATTCACATTGAGCTCGTGACATAAGAAATTTGGGTCTATTCCGGGCATATCCTCATGACTCCAAGCAAAAGTTTATTTTCTACTTTTTAAGAAAACTATCAACTCCTGTTTTAGTGAGGCATCTAACGACGAACGTATCTGAGTTGTTCGTTCAGGGTGCTCGTCGTCCAGAATGATGTTTTCAGCAGCTTCCACCACCTGACCTTTCACGAGTTATGACTCGTCTCTAGGATCCAATGTTTCAATTTTTTCACCCTCATCCACCTGATAGGTAGTAGTATTTTTCCTAGATTCCTCCAGTTCCTCCTGCTCGGTAGATGAATAGTAGCATTCCCGAGCTACTTTTTGATCACCCTTCATAACTCCTACTCCAAAATTGGTTGGAAATTTTAGGCATTGATGTATCGTAGATGGTACTGCTTTGAACTTCTTCAATCCTACCCTTCCCATGATGATATTGTAGGCTGATTGAACATTCTTATCCATCACGAAGAAGCGTACTCTTTCTGTTCGACAAGCAGGCCATGTACCAATGTACATATCCAACTTGATCGTCCCAAGTGGAAAAACTTTCTCTCCAGCAAAACTGAGGAGGGGCCTATGATAAGGCTCCAACTGAGACAACTTTAGATTTAAGCTATCGAAGCACGAGTAGAACATAATATCAGTCGAGATACCATTATCAACCAGTACTCTCGAGATTATCACTTTCTTCATTCTCATTTTTATCATCAATGGGTCATCATGAGGATACAGCACACCTGCGAGGTCATTTTTTGAGAAACCGATGACCAGTTTTTCTTTCTTGACCTTCCTCGGGCGATCATCTTCAGCCAAGTTTATTCATTGAATATATGAAAAGGCCTGAGCCTCATTGAGGTAAGATTTTCTTTCTGCAGTAAGGTCTCCACCTCCTGCATCTCCACCTGTAATCATATTGCAATCAAATGATCCAAAACGTATTGAAAATACCTCACGTTCTGGATGCCTTGGTCTTTTGGGAAGATCGGGGTCATCTTCTGGATCATCTTCATGGTCTCTTTTCTTATTCTCCTCTGCTCGACGAGGAGATCTAGACCTCTCTCTTGCTCGGTCGTTATTTCTTCTTTCATTTCGACGATCAACATACTTTGCCAGTTTTCCTCGTCTAATGAGTGCTTCGATCTCATTCTGAAGAGCTATGAAATTTTTGGTCGTGTGAACGTGATCTTTGTGGAACTCGCAATATTTGGCCTTATTCCTCTTGTCAAGGTCTGACTTCATTTTCTCTGGCCAGTTTAACTCCTCGCTGTTCTTGATTTCTTCTAGAACATGGTTGATGTGTACCTTCAAAGGAGTATAATTTTCAAATTTCTTTAATATCTCCCATGATGGCTTTGTTTTTGAGTGTTTGTCACCACCATTGTTCTTATGCTCTTTCTTTTTGGCCTTATAAACCTCCACCTTGATCTCTTTGGTATCCATATTCTTCTTTGCAGCCATAGCCTCCTCGGCATTCATGATCTTGGCCGCTTTTGCCATCAATTCTGACATGGATCTGGGTGGATCTTTAGCCAAAGTGTAGTACAACTTGTTGGGCAACAACCCACTCATCAGAGCAGTAATCACTGTCTTTTCCTAATAATCAATAACTTCGAGTTTCTCGTTATTGAAACGAGTTATATAATCCCTGGTGCTCTCACCTGCCTTTTGTCTAACACTTAACAAGTGTGCTACTCGTTTAACAGGTTTTGCTCCAAAACAGAAGTTTCCAATAAACAGCTCGGCCAGTTGAAAGAAAGTTGAAATCTTACCCCGAGGAAGATTATTGTACCATATTTGAGCAGATCCTGTAAGAGTTCCCAAGAATGCCCTGCATCTCATCTCATCTGGCACAGCATAGATGTCGGCAGTAGCTTGGTATTGCTCTATATGAAGGATAGGGTCGGTTTTTCCATCATATTTAGGAGTCACAACAGGTGCTTTGAACTTTGATGGTGTGGGAAAATCCACAATTGCTTGGACAAAAGGTGTCCCTTGGACAAAAGTTCTTTGTAGAGGATTCTTGGCCTTAGCCATTTCCCCTAATCTATTCTCCAACCTCTGAATAGAGCCTTTCCACACATCATTTCCCTCCTCTGGCCTATTGGTTCGAGCAATTGATCGTGCTGAAGTCGCTTCCTGGGATCTATCTTGTCGAGCAACTAGTTGTGATTGGGCAGAACCCTCTCTTAGATCAAATTGTCGTCGAAAGTTTCTCGACACAGCCTTAGGAGGACTTTTATTCTTCATAGGGCCCAATTGATCAAAAGGAGAGACCCTACTTAATCTTTCCAGTGCACTGGTCCTTTCTGGAGAGAGAGTGATGTGTTGTTCAGTATCTGTGGCTCGTACTGACGAAGTTTGACCCAGTTGATAAGAAAAATCTTTAGATTTCTCAGTGCGATATGAATCGCTTTACCTAATGCATGAAGAAAGTAAACGAGTATTTCTTTGAACACTTCTTTTTCCTGAATAGGTTGATGCTTCACCCTGGATAGTTTGCATGAGTTGTCGCATTGTTTCTTGCATGGCTGTCTGACCTTGAGCCAAACTGGCCATGATTCCAGCCAGATCTTGGATATTTGGAGGAGCGGATGGATTTGGGGGGTTTCCAGCATTTCGATTGCTGGATTCAGGATTATCAGCCATTGGTGATGAATTGTTTTTGGTGAAAAACGAAAATTACAGTCGTTTACCACAGACGACGCCAATCTGTTGATGTAAAAAATTAGATTATGTCTAATTATTTAATCACAGATAAAAAGTAAATAAGATAAGAAATTTTAAAGTGGTTCAGCCTTGAACGAATGGCCTACGCCCACTGTTTGTGTTATTATTGACTGTTTAGGAATTCTCGAGGTAGGATTTATATCCAGAAATTCCGGTTCCCTTACAATGAGGATGATACAATGTATTTATAGCCATGAGGTTATGCATGTGAATGGGTAATACATAGCTGTTCAATAAGCGTATACATCCATATGATAATAATCAGCATTTAATGCTCATTTAATCCTCTTAATTGTCTGATAATAAATGCTCTGATCGAGGTGCAGCTCGAACCGCCTAAGCTTCTCGGACCGCCTAAGTATCTCGGGCTTAGGCGGTCCCAGCTGCACCTCGATCAGAGCATTTATTATCAGACAATTAAGAGGATTAAATGCGCATTAAATGCTGATTATTATCATATGGATGTATACGCCTATTAAACAACTATGTATTACCCATTCACATGCATAACCTCATGGTTATAAATACATTGTATCATCCTCATTGTAAGGGGACCGAAATTTCTGGAGATAAATCCTACATCGAGAATTCCCAAACAGTCAATAATAACACAAACAGTGGACGTAGGCCATTCGTTCAAGGCTGAACCACTTTAAAATTTCTTGTCTTATTTACTTTTTATCTGTGATTAAACAATTAGAGATAATCTAATTTTTTACATCAACAGAGAGTTTTTCACGTCCATATTCATTCCATCATGCATAATTTCCACCTTTTGATTCATATTAATATATTTTTAGAGTACTCTCGAGAAGAGGAGTTTCTCTTCGTGCATATGGTAGCTACATGATCTTTTAGTGTTCTTCATACTTTCATTTGTATAGTTGTGACATTCCAACTCAGCCTAGCCCAGACTCGACTTTGGTTATGTCACAGGTCGTTTTGATTTCATGAGTATTGCGATAAGATTATCTCATTATATGGCTAATGTGCACTGAGTGTTGTTTTTCATAATTAAATATTTGGGGTT
Organism: Sambucus nigra; assembly: GCA_949130495.1. NCBI lineage: Eukaryota > Viridiplantae > Streptophyta > Magnoliopsida > Dipsacales > Adoxaceae > Sambucus > Sambucus nigra. The sequence continues at coordinate 190,200,390 of OX422213.1, forward strand.
TGTGAGTATTGCCACAAAATATCCAAAAGGGATATTGAAAATATAAGCAAGTGGAATCGGCAACCATATCAAACTTCCAAAACAAATGAAATCAATGACCATAACGTTTATTGGGCGTCTATTTTTTGATGACCTTTCGCTTATCCTAAGCTCATCCGTCGAGGAGGTCTATAGGAACCCTATACCCACACCACTAAACTCTTCAATAGGGTCCAAACAAAGTCCCCTCACTTTTGGACCTACGATCCTTCTTGAACCCCTAATTGGGGAACAACAATGATCTCCTTGGTCAACTCTTGAACCTGATAATATTATCTTAAAAAGATAATAAAGCTCTGAATCCTCTTTTTGACAGCCTTGCTCCTGTATGAAATGTACTTATGCATCAACAGTTATGGTCTAAAAATACAATGAACCTACTTATTGACATGACACATCACTTATCTATAGGTAAGTGGATCTTACTTGGTGAGAAAGTATGGCCAGTCTACTTATAATCAGCTCGCATGACCTATCTATTAGTAGGTCCTTGGGGAATATTTTTCCTTTTTCCTTTAGGTTTTTCCTATTTAAGTAAACCCTGACCTCATTTGTAGAGGTCCTTAATTTCATTGTGGTAGAAATCTCGAATATAACAGACATCCCTTTCCCAACATATTTTCAAAACTCCCCTATATCACCCTACTCTGCCATTGACAAACCTTCCACCACAATCACCTAAACACCAAAAATTAACAAAAAAGCATCCAAAATATATTTTGAAGTAGTTTAAAGGTCCAAAACCTCTTTGTACTTAACATTCCCCATATATGTTATTTTGCATGTTTTAGTGCTTTCCTTTTATCAAATCTGTAATATTCTATTATTGGATAAAAAAAATACCTTAATTCCATGCTTTCGTTATTATTTATACTCCCAAACTTACTTTTATAAACAAAAAGGACAAAAATCAAAGGTTTGAGGTATATTCCCAATCTGGGGTGTTTTCATCATATTTGCGATCAATTTCTCATATTTTACTCTTTTTCCAAAAACAAAAGGATGCACACCATATTTGGACTATGACTTAAACCCACTCCCTATTGTTATTCAAACTACATGGACTTTGATGCCTTAACGATATCATTCATGCATACTCACTTTCTAGTTAGCATTATCATTGTTTTACTTCTTAGAGATATGATTCGTGCATACTCATGTTTCTAACTGAAGTCACAATTTTGGTATATCTCTCACATTTAGTCTCCAAGGAGAATACCTTTCCACCTTTTCCATGGAGATGATATGTTGACTCTATTCTTCACATACACACGCATGCACAGTCATATATACGTTCGCCTTTATTCCACCTCTGTCCACTTCACACATACACATGCACACATACATTCATGCATTAAAAATAAGAAGAACATTTTGTTAAGCCCATAAGAGACCTAAAGGGTGGAGTGGGTTCCCAACACCTTCCCACTCCATATAATAGTATTTTAACTCATATCTTATTCGTTTTTCATGGATCCATTGTATTTATTTGTCTATTTTGAGATGCTTCCTTATTTTTCTTATTTACATAGTAAAATAGGTGGGCAACTATGATCTTTACCCATCCACACACCTCACATGTCGACAACAGCCACTTATATCTCTTGTACCCTGAAGATGATCATTATCCTCAATTCATCTCGTAGTTTGTAGGCTACCCTCAATTATATGTTCGACACATTAAAGGCGCACTAAATATCATACACACATGGGCAGGATTCGAGACACTTCAAGCACTGCGTGACGAACCCTTCTGTGGGTTTGCCGCTCTGCGCGCACCGTCAAGTCGGGAAGGACACACAAAGCACTGATCCAACTCATCAAAAGAAACTTTAAGAATCTAGAAAAATTTCTTATTCCCCTATGGGAAGACCAAATTTCTTCCTCCCTAACCAAACCCCTACTCAATTACTAGGCTTATTGTCAATACTTACAAAAAATAAATCCTCACTTTATATAGAAAAGTTACTCCTCTCGTCCATCTTTTACCACACTCCTAAAAATTCTAAGAAATAATTTATAGTGTTGTATCATGACTCCACCAGGAAGTCAGGTGGATAATATAAAAATAAAAAGCTTGTGTTCCTCAAAGTTTGGTTCTCATACCCTATTTGAACATGTGTTTTTGGTAAGAGTTTGTGCCTTGAAGTATTCAGACTCTTTGATAAGTCAAATTCAAAAGTCAAAATACTTTATACCTCTTCACCCAACAAACCAACACCACCTCAAAAGAAATTTTCACTAACTATGTTTTCTAAAAATATGTATTGGAACACATCTAAATATAAAATGTTGTGTTAGGATATAACTTTGAAAATATTGTCCACTCTCATGACCATTTGTTACTAGCCTAAGCATTTATATAATTTTGAAGGTATCCTAAAAGTAAGGTTTGTATAAGAGGTCCCTAACACTCATCTTGAGCAATAATAAAGATGTATAATATAAACAAGCACCTTCTCCACTTGTAACACTGACCTTAAAACCACATCATGAATCTCTATAAATGAAGGCCCCAAAATCCTTAGGATGAGGCTGTAATGGATCATCATGAATTTTTTTTATTTTTTTATAAAATAAACTAGTGACTTTAGTCAAAACCAGCTTATTATGGATCGTTTGCACAATTAGACTTGTAACGATTAATATAGGGGAAACCAGTAAACAATTACAACTCACAATTAAATCTTAGGGCACAATACACCAACTCTCCACTCAAGTAAATCCAAGTTATAAGGTAATAACCCTCTCAATCTCATCCTTCAAAGTTTGTTCCATGTACCCACCATGTCTACTCCAATCTCCATGTATCCAGGTGAGAAAACCCCCTCAAACAGTATATCTAAATTACAATCAATATATGAAATAATCACACCCACCCCTCTTCCATCTTTGAGAAATACCCACGGGTGTAAGGTAAAATAACACACCCTCATCTAAACCCTTACCTTTAATAAGAAGCCTAACATCTTTATCAAATTATCCAAGGAGCTGTTGAAAACTTAGGGTTAAATCCCTAAAAGGATCATTTTATATAGTGAACACATTTGTGGCAACACCCCCAAAATACCCCCATTTCAACCCACTTTTGGCAGTCCTGACACCCGCTCACAACCACTTCTGTGACTTGTTCACTGCAATAAAGTATCCTTTGTTTCCTACTTCGAGCCAATTTTAAGAATAACTAGTAATCCATTTTATTTTTGAATAAGTATTATATATGTTTGATGTGTATTTATATGTAAATTAGCACAATGTTTTTATCATTACTAAGGATTTACTAAGTTGGAATTAGTATCGTTTTCTTTGCTTGCATAAAGATTTGTTTAATTTCACTTGATATCATTGTTTATGTACAATTTATTGAAATTTATCTTTGAGATCTATCTGATTTAGAAGGTCATAGTCTTTTGTCTCCTAAATTATTTATTCCCACACTTAATTTTTAATTCTCCATAATTCATGTAAATAATGCAACTGTAAGATTTTATGATTATTGCTTTAACAAATCATAGAAATGTTGTGCAGTGATACTAGATATAAATTTTTGTGGTTCCTTTAATACCACCCTTGTTAAAAGATGAAAACACTTTTATCTAGGAATTTTTCGCAGCGTTAAAATCATTTACAACTTTTGCAAAGTGGAAGGAAAATTTGGTGCTTGGTATTAATTCACTTTGCTTGTGTTTCTTGTCACTTGGCGGTATAATAATTCATTATTTATGCTTAAAACTGTGAACTAGGATAGAGTATAAAAAAAATCACCATACCAATCAAGTGATGATATGAAGGTAAGGAAACACAATTAATTCATTATTTTTTGGATCGGATCATTAATATAAAGGTTTTTAACTTGTTTTGGATAGGACATGGGATAAGTTTGATTTTATTTAATTATTGTTTGCTTCAGATTTTTTTAGTGTGTTTTAGTTTGATTTTATATTTGGTTGTGGTGGTGGATGTTCAAATTTGACAGTGGTTTCGGCGGCGGCAGTGTATGTTTGGTATGTGTGGATGTTTGACAGTGGTGGTGGATGTTCAGTATGCAGGTGGGAAAGTTGTTTGACTTGGGAACTTATGACAATGTGTATTTAGTTTGCTTGGATTGACGTGATATGCATCTTGTTGTTGTAAGTGCGCTAATGCCGATGTGAATGCGAATGCGCTAATGCGTCGATTTTCAAATTATTAGGAGTTGATAGCGTCACCCATGCATCTATATATTTAATATAGAAATATATATTTTCATATGTAATTATAATTTTTAATATGTGTATATATATAAGAATAATATACATTAATAGATAAATATTATTAATTGATCTAATATCAAATATTTAGAAGGACTTTACTGAGTTGACCCAGAAAATGAAAAAAATTGAAGAAAACTACCTAAGATTTCTTCGTCCAATAGACTATTCCCGTCAATATTTTTTTTTTTTGGGGGGGGGGGGGGGGGGGCTTAGACAAACTTCTAAGTGGGGGACCGTGGAATATTCGTAGAAAAATCTTAATTTTCTTATAATAAGCGTAAATTTAAGCACAAAGAATTCAGTAAAATCTATTTTCTTGCATTTTGTGATACAAAAGTATTGATGAAATCATCCGAGTTTCTTTTTTAGGAATATTTTTAAATAGATAACATAGTCAATCCATTTAATGTTTCTTCTGACATGGTAGAATGGAGGTAGTAATTTATTATCTTTAACTTTGAAAAGCTTCTTTTTACGTAGGCAACTGTAACAGTGATAGTAAATATTATTCAATAAACAAACGAAGCAATTGGAAACTAATTTTACTGGAATCTAACACTTCAATTGAATTATTAACTTCTTTGGTAATTCATTTTGGAAAATAAATCCAATTATTTATCTTTAATGTGTCCAATGTGTTCTTTCATTCAGGATTTATGATGATAATTTCAATGAAAAATAAAAAGTTTATATTTATTTTTCCTTTCATTATCCCGAAGGATGACTAAATTATTTATAACAAGAGTTGTCACTAGCGCAATAATTTTTTAGTAATATCTGTCTTCGCTTATCTATTTCTCTCTCAATTTAGACTAGTAAATTTTGGTAAATTGGTTCATGTTTAGAATCTTGTTATTAATCCCCCTCTATTTATTTGTGTTATTCACATAATTGCTATTACTTTCATATCTTATAAGTCTACAAATAATATTCTTCCAATCATTTACTCCTTCATTTGCTAATTGAGTTATAATTTCATTGAACAACTTACAACAAAACCAATCAATTTTATCAACATATTTTGAGTATTCAATCCACAGTTTTATCTTGTTTTATTCATTATGTCAATATCGAGTGTAATATATGTTGGAAAAAAGTTTATTTTAATCTTTAGAGAAATTAATGTCCTTATCTCTCATTGGAACTCATTTTACTAATATCTATATCGAAATTATTAACAAATATTAATATGTTAATGTTCTTCATTATCAATCTAATTTATAATTTCTTCATTCTTGATGAAGCCAAAATATGGATGACATTGAAATTTACCTAGTATGAAATGCATCTTAGTTAGACCTGAAAAATAAAGATAACAAATGAATTTGACACAAGTATATAATGTGGTTTAACCCAAAGGGTTAAGCCTACTATCACGGAAAAAGGGTTCCTCTCTCTTATATTAATTAAGGGCCAAAGGCCATGTTACAAGGCTGAGTAACAAATTACCTGGGATCATAACATCAAGTGCTAGAGGGTGAGACTTTTTTGGTAGAGCAAGGGAGGGATGTAGAGACTTCCAGTATCTTATCCTTGAGCTCCACTTCTGACTTGGGTATTTCTAGCTTTGGAATGAAACTACTTGGGATTTAGGCAGGAAGAATGCATTGATTATAGTGGTCGGGAGACATTAATGCTTTCCTTATCCGAGGGCTTGTTGAATCCATAAACGATCACCTTCTCCAAGGGCATGTTATGCATTAATGGTGTCAACTAGGGCTATGGGGCTATAAATCTCTATGACAATGTTATGATTAGAAATTTGAGGAAGATTTAAGTCACGAGTGGTTGATGGTGACATGTTTTAATTTGGAAGTGGGTACGTTTTTGAGGCTAGGGTCCATTTGGTATACCCACTTGTCAATGTTAAGAGGCCTTTGCAATGGACTTGGGGTTGGTATGCTATTAGGAGAGGAACTGGTCCTTGGGCTTTATTATGAATGAGTTCTTGGGCTTTATTGTGGGATGTGAGTCGCATGTCCATGGACTTCAATCCTCCTTGGACTCTTGAGGTGGACTCGACTTTGACAAATTCTAGTGCCAAATTTATACATATCAATTCTCATTATCATTCTCATCATTTAAAATTTCTCTATTCGTATTATTATTTGTATCACTAAATTATCGGATAACCATTTTTATTTATTTTTGCGACTGTTTTAAGTTCACCAAGTTTTTTTTAAATCTTGTGGCCCGTTTTAAGTGGTTAAACAAAAACGTGGCTTATGATTTTTTTTAGGATTTGGGTGTCCTGGCTCTTTGGTTTCCTTAGATGATGGCATACATCGCCTATAACCAAGGTCATCGTATAGACACGGTTGGCTATACGCCCATCGAAAATGGTTACCTATTGCTCTTTCTTCCCACATGGTTATGTCTCCACTCAACTAGACCTGTCAATGGATCGAATTTTATCCAAATTCGAATTGGAATTCGATCCATTTAAGCGGATATGGATCATGCCTAAAATTCGATTATCCGATTACCCGTTTATTAAATGGAGTGGATTTGGATTCATATACTCCGATCCGTTAATAATCCGATCGGATTAATATTTTTAATATATATATATATATATATATAATATTTTAATTAATAAATAAATAAATTGTATTTAATAATGTTTTAAATATATATTATAATAGTTATTTATTTCATTATTTGTTTTTTTGGAACATTTGCAAAATAAATTTATGAAATAAGAGTTGAAAATTAAAATGTTGCAAATCAAGTGGTCAAAAGTATATTAGAATGGATATTCAGATAATTGGATCGGATACGAATCCGTTTAACATAAACGGATATGGATTTGGATTTTTTTGATCTGGTCCGAATCTGATCCATTTATAGTCCTACACTCACCAATGTTAAAATTTTAGTTTTTGTTCATTTTTTAAAAACCATTAAAATACAGTTATAGTTCTTTTAAAATTATAAATAAAGAAATGTAAAAAGGAACAACTGTTTTTACTCCAATGCATCGAAACCCCTTGGACATAACGACTTGAAAGTCGTTTATCATCATGTATCATTGACTTAATGTGCGACACCTTTTATCAGCGAAATTTCATGTATGTTCATTTTCGACCATATGATCCTTTTGTCCTATCTTTGTACCTATGTGAATGGGTCCTGATAAATACACCAATTTTTTTTTCCAATATACGCTTTTGTCCAAAACACCACATAAGTACCAAATATTTGTCCAAAACATAAAAAGCACACGACACCACATTAACCTTCACCCATATAAAAACCCCAAAAATTTTAAACCTCACTTTTTCCCTTTCCCCCTTTCTCTCTAACTTCTCTCCCAAACCTTTTAACCTTCCAACTTACTTCAAATTTTCTCTCAAACCCTAGTAATTACCCTCAAGCTTTATTTATGGTATGTTACACCATAAAACCTTACTCCCATTACTGTTATGCTCTCATTTTGTGTATTAAACCCTATAATGCAAACTACATATAATATATCCATTATAAACTCATTAAAGGTAACCTTAATTAATTTAACTGGACATATATTCCATTTGCGTGTTAACAGTTAGAGTTTAAAATAGTTTGAAAAACCTAGGGTTTATGAATTTAAAAAAAGAAAAAAAAACTGTTCTGCACCTACGGTTTCCCGTTGCTGAAGGTGCTAACAATATACGGTCATATCCAACCGTGATTCACCATATACATCTAGTTCTCACCGTGGGTTTATTTTCACGACCATACACAATTGCGGGTTCCTTTTCACGACCATTCACAACCGTGGGTTCCTTTCATGGACATATACAACCGTAGGCCTATTTTCATGGCCATACACAATCGTGATTTTATTTTCATGGCCATACACAACCGTGTAAAAGTTTTTCACGTCCAATTCTTATTGTAAATACCAATGTATTTCCTATTTCATATATTCATGTATTTTAAGTAATTATTGTTTCTAATAAATAGATTTTACTAATTAGGTTTTAGTAAAAATATTTAAAAAGCAGATGCTGAATGGCTATGGATTCTTTTCATAATAGACCATAGTAATTATTGTTTCTAATAAATAAGTTTTACTAATTATTGTTTCTAATTTTATTTGTAATCTCTTAAAGAACCAATGTATTTCCTATTTCATATATTCATGTATTTTTAGTAATTATTGTTTCTAATAAATAGGTTTTACTAATTAGGTTTTAGTAATTAAGCTTTACTAATTAGGTTTTAGTAATTATATTTCTAATGAATGCATGTATCACTTTCACCAATTATTGTTTCTTCGTTGGTACCAATGTTCATTTTATAATATAATTTGTTAATTTCTTATATGGGTCATATAAATGGGGAGTAGGAAAAATCTTCCTACCGCATCCGAGCGAAAGAGGAAGTTGGAGGCATCGAAGGGAGTATGACCACCCGTATCTTCCTCTAGAAGTAGTAGTGCCAGTGAGGCCACTAATTCGAGCAATGGGTATTCTCCTACGAGTTCGTTGGATAAAGTAGTAGACCAAGTGGTAGGAGGTTTACTTATTTTTGATGAGGCTGTTACGTCACAGTCAATTGAACAAATAGTTGAGGAGGTTGTAGGTGATTTGATTGGGGCTAGTGTAGGGGGTGAGGTAGGAGCGAGAGATAAATAGGAAGAGAAAGAAAAAGATAAATCATGAGAGGAAGAGAAAGAGGATGAAAGAGAGTACTAGAGCGAGGAAGAAAGAATTGAGGAAAGAGGGGAAGAAATGGATGAAGAGAGAGAGGAGGAAAGATAAGAAGATATATAGGAGGAAAGAGAGGAAGAAAGAGATGGAGAGAGAGGCAGGAAGAGAGGAGGAATGAGAGGAAGAAGGAGAGGAAGAGAGAGAGGAAGAATGGGAGAAAGTAGGAGAGAAAGAAGAGGTAGGAGAGGATGAAAGAGAGAGAGAGTAGGAGAGGACCTTCCTCGAAAGATGAAATCCAACCATCCACATTGAAAGCGTCGAAAAGAAAGCCCGTAAAAAAATAAGCCACTCTGATTCCCAACCGCTCGAGGGGTGCACGCCAAATAACCTCGAACTCTTGAAAAATTATCATAACCATATTGGTTATTCTATTTGGAATAGATATGAGGAGAGGGGAATAATGAAGTGCGTGTACCAGACACAGAGGATGAGCGGGTTATAGAGTTAGTGAGGAACTGGTGTCTGTAGGGTCTAATTAAACACTCATATCGATATATAAACTATGTATCAGTATTGGCATTCATCGAACGGTGGTGGCTGGAGACAAATTCATTTCATATGCTGTTCGGCGAGATGACCATCACCATAAATGATGTGTACCATCTCCTCCAAATCTCGATAGTTGGTAAATTGGTGTACGGTACTGTTTTGAAGAAAGTTGAGAAGAAATCCAATGGCTTAATAAATATTTAGGTTGTACCGAGGAGGAGGCCAATGAGGAGTGTAAGTCTGTCTATGCCGTTCGTTTTGACTGGATAATGAATTTATGTAAGGGGAGGGTTAAAAATATGGGGGAAGGTGATATAAAGAGGCGGATTGAGCAGGCTACTAGGGGGTACTTGCTTTTTATGGTCAGTTGTTGTTGTTCCCGGACAAATCGAGCAATCGAGTCCTAGTGTACTATATGCAATCTTTACGAAAGGTCGATAAATGCAAAGACTATGCTTGGGGGATGGATGTATTGGCTCATTTATATAAATGTAGTTGGGGATTGCCTCTCTGGTAGACATTCAGCATCTTCTCCTTCTCGTGGTACATATTTTAAATTTAACACGTGCTTTAAATTTTATTTTGTAATATAATAATTTCCTAATTAATATGTCTATATTAAAGTTTTATTTTGTTTTGACTGCAGTCATGGATATACGACCACTTCAATTTGTCGAGGGGTGTTAGAAATGTTAACTTTCAGCATAGTGAGCCACGTCTATGCAAATGGAGGGCGCAAATGGTGTTAGGGGATGCCTTTGCACATATATTGGAGCTAAGGGAAACCTTAGACGATTTAAAATCTTCAGACATAAGTATTTTTTTTAAAGTCCTATATTTATGTACGTACTAACATTTGGAAATACGTTTAGGTTGTATGGGATCATTACTCCGAAAAAGTGAGGCCTACCCATTTCAGGAGGCCTCGTGGTATAATGACCTCCTTGTTTTCTATGATGTTGGGGAACCCTACTACCCAGAGAGGGTCCTACGCTAGTATGGAAGAGTTCAAACAATTCCTAGACCGCCAATGCACCCTTTATCAGAGGAGAGGGGGAAGACCTAGGCCCGATACAAATTAAAGTTTGATATCGAGAAATGGTTTCAACTTAACTGGGTCGACCATGTTCTGTCCGATGCCAGACGTTCGACCATGGTGAGGTTCTAGCCTTGGGAATGTGTGGATGGGTACATGTTTTGGTACCTAGAAAGATCCCATCCACACATTCAAAATTTCGAGCATAGATTACGCAAGCCGAAGCTAAAGTACTCGGATAAAATGGTAAATGTTTTAAAATTTATCCATAAATTGATTTCCTTTATTCAAGCATTGTCTAAAACATTTGCTAATAATTTATATATAGGCTAAGGGGATAGACGTAGCCATCAGCCTGCTCCAGGAAGCTATTATTGGAGGCTCGAACCAGGAGGTTACGGATGTCCTTGAACAATCACGTGCAGCGCTTGATGCCCTGCTTGAGACCAAGGGACGATCGCGCATACATAAATGGGAAAGGCACCGGTGCATCAAGAAACTCGAACCAAGGCACGACATGATCCAACCCCCAAGTAAAACCCCAACCGAAGAAGCGTTTAAAGAGAAAGTAGATAGAATTTGTTGGAACAATTTCAATGTAACTGTATTTTTTTTTTTGTAAAGTATCGAAATTTTGAATTATCACATGTTGGAACAATTTTGAAACAATTGTGTTATGTGTGTGAATGTTATGTGCTTGAATGTAAACAAAATTGTGTTATGTGATTGAATGTAAATAGTGTTGTGTTTGAATATAGAGCTAGTCCCTTTAATTATTCTTGGTTGAATGTAAACAAGTACAATGATTAATTCTAAATAAATACTTGGTCCAATGTAAACAAGTACCATGATAAATTATAATGTAAATTACATTATAATATATTATAAATTAATACTTGGTTATGCATAGAGGATTACGGTGGGATCCAATCGTGGATTATTTATACACGGTGGGGTATAACCGTATGTGTCCAACTTAAGGTGTGGTGTCACCGTGATATAAATACCCACGATTTGGTGTCATCATCATATAAATAACCACTATCTACAGTGGCCGCTATATTTGGGCTAAATAGTTCTTAAACTTTTTGCATAAACCACACAGTGAGATCAAACCGTGTTGTGTAAACATACGGATACCTATCACCGTACCTATACATATCATAGTTGCATTGGACCGGGTTAGTTAGGGTGAAAAATATCCCAATTCTCTCCATATATGGGACAGTGAGAACAAACCGTGGAAGGTATAAGTACGGCTAGACCTCACCGTGGTGATGGTTGGCACGGTTACAATTGACCGTGTTGGTTGGCTTAAAAAATAGATCGTGGGTTATATTTTTACGGCTAGCTCTCACCGTGGTGATGGTTCGCACATATATATGGGACGGTGATAACAAACCGAGGGTTATATTTTTACGGCTAGCTCTCACCGTAACTATACCTTTCACGGTTTCATTGGACCGTGTTAGTTGGGGTGAAAAATGGCCCAAGTCTCTGCACATATGGGATGGTGAGAACAAAACGTGGGATATGTATTTATGGCTTCCTCTCACCATACCTATGCCTTTCACGATTGCATTGGACCGTGTTAGTTGGGGTGAAAAATGTCCCAAGTCTCTGCCTATATGGGATGGTGAGAAAAAATCGTGGGATATATATTTACGGCTGCCTCTCGCCATACCTATACCTTTTACGGTTGCATTGGATCGTGTTAGTTGGGGTGAAAAATATCCCAAGTCTCTGCATATATAGGATGGTGAGATTAAATTGTGATATATATATTTTCGGCTGCCTCTCACCATGCCTATACCTTTCACGGTTGCATTGAACTGTGTTAGTTGGGGTGAAAAATGGTCCAAGTCTCTGCATATATGGGACGATGAAAACATATCGTGGAAGGTTTAAGTATGGATAAAAATCACAATGGTGATGGTTGGCATGGTTACAATTGACCGTGTTGGTTGGCTTGAAAAATAGACAAACTCTCTGCATATATGTGACGGTGAGAACAAACCATGGGTTATATTTTTACGATTAGCTCTCACCTCGGTTATTCCATCAATAGTTGCATTGGACCATGTTAGTTGGGGTGAAAAATAGCCCAAATCTCTGTATATATGGGACGATGAGAATAAACCGTGGCTATTATTACCATGGTTTTAATAGACCTACGTGTTTTATTCACGGTGTGGTGTCACTGTAGATGGTGCAGGAACGGTGTGGTGTCACCATGAATACATCTATGCGGTGTCAAGGGACCATAAGTTGCTTATAATACCCCAAGATTTCCAATAATCTTGTATAACCAAAATATATTATCACATATAACCAATTTATCACATATAACCAATTTATATTATAGTAATGATTGCAAAAATATACAAAAAATTACAGTCAATAATTGTTAAGAGCCACAAGACTTTACATATAATAAATGATTGTAAAAAGATACAAAAAGTTACAATCCGTTTACATATAATAAATGATTGTAAAAAGTTATAATCATTTGCCCTAGACTTTCTCCAACAACCAATTTACATATAATTACAAAAATTTACAATCAATCCTAAGACTTTCACCACTGAATTTAAGCTACCGTCAAGTCCTCGTCCTCATCCGACGATATCAATCACGGTTCATCTCTCGTCATAATATATTTTGGATATAGATATTGAAATGTTTGTAAGCGGGTCTTAAACAAAGTAGGCCACTGAAGGGCATCTTGACTGACCCTTGATCTCTAGTGAGAGGCAATTGGTGGTAGGGGACAAAATCTTGTGCATTTCAAACTCACCCAATGAATATTTGATGAGTTCAGGATATAGATGATACGATTGTCTGCCATCCTAGGTTTTGGCCCAACGTTGAATGGATCAAAAGTTAAGCATTGAAATTTGAATATCAACACAACTATTAGCTTAAATGCATTCATCGCAAGGTATCCAAACTCTGGCATTATAAAAAATCGCTCGCTTGTGCATGAGTGTCTAAGATAGTCCAATCTCCTCTCATACTCATCAATATCGTAGGAGGTTATCACCGCAGCCCAAAATGACTTGTCCCTACGTAGTTCAGACAATAAAGCACTACGAATAGCATGATAATGTTCCAGTCCATCCCCAACACCGCACCTTTCGAAATAGCCCTATATCCACAGTTCCCACCAGATTTTACATCATATATATCGTCCATAAATAATTGGAAAAACTCGAGAACTTAATATACATCTTCTTCTCCCGAGACCACGTCTCCGATTTCACGCCCGTCAAGGGGTCGAATTTGCGAAGACTTTTTTAAGTTCCATTTTGGATGATACATCTTGCTCCCAAGCACAAGGGGTTCTTTTCGTAGATATATCGATAAACTTTTTCCCCTTAGGTGGCCTACCCTTTTGACAAATTTGTATTGGCTCCATCAAGGGTGTGCTAGAGGTCTCAACAATCTCCATTAACTTTCTGAACATCATACTTCTAAGGGCTTCACCGGACTCAATCCACCTTTTCTTAAATAATATCATCTCGGGTGTATAGTCAAGGTCACGGTATTGAGAGATTTTCGGGACAATGGAAAGTTTCCTCTAATGATTGTCTAGTACCCACAGTGGAATTGCTTGGCCCAGCTTCTCCCATTGGGACAACTCGTGGACACATGGTAATTCGTATATGGTGAGAAGTACGTGGGGGCATCGTATCTTCGTATATTGGGTGTTAGCGCCTGAAGCGCTCAACACCAATCGCATGTAATCTATCTCAACAACAATTAGATCTAGTGTGATGCCCTACCATGGATCTCATGCAACAACGCATCACTGTGTCCATGTTTGGAAAATTGGAGTGATTTGTATAACTCCGTTTGAATTTGAGTTACTTGGTGGCCAGGCAATGCGTCCATACCCTTCCACACCGTCGTAAACGAACCGATTCTATTTGTTAAGTGTCTTTTTAGTTGCGTATGGTCACCCTTCGCTCTGTTAGTTATTCGGTTGCCATGGTGGGGTACGCGATTAGTCCATAAATGCGCGAACTAAAAATGCAAAGGCATTCAGTTCTTCTATATGTACCCAACCATGTTCGGGTATTGTTGCCAGTTTTGACAAAAATCCAGCCATGCATTCTCAAAGTCATTCGTATTCTTCGAATCCAACCTTGCATGAATACCTTCTTGTTCTGGTCTTTGATGTTGTGTTTTAAACATGCACCTTCAATATTTTTTTGAACATGGAATAAGCTTAGTAGAATGGTGGTAAGTGGAAACACGTTTGGCAAAGCATTTAAACAAGATTGTTGTTTGTCAAAGATAAAAACTTGTGGCAAAGCTTCTATCTCGTATAATGACGTCAAATGTTATAGAGACCATATAAAATTCTACTCCTTCTCACTCTTCAGAAATGCAAATGCAATGCAAAAAGATTTCCCGGTAGAAGTGACCCCAATCATCTCAAATAATGGTATATTGTATTGATTAGTCTTGTAAGTGCAATCGATCACAAGCACACTCGGGAAGCATTTCACCAATAAGCAAGAGGTGGGATGTGCGAAAAATAATTCCTTCACCACATCGGTTTGCTCATTCCTTCATTGCCAGTGGACATAATTCTTCTCCCCACGTAAATGCATCAACTATTGCATAGCGATGCGACATTGCATCTCAACATTCTCCATTTTTCTTTTAGCTTTATATATTGTTTGTATGGATGAATAATTGTAGTTCAACCTTTTTTTCAATGTCTGGAGTTCTTCCTTCGGCCCCACTCCATTGTTTATCATCTCAAAAGAAATTTTCCACTCTTCTTGGAAGAATTGGTCGGCATATAGGTGTCCAACAAGTGATTTTGACACCTCGTGGTTGTGTAGGACACAGACAACTTCAAAACCCCAACGGCCATTATCGTGGGGAATGCCTTTCAATCAAAAGGGGCAATCACATTTTCGCATTCCAGAAGAACGCTTCCTCTTATTGTCCAACACCTCGTCTTTTTTGGGATTATGAAGCTCGCTTCGCTTACAACCAAGTATGACCCTCACCTTGCGGACTATACTGGCATCGTCAAATTTCAGAATAATCACGACCACATGAAGCCGATCATAAAAAATTCGCACAAGATGAACATTATTAAATGAAAGGACAGTTTAAATGGAGATTTCAAGTATAAATATAAAATCATGTCGAGAACAATATAAATAAACTAAACACACGTCCTCAGTGGTGAATTCGTCTTTATAGTCTTGATTAATCGCATTAATATCCAATCCTTCTTCTATTTCTGCATCCTAACAATGCATACAATCAAATTATGTCATAAAATAATGTCATACATTAAATATCTCAAAGTGTTGAAATTTAATTACGTGATATGGTTTTTTTTACCATAGACGATGTGAAATCTGAAAACAAATCATGTAAACATTTGGGCGAGATTGATGCCGTTGCTTGTTCGCTCATATTGGATTCACTCATATTCTCTTTCTCGGTGGAAGCACATTGAGTAGATATACTCGGTACGATGAGATTGTATATATCTTGCCAAAATGTATCATCTAGTACTAAGTTATCTAACTGAAATGATAATACAATAATCAGTACAAAAAGAATTGACAATATAATAACAAAAAATAATAAAAACGGATAACCACTACATGAATTATATCTATATTGAAATTTTGTATCAACATTGAAATGTTATATCTATATTGAAATTGTATATCTATATTGAAATGTTATATCTATATTGAAATTTTATATCTATATTGAAATTTTATATCTATATTGAAATTGTAAATCTATATTGAAATGTTATATATATATATTGAAATTTTATATCTATATCGAAATTTTATATCTAATAACAAAACCACAGCCAATTATAATCGTGGCTATAAAACCACGGCCAAGTCAAACCGTGGGGTCCTTATCACGGTGAAAGTAAACTGACATTTATCAATCCATGGCCATCTATAACCGTGGGACATATTATGGTAACTTGTAACCGAAAGTGATTGTCACTTACAGCGACGGGCAACCGTAAGTGAAGTCACTTCATTTTTTTTTCAATCTTTTCATCATTTTAAATGTTGTTTTACATATTATATAGTGTATAGATGTGTTTTAATACCTCAAAATAATCAAACAAGCATTGGATATTCTGAGAAAGTTTGATCAACAACTTTCTTTTCCTCAACTATTGCAATGTAGCCCCTTTACCCTTGATTTCCAAATATAAACAACACAACAAGGACCAAAATAACACAACAAACACACAAAAATGGAGATTTGGGAAGACATGTGTAATACCCCGTTTATTTTGAAATAAAATAAATTTAATAGGGGTTAATTTAATTAGGTGAGATTAATTAATCAAGGTTGTGACTAATTAGACTCATTATTATTTATAAATTTTAGAATTGGACTTTAATGATTTGGGAATAAATGAAAAGGGATTTTTATTTTAAAATAAAAAGTATTTACACGTGTTACGTCACAATTAAATATATTTTTGGGATAAAAATACTTTGGAACACACTTTGACTGGTATTACGGGCTCGTTTGAGCATTTTAGACCCTTAGAAATGGTTACTGGGTATATATATATATATATATATATATATATATATATATATATGAGAGTTGGGTAGTTATCGTTCTAATTAGATTATGTATTTGGGCTCATTTAGGGGTCCAAAGTTGGAGCCTAAAGTCCAACTCGGGAATTGGGTAAAATATAAGATTAGGAGGAAGAGAAATAACTCCCCACTACTAATCAGAAACTAATCCTAGCAACCCCACTTGAAGAGAGAGAGAGGAACGAAGGCCTAAGAGGGGGAAGAACACCCTAGGAGGACGAAAGAAGGCTTCCCTACACAATCTCACACAAGGATTATCTTGCCATTCTTATTCAATTTTTGTTATTCTTATATAAATGTTAACTCCATGCTTCGATTTAAAGTTAAATCATATTTTGAGACTGGACAATTAAAGATCTTTGAATTAGTCTAAAACTTGATGATTAATACATAATACATGCGTTGATCCATAAACCTTTGTATCGAATCTGTATACATGTGATTTAAATTGAGGAATTAGTTTGAAGACATGCTGTAGGAAACTTTCAACAAATATGAAAGTTAATGGAGTAAAATAAGAAGAAAGTATGAAAATCCACTTCGATATTACTGTTAGGATAATAAAATTGATATGGTGTTATGATTTAAATATGTGAGGATTCATGACATGTCTACGGATTGGAAATCGTGGTAAGTTTAAAAGTTGAAATCAAATCTTGGTATTTATATCACAGTGTGACAAATCGATATTAGTAAATGATAAATGAGAAATTAGAAATTTTTAGAAGAGGTTTAAACCGTTGGGAGATTTGCAGAAGGGAATTCTGAGTAAGTTTGAAAAAACTGGGATGAATAGCTATGATAAAAGGCAAAACGAAGAAGGGGAGGACTGGAAACCCAGGGGGTCGTTTGAAACACCTGTGGCCTCGTTTGAATGACAGTGGAAGTCGTTCAAATGACCCAGGACGTCATTCGACCGACGGGGAAGAATTTTTGACACTGTCGTCCTTTTTGTGGACTTTCTATTGTAATTCTTTTGGGGATCTTTTTGGATTAAATTAGTGTAAATGTTAAAGGGAGGTTATACGTAGGACCCGAGATATGGGTATTAAGGGATGTTAAATTTACAAGTGTGTCAACTTATTTAGGGGAATTTGAGTTATAAATTATAAAAGGTTATAATACGGACTAAGGGAGTGATTTCGGTCTTTTTTGTTGAGTGACACCATTTTTAATAAATTAGTTGAGGTGTAATTAATTAAATTTAGAGTCAGGGCAATAGATTTTGGTATTAAGAGCTAGTGCTACGGGAGTTAGGCACGGGATAGACGGCTAAATTTATTATATATATATATATATATGATAAATTATCAAATATCGAATTTATTAAAGGGGGTTTAACCTAATCCTGGGATTTTGTGTAATGAATTCTGAAGGGTGAAGATACGGACCGAATGAGTGAGTCTGGGTATTATAGTGGAATAATACTACTTAACCATATTAGAGGATTGCTTATATATGTACATATAACCCTTTTCACGTTAGTTGACTCCTTATATATGTACACATAAACCTTATTGAAAATGTATCAAGAAGCGAATAATTATTAATAATCTATAATGATTGAAGTTTGAGTCAAGAGGACAATATGCTAAGATTATTAAATGCATGGGTAAGGTTAGTTGGGGATAACTATACCTATAATCGTGTTGGTAAGGTTAGTATGAGAATATCTATACCTATAAGGTTTTGGGTAAGGTTAGTTTGGGAATAACTATACCTATAATGTTTTGGAAAGTTTAGTTTGAGAATAACTATGCCTATAGTGTTTTAGGTAAGGTTAGTTTGGGAATAGATAGACCTATAATGTTTTGGAAAGGTTAGTTTGGGAATAACCGTGCCTATATATTTTGAAGGGAGATAAATGATGAAGCAATGTGATTTTAAGTCTAAAAGACAATGTATGAGACTTAATATTTAATCGGGAAGTAGTCGTAGGATAACGACTTAAGATAAGTTATGGAATAATTGACTAAAATGTTATTGTTAAGACAAGAAGGCTATATTTTATATGGATTGAGATTTACTTTTATTAAAGTAGTTATGAAGTATCTACTTATACATATTGGATATTGTATGTATCATATTATTTTTTGTGGACATACCAGTATTCGTGGACCGTCCTATCAGCTCGGGGGTTCATGCATTCAGATCGGGTACCACATGCCGGCACAAGTGGGCTTGTCGATTATGTAGGTTATATAGGTACTACGTGGAGGTGCTATCTACGAGGAGAGTAGGTGTTGATGCTGACCCAGCGTGTGACATCATTGGGTATGGGTCGTGAAGAAGTATCCTGTGTAGGAACCGCCCTCAACTTATGTGTGTTTTCTTATGTCCATTTATGATAAGAGATTCCTCGGGACTTGCCTATAGAGCATGAACAATACACCTATGGTAGATGTCTTTGTGTGTCGCATATATATACGAAATTATAAATATTTATCTATTTATACATTGTGGTGTACCTTATATGGGAATGTGCCCTTTTAGTCTAAAGATGTCGACAATGCTTAATGATAATAAAGTTGGGCTAATAAAATGATGTGGATAATTAAGGACAAAGATGAGTCATAATGAATAATTTGGCAGACAATTATTAATGAGAATAATAATTGGGTAGTCTAAGAAAGTAGACAATATTTAAAGAGAACGAATAATAAGGTAGCCAATTATTAATGAGAATAATAATTTGGTAATTTAATAGAATGAAACTTATTGTCTAATGGGGTGGATGACAAGGAATATGCATTAAATCATTAAATGGTATGAAGAGATAGACAAGGGTTATGGGATATTATGACTAAGAAAATGCACTTAGTTTATGTAAATTGTGAACTCAATATTTTGAAATCTATTCGAGGATTGGGGTGTCAGACACGAATACCCACTTTTAGTTATTGCATAACTGAATGGATTTTTCTTTACATGGATGATTAAATTATGGAAGTTACAATTGGCCTTTTTATTGAGGATATGAGTAGGACTGCTTCTAGATGAGAGGTGAGGTACTCGTTATATGTGAGTGTCGATGGGGAGATGTTAAGTATGAGTTAGTAATAAATTTCATATTTACTGGTGAAGAATCCTTACAACTCTAGGGCGCTGACCCAAATTATAAATGTTCCCCCCAGGTATTCTTAATGACAGGGATAGTAGGACTGATGATGGATCAGACTTGCATTTGCATTGGGCGTAGTGGATTTCACGCCATTGATTCTAGTATAGGTTGTACTTCATCTTTTTGTCATTTTATTTCACACTAGGACTTTTACGGGCATAAGCCCACGGGTTTATTTATATCAGTTGTACTTAGCTTTACATTATGGACATTGTATGATGATTCATTTTTTATTATTCATGTGTTAAATCAGTTTTACTCAAATATTTTTATTCATTGTGGATTTTGATATAAAATAAAGAATTTTTTTTATTCCTTTCATGTTGAGAATGGTATAAATTATTGATAAGCTCCATCTTCATTGTATCGTACCTAGCTAGTCTTTACGTGGAAAAATGGGGGTTGTTACAGTTGGTATCAGAGCACGGTTCTAGTGTCCTTAGGATATGTGTTTGAGTTTGTTGCGTTTTGCGTTGCATCCTTTGATGTAAATCCCTATGATTAGGAATCATTCTATTCTTTTCAATTGGTTACTACCCATTCGGGCAAAGGGTTAGTTTTGGATAGAGAGCCATAGAGACCTTCGTGTGGGTCACTTGCTAGAATTGTGAGAAGATGGGCAATCTGGTGCCTAGTAATTTAAGGGGAGACATTCGGAAAATTTGAGGATTGGTGATGCACACTAATGCATCAACAGAGGTTAGTTCGTATAAACTATGACCTACAAAGAGATGGGCATCGGATTATAGATAAGATTATCTGTGAAAAAAGAGACTAGTGATAATATCGGTGTGGGATATGCTTTATTTGATATTGGGAATTAGTGTTCACATGGTTTTCTAATACATTGGAAAGGATAGACTTTGTAATTGGAAAAATGCTTTACATTGACCCGCCGTGGGTGAGGAGGAATATTGTTTCATTGGTACGTGAATACATAAACATGTATATTAGGAGGCTTATGCTTATATCAGAGTGTGACAAATCGATATTAGTAAATGATAAATGAGAAATTAAATATTTTTAGAAGAGGTTTAAACCGTTGGGAGATTTGCAGAAGGGAATTCTAGGTTGAAGTTTGGAAAAACTGGGATGAACAACTATGGCGAAAGGCATAATGAAGAAGGAGAGGACTGGAAACCCAGAGGGTTAGTTCGAATGACCCGGGGTCTCGTTTGAACGACAGTGGAAGTCGTTCAAATGACCCACGACGTCGTTCGAATGACGGGGATGAATTTTTGACACTGTCGTACTTTTTTTTGGACTTTCTACTGTTCTTATTTTAGGAATATTTTTGTATTAAATTAGTGTAAATGTTAAAGGGAGGTTATACCTTGGACACGAGAGATGGGTATTAAGAGATGTTAAATTTATAAGTGTGTCAACTTATTACGGTAATTTGAGCGATAAATTCTAAAAAGTCATAATACAGGCCAAGGGAGTTTGTTCGGGTATTTTGGTTGAGTGACACCATTTTTAATAAGTTAATTGAGGTGTAATTAATTAAATTTAGAGTCGGGGCAATAGAATCCAGTATTAAGGGCTAGTGCTACGGGAGTTAGGCACGGGGTAGCCGGTTTAATTTATTATATATATATATATATATATATATATATATGATAAATTATCAAATATCGAATTTATTAAAGGGTGTTTGACCTAATAGTGGGATTTTTTGTAATGAATTCTGAAGGGTGAATATACGAACCGAATGAGTGAGTCTGGGTGTTGTAGTGGAGTGTACTACTTAACCATATTAGAGGATTCCTTATATATGTACATATAACTCTTTTCACGTTAGTTGACTTCTTATATTTGTACATATAAACCTTATTGAAAAGGTATCAAGAAGCGAATACCTATTAATAATCTGGAATGGTTGAAGTTTGAGTCAAGAGGACAACATGCTAAGATTATTAAAAGTATGGGTAGTGTTAGTTGGGGATAACTGTACCTATAATCGTGTTAGTAAGGTTTGTATGGGAATATCTATACCTATAATGTTTTGGGTAAGGTTAGTTTGGGAATAAATATACCTATAATGTTTTGGAAAGTTTAGTTTGGGAATAATTATGCCTATAGTGTTTTAGGCAAGGTTAGTTTGGGAATAACTAGACCTATAATGTTTTGGAAAGGTTAGTTTGGCAATAACTGTGTCCATATATGTTAAAGAGAGATAAATGATGAAGTGAATGTGATTTTTGTCTAAAAGGCAATGTATGAGACTTAATATTTAATCGGGTAGTAGTCGTAGGATAACGACTTAAAATGAGTTATGGAGTAATTGACTAAAATGTTATAGTTTATCCAAGAAAGCTATATTTTATATGGATTGATATTTTCTTAGATTAAAGTAGTTATAGAGTAACTACTAATAGATATTGGATATAATATGTATCATATTATTTTGTGTGGACATACCATTATTTATGGATCGTTCTATCGGCACGGGGGTTCGTGCGTTCGGACCGAGTAACACACATCGGCACAAGTGGACTTAGTGATTGTATAGGTTATATAGGTACTACGTGTAGGCGCCATCTACGAGGAAAGTAGGTGTTGACGTTAACCCAGCCTGTGTTACCGCTAGGTATGGGTCGTGAACAAGTATCCTGCGTAGGGACCGCCCCCAACTTGTGTGTGTATTGTGATGTCCGCTTAGGATAAGAGATCCCTCTGAACTTGCCGATAGAGCACGAATGAGACTCCAGCGGTAGATGCCTTCGTGTGTCGCATATATATAAATATATATATATATACACACACACATTGTGGTGTACCTTATATGAGAATGTGCCATTTTAGTCTAAAGATGTAGACAATGCTTAATGATAATAAAGTTGCGCTAATAAAATGATGTGGATAATTAAGAACGAAGATGAGTCCTAATGAATAATGTGACAGACAGTTATTAATGAGAATAATAATTGGGTAGTCTAAGAAAGTAGACAATATTTAAAGAGAACGAATAGTGGGGTGGCCAATTATTAATGAGAATAATAATTTGGTAATCTAAGAGAATGGAACTTATAGTCTAACGGGGTGGACGACAAGAAATATGCATTAAATCTTTAAATGGTCTGAAGAGATAGACGAGGGTTACAGGATATTATGAAGTAAGAAAAGGCACTTAGTTTATGTAAATTGTGAAATCAATATTACGAAACCTATTTGGGGATTGGGGTGTTGGACATGAGTACTCACGTTTAGTTATTGCATAACTGAATGAATTTTTCTTTACATGGCTAAGTATATCATGGAAGTTACAATTGACATTTTTATTAAGGATACGAGTAGGACTGCTTCTAGATGAGAGGTGAAGTAGTCGTTACATGTGAGCATCGATGGGGAGACGTGAAGTATGAGTTAGTAATAAATTGCATGTTTACTGGTGAAGAATACTTGCAACTCTAGGGCTTTGACCCAAATTATAAATGTTTTCCCCCCAGATATTATTAATGACAGGGATAGCAGGACTGGCGATGGATCAGACTTGTAGTTGCTTTGGACGTAGTGGATTTCGTTCCATTGATTCTAATATAGGTTGTACTACATCTTTTTGTCATTTTATTTCACACTGGGATTACGGGCATAAGTCCAAGGATTTATTTATATCAGTTGTACTTTGCTTTACGTTATGGACATTGTATGATGATTCAGATTTTATTATTCATGTGTTAAATCAGTGTTACTGAAATATTTTTATTCATTGTGGATTTTGATATAAAATAAAGAAATTTTTTAATCCTTCCATGTTGAGAATGGTATAAATCGTTGATAAGCCACATCTTCGGCGTATCGTGCCTGACAGCCTTTACGTGAGAAAATGGAGGTTGTTAGCAAATGGTGAAGATGATTTTAACTAGGTTTAACCGTCGGTTTGAAGCTTTCGGTGAGAAGTGCAACTGGTTTGATTTTTGTTTATTGTAGTATTTTAGATTACGTGGTGTTAGTTTGTGTTTAATGTTTTGTTTAATTTGAGGTATATTAGACATTTTAAAGAAAATAAAAGGTACAACACTTTTGGCTGTGGTTAGTAAAATTTGGGTTTAATTTTTATGTGTTATTTTGGAGATATTTTTTAGGTGTAAATATCAAGACGCTATGTGAATGTATCATTATATTTCATTACTCATTAATTTATCCTTTGGAATATGTACACATGTTAAACATGCAATTTAATTTCAATTACTATATTTTTTGTTTCTCCTTTGATAGATTGAAATTTTTTCATAATTGATTTTCAATTAGAATACAATTTGTTCATCATCCATTTTTCCTTTTTGTTCTAGATTTATTAATTTAAAACAAGTCAATTATTGTCTTTATAATGACCTCAAATTTTAATAATGCTTAATGTCCTTAATCTAAATGGGGCTAAATTTTTCATCGGTAAAATTTCCTTTTATTATTTAAACTTTTTATTATGATATTATTATTAAATTTATTTAAATTATAAGATTATATTGAAATTATCGCATATCATCGCGTGTGAATAAATTGATCATATATGACACTTTTTGTGAAAATGGAGGCATAATTTTATTATAATATTTACTAAATCACATGTTAATCAAACTATCTCTTACTTGATTTTTAGTAATAGAAAAATAAAAATAACGAGTCATTTCGATATATATAATTATAATGATGAATTTTTCCTAGAAAAAAGATACAAAAAATAAAAATATTGGAACATTGTAATATTTATTCATATGTATGTATATAATGTGGTTATATATTAATATGCTTTGAATGTTTACACATATTAATTTATATATGCAATTTTTAAAATTATTAATCAGTGTAATGGGTAAGTTGTTCCTTTCGTTGTTTATAGATGTAGTTTTAGGTTTAAATAAATAAATAAAATGTTGGAAAGGTTGCATCCAAAATAGAGGCCAAAAGTATGATATGAAAAATATTGAGTGCCAAACTATAAAATGAATAAATTAGTGGGGGCCAAAATCCAAATGATCCTTTATTAAGCTTTATAGCATGTAGGTGTTCACTTGATTCGAAGAATTATTATATTTTTTGTAAAATAAAATGTCTTATAAGGTTTAAACTCCTTATTTATAAATGAATAATGATAGAGTCCCCGAATGGGGAGTTACCGAATCAATACCAATTAATCCCAGCCCTTAATCTCATTAAATACCAAAATAATCTTGACCCTTAATTTATTTTTCAACAATAATGCATTATATCTATAAAGTTATGATTTATTTTAAACCAAAGGTAAAAGATATTCTTTTATTTTTTTTAAAATTCATTTTAGATTGATAAATAACTAGAGTATGATTTATTTTAAAGTTAAGTAAATTTTACATTAAATTAATATTTAATTGATCAATTACGAAAACGTCCCTCAAATATTTATTAATACACATGTAGTCCAATCCTTTTTATTTATTTCAAAAGTCCTCAAACACTAATTTAACCAATATTCTCTTATTTTTAAAGGTCAGAGACAACGGCACATATTGAGTGTTTTTGTCTGGTGAGGGACTTTTTGAAACATAGTTTTATTTATTTATTTATGTGGTGTTAAATAAATTTTAGATTAAACTAATATTTAATGGATCAATTACAAAAAAGTCCTTCAATTATTTTTTAATACACATTTAGTTTGATCCTTTTTATTTTGTTCAAAATGTCCTCAAACTCTTATTTTTGAAGGTCCGCGCTAGCGGCACACATTGAGTATTTTTATGTGGTGAAGGACTTTTTGGAGCATAAAACTCATTTTAACAAAAAACAAAAACTACCTAAAAAAAGATATAAAATTGATTTTAATAAAAAAAATTATTACCAAAAAGAAAATTACTTCTGAAGCAATATATGTTGTGTCATGTCGTGTTTTAATTTATTTTTGTCACATTTAATTGGATCGGATCGGGTTATTTTAATTTAGTCATGTTCGTGTTCTTTTTTTTTTGAATTTTATAAACACAGTTTTAGTGATGATGTTACTCATAGGATTAGAACATGTTGGGTTAAGTGGGGAGTTCTACCGGCGTTTTATGTGATAGGCGTATACATTTGAAGTTAAAAGAAATATTTTATAGGATGGTCATTAGACCCGTCATGCTATATGGGACATAGTGTTTGACAATCAAGAAACAAAATGTGTAGAAAATGAGTGTGGCGGAGATGCGAATGCTAAGATGGATTTGTGGTAAAATTCGAAAGGATAAAATTAAAAATGAACAAATTCATGAAACGGTAAAAAATAGCTCCTATAGAAGATAAATTAAGAGAAAATCGACTTAGACGGTTTGGACACGTCAAACGTAGACCAATGGATGCTCCTGAAAGGAAGACTGATTTAGTTAATATTGATGATAACACAAGGGGTAGAGGAAGACGTAAATTGACTTGGTGGGATATTATAAAAATGGACATGATGTCATGTGGTTTAACCGAAGATATTGCACTGGACAAAATGGAATGAAATAATAAGATTCATGTAGCCGATCCCAAATAATTGGGAAAAGGCTTTGTTGAGTTGAGTTAAGTCGAGTTTTTTTTATAAAACATAATGGTTTTTATAAACGTGTCGTGTATTAAAAAAATGTTGTGATTCACTGATGTGTCATGTCTACATTGGTTCGTTTTGAGTGTCCTCACGTTTTGAGTGTCCTATGATATGAATCCTGTCAGGGCTAAAAAATGAACTCATACTGACGTGACACGTCAGTGCATCGCACAAAATGAGTCGGAATTGTGCATCGCTGTAGAATTACTCAAGAAAAAAAGTACTTAATGTTTTTTTAAAGGACATAAAACTTATTTTAACCAAAAAAATTACTACCTCAAAAAAGACATAAAACTGATTTTAACAAAAAAAAATTATTACCTAAAAAAGTTATCGATCTAAAAAATTTGTGCCATGTCATGTCGTATTTTAATTAGGTCATATTCATATTTAGTAAAAAAAAATATTTTTGTCGCTTTTAATTGGGTCGGGTTCGAGTTTAGTAATAAAAATAAAATTTTGTGCATGATCTTATTTTCATTGAATCGCGTTCGTGTTCCTTTTTTTAGTGGCAAAAATTTGTATTTTATTTACCAGTTGAAATATGCATTTTTTTGTGTTGTTGAAATTGTAATTTAAAATTAAGAAGTTTGTTGGGATTGGAGATAAAAGAGTGAGAGAAATGTTTGAAAAAAAAATAAGAAGATAAAGGGAGGAATAATGATGCACTTACAGAAAATTGTTACCCATTTCATACCGAATGTGCTTTAAGAGTATTGTACTGTGGCGTGGGTCCCACCAGGGTACAAACTCTTAAAGCAAATTGAGTATGAAATGAGTAAAAAAATTTGGTAAAAGTAACATTACTCTAAAGGGAGATGTCCATTGTGTATGGGATTGGTAAGTTGGTTTCGGTAAGTATAGCAGCACTCTTTATAAATTATGTTGATGTAATCTAAATTTTGTTGTATATCTGTTATAGCTAATCCAATTGTAATCATTGCGGAGATTTTGAAAAGACGTGGACTAGCCACGAAAAAGAGTATAACACTTTAACATTGTACGAGTGTTATAAAAGTTGTTTTGTTAATGAAAAAATAAACTAAGTTGTAAAAGAAAATGTTTGAATGAGAATATGGAAGGAAAAATAATACAATTGAGTTGTTACATTCAACATGTCCCTTTTATAATCATTAACCAATGTATTTTTACACAAGTCATATATACTCTATGATATCTCGTCATTTGATAATTTACTTTTTATGTGTGGCCATTATCTTCGAAAGTCGAGTTTCAAAAATTTCTTAAATATTTACAAACTTCTTAAATAACTTATATTGCGGTAAGTATGAGTATCGATCTAACTTTCAAGGTGAAACAAATAGCGTGAACGACTGCAATTTCATTTTTTTATTAGAAATTATATATATATATATATATATATATATATATATATATATATATATATATATATATATATATATAGGGAGATATTGAAAAGTGAACATAAAAGATGAACATTTTAATGAACCTAATAAAAAATACATAATAACCCATTAATTTTAATTCCTATGTTGTAATTGGTCCACACCAACGGAAACGTACATGCGTGTTTTTTAATACACCCCCACCCCACCCCCACCAAACCAGCCTAAGCTACCCATAAACTCCACCAGCTCCATCTCCATCTCTGGCCAGTGGACAGCCCACACCAACCAAAAACTTCCTAACCCGACCCAACTCCGGTTCTAACCACCTTAACCAGCAACCTACCCTAACCATTCACTTCATTAGAGTTGTCAACGGGTCGTGTTAACGGGTTAACGGGTCGTGTTAACGGGTTAACGGGTGAAAACACCCTTAACCCGTACACGACCCGTTAAGACTAACGGGTCAAATTATAATACCCAAACACGACCCGTTAATATTAACGGGTACACGACCCAAACCGTTAACACCCGTTAATACCCGGTAGTATTAATACCCGTTAGTACCCGTTAATACCCGTGTAATATTGGTTCGGGTCACACGACCCAATAAAACCCGTTACCACTAACGGGTGATAATGGGTATAAACGGGTTTAATCGTGTAAGAGTACAAACCCAAACACGACCCGTTATGATAACGGATCTACCGTGTTGACCCGTTAATGACCCAAACCCGATAAGACTAAACCAATTAACTTATAATTTCGTGTCGTATCGTGTCGTGTTATCGTGTCGTGCCTCATTTTGCCAGGTCTACAACTCATCAACCCGGACATCGAAAATCCATTATTCGACAACCCCTGACCCAACCCCCGACGTGTTGAGCCTATCTAACACCCAACAACAAATACGGTCGGGTTACCTGTTTCCCCAGCTCCCATACCTGGCCACCTCCGGAGACTTCACATGCTGGCAGCAACCTACCTCTGGCCAGCCTCACACTTATCTCTCCGGCCACTGCCCCCACTTATAGCCCTACTGGACAACAGCTAAAACTCTTATTAAAAATGGGTTAATAACAAATCAATATCTCAAACAAGTATAGCAGGTTTAGCAAATATATAATGTACAGTTCGCTACCTAATCTAATGGGTCTTAAAAGAAATATCTCAGGTGAAATAAACTGATGTGTGTAATCAAATATCCCAAGCTCTTATTTATCTAGCTGGTCCTATTCGGTCAACCACATATTTTTCTTTCGGCAATTTTTCTCGTACAGATGGGTGGTGGTGTGTGTGTGGGGGGGGGGGGTCGGGGGTAAGGTGTTACACCCCTCTAAATTCTAGCGTCGGCCGCCACCAAAATTAAGCTTTGTATTAGTAAATTAAATATCATCCTTAGCATGTGACAGATATGAGACATCTAAAATTTTAATCCAAAAGATAAATGATTTAAATCAGTCCCAAATATCAAGAACATCCAACTGATTTAACACCAATGTGCGATAAAATTCACCACATGCAATCTCCAAATATCTCAATTATTAAATAAATAAAGTCCAACTGAAGTCTTAGAACAACTTTGGAACCGAAAGGCCTAATAAAACTCAAATATAGTCTCATAATAAATACGTCGGAATAGGAGAAGAATCTAACTACGAAAGCAATAAAATAGCTCCAGCTGCACCTCCAAAAAGATCTCAAATAAATCCTATGTAGCTACTTCAAATAAATCCCTCAAAATATTAGTCAATGCATGTGTCAGAGCCAAAGCCCCGAGCATGAATACCGTCTACTCCTTTCAATTAGGGTCCTTGAGCCCAGACAATAGTGCTGCATATATGGACCGTAACAATATAATCTTTTAATTAAAAGAAATTTAATAATCATCAAAAGTAAATTTCTAAGTACCCGCAAGGTTTCTTTTAAATGTGCCACACCAATATTATTTTAATTAACCAACATTCCCAACTATTGTTAAATTTAATTAATTTTACCATAAAGATAATTTACCAAGATACACATCCCCTTGTCAAAGCCGCTGTCTGACCCGTTTTAATTGTCGGTCCTCGCGATATGACAAGGTTCCACCCACACACAAGTCCCATTGTCAACTCCGCCGTCTGATCCGTTTTTATCGTGTGATCCTCGCGATATGACAAGGTTCCACACAAGTCACGACATAAATCGCCCAAGATGACCCGTTTAGACTGTCGGTCACTGACACATTATATAACCACCAATTTTAATACCAGTTTTAGTCCTGCGGTATTAATTCCCCAAAATTCCTCAATTCATTATTCAAATTAATTTCCCCTAACCTTAAAAGCGATGTGAAAATTCTCCAATTACCCCTTAGTCCCAACTAAGGTTCCCAAAACACAATTTCGTCCTATCCTAAGTAAAGGATGATTATAAAAATTTTACCACACCTAGATATCAATCCTACGTTATCGTAAAAATGGTATCATATAGAAAATAAGCCCCCACCCCAAATTATATAACCTGCATAAACTCATACTAACTAGTCCCATACCTAATTAGCATAAATCGCAACTAAGACCCACTTACTAGTCCCATACCTAACAAGCGTGCTATAACAAGGGGTGAAAACCAATTATCTACAATACCCAACGTTCCCGAAATAATTCAAAATTATAATATTACATAAGTGGCACAATCAACTATTTATAACAATTTTCATAACAACGCTAAATTCCCAAATAAACGATTTTAATCTAAATAGAGTAAAATCAAGAACACATAAATATTGTGATTTTTTCGAATCAAGATTACACGCAAGTTCCATCTTAGCTATTATTTTTCTAGAACAAGTAATTTAGTTAATTTAGGATTTTTACATGAAACATCCAAATTTGATTTCTAAGGGCTCCTCTATATGCATATGTCCATAACGTACCCGACTACCCAAATACAACCCAAAGAACAACAAAATTATTAGTATTTGGTAGCATTAATTTTTCATACAAAACAGTCCCAATATTTATTTCTTAAGATTTTATGTTCATAATTTATTTTAGAACACATGAGTTTAATGGAGGCTAAAATCAAGACACATAACACTAAAGGAAAAGAATATGATAAACATACCTGCAATTAAATGTAGAAATTGACTAGAAATTCGAGTTCCTATTGAAAAATTGAACAAAATCTCCTCTTGAACCAACTTAGGGCAGATTTATTTAAGCTTCCAAAGTTGAGCTTGAAAGTGGTTTTAATGGTGGTTGTTTAGAGAGGGGAAGGAAGAGCTATGAATTTTTACAAGTGTTTGAGAAATGTGGGAGTGTGAGAGTGATCAAAATCTGATTGCTTTCTTCTCTCATCAACCCACAGGATTAATACATTATATAACCCCATAATTCATTAATTAACTCCAAAAATCTTACACCCATCGAATGTTAGTGAGGTTATTCAAAGGGGATGGTGAGGGAGGTATAGACTAGTGGTTGAATCAATGGATGGCTTAGGATTAAACCAAAATAAAAAACAAAACCCCAAATTTATTAATATTTTTACAACTGAAAATAGCTCTCAAATAGCTCTAATAACGTTTTTTGGAGATGTCGAAGAAGAGAAAGTTATTCAAAATTAAATTTTAAATCGATCTAGAATTTTTCAGAATTTTTTGAGCATTTTTATTTTTTTGACGAAATTTTATTTATTTATTAATTTTTTTTACTTTTGACCCCATGGCACTCTTCGGTCTATTTTTAGCATACCGTAAATATGGTCAAATTATTTTTAATCCCAATAAAACGTCCTACAAAAATCACGCAAGTTCGCGTCCTGCGCGACACATGCTGACAAAAGTCGCGTTATATTAAGCATGACCGTGTCACAATCATTCATTGACATTTTTGCATCAAACTTAACCAACATATTTATTTAATCAAAATCATTAAATTCAAAGCATTTATTTTTCTCGAGTATTCCAATTATATATATATATATATATATATATATATATATATATATATATATATATATATATATATATATATATATAAGGGATAATTAAAAATCATAAAATCTTAAGTGAGCAAATGAAATAAACTACACGTAACCGAGTGTGATAAATGTGAGAAGATACAAGAGATGGGATTACACCGCGTGATCAATTATTTTAATTTCTTAATTTATTGGATTGAAATATTTCAAGTTAATATTAAATTCATAATCTAATTCTCGTTACAATTATAAATTGATTTTTTTTTCAAAAAATTAATATCAAAATATCAAACTTTTAAAAAACTAAGATTTATAATCTTTTTAATAAACTACCTGCTAAGATCAATTTAATAAAAATTGTATGAATTCTCGAATTTCAGCACCGAACTAATAAACAAATTTCGGATAAACCTATCTCTAATTCGATTCCAAAATCAAATATTAAAACTAAACTATTTTATACATAAATTAATTTGCGATAATTAAAAATTAATTCTCCTATAAATATAACAATAAATTCGATTAATTAATTAAATTAACATCCTACACGTCTCAACCTACCCCTTGAACGGGATGTTTACCCTAACATTATTAAATTAGAACAAAAAACAACAACCAAATACATGTAAAAAAAATAATATAAAATGAAACGAGGAAAAGGAATATGATACGAAAATTGTCGCATCACGTTCTTAAAATGCGCCTTGACATTTTTTCGACGTCTTCACAATATCAACACTTTATTATACTAAAAAAAACTAAACCTAAAAATTATTCTAAATTAAACTTAGTTTTTTCGTATTTAGAAGCTTGGCAGGGGGCTTGCTTCCTAGTTTGAAGGAATGGCAAGTGGGTATGGAATCGGGTTAAATGGCTATGGAGGTTGGGTTTTGGAAAGTAGATCCGGGTTTTTGCGAGTTCGGTCAACTGGATTTAATGGGTTGTGTTCGTGATTCTCCGGACAGGAGGTTTTAGGTCGGATATGGTGTTGGCTTCGGGTAGGGAGTAGTTGGGGGTCGGAGCTCGGGTTTGAAATGGGCGTGGCAGGTTGGTGGCTCGCCGAAAAAGGTAGGTTGACAATATGGGCTCTTGAGGATGAAACCGTCCATAATCCAACCAAAATAATGTGTTTGGAGCCCATTAATTGTCTTTGTGGGTCAAAATGGTTTGAACGATCCAATAAGACGGTTTATTGGCGGGTCAAAATGGTTTTGAAACCTCTTAAAAATAAAAGTCAAATTACTAAAGAGATTACATTTTTTTTTATTTAAGTACTTACTTGTATATTTTTTTTCAAAATTATTATACCATAATTATGTGCATATGGTATAATAATTATTTTTTTTAAAAAAAAATGGGTCAACCCGACCCGATCCGGGTTTGACCCGACCCAACCCGCCCAAATTATTATGTCCGACCCGCTTTTGACCTGCCCAAATTTATCCACATCCATTTTTGACCAGTCCATAACCGCCCATTTGCCATTACTAGAAAAAGGTAAGAGCTGCCGGATTTGAGTGGGAGGTCACCGGAAGTGGGTCTGTATGGTTGTCGGAGGTGCTGATGGTTACTGGCGTTGGATATTTGGATTATAATGATTTGGGCAGTTGGTTTAGTGAGGGGTTGTCCGGAGCAGGGAGATCGCCGGGGGTTAGTTAGTAAGGTATGATGGATTTAAGTAAGCGCCGGAGTTAGTTCGGTTTGGTAGTTGGTTTGGGTCGGGGGTATGGGGTGATCGGGTTTTTGGGTTGCCGGACTGGTTTGGTGGTTTCAAGAGAATGTGGGGATAGGAGAGAGCAGAGGCGAGGGATAAAATTAGGTGTGGGGTAATGTCGGTATACTGTGTGTAATTTGTACCTAACAAATTTTAAATAAAACTATTTAAAGATTAATTAAAAATATAAATTTAATAAAATTAAAAAAATAAAATCTATTAACATTAAAAAATTAAATTCTTAACCTATTAATAAAAGACTTAAAAAAATAAAAATAATAATAATAATAAAACTAACCTAATAAAATTAAGAACAAATAAAATAAAATAAAGAAAAAACTAATTAGATAAACATCCCTCTTATATTTACATAAAAATATAAAAACACTCGACGAAAAGACTAAAAATACTCGGACCCTAATATTTAAAACTATACGCACGCGAATAAAATAATAAAAATCCTAAAAATTGTATATGACTCAAATAAAAAATCTATAAAATAATAAAATTACAAACTAAACACACACGAGGCTCGGGTGATGGTTTGGGATCGGTTTAGGCTTAGGTTTGGTATGGGATTGGGTTAAGGGCATTGTAACTCATCGGGGAAGCTCTTTGGATTTCACAATCATTTTTAATTTCCTCGTTGAACGCTTTTGACCGCTACTTTGTCGCAATCATGTCATTTTAGAACAATTTGATACTACGACTACATATTGACCTAAGAAATAAATAAATACGAATATAAGGCCAATTTTATTAAAAATGAGCGACTAAAATGCACATATTTGGGGCATAAATTAAACACTTTAGGGTGTTTATCACTCTATCTCCTCTAGATATCGCAAGGCTAACAAACTCCAAAATTCAATAATTTCTAAATCTCTTATTAACTCAACAACTCACAGCTCCTTATATATTGAATAACCGATTAGTTAAGTAACTTAAAATGATATTATAACTATACTCTTTACTTATTACATTACTTACACCTTCAAACAAAAATTTTCCTAAAGGATTAAAATTTAGAAATTGAGATTTGATCATCACCATATCTTTTCACATAGGATATTCTACATGAGAATATTTCTATTTGACATGGGAGCAGCCTCTCCATATATGGGGAAAAGACCAATCGACATCCGCTTTTTTCAGACCTTGTAGTTAAGTGGGAGCCTTGTGCACTGCTACTGGGGTACGATCGACGATTACTCCACAACATGACTTCCTCTTTGAATTGTCCTTACTGCCAATAGTAGTTCTAATTGAATCACAAATTTTATTTCTTAATCAACCAATGATAATTTTGTCACTATTGTATCAAGCTCCCTAATTTGTTTTGCAACAAATATACATGAAAAAGTGTATGTATTTTACAATCCTTGGGCAGTTTGAGTTTATAGGCTACCCTCTCTATCCTCACAACCACTTCATAAGGCCTTACCCTTAATACTTTGTTTCTAACTTTAAATTCCTTTCAAACTGGGGAGAGGTATATCGGTAATGCTATAATTTTAGATACACTTTATCTTCTACAATAAACTCCCTTTAAGATCTTAATTTGCCAATATAATATTTCATTTTATGTTGTTCCTAAAGTAAGTCTTTTTTAATAGCTATAGTATATGTTCCATATCTTGCACCATCTCTTCCACTGCTTTTACTAAACTTAGAGTGTCATTTGTAAATGTTAGAACCGGATGGTTTGTGGGTGTAAAGTTTTAAAAAACAAAACAGTGAGAGGACTAAAGCTACTTTGCACATCTACCCACTATCACCCACTTTTTTTACTATCTCCACTAAAAATATCCACTTTTCCATACAAATGAAGATTCCCTCATATGTTGACGCGACCACAAATGTGTCTAGTGTGCGTGCTATGTAGGCTCAAGTGCAAGCCTGTCGCTCAAGTAATAATTCGATAAGTCGGGGATCAATCCTTAGGGAAATAGGATGAACGAAGTCGCAAAGACGTTAGACAGACGAAGGAAACCTAATTTTGACTCTAAAGAAAAGGAAAAGGTGATTTGATTTGCGAAATAACTACAACTATATGCACTTTTGAAAATGATTAACTAATGAAATTATGAATGCAATTTTTCTACTGCAGAATTTCGAACGACTTGAATAAAACTGTAACTATGAATGGAGAAAGATAGGTCGGGTTATAATCCCCCACACCCTAGTAATTCATTGCGTAGTGTACTAGATTTAGGATTAAAACTTTAAATGAATCCGACTTTTAAATACTTCTAAGTATTACATATATGAGGGATCGTATCCCGCACAGTACGTAAGCAAAGGTTGAATTAAAATTCAGTCTTTATTTCTCCTAAGTATTACACATATGAGGGATCGTAGCCCGCACAATATGTAAGGAAAGGCTGAAATAAAGTAGTATCGTATGAATTACGATACAATTCATCTAATGTTTTGGTTCCAACTTCTATTTTTACTATCGTGAATTACATCGGGTGGGGTTCATGCACCTTAACCCTTGAAAATTTAGCCAGACATATGAAAACTGGAAGAAAACATTTTTTAGATGAAAGAAAATATTTTTACGAACATTTGAAGGTAATGAAGAATGAAATTCCTCACTATAGAAATAACTACTGCAGATATGAAAACAAGAATTGAAATAATATTACTTGAATTGCGAAACTGGAAGCAAACTAGGGTTTCTTATTGTTCTTCTTCTCTAAACTGATTACAAAGCTTCCCTAAAGAATCAGAAGCCTCCCTATGTCTGGGAGGAGTTTACATTTTATAATGTACTAATACTAAGAGTTTGAACCATGCAGGATTCTAATTTTACAAGTGGATAAGTTCGAATTTCCGAAACCAGAACCGATCCTACTTAGAGGGTTCGGTTCGGTTCCATCTTTGACAGCCTTTACAGAAAGTTTTTCGAGCATAGGATCGATTCATTTTTCTTCCACTTCGGTTCGGTTCCATCTTGTTAACTTTTCATAGGAAGTTCTTCGAGCATAGGATCGGTTCATTTTTCCTCTCCTTCGGTTCGGTTCCATATTTTCAGGAACTTTTCCTCCTTGTATTTCTTTGAAGCTTTTGGTATGGAACTCGGATTAGGTTGTCGATCCTTCCTAAAACACTGAACACCTGCGAAATAGATGGAAAATACACGAAACTCGACATACTCATTACAAACTTGTCAATAGCAATGATATGATATAAATTCACTCGAATTACACTTTACGAAGCGATAAAAGCCTCTAAATTAAGGGGAGAAATGGGAAGAATTTTTCCCTAATCATATGTACAACTAAATGAAGTGGGATTAAGCTTTGGGTTCAATGAGTTGGAAAAATAGGCTCTTTCATTCATAAAGCACACCAAACTGTATTTTCTTTTGCATAAAATATTCTATCCAAACCAATTTTCTCCAATAAATATTTGTTTCCCCAACTTAAAATTATGTGATATTGAGCAATTAATTATGAATGAATGTTAGTATGCCATATAACTACAATGCATAGTTATAGGAGACCGAGTTGATTCTGAGCTTGTTTTATCCCGGGGATGGCGTGTCTATATACTACCTGTGCAAAAGTGGGCAGAGCTACGAAACGTCTTTAAGAGAGTGACCTAGTCCGCAATTAAAACTAGGAATCGTCTACTACAGTTTTTTTATAAACAATTGAGGTAATCTTGTTTATTTTTATTGTGTAGTATAATGTGGATTCAATGAAATGAGGTTCATATTTGTAATAATCATCTGAGGTAACAATTTAATTTTGATCAATAGAATAAAATAAAAAGAATTATTTTAATTTTCGATTTCTCCATAAAACTTTCTTATGTAATTTTCAATTAAAATGTATAAATTGTCCCAACATTTTAAGATGACTCATATCTACTTTGGGGACCGAAAAATAAATCTTATAGGCTTATATGTTTATTTTAATGATGCCTAAAATGAAAAAAATGCCAACAAAGTTTCTACCCCTAAAATTACATGTTTTGACCTTGTAAATCTACAAATTACGTTTAGCCCTCAAACTTTCAAAATATTATATTTTTTGAAGTAGAAAAATAAAATTCAATATTTTAGTCAATCCGAAATCGACCAATAATTTCGTGAGAAAGTAGAATTTAAAAAAATAATGAAATCTTGTGTGAAAACTCTTAAATAGGTCAATCCTATTTTTTAGTTATGCATGTGAAATGTTATTTCACATAAGATACTGTTGTTGAAAAATGAATTTTCTACATTTTTAGACAATTCATTTAGAGTCACTTGTGATTGAGAAATCAAATAAAAAATTTATATTTAGAATCAAATAAAAATTTGATATTTCAAAACAAATAAAAATTTTATTATATAGAATCAATTCAAGATTTTTTATATGTACTCAGATTAAAATTTGATATTTGAAAACAAATGAGAATTTGTTATATTGAATCAAATTAAAATTTGATGTAAGGATTTGAATAGTAAATAATAAATATTTGTGAGTTATGTTATGTTCGGTATAAAAAGAATATTGTTCAAATATTTTTTAAGTGTTTATATGAAAGTATAGGTGGTAGCTTTCAACCACTCTAAAGTGATTGATGATGGGAAGAAAAAAAATCTGAAATTTTATGTTATGAATTTTATTAGAATATCATCTAAGAATTTTGATGATATACACATTGAAATTTCGTAAAATTTCCCATACATATAGTATGTTGAGATTATGAATATTAGACTTTGGAATTTTTGAAAAATGAGATGTATCTTTTATTATGGTTTTTAAAAATTTGATGCGCATTGTTGACGTTTTTGAATAACTTGAAGTAAAACGAGTTTATCTTAACTTATACTCAACATTTCTGAGTAATTCCAATTTTGTATAAAACTAGAGTCATAAAGAATGAATTCTAAAAAAAACCATAAATTTTCATTAAGCGATTTGATCGTCCTGAAATTTGAAACTCAAGTTTTTGAATGAAATGTATTGAATTTAAACATTTTCTTGAAAATTTGAGTCACGTTATTATTGCAAAGATATTCTAAATCTTTTGTATATTTTAACATCTTTAAATGGGAAGGTTATGAACCTCTGAGAATATTTTGGGGTAAAAAAATGATAGATGAATTTTATAAAAATTGTATAATACAATTATTTGTGCAACCAATGAAAATGACATATATTATTTTTCACCCCTTACATATGATATAAACATGATGAGTAAAGGTCTTATGTATCAGACATCATATTCAATAAATAAAATCCATATGTCGAAATGATAATAATTGGATGATTTTATCATAATTGAATTTTGTGCAAATAATCTTTACTTTGGTAAAGATATTCTAGTTGGATGATTTGGTATAGAGATTTAAACACTAATACAAAATATTATCTTATACATTGTGAAAAATAATATATGAAAAATCGTATATTTTATCTTTTAAGAAATAAATTGTGTAATCTATATGTGGCTTTCAGACACTTGAAAGACTGGACTTATGATTAAAACGAATGAACATGCATTTTTTTAATCAGGTATACTAGAAATCACGAAGCATGTATTAATTTAAGGAATCAGATTAGTTCTTATTTAATGCCGAAACACTATGAGTTTATATTATATTTTTATTAATTAAAGATATAATGAGAGCACATTATATGTTACTTCTCAATGCTATACCTAGAAAATAGTTGTGACAACCTGCCTATTCTAATACTGAGTGGTCAATACTCTACTAAAATAAAACAGGAATCTCAGTATGGTTCATTCTCAGCATCACAGTCGTAATCACAATATAATATAAAGATAGGAATAAACCATAGAATCAAGATGAATGAATAATCCTCATGCATAGATAAATAATAAGACTGAACTAAATAAACTATCGATCACCAAATAAAACATCCACAGTATAGAAATAAATAGTAAAATTGAGTACTAAAACATAAATGTATGACAGAAAGATAAAAGTTTATCCATCTACGGACAACACTCCTAGAACTAAAACTGAAATGAGTGATCCTATCTAGATAAAATAAGTTAAGGCGTATAAAACAAGATATAGCGTCCACATCGACAGTCCGACAAGAATGAAACTATCCCTGTGATCCTAACTGCTGCTGTTGCACACCTGGGGTATAAAAAAAATAGAAGCTTGCGGGTAAAAGCTCGAAAGTAGAAAATATTTTGCAAGTAGATAATTGTTTAACATTAATTAAGATAGTAGTGTATTACTTTTATAATTATCCGGTCGCATTCACTTAAGATAAACCTCACCTTTTAAATATAGTGCGCATTTAACGTGTTCATTATTTATCCCAATTAATCTAATCGGTCTAATTAGGATACGCATAACTGCCATCTAAGCCTAATCCCGCTAATACCCTCTATTATCTACGTATAACTATCAATACTAAATATACGTTCGTAAACAATATTGTAGCGATACATTTTTTATAGTTAAATAATCACGTAATAAACATAACATAGCTACACTCGTGCTATAAATAGATATATCCACTATATCATATAAAACATGCATATATATCGCTCACTATATACGTATAACCCCATCTCTAGAGCTGACATCTCATGGATGCATCCCCCGTGTGCTATCCGGCTCCAGGAATCACGCCTCACACCGAGCCACCGAGTCAAAATCTCACCACCAATTCCAAACGAAAACACATACAATGAAGGCGGTTATAGACATATATCCGGATCACGACCATACCACATCGCGCCCAACTGGAAACGAAACTAACACCTATCCTCACATATGGATAGTAGCCATGAAACAGTCTTATGACCTGGGGAATCAATCCAATACCTGTTGGTTAACGCAAGGATGAACCGCTCACTACGTGCAACCTCATATGGGATAGCACTACCGAGTAGGTATGTTTAAATAAAACAAGTAGCATGAACACATACATTTATATACATATCACTTTAATATGCCTATTTAATAAGTTTCGACCTCATACGCATATCCCACAACGCACGGTTCACTAATCCCCAAGCTCAATCATAACTTCCCGATTAATATTTAAAATTCACTCACTTGGATCCTCGGTTCTCCTCACTCAAACGTATCTATCGTTGGCTTATCACACGCACCAAATTCTGTAAAGTGTTCTCTAGTATCCTGGAATCTCCTACAGTCAATCCTCAAGTCCTAACGGGTCAAAACGACACATGAACAAAAACTGGACAGGCCAGCAAATCGAACAAATTCGCTGCCCCCCAAATCAAATTTTTTAAAAGAAAGCCCAATCCAAAACCACCAATTTAAAATTTTGGTATCACAAACCTTTTAGTAGAAAATTCATAAAAAAATACATAATCGGTGGCCACGCCTTTGTAATTTGATTCTACACAACCTTATCCAATTTCTAAAAGCAAACCGATTCGCTCCCCTAACGAACCGACTCGATTTTCTGAACCTTTTCTTCCTCGGGTTTTCTCTTCCAAAACCCTCCAATGAAGGTTTCTACCCACTTCTAACACAAAAATTGAATCTTACAATATTACCCTAACATTCCAGAGGTATTTTAACATAAAATTAATTCCAAATCTCAAATCAAACCCTAGGATTTTAAATCAAACATCCAATTAATTCAACATGAAAAATTTCCCCAAATTAATTATCAATATCCAATCTTTATATAAAACTTCTACATATTCATCCATTTAAATCCCAGAATATATTTCGAATTTCAAGTATGATTGATCTCCATTAATGATTCATTCTCAAACCCTAATCTTTTATCATTTAAATCTCTATATCAATTAAGAAAGTTTTAATCTTTAACATCTTAATTTTCATATTTCTACCTCTAATCATGAAATTAAATAACTACTATCAAATTGCGACATAAAGTAAGTATCTACTTGCTTTGGTGGATTATAATCTGAAGTCTACTATGAATTTGATGAAGGGTTAAGTCCTATTTCTTCTCCCCTCCAAGTTTCATCTTCTTTCTTCTTCTTCTTCTTCTTCTTCTTCTTCTTCTTCTTCTCTCTCTCTCTTTCTCTCTCTCTCTCTCTCTCTCTCTCTCTCTCTCTCTCTCTCTCAATCCCTTGTGTAAAATATGAAAGGTGGGATGCCACTCACCTTCCCAATATCTTAAATATCCCTTTAATTTACTTAATACCATTTTTCTTCTTAGCCATAAGTGTAATATGACCCTCCTACACTTATACAGGTTCTTATATGTCTAAAAAGCTCCTGGAACCCAAACATAACACCCGAGTACCTGTTCTGGAATATTTCAACTCTTCCCGGATCACCAGTGCCCTCGAAAAGGTCATCCGAATAACCCAACTCTAAATATGCAAACATCTCATTAATTGGGCCCAATACGTGCATACCCTACACGTCACCCATAAATTATATCGATCCGTCGATGTAACACTCTACCGATATATAAATATAAACTGTCACACTCACTCATACACGATCTATAATAAATCACATAACTATTTACTTATCACACACAAGTAAATAATAATTATAATAAATATAAATCCTTTATCTCGCTAATTAATATAAATACTAAAATCCAATTTAATTTTGTCCTAATTAAAATAATAATATTAGTCACACGAACATTAAATACTAATAAAAGTACGGGGTATTACAATAGTAGGGGAACTTAAGCGAGTGCCTCTCAACTATAATTAAAGAACATAATAATATATAAAATTTTGATGTTCAAGAGAACTCTGAATTTTTTGAGTTATAACTTAAAAATAAAATATTGCTTATTCTATTAAAAATGATTCCAAAATCCTTAGACAAGTCATATAATAAATGTTTGATTGAATTCCCTGGAATAAACTAGAAATTAGTTTGTAATTAACTTCTCTTATAAATTTAAGATAATAAGAAGTATACATATCCTTTAATAGAAAAATGAGACCATTATCAGTTATGAATATAAACTTTGTTTAATAGCCGAGATTTAGCGATACTAAGAAAACTTAGTTATACATGATGCATGTTAAATTATTCTCATAAAAATGGGATAAATTCATTTAATTTGATTGTCATTGATATTATATATGATGTTAAGTTAAATTGAATGTATATAATATCGATTTTTGAATGGTGACCTAGATATGGTAATTTACTTGAACCAACTTGAAGTTGGAGAATTTATGAATATGGAATGTAGCAATAAATGACAAGATATTTTGATAAATTTAAATCATCAAAAGAGAATGAATTGAGAATAATATAAATCATGTTTATGAATATGCATGTTGAAATATGAATGCACTATTATTTGTTTAAGCTAGTATGATTATTAATATTTGATTACGATATTTTTTCGCTAAGAAAATCAAATTTATGTTAAGTCATAATGAGTTTCAATGAAAATGGGTGAGGTAAGATACAGAAAATCAAATTTATGCTAAGTCATGTAGGGGGTAGTATGACTCGGGTCTCATAAGATACTGAAATGGGTGAGGTATGATCCACTTCAATGAACTCTACCTGAAGGTCTTCAAGAGTTTCTAGAGTAGCACCTGGTAAAATTTTCCCTTTTTGATGAAAATGGAACCAAAGCTAGAACCACCTCCTGCAAGAAGATGAACTTCACAACAATAATAGTAAATTTTATCCAAAGGATCTTCTGAGAATAATGGTTGTTAGTGTGGGAGTGAAGAAATAAGCACTTAGCACTTAGAGAGAGAGAGCAAGGAGAGAATACAAGGTGGTCTTGTGTATTTTGACCGAGTAATTGTATGACTTGAGTTTCTAATGTATTATTTTACCTCCCCAATGGTCCTATTCATAGTTGAACATGCGGCTGGTTTGGGACTTTTTGGGCACTGATCAAGAGCGAAAAGTAACGCAGTGTCAGTACAGCAGTCGTTGAATTCGTTTCATCGCCTCAATACAAAGACCTAAACTATTGACTACACTCTTTTAAGGAAGTATAATGGCCAGTCCGGGAATCGAAATCCACAGAGACTAGTTGTTAGAATTATATATATATTTAATACTTCGCAAATAAAAGTGTAAAAGATAATTTGTTAGCAAAAGAAAAGATAATCTAGGCGTGTATGTTTAAGCTAAGATTACAAAAAAGAATAAAAATAATAGATTGAGACTAATATCCCTCACCTCAAATTAATACATATAAATGATTACAGTAGACTAAAAATTTAGTAAGATTAAATCTCATTTCAACAATCAATTAAATCTAGAGTTGTCAGCCCCTAAATTTGCATAAAAGCCTAATATGATTTTAACGTCAACAAATATCCCAAAAATTATATATGCGAGGTCATAAATACAGAGCATACATAATATACCCCATTAAATCTCCTAGGGATAAAATTAAGGACAACCCAATCGAATTAAATGCATAAAACCCATCACCAAAGCAAAGAAAGCCATTGACCCAATGTGAGTTCAATCAATCACAACCTAATTTAAGTTAGCTAGAAAGCATGTTAAAAGACATTAATTAAATGAAAGAGAGCAAGTGAAAGAAATTAAATCTAGGTTACAAATTAAGTAAACAAATAACAAAGCAAGAAAAACAACAATAGATGCTTGGTTCAAAGAAGAAGATGATGAATAATGACTTACAAACCCATTTGGGTGAAACCCTAGGATAGAGAGAAGTAAAACCCAAAATCCTCTTTAAAACCCTTCTTCCTCTAACATAACTAGTAAAAAGATGATAAAAAAAATAAAAATGAAAGATATGTCTTCAAATACCAAAAACCCACTTATGTAGTAAGTGGTAAAAGAAATAAAGATAAAAGAAAAAAAAATAATTTATCCTAAAAATAAAGAAGGAGATCCTCGGGAAAATGGTCATAACATATTCATTAGGAACTGGATTAACGAACCGTTGAAGCCCATGCGAAGCCAACTCAAAGGCCTATAACTTCCATAAGGAGTTCATGCATGAAGCTCGAATGTAAAAATGACTAAAATGGACCTGAAGTTGCATAATGTGTTGAAAACTTTCCGAATAG
The DNA here is from genome assembly GCA_949130495.1 of Sambucus nigra. Taxonomy (NCBI): domain Eukaryota; kingdom Viridiplantae; phylum Streptophyta; class Magnoliopsida; order Dipsacales; family Adoxaceae; genus Sambucus; species Sambucus nigra. Next base: position 190,245,222 of record OX422213.1, read on the forward strand.
CACCAATTGCTCCGATAAGCATTCTAATATCTACAAAAACTCAAATAAACCTTGCAACACACACACACACACACACACACACACACACACACACACACACACATATATATATATATAAGGATATAAAGTAAATGAGCGTAAATACGGAAATTAACGGACACAATTGTACTAGAATGCATAAAGATAACGGGCACTAAAATGCAATATTTCTGATGTATCAAGCACCAAAATCAAGAGGAAAAACTTAAAGGGACAAGGTTTGTAATGTACCTTTTATTTCTTCTAGGAATGCATCTGCCTGCCCCCCTGACAGATGACATCCGGTGTGAACCAAAGTCAAAAATCAAGTATGTCTCCTAATGGAGATAAAATATCTGATTTGGTAAATATCTTTTGAAACAGTAACTTGTTATACAAACTTTGTAAACTTGAGAAGGGCCTCGAGTACCACCTCCCCTAAAACCATTAAACTTGAAAGGGTGCTTTGAGGACCCCCTTCTCCAAAATCTTTCTACTTGAGAGGGGCCTTGAGGCCCCCCTCCTCTAAAATTATTTTTATAAAAAGTTCATTTCTTGTGAGCAACCTCTTGGTTGCTCACTTTTATTATGACTAGGTGTGAATTGTGTAAGGACTGGGTGACCCCTAGGGTCTTTCTACTAGTATTCTCTTAATCTTAAAGTTCTAAGTGGATGAGCTTGCTCAACAAACCTTGTTCCTCAGCCATCAAGCCAAAACTCCCAGGCGATCTCATCTGTCATATTTGAACCCTACTCGCTCAACTAGGCTACCTGTACATGAAAGTAAAATATTAGTACTTTAATATTTTTTGGGTAACAAACCTTGGGGAGGAGGTCACTCTAGGTGGACTTCTTCGCCCTGTATTATTTTTGTGGTATGTCATTTGGGATTAGAGGGACCACTCTGGGTAAACCTCTTCATCCTTCTTCCATTTCTATGATATGTTAATTGGGGCAGAGGGGGCTACTCGCAATGAGTCCCCTTGACTTGACCTTTTTTGTGGTCTCAATACCTTTGGAGAGGTTGCTTGTGGTTGGCCTTCTCGAACTTGCCTTTTCTGTGGCTTGAGTGTTGGACGAGGGGCTGTTCATGATAGGCTCTCCTCATCCTTGCCTAATTATTTATGGCCTTGTTCTTGAGTTGAGGGGTTGCTCGCCAGGGCCCTCCTCGCCTTCATTCTTTTTTCTTATTTTTTGAGCTTTGAGGATGAGGGGCTCCTTGTGGTGAGCCTCCTCGTCCTAACTTTATTTATGTGATTTTGAGCTTTGGAGACGAGGGGCTCCTCGTGGTGGGCCTCCTAGTCCTAACTCTTTTTCTGTGATCTTTGAGATTTGGGAACGAGGGGCTCCTCGTGGTGAGCCTCCTCGTCCTAACTTCATTTATGTGACTTGAAGATTTGGAACGCGGGGCTCCTCGTGGTGACCCTCCTCATCCAGTCTAGGTATTAACTTTGTCAGAATGCCTTTTGGAGGGGGCTGCTCGTGATAAGCCTCCTCCTCACCATATGGACCTGCTCACCCATTATATTTAGGCAAATGGGTGAGAACCCCTTTACAGTTTATGCTAGTATGATTATTAATATTTGGTTATGATATTTTTTCGCCAAGAAAATCATATTTATGCTAAGTCATAATATTAGCATAATGAGTTTCGATGAAACAAGAATATTACTTATTAATATTACAAGGTCAGATATGAATCATTAATAGATCGAGTACCATAAAATACAAGAATATCTATATAATAGATATATCCTAATTGTGAACCATCTTGTACTCCATATGAACCAGGTATGAATTGTTCAAGAACACTATATACAATGTTAAAAACGATGAATATGTGAACCTCTTAAGTTGTCTTAACTGAACTGGTAAATACGATTGACTTGGAATTGTTTATTTTGTGGGAGTACTATGAAGGTTTATAATTGAAAGGTGCATCCTTATGTTATCAAGAAAGATTATATTTTTTGATAAAAACCATGAACCTAAAATTAATTCTGAATCAATTGATGGATATATGTCTAACACATATTATGATGTTATCTTTTGGAATTCCAAGAAATATTAATTATTGACACAATTAATGACGAAGTTTATGGTGATACCATTAGCTATGCCCTGTGAGTAAATAAAAGGTTGAAAGACCTATTATAAGATAAATATGTATAGGAGAGATTGATACCAATTATTTTATCCACAATAATAAAATTTTGGGTATTGTAAAATTTTAGAACTGTTATAATAACGATAAGAATGACAAACATGTCGTAAGCACAATGTGACAACCCGCACAAAATAATAACGGGTAGCCATCCCAATACTAAAATAATTAGGAATCACAAGTGGATCATTCTCAGCATTAACTGATGATTCTAAAATACATGGCTAACAACCATTACCACAAAAAGAGGGTGTCAAAAAAAAAATTATTTTAAAACATTATTAAAACAAATCATGCCACAACTAACTAATGACATAACATTTAATTGTGATCAGAGACACACCCATGCTCAAATAATATAAAAGAGTACATCACAATGTACAAAATAAAATGCCCGAATATGTTGTCGGGTTACAGACAGTACAATAATCTGATAAAGAAAATATAAAAGTGCTACTCTACAACACTTGGGTATAAACCCGATATACAAACTGAATCCTAATCTAGTTACACAAAGATAGGAATCGACTATAACACAATGCCGCAATAGTCCGCTACTGCCACAGCTCCACGAATACACTGGATGGATAAACATCAGTGGCGTCCTTGCGGAGGAACACCTAGAATAATACAATATATACATAGCAAGAGATAATATAAAGGGGTCAGAGCCCGAGGTGTGAAAATGTTTTATAGCAAGTGCATTAAAATGCATAATAATTATAAATTCATTATGACATGATTTAGGTGGAGTCACACTCTCCATAAAATCCAACTCACCTCTCAACTAAAGCACGTAACTAAACGTATGCACATGATCTCTAATTAATTTCTCAAATATATCGAAGGGAAAAGTAATCTAACTTACTCCCAATTTTCATTCATCTAAATTCCATCTAAATCATAACCTTCAATCTCTAATATTATCGATCTCAATTATTCGTTCTCTTTCTAAACATATACAATATACATAAACATTTTCTTTTTCTAGAATTTCTCATATTCTAGTTATGACATAAATATATATATATATATATATATATATATATGAGTTATTAGCATCTAGGTGCTAAGGACTAAACTTCTCCCAATTCTCAATACTACACTACGTTTCGTGCGTGGGATATCTCGCAAGCGAAATCAAAACAAGGAACCCCCCGATACACTACTCCTTGGCAGTATTGATTATCAAGATTCATTATGCCCTCAATGCATAACGCGTATAACCCAAAATTCTTATTACCCAATTAATTAATTTATTATTCCCAATTCTCAACAGTGCACGTCGTTTCGTGCTTGGGACGTCTCGCAAGCGAAATCCAAACAAGGAACCCCCCCGATACACTACTCCTTGGCACTGTCAATCGTCGAGATATACTAATATAAGTATGAGCACTAAGGACTAACTTCTCCTCACTTCCAACATTGCACTGCGTTTCGTGCGTGGGATGTCTTGCAAGCGAAATCCAAATAAGGAATCCCCCGATACACTACTCCTTGACAGTATTGATTATCAAGATTCATTTGCCCTCAATGCATGACGCGTATAACCCAAAATTCCTATTACCCAATTAATTAATTTATTATTCCCAATTCTCAACAGTGTACGGCGTTTCGTGCATGGGACGTCTCGTAAGCGAAATTCAAACAAGGAACCCCCCGATACACTACTCCTTGGCACTGTCGATCGTCGAGATATACTAATATAAGTATGAGCACTAAGGACTAACTTCTCCTCACTCCCAACATTTCACTGTGTTTCGTACGTGGGACGTCTCGCAAGCCAAATCCAAACATGGAACCCCCCGATACACTACTCCTTGGCAATGTTAGTCGTTGAGGTCCGTTATGCCCTCAATATCCAAAGTAATATATATACTTATATAATTATCTACTCTTCATTTCCACTTTAATATTTATCACGTTTTAAGTCCGGTTACAATCTCCCAGAATGAGATTCAAGCAACCTTCTTATGTCTCTTTACTCTAGAGACAGATATGATATCACATAATCATATAGAATATGTATACTATTCACACGAGTATAATAATAACCGTCCCAACGAGCTATAACTTGAGGACGCAGGTTCTCAATGCTATCATCTACCAAGGAATCACTCACATATCATCCTGGGTAACAACGGTAGAAATCTCACACCGCCTTGGCAAAAACCATAACATAACGTAAGGGAAGCGGTCATAGTTCCTCCCTGGAAATGAGATGAAACATACCCACCACGTCTCACCCCAAATAAAAACAATCACACAATAATAATGGACACTATGACCTGGGGAATATCCACACCCTGCTCCTCAATCCAGGGCGCTCACCCTCATCGCGCAACTTCCCATGATAGCAAGGAGGGGGTATGCATATATATATATATCATTCACACAATATATACATACATCATCACATCATATAAAGGTATACCATCACACAAGGTATATATATCACACTATTTCATACTCATAATACGCTCTTAGGCGTAAGTGAAATAATCTCATTATTTAGTATATTTTTCTCTCGATATACTACTCGTCAATAACTCACATAACTTCCCTACTTAGCATACACTACACTATTTCTCACTTGAAATTCACACATCCCTTCTATTAGTAAAAATCGTCTCACAATTCCATTTACGTTAAGGATATTATCTATATCCTAGTGCACCTCGATTAGCATTTATCATTTATGTGAAACATCTCCCAATTCAATTTACATTAAGGATACTCTCTAAATCCATATGCATATCTATCAGCATTTATTATTCTCAATCCATAATATGGTTCAATCAATCATATGAACCTTTAATTTTATCCCATTTGGGATTTAATACTAAAATGCATTATCATTAAGAGCATCCAGATTCTCGGTTATAAACCCATTATTATCTCCACACAGAATTCTCAATGATAGTGGGCTTCCCCACCTAGTCGAAATTATACTCCCTATTAAATATTCTCTCAAATTAAGTCAATATGACTCCAATAAAGCTTCATATGGAAAACTCCCTAAAACTCTCCAAAACACACTTCTCATAACTCATATAGAGATTCACAATCGACAAAATTAGACGAAACCGGACGAAACTCACTCCAGAAAAACCTCTAAAAAACAGCCTCATTTTCGAATCGATTTGACCCCTCTGAATCGATTCGGTTCTAATCAGCGAATCGATTCAGCCCCAACGAATCGATTCGGTCCCAAGGACCTGTAATTTTGCTTCCTACCGAATTGATTCGGAAGAGGCGAATCGATTCGGTTTGGTCAGCAAGCTACGAAATGGGTTAATTTCTTCAAAACCCAAAATTCCCAGAAATTAATTTAGTCATCTTCCAACCATTTTTCTTCAACCCAAACATATATATATATATCATTAATATTCATCAAATAACACACCTCAACTAATTTCTACCCTCAAATCCATTATATACACACCACATCTAAGATTTTACCCAAAATTTAGGTTTTAGCAATTTATCCCAAAATTCACAATTTTTATCCACACAACATGAAGTAAATTATACACAATAATTATTTTTGCAAGTTTAATCACTTGCCTCAAATTCGTAGAGTCTGATTCGTCCTCAGAATCGTGGATTGGCCGGAAAAACCCAATTTTCTCTCTTTCTCCTCTTTTTCTTCTTCTTTCCTTCTTCTCTCTATTTCTCTCTTTCTTTCTAAGGAGATTTGATCTCCCATAGGCTTAATAAGCCTTATCTCCAAAATACACAACTTTAAATGATAATACACACTTTAAATGACTCGGTAACTTTAATTCGAGCCAAACGAACTTAAAATATTTTGGAACCCAAATAGACCCCAAGTACAGTCATTTCGACTTTCTCGGCCCTTCTGAAAATAATGGCACACTCAAAATCGTCATTCGAATCACTTTATAACATCTTTAAATTTTGACCTCAATACCAATTTAATTATTCTCCAAATAAAATAATATTTATTTCTCCCAAAAATAAATAAATTATTGTCCCAAAAATCTCGGGTTGTTACACAATATAATTTTAGAATTTAAAACTAATGAGTTATGAGTGTGGAGTATTTTCGGACTTATGAGAATAGAATTTGACTTATTAGTTGATGAAAGGATTAGTGCAGGTGAAGGCGTTTAACACCTAAAATAGGGATGGGACTAAAGTCCATTAATAGTTGAATCACTTGTAATGGTAACCCAACATATAAACTGAAAATCTCAAGAAATAGGTTCAAAGGGTAATAACAATTCACAAGTGATATGGGTAGAATCATATTAAATATTGTGTATAGGGTATAACTCCAAGTCCATCCTATAGAGCATGATATCCTAAAGCGAGTCAAGGTTGAGTTAATTATAACACTTGATGAAGATCTATAACTCCATTTTGAGTGGGTTACCTAGCTACAGGAGTATCCTTGATTGATTAATCTATGTGAATGAGAAAGTGTAGCCGCTTCCTATGGTAATTTCAGGAAAATTCTCTAGAGCCTTCATTACACTGAGATAGAAGCACATGGCCGTAACGTGATGACTTGAGGATTATACCCAAGTAGTCTTATGTGCGGGATGTTTTCAAAGATAGAGTTCAAAACAACGATTATTCTAGTATATTCTGAATCATCTTGACTATGTAAAGGTTCAAGTCGAAAGACACCTTTGCTTATGCACAATTCTATTAATTATTGCTTGATAAAAATGTTTTACAAAATTTACAAGTGGGGGTTTGTTAGAACCGGATGGTTTGTAGCTGTAAAGTTTAAAAAAACAAAATAGTGAGGGGACTAAAGCTACTTTGTACAGCTACCGACTATCACCCACTTTGTCCACTATCTCCATAAATAATATCCACTTTCTCCACACAAATGAAGACTCCCTCATGTGTATAACTATATGAAGTGGGATTAAGCTGTGGGTTCAATGGTTTGAAAAAAACAGACTCTCTCTTTCATAAAACACACGAAATTGCATTTTCTTTTGCATAAAATATTCTCTTCAAACTGATTTTCTCCCATAAATGTTTGTTTCCCCAATATGAAATGATTTGATATTGACCAATTAATTTCAAATGGGTGTTAGTATGCCATATAACTACAATGCAGAGTTATATTAGATAGATTTAATTATGGGCTTGTTTTATCTTAAGGACGACGTGTATGTATACTACCTGCACAAAAGAGAGTAGAGCCATGAAACGTCTTAAAGAGAGCGACCTAGTATGCGACTCAAACCAATAATCGTCTACTACAGATGTTATAAACAATTGAGGTAATACTGTTTATTTTTATTATGCAGTATATACTTGGATTCAATAAAATGAGGTTCATACTTACGACAATCATACGAGGTAACAATTTTATTTTGAGTTGTAGATTAAAATAAAAGGATTTATTTTGATTTTTAGATTTCTCTATAAAACTCCCTCATGTAATTTTTAATTACAATATATAAATTATCCCATGAGTAAAGGATACTTATGGTGGTGGTCGATCACATAGTGATGATAATGAAGCCATCTTGATGCTATCATGGTAACTTGTGTTATAACGGGACTCGACAAGTGATAACTAATTGAACCACTTCTTTGGATCATCTCCAACTAAACACATCAAGTAATTCTCAAGGCATTGATTCACTCTTTTAGTTTATCATCAAAATGGGGGTGATAGGAAGAGATCATGTTCATGCATACTCCCATTCTTTAGAAGAGTTGCTATCGAAATGAACTAACACACTCTGATCGTCTATCGAACGCAATAGTCTCTAGAAAACCATGTAATTTGTGGATACTATCCAAAAAGACTTGAGCAACATTATAGGCACTGAAGGGATGACTAAGTGCCACAAAGTGGGCATACTTAGTTAATTTATCCACCATAGCTAACACAATGTCTTTGCCTTAAGACTTTTGAAGAGCCTCTACAAGATCCATTTAGATTTGTACACCAGGTCTTCGGGGGAATGTTTCATGGTTGTATCAATCCTGGAGAGTGCACGTGTTACCCCTTGTTTCTTTTGCATAACTCACTGGCCAATACAAAATTCTTAATAGTGTCCCTCATTGGTGGACATTAGAATACTTGCTTCAGCCTATGATAATTATTCTCCACCCGTAAGTGACCCCTATAAGATAGGAATGCATGAATTCCACTGCTTCATTCCTTAGTTCAGTGGATTACCCAACCTAGAGCTTATTTTTATTCCTCAAAATGCTTTGTAGCATTTTAAAATCTTTATCATTTCTAGGATTTATGCTAATTGTTTTATCTTCTCTTTTGCTTAAGCATCATCATCATTAATATCTACAATATTTGTATCCATTTTGGTACTGTTACATTAGTGGCACAACAAGTTCCTTCCTCAACCTTAGCTTTTGGCAATGCATAAGCAACCCTATTTTCACTACCTTTATTGTACTAGATATCATAGTCAAAGCCCATAAATTTAGATAGCCACTTTTATTACTTTTATTAGAGAAAGGTAGTGGCTTTTTATTACACAAATTATTTCAATCTTTGGTGATTTGTTCTTATTGTGAATTTATTTTCGACCAAATATGGTTTCCACCACAACTGTAACTATGGTTAAGAATTCCTTCTCGTAAGTAATTAGAAATCTATTCTTGGGCTCTATATCTTTTCTTATATAAGCTATAGGTATTTTGTGTTGTATTAGTTAGTACTGCCACCACCCCTATTTCGCTAGCATTCGTCTCCAAAACAAAGGGTTTGCTGAAATCAGATAATGCCAACACTGGTTTTATATCTTTTGCTTGTTTCAAGCTTTAAAAGTCACCATTGCCTCCTTTTGCCAAGTACACGAATTTTTCTTCAATAACTCTATGAGGGGTCTTGCAATTACCTCGCTATATTTTATGAACTTTCTATAGTACCCAGTTAATCATAGGAAACCTCTCGATCCTTTAACACCAGTAGGTATTGGCTAAGATAGCATGTCAGCTACCTTAGAAGGATTCGTAGACACCCCATATGTTATGGTATGGCCTAGATACTTCACTTGGGTTTTAGCAATGTTTCATTAAAACATATTATCATAGAACTTGTTTGATCTTAACAAGTCAAAAATGGGATTCCATATCTAAACTATATATAAGAATATCATTAAACAAACAAGTATGAACTCGCTAAAATGCACTCCAAACTAATCATTCATTAGACTTTGAAAGATATAGGTTCGTTAGTGAGCCCAAAGGGAATTACTTTAAACTCTGTCCTCAATGAATTCTTGTAGTATTCCCCAGTGTCCATCCTCATCTAATGATACCGAACTCTTAAGTCCTGCTTTGAAAACACCTTCTCCACGTCATTTATCCAAAATCATTTCAATTACTGGAATGAGGAATTTCTCCATCACAATTGCCTCATTCATCCTCCTATACTCCATAGAGAAGCTCAATATATTTTTTGTTATTTCTTTACAAAAAGAAGAGGGGACTGGCTTGAATTATGCCTTCCTCCAACATTTCCTTAATGATTTTATTGTCTGATCCTTTTGAACATAAGGATATTTTTATGGTCTGGAATTGCTAATTTTCAAAGGAATTTGGTAATTATTATCTCTATTAAGGACTTTCCTTTAGGTGTTTAATAAATGTCATGATATTCTCTTACAAACTCTTGCACTTCTCTAGGGGCTATTGGATTTATCTCAATCACAGTTGCAGCAAATAGTTTCCCCATCAGTCCACTTAAAACTTTTCTTGAATGACATGAAACTCATAAATTTCAATAGGGGCTTATGTTTTCCACAACCTTTCAATGCCACCTTCTTACCTAATTTTTTCAATGGAAAACTTAGTTAAAAGAGCTTCAAATGTTCCCCTTTCATCTTCCATTGGAACTTTGGGCACTTGTGAGAACATAATAATCTATCTCCATCATCTACTGTTACACTCATTCTCCATTAGTCTCCACTAAAAAGCTAATTTTTTTGCACAGCTTGTGGATTAATAAAACTATAGATGCTCTCACTATATACAAAAATAGTTAGTGGTGCCTTGTTGACATAGACATTTATTCTAATTGCGTTGTTGGCGATATCATTAACTAAAGCATGCACACAGAGATTATCATTTCTTCCTTCTTTTATTCTTCTATCCTTTCCTTCACTTCCATTGTCTCCTCTTCCTGATCTTCATCTCCATAGATCACGTGCGATTATTTCTTCTTGCATGTATGCCATGTAGTGTTGGGTATATTGGGTATATATATTTATTTTGAATGAACTAAATAAGTTGGGGTAAGTGGCCTAGTGGTAAGTTTATGGGGTTTGGTGCTTGAGGTCATGGGTTCCATCCCTAGGAGGCACACTAAATATTAATAGCCTAATGGATTTTTAAAAGGAAATTAAAAGCTGATGGTTCTACTGATAAATTTAAGGCAAGATTGGTAGCTAAAGGCTATAGGCAAAAGGAAGGAATTGATTTCTTTGAAACTTACTCTCCTGTTACTAGAATTACATCTATTAGGCTATTAATTGTTATTGCTTCATTACATAATCTGATAATTCATCAAATGGATGTTAAAACGGCTTTTTTGAATGGAGATCTTGAAGAAGAAATTTATATGGATCAACCCGAGGGGTTTGTAGTCCAAGGCCTAGATCAAAAAGTGTGTAGACTTAAAAAATCTTTATATGGACTAAAACAAGATCCTAAACAATGGCATGAAAAATTTGATCAAGTAATGATCTCTAATGGTTTTAACATTACTGAAGTGGATAAATGTATTTATAGCAAATTCAAGGATAATTCTGGTGTGATTATTTGCTTATATGTGGATGATATGCTTATTTTTGGAACTAATATGGATGTAGTTAATAAAACTAAAAGTTTTCTTAATAAGCAATTTTATATGAAAGATTTGGGTCTTGCTGATGTTATGCTTGGAATTAAAATCATTAAAAATTCTGAAGGAATTATTTTAACCCAATCTCATTATGTAGAGAAAGTTCTTAGAAAATTTGAACAATTTAATTGTATTCCTGCTAAAACACCTTATGACCCTAGTTGTCACTTAAGAAAACATTCGGGTCCTGGTGTACCATCATTAGAATATTCTAGAGTTATAATTAGCCTAATGTATCTTATGAACTGCACTAGACCTAATATTGCATATGATGTGGGTAGACTTAGCAGATACACTTGTAATCCTAATAATGAACATTGGGATGCTTTGATTAGAGTTTTGAGATATTTAAAATACACAATAAATTATGGTATTCATTATATTAGATATCCTGCTGTAATTGAAGGCTTTTGTGATGCTAATTGGATTTCTGATAATGATGAAAGTAAGTCTACGAGTGGCTATATTTTTGCCTTGGCAGGAGGCGCTATATCTTGGAAATCTACCAAGCAAACGTGCATAGCTAGATCCACTATAGATTCAGAGTTCATAGGGTTGGATAAAGCAAGTGAAGAGGCTGAATGGTTAAGGAATTTCATATTAGATATTCATTTGTGGCCTAAACCAGTTCTAGCCTTGTCCATTCACTGTGACAGTGAAGCAGCGATCGCAAGAGCACATAATAACTCCTACAACGGAAAGTCTAAACATATCAGGAGGAGACACAACACAGTGAGACAATTATTGAAAGATGGAGTTATAACAACCGACTATGTCAAGTCAAAGGAAAACCTGGCGGATCCATTGACTAAAGGGCTAGCTAGAGAGCTAGTTTATTAAACATCGAGGGGAATGGGGCTAAAGCCTATTAATATCTAAATCACCTATAATGGAAACCCAACCCATATGACTGGAGATCCCAAGATTTGGGTTCAATGGGATAACAAAGTTATACGAGTGATTTGTGGGGGTACAAATTTAAATTTTACTTAAAATCCATTCATATGATGTAATACCTCTGTATCGATGGAGGATGAGATTTAATCTCTTAATGCTTTCTATAGCTATTATTCAGTGGGGTGTGAGATACAGTACACTCTTGATAGAAGCACCTATATGAGTGTGGTAGTGGCGCCGCTTCCTATGAGAATTAAGGTTGATTCTCTAGAGCACTCAAGAAACATGGGCATGCTTAAGGCCGAAACGAGCACAACCGTGGAAACTCAATGATGATTTTTGGGAGTCACTTGTGTGTTCTATTGACTTAAGTTTACAACAACGGTGAAATAGTTCAAGACATTAGTTCACTATCAACCGGTAAACTCAATAGGTCAACACAAAGTAAAGGTTCAAGTCGAATGACACATATGTCTTATACGTCACTCCTTATGATACTCCAGAGCGTCGTTTTATTTTATTTATTTATTTCATTCATGTGGGGGATTGTTGGGCCTATTGGGTATATATATTTATTTTGAATGAACTAAATAAGCTGGGGTAAGTGACCTAGTGGTAAGTTTATGGGGTTTGGTGCTTGAGGTTATGGATTCAATCCCTAGGAGGCACACTAAATATTAATAGTCTTTGATTGGGCCTTAGGCCTTGGGGTCTTTTGGGCTTCTCTTGAGTGCCCAGAATTTTTACCCTTTTATTAATTCGTTTTTAATTTTTGACTTAGTTTCCTATTCTAAGTAAACTACCCGTTAGTGGAGATATTAGTGGGTTAGTTGGCTAAAACCTCTACCCACGTTTTTTACCATTTTTTTTTATAAAACAATGGCTACGGCTTTGAAAAAGAACACAGAAAAAATCAATCTCTCTCACTTTCTATGCAAAAATAATTTTGCTACTTTCTACTTTTCGTTATTTTTTGGAAGTGCTGGAGTATCCTGAGAGTTCAAAGATTTAACACAAAGCTGGTAAGTAAATCCGATCGTTGAATCCTGGGAGGAATATGTTCACGACACTGACAGCTACAAATATCAGCGAGTAATTTTACCTTTAAGACTTTGTGTCAAACACAAACCTCGATCGATAAGTTCTTCTAATTTTATCTATTATGAATTTAAATTTTTTCGTTTATTCTGCATATATTATTTTCAAACAGTAGTAAAACATCCTCGTATTCCTCGTGGCTGTCATTTCAACAAGTGAAATCCTCTTTACTGGCATGGAATTTGGTTCTTTCTCCAAAGACTTATTTGGAATAATTTCTTTTAATGGTGTTCTGGTTAGGTTGAATTTCATTTCTTGTGAGTTTGGGTTTCCAACCGTCGGCAAGTGTGCTAAAGTTCAAGTTTTTAGTATTTTGGGGAACTGGATTCATTATGTTTTTAAAGTTGTTTTCCAAGACAAATTTATACTTTTTGACTGAATAAATGGTATGGGAAAAAAAAGTGGGGTACAAAAGTTGTACCATGTTGCGGATTTCTTCCTTAAGTACAGAATAAAGTTGTTCACATATTAGATCTCATGTTGCCTACCCAATTATGATATCAACACGGTTGTCAGAGTTGATATTCAAAAAGTGATCCTTCTTGTGATAGTTTGTTGAATTTTCTACCACATTATCTTAATCTAAATCACCAAATTTGACGCACACGTTCTCAATGAAGTCTATCCACTCAATGTGATCCTTCACTTACTGAAATATTGAAACCACGCTTTGGATTTTTCTTCCAAATACTGAGAATCATACCACACGTTGTTTACTCCAATTGGGTGGAGTTCAAAACAAAATTTTCATTTCCTTCTTTAATTTTGAGGATTAGTTCCATCAAAATGATAAGAGTCAATTTTAGGCAACCTTACTTTTGGGATAAAAATTTGATATTTTTTAGACATCAATTATTTGGTGTTTTGAATTTTGATTGGTCAATGTCGCTGGTGCGGACTCATTTTCATAAATGATGTGAACACTATTGACCAATCAAAATTCAAAACTTCAAATAGTTTGATGTCTCAAATACATCAAGCTTTTTTCCTTACTTTTGATTGTTCCCATTAATTAGCCTCAACTCTAAGTCCATCCACATTGACCTTATATCAACTCAATTTAACTCAACAAAGCGTTTTTTTTAATTATTTGTGATCGACTACATGAATCCTATTTTTTCATTCTATTCTGTTTAATGCAATATCTTCAGTTAAACCTCAGGATATCATGTTTTTTTTTACAATATCACACAAAATCAATTTAAGCGTACCTCTGTCTCTTGCGTTACCATCAATACTAACTACATTACTAAATCACTCTTTTTTACGGCGGCATTCATTAGGCTACGCTTAACGTGTCCAAACTATCTAAGTCGATTTTCTCTCAATTTATCTTCTATAGAAACTACTTTCACCGTTTCACGAATTCATTTATTTCTTATTTTATCCTTTCGAGTTACCACAAATCTATCATAGCATTCGCATTTTCACCACACTCATTTTCTGCACATTTTATTTTTTTATTGCCCAATATTCTCTCCCATATAACATGGCGGGTCTAATGGTCGTTCTATAAAAAATTTCTTTTCACTTCAAAGGTATACACCTATCACATAATGCGTCAGTAGCATTTCTCCACTTAACCTACCATGCTTTAATCCTATGAGTAACATCATCACTAATATCTCTATCTTTTTGGAATATCGAGGCTAAATAACGAAAATGATCAATTCTAGGTATATATTGAACCTTTAGTTTCACCACACCCCCGTTAGTCATCATATTACTACTAAAATTGCACTCCACATATTCTGTTTTAGTCCTGCTTATTTTAAATCCTCTTATTTTTAGAGTTTCTCTCCACAATTCTAATATAGCATTAATTTCCGCTTAAGTCTCATCTACTAAAACAATATCATTTGCAAATAGCATACACCACGGCACCTCATCTTGTATGTTCTCAGTCAACTCATCCATAACAAGAGCAAAGAGATAAGGACTGACTGTTGAACCTTAGTGCAGACCTACAATAATTGAATATTCACTACTTTCTCCAGCTGATATTCTTGCTATAGTCATGGCCCCATCATACATATCCTTGATCACATCAATAAAATACGAGTCATTCATTTTTTATGTAGATACCACCATATCATATCTCTTGGCACCCTATCATATTCCTTCTCCAAATTTATAAATACCATATGAAGTTCCTTCTTTTTCTCCCTATACTTCTCCATTAATCTCCTTAATAAATAAATTACTTCCATTATTGACCTTCCAGGCATAAACCCAAAATGATTATTAGGTACGATTGTTTTCAATCTCAATCTATATTCAATCACTCTCTCATATAGTTTCATTGTTTGGACTCACTAACTTCATACCACAAAAATTTAAACAACTTTGTATGTCCCCTTTATTTTTATAAATAGATACTAAAACACTCTTTCTCCATTCATCGGGTATCCTATTAGTCATTATAGTTCTATTAAATAATTTTGTGAGCCAAGACACTCCTTCATCCCCTAAACACTTCCAAACCTCAATAGGAATACCATTTGGTCCTAAGGCCCTCCCCGTTTTCATCATTTTTAAAGAAATTCTAACCTATGTTGTCCCAATTTTGGAAAAAAATATATTTTCTCGAGTCTCCCTGAGTTCCTCTATAACTAATATACTCATATTATCTTCATTCAATAACCTTTAGAAATAATTGTTTCTTATTTATATAATCTCATCATCCTTGACTATGACTCTCGAATCATCACTTTCAACACACTTAACGTTATTAAAATCTTTTGTTTTTTCTGTCCTTAAGTTTAACAAGCTTATAAATACTTTTTTCCCTTTATTGATTATCATACGCCTTTAACTTAGTATCTTTGATATTTCTCAAAATTTTCTTCGTTTTAAGTTATTTGTCAAATTTTAAAGCACCCCCTTTTGATTTTTACTATATTTTGTATATCTTCATTCCGCCACCAAGTTTTTTTAGATTGTGCCCCCTGCCTTTTGATTCTCCAAGAATTTCATTCGATATTCTCCTAATACATGTGGTCAATTTATTCCACATTATGTTAGTCTCATCTTCGATATTCCATGATGCTTCGTTTAATATTTATCTTGAGATAGTTTTAATTTCTCTCCTTTTAAGTTCCACCACCTAGTTCGTGGGTTAATCTTATCTTTCCACACTCGTGATTGATTTTTAATATTTATATCCAACACCAGTATCCTATGTTGTGAGGTTAAGATTTCTCCCGGGTTAACCTTACTGTCTTTACATGTTAATCAGTCTCCTTTCCTAGTAATGAAATGTAACACCCCTCCTAATTAAATATCGGGTAGCTACTCCTTTATTAAATTAAAACATAATATACAGTTGGTTCATTCTCAGCATCACTGTCGAAAAATATTTTTCTTTTTAAAATAACTCACCCAATACTTAATTAAGTTAAGTGTTAAAAATATTTTCCATGATTAATAATAATTTAAAAACTATTACCACAATACTGAACAACAATAGAGAAGTCTCATATCACAACTGAATAGTGAAGAACAAGATTAAATGTAACTAGATAAAACTTCCCATTTTAAAATATCTAACACCAATCCAACAAACCAAAATGAAAGTATCAGAATAAACCCAATATAATATCTGAAAAGGTAAATAGAATAACTAGGGTCATGGGCAATATGCCCTAAGTAAGAAAAGTACTAAAGACATGGGAATCATATAAATGAAGCGTCTAAACAAGTCTGTATCTCCAGGAACAGCTACTCATGATCAAACATTCATACCCTAAGCTGCACGTCCTTAATGCTGAGCACCTGTTAATATAGATATAGTAGAGAAGATAATATGTAAGAAAACGGGTCAGAGCCCGATTGTAAAAGATTTAAAATAATAAGTGTTTAACAAGTGCAATTAAGCATTTATTATGTACATGTTAGATTCCAGGATCTCACTTCATATTCTCACACCTCATTTAGAGTGCATGCCTAACGTATCCCAGTAACTTCCTAATTAAGGTTTCCTTCTAACTAGTTTCCACAACATGATTATATCCCATATAAAAACCCCGTATGTACCATACCATACGTAATATAATTATTCACATTTGTTTTCTCATTAATATGAATTTGACTTTTCAAAGCCTTAGGATTAAGTATTCTTTTACATAATTAAATTTAAATTCTTTTATTCACAGTCAACTATAATATTACACAATAGATTGAATCATAGTATATATATATATATATATTCACCCTATAATAAATACTAATATAGCACCTCCCAGTCACAGATGCGGTGCATGCATACTCTGCTATCTTGTCCACTCACAACTCTCATTGTATAAAGGACAAATGGTTCGGTGTCTTCCCCGAATCATAAATAACATAACACACATATGTTGGAGGCGAGCATACTCCCCAGCCAAATGGGTCATACCTACGTTCCCATTCAACCGTCGAAACTATCAATCTCACCAATAGCACGTATCCAAGGTCCTATGCTCAGGCTACGAATTTAAAATCCTCCCAAATGGTCGCAACAGGATAAGACCATCCACAACGCGAAACCTCCACCCCGATAGCAAGTATCGTTGGTATGTCATACACATAATAAACTATAATATAGGTATACATCCACCTTATATATAATATCAATAATTTATTCACACAACCATAAGATAATTCTCATACGTATTATTATCTATATCTCAAATCCTACGTATTAAATATTATGACTTTACTCCTTAATTTATTATTTCTGAGCCTACCTCATTACTCGAAGATTAAATAAGTTTTGCTTAATATATAACCGGTAAGAAAATCACTTATACCCTACTGGTCCATGTCATCATACTCCCCGAATTATTGTGAATTAAACTCATCTTTAATTAGAATTATATTCGATAAAACCTATTCTCTCATAATCATATATTCCTTCATATAGGATTAATCTCACATATGGACTTTCTTATCCTTAATCTTCATATATACGAATCACAATCCAAAATATGAATCTAACAACCGTAATTCATTCGATTAATTAACATAATTCTCACAAACTAAATCCCAAACATAATAATATTAATCCGAGCCATACCTATGGCTTACGGCCCTTCCCTAAGTCCAATTGTGTTAAAATAATAATCACCAAAGATTCCTAAAAGTTTGGGATTAAATAAAGAATTAAAAAGGAACAACTTCATCTTTTATAGGGAGGTCGATCGATCGATGGTCTTAGGTCGATCAATAGATCAGTCGATCGATCGAGCTTTATGGGTCAATCGATCGATCACCCCGATGTCAGCCCAGATTTTGTAACTTTTATTCTGTGGGTTTCACATCTTTTAATCAATCAAACCTTTATTTTAATGTCCCAAACTTCATATAATCCATACCACATGATATAGAAACATATGTAAATGATTCCTACTGATCTAAACAACCTAGAATCATCAAGAGTTTGGATTAAAAGTATATATCTCATATTTTTCCAGAAAAACTAAATATATGATATTTCAAGAACAATCATATAACTCTCGGAATTTCTCCAACATGTGATGTTTGTTTCGTGGATTAATATCTACCAACAACATGAGATTAAATCCTACATATTTCTACTTTCCATAAATGAATTAACATCTAACTAGTTTATCTTCAAAACATGTAACCTTTCATCATTTCTAACTATCCTAACATGGACATTATACTAACTAGATTGCAAATATTAAATCACTTGCCTCTACTGAAGGTCTGATCCTTTGGGGA
Source organism: Sambucus nigra (assembly GCA_949130495.1). Lineage (NCBI taxonomy): Eukaryota > Viridiplantae > Streptophyta > Magnoliopsida > Dipsacales > Adoxaceae > Sambucus > Sambucus nigra. The sequence continues at coordinate 190,263,989 of OX422213.1, forward strand.
TGTGTGTCCACTGGTGGTTCTTCCCTTCTTCGATCAACTTCCGATGGTGGTTGGTGGTGGTGACGTTTGGCTCTTGGTTCTCCCATAATGACTCTTCCCAGAGAAACTTCCCACTCTCTCTCAATTTCTTTCTTTATAAGTTTGTAGAATGAATCAGTAATCTAAACCCTTTAAACTTATAAATAATATCCCAAATTCGTGCATTCTATTCACCTTCCATGTTAAATGACCATATTACCCCTCCGGGGTGACTATTCGACTCTAAAGTGCCCCGAGACCCTATATAAACGTCCGAGTAGACTTTTTTTACTATAAAAACACTTCTGAACACTTTGGCGCAGCCAAAACAACCATTTGGATGACATATCAATATTTTTCATATATTTTATATAAATTCAGTCCCGACACTACTTTCACACGCGTCTGAATTATTCATCAAAATTGTTGTATTTACTATTAGCGAAAACTTCTAAAATCAATCATAAGTAAAGTCATAACCACATATTACTTTGATTAACTAAGTAATATTCAACATATATCATATATTACTATATTCACAAGTAATATTTAAATCTGGATTAATTTCAAATTATTCAATTAACTCCAAATAAATTCCTTTTTAAAAGCTACCTAAATTACGGGGTATTACATGAAAAAACCTGTTTGGCTCTTATGTATTCCACTTTTATAAATTATTAGGTTTTTAATCCTTTTTTAAAAATATTTATTTATCAGTACAAAATCATAAGCCACTGCAAATCCTAAGATAGACTCTCCACTGTCATTCCAATCTCTAAAATCATATCCCCCTGAACTCTCTCATATTCTACATGATCTTCTCCTACATGGCCATTAAAATGTTACCATATATAGATTTTCTCGCCTACGGGTATTTCTTAAATTAATTCATCCATTTGTTCTCAAAATTGTACTTAGTAAGCTCATCTAATCCCACTTGGGGTGCATAGGTACTAACAATATTAATTATATTTTCACTTAATACCAGTTTTACAAGTATAAGTCTATCATCTTTTCTAATAACAGTTACGATATCTTCCTTAAGATTCTTATCTATTGTTATTCCGACTCCGTTCCTATTTCTATGTTTTTCTGTATAATATAATTTAAACCCTGTATTTTCTATTTCTGTAGATTTCTTACCGACTCATTTAGTTTCTTGTAAACAAGCTATGTTAACTTTTCTTCTTATCATAGTATCTATTAACTCCATCCCTTTTCCTTGTCATAGTCCCTATGTTTCAAGTCGCTACCCTAAGTCTACTATCTTGGACTAGCTTCTTTATCGATACATGCCCAGATTGTTATAGGAACCCTTGTTTATTTCTCATCATACTCGAGTGCCGATGCAATGCCTCTTGCATATTTTTAGAGACACTCGGTGGCAAACGTAACAACCCTTACCTATTTTTTGAGACACTCAGTGGCAAGCGCAATGTATCGCTTAAGGGGAATGCCCTAGTAAAGTATTAGCGCATGTATTCATACAATTCATGTTCATAAGGATGTGACAAAGTTTTACATTGGTTGTCAGCTATTTAATGTAACCCTCCTTTATCAGGGTTTGGGACCGACAGTGCCCCAAAAAAATAAGAAGCTAAGTACGACACTAACGAAGTTATATTGAAACCTTACCTGATGGGTTATATTTTCTCTAAAGTTTTGCGTAGGAGTTATTACACTTTTGTTTCATCCAGATGCAAAATGTCTATATTTTTTTATGTATCAACTTCATACTATTATCCAGTCATTTTAAGCAAATTTTGTAATCCCACCATTGTTGATCCGATATTTTTCACTATATCCCTTGGTGCTATTAGGATATCCAAAATATCGACAATTTTGTATTCTTAATCTTTGATCCAACCCTTAAACCCACTTTCTTATGCCTTATACCTTTTTATTCTGCCATGACTATGAATAATCTAAGAGTGTCATCTTGATTTTCTCACATATTATAACTCTAATACCACTTGTAACACTCTTGAATTGTATAAAATTTGTTTGTTTAATGAAAAGGTAATATAAGGTGTAAAAGAAATTCTTTGATGAAGAATATGGAAGGGAATATAATACAATTGTGTTATTACATCCACACGTAACACTCTTGAATTGTAAGTGTTATAAAAGTTGTTTAATTAATATCGAAAAAAGAAATTATGTAAATTCTTCTCACCAAGGAGGTATGTATAAATAGTATTTACAATGATAAATGGGGAAACTAAAGTGACTTGAATTAAGGCTACAATTAGGGAATTTTTTTCTAAAATGTCTTGAATTAAAGATAAAATTAGGGAAAAGGTCTGAAAGTTATGTACACTCAATATACAATAAAATAATAACTAAAATTATGGAGGATTAACACTCCCCTGTAAAATCGATTATACTGGACAAGATTGGATTGTAGGATAGTGAAGCGATGTTTGTGGAGTCCTTTTGTGGGAATATATGTGAGTTGATCTGGAGAAAGGACAAACTGAACCCAATGAGTGTCGGAGAGAAGGCATTCTCAGAAGAAATGGTAGTTAAGTTCAATACGCTTAGTGCAAACATAATAAATGGGATTTAAAGCCATGTAGTTAACGCTAAGGTTGTCACGAAATATGGTAATGGATTTAGGTGGAAGGAAGTTAAGTTCAGTAAGAAGATTGGAGATTCAGATGCTCTAGGCATAAATATGGGTAAGACAGTGATACTTGGCTTCAGCATTAGCGTGGAATACATTAGGTTATTTCTTGGTCATCCAAGAAATGAGATTGGAGCCCAAGAAGGCACAAAGACCCGTAGTAGATATGTAAGAGTCGGGACAACCTGCCCAATCAGCATCATAATAGTTTGTGATAGTAAAGGGCATGGGTGAGCGATGGAAGGTAACGCCAAAGTTAGGAGATCCTTCGAAATATCGAAGGATCCGCTTGGCAACGATGAGGTGAGGCGATCTAGATGTGATCATAAGTTAATCAACATGATGGACAACATAGGTTATGTCAGGGTGCGTAAAGATAAAGTACTAGATGGAACTAACTAGATGTCGATACTTAGCGGCATCATATAGGAACTCACCAGCGTGAGCTTATAGTTGGGTTTTGGCATAGACTGGAGCGGAGAAGGGCTTATAATGGTGTACTTGGTTTCAGAAAAATGAATATGGTTTGGGGAGAAGTTGGCTTCTATACCCAGAAACTTTGATAAGGGACCAAGATCACTACGCTCAAATTCTTTATCAAGAGTGGTGATGAAGGAGGTGAATAGGGAAGGTGTGTTACTTGTCAGAATGATATCATCAACATACAAAAGGATAAGCATAATTGTCAAGACTAATTGGTAGATGAACAAGGAGTGATCTGCCTGGCTTAAGTGAAACCAAACTATAGGAGAAAGATTTTTAGACACTAAAAACATGCCCTAGGAACATGTTTAAAGCCATAAATGGCTTTCTTGACGATGAAAAAATGATGAGGGAGATTGGGTTCTACAAAACCTACAGGTTAGCTCATATAAACAGTTTCATCTAATACACCGTGAAAGAATGCATTTTGCACATCAAGCTAATGTATAGACCAGCCCATGGAAGAAAAAATACTGAGTATAATATGGACAATGGTTGGTTTAATGACGGGACTAAAAGATTCATCAAAGTCAACCCCAAATTATTTATGAAAGACTTTTGCAATAAGTCAGGCCTTATGGCGGTCAATGACCCATCTAATCATCATTTAATCTTAAGAATCCATTTGGAGTAAGCCACATATTATTGAGGAGAAGGAGGAATAAGAACGTAAGTATCACTCTTCAGCAGTGCATTGAATTAATTAGTAATGGACTCGTGCCATTAAAGAATGTGTGAGGCCTATGAGTAGCAAGTAACTTCTGTGGTGTGGGAAGGGAGATGAGCCAAAGGTATTTAGGAAGAGGATATCTGATAGTGCCATCTATCTGGGTAAAAGGGTTTACGAGATCCATCCTGATGTCTGGTGATCATGGGGTATCGAGAATATGTGATGGGGGATTCCACTGGAGAGGGATAGGGAAATGTGTATGGGAGATAAAGTGGTGGGTTAGTATCCATATAAGAAGAAAAAATTGGTTAATGGGATGGTCGACGCTGATAACAATAGGGGAAAGGTGCTATATAGTTATGGGCTATTGTGGGTTTAGGAATAGGAGGGTTGAGGATGTTAGGTGGAGGAGTCAAGAGTGGTGGTAATACTAGAGCTAGAGGGATTCTAGGAACAGACATCCAGGAGTAATGTGTTGATGATTGGTGCATTTTGGAAAAGGAGAAAGTTTCTTCATCAAATTTAACAAGTTGAGAGATGTAGACATGACTAATTTTATGATCCATACATCGGTACTCTTTGTATTGTTAGTTGTAACCTAGAAATATGCATTAAAAAGTTATGTGTAAAAGTTTTTTTAGTGAGATAAGAACCTAAATGGGGATAACAAACACATCTAGACACACATAGGGTAAAGTATAAGGGAGAATTGCCATAGATACGAGAGAGAGGAGAATACTATTATAAGAGAGGAGATGGGAGATGATTGATGAGATGGACAGTAGTAGAACTCGCTTCGGGACAGTGACAGAAAAGAACATGATCGGTAAATAGAATAGTATGGGACATATTAGCTATGATATGATCTTTGCATTATGCAAGACCATTTTTTTAGGAGTATAATGGCAGAGAGGAAGTGATGAATAATAAGGGAAGAATATAGATCCTTGATGGGACCACTTTCATATTTTTTACCACCATCGCTTTGGAATTATTTGAGAGTGGTAGAGAATTGGGTAAGGATGTAGTTGAAAAAGTTATGAAAATAGATAAGGACCTCAGATTTTATTTTCATAAAGAAGATCCATGAATAACAAGTGTAATAATCAGTGAAGAGAACATAATATTTGTAACCGAAAACAGAGAGAACATGAGGTTCCATACATAAAAATGAACTAAGTCAAATGGAGAGTGAATTTTTACTTTATTAAATGATTGAAAATGGAGTTGGGTGGATTTACCCAGGGCAAACCCTTGGCAAAATGAATATATATTTTTTAAGGTAGAGTTTAAGTGTTTATTTGAGCTTAAGTGTGAGAGAACCTTGGTAGAGGGATGACCAAGTCATTGATGCGAGAGGGAGGAGGAATTGTGGGAGGCGGTGAGAGCCTGAAAGCGAGATGGAGAGCAGAAATTTTGTAAAGATCGTCCTTGCAGAAGTCTTAATAAAGCAAGGACCTACTAGTGAGATCAAAGATATAAAAGTGATTGTCGTATTAGGTACACATATTATCTTGATATAACTGAGGAATGGAGAGTAAGTTTTTATGCAAGAAAGAAAAAACATATATATTATCGAGATAGAAAGAGGATGTACTAAGAGGAAGTGTCATGTTATCCGTATAAGTAATCGAAAGTTTATCACCATTGCCAATTTAAACTGTGTCAGGGATAGTGTAGGGTACGTGTTAATGGAGAAGTGCATGATTGTCAATCATGTGGGTAGAGACACCAGTGTCCAAATACCAGCTAGAGTTAGAAGATGGCAATATTAGATGGGCCGTGAAGATTTTGGAGTGATATACCTATGGAGAAGAATCAATCTGGAGGCTATTATATGTAGAGGTAATCAAAATTGAGTAAATATGGGCAATCAAGAGTAGTTGCGAGCATAGTCTCCAAAGTCAAGGCAAAGTTGGTATTGGGTCATGATGTTAGATGTTAAGTTGTGGGTACTGAGGAAAAATTGCGGCTGGGGTGGAGTTATTTTTCTTTTCAACCTTGGACTTCACACTCAAAATAAATATCAAGAGGTGAAACAAATAAAAGGTCACAAAGGAGATTTAAAGGGGTTATTTTGAGAAAAGAAAAAGAGAGGTCAGGATTTGGGGTTAGGGTAGCTACGATGATGGGAGAAGAAGAATTCTGGTAGAGGTTTGCTAGAAAAGTCATTTCATACTGAGGGTATTAAAGGTTTTGAACGACAAAAGTGAAGAGGGATTTTTTTTTAATAGTAACTCCAATGGTGAACAATGATTTCGATGGTGAATAGTAATGTCAGTAATTGATAGTGATGTCAGAAATGAATAGTGCTTATTGTAGAGGGAAAGGTAAAATAGAAGAGAGAAGGGTTTGTGATGTGAGAGGGGGTGTTTTTTGCCGACAGATGGACACCAGAAAAAGGATAAGTTTACCAAAAAGAATAGGAAAGAAGGTGAAGATCGGTATTTAGGATGATATCATGTAGAAAATAGAAATTTTGTATCTTCTTCTCACCAAGGAGGCATGTATAAATTGTACTTACAATGGTAAATATGAAAACTAAAGTGACTTGAATTAAGGCTACAATTAGGGGAAAGGTTACTAAAGTGCCTTAAATTAAGGCTACAATTAGGGAAAATATTTTACCACTATATACACTCAATGTACGATGGAACAATAACTAAAATTATGAGGGTTTAACAATTAATGATAAAGTAAAAGAATCTCTAAAATAAATATTTAAAAGAGAAAATGTGAGGGCAAAGAATACAATTGTGTTATTACATTTAATATGTCCCTTAACAACCCTTAACAATCACTAATACATGTAGTTTATACATAAAGCATCCTTATTCTAATTCCTGTAGCTATCATGAGGCTAACACACTCCAAAGTTCAACTAACATCTAACTCAGACTCAATAACTCATAAATAAACTAATAACTTATCAAGATTTAACTAGCTCAACAACTCACAATTTTCCATATTTGGCATAAACGACTAACTAACTAACGTCAACTGAGTTTGCAATTATAACCCTTGTAACAAAGTGTGATATAGGAATTATACACATTTGGCTAATGTTAAATCATAACTTCCAAATTTATGATCATTTCCATTTACTTCTTAAACTGAGCAAAATATTTGGCATGGATAAAATATTTTGACATCGTTGTTGGCTATAAGAATAAAGCCAAAGGTCATTTTATTTACAAGGATTAGGTAAGTTCTCTAACTTTTAATATTGTTTTTGTAATCTAAATTACCCAAATCGTTATATTATCTTTGTTTATCTATTTATTTGGCTCTCTAAAATTTAAATTGCAATGGTGAAGACTCAGAAGACTATATTTATATCTTGTTTTTAGTGTGTTGAGGAGTGTTATTATACCATAAATCTTATAATAAATCTCTTTATTTTTGGCTCTTGAATTAGTATAATATGATAGATTTTCGAGTTTGACCATGAAAATGATATTTTTCTTGGGTTTCTACATATATGTAAGATTAATATTGGGGATTAATGTAGTATTTTGTTACAACTTTGTTATTTATTTCCTCATGGTTTCCTTTTCCTCCTTTTTCTAGAGAATATTAATTACACATTAATTATTGAATAAATAATTTTTTTTCCAAAAGAACATGGATTGGTCTTTTTAATGCATTATAATATGCCCAAATGTAACCTCGTATAAGGATAACTCTTACTCGGCCTCGACAAACTTACAAGAACGAATATTATAAGGAGCCCAACATCAACCATCTCGATCACGTCTATCATACTAGGCCGAGACCCTCCAAGATCGGTGTCCTCCCTATTCAATCTCATCTGCTACGCCTGGCAGTCGAGACCTCATAGGTTCCTATTACAACCTTTTCTTGGACTGACGACTATTCAATCAAGACCATACCCAGCAATCCATAAATCATTTCATGGACATTCAATCGAGACCTTTCTGGATGACATCTCCTACACCCATGAGGCAAGACTCCAACATAATCAGTTCACATGGACATACAATTATAACTGAATTACATGTGCACATGGAGGAAATATTTACTTCATCATTACTTGCATGCACTAAGGACAGGTGGCCTAATCTAGTTATCTGGTGGATGTTGCACACGCCTAATACATGGCTGGGGTGCACACTGCACCACTGTGGCACTATATATACTTTTCTCCTTCAACCTTGAGAAAGATTGATAATTGTAAACCCTAGCCAATACTCTGTTTAAATCACAATAGAATGAGAAAGCTAAGTGAATTGTATTACTAGGCCATTAAAGCCTTCATTCATAATGAAACTCACTCATATATACACAGTGGAGGGGGCCAGATGGCTGAACCACTTACTTTATAGTCTTTTTCTCCATTGCCTCATCTCCTTTTTCGTTTATATTGTTGTATTTTCACCATTACTGCTCCTTTAAGGTTTTACTGGCTTAAGCTCTTACTCATTTAGTAAGTGATACTTTAACTGGTATCATCAGTTGGCGTCGTTTGTGGGAAGTGATATTATCATCTTCTTACTCTTATTTACAGCTTACTCCTCACTGGATTCTCTAGTGGTGGTCCAACGCCTCGTTTGCCTGGTCTTGAACCACTATTGAAAGAGCTCTGATTTGAGTTCAAGCTTTCTTCTAGTACCTTCAGCTCTTCCATTACGCTTCTTGTTCTTTTCGTTCATCAGATTCACTGGAATCAAATCTTCCACCAAGTGTTGGCCCCAGTTCTAGCAGGCACCGCCTCAGTCAAAAATCGTTGAGGTCACGGTGGCACTGTGATCACTGGCGGCGATCTGAACAAAGATGCATGAGAAACTGGTGGCTTTCATCCATAACGTTTTGGCTAGGCCCGCTGGCATAGGCGTTAAGATGATAACTTTGACTGCCAGGGATGGTAAAAATTTGGTGATAAGGGAACCACCCCCAACCCCATAAAAGGAAACATAACAACAACCAAGAAGAAAGTATGAAGACAATGAATATGATGATAATGAAGAGTGCTGATCTCCAAAGATACTGTACACTCTGTTCAAGTAAGCAGGGAAAATAGTGCCAGGCCGGGTCGAGAAGGCATGCCTCACCTTAGCTCTAGACAGACTTAATAGAAGGTCTGCATTTGACAGACTCGGCTCGATGGGTAATTTAAGAGACCGAATCTCCAGGTCTTAGAGTATAGATAGCTCCAGAAGAAATGGAGGATATGCTGGTCATCGGTCCCCATGTGGCCGAGATAAAGAGCAAAGAGAAGTCAATAGTTATCAAAAGACGATTGGCAGAGACCTAGTACGGCTGCCGATCGAGAGATAAGGGGCCGGGACAACGCTATTTTGTCCAAGGTAGGTGCTGCAACTGCAGCCGATAAGCCCTGGAATATTTCTATCCAAAGGCTGAAAGATAATATTGGAGACATTCTGAAGAGTCAAGATCCTTTATAAAGGGGTTACATGGAAGGCTCATCATTTGTCGCTAAGATAGTTAGCTACCCCATCCCGACTAAGTTCAAGCCGTCGGTAGTCACACCAAAATATAATGGAAGAACCAATCCAGTACACCACAAAAAAATGTATCAATCTGCTGCACATATCTTCTGGGTCTCCAATGAGATGAGGTGTGGATCCCTTTTAAGCAACATGACTGGTGCTGCACACGTATGGTACACCTCCCTTCCTAGAAACTCAATTGATAATTTCAAGCAACTATCCGAGAGGTTCATTCATAACTTTTATTTCGGAGTATAATCACAAAAGAAGACCACCCTGTGACACCCCGACTAATTAAATACCGGGTATCTACTCCTTTATTAAATTAATACAAAATGCCAAGTTGATCCAGTTAATAGCATCACTGTCGAAAACATTTAAATGATTACTAACCACCTAGTATTTAAAAAGTAAGTTGCTAAATTTTAAGTTAAGTCTGATTAACATGTAATAAAAGGATAATGGAAGAACAACATAAATCCATTCACCATAACGAAGTAATGAAATAACCAACAATAGTAATAAGTCCGGAGGAAAACTCCTCACAACAATCCCACAACTGAAAATAATAAGACAAGTTTGAATTCTGAATTAAGTACATGCCCGAAGTCTGAATAACTGAAATAAATGAAATGCCTCTAAAAGAAATGGGCGACATGCCCTACAACTGATAAATACTGAGTATAGAGTCAAGATAGATGAAGCGTCTATAATCAATGTCCTGTAACTTCCACAAACAGCTACAGTTCGTCACCTGAATACGGATCCTAAGCATGGTGTCCTTGTGGCTGGGCACCTAAAATGGTTTTTACAAAAAGATAGATTTGAAGCAAACGGGTCAGAGCCCGAAATTAAAACAATGAATGCAAGATACATGTTAGGACGTGCTCTCACATGAAATACTCACCTCTCGTCTAACTGTGCACTCCTAACGTTCCTGTACCCATTCATGTGTTTTCTCATAACTATCTAATTCCAAAGAGTTTCTAACACTTCTACTCGGTTCACGTTTAATTTCCAACCTTAACAATTAAATAGAGAGTTCTACTTTAATTCTCGGATTCCCAATTATTAACAAAACCATTTATTGATATAAGTCCCCTTTTATCTTTTCATAACATTACCATAACTATACTCACAATTTAACATAGTAAATTCCTTTTCATTTAACCGTATATTTTCACATCATAAATATACAATACAAGCACCCCGAGGCTAAGCTGCGGTGCACACATACTCTGCTATCCATCCCGGTACATCACGTACATAAGGATTACAAATTCCGAATCTCTCAGGAATTGTTGGAATAAACACCACACACATAAATGGAGGCGAACATAATTCAACATATCCATGGTCACGTACATACCTACGCTCCATAGTCAGCTGGCTTATTAACTCACAAATAAGTCGTTCTCTTGAACTATGTCCTCGAGGTACCAATCTAAATCCGGGCAACACAAGGATAAGAAGGCCCTAAGCGAATGTAACCTCCCGTGATAGCAAGTATGGTAGGTATGTCATACATATAAAAATCATATACTAAGCATTCACACATCTTAGATAATTCAGTATTAATAAAGGTATACTCTACATCCTTATACCATTATTCCAAATTTGTATATTTTACGTCTCCCGATAATATAAAAGTTAAACTGTCGACACGTCTCACGTCGTAGTTTCTTATACTTAAAACCTTTCTAAAATAGATCATTAAGTTCCTATTATTCCCACATATAACATCTTTATTCCTAAGGTCCTTACTTCTGCCCCAAACCTCATTTCATCAAATTATTCAAATTTACACTATTAACCCAAATATTAACTCACTTATCGAATTTCATTAGTTTAGAATAATTCCTCAAATTGAATTCTAATTAAGGTCCAAATTTCATAATCATGCCTACTAGTCTTCCTTAAGGTTAAGGGTATTCATATGGTCTCCAACAATATTATTCAAGGGTTAACATCATTAAAATTTAAATAGGGAAAAACTTTACTCATTCTGGGAAGGTCGATCGATCGACCTTGACCTTCGATCGATCGATGGTGGTCAATCGATCGACTGATGAATGTCGATCGATCGATTGCACCAGGTAGGCTGCGGAATGCTTCGTTTTGCAGTTTACAAATCAACCCAAAACACCATTAACAAGCATGAAACTCTAAGATAACGTTATAATATCATCATACAACCATCCTACAACAGTGTAAACATTCTAAAACCAATAATTCATCATTCAAGGGCTTTGTATGGATCAAATCTTCATCAAGAATTCCAGATTTCTATTTCTTTCAAGAACATTAATAAACTTCTTCTAAAATCCGTTTTTAAATCATCAAGGGTCATAATTCTGAGTTCATAATTCGTCCAGAATGTTTCTACATGCAGTCCCTAACATAGTTCATAGTTTTAAACTTCCAATTCATGGGTCTATATCATCTTCCAAGATAAATTTGATAATTCCTAAACATGGAAAAGCATGGCATTGAATCAATTGCAATTAAACCACTTGGCTTAATCTTTCTCTGAATTTGATGTTGAATCTTGAAGGCTGAGTTATTTTCCCTCTCTCTTTCTGCAGAATTCTCTTCTCTCTCTCTCTCTCTACAAGTTTCTCTAAGGATGATGACAATGGAGGTGTGGTTGGTTTTTGGCAAGTTGGGACTATATCTTAACTTCTCCCGTAGCCCATTAAGTCCCTTAGTGTAGTTAGTGGGTTTAGTGGATAAAGAATAAGTCAGATTTTTGTTTCTAATTTTCGTGGGTTTTAATTCCCAGATTTCTGAAATTACCAAAATGCCCCTATAAGTTACCGGTATGGCCCAATAATGCCCCGGGACCCAAACTTAACCCCCGGCTAGTGTTTTCTGACTATTTCGACCCTTTCGGACGATTTTGGCGCACTCAAATGATCATACGGGTGATAAAAATAAAATTCACTTTTTAATTCAAATAATTATATTCCTGACGCGACTGTCACGCACGTCCCAACAAAGTTTTCCAAATTGCCGTATTTCAATCTCGCGACAATTTCAATATTTCCAATATTCATATATTGCCAAGTATACACATAATAATCAAATACTAACTCACATCTCGTTAATATTTTTATCCGTATTAATTTCTAATTAATACACATTTAATTCAACTAATCCCCAAAAATAAATATCACGAAAATACGGGGTATTACATACTTCCCCCCTAATAACTGAATTTCGTCCTGAAATTCGGAACTAGAAAGTACCTGGTAAGAACAACTCCAGATAACGTTCGCGCATCTCATCCTCGCGCTCCCATGTGGACTCCTCGACATTATGATGTCTCCACTGAACACGCACCAACGGAACTATCTTTGACCGCAGTTTCCGCTCACTTCAGTCCAAAATAGCAATCGGTCCCTCCTCGTAGGAGCTATCCGGCTGGAGATCGATGTCCTCCAAAGCAATGTGGGAATGAGCCAAATCGTCTCTAAGATATTTCCTAAGCGAGGAAATATGAAATACATCGTGAATCCGATGTAAATGCTCCGGTAATCCAAGCCTATACGCAACCAGTCCAATCCGCTCAATAATAGGAAATGGTCCCACATATCTCGGTGCCAACTTCCCTTTCTTCCCGAAACGCATAATCCCCTTCATAGGAGATACTCTGAGCAAAACCTGGTCCCCCACTTGAAACTCCCTGAAGAACCTCTTCGCATCAGCATAACTCTTCTGCCGATCTTGAGCTACCCGGATGCGACTCCGAATCAATTATATCCTCTCCGAAGTATCCTGAATCACTTCCGACCCAAGTAGTTTGTTATCCCCCACTTCCAACCAACATGATGGGGAACGACAAGGTCTACCGTACAATGCCTAAAATGGAGCCATGCCAATGGTGAACTGGTAGAAGTTGTTGTAAGCAAACTCCACCAATGGAAGATACTGCTCCCATCCACCCTCAAAATCAATGGTGCACATACGTAGCATGTCTTCTAACATCTGATTTATACGCTCGGTCTGCCCATCGATCTGCGGGTGGTACGTCGTACTCAACCGCAACTTCGTGCCCATGGCCTGCTGAAAACTTTCCCAAAACCGTGAGACAAATATCTTATCTCTGTCAGACACGATATATAGGGGTACATCGTGAAGTCTCACTATCTCTGCAATAAAGAGCTGGGCATACTGTCCCGCAGTGTAGTCTGTCCTTACGGGTAGAAAATGAGCAACTTTAGTCAACCTGTCCACAATTACCCAAATGGAGTCGTGACCTCTCTGTGACGTAGGCAACCCTGTGATAAAGTCCATGGAGATGCTCTCCCACATCCACATTGGGACCTCCAACGGCTGTAGCAGTCCTGCCGGTCTCTAATGATCCACTTTTACGAGCTGACAAGTGGCGCATTTTAAAACAAACTCGGCAATATCTCTCTTCATCCCGCTCCACCAATACTGACGTCTCATGTCTTGGTACATTTTATCCCCTCTGGGATGTACCGCGAACCGTGAGCCGTGCGAATCTGCCATCACCTCATGCCACAATTCCTCCCCTTCCGGAACCACCAATCTCCCATTGAAGCGTAATCCCCCGTCTGAGATAACGGTATAGGATTCGGCTCCCTCTGCCAATAATCGAACTATCTGCTCCTGACAGAACGAGTCATTTGCCTGGGCCTTTACCACCTTCGTGATAATCTGTGGTGTAACAGTCATCACAGACATGAATGATCGAGCCACTTCATCCTGGTGTCCCAACTCCTTCCATTTGGCCTTCCACACATCTGCCACCTCCTCTACTGGTCTACGGCTTAACGCGTCTGCAACCACGTTAGCCTTCCCCGGGTGATACTGGATATCAAACTGATAGTCCTTCATGAACTCAAGCCACCTCCGTTGCCGCATATTCAACTCCTTCTGCGTGAATAGGTACTGTAGGGACTTGTGGTCCGTGAACAATCGAAACTTTTCCCCCAAAAGGTAATGTCTCCAAATACGAAGGGCAAATACAACTGCCGCCAACTCCAAGTCATGAGTGGGGTAATTCTTCTCGTGAGGCTTTAGCTTACGGGATGCATAAGCAATGGCCTGACTCTCCTGCTGCAATACACCTCCAAGTCCTTGCAAGGACGCATCGGTGTAAACTAAATACTCAACTCCCGGTCTTGGCAATGCTAACACAGGTGCTGAGGTCAACTTATCCTTCAATTCATCGAATGCCAACTGACAGGAATCACTCCAGATGAATGGTACACCCTTACGAGTCAGATGTGTCAAAGGACCTGCTATCTTCGAGAATCCCCGAATAAACCTCCTGTAGTATCCTGCTAGGCCCAAGAAACTACGAATCTCTGTCGGTGTCGTGGGCTGTCCCCACTCCCTCACCGCGGATACCTTCCCTGGATCAACAGATATTCCCTGGTCGGAAATAATATGTCCCAAAAATTGGACCTCCTTCAGCCAAAACCCACATTTCTCATATATTGCATACAACTCGTTCTGACGTAGTGTCTACAAAACTTGCCTCAAATGCACGGCGTGCTCCTCCTCTGTCTGGGAGTAAACCTGACGTTTGTGGCCAATCTTACCACTAATGAAACACTTCCCCGGGAAGTTTCCCCCTCGCTGTCCCTGCTGCCCTCGGCCCTGGTGGCCGTTACCATTTCTGCCCTGGCCTTGCTGGCCCTGGTGAAACTGCTGATGTTGACCATTTTGACCCTGCTGGCCGTTATGACCCTGCTGGCCATTTCGGAATCCTCCCTGACCGTTCCTGAAACCCCCTGATCGGAACCTCTTATGATCCCCCTGCTGGGAACCCTGATCATTCTGCCTATACTGACCCTGAGCTGACTGTGCCCCGCTGGCACCATTTCCCCCTGTCCTTCCCTGATGGCTGGACTCTCCTGATCGCTTCCCCTCTGTCAAGTGAAAGCGGTTGTCCTGGCAATGGAGCAATGCAGTGTTAACCACGTCAGAATAAGTGGCCAACGAGAGGTTCCCTAATAAATGCTGACAGATCCTCCAAGTCAATCCATCTATAAATTTCTGAATCTTCTTCTCTCCCGTCGGTATCTCATCTGGGACAATATTCAGCAAATTGGTGAATTCGGCCTCATACTCGGCCACAGTCTTACCCTCCTGTCGAAGGTTCATCAACTTCCTCCTCATTTCCGTGTGAACAACAGACGGAAAGTACTTGCGGTCGAACCGCATCCAGAACTCCTGAATCGTGAGAGTATCTCTCTCCTCTGCGGTGGTAATAGACTCCCACCACTGTAGTGCAGATCCCACTAGCTTAAAAGTAGCTAGTACCTGCCTCTGAACGTCAGTGCACTCATACATCCGCAAGTGCCTCTGAATATCCTTTCTCCATTGACTCGAAATAACAACATCGGAGCTACCAGTAAACTCCGGTGGGTGTGCTTTTTAAAAAGCATCACGCACACGTTCCCAAGCATACGGGAATGTATATGGCTGAACTGGCGCGGCAACTGGCGCCTGAGGTGGTGCCTGCTGAACTACGGCTAATGCAGCATTTACCGCTTGGGCTACTATGGCTACAACCTCAGCGGCGTTCACGTGCCCTGAACTGGTGCGAGCTGTGGTTCTGGCGTTGCATTCCTGGGAACCCGTTGTGCACGTCGTGGAGGCATCTGAAATAATAATGAAGTTTATAAGTTCGCAGTTATAAACTCAAAATAGCTGAAGAACGTAGCATAAACAAAAGAATACAACAGTCCTAAAATATAGGGATCTACATCAAAGAAAGCTCAGCGGAAACATAATAAGCCGTTCAGATCCTAAAGGACACTAGAACCTGATGCTCTGATACCACCTGTGACACCCCGACTAATTAAATACCGGGTAGCTACTCCTTTATTAAATTAATACAAAATGCCAAGTTGATCCAGTTAATAGCATCACTGTCGAAAACATTTAAATGATTACTAACCACCTAGTATTTAAAAAGTAAGTTGCCAAATTTTAAGTTAAGTCTGATTAACATGCAATAAAAGGATAATGGAAGAACAACATAAATCTATTCACCATAACGAAGTAATGAAATAACCAACAATAGTAATAAGTCCGGAGGAAAACTCCTCACAACAATCCCACAACTAAAAATAATAACACAAGTCTGAATTCTGAATTAAGTACATGCCCGAAGTCTGAATAACTAAAATAAATGAAACGCCTCTAAAAGAAATGGGCGACATGCCCTACAACTGATAAATACTGAGTATAGAGTCAAGATAGATGAAGCGTCTATAATCAATGTCCTGTAACTTCCACAAACAGCTACAGCTCGTCACCTGAATACGGATCCTAAGCATGGTGTCCTTGTGGCTGGGCACCTAAAATGTTTTTTACAAAAAGATAGATTTGAAGCAAACGGGTCAGAGCCCGAAAGTGGAGAGTATTTTAAAAACAGCAAGTGCTTTAATAATAATTAAAACAATGAATGCAAGATACATGTTAGGACGTGCTCTCACATGAAATACTCACCTCTTATCACCCGTATGGTCATTTTGAGTGCTCCAACGCGTCCGGAAGGGTCGAAATAGTCAGAAAACACTAGCCGGGGGTTAAGTTTGGGTCCCGGGGCATTATTGGGCCATACCGGTAACTTATAGGGGCATTTTGGTAATTTCGGAAATCTGGGAATTAAAACCCACGAAACTTAGAAACAAAAATCTGACTTATTCTTTATCCACTAAACCCACTAACTACACTAAGGGACTTAATGGGCTACGGGAGAAGTTAAGATATAGTCCCAACTTGCCAAAAACCAACCACACCTCCATTGTCATCATCCTTAGAGAAACTTGTAGAGAGAGAGAGAGAGAGAGAAGAGAATTCTGCAGAAAGAGAGAGGGAAAATAACTCAGCCTTCAAGATTCAACATCAAATTCAGAGAAATATTAAGGCAAGTGGTTTAATTACAATTGATTCAATGCCATGCTTTTCCATGTTTAGGAATTATCGAATTTATCTTGGAAGATGATATAGACCCATGAATTGGAAGTTTAAAACTATGAACTATGTTAGGGACTGCATGTAGAAACATTCTGGACGAATTATGAACTCAGAATTATGACCCTTGATGATTTAAAAACGGATTTTAGAAGAAGTTTATTAATGTTCTTGAAAGAAATAGAAATCTGGAATTCTTGATGAAGATTTGATCCATACAAAGCCCTTGAATGATGAATTATTGGTTTTAGAATGTTTACACTGTTGTAGGATGGTTGTATGATGATATTATAACATTATCTTATAGTTTCATGCTTGTTAATGGTGTTTTGGGTTGATTTGTAAACTGCAAAACGAAGCAGTCCGCAGCCTACCTGGTGCGATCGATCGATCGACATTCATCAGTCGATCGATCGACCACCATCGATCGATCGAAGGTCAAGGTCGATCGATCGACCTTCCCAGAATGAGTAAAGTTTTTCCCTATTTAAATTTTAATGATGTTAACCCTTGAATAATATTGTTGGAGACCATATGAATACCCTTAACCTTAAGGAAGACCAGTAGGCATGATTATGAAATTTGGACCTTAATTAGAATTCAATTTGAGGAATTATTCTAAACTAATGAAATTCGATAAGTGAGTTAATATTTGGGTTAATAGTGTAAATTTGAATAATTTGATGAAATGAGGTTTGGGGCAGAAGTAAGGACCTTAGGAATAAAGATGTTATATGTGGGAATAATAAGAACTTAATGATCTATTTTAGAAAGGTTTTCAGTATAAGAAACTACGACGTGAGACATGTCGACAGTTTAACTTTTATATTATCGGGAGACGTAAAATATACAAATTTGGAATAATGGTATAAGGATGTAGAGTATACCTTTATTAATACTGAATTATCTAAGATGTGTGAATGCTTAGTATATGATTTTTATATGTATGAAATACCTACCATACTTGCTATCACGGGAGGTTACGTTCGCTTAGGGCCTTCTTATCCTTGTGTTGCCTGGATTTAGATTGGTACCTCGAAGACATAGTTCAAGAGAATGACTTATTTGTGAGTTAATAAGCCAGCTGACAATGGAGCATAGGTATGTACGTGACCATGGATATGTTGAATTATGTTCGCCTCCATTTATGTGTGTGGTGTTTATTCCAACAATTCCTGAGAGATTCGGAATTTGTAATCCTTATGTACGTGATGTACCTGGATGGATAGCAGAGTATGTGTGCACCGCAGCTTAGCCTCGGGGTGCTTGTATTGCATATTTATGATGTGAAAATATACGGTTAAATGAAAAGGAATTTACTATGTTAAATTGTGAGTATAGTTATGGTAATGTTATGAAAAGATAAAAGGGGGCTTATATCAATAAATGGTTTTGTTAATAATTGGGAATCCGAGAATTAAAGTAGAACTCTCTATTTAATTGTTAAGGTTGGAAATTAAACGTAAACCGAGTAGAAGTGTTAGAAACTCTTTGGAATTAGATAGTTATGAGAAAACACATGAATGGGTACAGGAACGTTAGGAGTGCACAGTTAGACGAGAGGTGAGTATTTCATGTGAGAGCACGTCCTAACATGTATCTTGCATTCATTGTTTTAATTATTATTAAAGCCCTTGCTGTTTTTAAAATACTCTCCACTTTCGGGCTCTGACCCGTTTGCTTCAAATCTATCTTTTTGTAAAAACCATTTTAGGTGCCCAGCCACAAGGACACCATGCTTAGGATCCGTATTCAGGTGACGAGTTGTAGCTGTTTGTGGAAGTTACAGGGCATTGATTATAGACGCTTCATCTATCTTGACTCTATACTCAATATTTATCAGTTGTAGGGCATGTCTCCCATTTCTTTTAGAGGCATTTCATTTATTTCAGTTATTCAGACTTCGGGCATGTACTTAATTCAGAATTCAGACTTGTCTTATTATTTTCAGTTGTGGGATTGTTGTGAGGAGTTTTCCTCCGGACTTATTACTATTGTTGGTTATTTCATTACTTCGTTATGGTGAATGGATTTATGTTGTTCTTCCATTATCCTTTTATTGCATGTTAATCAGACTTAACTTAAAATTTGGCAACTTACTTTTTAAATACTAGGTGGTTAGTAATCATTTAAATGTTTTCGACAGTGATGCTATTAACTGGATTAACTTGGCATTTTGTATTAATTTAATAAAGGAGTAGCTACCCGGTATTTAATTAGTCGGGGTGTTACACACCCACTTTTTGTATGTAAAACAAGAAAAAAATGAGACTCTGGGGGAGTACATATCCCGCTTCAACAAGGAGAAATTAGAGGTGGAAGACTATGATGAGAGTATTGCAATGACTACCCGGATGGGAGGGTTGTAAAAGGGTAAGCTTCTATAGAAGTTGACCGATGATCCTCCAAAGTCTATTACAGAACTCCTGGTTATGGTCAGGAGAGTCATGAATGCGGAGGAGGCCATGGGGGCCAAAGAATATGATGAGAAAGGAGCATGTGGAGGCAAATCCCAAAAGTTCAAGGGAAAGGGAGATAAGAAGAGGTCGGTTAACAACAAGTTTTGTGACAACCCGGATATAATTATAATAGATCATATTTAAATAATGCTTACCTTATGTGATATGAATAATGTGTTATTATTATATATAATGTTAAGCGATCATTGTTAGTATAATCCTACTTTAATAAATTATGAAATGTCGAATTATTTCAAAACACAAGATTTTGTTATTTTCGGTAGAACTATTACTGTTGGAGAGTAGTTTTAACCCTTATAATGTAACAATTGACTCAAGTTAAAAACTATATAGTTGTATATATATGAGTTAGGTTTGTGGAAAAATAAATGGTTCATCAAACGAATGTCCGAGTAAGAAGTTAGGCTAAATTTACGAACAAGGGGAAAATCTGTTATTTCCCTCAAGTGGTAAATTGTCTTTTAGTAAACCAAATGTTTTAATTTGATTGGTTGACATGGGAGGCAGCCTGGACGACTTAAAACTCTAATCCTAAGCTATTTCTTCAGAAAATAAAACCCTAGGTTCAGTTTTGGAGAGTTTTTGCTTGAGGAAAGAGAAAGTAAAAGTTTAAGGAAGAAAAGATTTCAAGAAAAGCTAGGAAAATTCCAAGAAAATCCTTAAAGTGTTTCCAAGGTATAATTATGTGATTAATATTGTTTTAATCTGGTATTATACTTATTTAAAAGTATATAAATCGTGAATGATTGATTAAAATTCCATCATCCTTTGTGATAATAAGTATTTGTTCACATGTGAGATAAGTGGTGTATGTAGCTCGTATTGTTTGTTATTGAAATCCCTTGTATTCAAACTTGCATATATTTTTGTGTGCTTATTGGAATTGAGAAATTCCAATTGGATATGAAACTAGACTCATATATTCATATCATATCCGAAACTTGAATTTAACTCCTTGTGGTTGGGCCTTAGTGATGGTTTCAAGTTGGTACATAGTTGTTGTTTGGATATTTAATTTCGATATGCCCTGAGTTTGGTTAAGCTTTTGACATATAAAATGAAGTCAAAAAATTATGAAACTTTAATTCTGTACTATTAAGTATGTGTATTGATAATGGGGGAAAAACCATGGAAATTTAAATTGGATAAAAATTATGAAAATTCTTGGAAGTTGAAAGAACAATAGAGGGGCTTGTGGGGCAGATTTAATAGGTTGTAAAGAAATGGTCATAACTTGCTCTAGGAATCTTGAAAACTTTCACCGTCACTTTTAATGGAAAGTATATTAAGATATTTTTTCATATTGATAATCTTGGACACCTGTATATGTACAACTGATGAATATGGGATGGTTACGTATGGAGGACAATAATTTGAGGCTATACTGGATACCCCATGAAGGAATGTTTTTTATTTGCTCCTTTCCAAGGGTATTTTGAGTACATGTTTCATGTGTATATATATTGAGAAGTATAATTTTATGTTTACTTGATTTTAGTTATAAATTCCTTACGAGGTAGTTTCTAGGGTTGAATGTTTATGACCTTATCAACATATATACCATTGTTTCGTCTTTACACATGTTTAATGGAATATGACTTGAGTAGAATTATATTGTTATTGTATAGTCATTAAAAGTTACATAGATATATTAATATAATACTTGTGATTGAGATTCAGTACTGATTTAGTTGGATTAACAGGTGTAAGGTCAAATCAATCAAGTTCATCTCCACCCGAGGGAAATGTGAATACATAGTTGACAGCCCAATGTGAGTGTACTTAATGAGTTGATTATGGATATGATGTGTATGTATTATATATTGAGATGATATGGCTTATTAAAAGTCATGAGATGTTGAGATGTTATGGATTATTAAAAGTCAAGAGATGTTGAGATGTTATGGCTTTATAAAAGTCAAGATATGTTGAGTTGCTATGCAATTCAGGAGATGTTAGGTTATTAAAACCTATGGATGTGATTATTGCCTACGGGCAAGAGATGTGGGGTTTATTAACTCCGGATATGTATATGGCCTAATTTGGCACAGAGATGGATATATATTGAGATGTTGAGATGTTAAAATGGTACTTTTACTATATAGAGATGTAGTACATTCACTGAGTTTTTAAACTCATGGTTTTATATGTTTACATTTTCAGGTTCTGAAGTTGCCACTGCCAGGTCTAGGAGGTTCAGTAAACAGTAGTAGGGTATTGTTAGTTTTGTTTTATACATTGTACTAGTTATAATTAAGTTAAATGGTATGTGAGTTCTGTTTAAATTATGTCTTCTTAAAAGGATTGGATTTTTTGTATTTCGCATTTTAACCTTGAAGTTGTTTCAACATGTATAAATAAATAAATAAATAAATAGTAAATGTGGTTTGTGAACTATTTAGTTAATTATATCCTAATGGGGTTAGGAGGTGACAACTTGGTATCAGATCTTTTGGTTTTTATATTCTGAGGTTAGAGAGTCTAGATGCGGCAGTGGTAGAAATAGTGTGGTGTGGGTCATTTATATTAACTTGTGAGAAATACTAACCATTATGTTAGAAATAAATGTTGTATTGTTGTTTCTGTAATTGTGGTTTATGAGAAATAGTAAGATATAGAAGGAGAAAATGTGCGTGAGAGGATGGATGAGGAGTCTTCAAATACAGTAAACTAACAAAATCCAAATAATGTAGAGGGGGCTCCTGAACAACTTACAGATATGCAGAAAATGGCTCGTGCCATGACTTTAATGGCAGAACAACAAAACATGTTTATGATGCAAATAGCAGAACAACAAGCCAAGTACTTGGACGAGAAGACTTTAACCAGAAGAGAAAGGGAAATACAACGAGAGGAGAAGAATACTCTGTACGAGAAGTTTATCAATTTGAACCCCCCAGCATTCTCAGGTTTTGTAGATCCTTTAGAAGTTGAGGCTTGGGTTAGAGACACAGAAACTATCTTTGGGGTGATGAATGTACCTAGCGCGCAGAAGGTAATTTTGGTTACTTTCATGTTAAAGATCGAAGGTAAATATTGGTGGGAGTCTTCCAAACATTTATTGCTTACTCCGGAGGGAGGTGAGGTAATTACTTGGGATTCCTTTATTAAAGTCTTATATGAAAAGTATTTTTCTCGCATGTATCAGAAGCAAAAAGAGAGAGAATTTTTGTCATTGACTCAGGGAATATGTTGTTCAGGGAGTATGAAACTAAATTTATATCTTTGTCTCAATTTTCATTACGTTTCTTACACAATGAGGAGGACAAATGCACCAGATTTCAGGATGGGATGAATTTGGTTATCAAGTCTAGACTCACTGCACTTGAATTGGTGGATTATACTTCTTTAGTTAACAAAGTTATGATGGTTGAAGGAGACGTTAATGATGCAATAAAGAATAGGGAACAAAGGGGAAAGAAGAGGAGATTTGATCCATCTCAGCAAAAGGAAGGCAATATAGAATACTCGAAACATGGGAGTAAAAGATTACAGTGCGGTAGAGGGTCTGGAAACTATGTTCAGAATAGGACACCAAGAAGTTTTAGGGGTGCAGGATTGATGGGCCAACATAATAGACAACAGGAGAATGATAATGGGAAGTCTAAGTCTGTTACATGCTATTTTT
This sequence comes from Sambucus nigra, assembly GCA_949130495.1. Lineage (NCBI taxonomy): Eukaryota > Viridiplantae > Streptophyta > Magnoliopsida > Dipsacales > Adoxaceae > Sambucus > Sambucus nigra. Next base: position 190,287,324 of record OX422213.1, read on the forward strand.
GCAAAGCTGAGGGCCATATTAGTCCAGATTGTCCCAAGTTAAAGGGGGTAGAGTGTTATCACTGTCATCGAATTGGTCATACCAAAAAGAACTATCATATGCTACTAGGAGGGATTCAATCAGCTACTACTAATCAAGGTTCATCACTTGGAGTCATAGGGAGAGGAGGAGGTAGAGGACAAGCTAGTGGTTCCAGATCTCCGGGAAGAATATTTTCTATGACTTTACAGGATGCTCAGGCTACTTCAGAGGTGGTGACAGGTACATTTTATGTCATGAACAAACATGCTTACGTGCTTATTGATCCAGGTTCTACTCATTCATTTGTAGCACTGTCATTTACCATGCATTTGGGTAGACCATGTTCTTATCTAAATTGTGGTTTATATATTTCTACACCTATTGGGGATGTGATGTTAGTGGAGAGTGTGTATAAAAATTATGTATTGCATGTGGGGGAGAGAGAGTTGACCATTGATTTAATTCCCCTAAATATTCGGGATTTTGATATTATCTTGGGTATGGACTTGATATCTTCCTACCATGCATCGATTAACTGTTTTTGCAAGGAGGTTACATTTAATATGCCGAGGGGAAGAATTTAAATTTACTGGGGAAAGAAATGTGGTTCCAAATTGTCTTATTTTTGCCCTTCGAGCGAGGAAATTGTTAAATAAGGGTTGTCAAGGATTTTTAGCATATATTGTGGATACAAACAGGGAATGGCAAAAATTAGAAGATATCCTAGTAGTTAAGGATTTTGCAGATGTGTTCCCAGATGAATTACCAGGGTTGCCACCTAGCAGAGAGGTAGAGTTTACAATTGATTTAGTGCCTGGTACAGCTCCCGTTTCTATTCCTCCATATAGAATGGCACCTGTGAAACTAATGGAGTTAAAGGTTCAACTGCAAGATTTACTAGATAGAAGTTTTATTCGACCTAGTGTATCACCATGGGGTGATCCTGTATTATTTATGAAGAAGAAAGATGGCACCATGCAACTTTGAATTGATTATCGACAGTTGAACAAGGTAAATATTCGAAATAAATATCCGTTGCCTCGTATTGATGATTTGTTTGATCAATTACAAGGTGCTAAAGTTTTTTCAAAAATTGATTTGAGATCGGGTTATCATCAATTAAGGGTGAGAGATTGTGACATTTCTAAGAAAAAATTCCGTTCTCATTATGGTCATTATGAATTTTTGGTAATGCCATTTGGGTTAACAAATGCTCCTGCGATGTTTATGGACTTAATGAATCGAGTATTTCATCCTTTCATAGATTCATTTGTAATTGTCTTTATCGATGTTCTTTTGATATACTCACCTAGCCAAGAGGAACATGAGAATCATCTAAGAGTTATATAGCAAGTTTTATGAGATAGTCAATTGTTTGCGAAGTTTAGCAAATGTGAGTTTTGGTTAATCGGGTAGTATTTTTGGGGCATGTTATTTCGGGAGATGTAATTTATGTTGAGCCTAAGAAGGTAGAGGCAATTGTGCAATGGGAAAGACCAAGAAATATAACGGAGATAAGGGGTTTCCTAGGATTGGCTGGAAATTATAGAAGATTCATAAAGGGATTTTCATCTATAGCCTTACCATTGACTAAATTAACCCGAAAGGAAGTGAAATTTGTGTGGAGTGATGAATGTCAGCACAGCTTTGAAAAGTTGAAAAATAGGCTAGTATCAGCTCCAGTTCTCACTGTTCCATCCAGTGGAGAAGGTTTTGTGATTTATACTGACGCTTCACATCAGGGTCTGGGTTGTGTTTTCATGTAACATGGAAAGGTAATTTCTTATGCATCTAGACAGTTAAAGACGCATGAACGTAATTATCCTACACACGATTTAGAACTTGCGGCTATTATTTTTGCCTTGAAATTATGGAGACGTCATTTATATGGAGAGACGTGTGAAATTTTCACTAACCATCAAAGTTTGAAGTATTTATTTACACAGAGAGACTTGAATTTGAGATAAAGACGTTGGATGGAGTTAATTAAAGACTATGATTGTATCATTCACCATCATCTCGGGAGGGCCAATGTTGTTACAGATGATCTAAGTCAGAAGTCATTAGGTAGGTTATCTTGTATTCAATGTGCACGGGTTGGAAATATTATGGAATTAAGACTGATGGAGTCGAGTTGAACTTAACTAAAATGGGGGCATTAATTTCACATGTTACAATGAAACCATTACTGACAGAACGCATATGAAATTTGCAAGTCATTGATCCATTCCTTGAGAAGAAGAAATGGAAAATCCTGGATGGTAAAGAGAGTGACTTTGAAATTAAGAATGATGAATCATTATGTTATAAAAATAGAATTTGTGTACCGAATGATCCATCATTAAAGAAGGATATATTAAAAGAGGCACATAGTTCTATTTACTCTATGCATCCTGGAGGTATCAAAATGTACAGAGATTTGAAAGAGTATTACTGGTGGAATAATATGAAACATGAGATTATAGAATTTGTAGCTAAATGTTTAGTATGCCAATAGTCGGCAGGATTATTACAGTCATTGCCTATTCTGGAATGGAAGTGGGAACATATAACGATGGATTTTGTTGTAGGATTACCACGATCACCAAAGGAGCATGATTCTATTTGGGTGATTGTAGACCGATTGACAAAGTCATCTCGTTTTCTTCCAGTTAAGACGACTTGCACTGTTGACAAGTATGCATATATATACGTTGATGAGATTATCCATTTACATGGGGCATTAGTGTCAATAGTATCAGATAGAGATCCAATGTTTACTTATAAGTTTTGGCCTCGTTTAAACAATACCATGGCACAAGTTTGAAGTTCAATACTGCATTTCATCCACAAATCGATGGGCAATCAGAAAGAACGATTCAAATATTAGAAGATATGTTACGAGTCTGTGTATTTGACTTCATAGGTAGTTAGGATGATCATTTGCCATTGATGAAATTCGCTTATAATAATAGTTATCAGTCCACCATTGGTATGGATCCTTTTGAAGCTTTATATAGTAGGAGATGTAGAACGCCATTATGTTGGGATGAAGTAAGTGAAAGGAAAATCTTGGGTCCTGAATTGATAGATATGACAACCAAAAAGATTAAAATGATTCAGGAACGGATAAAGATAGCGCAAAGAAGGCAGAAATTTTATGCAAATAAGAGGAAGTATCCATTAGAATTTCAAAAGGGAGATTTTGTATTCCTACGTATTTCACCATGGAGAGGCGTCATGAGATTTGGAAAAAGGGGGAAACTAAGTCCAAGATACATTGGATCATATGAAGTGTTGGAAAGAATTGGGACCCTGGCATATAGATTATCATTACCTCCAGAATTGTCTCGTTTATATGATGTGTTTCATGTATCGATGCTTTGTAAGTATTTGGCAGATCCATCTCATCAATTCAAAACTCAACCTCTTTAATTGAAGGAAGACTTATCGTACATCGAGGAACCAGTGGAAATTATTGATCGTAAAGAGCAAGTATTAAGGAATACAGTTATTCCCTTACTTAAAGTTATGTGTATGAGCCATGGAATTAAAAAATCAACTTGGGAAATGGAGGATAGCATGAAGAAACAGTATCCTCATTTGTTTGGTAAGTGACATTCATATTAAATTTCGGGGACGAAATTTTCTAAGGGGGGAAGTTGTGATAACCCAGATATAATTATGATAGATTATATTTAAACCATGCTTACCTTATGTGATATGAATAATGTGTTATTAGTATATCTAATGTTAAGCGATCATTGTTAGTATAATCCTACTTTCGTAAATCATGAAATGTCGAATTATTTCCAAACATAAGATTTTATTATTTTCAGTAGAAATATTCATGTTAGAGACTACTTTTGACCCTTATAATGTAACAACTGACTCAAGGTGAAAACAATATAGTTGTAGATATATGAGTTAGGTTTGCCTCAAAATAAATGGTTCATCAAACGAATGACCGAGTAAGAAGTTAAGCCGAATTTACGAGCAAGGGGTAAATCTGTCTGTTCCCTTAAGTGGTAAATTATCTTTTAGTAAACCAAATGTTTTAATTTGATTGGTTGACATGGGAGGTGATGATGCCGAAAATCAGCACCACCAGGTGAGGAGTTTGCTAGCTCGACACAGGTGTAACAATGGCAGCACAGTTGTATGAATAAGGCAAGAATGAGGTGAGGAGAAGAGGAATGAATAAAAGAACATAAGTGGTTCAGCCAAACCGGCCTACGTCCACTGTGAGTGTGTGTGAATAATATCACTGAAAGAAGGCACTAGTGGCCATGGATACAACCTCTCAAGCTCTTTCTCCCTCTACAGTGTAAACTTAGACAGAATTTCAGCTAGGGTTTCAATATCTGTATCCTTTTGCAAGGTAGGGGATGATCCCTTTATATAATGCCTAGGGGGTGTAATGTACCCCCTACGCATGTAATGTGCATGTGTGTAGTTTCCTCACCAATGAGGGTGTGCCAGCTGTCAGGTTCACATGTAAGTGATGATGATGAAATATTCCCCCCACATGTGGGGAATAATCTTGTTGTAACTGATCTTGGCCCAGGTGTCCTTATCCAAATGCTTACGGATACTTTGACAGTCGTGCTGGTGAATGGCCTCGGCCTAGGAGAGGCCGAGCTATAAGGGTAGGTCGTCCGATCAATTCGTGATGTGGCATGCGCTGTCTCGGCTTTATGTCAGCCGAGGTAAACACCTATATCGGCCTGGGACGAGCCATTAGCGTGCTGATGATAAGCGGTCCCTGGTAACCTCGGCCTCCTACGAGGTAGGGTTCATGCTGAAGGTGTGTTTAGCTTCTTGTTATCTTGGCCTACTGTTGACCGGGGTTACTATTCCTTGGCACCTGGAGTTGATGTTATCTGTGATATGAGAAGTGTTCCGGGGGAAGTGCATGTCTTAGTGTCGGCCTGGGCCGAGGTAGCCTTGGCCGAGGGATGATATCGTGGGCCCCCCCTTGCACCGGTGGGTCGGCTAACGTCTCGGCTCTCATCTCGGCCGAGGTATGTTCCAATAGGCCGAGGTCATACTTGGGCATATCAATCACCCCCCAGCCCTTAGTCATTTGCGAAGAGTGGTGGCTAAGGGGTTCTTGCCTCCGAGGTCTATTTACCCCAAAGTCAATACCCGCATGACACTTGTCCATTGCTAAGGCGTGCCCACTTGGTTGGCACATGCTGTCAATTGTCCCTTGGGCTTCCCAAGGCAATGATGAGCCTTGGGAATCGTGCCCAAGTATTTAAAGGCTAAAACCTTCCTTTTTCTTCTTCTTCCTCATTTCTCTCCTGTTCAAGCGATTGCTCCCCTGTTTTCTGCGATTTTTTCTCTCCGAAGCTAGCCTCTGCTCCAGCGATTGTTCCGCTGAGGGATACCTCCTTTCCTGCGCGATACTCTCTACATTGTTCACCAACCTCACCTTCAGGTATCTTCCCTCTCCATCTCCTTCGTTTTTGATATTTTTAATTTTGAACATTCCGGTTAGATCTTGAGTTTCCCGGTGAGATCTTGGGGTTTTCGGTTAGATCTTGAGTTTTCCGGTGGGGCAGGCTTCCTGCATAGGTTCTTTAGTTTGATCTAAAATTCCCTTAACTTTTCAAGCCATCTTTGTTTGTAGTTTTTAGGATATTCCCAAGTTTAAGGTCTGCAAAATCCTTGTGTCGTCCCCAAATGCTCAGACCCTTGTACCAACTTCTTGAAGACTTTCCATCTCTAAAGGAGAAGACCTTGGATAAAATTAGACAAATAGAGAGAGCTCAGGAAGAAGCTCGTAGGTCGCAAGAGTCCCCCATCAGACCCCTCTTTCCTCCTCCTCACAAGGTGGTGTACCCTCGTCCTCCTGAAAATTTTTACCAGACAAACGCCTCTACCAACAACTTGCCGATGTCCGAGTCTGAGTCTTCTACCTCTGATCCGATGTCAGTGGACTCTTTCCAAGAGGCCATGGACTTCACTACTCAGGCTGACCAGAACCCTGACCATGTCGAGGTCTCTAGTCGTGCCTCATCTCAGAATGGCACAAGCACCTCTAGTTCTTCTTCAGAGGTTGAACTTGTAGAGCCAAGTGTGGCCGTGCCTGGCATCCTAAATGCTATTCCTCTATCGGCCGTAACCGAGGCCGAGTTTGCTCAGAGGTTCCCCGGTAACCCGTCCACGTCTGCCCCAGCCGACGTTGAGTCTGACGATGATGAGGATGCGGAAAGTGAAGTTGACACCTCTGAGGCAGACGAGTACGAGAGTACCATTACCGAGGTGGATTTACTGCACTTCAGGTACTTATATTCCATTAGCCCCTCTATCCACTTAAGGAGACCTCTGAGAGAAGAGAGGGCCTACCACTGCAGGGATGGGGAAATCTGCCTGTATGAGCAGATGTTTAAGTTAGGTTTTCGTCTTCCCATCCACCCCGTCATTAGGACCATTCTATCATTCACCAATTTGGCCCCCTCGCAGCTCTCTCCCAATGCCTGGAGGGTTATTATAGGGGCCATCATCTTGTGGAGGGCGATTCACCACTCTGACCTCCCAGTGCAGGTCTTTGCTGGTTGTTACGTCCCTACCTCGGCCAAGAACCATCCGAGCTATTACCACTTTGTGGCTCGGAGGCCTGAGAAAAAAATGCTCCTGGTCACTCAGACCTCCAACCATAATTGGAAACCCAGGTACTTTTTTGCCTCAGGGCCTTGGGAATTTGGTTCTTCCATTCCCTCGTCCATCTTCGAGCCGAGAATACCCCGAAAATGGGGAAAAGTCACCATGGCTGCTAGGGCCGACCCTGGACTTAGTGTGCAACACGGCAAAAAGGTGAAGGCCCTGCAGGACCAAGGGTCCCATGGGATGTTTGTCAAATTTGAGCATCTGCTGACCCCCTAGTATCTCTCGGGGACAGGCCTTGGCGGAAGTCCCTTAGCTGACTTTGGTAAGAATTTTTACTTTAACCGTGTTGCCTCTTATCATACGTACTTTATTTCTGACTCGTATCTTTTTACTTTTGCAGAGAAACCACCAGACATTTCGGACGAGTTGTGGGAGATGGAGGCCCCGAGTTTGTCCAGACATGTCAAGAAGACTGGCATGAATGCTCCTCCACCTGCTCCCTCCACATCCAAGTCTAAGAAGAGGGCACCCGATGTCCATCCTCCTGAGGAACAGAGGTCGAGCTCCAGGACAAAGAGGGGCTCAGACACTGCTATCCCTGTCACTGCCGACACGTTATCTGCCCGTCTGGACCAGTTAAAACTCTCTGATAGCGTGGTCGGCCACAGCCGACAGGCAATGGACGCTCTGAACAACATGATGACCGATGCCGACAAGCGCTTCTTCAGGTCCATGGAGACGCCCATGATGGTTGAATTCGGCCTTCACAGAGTAGTCCAGGTATAACTCATTTCTTTATCCGAAGTATAACGTCTGATGTTGTTTTCATCTAACTTCTTCATTTACTGTGCAGGATGCGGCTGCTATGTACCAGCTATCCAACTGGACTTTGAGGAAATTGCCTCTCATCCAGAAGGGGCAGGAGGCTGAAAAAGTTGAGGGCACCCTGAAGGCAGAGGTTGCTCGTCTGAGGACCGAGCTGCAGGAGGCTGAGACCAAGGCTAAGACCTCTGAGAATAAGGTCCAATCCCTAGAGAAGGACATCTCCGCACTTGTTCAGAGCCATACCAAGGCTCTGAAGGACAAGGACGACGCTTTGCAGAGTAAGGTTGATGCTGCGGTGAAGGCTTCTCTTGCAGACGCCTCGGAGACAATAATTGCTTACTATAAGGTCTCCGAGGAGTTTGTAGGTTTTGGCTTGGAGTACCTTGAAAGGGGTATCAAGGCTACCTCTAAATGGGCCGAGGTAAGGGAGGCCAAGGTTGGCATCATTAAGGCCTCGGATTTTGTGGGCCTCGGCCTTGCCGACGCCCAGTTTTCCCAGGCCTTGCAGGAGATAGAGGATGAAACTGCTGCCCCTGGTCAAACGGTTACTCTGGAAGGGACTGACCTCAGAGATACTGATCCTGCAAACGAGGTAGCTCAAGTGACCAATACCGAGCAGGCCGACCCAGACGAGCCATCAAACATTCCTTCTTCAGATGTTTGACTTGTAATCTTTTGTATTTTGCATTTCTTTTTACTTGTAATCTCGTATGTAATTTCTCAAACACGTGAATATTATGCAATTTCTTTCTTTTGTTGAATGAAAATGTCCATCTTTATTTGTGAATGTATATGAATGCTATGCGCTCTCTGAAGTCATTACTGAATGTGATGCCATAACCAACGCTTAAGAGTCTGAGGTCCTCTGTTAAGGGTCTGAGGTCCTCTAGCCGAGGTGTCCGAGCTCAGACCTCATCACCACCAAGTGATGTTATGAGGGTCTGAGGTCACCACCTAGGCCGAGGTAACTCATAATGTCACCAAATTAATGATGTTTAAGGTCTGAGGTCCTCACTTAAGAGGTTATCCTCATAACATCAAGGTCCTCACCTAAGAGGTTATCCTCATAATAAATCACCAAATTTATGATGTTAAGGGTCTGAGGTCCTCTAGCCGAGGTGTCCGAGCTCAGACCTCATCACCACCAAGTGATGTTATGAGGGTCTGAGGTCACCACCTAGGCCGAGGTAACTCATAATGTCACCAAATTAATGATGTTTAAGGTCTGAGGTCCTCACCTAAGAGGTTATCCTCATAATAAATCACCAAATTTATGATGTTAAGGGTCTGAGGTCCTCTAGCCGAGGTGTCCGAGCTCAGACCTCATCACCACCAAGTGATGTTATGAGGGTCTGAGGTCATCACATAGGCCGAGGTAACTCATAATGTCACCAAATTAATGATGTTTAAGGTCTGAGGTCCTCACCTAAGAGGTTATCCTCATAATAAATCACCAAATTTATGATGTTAAAATAAAACAAGAATTTGCCATGGAAGCTGATCTTTATTCATAACCTCTTCTCAACAAGATGGTACATTCTTAATTGACAAAATAGATGCAACGTTATACATAATATCTCTTTAGGTGGTCGGCATTCCACGGGTTGGTAAAGGGTTCTCCCTCTAGGTTCTCTAACATATACGTGCCCGGCACAACCTCTTCTGTTACTCTGTAGGGGCCATGCCAGTTCGGGTGCAGTTTGTTTGTTTTCTGTAGGGTTTTCTTAAGCACTAGGTCTCCTACCGCGATGGGTCTTGTCTTCACCCTTTGATTGTAGAACTTTGCTGCCCTCTGCTGGTAAGCTGCTTTCCTGACCTCCGCGTCTTCCCTTCTTTCTTCAATGAGGTCCAAGTCTAACCTCCTCCTTTCCCCATTGCTGTCCGGATCATAGGTCTGAATCCGATGAGTTGGTAAGCCTATCTCCGTAGGTATGACGGCCTCCGAACCGTGTGCCAGCATGAATGGGGTTTCTCCTGTGGGTGTCCTTGCTGTGGTCCTGTAAGCCCATAGCACAGCGTAAACCTCTTCCATCCATCTCCCTTTCGCGTTTTCTAACCTCTTCTTGATTCCATCCAAGATTGTCCTATTTGTGACTTCAGTCTGGCCATTAGCTTGGGGTCTTCCAGGAGATGAGAAGAATTGTTTAATCCCCACACTTTGGCAATACTTCTCTAAGGAGGCGTTCTTGAACTGGGTCCCATTATCTGAGATGAGCGTGTTTGGGAGGCCATACCTACATATGATGTTCTTCCAGATGAACTGAAAGGTCTTCTGCTCCGTAATTGTTATCATGGGTTCGGCTTCTACCCATTTTGAAAAGTAATCAATGGCAACTATCAAGAATCTATAGTTGTTGACTGCTCTTGGCAAAGGTCCTACCAAGTCGATTCCCCATACCGCGAACGGCCATGGAGAAGATATTGATGTCATAGGCTGATGGGGTTGGTGAGGGATAGTGGCGAACCTCTGGCATTTGTCGCACCTCTTCACATAGTCGGCGGCGTCCCTCGACAAGGTTGGCCACCAATATCCCTGAGTGATGATCCTCTTGGCTAGGGGTCTTCCTCCTATATGGCTAGAGCAAGAGCCCTCATGAACCTCCCGCAGGACCCGGGTTACCTCCATGGGATGCACACATCTGAGTAGGGGCAAGAGGAACCCCTTTTTATACAAGACATCCCCTATCAAAGAGAACTTGGCAGCTCTGTACCTCAACTTTCTTCCTTCCAGCTTGGACTCAGGTAGCTCCCCCTCCCTTAAGTATCTGACGAGCGGGTCGATCCAAGAGCCTCCTAGGTTCACGTTGTGACAAGGGCTACATACCTCGTCTTCCTCGATGCTTGCCCTTCCCAGGATTTCAATTGGGATGGTTCTTCCCAAGTCTGTCTTCATTGCCGAGGCCAGCCTTGCCAATGCGTCGGCGTGATTGTTGCTCAATCTCGGCACTCTCTTCAGTTTGGCCTCTTCAAAAAATTCGAGCAAACCTCTCACCTTTTTTAGGTATCTGGCCATCCTCTCATCCTTGGCCTCGTACGCTCCCAACACCTGGTTGACAACCAACCTTGAGTCACTATGGAGTAGAAGCCGCTTTACCCGCAGAGTTGTTGCCAATAAGAGGCCCGCTATCATGGCCTCATACTCAGACTCGTTGTTCGAGGCTTGGAAGTTGAATCTTAAGGCATACTCAATGTTGGCGCCATCTGGAGCTGAGAGTACTAGCCCCGCGCCACTTCCACCGTCACAGGAGGATCCATCCACGAAGAGACTCCATACGTCTTCATCTGAAGAGAAAACCCCTTCTTTCATCACTCCTTTTTTGAAGAGGTATCGATCCTCTTCGTTTTCTTCTGTTCTCCTCCGAGCATTGCCTGGGACTACCTCGTCTCGGCTCCTGAAGACGTGTGGGTCTATCATTTCCGAATTTCGGGCGACGCCTCTGCCATTCTCTTCGCCGCCTTCCAAGCTCTTTTCTGACTCAGTCTCTTCCCAAGTGAACTCTGCGACAAAGTCAGCAAGGGCCTGTCCCTTAATGGCTGTCCTGGGCTGGTAAGTAAGATCATACTCTCCTAGTTCAATGGCCCAGGCCATCAATCTTCCGGACTTCTCAGGCTTGTGCAGGACCTGCCTTAGCGGGGAGTCTGTGAGGACTGTTATAGAGTGAGCTTGAAAGTAGGGTTTCATTTTCCTTGAAGCATGGATAAGAGCATAAGCCAACTTCTCCATCCGGGGATAGTTCTGTTCAGACCCTTGTAGGGCCTTACTGTTAAAGTACACTGGTTTTTGAACTCCATCCTCTTCTCGTATGATGGCCGCGCTAATGGCCGACTCAGAGACTGCTAGATATACAAACAACCTTTCTCCCGCCATGGGCCGGGACAGCAGCAGGGGAGACCCCAAGTAGGACTTGAGCTGCTCAAAAGCTTTTTCACACTCTTCATCCCACTGGAAGGCCTTCCTTAGGACCTTGAAGAATGGAAGACACTTATCGGTTGCTCTGGAAACAAACCTGTTCAGGGCTGCCACTCTTCCCGTGAGTCTTTGGACATCCTTGATACTCCTAGGAGTCCTCATGTCGAGCAAGGCCTTGATCTTCTCTGGATTTGCCTCAATCCCCCTTTGATTAACGATGAACCCCAAGAACTTCCCAGCCCCTACCCCGAAGACACATTTGGCCGGGTTGAGCTTCATTCTATACGATTCCATGACATCGAAGGTCTTCTCAAGGTCTGCCACGTGAGTACATGCCTTCAGGCTCTTCGTTAACATATCGTCCACGTACACCTCCATGGTCTTACCTATCTGATCCTCAAACATCCTATTGACGAGACGCTGATATGTTGCCCCCGCATTTTTTAGACCAAAGGGCATTACCTTGTAACAGTATGTCCCTTTGTCAATGATGAAGGCTGTCTTCTCAGAGTCTTCGGCGTCCATGAAGATTTGATTATAACCCGAATAAGCATCCATGAAGTTCATCAGCTCATGCCCTGCTGTTGCGTCCACCATCTGGTCTATCCTAGGTAGGGGGTAGCTGTCCTTTGGGCAAGACCTATTCAGGTCTGTGAAATCTACACACATCCGCCACTTTCCATTTGCCTTAGGCACGATCACTCCATTTGAGAGCCACTCTGGGTAGGTGACCTCTCGTATGAACTCGGCCTCTTCTAACTTCTTCACCTCTTCCCGAATGACCTCATACTTCTCTCTGGAGTAAATTCTCCTCCTCTGCTTGATTGGTGGTAAAGTTTATCTTCTTAGTCAGCCTCTTAGGCCATCTATCCCCCATACGCACATCCATCTCATACATGCCTAACGGGTGCACTTTCTCACCACTAAAGCCTATCAATGGATGGTGGTATGGCACTAATCTTGATCTACTAAGACCCAATCTCTTGAAGCAAGGCCAGAACATTACATCTGCTGAGCTTCCCCCATCTATGAGGATTCTCCCTACGTCGCACCCATGCACCCTTGTCGTTATGACCAAGGGGTCATCATGGGGGGCCAGGATGCCCTTGAAGTCGAGCCGGGAGAAACCCACCACCAGGGTGTCCATGTCCACCTTTGTTCTCTTCTACACAGCGTTAGAAGACGTCAGATTCACAACCTCCGGCTTGACCACCGATTTGGCCTCCGCTACATGAGCCTTTTTATCGGCGACCTCAGATCCACCCCCTGCGAATCCCCCACATATGGTGCTAATACCAAAGGAGACCATTCCTACCCTCTTCACCGGGGTGTTGTCATCCCTAGGTGGGATATCCGGGTCATCTCCATCATCACCATCTGAATCGTCATGCTTTTCAGTCAGGACATCACCACCGCACTTGTCGTCTCTTCTCTTCCTAGGGTCTTCCCTGCCGCCCTTTGGGGCCTTGCCATCCACATACTTTCTTAGCTTCCCGGATTTCAGCATCTTCTCAATCTCGTCTTTCAGGGCAAAGCATCTGTCTGTGACATGGCCGTGGTCCTGATGAAACTCACACCAGAGGTTTTTATTCCTCTTATGTGGCGGAGCCTTCAACTTCTCTGGCCACCTCAGAGCCCGGTCACTCTTGATCTCATTGAGAATTTGTTCACAGCTCACGGTCAGAGGAGTGTAACGGGCGAACTTGTCATCTGCTGACCGCTTCTTCCCTTCCTTCTTGCCCTGGGACCTCCCAACACTACCGCGGTTCTCCTCCTCGCATTTGGCGGCCATCGCCTCCTCTGCATTCATTACTTTTCCTGCACTGGACAACAGCTCTGCCATTGACTTGGGGGGGGTCTTCCGCTAGCTTCCATAGTAGCTTTCCCTTCTGAAGACCTCCTATAAGGGCGGTCATGGCTATGCTCTCTTCATAGTCTTCCACCTCTAACTTCTCCTTATTGAATCTTGCTATGTAATCTCTCAGGCTTTCACCCTTAGCCTGTTTGACATATAGGAGGTGGGTAGTCTTCTTCTGAGGTCTTACCCCAAAGCAGAAGTTATGTATGAACTGCTCGGCCAATCCCTTGAAGTTTTCGATTGAATCTTTTGGAAGAGAGGTGAACCAGCTATGCGCGGCCCCCGTTAGGGTCCCTGAAAAGGCCCTGCACTTCATCTCATCAGATATCGAGTAAATATCCGCGGCTGACTGATACATCTCGATATGGTGCACTGGATTAGTGCTGCCATCATATTTGGGAGTCACTGTAGGAGGCTTGAACTTAGCGGGGGTTGGGAACCCCACTATCCTAGCCACGAATGGTGAGCCCTCCGTGTAGCCCCTCTGTAAGGGGTCCTTGCTCTTTATGAGGTCCCCTACCTTCTCCTCGAGACGTTGGATCGAGTCATTCCATGGTCTTCTCTCGTCATCCTTGGACGACTTAAAACTCTTATTCTAAGTTATTTATTCAGAAAATAAAACCCTAGGTTCAGTTTTGGAGAGTTTTTGCTCGAGGAAATACAAAGTGGAAGTCTAAGGGAGAAAATATTTCAAGAAAAGCTAGGAAAATTCCAAGAAAATCCTTAAAGTGTTTCCAAGCTATAATTATGTGATTAATATTGTTTTAATCTGGTATTATACTTATTTAAAAGTATATAAATCGTAAATGATTGATTAAAATTCCATCCTCCTTTGTGATAATAAGTATTTGTTCACATGTAAGATAAGTGGTGTATGTAGCTCGTATTGTTTGTTATTGAAATCCCTTGTATTCAAACTTGCATATATTTTTGTGTGCTTATTGGAATAGAGAAATTCCAATTGGATATGAAACTAGACTCATATATTCATATAATATCCAAAACTTGAATTTGAATCCTTGTGGTTGGGCCTTGGTGATGGTTTTAAGTTGGTACATAGTTGTTGTTGGGATAATTAATTTCGATATGCCCTGAGTTTGGTTAAGCTTTTGAGATAGCAAATGAAGTCAAAAAATTATGAAACTTTAATTATGTACTATTAAGTATGTGTATTGATAATGGGTGAAAAACCATGGAAATTTAAATTGGATAAAAATTATGAAAATTCTTGGAAGTTGAAAGAACAATAGAGGAGCTTGTGGGGAAGATTTAATAGGTTGTAAAGAAATGGTCATAACTTGCTCTAGGAATCTTGAAAACTTTCACCGTCACTTGTAATGGAAAGTATATTAAGATATTTTTTCATATTGATAATCTTGGACACCTGTATATGTACAATTGATGAATATGGGATGGTTACGTATGGAGGACAATAATTTGAGGCTATACTGGATACCCCATGAAGGAATGTTTTTATTTGCGCCTTTCCAAGGGTATTTTGAGTACATATTTAATGTGTATATATATTGAGAAGTGTAATTTTATGTTTACTTGATTTTAGTTATAAATTCCTTACGAGGTAGTTTCTAGGGTTGAATGTTCATGACCTTATCAACATATATACCATTGTTTCGTCTTTACACATGTTTCATGGAATATGACTTGAGTAGAATTATATTGTTATTGTATAGTCATTAAAAGTTACATAGATATATTAATATAATACTTATGATTGATATTCAGTACTAATTTAGTTGGATTAACAGGTGTAAGGTCAAATCAACCAAGTTCACTTCCACCCGAGGGAAACGTGAATACATAGTTGACAACCCAATGTGAGTGTACTTACTGAGTTGATTATGGATATGATGTGTATGTATTATATATTGAGATGATATGGCTTATTAAAAGTCATGAGATTTTGAGATGTTATGGCTTTATAAAATCCAAGATATGTTGAGTTGCTATGCAATTCAGGAGATGTTAGGTTATTAAAACATATGGATATGATTATTGCCTACGGGAAGGAGATGTGGGGTTTATTAACTCCGGATATGTATATGGCCTAATTTGGCACAAATATGGATATATATTGATATGTTGGGATGTTAAAATAGTACTTTTACTATACAGAGATGTAGTACATTCACTGAGTTTTTAAACTCATGGTTTTATATGTTTATATTTTCAAGTTCTGAAGCTGCCACTGCCAGGTCTAGGAGGTTCAGTAAATAGTAGTAGGGACTTGTTAGTTTTGTTTTATAGATTGTACTAGTTGTAATTAAGTTAAATGGTATACGAGTTTTGTTTAAATTATGCCTCCTTAAAACGATTGGATTTTTTGTGTTCAGCATTTTAACCTTGAAGTTGTTTTAATATGTATAAATAAATAAATAAATAATAAATAAATAATATATGCGGTTTGTGAACTATTTAGTTAATTATTTCCTAATGGGGTTAGGGGTGACAAATTTGCTGACTATACTCCATTGACAGCCACTACAGAGATGATCCTAAATGAAATTAAGAATGACCGATCTTTAAGATGGCCTGAAAAATTGAAAGACTCTCCTCACAAGAGAGATAAAAATAAGTGGTGCGAGTTCCACCAGGATCACGGCCACACCAGTGAAAGAAGCTTTGGACTCAAAGATGATATTGAAAAGATACTGAATCAAGGGAATCTTAGAAAGTACGTGGATAAGAGGGGTGGCTGAGACGACACCCGAAAGTGAAGAGGATGATAGGTGCAAATTGGATGACCCGATGAACAAGGATGATGATGCCTCAGATGATGATGAGATCGATCCTAACCTCCCACCAGAGAAAATAGACCCCAAGGGTCTACTGCATTGTATTTCTCATCGTGTGAAAATGATATGCGGAGGTTTGGATGGTAGTGGTAAAGAGATAGTCGAACGTAAAGCATATGTTAGTGGTAAAGAGGTTTGGATGGTAGTGATAAAGAGGTTGGGAGGTTTGGATGGTAGTGGTACAGAGGCTAAAGCTCTCCCTAAGCCAAAAGTGGTAAACTTGACCACTGTTAACTCAAAGTCGGGTAAAAGAAAGAAAGTTAACATGAACACCTTGGTTGTTAGATTTTTGAGGTTATACTTAAAGGGGATTTTAGCCACACGTGATGACCCGTTGGTAATCACTACGAGATTACATGGGTATGAGGTCCCTAGAATATTGGTCCATAGTGGCAGTTCGATTGATGTAATGTTCTGGGAGTGTTTTAAAAGCTTAGGATTAAGAAAGAAGAGGCTTGTCCAATACCATCAACACCTAATTAGCTTCAGTGGAGAAAAAGTCCATTATCTTAGGATTTATTAAATGGACATAAGTATGGGAGAAATTTATCCAAGATGTCTTACAAAGAATATTAGTTTCTTTATAAAATATTAGTTTCTTTGTGATGAACTAGAACATTTATTTAGCATACAATATCATTATGTATCGAGTAAACCTCAAAGAATTTGAGGCAGTGCCCTCAACCGTTCACCAGATGATAACATTCCCGACCCCTTATGGGGTAGGGGAAGTTCAGGGTGACCAAGTTAAGGTGCGTGAATGCTACTTCAATTTGTCCAAGGAAAGATAAGCACATAAAAGATCTACCACAACTTATAACATTGACACTCTCGACCTTAGAGACGAGACGACGCTGAAGAAAGGAGAAGTCATTGAAGAGGTAGAATCCATAGTCATGAATGAGGACGAGCTAGAAAAAACCATCCAGGTCGGTAACGTCCTGAAAGAAGAGATCAAGGAAGAGTTGATCAAATTTTTGTGGAAGAGATGGAGTATTTTTTATGGAGTCATGCAGACATGTCGATGATTGATCCGAAGATCCTTTGCCATAATTTGAATGTAGACGAAGGAGCTAAACCAGTTAGACAAAGGCAAAAGATCTGCTCTAGATAGAAATACAAAGTCATAAGAGAGGAGGTAAATAAGCTGAAGAATGCAAAATTTATAAGGGAGGTTGTCTATCTAGAATGGTTGACAAATGTTGTTATTCTGTCGAAGCCCAATGGCAAGTGTAGAATGTGGGATGACTTCATAGATTTAAATAAGGCATGCCCAAAAGATAGCTTCCCCTGGCCGAGGATAGATCATATGGTTGATACCACGGCTGGATATGAACTAATGAGTTTTATGGACGCCTACTCAGGCTGCAAACCCAGCCGATGCAGAAAAAACCTCGTTCATCATGGTCAAAAGTACATAGTGTTATAAGGTTATGCCCTTCAACCTCTAGAACACCGGGGCTACATACCAAAGGCTAGTGAAAGAGATGTTTGAGGATCAAATCGGTAATAGAGGCCAACCCAAAAAAAATCAATCAACGGGGAATAGAGGCCAACCCAAAAAAAATCAAAGCTTTAGTTGAAATGAAGACTCCAAGGTCCATAAAAGATGTTCAGAGGCTGACTGGACGAGTTGTTGCTTTAAACCGTTTTATGTCAAAGGCTACTGACTAGTGTTTTACCTTCTTTAAGGTGTTGAGAAAAGCATTTGAATGGAATGAGAAGTGTGAGATAGCTTTCCAGGAATTGAAAACTTATCTCGATTACCACTTTTATTGTCTCATCCTGTTTAGGGAGAAAAACTGTATTTGTATCTAGCTGTCTCAGAGTCGACCATCGACGTAGCAGTTCTACAAATTGAGAATGGAGTATAGAAGTCAGTCTATTTTAATAGCAAGTGCCTTCAAGGGGTCGTGCAAAGGTATTCAAAGATGGAGAAGTTGGATTTAACCCTTGTATATGCATAAAAGAAGATGAAATCCTACTTTCAGGATCACACAATGATCGTCCTCACTGATTCTCCTCTCATACTGGTCCTCCATAAACCCGAGAAATCAGGTAGGTTAATGGTCTGGTCGATAGAGTTGGGAGAATATGATATTATCTACCAACCGAGAATAGCCATCAAAGGACAAGATTTAGCTAATTTTGTGGTCGAGTTCACATGGGACGAGGCCAACACTGAAGAGTTTGAAGAGTATGGCCAGAACGGTGGTGGATAAAAATAAAGAGGATAAATTTCTATTCAAAAAAGGAGTGTTGGACAAGAGAATTTTTTCTAAAAAGGAACATGTTTGGAGCTTACTTGTGGATAACTCTTCTTGTGAAGCTGGGAGTAGAGTCGGCTTAATAATCTCGGCCCCGAATATTCACCTTTGAGGCATCCAATAATGAGTCGGAGTATGATTCTCTTCTAGAATGACTCTCCCTAGCCAGAGCATTGAATGTCGATCAATTGTTAGTTCATAGTGATTCCAGTTTGGTGGTGAATCAAATCATGGGGGTATATGAGGCAAAGGACGAGAGGGTGACCAAATACCTAGTGATGGTAAAAGAAATGTTAAAGAATTTTGACGAAGTAAAGCTGAAAAGAATTCCTTGACTGGATAACGGCAGAGACGACACACTGGCAAAGTTGGCGTCAGCTACTAGAACATAAATTAGAAGGTCGGTGCCTGTGGAGATTTTACATCGGTCGACCATTGAAGAGGAAGATACTATAATGGAGTTCTTCTTAAATTTGAATCTAGGTTCATCTTGGACTAATCCTCTCATTCGATATATCAAGAATGGTGAGCTACCAGAATCAAAGTTAGATATAAAGAAGTTGAGGTACAGAGAAACTAAGTTCTCTGTCATTGGAGATATTTTGTACAAGAAAGACTTCCTCCTCCCTCTATTCCAATGTATCCATATGACATAGGGAGAATATATTCTAAAAGATGTCCATGAGGGTTCTTGTTCCAGTCATATAGGAGGGAGGTCATTGTCAAAGAGGATAGTCACTCAAGGGTATTTGTGGCCGACCTTGGAAAAGGATGCAGCCAACTACGTAAAGAGAAGTGACAAGTGCCAAAGATACGCCAGCATCACTCATCAACCTCGCCAACTTATGACATCTATTACTTCACCCTAACCGTTTATAATTTGGGGAATAGACTTGGTAGGACCCTTACCTAAGGCAAAGGGAAATTATAGGAATTTGATCGTGGCGATTGACTATTTCTCTAAATTGGTGGAGGCAGAATCCATGGTTACCATCACTGAGATGAAGACCTTCAAATTCATTTGGAGGAACATTATTTGTAGGTACGGTCTGCCCCACACCCTGATCTCAGACAATAGCAAACAGTTCAAGAACTCATCTTTAGAGGCTTACTGCAAGAGAGGTGGCATTAAGTATTTTTTCTTAGCCCCAAGCCGACCTCAAGCAAACAACCAAACTGAGGTGACAAATAGAACCATATTATAAGGGATCAAGAAGAAACTAGAAGATGCCAAGGTTATATGGATGAAAGAGATTCATGTTGTCCTGTAGGCATACAAGATGACAAAGAGAACTCTAATGGGAGAGACCCCTTTCATGCATGCCTATGGCTCAGAGGCAGTGATCCCTACAGATATTGGCCTACTAAATCATAGAGTTCAGACGTACAACCCAAAAGTGAATGCTGAGGAATGAAGGCTAGACCTAGACCTCGTTGAAGAACGGAGAAAGGATGTAAATATCTCTCAGACTGCCTATCAACAAAGGACTGCTGGATTGTACAACAAAAGGGTGAAGTCTAGGCAATTAACCGTTGAAGACATGGTTTTGAAGAAATCTTGGAAAAAACCAAATAAACTTCATGCTAACTGGCATGGTCCCTACAGGGTTACAGACGAAATAGTTCATGGCATGTATCATCTCGAGAATTTGGAGGGAGAGTTGTTCTCTAACCCTTGAAATGTTGATCATTTAAAGAAATATAGCCAATAAAATATTATAAAAGTTATCTTTTATCATTGTGTCATTATAAAAGACATGTATTGAAAAAATTAATGAATAAGAAATTGCAAGTGTTCTCTCTTATTCTTGTTGTATGAATAATTCAAATTGTATGTTTCACCTCGTCCTAAGTTATAGAACATCTTTCATGTGGTGAAGTAGCATTAACTCACTCTAAGTGACATGACAATCTGGGCAGGTCTAACCTCGTCCATGGATTCTCAATAACACCGAGAGGGGGGAGCAGTGTGATAACATCATCTTTAATGGTGGAAAACACAAAGTTTATCTCAACATCATTAACTTGGTGAAAAACTCTCTCGGCCGAGACGATAGTGTAGAACGAGGCGTCATTCATCCATACACTATCAGAACGACGAGAGGGGACTTATGATTAAACACCATAATTTGGTGAATTCAAATTAAAAAATCATTTAATTATGGTTTACCTCAATATCATCAACTTGGTGAAAAAATCTCTCGACCGAGACAACAGTGTAGGACGAGACATCACTCGTCCATACATTCTCAAAACAATAAGAGGGGACTTATGATTAAACACCATAATTTGGTGAATTCAAATTCAAAAATCATTTAATTATAGTTTACCTCAACATCATTAACTTGGTGAAAAACTCTCTCGGCCGAGACGATAGTGAATAGTAAAGGTTAAGGGGAAACAATCCAATAGTCTCTCAAGTAACTCTCTATGAAGGATAGTGAGAATATGAGGAAAATCACAGAGTATCTGCCTTACAAAAATAGTAGTAATAGCCTCAGGAGGATGCACGCTGAAGGCACTGTCACTAATCGATGGATGTTTTGTGTTCAACGCACTGTCGTCCTCTTAAAGTTTGGGCACAACTGCTCGAGATAGTCCCCATTACTTGGGTTACATTAGGTAAAACATCCAACCCGATCGCGTCCCCAATGGCTGAAGATTCAAAATTTATTTCTTCACGAGCAACATCCTGCTCTACAAACTGAGCAGGTTCATCAGTGTGGATGGTTGCTTGACTTCCACCTGAAAGAAAGAAAATATGCACAAGTCCTATATTACTAGGCACGATGGCTGTTCAAAATGACCCTTTAAGGGAGACTAAAGTCTTATATTACTAGGTATGACCCTTTTTAAGGGAGATTAAAGTCCTATATTACTAGGCATGACCCTTTTTAAGGGACACCAAAGTCCTATATTACTTGGCAAAACCCTTTTTAAGGGAAATTTAAGTTCCATATTACTAGGCATGACTGTTTTTAAGGGAGATTAGAGTTTCATATTACTAGGCATGATCCTTTCTAAGGAAGATTTAAATCCTATATTACTAGGTACGGCCCTTTTTAAGGAAGATTAAAGTCCTATATTACTAGGCACGACCCTTTTTAAGGAAGATTAAAGTCTTATAATACTAGGCATGACCCTATTTTATGGTAGATTAAAGTCCTAGCTTATCAAGCATGTTTAACAAAGTTTATTAGATAGGTTTATTCCAACAAGCTGGAAGTTTCTCGAATTATCTAAAAAAAGAGAGAAATGTAGCAATAAGAGAAGTTATACCTCTTCTTCAATAACAGTCGAGGACTGTACTGGTATAGCAATAGGAGGAACCACCTCTTGTATCAACTCATTGGGTTTCTCAACAATTTGTTCTGGATCCACTTCCATAGGTTCTTCTCTCTCAAATACAGCAATAAGAGCATTTTTCTCCTGAGTCACTTCTAAAGGTGCTTCCTTCTCCACAACAACACTCGAAGCAGCTTATTTTGGGGCAACATCTGAAGGCACTCCACCCTCAATAGCAGTACCTTTAACTTCCTCCCTTCCAAGGATAGAGGGACCGAATAAGTAGACCAGGACTTTCTTATTTACTTTCGGAGGATTTGGTACAAGTATAATGGATCGGCAGGGGTTCTCCAGAACTGTCTTGGGAGAAAGGGCCTTTAATAACAAGGAAAGAAAGGAGATAATTAGTTAACAAAATAAATAGGAAATTAGAGCTTGAAATTATAAAGTGGTCCAAACTAAAATCTTTACTATTGAAGTTTGCCCATCAGTGGGGGCTCCCTACTCTCTGCACCAACACTATCTTCCTTGTTTTCCTCCTAGAAAGCATCCATATGGTGCAAGAAAGAAGAGTCGGGAGAATAACCACTACTTGATCCACTATCATAAATGTCAGCATTTGCCCCTAAAAAGGGGGAATTTACAGTTACCTTGGGTACTTTAGGGGTAGTTGCACCCATTATTGGGATATTCGGAGATGTGAGAAGTGTTTTGGTCACTTCTTCCTCTAAAACAGGCTCAACGCCAATAATAACTGCCCCCCCCCCCCCCCCCCCCCCCCCTCGAGGAGCCAAAGTTTTCATTAATATGTGCTCAGCAGGAAAAGAGTCAGTAAAATAAAATAAGAGCAAGTTATGTAAATTAAAAGTAAGGGAAATGTACACACATCTTAGTCAAATGCAAAGTATGCAAACATGGTATAATCGCAAGGAGGTGACGATGGTTTCTCAATCGAGTAAATTTTGTACAGCTTGTGCGCCCGATGATGTGGAGGAAATTATTCAGGGTTTTCCTCATCCCCTTCAACAGCCACCTCTTGCTCCTATTCATCTCCTTACTCATCCTCATCCTCATCCTCATCCTTAAATTCTACCTCCTTAAACACTACCCTCACGGGGCTAGACATCCTGGCGGCCAACCAACTATGCTTATTATATCTGTTACCAACTGGGGGAGTAAAAGAGATACCCCATTTTGGGCTGACATTACAGCTATATCTTCGATAGAATAACTGTCCCATTGACTGGTCAATTCCTCAAACATTTAATCAACCTACACAACTAAATCAGGAATAACAGACTTAATCAACCTACACAACTAAATCAGGAATAACAGACTTACAAGAAGGAGTTTCCCCCATAATGGCAGGTGCAATGGTATTCTTAGTTTCCTTGATATTCTTGGTGGGTAATTTTCTTTTTGCCCTCACAGCTACCCGAGTGGAGGCAGCTCGAGGATTATCTTCATCAGCAACAACCCTCGAAGAGATAGGGGCACCAGCTTCCCCCTCGCCCAACTACAATGATTGAGCTACTTGTTTTTTCTTAGTTACCTACTCATCTAAAACAGCGAAGGGGGCAGCTCATTAGAAGTGGTGTCAGTAGAAGTGTTCAAAGGGAATTGGGGGTACGCAATAAAACATATCCTTGAACCCAACTGGATTGGAGGAAATCTTTCCACATCAGGTTAAGGCTGACGAAGAATGTTATTCTGAAAGCTGCCCAGTTGGTTGGGCCAAAACACATACATATAAAATGCTGATCTGCCTCCCCGGGGAATGTTTCTAAGGATCATAGGGTTATCGGTATAGTTCGCAGAAAGATTAACAACAGTGGCAGTAAGAAAGTTTTTCAAAGAAAAGGAAAAATTTATTGATTTTTCATAGGTGAAATGACTACCCATAGGAGTACCTTGATCCAAACTGAATGGCCACACAGTTGGGAGAATAAGATGAATAGTATGAAGACCATTCGGTATAAGATGGCAGGTATGAAAGAACAAGAACAAGTGGACATTTCTCGCAGGAAAATTCCTTGCATAAGCTTCCTCGACTGGGACAATCGGCGTGGATACTTCCTTGAAAAAAGAGTTGGTGAAGAATTGATCAATGCCCATGTAAGGGCAACAGATGAACTTTTAACATTATTAATGTATGGATGGAAAGACTTTTTTACCTATTTATGATTCCAACAACAAATGTGAGGTACCTTAATGTCATGAGACTTGTGGGCGCTACCCTGAGGTGCATACTCGGGGAAATGAGCGTAGATGAAAGTTGTTAAGAGGATGTGGTTTGCATAATTAGAAACATCAAAACGACCAAGACTACACGTTGAATCTGCTTGCACCCGATTCAGACATGTGTATAAAGAGCTCAACGTTATGGCAATTAAGGGGAGTTTAACCCCATAGGCCATTTGAACGACTATGTTGATAAGGTGCTTCCTAAGGCAATCATGAGTCTTTCCAGGAACAAAAATATTAGAAAGAACAACCCAGATATAGCCTATAATTTCAATCTCTGAGCCATAGCCACTACTAGTGGGAGGCATCTCGACCACTAGCTTCCCCTTTGGATTTTTCCTGGCAATTTCACGAGCCTTGGCACTCGCATTATCTTCGATATAGAAGAAATAGCGGATTACCTCCAAAAAGGTACATTTATTATGGGTAACTATGGATTTATTCACTACAGGTTCTAACTCTGCTCGAGAAGCCTTCTTAGTGCTAGAAATGGCTTCCTCAAAGAAAATATCAAAGCCAACTTCTTCTGATCCCAAGAGCTCACAAACGTCCTCGAGAGTTATAGTAAACTCATCTAAAGCAGCTACAAAGGTGTGAGTCCTATGACTCCACCGAAAGACCAAAGTCCGAAAAGTGTTATTATTCTCGGCATGGGTAAGATCATCTCGTTAGTAAGTAGATTACAAGCCTATCAAGGCTAATTTTATGACATACTTATCTTGGATATAGTCCATCCAGGCTCCCAAGACTTTACAGCACCTCCAGTTGCCTTAAACTCCACACTGGAGCAAGGATAGTCTCCTCTCTCTATTCTGAAATGCGGCACAGTGCCAGTGGGGATGTAAGCCAAGTCCTTAGTATTGTCACTTTCACCCATCAACAAATTTAATACCTCTTTAGACGTAAGTGTACCCGAAAAATGATTACCAACAATCCAAAACTGATTAGATTCACCGAAATAAGGGGCACGACGGTAGCGTGCTCACTGAGTATGTATTTTCTTGACAATAGGTGCCATGAGTACAAAGAAGAAGGGTGAGGAAAGGAATAAAAATTAAAGATGTTTACAGAGAAATGGAGGAAGAACAATGCTTCTTTCTCTCTCTCTCTGAAGGTAAGTTGCAGGAAAAAAAAATAAAGGTAAAAAGGAAATAAGGCTAAGTGTGCTCTTTTATAAGGGGTTAAAGTCGTGAAACACACGCGCGTGGAACAGTCGTGCCCTTTATGATAATGATGACAAAAATCAGCGATGCATGAGGTGCCTCGCGTGTAACACACGTGCTGACCCCGGGCAGCCACATGTAAACTAGGGGAGATGTATGTCAGTCGCAATAAATATGAAGAGACACAGGCAATGATGATTAATGTCGGGTACTCAAACAGCATTGGGGAAACCCCCCAACTTGGGAAAATCAATCATTTTGGGGGGAATTTTGAAAAAACAATTCATTTTTTCCTAAGAAATTAAAATAAGTTATTTTGCACATAAGTCTAATGTGTCGTCAATAAGATAGCGCCATCGTTGTGCCCACTAGTTGCTTGAAAACGATATATCTCAGAGGGAAAAGTAATTAGGTCCCTCGCTTGCACTTTTACACAGATAATTGACCTCCTTATTATGATCATTTGATTGCTTGCTCAAGATAACCCCTGCCTACAGGTGGTTCGAGGATTTATAATAGTATTTCGTACAGATATTTCTTCATATGGTAAACAAATATATCTACGAAGGGGTACGTGTAGAGGGAGGTCCAAGTGTTAGATTGATTAGCAAGGATGATATTACACTAAATAAAGGATTAAGGATAGCGTAAAGACTGAAACTGCTCGAATGACCTTCCACAAAGGTCAAGCCCATTCGAAGTACCATATATTTATAGTAAGAATCGCCAAAACACCATATCTTGTGCATTTCATGCACTATTTTCAGCATTAATAACATTTGTCTTTGCATTAATTGTAGTTAGTCCATTTAATGCAAGAAAGGTCTCTCGAATGATCTTGCTCTCATATAAATACCCCAACAACTTAGTTTATAAGGATGGCAATTTTGAATCTAAAATTTTTGTTGAGATATTTCTCTAGACATGTGAGATCATTATTGTGATTATTCTCTTTGCCTCCATTAATACCATTCTTTAACATTTATTATGTTGCATTGCCATTATTGTGTTAAGGGTGCTTATTCCTTCTCCCTCCGACCCAGTTGATTGTGGGTCTCTTCCATTGATTGCGCTTTCAGAGCATTTATGTTCTAAAAGAATTCATTTAATACAAGCATAAGTATTGAATATTGTTTGTCCTTGACTTGCATTTATTGCCATTTCATATTGTTCTTTGGCACTAATCACAATCTTGAGAAGGGGTTATGCTTCGCTTAATATTAATTGTATTTCAAGAACCAACATCTCACAACAAGAGATATATAAAGGTCTAACAGGAGTCCAAATATTAAAAAAATGGGGGGGGGGGGGGGGGGGGACAAAAACCTCCCAACCTCTCCTTAACCCCAAAGCATATTAATGAAACCAATAATTAGTTCCCCATCCACATTCACCCACAAAATCTAATAAGTATTATATTATGGAATTTGATTCCTCTTTAGACCATGCATGCAAAGAAGTCAACAGAAAGTAACGAAGTCTTGTTGGCTCAATCTCTTCTCCCTCAAAGCTCCTCTTGTTCTTATCGGTCCATATCATCAAACAAATATATATAGGTGTCATTCTCCACGTTGAACATACCTCTCTCCCCCTTCTAATATCCCCAATTTTCCATCTCCTCCTTTAATGACTCGACACATACCCATTTAACCTTGAATATGGAGTAAATGATCTCCTATAACCACTTAAGTGCCCAATAATGCAATAATAAATGATTGACCATTTTCTCGGCATCCTTACACCTCCAACGCGTACGAGTCAACACGTATCTATCTTCATAACCCCATCAGCCATCATTGTTGCTTGTCTCGCAGCTGTTCAAGCAAAGAAAGCCATTTTTTGCGGAGCACGTATTTTCCAAAAAACAAATCATAGAAAGACAACCCCTCATCTACCCACCAACTCTCCATAATAAGACCTCGTCAAGAATACCCCATTATTATCGCCTCCACTACACATTGTCCTTGCCCCTCTGAGGGAAATCCCTCTTTCCCAGCCAATCAAACATCTCATCCACCTCCTCCAACTCCCATTCCCTCGGCCTCCTTCTAAATATGGGATTCCACCCTGAAGTTGTAAGTATACGGAGGATGGTCAAAACAAAAGTCAATTTTTAATTTTTTTAAATTGAATATTAAACTTAAACAAAATAGAACTAAAGAAAAACTATACACCAATTTTAAACCGATTGTTGTGATAAATGATTTACCAAATTCTATCTTATCCTAAAACACGCGTCTAGGTGTGAATAAGAATAAAACAAAGTAAACAATAATAACGTGCAGATGTACAAGGAAGACCCACAATGGGAAAAATTCAAACGACCCAGACACACAAATTCACAATGACGAGGAATTACAAAAGTTGACAGATGACTTACAACACAGACTCGACGCCCTCGTAAGCCTTGATGCCTTTTCGATCTTTAAACTCTCCTCCACAACAACATGCAGGATTCCACCCATGCAACTTTCACATGTGAGTACACACACGTCTCGGTGTCCACTGATAAGGTTCAACAATCTTTTATGGATATGGAACATGGATGTGCTATTTCTTCACTGCAATACCACACCATGGAGTCCACCGCGTGTAAATAGAGAATCGAATACGAAATCCACTACACGAAACAATTCTCAACAAGATGAACAGAATAAACTTTTTGGTTCCCACAAAAAATGATCTCAAAGAATAAATGATTATGAAACTTGGATCTTATGGAGTTTGGCTAAAACTAAGGGTTAGGAGCTTTCAGATATGTATAGGAAAACATTTTTTGCCAAAAGTCTCAATTAAAATAGATGCCAGAACCCCTTTATATAGAAAACACATTTATTTGAGGTGGTGCTTTTTTGAGAAATCTTGTTCGGATGAAAATAAAGGTTCGTTTGAACGAAAACATAATCTTGTTCGAACTGAACAAGAACTCATCCGAACGACCAACTCATCTCGTTTGAACCAACTTTAGACTAGATTCGAATAACATATGTTAATCTGACAGAGAAATGTCATTTGATGTTCATTTGAATGAACTGTTAGTCTCGTTCGAACGAAGACTTAAAGTCATTCAAACGACTTAAAATCTTTTAAAACAACCCTCAAACATTTTATAAAAACAAACACCCAAAATAAAATTCCAAGAATCAAAATATATATACATTCATACATAAGAGATCATCCGAAACAGGAGGACGAAACGAGGCATAAAACATGGCATGCTGAATGCAATCTCAAAAAATTTGTCACTACGTCTTCAGTCAAACATGTCATAGGCTTGAAAGGTCAACATATACAAATTCTAACCTAAGAATCAAAATATTTTTTCTGGAATTAAGTCAATTCGTACAAATTGACTCTATTAAAAATTGGTCTTATAAATTTTCCCCGTTGTCTATTCTGGAAAAAAACACATTACAAAAGCATATGGGCCGTCAAGATCTCTAAAATACTCACTCCTAAATCCCAAATGAAAAAGTACATACTTGAAAAACACATACGTTAAGTAGATTTGGAAGCTTGTAAACTTTGTCGCATGTTTCAACCTGCACACTTAAACACACCTTCAAATGCAAAAAATTATGTTTAAACAATATAAATATGAATATGAATAAACTTCCCTAATATCTAACAATCCCCACCTAGGTAAGACGAATCCACCTAAGATAAAGATCTCCTCCTAACACTAAAGTGAAAGATACCATTTCTCTCCCTTTTTGTTCAGGAATAAATAACGTAAGAATGCATAAAAGCAATTTCTCCCTCATACACCATATCACCCCCAAAATGTGAGAACATGTCACATCAATAGGAAATTTAGAAGAAAGAATAATATCAATCAATGGTGTAAAGTGCAACAAGCACATCATGGAAACATAAGCAAAAATAATCCAAACAATGAAGAATTATTACCAATATTAACACAATTGATGAAATTAACTGAATACATAATGAAAATGAGATACCAATTAAACAAATAATAAGAAATACAAATATGATCATATAGAATGCCAATTTGATCCAAAGATAAAGCACTTGACAAATATGGATTAAATACAAACACAAAAACTTAAAAAAAACGATACCATATATATAAGTATGCAAAATATACCAACGATGCACAAGCACATATATAGAGAGATAAACACCATAAAATAATACAAAACACATAAGCTTTACACACTAGTATAGTATCGATATGTCTGAACATGTGGGATAGAGTGAAGAGGCATGAAGTAGAAATAAATGAATTATGAACCAATCACTCAAAAATGTCCAAGGAGTTGTATTTGACCGCAAAACTTTATCAAACTAAGATTTAGCCTTAAGTGATAGATAAAAGTGAAGTCAAGGACCAAACAAGAATAAAACACGTAAATCTAGAATTTTGATGATTCCATAAATTAATAACATCATGACATTTTAAGCATAACTAGGATTCATTGTGTAAACTCGTTCATCTTCAACTATAGCACCCTCAAAAGTTAAACAAATATCATATATTTTTTCATTCAATTATTTTGAAGATATTATTTTTAAGGATAAATCAAATAAATAAGTTGGACTTTAATCTTTTCTTTCTGCCTCTCATTTTTAGGCTCTTACCAATGGTGGCTTTACCTTAAAGGATATTTTCTCTTTTCATAGCCCTTTCCCGCGCACCCTTATATACTCAATAAGAATTAACATACTCACGGGAAATTATTTTTATATGATAATGTGAGACCCCGCCTATTCTAATCTTAGGTGATCAGTTCATTATTAAATTAAACATGAATCATTAATTGTTTAATTCTTAGCGTCATTGTCAGATTTCAATTTAATTACTAATACCCTAATATCCCTGTGCTAAAATTTTAATCTTAATTATTAACATGCAATAAATAAAATTGGAATAAATAAATCATTCACCATTTTCATGAACATAACAATGAATGATGAGATAACGACATAAATAAGTAATTGAGTCTCGAATAACACTCCAGAAAAAATCAAAATATAGTCATCCATAAGTAAAGTCAAAATCAATACTGGAAATAAACAGAAATAACTGGAAATACAAAGTCTCTGCAAATAGTATCCAACTATGAATGGGCGACATGACCAACTGAGATAAGTAAAGATAACTAAGAACTTAATAAGAGTGGATGTGTCTAACAACAAGGTCCTGCACCTTCCACAACAACTGCAACACATCAAATGTAGGAACTCCTATGCCTAGCGTCCCTGTGGCTGAGCACCTAAAATGATTTTTACAAAAAGAATTTGAAACGGGTCAGAGCCCAAGTAAAATAGTTTCAAAAAGTTTAGGAAGTGTTTAAAATGCATCAAGATAAGATATTAAATATATGTTAGTACCGCGTGCCCTCACTTGAGATCCTCATCCCCCAACTAATGTGCACGCCTAACGTACTACTCTAACCCACCTAGTTATGCTACCTGCCTAACTAGTCTCGCTTACATATCTTTGCATCTAATCATTTATAGTGCCCACCCGTATTGCCCATACAATACGATACTATCTTTTCTAATTCTTTCTATTCATTAGGAATTACTAGTAAATGATTTAGTTCTCATACACATTGGTTAATTTAAATATCACTATATATCTTATGCACTAATACACTCGTAGTAGGATCAATCACACGTATATATACATTTATCACTCTTATCATATATACGTATACAACACCCCTAGGTGGAGATCTGCGGTTTGGGCTTACTTCGCTATCAAATCCTAGTACATCACTTACTATATAAGGACACTGCTTTAGATAATCTCCCTCGAGCCATAACTTAAATCATGCAATATTAGAGGAAAATTTAGTTCTAAGCCTTTGGTATACGCTCATACCTAACGCCCCCAAATGACCGGTCACACCCTCAATCACATAAGTGGTGCTCAATACCTAAGTTCTATGTCCTGATGTACTAGTCAATATCCTCCCTATTGGGCTCATCAGAATAAGACTATCCACGATATGAAACCTCCCATGATAGCAAGTAGCCTAGGTGTGATTACACATTCAAATCAAACAATAGGTATACACACCACCCATATATATATATATATATATATATATATATATATATATATATAAAATCATTATAGGTATACACGTAACCTTTATCATATGTCCCATACGTAGTATAGTAAATCTAGAATATTCTGCGTAGTGTAATACTTCTCATGGTATAATCCCGAGTGTTTCCCAGTGCCCAAATAGTTATCAATTGTCTCTTAAGTAAACCCAGTACGTATCCCACTCAAGGCCTATTTGTCTTGATCCTACATTCCCCTAATTTTCCATGACAAGAAATTATTATCCGAATAAGCTTTTATTACTCGTTAAGCTTCATCAATCTTAGTCCTAAACTCTTCTCGTGCGACTAACCTCAACCCAACATTAATCCACTGGTAAATAGAATATCTGTCATTAGGATTTTAAAATTAATTTAAAGTTCAACCCAATCGTTTCCATGAGTTCTCAGTAAAAAGGAGAAAAATTGTGCAAATCTAGGAAACCAAATCAATTCGGCCATGGTCTGAATCGATTCGCCGTAGCATGTACCATCTTCTTCCCTACAATGTTACGAGAATTCACCATTATTAAACCTTCAAACCAACATTACACTATCTCAAACTCCCAACCAAAGGTCTCTAACATTAAAATAACATGTATTAATGATTTTTAACGTATAATAATCATTAAATCTTAATAGAACAACCCCAAATCATATTTAATCAAGATTAATTTCTAAAAACCCTAGATTATTTTTCATGTTCAAGAACCTCAATATAATTCCATATTTCGTCCCAAATTTCGTGATATTTCTCATCAAATTCATCCGACATGTATCAGGGATTAAATATATTATCATTCCTACCCAATGATATGAATTATATCTCCAATTTTAAGGTCAAAGTTCATAAATTTCATAAGGTAATCATCATATTCTAACATGGATAGTATATCAAATCGAAAGTTAACAAGATAAACACTTGCCTTAATTTGAAAGTCTAATTTTTGCAGAATTGGTGGTGGGATTTGTGTTCTCCTCCTCCCGATCTACAATTCGGTGGTGGTGGTGGAGGTGGCGGTGCAAGAAGGTGGTTTTTAGCCTTGGAACCCTAGGTACAACTCTCCTTCTTCCTTAGGTTACTCTCCCTTTGGTTTAGTAACTGATAATCCTAATTCCCTTTACATGTTATCTGATATAATCCTCTAATTTTCGTGGGTTTATTATCTCCAGAATTTCAAAAGATCGAAATACTTCTTTGGGGTGTCGGTTTGGCCTAAAAGTTTCTCGGGACCCAAACTAGACCCCCGGATAGACTTTTCTGACTATCTCAACCCTTACGGACACGCTGGCACACTCGAAATGATCATATGGAATATCATAAGTGAAATTATATTTTATTTCTCAAATTAAGTCCCGACGCGACTGACACGCGCGTCCCGACTAAATTTATCATAACTACTGTATTTCTCACTCACGATAATTATAATAATTTCTTATCATTATTATTACTCACTCACTAAGGAATATTCAATATAAATAAATATTAAGCCTTATTTCTCTAATTAATATTTAATTTATCGGATTAATTTTCCAAATATAATTTAACTAATCCCAATTAATTCCCAATATAAAAATCAATAAAATTACGAGATGTTACATACTTCCCCCTTAATAACGGAATTTCATCGAAATTCGAAAAAAGGAAATACTTGGTATGAATAAATCTGGATACTTCTCGTGCATCTCATCCTCGCGCTCCCAAGTGGACTCGTCGTCATTTTGATGCCCCTACTGTACCCGTACAATTGGAACTACCTTCGACCTTAGTCTCCTCTCGCTATGGTCTAAGATAGCAACCATCCTCTCCTCATATGAAATATCAGACTGCAAATCGGTCTCCTCCAAAGCAATGTGAGTGTGAACCAACTCATACCTGAGATATTACCTCAGTGAATAGATATGAAATACATCATAAACCTATGCAAGTGCTCCAACAACCCAAGTCAATATGCAACTGGCCCAATCCGCTCAATGATAGGGCATGGACCCACGTATCTCGGTGCCAACTTCCCTTTATTCCCGAACCTCATTATCCCCTCTATAGGAGATACACAGAGCAGTACTTGGTCCCCAACATTAAACTCTAGGAAGAACCGCATAGCATTCGTATAACTCTTTTATCGGTTATCGGTTATCCATATACAACTCCGAATCAACTCAATCTTGGCTAACATATCCTGAATATACTCCGGTCCGAGAAGCTTGTTGTCCCCCACCTCCAACCAACAAGTGGACGAACGACAAGGCCTAACGTATAATGCCTCAAATGGTGCCATGCCAATCATGAACTGGTAGGAGTTATTATAAGCAAACCCCACCAGTGGAATATGCTGCTCCCAACCTCCCCTAAAATCAAGGATACACATTCGTAGCATACCTTCCAACATCTAATTAGTCCTTTTTGTCTGCCCATCCATATATGGGTGATAATCCGTACTCAATCGCAAATCGATACCCATAGCCTCCTAGAAACTCTCCCAAAATTGAGACACGAAAATCTTGTCCCTATCGGACACAATATCTAATGGGATCCCATGCAATCTTACTATCTCAGCAATGAAAATCTGGGCATACTATCCCATAGTATAATCAGTCCGAACTTGAAATAAGTGAGCTACCTTAGTCAACTGATCCATTATCACCCATATGAAATCACGATCTCTCTACGATGTAGGCAACCCCGGAAATAAAATACATGGAAATGCTCTCCCATTTCAACATCAGGATCTCTAAAAGCTGTAAAACCCCTTCTGTATTTTGATGGTCCACTTTCACTAACTGATAAGTGGTACACCTCGAAATAAACTGGGCAATGTCTTTCTTTATCCCACTGCACCAGTGATGTCGTCTCATGTCTTGGTACATCTTATCCCCTCCAGAATGTACCATAAATCCAGACCCATGTGACTCTGCCATCACTGCGTGCCATAAATACTCCCCCTTTGGGACAACCAATCTCTTGTTGAAATGTAAACCCCCCTCTGAACTCACGAAATACGACTCTGCTCCCCTAACTAAGAGATGTCTGATCCGCTCCTAAAAAAAGAATTTTCTCCCTGTGCTTGTGCCTGTACCACCCTCGTGAAAATAAGGGGGATGACGATCATAACTAACATTAATAATCCGGCAACTGAGTCCTGATGTCCCAACTCCTTCCCTTTTACCTTCCAAACTTAATCTAGATCCCCTACTTGCCTGCAGCTCAACGCGTATGGCACCACGTTAGCATTTTTTGGATGATATAGGATGTCAAATTGATAGTCTTTCACAATTCAATCCACCTGCGCTAACGTATATTCAACTCTCTCTGAGTGAACAAGTACTGTAGTGACTTATGACCTGTGAGCAAGTGAAATCTCTCTCCCAGCAATTAGTGTCTCCAAATTCGCAATAAAAACATGACTGCCACTAACTTTAAGTTATGGGTGGGGGTAATTCCTCTCATGAGGCTTAAGATTACGAGACACATAAGCTATAGCCTTGTCCTACTGTTGTAATACGCTCCCAAGTCCATATAGGGACGCGTTAGTGAAAACGAGATACTCCACTCCTGCCCTGGGAAGTGAGAGTATTACAACAGTAGGATCACCTAATAAACCGTCTGTAGTACCCGGCTAACCCTAAGAAACTACCCACCTCTATTGGTGTCGTGGGTTGTCCCCACTCCCTCATCGCTGACACCTTACTTAGGTCTACCAATATCCCCAATTCTGAAACGATATCCCCCAAAATTATACCTCACGCAGCCAAAACTCGCATTTTTCAAACTTCACATACAATTGATGCTCACACAGTGTTTGTAAAACTCGACACAAATGCTCGGCATGCTCTTCCTCGGTCCGGAAATATAGCAGAATGTCATTAATGAAGTGGAAAATAAACTGAACTAAGAACTCTCTGAACTCAAGTCCATAAACATGACTGGTGCATTGGTTAGCCCAAATGGCATAACTCGAAGCTCGTAGAACCCATATCTCGTCAAGAAGGCATTCTTAGACACATCGTGCACCTGGATGCGCAACTGGTGATACCCGAATCTCAAATCTATGTTATATAAGTAGGCGGCTCATCTCAACTGGTCGAATAAGTCATTGATTCAGGGCAACAAATACTTATTCCGTATCGTGACTTTATTAAACTCCCGATAATCCACACACAGGCGTAAAGACCCATCTATCTTCTTCACAAACAATATTGGGGCACCCCAAGGCAAAGTACTATGACGTATAAAGCCCTGCCCCAACAGCTGCTCAATCTGATCCCGTAGCTCCCTCATCTCCATAGGAGCCATACGATACGGTGCACAAGCTATTAGTTGAGTGCCCGACGCTAAGTCAATGGAAAACTCAATCTCTCTACTAGGGGGAAATTCGGGTATCTCCAGAAATGCATCGACAAACTCACATACGAAGGGAATCGAATCGAGTGAAATCACCACCCCCTGAGAGGTCTCCTCCTCTATGTAATACAAATGAGTGGATGATCCTCCTTCAGGATGAGGCATCACCACCTGGCCGGGAATTACAAACACTATGCTTCGGCTATAGTAGTCAATCATGACCTTATACTCAGATAATCAATCCATGCCTATAATGGCATCGTACTTTGACATATCTAATACAAGCATATCAACAGGCAAAACTTGTCTCCCAGTATCTATACTCACACCCCGACATATAAAGAAAATCAGTGTCCGACTACATAGTAGTGAATCTACAAACATGAATGTACTATATGTCGTTTGTAGCAACCCTAAGGCTCGTGCAAATCTAGTATCTATAAATGAGTGTGAAGGCCCAGTATCAAATAAAATGCGCACCAAAGTACTATGGATAAGAAATATACCCTCAACAATAGTTGGAGCCCGTGGAGATGCAGTCTAGTGGACGTGATAGATGCGCCCATACTATAATTTCCCCTGCTTGGTTGGGGCTATTGGAACGACTGGTGCTGCAGGCAAGGCTAGTACAGATGCTGGTGCTGGGATGGATGCGGGGAAGATAGGCCTCTGAGGCTCCTAGCGGGCCCCCTGCTATTGTTGAACCCTGCCCTTATTAGGGCAATCCTGTCACTTGTAGACAGTCTTACCACAAATGAAACACATGCCCGTAAAATTATCTCCCCTCTAGACCTGCTGGCCTCAACCCTGCTATCCATTACCACCTCTACCCTAGACTCACTGGCCCTGATGAAAACATTATTAGCCCGACTGGCCCTGGTGGCCTTGCCTGAATCAACCCCATCCCTGTCTATAATCCCCGGAATGCAACCTCTTAGAAACATCCCCCTGGTGGGGACCCTACTCATTCTACCTCTACTGACTCTGAGTCCAGTGTACCCCACCAGCACTGCTACCCCCAGTCCTGCCCTACTGGATAGACTCTACTGGGCGCTTGCTTCCCTTGACATGGAAGCGGCAGTCCTGGCAATGTAGTAATTTTTCATTCAACACCTTCATATAAGTCTTCAGGGCTGGATTACCCAACAAATGATGTCGGATCCTCCAGGCAAAACCATCCATGAATAACTGAATCCTCTTCTCTTCAGTTAGCACCTCATCGGGAAAAAAAATTTGTTAGTCTGGTAAACTCCTCCTCATACTCTGCTACAGTCCTCCCCTCCTGAGAAACATCCAAAAATTTCTGCCTCATCTCAGTCTGGATGGCAGAAGGGAAGTATTTACGATCGAACCGCTCCTAAAACTCCTGAATAGTCAAGGTGTCTCTCTCCTGTGCAGTGGTGATGGACTCCTACCACTATAATGTTACCCCTACCAGCTTAAAGGTATCCAGTATCTGCTTTTGTACCTCTGTGCACTCATACATCCTCAATTACCTCTGGATATCCTTCTTTCATTGGCATACTACAACTATGTCGGGGCTCCCCTGAAACTCTGGAGGATGTGCCTTATGAAAAACATCTCGAACTCGCTCCCAAGCAGAAGGAAACGAGTGGGAAGGAGTCGGAGCAACCACCTGAGGCTAGGGTGGAACTTGTGGTGCCATATAGGCGAAAGTAGTCAGAGCTGCATTAATCGTCTGTGTTATAATGGCGAAAACCTCGGTAGCATTCATAGATCCTGGGGCCTGAATTGGTTGTGGCTCGGGCTGTGCCTCTGGGGTGGCTTGTGGTGCACGTAGAGGAGGCATCTGAAACAAAATAGAATTTTCCATCAACCCACAATTCAATATTTCTTAAAATAACTGAAGACGTTAATGTGTAATAAAGAATACAACAGTCCTAATAATAGGGTTCTATATCAAATAATGCTACACTAAAAATTATAGTAAGACGTACATATCCTAAGGACACTAAAGCCTGATGCTCTGATACCATCTGTGACGCCTACTCTAATCCTGGGTAATCAGTCCATTATTAAATTAAATAAGAATCATTAACAGTATCATTCTTAGCATCAGTGTCAGATTTCAATTTAATTACTAATACCCTAATAGCCCGGTGTCAAAATTTTAATCTTAATTATTAACATGCAATAAATAAAATCAGAATAAATATATCATACATCATTTCCATGCACATAACAATGAATAATGAGATAACGACATAAATAAATAATTGAGTCTGGAATAACACCCCAGAGAAAATCCAAATATAGTAATCCACAAGTAAAGTCTAAATCAATACTGGAAATAAATGGAAATACAAAGTCTCTGCAAATAGTATCCAACTATGAATGGGCGGCATGCCCGACTGAGATAAGTAAAGATAACTAAGAACTAAATAAGAGTGGAGGCCTCTAATATCAAGGTCCCACAACTTTCACAGCAGCTGTAACACATCAAATGTAGGAACTCTTATGCATGGCGTCCTTGTGGCTGGGCACCTAAAATAGTTTTTACAAAAAGGATTTGAAAAGGGTCAGAGCCCGAGTAAAACAATTTGAAAAGGTTTTGCAAGTGTTTCAAATGCATCAAGATAAGATATCAAACATATGTTAGTATCGCGTGCCCTCACTTGAGATCCTCACCCCTCAACTAATGTGCACGCCTAATGTACTAGTCTAACCCAACTAGTTATACTACCCGCCTAACTAGTCTGGCTTACATCTCTTCGCATCTAATCATTTATAGTGCCCACCCGTATTGCCCATACAATACGATACTACCTTTTCCAATTCTTTCTATTCATTAGGAATTACTAGTAAATGATTTAGTTCTCATACAAATTGGTTAATTTAGATATCACTATGTATTTTATCCACTAATACACTCGTAGTAGGATCAATCACACGTATATATACATTTATCACTCTTATCATATATACGTATACAACACCCCTAGATGGAGACCAGCGATCCGGGCATACTCTGTTATCTTATCCTGGTACATTACCTACCATATAAGGACACTAGTTTGAATAATCTCCCTCGAACCATAACTTAAATCACGCAATATTTGAGGGAAACAAAGTTCTAAGCCTTTGGGATACGCTCATACCTAACGCACCCAAATGACCAGTCACACACTCATTCACATAAGCAGTGCTCAATCCCTAAGTTCTATGTTCTAAAGTAGAATTCAATATCCCCCAAATTGGGGTCATCAGAATAAGACTCTCCACAGCGCAAAACCTCTCGTGATAGCAAGTATCCTAGGTATGATTACACATACAAATCAAACAATAGGTACACACACACACACACACACACACACACACACACACATATATATATATATATAACATTATTGTAGGTATACACATAACCTTTATCATATGTCTCATACGTAGTATAGTAAATCTCGAATATTCTGCGTAGTGTAATACTTCTCATGGTATAATCCTAAGTGTTTCTCAATGCCCAAATAGTTGCCAAATGTTTCTTAAATAAATTCAGTAGGTATCCTAGTCAAGGTCTACTGGTCTTGGTCCTACATTCCCCTAATTTTTCATAACAAGAAATTATTATCCGAATAAGCTTTTATTACCAATTAAGCTTATCAATTTTAGTCATAAACACTTCTCGTGCGACTAACCTCAACACAACATTAACCTAGTGGTAAATAAAATATCCCTCATTAGGATTTTAAAATTAATTCAAAGGTCAACCCAATCGTTTCCAAGAGTTCTAAGCAAAACGGAGAAAAATTATGCAAATGTGGAAAATCGAATCAATTCGTCCTTGGTCCGAATCGATTTGTCGTAGCAGATATCATTTTCTTCTTTACACTGTTACGGAATTCATCATTATTAAACCTCCAGACCAACATTACATTATCCTAAACTCTCAATAAAAGGTCTCTAACAATATAATAACAAGTTTCAACAATTTTTAACTTATAAGAATCCTTAAATCTTTACAGAACACCCCCAAATAAAATTTAATCAAGATCAATTTCTAAAACACAAGATTATTATTCATGTCCAATAACCTCAAAATAATTCCAAATTTATTCCCAAATTTCATGATATTTCTCATCAAATTCATCATACTTGTATCAGGGATCAAATATATTATAATTCCTACCCAAGAATATGAACTATATCTCCAATTTTAAGGTAAACGTTCATAAATTTCATACGGTAATTATCCTATTCAAACATGGATGGTATATCAAATCAAAAGTTAGCAAGATAAACACTTGACTTAATTTGGAAGTCTGATTTTCTATAGAATTGGGGGTGAGATTTGTGTTCTCCTCCTCTCGATCTACAATCCAGTGGTGGTGGTCGTGGTGAAAGAAGGCGATTTTTGACCTTGGAACCCTAGGAACAACTCTCCTTCTTCCTACGATGACTCTCCCTTTGGTTTAGTAACTGATAACCCTAATTCCCTTTATGTGTTCTCAGATATAATCCTCTAATTTACTTGGGTTTATCATTGCCATAATTTCAAAAGATCGAAATACCCCTCTGGGGTGTCGGTTTGGCCTAAAAGTGCCCCAGGACCCAGACTAAACCCCCGGGGAGACTTTTCTGACTACATCGATTCTTCCGGACACGCTAGTGCGCTCGAAATAACCATATAAAATATTAAAAGTGAAATCATATATTATTTTTCAAATTAAGTCCCGACACGACTGACACGCGCATCCCAACTAAATTTATCGTAACTGTCGTATTTCTAACTCACGACAATTATAATATTTCCTTATTATTATTACTCATTCACTAAGTAAAATTCAATATAAATAAATATTAACCCTTATCTCGCTAATTAATATTTATTTTATCGAATTAATTTTTCAAATATAATTTAATTAATCCCAATTAATTCTCAATATAAAAATCAATAAAATTACGGGGTGCAATGGATAAGTCCCCCATAGTCACAAGATAGGCAGATAAAAAGATTGATAGGAGAACATCTCATTTAGCTCAAATATAACATTAGAACTTAAAATTCAAAAGAGCTCGTGCATATGTGTGTGGAGGCATATGCAAAGTGAATCCAATAAGCAAATCAAAGTCGAAAAACTCCATGCAAGCATGATTAAGAACAATCTAAGCACTGAAAATCATAATCAATCTTTTTGAGTTTTTAAATATTTTCAAAATAATACCAATTTAACAAAAAATGAAATCAAAATACTAATAAAATCTTTTTTGTGTTTTTCAATTAGATGTTATAAATGAAAAATTAAAATACAAAAGTCTCAAACCACATACAAATACTAAACATAAATATCATGAAGTACAAAAAATAGTGTATGAAAACATGCGAACACAATCAACCATTAGATATAACATGAGAAGTATCATGTGCAAGCATTCGAGAACCAACAAATCTAACATGTAAAAGCCTCTAAATTTGATTTCCTAACCCACATAAGTGTGACGTGACGCTCTAAGATTTTGGAACCTCTGTGAGTCTAAACTTAGACTTCCTAGGACCATCTCTAAGATCAAAGCAAAAATGCCTAAGGTGACATTTCCTACCGCAATGTGTATATGTGTAAACACGAGGGATGTTACCTAAGGTTTAACCTTTTCTAACGTTCCTAGTAACGATTGACTCTCTCAAAAGCATAGTTTTGTATTTAGTAGCAAAAGCATTTGGAATATCGACGTTAACCCCACTTGTGTCATCCTTAATTCGGACAGTGCTTAACTTCTTATCCAACTTTTCTGACCCTGATTCCAAAATAAATTTGACATGAATAGAGTCTCTCAATGTATCTTCTAATTCCACTATCCTATAATCGATTAAATGACGAGACTCGTCAAAACTTAAGAAATCCTTCTTCAAAATCTCCATTTATCCCTGAAGGTTATCTTGCTCCTCAACAAATGTGATCTTTTCCCCAAGAGTCTTCTCAAGTGCCCTAAGATCCTTAATCAAAACATTCTCGTCATTACCTACGGCATGTTCTTTCAACCTAGCTTCCAACTTTAAGTTTACCTTTTTTAGTTTCATCACTTTTGCATACAACTCACGAAATGAAACTTGGAGTTCACTCCCCTCTTCCTCTTCTTCATCCTCTTCCTATTCTCCACTATTTCTACCATCGCTCTCTTGAGAATAACAAATAATGGCCTTAAAATGTCATGCTAAGAATTTTTTTTATGGGAAGATTTTTTATTAAATCTTTCATTGCAGCCATGGACGTGGTGTATTTATGCTCAATGGGTAAATTGGTTCCTTTATTTGGATCACTCAAACTAACGGTGGCATTGTACCCCTATAGTTTTTTGCCTTACTTCCTCAGTTTAGTCGAACACTCAGTTGCCCTTAACCATAACCCTCACACCCAAAGCATCTATCAAACTCATCCCTCTTAAATTATCATTACGATTTTTTAAGAAGTGATCGGCCTTGTTATACTTATTATTCTCAAACTTCTTTACAACTTTCGATTATTTTTCAAACTTGAGAAATTTTCTAAACTTCTTTGCAAATATTTCCATATCACCAGAACCATTGTCAGACTCTGTAAGGATAAATTTTCAAATAGTGTCAATTTGTATGTATTAGAATTATTCCGTAAAAAAACTACTTTGAGTCATAGGATAGATTTTACGTCTCATAATTTACAGTAAGCCTATGACGTTGTGTTGAAGGCATAGCAGCCAATCTTCAAAGATAGATCATGTCAAGTTTTGGTGTATGTTTCACGTATTTACTTGGTTTTCCAAGATTCTCTCAGGTATGAATACATAATGGTTTATGGACTCTCGATAAATTTTTCTAAGGATGTTATTTTATTTAAAACTGAATTTTATATGTTTCTAAAATGTTTTTTTCTAAGTTATCGCATTTTGAGAGTTGTATGAACTTTACCTTGATTTTTATATGGTTCAAACGACTTTAGTGGTCGTTCAAACGACATTGTGGAGCCGTTCAAACGACATGCATATTTCATTCTAACGAAATATGTGTTTCATTCAAACGACATCATGATTTCTTTATTTAAGGTGTCTTTTGCTCTAAAAAACTAGTGTGCTCTACAAGTGTTTACCGAGGTGTTTTAAAGCAAAAACA
This sequence comes from Sambucus nigra, assembly GCA_949130495.1. NCBI lineage: Eukaryota > Viridiplantae > Streptophyta > Magnoliopsida > Dipsacales > Adoxaceae > Sambucus > Sambucus nigra. The sequence continues at coordinate 190,329,826 of OX422213.1, forward strand.
TCCTTCCTTGTTTACAAGATCCGAGTTTATATAATCATATGTCATAGAGAACTTGTGTTTGCACCATTGTTTGATTCTTCATCATTCGAATGACTTTTTTTGTGCGGTGGACTCCATACTTGATAATTGACAATTGTTGAGGCTGTATCGGTGGATATCAAGGTACGCATGGACTCATGTGATCTGGACCTTGCGTAGGTGGACTCCTACGTTGCACTGTGGAGGAGAGGTTGAAGAGAATAAGAGGCATCAAGGCTTCTTGGGATCGAGTCATTGAGTAAGACTGTAATTCTTCCTTTATAATTTTTGTATCATAGTAATTGTTTGGCTTGGGTTGTCCGAAATTTTTTTCCTTGGTGGTTTCCTTGTACATCGACGTGTTTTGTGAGCTTTCCTCATTCTATCGACTTAATCTCAGTAGATGCATGTTTAGGGTTAAGAAGATAAAATTGGGATAATTAATTTGGTTCACAAAATTGGTGCAAAATAAAATTGAGAAAAAGTTTGAAAACACTATTTTCACCTAAAGTACAAACACATAGAGGGACCTCATTTTTACAGATTCGGCATTTGAAACACATGTTTCCTTCTTCTGATCTTTTAAACCAATGCTCTTGCCTTTCTTTATCTTTTTAAAGAAAACATGTCGAAATCATAAGTTTGAAGATCACGTACAATCTCTTTGAGTCTCGTAGAGTCCAAAGGACCCAAGGAATTCGAAACTGTTATTTTTAAATTAAATTTCAGGAAATGACCTTAAGATTTTCTTGACTACGTGTGTTTTGGATATTATCTCTCCCAACTTAAAAGACGAGTTCACTATATTTGACTATCTAGTATAGAACTCATCAAAGGTTTCACTTTCCTTTATTCTAATGGTTTCAAACTGATTAGTGAGAATTTAGAGTTTGGAATCCATTTTAGCACTAGTACCTTTATGGGTGAGTTGGAGTATATACCAAGCCTCTTTATACATTTCACATACCATAATACGACAGAACTCCTCAAGTGTGACCGCACTAAATAGATCATTTAAATCTCTGAAAATATAATTAGATAACCAATGTTCTTCCTCACTCCATCATTTTACGAGTTTAGGAATCCTATAATCACCAGTTAAGATTGTGGGTGGAGACCAACCCTTAACTACTGCTTATCATACTCGCTCATCTATCACCTTAAGTGTTGATTTCATTTGCATTTTCTAGTATGCGTAACTAGACCCATCAAATATCGGTGCCATAGAAACCAATTGACCCTCCAAATAAAAATCGCTAAAACTCATGCCTAAACACAAATTTAACACAAAAACTTAGTGTCCTGCTCTGATACCAATTTTAAGTTGCAGGTATACGGAGGATATTTAAAACAAAAGTCATTTTTTAATTTTTCTCATATTAAATATTAAACTTAAACAGAATAAACCTAAAGAAAAATTATGGACCAATTTTAAACTGATTATTGTGATAAACGATTTATCAAATTTTATCTTGTCCTAAAATATGCATTTAGGTGTGAACGAGAATAAAATAAAGTAATAAACCACAACACGTTGATGTACGAGGAAAATCAATACCAGAAAAATCTCGGTCGGTCCAGCCACACAAATTCACTATGACGAGGAATTAGAAAAGTCGACAAATGACTTATAACACAGACTCGATGCCCTCGTAAGCCTTGATGCGTCTTCGATCTTCAAACTCTCCTTCACGAAGATACGCAGGATTTTACCCACGGAATTTTCACAACACGTGATTCCACACATGCCTCACTATCCAGCGATAAGGCTCGATAAGGATCTAAGGATCTGGAATGTGGATGCACTACTTTTTCACTGTAATACCACACCACGGAGTCCACCATGTGTAAATAGTAAACCGAATGCAGAATCTACCACACGAAAAGATTCTTAATAAGATGGAGAGAATAAACTTCTTGGTGCCAAAAAATAAGATCTCAAAGCATATATGATTATAAAACTCGGACCTTAAAGAGTTTGGGTGAAACTAGGGTTTAGGAGCTTTTGAATATGTATAGAAAAACAATTTTCACCAAAAGTCTCACTAAAAACAAATGCCAGAACCCCTTTATATAGAAAATATACTTTTCGAGGTGGCACATTTTTTGATAAATCTCGTTCGAACAAAAATAGGCGATTGTTCAAAATAAAACACAATCTCTCTCGAACCAAACAGGAACTCATTCAAACGAACAACTCATCTCATTCGAATGAGCTTCGAGCGACATTTATTATGCTAACAGAGAAATGTCATTTGATGTTCGTTTGAAGTTCATTTGAATGAACTGCTAATCTCACTCGAATGAAGACTTAAAGTCGTTGAAACAACTTAAAATAAAAAAATGAGTTTCTTTTAAAATCTTTTAAAATAGCCCTCAAACATTTTATAAAAATAAACACCCAAAATAAAATTCCAAGGATCAAAATGTATGTGAATTCATTCATGAGAGATCTTTGAATATATGAATGCTAAACATAGCACGATGAATGAAATCTTGGAAGCTTTGTCGTTAAGTCTTCAATCAAGCATACCATAGGCATGAAAGGTACACAAAGCCTAACCTATGACTCAAAATGTTTGCCAAAATATCGAAAATTAGTCCTTACACACCCCATCCTACCCCCATCCCTCAAAATATATATTTCCATCGTTCATTCCTTCTCACTCGCTATACTAAATAACCCTAGGATTATAACCACTAAAGATTAATCACCCCCTAAAATGTCCCTTTAAAACCTTATCATTTCTCCATTCCCTGTGCATAAGGAGGTATGCATATGAAACTCCCTCTAATCCTCTGCAATGTGCTTCCATAACTCCACCTCCATGTGGGAATTGCCTTTCCTATGAGCCCCACTCATTGGGACCTAGCCCAAACCTCACCGCCACTACTCTTCTCCATAACTTGTCTTCCTCTCCCAAAAACCTTTACAGCCATTTGTCCAAAAGAGGTTTATTGAAACAAGCCAAATTTCTGACTCCCGCTCCTCCCTCCCTCACTGGTTTACAAACCTTCTCCCAATGTACAAAATTATGCTTTAAACCATCTTCATTCCTGCACCATAAGAGGTTTCTCATTAACCTTTCTAACTTTTAATGAACAGAGACCGGCAACAGATGTATGGATTGAAAATAAGATGGTAAACTAGAGATTGAAGTTTTTATTAATGTTAATCTACCCCCTTTAGACAAATAACTCTTCTTCCATCCCATCAATCTCTTCTCTATCTTCTCAATAATTGGATCCAAAATGGCCATGACTTTGAAAGAAACGCCCAACAAAAGTCCCAAGTAAGTAGACGGTGGAGAACCCACTTTACACGCAATAACCTTTGCCAGTGCATTGACCCTCTCTACCAGAATTATCTTACACTTACCCACATTGATATGCAATCTTAATACTCACTCAAAACACATCATAATGAGAACTCAAAGAAAATAAAAGGTGATACACTCGACACATAGAACCTATCATATCCCCCACCTAAAAACTGCTCATCCCACCTGCCTCCACCACCCTCACCAAAAGCCTACTCAACCCATCTATCACCGCAATAAGAAGAAAGGGCAAAAGTGGAACCCCCGATTTAACCTATGTGAGCTCGAAAAGAAGTCCTTTGGTGACCCATTCACTAACACTGAAGACTTGATCATGGTGATACAACTCTCTATCCATAGCCTCCACCGTTGACCAAACCCCATTCTCCCAAGCACGTCGAATAGAAAACACCAATTCACATGGTCTTATGCTTTTTCGATATCCAGTTCATACACAAGACGCGTAACCCCATTTTTCAATCGCATCTCCACACACTCATTAATCACAAAATTCGCATCCAAGATCCCCTCCCCCCCCCCCAAAAAAAAAGCATTTTGGGCCTCTAATACAATGGGTTCTATAACCTTCCGTAGTTTGACCGACAATACCTTGGCCAATAACTTATATTTACTACCCACCAAACTAATTGGATTGAAATCCTTCACATCTACCGACCCTCCTTTCTTGGGGATCAAAGCAATAAAGGAAGCATTTAAACTACGTTGAAATCTTCCAATCTCATAAAACTACCCAAAAAGGATAAAACATCCTTTCGGACCACCATCCAACATTTCTTGAAGAATGCCATTTTGAATCCATTTGGCCCGGTGCCTTATCCCATATCATTTTCTATAACATTGCAACCACTTTTTCCTCCATAAGTGGTCTCTCCAAATCCTCACTACTCTCCCTCGAAATATTCTGAAATCTTACATATCTAATGTAGGTCTCTACTCCTCCTCTTCCATGAATAAGTCTTAATATAAATCCTTTATCATCATTCTAGTATCATCCTTTTCAAGAACTCCACCCCGCCTAACATTGCCTTCCCTATATGATTGAATAGACAGTGGGAGTTAGCTATCCTATAGAAAAATTGAGTGTTCCTGTATCCTTCCCTCAACCACAACGCTCGTGATTTTTGTTTCCATCAAACGCCCTCTTAAATCATTTTTCGCCCCAATTTCCCTTTACTCTCCTACCTCCTCAATCTATCATCTCTAGACAACAACCCCTTGCCTCCTTAGCATCGAGATCCTTAATCTCTCCAATCCATCTAATGAGAGAATCTTTAACGTTCTCAAACCTCTCTTTATTCCACTTTTTCAAGTCCTCCTCAAGAAAAGAGAGCTTCATTTCCAATATGAAGCCTATGATACCCTTTATATGATAACCATTCCACCACATCTTTACTCTTTTCATAAACTCCTCCTTTAACCACATATTCTCAAATCTAAAAGGAGTCCTCCCCCTCACCGCCCCTCCATACTCCAAGATGATCTGGATCAAAAATTACTCTAGGTAATCCAGATTGCACCGCTCCTGGAAAGTGCTCCTCCCAATTTGTCGTTACCAAAAAAATGATCCAACTGCGAGCACAAAGGTGGATCCTTATTATCAGACCAACTAAAAATGCCTCTCACTAGTGGCATATCAACCAACTCCATATCTTCGGACTTAAAACGTTGTTCCCAAACCTGCCCATATATTTTATCAGGACTTAAAATACTGATAATACCTTTTTAATGGTCTACATACCCGGATCAAGACTTATAAATTAATGGACTTGACTTTTGAGGTTGGGTAGCCATCAGACCCATGTCCACCCATATTGACAGTCCTAACTAATCTCTATTAGGACTGTAAACAGGTCGGAGACGGCTCGGGTATACCCTCAACCGTCTACAGATTTGTTTAGTTTTTGACGGATCGGGTCCTATTTGATTACCTGATGGGTCCTATTTTTTCTAACCAGGCCTAGATCCGTTAATGACCTGAGACCCGACTTGTTTACCCGACCCATTTAGCAGTCATTAGAATTTTATTTTTAAATTAAATCCTAAAGCACTTTCTAAGAATAAGAACCCTTTTGAGTGATTATATGATATCATGTTTACCAAAGTATTAACATCAACCTCTTTAAAAAAAATTAATAACAAAAAATTGAGTGCCTATTTTTTCTTTAACAAAGTATTAACACCAACCTCTTTAAAAAAATTAATAACAAAAAACTAATAATAATATTGGAGTACCACTTAAAATATATTTTCAGTATAAAATTAAAAATATATTTAGAAAAATATATTTATTATGCGAGTCGGGTCCTAAACAAATTGAAAGTAACATGTACCAGATCCGATCCATTTAATAAATGGGTAATCGGGTATTCAGATAAAAAAAAATGCTCAAATCTACTTAAAATAATCGGGTCTGAATCGAGTCTGGATCTAGAACCGATTTATTGACTAGCCTAATCTCCATATTCATGTGGTAACACGATAGCTGTAGATCTGGGTCATGAGAGGAAATTAAATATAATTTAGAGCCCTGATTCAAGTGGTTGCACAGAATAAACCAATAAATTAGTGGAATATCCTCTCAATGTTGCAACTAGCCAAAACACTAAATAATGTTAAACTCCTTGCATGTAAAGTATAATTTAAGCATGCCGAAATACAAACTGTCTCCATGCAGGTCAATATAGTTAACAAATATTCCTATTGATTAAGATATAATTTAGCTTTACATCGACCATGCATGGTCCCACCCTTGTTTGAGTCTTCCCACCCTTGTTTGAGTCTAAGGGTAAATTAGAATTTGGTAAGTAATATCATTCATATAAATGAAGCAAGATGACAAGATGATTCTTCAAGGGAATAATATTTGCGCGGAAACAAGGCTGTACACAAACTAGTTGACAGCTGTGGTGAAGCCTTCATCTTTTGAAGAACATGAAAAGACGCCCAAGAATAGATAGATAAGTGTATATATATTATATATATACAAACTATCGTTTGATTAACGTGAAAAGCTGTAATATTGAGAATTTGCATGTTTGGTGAGTGTGGACGTGTCTACCAGAGCTGAACTCTGTTACGAATTCCCAAGGGATGATGAAAAGGAAAAGGGATCACATAAATTTAGTCCTACTTAAAAAGATGATTTGTATTCACTTTTATATTTTTATTTTTTTAATTATTGATCCTGTAGTAACATCTATAGGGCACGTGTCATTCTGTGCGGAGAGAAAGAGTTACAGTTACAAGACGATTGAGAGAAGTTTAGATAGTTATAAGACTTAATACAATTTAAAAAAATACATGGGAGGAAGGCCTAAAAAACCATTGGGCATGAAATTAAACCCCAAAAAACTAAAAGGAAAATGGCATTTTGAGGGGGCCGCATTATTATGTATTAATTACTAAAGGGTATGTTAAAAATCATTATTTTATTTTTATTTTTTTATAATCCTTAATCACCACACAAACAAGCTTTTTGGACTCGTCTAATGCGAGCTAAACAGGAGGAACCTTGTGTTATAATCACCCTAACACATGCCCCCGCTTAATATCTGGTATCCGTTGGGGGATTTCAAACCTCAACCTGTCGTCGAAAGAGCCCGTCTATTACTAATTGAGCAACCAGGGTGGATAATATTGTAAATTATTGTTTAAAGTATAAATCCAGTTTCTTCACATTGTCATATCTAAATTAATTTTTATATTGTAACGTCTACTAAATATAAAAAATATATAAACTAATATAAAAAAAGACTTATTTTTAGTTTTTGTACAAGGCCTACAAAACCTCAAGATCAAGAAATAGAGTTATGCTTTAGCAACCAAGGGATTAGGACATGGAGATGAACCAGCTGAAACAAAAAGGAAGGAGAAATATTATTGATCAAAATCCGTCAGTAATGTATAAAATCTAACACTTGAGATTTGCAATGGGTTATGCATTGGCTTCTTCATCATACACTCTCAATTTCAATTATTTTAATTTATGAATCTTATTTTTCTTTCTTACACGTCCCAACATATACATTGAAATAAAAGATCATATTTGTTAACATCTTTGATAATCCACTTACATGCGTGGTGCATCCTCACCCAAAAAGGTTAGTTAAGAGTTAAAATTAGAACTAAAGGTGGTTACGATAATTTTTTAATCAACAGTAGCACTTTGTGTAAATATAAAATGAACAAACGTTTAATTGATTTAGATTGTGTAATTTTAGGACTTAAAATAATATTGATTATGGATATAGAACAACAAATATTTCGTTTTCATTTTTAGTTCCTATTTTCAAATTAAAGGGACGCGTGCCATGCTGCAATTGGTTGACGTTTTATGAATATGGGTCCGCATCAGCGACGTTATTCAAAAATAAGAACTAAAATCATAAATAAAATATTTGTTGCCCTATTTCCTAAATACATATTACAATAGGTCCTAAATTTACAAAGCCCCTTTATTTATAAGGCAGGGACATTAATCTAAAATCAATTATAACATGTCATGCACGTTAATAAGAACCTTTAATCTCATAGGAGTTCACATCTAAATCTGCCTACAAAAGGGATTATAAAGACATGTACATTGGTCCATATCGACAAAATAAAAATAAAAACTGTTATTCATAATGATTTTTAATTTATTTACAAAATATATATAAACAATAATTAAACATGTATAATAATCTTATATATGTATGAAATTCACACGATAAAAAATACTAAATTTTTTATTGAAGCAAGTGTCAACACTCTGACCTTAAGATAATATTGCCCAGTAACTGGTGCTAAACGAACTCTGACAAATAAACGTGCCAAGATACAACAATCACCCTTGCAATAACAGCAATTCAAATTGCAAGTTACTTTTAAACCAACATTTGCAGAACTCCCATGTTATATAAACTCAGAACCTAACAATACACATTTTTTGTCTGTCTAAAAAAATGTTCCAAAAATTATGATGCAAGCCACTTATTCATACTAAATAAGTGGCAGTTGAAAAAAGGTTGGAAAAATCCTAACAGTCAACTGTTGGGATTAAACCGAATTTAACTGCTTACAAAAAATTAAAATAAAACAAAACAAAAAACGAAAATAAAACTGGACTAGAAATAATAAAATAAACTCAAAAAAAATTAAATAAAAAGTCCATTAAATTTAGCCCAAAATTTTTACACTTTTGCCCAAGTTAAAGCCCAAGGCCCACAAGCACGAACTCAGTCGAGCCAGATCGGGTCAGGCGGGCAGCAGCACTCTCGCGCGTGTGGACTTGGAAGTCAACTCAACCCCTTGTAAGTCCTCCCTCCTTCAAAGAGTTGAGATACCTCAATGGCACCAAGCCTTTAAACCAAACTGAGTTATATTATACTACACCCGTTTTCTCATTCTTCCTATGTGGGATAAGATCTTTAACATAACACTTCAGCCAAGTTTTATGTTATAAGTGGATTCTTTGAGCTACGATTTGTCATACATTAATTTATAGCTTTTCGCATGTGAGTATATCATGTTATACTCCTCGCGGAGGAGAACGCGTTATTACTTCGAACCGTCCCGAAAGACTTGTGGATCCCATGCTAAATTGACCCTAAAGTTGATCAAAATCTGATTTTGTCAACTTAATTAAAAGCTATAAAAGCCAAAAATTCTAATAATCCCTCACATGGATGGAAATTTATTGGATCAACGTAAATTACTATTAAGACAATAAGATGGTTCCACGGAAAAATTTCTATATCGGGAGAGACTATTGGATTTACTTATTGATCAGTGAGAGACTATTGGATTTGCTTATTGATCAGTGAATGGAATGTCATGAATTATTCAATGTTTTGAATAAATCAAGTCAATAGACGTCAAACAGTATTTTTTCAAACAATGTTAGTTCTTTTGGTTGTGTTCATTTTGGCCCTGAACAATTCTCATTTTTATTAGTGCTTTAGAGAATTCCAGCCTTTCGAATTTCTCATAAAAGTGGCGCTTTCACACTCACATAGGTGACTTCCCATTAAGAGTATCTAAATATACTCCACTTGAACTTCAACGTATAAAAGTCATTAAAAACTAAGCTTATCCTTACTTACTTTGTAGGCAGTTTTTGTTTATCATAGGAATAGGTATGAGTTTGAAACTCATCAGTGCTCTTTTAAAGATTCAGTCAAGATTCGATTGTTCCTTTGAACCTAGATCTTGGGATCTCCATCCAGCTAAGTGGGTTTCCATTAAGACAACCCTTTTATTTTGTAGGCTTTAGTCCCATTCCCCTCGATAAATTATACATTTTTTCTCTATTTAACCGTTTTGTTAATGATCTGTTATATTGTCCTTAAAATTAATATAATCAATGAAAATTATTCCATTAGAGAGAAGTTGTTTAATGGTATTATGTATTCGATGTATATGTCGAGACTTACCGTTATACATATGATTCTATGCTCTGCCAATTGTCGATTGACTATCGTAATGTATGCAAATTGCAAGCACGGGTTTTGGCCACATTGAAAAATCCTCTAGAAAGTTTCGAAGTCATTCTACCTCTTCTCCATCTTTATTTAAAGCTATAAATTTAGACTCCATAGTTGACCTAGCAATGCAAGTCTATTTTGACGATTTCCAAGACATCATTGCACTAATAAGTGTATATACATAACCACTTATGAATTTAGAATCCTTTAAATGAGATATCCAATTAGCATCATTATATCCTACAAGTACAGTTGGATATCTTGTGTAGTGAAATCCATTACTAAGAGTATATCTTAGATATCTAAGAACCCTTATTATGGCTTTCTAATGATCTTCACCTGGATTACTGGTATATCGACTCAATTTTCTAATTGAGTAAGCAATTTCTGGACGAGTGCAGTTCATCACATATATTAAATTACCTATGATACGAGAGTATTCCAATTAAGATATACTATTTTAGTATTTTTATATAAATGAATATTTGGATCAATAGGTGTGTTAGCGATGCTATCACTACCTTTATCAAACTTATAGAGAATCTTCTCAATATAATGAGATTGAGACAAGACAAGTCCTTCCGACATCAATAATATCCATATCTTTCATATCAAATTTAGTGGATAAGATTTTCTTAATAGATATAATGATATCTTTATTATTTTCAATAATAAGCATATCATCTACATAGAGACAAACAATGACATATCTACTTTTAGTGTTTTTAATGTAAACATATATATCACAGTCATTAATTTTAAATTCATTTGACATAATTACATTATCAAATTTCTCATGCCATTGTTAAGTTACTTGTTTTAATCCGTAAATAGATTTAACAAGTTTACACACTTTCTTTTCTTTTCCTGAAACTTTAAACCCTTTTAGTTGTTCCATGTATATCTCTTTGTTTAATTCTCCATTTAAGAAGGGAATTTTTACATCCATTTGATGTATTTCAAGATTATGTAATGTTGCAATAGCTATTAACATTCAAATGGATGTTATTCTCGTAACAGGTGAGTAAGTGCCAAAGTAATCCAATCCTTCCTTTAGTAAATAGTCTTTAACTACAAGTGTAGCTTTGTATTCTTTAATTAATCCATCAACTTTTATTTCTCTTGAATATCCACTTGCATCCTAGAAGTTTACTTCCTAGTGGAAGGTCAACTAATTCCCACATATGGTTTTGCATGATAGATTCAATTTCATTATTGGCAGCCTTTTGTGACACCCCGCTTAATTAAATCCCGGGTGATCAGTCCTTTATTAAATTATAATCAAGGTGAACGGTTGATTCATTCTTAGCATCACTGTCGTAAAAATAACTTTTTCAATTTAAACACCCTAAATAATTAAGCTAAGTGTCAAAACCATTTTAAACATTACTTTCCAAATTTTATTTTATAAACCAATATTTAAAACTTTACATAATTCATAGATAAAGGATCACACAATAATTATCCTGGAACATATAATCCAAATAATTAAACATTCAACTAATTGATTCCAATATTAAAACTTAAAGGAAAACATCCTGACAGTAATAAATACCAAAGTGCAAATACTGGAAATAAATGAATCACAATATCCAATAAAACAACTGAATAATGGAATAGGGCGACACATGCCCAACTAGATAAAATAAATGCTAGGAGTGGACTCAAGAAATGATATCGTCTAAACAAGAGGCCTGCAACTCCCACCTAAGTTACAGCGCATTCCTTCCAAAGGATCCTATGCAAGACGCCCCTGTGGCTGGGCACCTGTAATATTACATATATATACAAGAGGGAAAAGAAAATGAAAACGGGTCAAAGCCCAATTGTAAAAACGATTTAAAATTAGTTTAGCAACTATTTAAAATATTTAGTGGCCAATGCAACAACATATTCGTGCGACACTACCTTGAGAAATTCTCACCTCTCTTCTAATGTGCACGCCTATCGCATTAACCTTCCCAGCGGTTTAACTTATCTTATCTTAGGTTGCTCGTAAGATTGAAACTGACAAATTCAATTGTTTAAGAGGTTAATTTCATTTAACAACAAAGTTCTCATTTAAACCTTAATTACTAATAAAGTTTCTCAGTAACATATTATACTTTTCTAACACTGATTCCCAAATTAAAATAATTATTCATTTCTTACTTACCATACAAAGTAGGTGGTTCTCAAATTCAAGAATTATATATATATATATATATATATATATATATATATATATATATATACTCATATAATATATATATTCTAACAGCACCCCACATAATAATTATGGTGCGGGCATACTCTGCTATCCAGTCCCCGTATTACTCGTACTAAGGGAAATACAAGTTCGAAATCACTCTCGAACTGTATTGAAACAAAACACAAACAATATTGAGGCGAAGCATAGTTCCAAGTCTCTAAGAGGTCAGAACATGCCCTCACGTCTCTTAGGACCGTCTGAATATCGATTCGATAGCCTGTACCAAAGGATTTATACATTCTAGGGTACGAGTCCATATCCTCCATAAAGGTCCCATCGAGATAAGACCGTCTCAGCGCGGTAACCTCAGGGATAGCAAGTAACGTGGGCATGATTTTTACACGTATATAGTATTTTCATAAACACAGTTATATAAATATACTACTATTACCATATCAAATTTAGGTACACTCTCACAACCCATAATTATGATATTTATCCTTATTACTCGTTATTTAGTCATCACGTATAACGGTTTGTCTCTTATTTATTTTATTTTCGAGATTTACTTTATTCTAACTCACTTCTCATCTATCGAAGTATTTCCTTTTTCCTAAGTACAATTTCAGTAAGCCCTCACTCACTTTCTAATCAAACTCTTAGACATTTCGCTTTATTAAGTCTACGCACGTTAGATTTTCTTAGGTATGAATGTTTCCCCGTTTACCCTTTATTTCTCCCATTTCATTAGAGTTCCACTTAGCGGGGTTACCTTGACCCTATTGGTCCTCTTTATGTTTCCTTATGTCCTATTAACATTAATCAAGATTTATTACGCATTTAATCGGATTAAGTCAACCCAAGGAAAAATCTGGTTTTTCCCAGAAGGGGTCGATCGATCGATCAAACCGTCGATCCATCGATGCTCTTGGCTCGATCGATCGATCAAGCAGGTATGGCGAAATCTGCAGAATACCAGTTACGGGTTCTATCATCCAACATCATCCAAATCCAAGTTTTTAACTCCCAAACTCATAGCAATTTATACCACAAACATTATAAACCCAAATGAGCAATATTCTATGTAAAGCATGCGAGTTTTTATCAAGATTCATGGATTAAAAGGGTCAAAACTGATATAATTCTCATGAACCCTAGAAATTTCTTTAACTTAGTTCTTCTTATTATTTTCCTAGAATTTCTACTTCTAAACCAATATAATTTCGTGGTTCAACCTCTACATGTGAAAGGGATTTCCAGATTATTGTTTATATCACTACAACATATGATTTCTAGTCTCCAACATGGGTTTTCTTTCATAAAAACTCATCCTAATCAACCCTAAACTAATATGAATGAAGCATTAACGAAATTAAGCATGATAAATACTTGCCTGGGAATTTTTGTTTCTGATTTGCGGTTGAAATCAGTGTGGTGGTGATCCTCGTTACGCGATCTATCGTTTGGCGGCGACGGCGAAGCAAACGGGGGAGTTTTTGGCCTAGAACTCCTTGGTAAGCTCTTCATTTCCTTCTCCAATGGTCGTCACTTGTTTTTGGTTGTGTTAACCCTAGAAGACAACCCAAGCATCTGATATAACCTTACAATTTTCGTGGGTTTTCAGGCCTCAAAAAGTAAAATGTCTAAAACGCCCTCCCGGGGTGTTAATTAGGCCTCAAAATTCCCCGAGACCCAAACTAAACCCCCGAGTACATTATTTTGACTATCTCAGCCCTTCCGGACACTTTGGCGCACTCGAAATGACCATATGGATGACTTATAATTTATTCACTTTTATCAATCAAAATTTAGTCCCGACACGACACGGGCGCGTCCCGACTTAAATTTCTAAAATTGTCATTTTATTCACTCGTGACATTTAATAGAACCAATATTATATATTACTTTGCTCATTAGTAATATTCAACAAGTTTTCCAATGATTACTAACTCTCATCACATTAGTAATTATAAAATAATTAATTTCTGAATTTATATTATATTATTAACTCACATTAAATTTAATAAATCCCCAAATTTAGAAAGCATAAAAATACGGGGTATTACATACTTCCCCCCTAATAACGGAATTTCGTCCCGAAATTCGAAAAATAAGGCATACCTGGTAAGAATAAATCTGGGTATCTCTCGCGCATATCTGTCTCGTGCTCCCAGGTGGATTCCTCCACATTATGATGCTCCCACTGGACTCGTACAAGTGGAACTACCTTCAACCTCAATCTTCTTTCGCTATGGTCTAGGATAACCACTGGTCTCTCCTCGTAAGAGTTGTCGGGCTATAAATCTATCTCCTCAATCGCGATATGAGTATGGGCCATGTCATCCCGAAGGTATCATCTCAACGACGAGATATAGAATACATCGTGAATGCGATGTAAATGCTCTGGCAGTCCCAATCTGTATGCTACCGGCTTAATTCTCTCGATAATGGGAAATGGTCCCACGTACCTTGGAGCTAATTTCCCTTTCTTCCCAAACCTCATCACTCCTTTCATAGGAGATACACATAGTAATACTTGGTCCCCCACATTAAACTCTCGGAAGAACCATTTCGCATCGGCTTAGCTTTTCTGCCTGTCCTGGGCTACTCGAATGCGATTCCTGATAATCTCAATCCTAGCGGAGGTTTCCTGAATCACCTCTGGTCCGAGTAACTTGTTATCCCCCACCTGTAGCCAACACGTTTGGGAACGACAAGGTCTGCCATACAAAACCTCGAATGGAGCCATGTCAATCGTGAACTGATAAGAGTTATTATAAGCGAACTCTACCAGTGGAAGATGTGGCTCCCAATCTCCTTCAAAATCAAGGACACACATACGTAGCATATCCTCTAACATCTGATTAGTATGCTCTGTTTGTCCATCTGTCTATGGGTGATAAGCTGAACTCAACCTCAACTCTGTACCCATAGCCTCCTGAAAGCTCTTCAGAAACGCGACACGAAAATCTTGTCTCTATCTGACACAATATTCAAGGGCACCCCGTATAATCTGACAATCTCAGCAATGAACAACTGAGCATACTGACCCGTGGTATAGTCTGTCCCTACCGGTAGAAAATGAGCCACCTTGGTCAAACGGTCCACAATCACCTAGATGGAGTCGTGGCCCCGCTGTGATGTAGGCAACCCTGTAAGAAAATCCATGAAAATACTCTCCTACTTCCACGCGGGTATTTCCAATGGCTGAAGCAACCCTGACGGGTTTTGATGGTCCACCTTTACCAGCTGGAAGGTAGAACACTAGGACACGAACTCAGTAATGTCCTTTTTCATCCCACTCCACCAGTATTGCCGCCTCATATCCTGGTACATCTTATCTCCTCCAGGATGTACCGCAAATCGGGACCTGTGAGACTGGGTCATCACTGCATGATGTAAGTCTGCTCCTTCTGGGACCACTAATCTCCCATTAAACCTCAAACCCCCATCAGAACTAACAAAATAGGACTCAGCATCTTCAGCTAACAGTCGTATAATCTGCTCCTGGAAAAATGGGTCTGCGGTCTGTGCCTGTATCACCCTCGTAACAATCTCGAGTGTCACTGTCATGACGGATATGAAGGAACGGGCTACTGCGTCCTGATGACCTAACTCTTTCCACTTTGATTTCCAGATGTCCGCTACATCGTCTACCGGTCTACGGCTCAATGCATCAGCAACACGTTGTCCTTCCCCGGATGGTACTGTATGTCGAACTAATAGTCCTTTACAAACTCTAACCACCTGCGCTGACGCATATTCAGCTCTCGCTGAGTGAACAGGTACTGCAGTGACTTGTGGTCTGTGAACAAGAGAAATTTCTCCCTCAATAAATAGTGCCTCCATATCCTTAACGCAAAGACGACCGCTGCTAACTCTAGGTCGTGTGTGGGGTAATTCTTCTCGTGCGGCTTAAGCTTTCGGGAGGCAAAAGCTATAGCCTTCTCCTCCTGCTGAAGTACTCCCCCAAGTCCCCGTAAAGAGGCATAGGTGTAAACTAGGTACTCCACGCCCGGCTTAGGTAAAGCAAGGACCGATGCTAAAGTAAGCTTGTCTTTCATCTCGTCGAAGGCCAATTGACAAGCATCGTCCAAAACATATGGTACCCCCTTGCGAGTCAGGTTCGTCAATGGACCCGCTATTTTGGAGAACCCCCGAATGAATCTCCTGTAGTATCCGTCTAATCCCAAGAAACTACATACTTTCATCGGTGTCGTGGGCTGTCCCCACTCCCTCACCGCTGACACTTTACTCGAGTTAACTGCTATCCCTTGTTCAGAAACAACATTCCCCAAGAATTGTACTTCACGTAACCAGAACTCGCACTTCTCGTACTTAGTATACAACTGATGCTCTCGTAGGGTCTGAAGAACCTGCCTCATGTGCTCGGCATGCTCCTCCTCAGAGTGTAAATATATCAGGATGTCATCTATGAAGACGATGACAAACTGATCCAAGAACTCTCTGAACACTCGATTCATCAAGTCCATGAATACGGCTGGAGCATTTGTGAGTCCAAATGGCATCACTCTGAACTCATAGGACCCATATCTCGTCAAGAAAGCAGTTTTTGAAACATCCTGCTCCCTAATACGTAGCTGATGGTACCCTGACCTCAGATCTAGCTTCGAAAATAAAGTTGCTCCCCTCAGTTGGTCGAATAGATCATCGATTCGCGGCAATGGATACTTATTCGGTATTGTGACCTTGTTCAGCTCCCGGTAGTCCACACATAGCCTCAATGAACCATCTCTCTTTTTCACAAACAAAACTGGAGCCCCCCAAGGTGATGTACTCCTGCGAATGAAGCCCTGACCTAACAGCTGCTCTATCTGATCTTGTAACTCTCACATCTCCGCCGGAGCCATACGGTATGGAGCGCGTGCTATAGGTCGAGTATCCGGTAATAAATCTATGACAAAATCTATCTCTCGACTGGGTGGTAGGCCTGGTATCTCCTGAAATACATCGGAGTATTCACGAACAACTGGGATCGAGTCTAAGGGAATCATAACCTCCTTAGAGGTATCCTCCTCTATGTAATACAAATGAGCGGTCAAGCCTCCCTCTAGGCGAGGCATCGCCACTACAAACATCTCTTGGCCCGAAATGGCAAAGACAATACTCCCACCAAAATAATCTATCATGGCCCTGTAAGCGGCGAGCCAATCCATACCGATAATAACGTCGTGCTCATGCATATCTAAGACTAACATGTCTGCTGGTAATACCAAGCTACCAATCTCTACTCCCACACCCCGGCATATAAAGAAGATTAGCGATCCATTTCCCAGTGGTGAGTCTACACACGTTACAGTGCTCTCTGCTTTGGCTAATAACCCTATGGCCTTCTCAAAATGGATAGCTATAAAACAGTGCGTCTCCCCAGTATCAAATAAAACCCGACCCATAGTAACATGGATAGGAAACATACCCTCAATCGCGGGTGGTGCCTGTGGAGCTGCTGCCTGGTGGACGTTATAGACACGTCTGTACTATAACTGCCCCTGCTGCATCAAATCAGCTGGAATGGCTAGTAGGGCTGGTACCTAAGCTGGTGCTGGGAGGGCGGCTGGAAAAAGTGGCCTCTGTGGCTCATTACGGGCACTCTGCTGCTGTGGGGCCCTATCACCCTCTGGACAGTCCTGGCGCCTATGACCATTCCTGCCACATTGGAAGTACTTCCCTCGAAACTGTCTCACTTCACTACGTTGTTGACTAGTCTCGCTTTCCCTTTGGTTTTGCTGGACTTGATGAGAAATTTGCAGAAAAATGATGTCAGGTTGAGGAAAATCCCTCCACTTGTGATCCGGTTGTACACATTTATAACAGAGTCCCGAAATTCCTCGCTGGTCGGGTTGTAGTTCCTTCCCATTTTGATTTGGACAAGATTGGAGTTTATGACCGTGCATTCGACATTTGAAACACCTCTTTGTGACTTCATTCTGACCCCAACCTTGTTGGCCCTGACAATTTTGGCCCTCTACATAAAGTTTGTTACCTCTGGAACTGTCTTGGTCTTGAGGGGTTTGTTGCCGCAATTTCGGTGTCTTCGCACAATTGTCAACTCTATTCACATGAACTTGACTAGCCTCTCTACGTCTTTTTCCTCCTCTAAGTTGCATGTTGCGTTCGTGGTACTGTAAGAATGCAGTGGTAATTGCTTGTGCCATAATGCTCGCAAATTAGGCGATTGGTACCTTTCTCGGAGACACCTGAGGTGTGAGTTATTCTTGCTCATTAACTTCCCCAATGGCATTAGCTTGTTCGTCCTGACGGGCCATCTGAAAGTTAAAAATTTTAATCTGGATAAGTTCAACATTCACATCGACAAATCGCAGAAGCACTAATTTCCAACGCATAAAGATGAATACAACATTCCTAATGTTAGGGCGCTAAATCAAAGACGCTAAGCTGGAAACGAGATAAGCCGTACAGATCCTAAGGACACTAGAACCTGATGCTCTTATACCACCTATAACACCTCGCCTAATTAAATATCGGGTGATCAGTCCTTTATTAAATTATAATCAAGGTGAACGGTTGGTTCATTCTTAGCATCACTGTCGTAAAAATAATTTTTCCAATTTAAACACCCTAAATAATTAAGCTAAGTGTCAAAACCATTTTAAACATTACTTTCCAAATTTTTTTTATAAACCAATATTTAAAACTTTACATAATTCATAGATAAAGGATCACACAACAATTATCCTCGAACATATAATCTAAATAATTAAACATTCAACTAATTGATTCCAACATTAAAACTTAAAGGAAAACATCCTGACAGTAATAAATCCCAAAGTGCAACTACTGGAAATAAATGAATCACAATATCCAATAAAACAACTGAATAATGGAATAGGGCGACACATGACCAACTAGATAAAATAAATGTTAGGAGTGGACTCAAGAAATGAGGTCATCTAAACAAGAGGCCTGCAACTCCCACCTAAGCTGCAGCGCGTTCCTTCCAAAGGATCCTATGCAAGACACCCCTGTGGCTGGGCACCTGTAATATTTACATATATATACAAGAGAGAAAAGAAAATGGAAACGGGTCAGAGCCCGATTGTAAAAATGATTTAAAATTAGTTTAGCAAGTATTAAAATATTTACTGGCCAATGCAACAACATATTAGTGTGGCACTCCCTTGAGAAATTATCACCTCTTTTCTAATGTTCACGCCTATCATACTAACCTTCCCAACGGTTTAACTTATCTTATCTTAGGTTGCTCGAAAGATTAAAACTGACAAATTCAATTGTTTAACAGGTTAATTTCATTTAACAACAAAGTTCTCATTTAAACCTTATTTACTAATAAAGTTTCTCAGTAACATATTATACTTTTCAAACACTGATTCCCAAATTGAAATAACTATTCATTTCTTACTTACCATACACAGTAGGTAGTTCCCAAATTCCAGAATTAAATATATATATATATATATATATTCTACCAACACCCCACATAATAATTATGGTGCGGGCATACTCTACTATCCAGTCCCCGTATCACTCGTACTAAGGGAAATACAAGTTCGGAATCACTCTCGGACTGTATTGAAACAAAACACAAACAATATTGAGGCGAAGCATAGTTCCAAGTCTCTAAGAGGTCAGCACATGCCCTCACGTCTCTTAGGACTGTCTGCCTATCGATTCGATAGCCTGTACCAAAGGATTTCTATCTTCTAGGGTAGGAGTCAATATCCCCCATAAAGGTCCCATCGAAATAAGACTGTCCCAGCGCGGTAACCTCAGGGATAGCAAGTAGCACGAGCATGATTTTTACACGTATATAGTATATGCATAAACACAGTCATATAAATATACTACTATTACCATATCAAATTTAGGTACACTCTCACAACCCATAATTATGATATTTATCCTTATTACTCGTTATTTAGTCATCACGTATAACGATTTGTCTCGTATTTATTTTATTTTCGAGATTTAATTTATTCTAACTCACTTCTCATCTCTCGAAGTATTTTCTTTTTCCTAAGTACAATTTCAGTAAGCCCTCACTCACTTTCTAATCCAACTCTTAGACATTTTGCTTTATTAAGTCTACGCCCGTTAGATTTTCTTAGGTATGAATGTTTCCCCGTTTACCCTTTATTTCTCCCATTTCATTAGAGTTCCACTTAACGGGGTTACCTTGACCCTACTGGTCCTCTTTATGTTTCCTTATGTCCTATTAACATTAATCAAGATTTATTACGCATTTAATCGGATTAAGTCAACCCAAGGAAAAATTTATTTTTTCCCAGAAGGGGTCGATCGATCGATAGAAAGGGATCAAGCAGGTATGGCGAAATCTGCAGAATACCAGTTACGGGTTCTATCATCCAACATCATCCAAATCCATGTTTTTAACTCCCAAACTCCCAGAAATTTATACCACAAACATTATAAACCCAAATGAACAATATTCTACGTAAAGCATGCGAGTTTTCATCAAGATTCATGGATTAAAGGGGTCAAAACTGATATAATTCTCATAAACCCTAGAAATTTCTTTAACTTAGTTCTTCTTATTCTTTTCCCAGAATTTCTACTTCTAAACCAATATAATTTCGTGGTTCAACCTCTACATGTGAAAGGGATTTCGAGATTATTGTTTATATCAGTACAACATATGATTTTTAGTCTCCAACATGGGTTTTCTTTCATAAAAACTCATCCTAATCAATCCTAAACTAATATGAATGAAGCATTAACGAAATTAAGCAAGATAAATATTTGCCTGGAAATTTTTGTTTCTGATTTGTGGTTAAAATCAGTGTGGTGGTGATCCTCGTTACGCGATCTATCGTTTGGCGGCGACGGCGGCGCAAACGGAGAAGTTTTCGGCCTAGAACTCCTTGGTAAGCTCTTCCTTTCCTTATCCAATGGCCGTCACTTGTTTTTGGTTGTGTTAATCCTAGAAGACAACCATAAGCATCTGATATAACCTTACAATTTTCGTGGGTTTTCAGGCCTCAAAAAGTAAAATGTCTAAAACGCCCTCCCGGGGTGTTAATTAGGCCTAAAAATGCCCCGAGATCCAAACTAAATCCCCGGGTACATTATTTTGACTATCTCAGCCCTTCCGGACACTTTGGCGCACTCGAAATGACCATACGGATGACTTATAATTTATTCACTTTTATTAATCAAAATTTAGTCCCGACAGGACACGGGCGCGTCCCGATTTAAAGTTCCAAAATTATCATTTTATTCACTCGTGACATTTAATAGAACCAATATTATATATTACTTTGCTCATTAGTAATATTCAACAAGTTTTCCAATGATTACTAACTCTCGTCACGTTAGTAATTATAAAATAATTAATTTTCGGATTTATATTAAATTAATAACTCACATTAAATTTAATAAATCTCTAAATTTAGAAAGCATAAAAATACGGGGTATTACACCTTTTTCGAGAAAAGGGCATTTGGAGTTAACATCACTTTTACGAAGTTTCTAGGCTCACTTTCTAATATATATGTTAGAAAATATGGACCAAAAAGCTTTTAAGTCTTTGTCCTTTCGTTGCATCTAGGTTCAAGGTCATCATCTTTCTCAATATATTCATTTTCTATATTATTTTGGCGACTACGAGATGCAGTATCGTAACTTCTTTTACAAGAAATTGAATCAACCACTTTATTTTTATTGGGAAATATATCTTCCAAGAAATATGAATTTCTAGATTCAATTATAATATTTATGTGTATATCAGGAATCTCATATTTATGTATAATAAATTGATATGCACTACTATTAATTGCATTACCAATAAATATGCAATAAACAGTTTTTGGTCCTATTTTAATATTTTTGGGATCAGGAACCACTACCTTTGAAAGACACCCCCATACAATAATGTATTTATAGAAAGGTGTTCTACCTTTTCACAATTCATATGGGGTCTTATGTATTCTCTTATGAGGCATTTTATTAAGAAGGTAGTTTGCAGAGCGCAAAGCCTTCCCCTACAAATTTTGGGGTAAGTCCGAACTTATCAACATAGCATTCATCATCTTTTTTATAGTTCAATTTTTTCGTTTCGTAATCCCGTTAGATTAAGGTGAGTAAGGAGCGGTAGTTTGATGAATAATTCCATGTTTTGAACAAAATTGTTCAAAAAGGTAATCATACTCACCTCCTCCATCACTCCTAAATACATTAATCTTTTTGCTAAGTTGATTTTTAACTTCATTTTTATAATGTTTGAAAACATTTATGACATCATCCTTGCTTTTAAGCAAGTACACATAATAATATCTTATGCAATCATCAATAAAAGTAATAAAATATTTTTTTCCTCCTCTTGTTTGTACAAATTTTAAATCACATATATCACTATGAATTAACTCAATAAGGTTTGTACTTCTTTCAACATTTTAAAAAGGAGTTTTAGTTAACTTTGATTCCACACATGTTTCACATAACTTTGATTCCACACACGCTTCACATTGGTGACTTGAGTCGATACAAATTTTTGGTATTAAGTCTAAATTAAATAATCTACGAATAGTATCACAATTAACATGACCTAATCTACCATGACATACATTACAACACTCAAGAAAATAAGCACAATATACGTTCTTATTATTATTAATAGGCATTATAGTCATTACATTGAGTTTGAAGAGACCATAGCTCAGATATCCTTTCCCCACATACATACCACTCCTAGTGAGTACAAATTTATCAGATTCAAATACAAGTTTAAATCCCTTCTTACTAACCACTGATCCTGAAACCAAGTTCCTTCGAATATCTGGACATGAAGCACGACATTGAGAGCAAGTTCCTTTCTCGAAGTCCTTTTGAGTATAAATTTCCCTTTTCCTTCAACCTTTGAAGTAGAAGAATTTTCCATAAAAAGTTGCTCCTCGTGATCAGAGTGTTGGTAGAAAGTAAACATATTCTTATCAGAACATATGTGACGAGTGGACCGGTGTCCATCCACCATTCCCTAGTGTTTTTCACCATGTTGACTTCAAGAACCACGACCGAGAGGCTCAAATCATTAATATCATTATAAAGGTTGTCAACTTCAGTGACATTGGCATGTGTTGGCTTATGTTTCTTATTCCCTTATTTTTTTACTACGAAAATCTTTAGCATTAGTTCCCGGCTTGTCATACACAAAGAATTTTCCATCAAACATTTTAAATTTTTCACTTTTACGCCCTTTGTTTGTCCCACCTTGGTTCATACACTTTCTTTCGTTGTTCTTTCTATTTTCCCTTCTTCCACAACATGTGCTTTGGATTCCATAGGATTTTTAATTTTCATCTCTGAT
This sequence comes from Sambucus nigra, assembly GCA_949130495.1. NCBI lineage: Eukaryota > Viridiplantae > Streptophyta > Magnoliopsida > Dipsacales > Adoxaceae > Sambucus > Sambucus nigra. Next base: position 190,353,163 of record OX422213.1, read on the forward strand.
AGCCGATTATCCTCTTCAATCCTGAATTTCACAATCAAGTTCTCAAGCCCTATTTTTTTATGTTTATATTTCAAATAGTTTTTAAAGTCTTTCCAAGATGGTGGAAATTTTTCAATCATTGCAACCACTTGAAACGACTCACTCAATTTTATTTTTTCAGAAAAAATTTCATGATAAATCAATTGGAGCTCTTGCACTTGACTAATGACAACCTTTAAATCAACCATTTAAAAATTTAAGAATATACCTACAAAAAATTTCTTCATTCCGGCATCTTCTTCTTTGTATTTTTTTTTATCCAAAGACTTCCCCACCTGTTTAGCAGTTTTAAGAGGGCTATACACATTATAAATTGTGTTTTTTAGATTGTTGAGGATATAATTTTTGCATAGAAATTCAGCATATCTTCATGCATCCACCGCAATAATTATTTTCCTGTCAGATCTACATGTTTTAAAATTGGTGCCTCTTCATTAAGGAATTTATTCAAGTTCAAAGTTGTAAAATAATATAACACTTGATGTCGCCAACGTTTGAAATCAGTCCCTTTGAACTTTTTGAGTTTTTCACCATGTCTGACATTAGTTGGTACAACCGCAATAGGTAAAGCAGAAGTAGATGCCATTTCTGTTTTAAACAGATATGTATTTATAGTAGGAAATGAGAGTGGATAATTATATTAATTTAATAACCCGAATTTTTTCAAATAATAACTGTTGACAATTCACAGAAAATAATATTAGACAAATTTTCTTAATAACAGAAATAACATGCAATGCATATAAATAAATGCTTTACAAACATGCAACCATGAAATTATATTTTCTAATTAGACAGAAAAATTTTCTTTGACAAAATCCTCTACAGAATTTAAAACCAAAAAGTTTGTAACACATAAAATAATTTTGTTACCTAGAGATTATTAATAAAAAAAATATTTCTGTAATTAATTAAGACAGAAAATCATTCTGGAAATTTTTAACATAAAAAAATTGGTTTTAAGATCATAATGATTTTTAATTTGTTTACAAAATATATGTAAACAGTAATGAAACATGCATAATAATCTTATAAATGTATGAAATTTACAAGGATAAAAAATGCAGAATATTTTATTGAAGCAAGTGTTAAACACTCTGACCTTAAGACGATATTCCCTGCAACTGGTGCTAAAAGAACTCTGACAAACGTCTCCAAGGATACAACAATCGCCCTTGCAATAGTAGCACTTCAAACTGCAAGTTACTTTTGAACCAACATTTGCAAAACTTTCATGTTTTATGAACTCAGGCCTTAACAATACACATTTTTGTCTGTCTAAAAAAGTTCCAAAAGTATGACCCAAGCCACTTATTTGAAAAGGCAATTTAAAAACGGTTGAAAAAATCCTAACAGCCAACTCTTAAGATAAAGACGAATTTAACTGCTGACAAAAGCTTAAAATAAAACAAAACAAAAAACAGAAATAAAACTGGGTCTGAAATAATAAAATAAACCCACAAATAAATAAAAAGCCAATTAAATTTGGCCCAAAAAGTTTATACTTTTGGCCAAGTTAAATCCCATGGCCCAAGACCCACGAGCCGGACTGGATCGGATTGTGTCGACGGTGCGCGCATGTGGGCTTGGAAGTCAATCTAAGTTCATGTAAGTTCTCCCTCCTTTAAGGAATTGGGATACCCTAAGGGCACCAAGCCTTTAAGCCGAAATGGGTTATATTATGCTATACCCATTTCTCTTATTCTTCCTATGTGGGACAAGAGTTTTAATATAACACGCCAACCAAGTTTCGTGCTCCAAGTGAGTAATTTGAGCTACAATTTCTCATTCATTAATTTATAATTTTACGCATGTGAGTATATCACGTTATACTCCTCGCAAAGGATAATGCGCTACTACTTCGAATTATCTCAAAAGGCGTGTGGGTCCCATATTAAATAGACCTTAAAATTGACCAAAAATTAATTTTATCAACTTAACTAAAACCCATAAAGCCATAAATTCTAATAAAAACACCTATGGGCTGTCAAGATCTTTAGAAGACTCAATCCCCAACCCAAAAGAAAGAAATACAGATGCTCAATAGATGCATACGCCGAGTAAATTTGCATGCTTGAAAAACTTTGCCGCATGTTGCAAACTTGCACACTTAAACACACCTTCAATTGTAAAGAGAATATAACAAGTATAAAATCTGCATAAGAATAAAATTATCCCTTTGTCTAAACAATATCAACGTTTCTTGATCTCGAACTTAGTTTTGTTGTCTGAATTAATCCTGAATTTTTAATAGACTTGAAACCTTCAAAGTGTGCTGAAACAGAGAATTGGGTTTTCTCCCCTTTGCCCATTAAATTTCAAAATTGTCGCGTATAGAATTATGGAAAGACTACAACTTATTTAAATGTATAGGGAGGACCCAAGTGTCGCCTAATTAATCCTTTATTTTGCTTAGTCATCAAGTCAAACTCTTAATGTTTTATAATAAACCTTTCATTATTTCATAAAACTCTTTAAATTTCGCATTGTTATTAGGACCACATAATTGTAAGTTTTATTTTAATTCCCAAATTATAATTATAATATAATATTCTCCCACTTGGTGCAAATAACAATCTAAGGTTTATCGAGTAACATGAGATCGATATATAAAAAAAGGTCGTACCCAGTGCACAAGGCTCATGCTTAACTAAAGGTCCTGGGAGAAGCGGATGCCTACTAACCTTACCCCCATATATGGAGAAGTTGCTCATATATCTTAAACCCCAAACCAATCGTGGCTTGGGCAGATAAACCCCGTATATATTGTAATAATTTTAGATAATGGTTTTCAATATCTTATTTGACTAAATCACTAATGTGAGTCATGGAAGTTGTACACTAATTCAAGATTATATTATCTTCCATGAAATTATCTTCCATGGAACATCATTGACTCATTTAATAAAGACTATTTTTGTCACATATACCAACAATAATATGCATGTAACCAATACTGCGAGACTGAAATATGAATATTCAGAAAATAACTTTATTAATATCATAACATAGTGTCTTTACACAGCAAATACTAATAAATTCACAATCATAATCTAGACATTATGTTGGAGACCCGCCGATTCAACTTGTTTCAAAAAGGTCTTTATTGGCAGTGAGTGGATTTAATAACATTTGTGCTAATGTGTTAAATAGGCACTATCTTTCTTTAAACTTCTTCTTTCACTCATAAATACTTAATCTCAATGTGCTTGGATGATTTAGTGTATATATCATTCTTTGAAAAGAAGACTTCCGTGACATTATCACAATAAATTTCAGCGGTTTAGTAATGATGCCTATAATACTAAGCGCTGAAATGAAGTTTTGAAGCCATAATCCATGTTTCGTAGTCTCAAAAGGCACTACGAACTCAACCTCCATGATGGATGATGCAATAACAGTCTGTTTTGCACTCTTCCGCGAAATCGCCCTTTTCTCTAAGAATGAACACATAATTGCTAGTGCCTTTTCTGCAATCTAAACATCCTCCAAAATTTGAATCTGAATAACTGACCACCTCAAAATGACCAATCCTCCTATTTGTAAGCATATGATCTTTAGTCCACTGCAAGTACCTAAGCACTTTCTTTACAGCTTTTCATAGATCTAGTTGTCACACCCCACTTAATTCTAGCGTCGACCGCCACCAAAACTAAGTCGGGTGCCAGTAAATAAATACTATTCTCAACATGTGACAGATATAAGACATTATAAAATTCAATCCACAAGATAAATATTTAAATCAATCCAAAATGATAATAACAACTGGACAATAAAATCCATCACATGCTAAAACTTCAAATAGATCCAATCTCCAAAAAGATTTAATTAAAACTGAGTAAACTCCAACTGACTCCATAATGGAATATCTGAATAAAATTCATACAACTTTTGAACCGAATGGCCCAACAAATCCAAAAACTGAGTCTCAATGTAAATACGAAGGAACGAAAACTAAACTAAACTAATACGCATAAAGTAAACAACTCCCACTGCACTTCCAAGAAAGTCTCCAAATAAATTTATGCAGTTTCTCCAAAAATTATCCTGCAAAAGTTAGTCAACGCACGATGTCAGAGCCCCGAGCATGAATACACACTACTCCCCTCATATAGGATCCTTGAATCCAGATAGTAGCATTATACGCAATAAATATCACAATGGAGTATTTTAATTAAACGGGTAATTAAACGCGATAATGATAAATCACTAACTACCCGCAGAGATCCCCATTTCAAAAAGCACACCAATATGATTTTAAATCCCCAAGTCCCACGGTGTTAGTATTATTTAATTAACCCAATTTATTATTGTTCTCACTTTTTATTATGGCGGTCCTCCTGCCCCGGGTGGTAATTTCCACCAAAGTGTCACACTTCCCCTTGCCAAAATTCCAGCCAAATCCGTTTAAACTGTCGATCCCCCACAATTTGACAAGGTTCCACACACGACACGACATAAATCGTCAGTCGGCTTGTTTAAACTGCCATCCCCCGCACATTATGTCGCCACCAATTTTAATACCTGTTTTTATCTTAGGCATTAATTCTCGTTTTCTTAATTTCACAATTAACCAATTCCCCCACCCTTATTATCGATGTGAGATCCTCAAAATACCCCTTAGTCCCATACCTAAGAGTCCCCAAGTTATCAATACGTCCTACCTTATGTATAGAATGAATTTCTAACTTAAATCTCGACCTAGTCTCATGCCTAAGCTAGCCGAACAACGATAAAATACTAAAAATTAGCCCACCCCTGACATAATAAAGTCGTAATAATCTACCCTCACTAGTCCCATACCTAGAAGGCGTAAATCATTAAAAGGACTACCCAATAGTCCCATACCTAAAAGGCATCCTAAAATATAGGGAGAGCAAAAATACCCAACAACCCGTCGTCACAATGGCAATTTAATAATACCAATAAGTCACACAAATAAGCATAATTAATCAATGCATAAAACTACGCATTATAGTCCAATTCAATTAAATCTTAATCTAATTATCTCATCGTCATAAACACCCAATTAATCCCATTTAATTATTTTAAATTAAATACACCAAGATTTCATCATTTACACATCAAAATCCAAATTTCATTATCTCTACACAAATTACGTGAGTTATACATCCCCAAAATTTATTTAATTCAAAACTAGGGTTTTTCTACATACAATCTACACCAACAAAATCCAAAATCCACTCATGAATCCTACGTACCCACGGGTTATTAATATTATTCACACATTAAAATATTTCATAAAAATAGCCCCGATTTTATTGTCAACCTTTTCTAATTAGATTACTAATTGATTTTAAGAAACATATGAAATTAAGATTTAGGCAACACTTAAAACGCATAATACTAAAGGAAAGCAATAGAGTATTCATGTATGTGATTAAGATGAAGAAAAACTGGTAGAACGGTTAGATTCCTCTCGAAAAATTAGCAAAGAATTGTTCTTTGACAAACTTGATTAAATCCCAATTAAGCCTTCCAAAACTTGTGACAAAACTTGATTATGTTGGAGGTTGATGATTATGGTTTAGAGAAAAATATTTTAGAAGTGTTCTCTGGATAAAAACTTGTGAAAAAAGTAATTATGAGAAGTCCCCCTACGAATTAGAATGGTTATATACCAAATAGGAATCCTAATTCCACTCTAACGCTACAAATAAAATCACTGAACCGCCTCAAATCTGGCATAGTCGATCGATCGATCGGGTACGCGGACATGGCCATTCCCCTTCGTTTAATTCCATTTAACCAAAAATCAAATTTTCCAATAGTCACGGCCTAAATTCATGACAATTTCTCTTCTTCTTTTTTTCTTTTTTTTCAATCCCAATTAGACTCCGATTTTAATTTCGATTACAATCCGATTGAAAATCCAATTTTCAAATATAAAACTGAACATATTTAATTATTAAATCCAAAAAAATATGTTTTTTCTACGATTTCCAATATTAATTTAAAATTTCCTTTTTCAAAAATTCGGGTTGTTACATACTTCCCCACTAGCAAAGAATTTTATCCTCGAAATTAGACGAAGCATACACATCCAATGTTAATTTTGAAACATAAAAATAAGGCTCACATATGCCTACCAGTAGAATGCCACAATTGGGTGCCCATACACCCAATTATACGCGCACATACCCCTCGTACACCAAAATAACTATGAAAATAACGGCGTACCACGCGTTCTCGCAAATCACCACTCGATTCTATCTCCGATAATCTTCACAAATCGAAATCCTCAAATCTAATCACCTTTCTACGTTAATATAAGACATACCTAAAATTCATAGTAAGGACCTCCCACATAAAATATCATCTCCAAAAATCAACTCTAAAGGTCCTCACATCAAGCTTACTGATTCTAAATACAATGCTTACAACGTCCTACACACAAAATTATATATCTCCAAGAAACACATCTAATACATATGCTAGACCCTTTACCTCAAGGAGTACGAATCAGTAAAGGGAATCAAAGATCAATAATGCGGAAGCTAAACGGACTCACAACCTACGAGACCTAAGACCATGCTTTGATACCATCTGTCACACCCCGCGTAATTCTGGCATCGACCGCCACCAAAACTATGCCGAGCGTGAACTAAATAAAATATCATTCTTAACATGAGACAGATATGAGACATATAAAATCAATCCACAAGATAAATGATAAGCAATCCCAAAAGATAAACCATCTAACTGAGCAATAAAAGATCCATCTCCATGCTAAACTCAAAGTAAATCCAATCTCTAATAATATGAAACTGAATAATCTCCAACCGATTCTAGTGAAATAACTGAATAAAATTCATACAACTTTGGAACCGAATGGCCCAACAAAACCATAAACTGAGTCCCAATGTAAATACGAAGGAAAGGAAACTAAACTAAACTAATACGCATAAAGTAAACAACTCCAGTTGCACCTCCAAGAAAGTCTCCAAATAAATTTATGCAGTTTCTCCAAAACTTATCCTGAAAAAGTTAGTCAACGCACGACGTCAGAGCCCCGAGCATGAATACACAATACTCCCTTCCAATAGGATCCTTGAATCCAGACAGTAGCATTATACATAATAAATATCACAATAGAGTATTTTAATTAAACGAGTAATTAAACGCGATAATTATATCACAAACTACCCGCAGAGATCCCCATTTCAAAAAGCACACCAATATGATTTTAAATTCCCAAGTCCCATGGTGTTAATTTTATTTAATTAACCCAATTTATTATTGTTCTCACTTTTTATTATGGCGGTCCTCCCGTCCTGGGTGGTAATTTTCACCAAAGTGTCACACTTCCCCTTGCCAAAATGCCATGTACACACAATTTAATAGGAAAGTCCACCTTAGGCTTTTTGGCTTTGATCTTAGAGATAGTCCTAGGAAGTCTAAGTCTAGAGTCACCAAGGTTTCCAAATCCCAAGAGCATCATGCCACACCTTCGGGGATTAGGAAATCAGATTTGGATGCTTTACATGTTAGACTTATTGATTCTCGAATTCTTGCACATGACACTTCCCATGATAAATCTAATTGTTTACTATATTCGCATGTCCACATACACTAGCTTTTTTACTTCATGTTAAATGTGTTTGCTAGTTATATGTGGTTTGAGTCGTTTATATTTTAATTTTTCATTTTTTGGGTCTTATTTAAAAATACAAAATATTTTGTCTATCTTTTGAGTTTTGTTTCCATGTGTTGTGTTTTGAAAAAATATATAAAACTCAAAAAGATTTTTTGTTAATGTGTAATTTAGTTTTACACATTTTGTGTGAAATATTAGTATGTTTTAATCCACTTCATTCCAAGTTTCCATGTGGCTAGAACATTTGATTCTGATTTTTAATGCTTAGGTTGTTCTTAATCATGCTTGCATAGAGTGGTTTGAAAATGACTTGCTTAATAGATTCACTTTGCATATGCTTCCTTACACACATAAACGAGTACTTTTGGATTTTAACTCCATATGTTACATGAGTTAAGTAAGATGTTCTCCTGACAATATTGCCATATACATATATATTTGAGAACACAAAATGGGCAAGTGCTAATATTCAAGGGATGGTCCAAATAAACCCATAGTCTATTTTTAGATCTTTTTAATTTTTAAAGATCAAAACTTTTAAACTAAATTAACCTAATAAAACTTTTTCACTAAATTAAATCGTTTGTTGTGAAAAATTAATTTATTCAATTTCATCTTTTTAACCTAAAACATGCATCTAGGTCATAAGCTTATAAAATAAATAAATCCAACACAACACGCCGATGTAAGAGAAAAACCATAAAGGAAAAAAACTTGGACATCCCAGTCAAATAGTTCATTATGATACGGAATTACAAAAGTTGACAGTATACTTACTCAATGACTCGATCCCCACAAGCCTTTACGCTCTTCAATTTTCTACTACTCCTCCACAGTGAAACGAGGAGACCACCCATGCAAGTTGCCACATCGCACGAGTCCACACACATCTTGCTATCCATCGATCCCATATCAGTAGTCGTTTACAGATTGGAACACGAAAGCCACCACTTCTTCATCGCGTTACTATAAACACGGAGTCCATCGCATATAAACAATAAATGCGAAATCCACTGTACGAAACACTTTCTCTTTAAATGTAAAGAATTAAACCTTGGTTCCCAAACTAAAGATCTCAAAATATGTGAATATGAAGAACTTGGATATTTAAACTTAAAGGGTGAAACTAGGGTTCTGGAACTTTGGTAAACAGGTAGAGAATTGCTTTTTAACTAAGGTTCTTGAAAAATCTGAGTCCAACATGCCAATAAATAATAAAACACAAATTTTAAGGCGAAGAACTCATTTGAATGAAAATGCATAGTTCGTTTGAACAGGAACATGTTCGTTCGAATGATAACCCTTTTTTCATTCCAACGAACTTCCAACAAGATGTGCACTGCTTGACAGAGACCCCCTCGTTTGATGTTCAATAGATGCACGTTCCAATGACTTTCCAATGTCATTTTAATGAGTTTAAATTTCACTCTAATGAAACTGCCATTTCAATCTAACGAGATTCGATTCTCATTCTAACGATGTCCGAAATATAAAATTATTTTTATTTAAAAAAAATTAAAAATAGTTCCAAATGACTTTGTTCAAAAAGAAACACCCATAAAAATATCCAAGGACCATATTCCAAAACGCATTCATACCTGTGAGATCCTCAGTAAACGTGAATACAAACTTGGTACTAAACAATATATGATATATATCCACTTTGAAGCTTTGCTGCAACGTCTTTATCAAATATGTCATAGGCTTAAGGGATCGACAATATAAAGCATAACCTACGATTCAAATGTTTTTTGGGAATTAAGCCAATCACATACAAATTGACTTGATTGGAAAATTGTCCTTACAAATCTCCTCATTTGACTATTCAGAGACAAAACCAAAATAAAAACCTTATGGGTTGTCAAGCTCTCCAAATAGACTTAATTCCTAACCCCCCCCCCCCCCCCCCCAAAAAAAAAAAAGAGTACAGTCGCTAGGTGGACACACTAACTTGAGTAGCTTTGCACGCTTGAAAATATTGTCGCATGTTCTAAATCTGCACACTTAAATACACCTTCAAATGAAAATAGAATATAACAAGTATAAAATTCGCATATGAATAAACATCTAACAATGTCTAAAATAATCTCAACCTAGGTAAGACTTCTCCCACTAAGATAAAAATATTCTAATCATGTATGAAATGACTTGTTTAATGGATTCACTTTGCATATGCCTCCTTACACACATGCATGAGCTCTTTTGGATTTAAAATTCATATGTTACATGAGATAATTGAGATGTTCTCATAACAATCTTTTCATATACAAATATATTTGATTGAGGGATTATTGCATATAAGAACCATTGCTCGTGATTTTGTGATTTCATTGAAAAGATGATTGTGCATGGAAAAGGGCTACGAAGGAAGAAATCTTCCTTGTGTGGAAGGCCACCATTGGAAAGAGCCTAAAAATTAAGAGGCAAAAGAAAAAAAAATATTATCAAGGCCAAAATTTTATTTCATTGATTTTTCAAATTAAATTGGTATCTTCAAAATAAGAGTTAAAACAAAATGAAATATCTATAATTTTGAGAGTGTTATAAGTTAAAGATCAATGGGTTTTTACAATGAGTCCTAGTTATTTCATGTTTGACACTATTGATTTAAGAATTGTTAATATTTTCTAGACTAGTGTTAATTGTGTTTGCTCGTCCAATTATGAGTTCACTTTATCTGTCACTATGAGGCTAAATCTTTGTTTAATAAAGTTAATACAGTCGTATAAAACTCCTTTTTAAGTGATTGGATCATAATTCATTTGTTTCTAGTTCAAGTCCCTTCATGCCATACCACATGTTTAGACACATCGATATTATGCCATGTGTAAAGCTTATTGTGTTTTGTATCTTGTTTTTGTCATTTATATCTATATATATGTGCATCATGTGTGTCATTGGTATATTTTGCATATACATATATATGGTATCTTTTGTTTTTAGTCTTTGCGGTTGTATTTAATCCATGTTTTCCATGTTATTTATCTTTGAATCAAATCGGTATGTTATATGATCATATTGGTATCTCTTATTGCTTATTTACATTAGTATCTCATATGTCATTATGTTTTCAAGCTGGTATCATGTTTTGCATCAATATTAGTATTGATTGATCACTGCTTGGATTATTTATACTTGTGTTGCCATGTTGTATTTGTTACACTTTACACCATTGGATGATATTATTCCTTCCTCTATTTTTCTAATTGTTATCACGTGTTCTCACTTTTTGAAGGAGATATGGTTTATGGGGGAGAAATGGTTTATTATTCATTCTTTATTTGTGTATTCCTGAATAAAAATGGTAGAAATAGTATATTTCACTTTAGTTTTAAGAGGAGATATTTATCTTAAGGGGAGACGTCTTACCTAGTTGGCGATCATTATACATGGTGGAATTTATTCCTATTCATATTATATATATTATTATATTCTCTTTTCATTTGAAGATGTGTTTAAGTGTGCAGGTTTTCAACATGTGGTAATGTCTTCAAGCGAGCAAAGCTACTCAATGTTTATGAGTCAGTCAAGTTGTACTTTTTCCTTTGGGGGTCGGAGATTGAGGATTAGATGAGCTTGACGGCCCATAGGAGTTTTTATTTTTGATTTTGTCCCGGAATAGACAAAGGAAGAGATTTGTAAGGACAAACTTCCAATAGAGTCAATTTGTATGTATTTTAGCTTTATTTCATAATTAGACAAAACTATTTGAGTCATAGTTTTGTTCTTGAGTGCGTTGACCTTTCAAGCCTTTGACGTGGTTTCTTGAAGACATAGTGGCCAAATGAGAAGAAATACATCATCATATCATATTTTGTGCTCTTTCCATCTTCACATTTCGGGGATTTCTCGAGTATGAATGTGTAAATATTTTGATCCTTGGATATTTTATATTTAGATGTTAGGATTTCATAAAATTATTTCAAAAATAATTTATCTCTTTCAATATTTTTTGAAGAAAAATACTTTTTCTCGCGACTTCGTTAGAAAGAAATTGGGTATATCGTTCGAATGAGATATGTTACCTCGTTTGGACAGGTTCTAACGAACTTCAAATGAACTGTCTTTGGCCTTTATTGGAATCTCGTTTGATAGCTCCTTGTATACGTGTTAGAAAAATATCCTATACTTCGTTCGAATGAGGTTCAAAGTCGTTCGAATGAGCTTGAAATTTTTTTAAGAATTCAAGATTTTCCAAATTTATTTCCATCCTTATCTCAATTTTAATAAACATCCTATAAATAAGAGTGTAGAGCAGCATTTTTAAATGAGAGAAAAACTTATGTTTTAAGTTCCCAAACTCTGCCAAAAATCTCTCTAATTTTACCCAAACCCTAGTTTATACCCAAGCAGTTTTAGATCCAAGTTTCATCATATTATGCTTTGAGATTTAATTTTTGGGCACCAAGTTTTATTCTCCACATCCTTATGAGAATTGTTTCGTTGCGATGGATTTTGTACCTGATTTTCTTATATATAGTGGACTCTGTATTGTGTGACGGTTGCTGAAGTTGTTCAGGGGATACCGATACGTATGTGGACTCACACATTTTGGTAGTGAGCGAGTGGACTCTTGTGTCTCACTGTGCGAAGGTCGAAGAATCGAAGAGCATCAAGGCTTTTGAGGGCATCGAGTCTGTGTTGTAAGTCTAATGGCATGTCTTTTGTAATTCTATACATAGTGAATTTTATGGTTGGCCCATCTGAGGTTTTTTCCATTTGGGTTCTCCTCGTAATTCATGCATTATGGTTTACTTACTTATTTTATCCGGCACTCACCTAGATGCATGTTTAGGTTCAGATAAAATTTGTTAATCTGTTTAATCACACCTGGTTTAAAACTGGCGCTAAGTTATATTTGGGTAACTAGTTTTATTGAACTTCAAAATTTGAAATTTTCAAAATTGTTGGATTGTATTTTTTGCACCCTTTTCCATATTAGAATCCTACGGCCTATATCACTTCTCAAATTGGTATCATATCTACACTAAGTTATTGTGTTAGATCCATATTTAGGCTTGAATTTTATCAATTCTAATCTGGAGGGTCAATCATTTTATAGAACACCAATATTTGATAGGTCTAATTATACATACTAGAAAGCAAGACTGAAATCAGCACTTAAGTCGATAGATGAGCAGGTATGGTTAGTTGTTGTTAAGGTATGGTCCCCACCCATGTCCTTTCATGGTGATTATAGAATTCCAAAACCCGTAGAAACTTGGAGTGAGCATGAGCATAGAATTTTTAACTATAATTCACATGGCCTGAATGCTTTATTTTGTACAGTCACACCAGAGGAGTTTCGTCGTATTATGACATGTGAAACGTCTAATGAGGCTTGGGACATACTCTAACTCACTCATGAGGATACTAGTGTTGTTAAGGCTTCCAAACTCCAAAACCTCGGCTTGAAACATTAGGACGGATGAGAGCTAATACTTTGATGAGTTATATGATAGATTGTCTAATATAGTGAACTCTCCATTTAACTTGGGAGAGAGAATACCCGATACCCATGTAGTCAAAAAAAATTTAAGGGTCTTACTTGAAAGATTTAATTCAAAAGTGATAGTTTTAAATTCTTTGGTTACTTTGTACTCGACGGAACTTGAAGAGCTTGTAGGTGATCTTCGAACTTATGAGCTTGACATGTTTTCCTCCAAAAAGATGAAAGAAGATGAGGGCATTGCTTTTAAATCACGAAAAGAGGAAATACATATTTTTAATGATGAGTCTGACATCAATTCTGATGATATGGCCATGTTCGCTAAATAGTTTAAGAAGTTAATCAAGTTTGGGAAAAGCAACTTTAACAAGGCTATTAAATTCGCTAAAAATCGTAATGATAATTTGAAGATGGATGAGTCGGATAGATTCTTTGAGTGTGAGGGTTACGATCATAGGGGAGTTGAGTGTCCCACTAAACTAATCAAGGAGGGAAAGAAACTGAAGATGTATAATTCCACCCTTAGTGATAGTGATTCGGAAGAGGAACCCAATTCTTCCATTGAACTCAATTATACCGTGTTTATGGCTAGTCATGTAAGCTTTGATGAAATCCATTGAAGATAATTCTAAGCATGACACTTCTGAGGCCATTTTTAAGATTCCTAAGTGTGTGATGGTGGAGATAGTAAAAATGAAGAAAAAGATGATAGAGAGGAGGAAGAGGAGAGTGAACTTCAAATTTCCTTTCGTGAATTCTATGCGAAAATGATAAAAATAAAAAGGCTAACTTGAAGTTAGAAGCAAGGTTAAAATAACGTGACGTAGGTCATGATGAGAGTATATTGATTGACGATCTTAAGGAAAGTGAGAAGGGCTTTAGGGAAAAGCTTGCATGTGTTTAGGGGGAGCTAGTAGCCTTCGGGGATTAATGAAGATTTTGAAGAAGGATTCCCTAGTTTTTTATGATTCTCATCATTTGCTCGAGTATAAGATTATGGATTTAGAGGAGATATTGAGAGACTCGAGTAATGTCAAATTTGATTTGGATTCTAGGTCAAAAAAATTGGATAAAATGTTAAGCACCGTCCAAATCAAAGATGACATTTGTGGTATTGGCTTAAATATTCAAAACGCTTCCACTACTAAATCCAAAACCATGCTTTTGAGAGAGTCAATCGTTATTAGTAACGTTAGAAAAGGTCAATCGAAGGATAACATTCAACGTGTCTATACCTGCACACCTTGCGGTAGGAAAGGTCACCTTAGGCATTTTTTCTTTGATCTTAGAGATGGTCCTAAGACTATTAAGTCTAGATTCATCAAGCTTCCCAAAACTCAATAGCGTCATGTCACGCCTAGTGACTTAGGAAATTAGATTTGGAGGCTTTACATGTTAGACTAGTTTGGAGGCTTTACATGTCACACCTATAGCACTTCTCAAACTAAAAAAGTTGAATATTGTTCAAATAATTTAACATTAATTCTATTTCAATTTCATAATGACTCATATAAATTTTTATACTATGAACATGAATAGTAACATAACTTAATCAATTGGATAGTTTATGAAATTAGTAACTTAATTAATTAAATTATATTTCTTTGCAATTATCTTTAGATTCCAATCCCTAATTATATTCTACCACAAAAAATAATTATGTCCAAATAAAAGGTAAACTTACCTCAAACCCAAAAGGTGAATTCTAAAATCAATGCCATAATTATTCTTCTCCAAGTTGCCTCTAAGTTGTATCCTTCTCGATAGTCTCTAGGTTTTTTCTCTAAAGGTATATTATGTGTTTAGGATAAGTTTAATCACTCTAATAACCTAGCATCCATGAAATTAGGCTCAATCCTAATCTAAACCCCAACGAAATTAGCCCAATTAATACTCTAAACGGCCAAAAACCTATCATAGGTCATATACCAACCCATAGGCTTAAAACCCAACACTATAATTCACAACTGGACATTCTATGTGTCTCAAAAGTCGACCTGAACTACCATACTAAGCATCTTAATCTGCTACGCAGTACAAGTCCAAAGTCGATGATTAAATTATTTATTAAATAATTATTAATTCACTATTGTGTATTAAGTCCAATTCCAATTTCGAATAAAATATAAACACATAGCCTATATGTATTATAACAACTATAATTAGTGACGTCACAAGTTTGTGTACATAATTAAAATTCCATAATTTAATTACGCATTATAATGACGGGACATTACATTCTTCCCCCATGACATAAGGAATTTCGTCCTCCAAATTTGAATTCATTACACTCCTACTCGAGAGTCTAAGAATATCTCACCTGTAGCATCCTCGCAATCTACACACAGAAGTTACTCATTCATCGACCTAAACACGCTAAGGCCTGTCGTCATAAGTCAAGTTCGGATAATAATCACACAAAACTATTCTAATTATTGGAACTTCAACTTATACCCCAAACTCCATATGCCACGTACCCTTGGAAACATTTTGTATGCACTAGCAATGATAAGATGAGGTCAAATGACACAGGCCTCGCCCTATCCAAAGTAACGAAAAGGACCGATTCATTGGAATGCCAACTTAGCCTTAGAATTCGAACTTCACAATTTTCATCCTCAAGATGGTCTTAAAAAGTACTTGACCTACCTCCTAGGAACCTAAACCATACCTTTGTTCGTCTCAAGGGCTTCTTTTACCTTCTCTGGAAATCTTCATATGCTCTAATATGAACACCACTTCCTCTGAAGTTTCCTAAATATATTCCCAAACAACAATTTGTTAATTCTTATCTCTTAGTTAACTTGGTCGATCTAACTCAAATAAGCCTAACTAGTTCCATGTCCTCTTTGGAACCCCTCAATCCTACAAACACTCAATGGTTTACTTTGTTACTTATACACTGGGATTTCAAACATTGCAACTCACTCTTTGAATGTCTCTCGTGTTCTCCCTTATTCACTAGAAGGAGAACCCTCTCGACATAAAATATGTTAAAATAGCTTCATCGTACCAACAATACAGACTCATCTAACTACTATAAACCATATCATTTCTGGGATGTAAAGAGAATCACAAAACACTTGCCTTGGTCAAAACTAACCCCTGTAGCTTTAAACCTTCTTGCATAAACAATGTCCCCTGGAACTATAACCTTCCACATCCATCAACATAGAAAGGAAACTCCTCCCAATTGTAACTTGCATATATTTTCTCGATAAAGTTCAAAACTTGAACCTCAACTAGCCTTGAGCCAAAAATCGGGTGTAACATCCATCGCTGCTATAAATGCTTGCGATTCAATAAGATGTCATCACTAACCCGATGACTAACTCATCATATTAAGAGACTTATCTTCAAATGACCCAATAGTTCATCGGCATGTGGCAAAAAATACTTGTTCCACATCACACCCTCGTTACTCCCGATGATCCACTCAACAAAACGAATCGTCCATCTTTTAACAAATCTGATTAAAGTTTCTCTAAAATAAAATACTACTCAATATAACTTCTTGTCTCCAATATCATTGTGCCTACTCCCATGGCACTCTGTCCTATCCAGTAAGACAAACCCTACCCAAAAATACACTCACAATGGGTCTAACGATAGTTCCAACACTAAGGCCAAAAATAATCTCTAGTGTAAGTAGTAACTCGATACCCGAATAGCTACAACTCAAAACTGCAAACTAGCAGTAATATTTCTAAGACATCGTAACAACTATAATGTGCTCCCACATAAAATATGCATACGCACTAGGCCTTATCTCAAGCCTAATTGTAACTATAAGAAACACCCTCTGTTCAAAAATGGAAATTTTAGGAGCCTACCCTTGGTAGTCGATAGAAGCGTAATACATATAGATACTACTCAAAGCTAAATGTTACATATTATAAGACCACGTGTCTAAATCAACAAAACTACTAAACACCTGAGCTGACAAAGAAACGGTCACGACGTAAAGCATCCCCCACCTGTTGGGGTATCCACGTAAAAATAAATTCATGTGATATATATATATATAGAGAGAGAGAGGGAGGCTATAATACATCATGCTCTATACATCACCCATGCATCACGCCTAATTCTAGGCCCTAAAAAACTTTTTTTTTTTTTCAAATTTTATATTTTTTCCTTGAAATTAACCTTCCAATCAACCCATATGCAAAAAATTAGGTCAAAATACATTTTGTAGCTATTTTTAAAAAATCCACAAAAAACTACTAAAAATACCTTATTTATAAGGGTCTGAGCCAGCAGTTTTTTGTGAATTTTTTAAAAATAGCTACAAAATGTATTTTGACCTAATTTTTTGCATATTGATTTATTGGAAGGTTATTTCAAGGAAAAAATATATAATTTGAAAAAAATAATTTCTAGGTCCTAGAATTAGGTGTGATGTACGGTGTGAAGTATAGTGCATGATGTGGGTGAGCGTTCCTATCTATCTATCTATCTATATATATATATATATATATATATATATATTTAACACATTACTAATAAAGAATGATTATTCCTCGATGTTTAAGTCAGACTCTTCCGCGTGAGTATAAAAATATAACGATACCCATTCCTACGGTGGTATCCTCAATCACACCAGTTGCTCTAAGTCATCTACTAATTAAGTGGCCCAATTCACCATAAGTGTAATATTTCCTCTAGAGGAACTATCTAAATGTTAGCCATAGTGGCAGCCCTTCTAAACTTGCCTTTACAGTTACTTCCATTAAAACTTATATTGTTAGGCATGATCTCTTTGGTCGTGATCACACTAGTCATAATTTCCTTGGCTCTACTGACTGTAACGGATCTTATTTTTTATTCTTGGAAACCTCATGGGGTGGGTACAACGCTACACCGTCTCTAGTCATTGGGCCTACTTTGGCCTTGGTCCTCAAAACCTTAGGGAATCTATCCTTTATATAGTTATAGTGGTTCTACTAATGTAGGAAGGTATCTTACACCATCTGAACGTAAGTGGTGAATAATAAGTAATAAAATTTGACAATTCTTCACGTAAGATTTATGCTAACTTAAAACAAAATCTTCTCGTACTGAAGTGGATAACACGAACATCCTTCTTCACTTCAATTACCAATATCTACGGATGCGAAAAAAGGAAGATAGTTGAACTCCTCATTATATTGGCTACCACGCGATTGCATATATGAGGTCTTCAAAAACATGCTTTTAACGTCTTTACGAAAGGTGAGTAAAAGCATTTCCACTTTATCCATACGTTAAGTACTTGCGAAGGTCTCACGCCCAAAAGTTCCCAACTCTCGACGATGACAATCTAATGTGTGGGACTTCTCACAATGGAAATCCAAATAAGGAACCCTCTCGATACAATCAGTCTTATTCGAATCATTCGTCTGGAATAATGACGTGAAACACCCCAAGCAGTCGTGGTTATACAAAGTATAAGTCCTAAACGGTAATCTTTAAAGTAATAAGAAAAGACAACATGAAAAGGTGACGAACACACTCTCAACCCTACGATACTAGAACCTGGAATGCTTTGATACCAACGGTGACACCCCATAAAAATATTAAATAAATTGATTAGGTCTAAAATAAACTCACGGGAATCAAACAATGGAATATAATTCTAAGCATGACTGTAATAAAAACTAAATTCATAATATAAATAACGAAAGATGCCATACATAAATCATATAACTCTACTACCAAACCAACCAATAGTACCATCATGTAACTACAACTGTATCAACATGAATCAAACTACTAAAATTATCTCGAGGCGGAGGCAGCATAGCTGCATATGTCCTAAAAAGTAAACTCAACACTAATGTTAACAATAATTCTACGAAGTATAAGGATATAACTGAGTTTGGGTTACAATAAACAACACATCTTTTTCTCATATTTTAGTTTCTTCTAAGGTATCCCAACCCTACGTATCACATGCATATAATCCTAAGTCCATATTTCCTAATGATTAACTCTAATTAATCTTAATGGTCTTACACTTACCAATTCTAATTTTAATCATCTTATACATCTAAATTGTATAATATCTCAATAGAAGTATTCTCTACTTAGCACTACACCAAAGTTGTCTACTTGTAATGGTCATTGACGGTGACAAGTCCAACTTGTCATGGTCAATGACCGTGACAAGTCTGGGGTGACAACTTCTTTGTCACGGACTTATCACGGTCAAAGGCTGTGACAAGTTCATTAGACTTGTCACAGTCCTGTCATGGTCTTTGACCTTAACAAGTTTTTATCACGGTCAAAGACCGTAATAAGCCAGTGGCAAAATCAAAAAAATTATCACAGTCTTTAACCATGGCAATTCTGGGCAGAATTAAAAAGAAAATTGTTGGGCAGTATGGCCACTGTCACTGCCCATCAGTATATTTGTACCTATTATATCAACATTATACTTGTCTAAAAAGCATATATCCAAATAAAATACAAATAATATACGAAATCATGGCATATATAATCCATATCCAGATAAAATAGAAATGAAAACATCCATATCCAAACCAATATGTACCAAAATCAAAAAAATACAAATACAATTCAATATCCAAATAAAAAAGATATAAATAATGTCAATCTTCAGCAAATCGGAGGAGGAAGGAAGGCCACATGATATATGAATTGAGACACCCTGCAATATACTGAACGCCGGATTATTCGTGTAACCACAAAGGTGAGTTCTCCTTTCCCTCCACCACATGCGTGACGCGCACTGTTGCCTCAATGTCTTGGAAGGGACGTCTATGAATTGGCATACCCGAGAGGAAGCTCGGATCCCTTAACCCCTTCTCTATCGGCAATAATAATATATGTCGAGTAGATACACACTCGACCAAGCGAGTGTTGACATAGGCCGCTCGACGGGGGTCACAATGGGAAATGGATCATCATATGGCGCTGAGTCCATGCATATCGACGATGAAGCAGTGGTGTCGGACGCCTCGTCCTCGTCCTCTCAAGGTAGACAAGGACTCTACCTCTACCACCTTCCCTTTCTCCTTCCCTTTTCTTTTGCCCTTGACCTTGCCCAATTGATGCTTCATGAAAGCATACATATCTAGGACCATCGCCTCCAACCTTGAGAGCTTATCGTCATGGGAGTCCACCTTATGTGCCAACCCGTTGTTTCTCATCTCCATGCCGATGATCCTAGACTTACCCCTTACGATCCATCCCGAGCACTTAGCTAAATGCATCCGTAGCCAAAGATGCTTTTTCGGCATCAGACTGTGACTCATGAACTTCTTTAAGCTTTGCCTGAAAAAACAAAAAGTACACGATTAGCTAATTCAGTAAATAAAAAAAATTATAACATAATTAAAAAAATTAAACATTTATAACTTACAATGGTGGTTGCGACGCTCGGAGCCACCTCCTTATCCTTGCTCTTTTTCATTCGAAGTACCACATAGGCATCGATCCTATGTGGCCTTCCCCCAGGGCCACTTCCCGTGTCCTGAAATAAAATAATACATAATTAGTAAGTAACGCAAAGTAATGCTAAATTAGAATAACTAAAATTAAATAAAAATAAAAACTTATTATCATGTGCTCCACCTCTGCTTAGGACGTTCACCCGGAGTAGTGCACATCCAACTTTTTTGCCCGATTGTCCCTCACACTTTGGCGAGATGCCAATTGCCGCCCATTGGTCTCATTGTCGATAAAATTTTGCCATTGTGCCAATAAGATCGGCTCCTTGGGGGGGACGGTTTCACGGAGTATCAGAATGAACTCCAGGGTCTTCCCAAAGTACCGTGCTCACAAAGTACCCAAATTTTTTATTTTACAAAAAGTAATTTCCTTTTAGATACGGAATAGAGATGGTTCAATTAAAAAATTACATAAACCAAATTTTAATTTCTTTCAAATTAAAATTAAACAAACTCAAAGTGAAATTAAATTAAACAACAAATTAATTTCCACTTAAACAACTTAATTCAATCCAAGTCCTAGAAATTTGCCTAACAATAAGTATTCAATTTTGCAATTTAGGTCAAACCAAATTTTATCCATCAAAATTAATTACTTGAATTACATTAACATGTACCCAAATTGAATTTGCACCAAATTAAATATACCAATTTTATCTTTTTACCTAAGAATGCATCTAATGTGATTTGCAAAAGATAAATAAGTAAACAACCACTACACCGCGATGTATGAGGAAAAATCCACAGCGGGAAAAAACCTCGGACGGCCCTAGCCTCAAATCCACTAAGTACGATTTTACAAGTACAAGACAAAAAGACTTACAAATACTCGACTTGACTCCGTCCAAGCCCCGACGCTTCTTCTTGTACACACCTCTGCCTAAAGAATAACCACGGAGGTCTAGCGCGGTCTCAGAATCCACCGATCGGACTTTTAGGAACACATCAACCACACACGGTGCCTTTCACCGTATAAGAATGCCGCAGCCAAAAAAATGAACTTCTTCTTTGTGGGATGTAGAAGTAAACCCAAACACTCTTCCAATGGTAGAGATAAAATCGGTGCCAAAACTCCAAGCAAAGTATATATATTATGGAACTTGGATAAACTAAACAATTGCATGTAAACAAAAGTGTTTAAGGATTTTTCTAAAAAGACAAACATTCAAACATGAACTTTTTCATTTGGAATTGAAACTCTCTAAAACTCTCTCTAGGAGATGGAGGAATTTGAAAAATGTACCTGGAAAAGGTTGGTTCTCGCAGTTGATAATTCTGTCAAAAAGTAGTGGGGAAAAGATAGTGGGAACATGGAGAAAACTGCAAAAAAATCGCCAAAAAACTGTTCCCGCCAAAGTCGTTCGAACGACTTTTTCGTTTGAACGACTTTACTAACGAGGTTCCAAAAAGGAAAAAGGAAATTGTTAGAAGTCTCGTTCGAACGACCTGGAAATCTCGTTCAAACGAGATGCCAGTTCGTTCGAACGACATGGCAATCTCGTTCGAATGAGATGCCATATGGTTCGAATGCGTGTCAGAAAAATAAAATATTATTTTTAAGCCCAAAACTTTTTATGAAAAGTTCTAAAAAATATTTTCTGAGTAAAACAAATACGTTAAAACTATTTTATAAAAAAATTTATAAAATACACCCAATAAACTTCCAAGCTCCTATATATATAATGCATTCATACCTTAGGAGCATTGGAACAATGTTGTTGACGTAGAAACGAGGCACACTAAACTCGGCATGTGATGAAGCTTTATAATTTTGGCCGCTACGTCTTCAACTAACACGTCATAAGCTTCGCTGGATACACATGAACATTATCCTATGACTCAAATGTTTTTGCCCGGAATTGAGCCAACACCACATTAAGACTCAATCGGAGACTTGTGTCCTTACAAATCTCCCCCTTTGGTTATTCAGGGACAAAAACCAAACAAAAATTCTAAAGGGCCGTCAAGCTCGACTAGACTTAAAAAAATATACCACCCAAAATAAAAATTACATAGCTTGACTCAAAACCCAAGGATTAATATATTTGTAGATGATGAAAGTTTCCATTTAGAATAATTCCTGCATACTTAAGCAAACTATCAAACGCATAGGGATTATCAAGGATATTAAATGCATGTAAAATAAATAAATACTCCCCCTAAATTAATTCTCCCCTTTATCAACTGTGATCTACCTAAGAAGGTCACGACTCCCCCTAAGTTAAATTCCCCAAACTAAGATACGATTACAATAGAATTAGATACCATTTCTCCCCTATCATTCTCCCCCTTTTTGTTCAGGAATAGACAAAGAATAAAATAAATTTTAAACACGGTGAAGCTTAGAGAGATAAGAACATGAAAGCATATGGGCAACACAATTATAACTAATCCATACAAATAATAACGGATACCAACGAAGATGCAAAAACCAATAATACCAATGTGATATATAAGATACTAAGCATGTGATATCAACAACAATATGCAACACGATAGATACCAATTATGAATTAGAAGAATTGATGGACTAGAAAGCGAGGCAAAGAAAAAAAATACCATATATATGTAGACATAATGAATATCACTAACGCACATGCACATATATATAGGTATAGACACCACACATAACACAAAATACAATAAGCTTTTCACACTCGAATGGCAAAAATGTGTCATATGGAAACGGAAGTGTAGGGGTGTGAACTAGTAACAATTAAATTTAGACAGAATCACTTAAAACATGTTCACGAAGTTCTCATTTGATTGCAAACTTTATCACATTTGAATATAACCTCATGTGACAATATAAATTGAACTCAATGAACACACATACACAATGCATACAAGCCTAGAATTTTGATAATTCTACAAACCAATAGAGTCATCACATTGCAAGAATAACTAGGATAAACGGACATTGTGCAAACCGTTGATATACCATCCAAACTTCCTCAATATAAGCATATTATTTTAATCTTTTGAATGAATAAATCAACTAAACAAAATAAGCCTTGGAAAATATTTTCTTTTAATGCCATTATTCTTTTAGGTCTTTGGACCACGTATTTCTTTTAGGTCCAAGCAAACGGTGGCTTACTCGCAAAGGATGATTTTTCCTTTCGGAGCCCTTCCCCATGCACATATATATATATATATATATATATATATATATATATATATATATCATATTTTATCTCACACAAATCTCACGTGCAACATATTTTAACATGCACTAGTCCTCCTAGATCATATAATATGTAGATGACAAGATTGGTAGGAGAACACCTCATAAATCTCAAATATAGCATGTGAAGTTAAGATTTCAAGTGAGCTCGTGCATGTGTGAATTGAGGCATATAAAAATAGAATCCATCTAAGCAACACAAAATCCAACTACTCTATGTGAGCATGGTAAAGAATATTTTAAGGATTAATAATCTTAACCAAAAGTTCTAGCCACATGGAAGTGAAAATTAGGGATTCAAACACAAGTATATGCCACATAGAGTGTGTCAAACTAAAATACACACAAAAAAATCTTTTTGAGTTTTTTGAAATTTTTAACTAAAAATAAAAATATTTACTCAAAAGACAAACAAAATCATTTGTATTTTTCATAAAGCCTAAATTAAAAAAAATGAAACACAAATGATAAACAAAAATCTTTTTGTATTTTTCATTTAATGCAAACAAAAATGAAGAACTATAATAGAAAAGATAAACAATAATCATAATTCTAGCATGTGATAAAGCATGAAGTATAGACTAGAACAATGATTAAGAAGCATACAATTAGCATGATAATTTAGCATGAAGTACAAAAGCTAACGTATGCAAACAAATAGCACATTCAACCTTTAGATTTGGCAAGGGAGGAAGCATGTGAAAGTAAATGAGAATCAAAATCCTATTTTGTAAAGCTACCAAGTCGTATATCCTAACCCAAACTAATGATGAATAACTATCTCGGGGTGCAGGAATCTTGGCTACCTCGGTTGCATTACGTTGGGATTTTCTAGGACCTCGTTTAAAACCAAAACAAAATTTCCTAAGATGACCTTTTCGACCACAATGTGAGCACCTAAAGACTCGACGAAAAGAATTACCTAAGGAATGATCTATAACATTGTTCCTAGAGGATTCTCCTAAAATATTGGTTTTGGCTTTATGAGTTGATTCATTACCAGTATCGAAGCCTAAACCAAAAGTGTCATTTTTTATTTGAACCGTTCCTAATATTTTATCTAATTTCTCCGAACGATACACCAAATCAAATTTGACTTTACTAGAGTCTTTTAGTTTATTTTTTAAATCTAAAATGTGAGACTTTAATAAAACATTATGCTCTTCAAACGCGAGAACCTCTGTTTTAAGGATTTCTATAAACCTTTAAGGGAATCTCTCACGTCTTCTACTTATTCAAGCTTCTCGCGAAGAGCTCTCTCACGTATCCTAAGGTCTTCCACTAACGCACTCTCATCAATGACCTTGACACGCTCTCTTAAACTAGCTTCTAACTTTAAATTTTCTCTTTTTAATTTGATAGATTCTTCATATAATTCTTGAAATGCAATTTGAAGTTCACTCACATCAACCTTATTTTCACTTTCACTCTCTCTTTCTTCTCAACTCTCATTACCATCATCTCTTTGGGATTCACAAGCAAAGGCCTTGGAAGTTTCATGTGTTAAAATTTCATCACTAAAGGAGTGCTCACTTTCACTCACATGACTTGCCATAAAAGACACAAAGTTGGCCTTAATGGGGGAATGGAGTCCCTCTTCCTTATCACTGTCACTAAGGGTTGCATTATATGAAATAGGTTGCTTACTCTCTCTCCTTAGTTTAGTGGGGCACTCAAAAGCCCTATGACCACACCCTTCGCAACCATAACACCTATTTGACTCGTCCCTATTTAAGTTTTCATTAAAAGTTTTAGGGATCTTCTCGACTTTGTCATGCTTAGAATTTTCAAATTTCTTAAAATCATTTTTAAATTTATCTTTGTTAAATTTAAGAAATTTTTGAAACTTCCTAGCAAACATAGCCATATCTTCCGAGTCACTCTCACTTTCACTCTCTACTACTTATTTTTCCTCCTTTCGGGCTTTCAAATCTACGCCCTTATCTATTTTCTTTTCAGTTTTAGAGGAAAACATGTCTAGTTCATAGGTTTGTAAATCACCTACGAGCTCTTCTAATTTCGTAGAGGCTAAAGTGGGTAAATAATTTAACACAGCCACCTTAGGAATAAATCTATCGGGTAGGGACCTTAAAATTTTCTTTACTACTTTGTTGTCGGGTAATTTCTCTCCCAAATTAAAAGATGAATTAACTATATTGGAAAGTCTAGCACAAAATTCATCAAAAATTTCTTTTTCATTCATTTTGATGGTTTCAAATTGAGTGGTGAGGTTCTGGAGTTTAGAAGCTTTTATGACACTAGTTCCTTCATGAGTGAGTTGTAAAATATCCCAAGCTTCTTTAGCGGTTTCACACGTCATAATGCGTCGAAATTCATCCGGTGTGATCGTGCTAAACAAGGCATTTAAACCACGAGAATTAAAGTTTACAAGTTTAAATTCATTTTCACTCCATCTATCGGTGGGTTTGGGAACACGTTCACTTTTAATTAAAAATGTAGGTGGGAACCACCCGTTAATGACAGACAACCAAACCCTCTCATCAAGAGACCTAAGTGCCTAACGCATACGTGCTTTCCAATATGCGCAATTAGAACCATCGAAAATAGGAAATTTTAAAAATGGAGAAAATTCCATTTTTGTCAAAAATATTTAAAAGGATCTTAAACGCAATAAATTAGCGATCCCGCTCTGATACCACTTGTTGGGAATGATGACCCCCAAATTTTTTATTTTACAAAAAGTAATTTCCTTTTAGATGCAGAATAAAGATGGTTCAATTAAACAATTACATAAACCAAATTTTAATTTCTTTCAAATTAAAATTAAACAAACTCAAAGTGAAATTAAATTAAAGAACAAATTAATTTCTACTTAAACAACTTAATTCAATCCAAGTCCTAGAAATTTGTCTAACAATAAGTATTCAATTTTTCAATTTAGGCCAAACCAAATTTTATCCATCAAAATTAATGACTTGAATTACATTAACATTTACCCAAATTGAATTTGCACCAAATTAAATATACCAATTTTATCTTTTTACCTAAGCATGCATCTAATGTGATTTGCAAAAGATAAATAAGTAAACAACCACTACGCCGCGATGTACGAGGAAAAATCCACAACGGGAAAATATCTTAGACAACCCTAGCCTCAAATCCACTAAGTACGGTTTTACAAGTACAAGACAAAAAGACTTACAAACACTCGACTTGACTCCGTCCAAGCCTCGGCGCTTCTTCTTGTACACACCTCTGCCTAGAGAATAACCACGGAGGTCCACCGCGGTCTCGAAATCCAGCGATCGGACTTTTAGGAATCCATCAACCACACACGATGCCTTTCACCGTATGAGAATGCCGTAGCCAAAAACAATGAACTTCTACTTTGTGGGATGTAGAAGTAAACCCAAACACTCTTCCAATGGTAGAGATAAAATCGGTGCAAAACTCCAAGAAAAGTATATATATTAAGGAACATCGATAAACTAAACAATTAGGTGTAAACAAAAGTGTTAAAGGATTTTCTTAAAAGACAAACACTCAAACATGAACTTTTTCATTTCGAATTGAAACTCTCTAAAACTCTCCCTAGGAGATGGAGGAATGTTAAAAAGTTACTTGGAAAAGGTTGGTTCCCGCACTTGATAATTCTGTCAAAAAGTAGTGGGGAAAAGGTAGTGGGAACATGAAGAAAACTTCAAAAAATCGCCAAAAAATTGTTCCCGCCAAAGTCGTTCGAAAGACTTTTTCGTTCGAACAACTTTTTGTTCGAACGACTTTACTAACGAGGTTCCAGAAGGGAAAAAGGAAATTCATTAGAAGTCTCATTCAAACTACCTGGAAATCTCGTTCGAACGAGATGTCAGATCGTTCGAACGACATGGAAATATCGTTCGAACGAGATGTCATATGGTTCGAACGACGTGTCAGCAAAATAAAATATTATTTTTAAGCCCAAAAAATTTTATGAAAAGTTCTAAAAAATATTTTTTGAGTAAAACAAAGTCGTTACAACTATTTTATAAAAACTTATAAAATGCATTCGTACCTTAGAAGCATTGTAATAATGTTGTTGACGTAGAAACGAGGCACACTAAACCCGGCATGTGATGAAGCTTTATAATCTTGGCCGCTACGTCTTCAAGTAACACGTCATAGGCTTGGATGGATACACATTAACACTATCCTATGACTCAAATGTTTTTGTCCGAAATTGATCCAACACTACATTAAGACTTAATCGGAGACTTGTGTCCTTACATATTGATCTCTCAATTGTTCCAACGTGGAGTTGCGAAGATATGCGGGCAGGCTGAATTGTTCCTGTCAAACAAATACAAAACAGAACAAAAGTAAGAGTTACAGTTATAAATATATAAATAAATATAATTATTAATATTAAATACACAACTTGTAGTGCCCCCCAGATGTTCATCTTGAGGTCAATAGACACGGCCCTCCAATCAATGTACCCCGGGTCAACAATCACCTTCAACAACTTTAGCGCTCTAGTTAATAATTTTGTCTTATTCTCGATGACGGACCCCAATTTGACCCACTTGGGGGGGGGGGGGGGGGGGGGTACTGGCTGAGGAGCCCTCGTCGCCTCCGCTACCATGCCCTAATGAAGTTATTTTCTACAAAAATTGTTAGTATTAGTACAACCATGTATATGAACTTTGAATTGATGCTCAAATTCAATAATAACAATACATACCAATACCAATTCATACCAATTTCAATTTATACCAATACTAAATTCAATTTACATACACGCACACTCACCCCCCCCCCCCCCCCACACACACACACACGCGCGCGCGCGCACTCCCGGGTCATGGACTTTGAATTAAAGCATTAAATTGATTAAAATTCTAAGTAACAAATAATTGTTTCAAATTCGGGTTATCATAAAAAATGGTCAAGTACAAATGAATAAAAATCATTAAAATGATCAAGTACAAATTAATAAAAAGCATTAAATTGTCGTCCGATAATAATAAATCAACTGGTCATTACAAATAATTTGAATACTTATTACATGTAAAAAAATTATTTCAAATTCGGGTTATCATAAAAAATGGATTGATATTCGGTAGGTGCAGCCAATTCATCCACACTAATGTTTAGACGCTTGGGCGCATGTAGGACGATTGACCACGGCTCGTTATTGATATACTCCGAGTAAAACACTTGCTTGATCTTTCGTTCCTCTTCAACTTGGACAAGTCAACCATTATCAAATTGGTGTCAATATCAACTTTACAATCATTTTTATCCTCAACTCTTACCCAATCACAGTAAAATACAACCTCTTTGAAGTTTACATAGACCAATTCAAATATATTTCGAATTACACCATAGTAAGTCATTTCAACTTCAACGAGATTTTTATCTTTCGCGCTCGCTCGAAAGAAAGTAAGAGCCATGTATGAAATGCCCGAGTTTTGTACATTTGTATTTTCCTCGTACACCCTTGCACCGAATACGTAACCGTTCAATCGATACTTTTTGTACTCTTGTGCCATAAACAATGGTCCAGTGGCTAGACGAGAAAACCTTGATGTTGCATCACACATCTTTAAGAGCTGAGAATATAGATAAATTAAATAGGTTAGTTGTAAAGCTTTCTTGTAATGTGACATTTAATAACAACCATTTTCATTATAATTATCTCGCGTAACAACCACCACCTAAATTCGTTGTCTGATTGTGCCATTGTTTTTCATCTCTTATTGTTCTCACAGTCATCATATTTTCTACATAGATCGTGACGAACGTATTACAAAATTAATCATGCGTGACGAACGTATTACAAAATTAATCATGTAAAAATTAAAATAATTTAAAAGTTAAAATAATTTAAACCTACTTTTTCCATTCTTCGATATCTTCATGTGTGTCAAATAGATAACGAGCGACGTGTTCATGTTGCAAACTCGTTAATTTCACTCGTTTACCCATCACATGGCCACCCTCATCGGCGAACTCATCATTGTCATCCACATTGGTCGAGTCAGGCATATATTCCCGAGTGTAGATTGATGACTCCACCGTGATGTATTCCTCTACAATTGATCCTTCAACGTATCGTTTATTCTTGACGTAATCTTTGAAAACTTTTATCAATCTTTCAAACAGAAACATCCACCGATATCTAACTGGACCGCAAAGAAGTGCCTCGTCGCATAGGTATACCAACAAACGACCACATATGTTAGAGAAATATGGGGTAAAGTACTTCTCCAAGACATAAATCGCTTTGTTCACCGCCAATTTCGAGGCCACTATGTGATCTCGGTTGACTACCTTCTCACATAAAAGTGAGAAGCAGATACTAATTTGCATAATATCCCTCTGCAAATCCTTCTGCTTGGAGATACAGCGCTTAAATAATAGAGGAAACAATTGTATGATCACATGCTAATCATGGGACTTACACTTATGTAAATCATGGGTATCATAATTCATAATCCTTTGCAAGTTGGACGAAAAATTATATGGAACTTTCAAATTATATATTGTGTCTAAAATCACCTTCCTTTCCTCACTCATCAAAGTAAACGCGCCAGGGGGAATTATTGTCCTTCCCCTGCTATCTTCTTTCAACCATAGTTATGGCTTAAGTTTCAATGCTTTAAGGTCTTTTCGTGCATTTTTGTCATCCTTCGAATGACTCCCCCCAAGGCATGTGCCCACAATATGTTCAATGTTGATCTTCTCTATGTGCATCTTATCCAATACATGGCGCATCGGGTTATTGTTCCAATAAGGAAAGTACAATAAAATTTTCCTCCTAGACCATACCTTTCTTGTCTCAATTTTATTCCCGGTTGGGGTTTTCTTATGCTTGATAGTTTTAAATTTAGGATTCTTACCTGGCATATTAGGGCCACAATCAGAAGATTTACTTTTAATTTCTGAGCCTGAAAGTATTCTCGATCGTAGCCTATATTCAACCCCTCCTGGTAAAAAATTGGAACCTTTCTCAAATCTAAAACTATGAGAGGGGGTAATAACCTCCTATGGCAATGGTACACATTTTTTGAGCTAGTGGGGAGATGAAGAGATTCAGTCTAGGTTCATCGCATACTAGACACCGATCGAGATTTTCATACTCCTTTCGGTATAGTATGCAGTCATACACATAAGCATGAATTTATTTATACTTCATTCCCAAACCTTTCAAACTATTTTTCATAGCAGGATAGCTATTTGGAAGAGTATTCTTCTTGGATAGCAAGCCCTCACCCAATTCAAAATTCATGTACGCTAGTGCCAAACAAACCATATTGAGTCTTCAAACTGTGAAAACCAACCATGGCATATAAAGTTATTTGATCTTTCTCACAGCCATAGTATAACAACTGGCTCGCCTTAAATTTTAAACTTTAGTAGTCATCATCAAGGTTTATCCTGATATCTTCATGAGTATCTCAACCTTGTACATCGTCAGTGACCTCTTCATGAACTCTATAAGCATCATTAACTAAATCCTCTATCATTTTATGATCTACATTATCATCCTCCCCTTATACATCTATTCTACTTGTTGAAGGTTGTTGTGAAGGTTACTTGGGGACAAAAGGAACTTTTGGTTCTATGTAAAAAACTCAACTTTGATAACTATCTTGCACACCCCATCTTAACAAATGTAGTTCAACTGTTTTCCACTCAAACACCTTACCATTCTTACACCTATCACATGGACACGAAAACTCTTCATCATTATGACATCTCTTTGCGTATATCACAATTCATTAGCACATATGCAAAACACATCCCCTAATCTATTTGTCTTACCCATCCACTCTTTGTATTTAGGATATCCCATCACAGTTACTACAAAAGTGTCAATATTTAGTTCCCATTAGTATAAACAAAAGTGCGAAATAAAAATTCAATTTATAATATTAATTCCAATTTCCTCCATCTCCTCTAAAGGGTGAGTGGTCACATCCCATTCGAGTCTGCATATTTCTGTAATATACTTAACAGCTCATACACATTGTTCCAATTTGAGGAAAATTCGGCGACATATCCCCGTAGTTTTCCAAGTACACGACATAGATTCGCAAGTGTGAGTGTTATTTCAATTTATCAATTGAAATAACACTTAACATCACATCATCTAGTATGTACCCAAAGAACATTAAGATACGGCTACAGAACTGCCCCCAAAAGTAACAAGTTTAAGCCACTAAGAATATTATTATACAAAAACTATGCAGTCTCAAACTGTCCAAACAGGACAATTCGAGAGATCTCATTACAGGGGTAATGACTCTTGAACTGGTCTAATGGCTATTGAATGCGTACGCATAAGAACTAAAAGGCTAGTATCTATGTGACCTATATGTAATTTAAAGTATGTTTTATTTAATTATGTCTTATCACAATTCAAGAAATTTCATTTAATTATGTAATTTAAAGTATGTTTCATTTAATTTTAAGTTCGCATAAGAACTAAAACTTATACCAATTTCAATACATACGATATCAATTTTAATTTCAATTTATACCAATACCAATTTATATCAATTTCAATATATTTTTTATTTCTAAGAATTACACACATATTAATTTCACAAGGATACAAAGACCCAATTTCTATTTTAATTTCACAATAATATGTCCATCAAATTTACATTTAATATTTACACAACATATTTACACAACAAAGGGGTCCAATATTTACACAACCAAGGGGTCCAATATTTACACA
This sequence comes from Sambucus nigra, assembly GCA_949130495.1. Lineage (NCBI taxonomy): Eukaryota > Viridiplantae > Streptophyta > Magnoliopsida > Dipsacales > Adoxaceae > Sambucus > Sambucus nigra. The sequence goes on from OX422213.1 coordinate 190,385,599, forward strand.
ACAAAGGGTTCCAATGTTTAAACAACAAAGTGGTCCAATATTTACACAGCAAAGCGGTCCAACATTTACACAATAAAGGGATCTAATTTGATATTTACACAACAAAGGGGTCCAATTTAGATTTATGCCCAATTAATCACACACACACGCATACCCTGTCGCACCCCCACACACCTATACACACACACACACACAACCACTGCTTTCCCCACCCCACACACACACACTGCCCTCCCCCCACCCCCACCCCTACACACGTGCAACACACACACACACACATACACATATTAATATACACAAAAGAGAGAGAGAGAGAGAGAGAGAGAGAGAGAGAGAGAGAGAACCCCCGCTTAGAGAGAAGAGAGAGAAATTGGGGGGAAACAAAACGGTAGGAAAAAAATAGGTGCTAGGGTATTTTGTTAAAAGAATTGTCACGAACTTGTCAAGGTCTTTGACTGTGACAACTTTTTTAAGTTGTCACGGTCATTATCGTTGTCACGGTCCTTAACCGTGATAAAAAATGCTTTTTTTGGCACGGTCAATGATCGTGATAAGGCTGGCCAGCTCGAAGGTAACAATTTAGACTTTTTGGTGCAGTGTAATCATCTTATACATCTAAAACATCTGAATTGTACAATATCTCAATAGAAGTATTCGCTATATGTACATTACCATAATACAGGCACGGTCCAACACGCGTACCTCATACAAGATACCTTCTTAAGCTTGCACATAATTAAGGCATATCCTACCCCCTTTACGGATCGTTTGTGCGTACTCGTCATAGTTTTAGGTTGTCCCATGCCTATAACCATCAAATCATCTCCAAATGGATAACCACTACGCTTTCACACCAGTTATATAGAACCATACCCAAAGTTATATGAAAGGATCAGTCCGAGCATCTTACTCTAAATACAACGAGAATTTCGTCACATAGTGTCTAAGGTAATAATAACCAAGGTAAACTTGTCTCATCGCATTAGAGTACTCACTAATCATCGTCACTCAATACAAATAAGCCCGTTTTCAGATGAGGTACCAACGTAATCATCTTATCTCATTCCCCATATGGAATAGCCTATACTTCGTATCCCACGAGTACACATGCCTGGTATGTCACACTTAATACACAAAGCAAGTAAACCGACTACAAATAAAGGTTACAAGTTTGTCATCAAAGTGTATTAACTTTATTAACTTCTATTAATTAAGAGTATTCTCCATATGAACCGAGTCAAAACATATTTGGATTAAAAGTCTTAAATCAAATGTACTAACTTAATTAACCTTTATTAATTAAGATTATTCTTAAGATTAATCGAGTCAAAACTCTCAATAGATTAATGGTCATCCAATTCAAATCTCTAAACTTCTCAAAACAAAATAACAATCCATTCAACTCTCGAATCTACAAGCACACACTACACCAAATCTGTCGAATTATCACGGTCATTGACCTTGACAACTTCAGCTTGTCAAAGTCAATGACCGTGACAATTCTGGGCGAGACAACTTTTTTTTTCACGATCATTGACCGTGACAAGTTCGTTAGAATTGTCACGGTCGTGTCACGGTCCCTGACTACGATAATATTTGTCACGATCAAGGACTGTGACAAGCCCGTGACATTCTTTAAAAAATTATCACGGTCATTGACCGTGATAAGTCCGTGACAAATTTCTTTGTCAAGGACTTGTCACGGTCAATGACCGTGACAATTATGGGCAGAATTAAAAAAAATTATGCTGGACAGTTTGGCCACTACCAGTGCCCAACAGTATATTTGTACCTGTTATAGCAACGTTGTACCTGTTCAAACATCATATATCCAAATAAAATAGAGATAATGCAAATATACATTCAAAATAGAGATAATATGCATCACCGTATAATTCAAATGTAATAATTTAAAACAATTCAATTCAAACTTAAATTAATGTCACTAAATGTCTGGGGTATGGTTAACGTTGAGGAGGTGAGTAGGCCACACGATATACGAATTAACACATCCACTAATATATGCCGTGCCGCATTGTTCGCGCAACCATAATTGGGAGTTCTCCTTCCCGGGCATCACATGCGTGACGAGCACCCTGAACTCGATGTCTTGAAGATCATGTCCATGAACTAGTGCACCCTGGATGATATTCGGGTCCCTTAACCCCCGCCCTATCCTATGGCCATCAAATATGTCCAGTATAAACACGCTCGGCCAACCAAGTGTCGACATCGATCTGTTGAAGGGAGCCAAATAGGGAAGTGGATTATCAAAGTTAGCACGTCTCGGTGATGAAGCAGCGAGGTCCACATCCTCGTCCTCGTCCTCCCACACCTCCTCCTCCCACACTGCCTTCTCCTTCCCTTTACCCTTACGATTTTCGCCCAATGAACGCTTCACAAATGAGTACATATCCTGAACCGTCGCTTCCAAACAGGACAGCTTCGCGTCATGTAAATCCACCGTTCGACCCAACCCGGTGTCGTTCATCTCTAATCCGATGATCCAAGATTTGGCCACCCGCGAGCTCACACCCCTTGTCCTCCCCTTGCGATCACAGTCAAGCACTTGATTGAGTGCGTCTGTGGACAAAGATGCCCTGTCGGCATCAGACTGCCACTCATGCACTTCTTTAAGCTTTGCTTAAAACGATAAAAAGCACATGATTTGTAAAATAAGTAAATTAAAAAATTATAACGTAATTAACAAAAAGTAAACTGTCGGATTACTTATAATCGTGGTCGCGACGCTTGGGGACACCTCCTTGTCCTTTCCCTTCTTCGTCCGAAGAGCCACATAAGTATCGAGCCTCTGTGGCCTATCCCCCAGGGCTACTCCCTGTCCCCTGAAATAAAATAAAGTAAAATTAGTATCGGCCCCGCAAAGTAAAATAATGCAGAATAATATATTTTATGTAGTTATAGAAAAATTAAATCTTACCATCATCCTATGCTCCACCTCGGTGTAAAACGTCCGGCCGGAGTAGTGCACGTCCGTCTTTTTTGCCCGATTTTCCCTTCCCGATTGGCGAGATGCCAATTGTCGCTCCCTGATATCATTGTCAATGAACCCTTGCCATTGTGCCAATGAGATCGGCTCCTTCGACGGGACGGATTCACGCCTTTGGATAATGGACTCTCGTGTCTTTCCAAAGTACCGGGTTCGCATATTTTTCTTCCACGTCTTGTGTTGCTCCCTTAACTTCTCCAAGACGGAATCGCGTAGCTTTAGAGCCAAGTTGAATTGTTCATGTCCAACAAATACAATGTTAGTTGCAAATAAATATAAATATAAATATAAATATAAATATAAATATAAATATAAAATGAAATTGAAATTGAAATCGAAATCGAAATCGAAATTGAAATTGAAATAATCATATAAATATAAATATAAATATAAATATAAATATAAATATAAATATAAATATAAATATAAATATATTACATGTAGTGCCACCCAAACAGCTAGCAGCTCATATGTCACCTCCTTCCAACTAATGTACACCGAGACGATGATCGTCTTTACCAGCTCGAGGGATCTCGCTAATAGCCCCGACTTGTTCTCGATGGGCATCCCCAATTTGCCATATTTGGGGAGACTAGGGGCCGAGGAGCCCCCGTCGCCTCCGCTACCACCGAGCCCAGACGACATCGTCATAACCAACATCATCATCCTCACCTTAATAACTGAAGGAGACATTTGCTGTAAAAAAATGTTATTAGTACATATCAAAATGAATTAAAAGAAGACATGCAAATATGTACAATTACTACCAATAAAAATGAATTGTTACTGTTAAACACCTCAATTCTGGATTCCAAAACAACAACATCTAGCTCATAATATGTACAAGAGTGAAACATCCCCACCCCCACCCCCACCCCTACTGCCCACACACGCACACTACACAAGAGTGAAAATGATAAAGTGCAAATCAATTAAAAGCATTAAAAATGGATGTTTCGGTACAAATTGGAATATTTATTACAAATTAAAAAATTGTTTGAAATTCGGGTTATCATAAAAAATGGATTGATATTCGGTAGGAGCAGCCAAGTCATCCACACTACTATTTAGACGCTTTAGCACCTGTTGGACAATTGACCAGGGCTCGTTGTTGATATACTCCGAGTAAAACGCTTGGTTAACCTTTTGAAATGCACAAACAAACGGCTCATCGTTCACGTGGTCGTTGCTCTTCAACTTGGACAAGTCAACCATGATCAAATTGGTGACAAGATTAACTTTACAAGCATTTTTATCCTCAACTCTTAGCCAGTCACAGTAAAATACAACCTCTTTGAAGCTTATATAATCCAATTCAAATATATTTCGGATTACACCATAGTAAGTCATTTCAGCTTCAACGAGGTTTTTATCTTTTGCGCTCGCTCGAAAGAAAGTAAGAGCCTTGTATGAAATGCTCGAGTTCTGTACATTTGTACTTTCCTCGTACACTTTAGCATTGAAAATTTAACCCTTCAATCGATACTTTTTGTACTCTTGTACCACGAACAAGGGTCCAGTGTGTAAGGACACAAATTTTTAATTGAGTCCATATATAGTTTTGGCTCAATTCCGGACAAAAACATTTATTCATAGGATAGTATTTATTTGTAATATTCACAAGCCTATGAAGTATGTATTGAAGACATAGCGGCAAAGAACTTAAAGCTTCATCAAAATGCCGGTTTGTGTGCCTCGTTTCTACATCATCAACTAAGGTTCCATGCTCCCAAGGTATGAATGCAATTATATGTATATAGGAGCTTGGAACAATTTGTATTGGGTGTTAGGTGAAATAAAAACTGCATTTTATTTTCAGAAAGAATCAATTAGAAACTTAAAAATAAGTATATAAAAGTTTCTGGGCCAAAATCTCATTTTATAAACTTTCTGGACGTTCGTTAGAAATGTCGTTCGAACGAGTTTTTTCGTTCGAACGAGTTTTGTCGTTCGAACCAGGTTCGTTCGAACGAGTTTTGCCAACGACCCTAACTGGACAGTCGTTCGATATGTCGTTCGATATGTCGTTCGAACGAATGTTCGGTCTAACGAGGTATCTAACGAACTTCTAACGAGCCCAGGCTGGTCACTCGTTAGAAGTCTCGTTCGAACGAGAATCACGTTCGTTCGAACGAACTTCCAGCGGGAACAGTTATTTGGCAGTTTTTTTACAGTTTCTCCCCACTCCTCCACTTGGTTTTCAACCAACTTTTTTCATGCATTATTATGTGCGGGAAACACATTTTCCAAAACAACTTTTCCAACATTTGTTTATCTCCAAAAGAGAGTTTGAGAGCAAAATTACTTTAGGAAAATGTTCAAGTTTTGAGTGTCAATTTTTAATGAAAAATTCATACACACTCTAGTTTACACCCAATAATTGTTTATCCAAGTTTCTATATTTATATCAATTGCTTGGAGTTTTTGGCACCGGTTTTCTCTACCGAATTCAAGAGACGTTTCGGGTTTGCTTCTACACCCCATCACAAAGAAGACTTTTGTTGAGATTCTACCCAAAAGGAGAAAGGCTACATGCTTGGGTGACGGTGACCATATAAAGTCCCATCGGTGTATTCCGAGACCACGGTGGAGCTCCGTTGGTTATCCGCTAATTGGAGGTTGATACAAGAAGGAGCATCACGGCTTGAGAGGGTTCGAGTTTAGGAAGTAAGTCTTTTTGTCTTGTATTTTGTAATACCATTTTTAGTGGATTTGAGGCTAGGGCCGTCCCGAGGTTTTTTTCCCGTTAGTGGGTTTTTCCTCGTACATCGCGTGTAATGTGACATTGTTTATTTTTTATCTTGCACATCATTTAGAACGCATGCTTTAGGTTTAATTCAAGATAAAATTCGGTTTAATTCTCACACTCATTTAATTTGGGACTTAAATTAAATATTGGGTAAATTTGGTTTATTCAAGTCATTTGCTAATATTGGTTTCGCCTAACTTTGTTTAAATGAATAATCATGACTTAGTCAAATTCTAGGACTTGAATTATGTTTTTAATTAGTTTTGAAGATATTAAAACTCGGCCTTGTTTATTTGTTGAACCATCACTTATCTTCGCTTCCGCATTTATTTAAAAGGAAATTATATTTTAATTGGGACAACTTGGACTTTCAAATTGGTATCAGAGCCAAAAACGGTAAATTATTTCGTTAAAATCCTTTAATTTTTGGCTAAATATGGATTTTTCCCCATTTTCAAAATTTCCTATTTTTGATGGTTCTAACTACGCGTATTGGAAAGCGCGAATGAAATCGGCACTTAAATCTATCGATGAACGTGTTTGGATGTCTGTTGTTACCGGGTACTCCCCACCAACTCATCTAATTGAAAATGAACGTGTTCCTAAACCCATCGATAGATGGACCGAAAATGAGTTTAAGCTTGCAAATTTTAATTCCCGTGGTTTAAATGCCTTATTTAGCGATGTCGCACCGGATGAATTCCGACGTATTATGACGTGTGAAACCGCTAAAGAAGCTTGGGATATTTTACAATTAACTCATGAAGGAACGAGTGTCGTTAAAGCTTCTAAACTCCAAAACCTCACCACTCAATTTGAAACTATCAAAATGGATGAAAAAAAAACTTTTGATAAATTTTATGCTAGACTTTTTGATATTGTTAATTCATCCTTTAATTTGGGAGAGAAAATACCTGACGACCGTGTTGTAAAGAAAATTTTAAGGTCCCTACCCGATAGATTTATTCCAAAGGTGACCGTTTTAAATTCTTTACCCACTTTAGCCTCTACGAAATTAGAAGAGCTTGTAGGTGATTTACAAACCTATGAACTGGATATGTTTTCCTCTAAAAATGAAAAGAAAATCGAAAAGGGCGTTGCTTTAAAAGCCCAAAAAGAGGTTAAACAAGTAGTAGAGAGCGATAGTGATAGTGACTCGAAAGATATGGCTTTATTTGCTCGAAAATTTAGAAAATTTCTTAAATTCAACAAAGATAAATATAAAAATGATTTTAAGAAATTTGAATCTTCTAAACATGATAAAAACGAGAAGATTTCTAAAGCCGATAAGATCCCTAAACCAAGTAATGCAAATGTTGATAGGGATGAGTCTAATAAATGTTTTGGTTGTGAAGGTTATGGCCATAGGGCTTTTGAGTGCCCCACTAAACTAAGGAAAGAGGGTAAACGACCCGTTTCATATAATGCGACCCTTAGTGATAGTGATAAGGAAGAGAAGCCTGATTCCCCCACGAAGAAAAATTTTGTGGCTTTTATGGCTAGACATGTGAGTGATAATGAGAACTCATCGAATGATGAAATTATAGCACATGCCACTTCCAAGGTCATTGTACATGATTCTCTTATTTTTGATGATAGTGAGAGTGAAGAAGAAAGTGAGAGTGAAAATGAAAATGAAGAAGAGGTTGATGTGAGTGAACTTCAAAATGCTTTTCATGAATTATATAAAGAATCTATAAATTGAAAAGAGCTAATTTGAAGTTAGAAGCGAGTTTAAGAGAGAGTGTAAAGGTCATTGATGAAAGTGCCTTAATAGAAGACCTTAGGACACATGAGAGGACTCTTCAAGAGAAGCTTAACTATGTAGAAGGCGAGAGAGATAGCCTTAGGGGTTTGATGGAATCCTTGAAAAAGGAGCTTCTTGCTTTTGAAGAGCGAAATGTTTTACTAGAATCTAAAATTTTAGATTTGGAAAATAAATTAAAAGATTCTAGTAATGTCAAATTTGATTTGGAGTGTCGTTCGGAAAAACTAGATAAAATGTTAGGAACGGTCCAAATTAAAAATGACACTTTTGGTTTAGGCTTCAATTCTTGTAATGAATTTAACCCTAAAGTCAAAACCAATGTTTTAGGAGAATCTTCTAGGAATGCATTTAATGATCACTCCTTAGATAAATCTTTTCGACATGCTCTTACTTGTACACATTGTGGTCGACAAGGTCATCTTAGGAAATTTTGTTTAGATCTTAAACGAATTCCTAGAAAATCCCATAGTAAAGTAACCACGATAGCTAACATTCCTACACCCCAAGATAGTAATTCTTCATTAATTTGGGTTAGGAAATCCAACTTGGTTGCCTTACAAAATAGGGATTTTGATTCTCATTTACTTACACATGCTTCCTCCCTTGCTAAATCTAAAGGATGAATGTGTTAGTGTTTGCATACTTTAGCATTTGTACTTCATGCTATATTCATATGCTAAATGTATGCTTGTTTAGTCATTTTCTAGTCATTGCCTTATTTCATATCACATGCTAGAAATCATGACTTGTTTATCTTTTTGTATTATATTTTGTGTTTGAATTAATTGATAAATATAAAAAGATTTTTGTTTATCATTTGTGTTTTATTTATTTCATTTAAGCTTAATGAAAAATACAAATGATTTTTGTTTGTCCTTTTGAGTAAATATTTATTTTTGATTAAAAATGTTAAAAAACTCAAAAAGATTTTATTTTGTCTGTATTTTTGTTTGACACACTTTATGTGGCATATATTTGTGTTTGAATCCTATCGTTTACGCTCCCATGTGGCTAGAACTTTTGGTTTAGATTTTCAATCCTTAAAATGTTCTTTACCATGTTTTATATGGAGTAGTTGGATTTTGTATTGTTTAAATGGATTCTATTTCTATATGCCTCTATTCACACATGCACGAGCTCTTTTGAAATCTTAATGTCACATGTTATATTTGAGCTTTTTGAGGTGTTCTCCTATCAATCTAGTCATCTACATATCCATGACCTAGGAGGACTAGTGCATGTCAAAATCCGTTGCATGTGAGATTTGTGCAAAAAATGAAAACATGATAAATTAATATATGCACGGGGAAGGGCTCCGAAAGGATGAATTAAATCCTTTGCGATAGTAAGCCACCGTTGATTGGATCTAAAAGAAATACGTGATCCAAAGGCCTAAAAACAGAATATTTGGCGCTTAAAATACATCAATTGCCAATGCCTATGTTTGTTTGATATATTCATTCAAAACGAATATATATGCTCATTGAGGGAGAATTGGATGGTATATCAACGGTTTGCACAATGTTCGTTTATCCTAGTTGTCTTTAATGTCATGACTCTATTTGGTTTGTAGAATCATCATCATGCTAGGCTTGTATGCATTGTGTATGTTTGTTCATTGAGTTCAATCTTTATATTGTCACATGAGGTTATATTTAACTGTGATGAAGTTTGCAATCAAATGAGAACTCCGTGAACGTTTATTAAGTGTTTGGGTCTAAATTTAATTGTTGTTAGTACACACCCCTACACTTCCGTTTCCATATGACACATTTTTGCCATACGAGTGTGCAAACTTATTGTATTTTGTGTCATGTGTGTGTTTATATCTATCTATATATGCACGTACTTATTGGTATATTTATAGTATATATATATATGATATTTGTTTGTCTTTGCTTTGCTTTTATTGCCCATATGCTGTCATGTCTTTTATTTAAGCTTCCACATGCTGTTTATTAGTTCTTTATCCTTGGCCTATTCCCGAACAAAAAGGGGGAGAATGATGATAGGGGGAGAAATGGTATCTAATCCTATTATTATCGTATCTTCGTTTGGGGGAGATTTATCTTAGGGGGAGACGTCTTTCTAAGTAGGTCATGTGTTTAAAGGGAGAATTAATTTAGGGGGAGTAATTAATTAATTGCATTTAATATTTTGATATTCCCTATGCATTTGATGAGTTTTCTTAAGTGTGCAGGAATTATTCTAAAGCGGCATCTTTCTATGGCAAAGCGTTTGATCCTTGGGTTGAGTCAAGATTGGGCGGGTTATGTTTTGAGTCTAGTAGAGCTTGACGGCCCTTTAGGATTTTTGTTTGGTTTTTGTCCCGGAATAGCCAAAGGGGGAGATTTGTAAGGACACAAATTTCCGATTGAGTCCATATATAGTTTTGGCTCAATTCCGGACAAAAACATTTATTCATAGGATAGTATTTATTTGTAATATTCACAAGCCTATGAAGTATGTATTGAAGACGTAGCGGCAAAGAACTTAAAGCTTCATCAAAATGCCGGTTTGTGTGCCTCGTTTCTACGTCATCAACTAAGGTTCCATGCTCCCAAGGTATGAATGTAATTATATGTATATAGGAGCTTGGAACAATTTGTATTGGGTGTTAGGTGAAATAAAAACTGCATTTTATTTTCAGAAAGAATCAATTAGAAACTTAAAAATAAGTATATAAAAGTTTCTGGGCCAAAATCGCATTTTATAAACTTTCTGGACGTTCGTTAGAAATGTCGTTCGAACGAGTTTTTTCGTTCGAACCAGTTTCGTTCGAACGAGTTTTGTCGTTCGAACCAGGTTCGTTCGAACGAGTTTTGCCAACGACCCTAACTGGACAGTCGTTCGATATGTCGTTCGATATGTCGTTCGAACGAATGTTCGGTCTAACGAGGTATCTAACGAACTTCAAACAAGCCCAGGCTGGTCACTCGTTAGAAGTCTCGTTCGAACGAGAATCACGTTCGTTCGAACGAACTTCCAGCGGGAACAGTTATTTGGCAGTTTTTTTGCAGTTTCTCCCCACTCCTCCACTTGGTTTTCAACCAACTTTTTTCATGCATTATTATGTGCGGGAAACACATTTTCCAAGACAACTTTTCCAACATTTGTTTATCTCCAAAAGAGAGTTTGAGAGCAAAATTACTTTAGGAAAATGTTCAAGTTTCGACTGTCAATTTTTAGTGAAAAATTCATACACACTCTAGTTTACACCCAATAATTGTTTATCCAAGTTTCTATATTTATATCAATTGCTTGGAGTTTTTGGCACCGATTTTCTCTACCGAATTCAAGAGACGTTTCGGGTTTGCTTCTACACCCCATCACAAAGAAGACTTTTGTTGAGATTCTACCCAAAAGGAGAAAGGCTACATGCTTGGGTGACGGTGACCATATAAAGTCCCATCGGTGTATTCCGAGACCACGGTGGAGCTCCGTTGGTTATCCGCTAATTGGAGGTTGATACAAGAAGGAGCATCACGGCTTGAGAGGGTTCGAGTTTAGGAAGTAAGTCTTTTTGTCTTGTATTTTGTAATACCGTTTTTAGTGGATTTGAGGCTAGGGTCGTCCCGAGGTTTTTTTCCCGTTAGTGGGTTTTTCCTCGTACATCGCGTGTAGTGTGACATCGTTTATTTTTTATCTTGCACATCATTTAGAACGCATGCTTTAGGTTTAATTCAAGATAAAATTCGGTTTAATTCTCACACTCATTTAATTTGGGACTTAAATTAAATATTGGGTAAATTTGGTTTATTCAAGTCATTTGTTAATATTGGTTTCGCCTAACTTTGTTTAAATGAATAATCATGACTTAGGCAAATTCTAGGACTTGAATTATGTTTTTAATTAGTTTTGAAGATATTAAAACTCGGCCTTGTTTATTTGTTGAACCATCACTTATCTTCGCTTCCGCATTTATTTAAAAGGAAATTATATTTTAATTGGGACAACTTGGACTTTCACAGTGGCTAGACGAGCAAGCTTTGATGTCGCATCACCCGTCTTTAAGAGCTGAGAATATAGATAAATTAATTATATTAGTGGTAAAATTTGAGTGTAAGGTAACGTTATATAACGGTCATTTTCATTATAATTACCTCTTGTGTTAACCACAACCTAAATTCGTTGTCTGATTGTACCATTTTTTTCGTCTTTTATTGTTCTCGCGGGCTTCATATTTTCTGCATATTATAAAATTCATCATGTATAAAATAATCTAAAATAATGTTAAACATTATAATAATCTAAACTTACTTTTTCCATTCTTCGACATCTTCATGTGTGTCAAATAGATAACGAGCTACTTGTTCATGTGGCAAACTCGTTAATTTCACTCGTTTTCCCATCACATGACCACCATCATCGATGAACTCGTCAGTGTCATCAACGCTAGTCGAGTCAGGCATATATTTTCGAGTATATATTGATGACTCCATGGTGATGTATTCCTCTGCAATTGATTCTGCAATGTTTCGCGTATTCTTGACGTAATCTTTAAAAACTTTCATCAATATTTCAAACGGATACATCCACCGATATCTAAATGGACCACAAAGAAGTGCCTCGTCGCATAGGTGTACCAACAAATGAACACTTATGTCAAAGAATGCTGGGGGAAAGTACTTCTCCAATACACAAATTGCTTCGATCATCGCCAATTTTGCGGCGACTATGTGTTCTCGATTGACTACCTTCTCACACAAGAGTGAGAAGGTAATACTAATTTGCATAATAGCTCTCCGCAAATCCTTGTGCTTGGAGAAATAGTGCTTAAACAATAGAGGAACCAATTACATGATCACATGTCAATCGTGGGACTTACACTTATATAAATCATGAGTAGCATAATTCTCTGCATGCATCACATCCAATATATGGCACACCGGGTTATTCTTCCAATAAGGCAGTTAAATAAAATTGACCTCCTAGACCATGCCTTTCTTGTCTCAATTTCATTCCCAGTTGGGGTCTTCTTATGCTTGACGTTCTTAAATTTGGGATTCTTACCTGGCATATTAGGGCCACATTCAGAAGATTTACTTTCAATTTCTGAACACGAAAGTTGTCTCGGCGGTAGCCTATGTTCAACCCCGCCCAATAAAAAATTGGAACCTTTCTCAGATCTGAAACTATGAGCTGGGGGTAAAAACCTCATGTGGCAATGGTATACATTTTTTGAGCTAAAGGATAGACGATTTCATTCGGTCTCCTCTCCACAAATAAGACACCCCTACAAAACACATCCCCCATTCTATTTGTCTCACCCATCCACTCGTTGTATTTCGGATATCCCATTACAGCTACCACAACTAATCACCGATTAAAGGTACGAAGCATATATTCATGGATTAGTATAAACAAAACTTAGATTTATAGTATGCTTCATTTAATTATGTCTTATTTATATTCAAATTCAATTTATAATATAAATTTCTATTTCCTCCATCTCCTCTAAAGGGTGAGTGGTCCTATCCCATTCAAGACCGCATTTTTCTGTAATATACTTAATAACTCATGCACATTGTTACAATTTGAAAAAAATTCGACATCATATCCCCGCAGTTCTCCAAGTACACGACTTAGATTGGCAAGTGTGAGTGTCATTTCAATTGATCAGTTAAAATAATAGTCACACTTGTCAATCTAGTATGTACCCAGAGAACATTAGGATACGACTGCAGAACTTCCTCCAAAAGAAACAAATTTAAGCCACTAAGAATATTATACAGAAATTATGCAGTCCCAAACTGTCTAAACGGGACAATTCGAGAGATCTCATTACAGGGGTAATGACTCTCGAATGGGTCCAAGGGCTATTGAATGCGTACGCATAAGAACTAAAAGGCTAGTATCTATGCGCACTATATGTAATTTCAAGTATGTTTCATTTGATTATCATACTATATATATATATTGTTCGATATATAAAGTAATTTTCAAAAAAAGTTGAAAAATTCCACCCCCATATGGACAATAATCCAGTGGTCATGCCACTTTTAAAATATACCAACCCAACATCGATCCACTATAATCCAATAGCAATGTCAACAATAAATGTGTATCTCGTACTCCTTCTAATTCATCTACTCAATTAATTATTTTCATTAATTAAACTAACAATTAAAGTATACAATTATTAATTTACTAATTTACAATGAGGGGAAATCCTATTTTCATAATTAATCATATATTAATTTACTAATTTACAATGAAGGACAATCAATCAATTCGTTTATAAGGAATATTACACACAAACACGCACACTACACACACATATACACACACGCGCACATACAAACATATACCCCCCTCCCCACCCACCACAAACACGCACACGTACCCCCCCCCCACACACACACACACAAACAGCCCCCACCCTGCCCCACCCCCTACCCACACACCACACACGCACACACACATACACACACACACACACACATATATATATATATATATATATATATATATATATATATATATATATATATATATATATATATATAAATTGGAGAGAGAGAGAGAGAGAGAGAGCGTAGAGAGAGAGAGAGAGAGAAAGGAGGGAAGAAACGGCGGGGAATAAAAGAAGGGAAAAGGATTTTTACTGCGATATTTGTCACGGTCGTGTCACGGTCATTGACTGTGACAACATTATAAGTATTGTCAATGACCGTGACTAAGGCTGTGTTTTTTTTTTCGAACATTCCGATTTTTCCGATATTCGCTCCGATATTTTTCGATTTTGGAACGTATATAAGGTTTTCGATTTTTCCGAAAAAAAAACGGATCGAAAATTGGAAATAATTCTGAATTTCCGATTTTTCGATTTTTTCGATCCGATTTTTTTGAAACTATCCCGATCCGATTTTTTCCATTTTTTTAGAAATATTTTCCGATTTCCAATTTTTTTAAATATTCTCATGTGTCCCACATAGGCTAGGAGAGGAAGAGAGGCCAAAAAAAATACTCTATAAAAGGAGAATATCCCTCTATCCTCTACACAAATGAAAAAAATGGTTAAATCCTTACATATTTACATGTTGGGTTAAATCTTTTTTTCGATTTCTGTAAAATGAGAATTTCGAGTAATCCAAAATCATATATTAATTTTTTTGAAATTTTGGAATTTCCAAAATTTCTGAATTTTTAGTATATTTTTTGAATTTTTGATTTTTTCCCGATTTTTCGATTTTTCCGAATTCAGAAACTTTTTTGATTTTCCAAAAAAATTGGATAGGAAATTGGAACAAATATTTTATTTTCGAAAAAATTAGAATTTTTTCCGAAAGGTCATTTTTCGATCCGATCCGGCCGAAACACAGCCCTAACCGTGACAAGTCCGTGACAAATAGAATTATCACGGACTTGTCACGCTCAATGACCGTGACACAAAATGCGTGTTTGTTGTCACGATCATTGACCGTGACAAGATTAAGCGCTGGAAGGGTGCCAATTTACCCATTTTGGTGTAGTGACATAATAATCAAGAATAGTAATATTATTCGCACCAAGGTTATGAAGTCTTAATTCACCATTACTTAATAAGATAAGTCGCATTTAATTAGGCATTTCACTCCAACCTAAATCTCAACCTTGATCCCTTTTGTTAAATATTCAGAAGAAATTCAATAAAAATCCAAAAGCATGAAACCAGCGCTCACACATTTGTAATTCAATTTTTCACAATCCTGTATCAACGATCAATCGATCATCAGTGTCGATCGATCTATGATAATTGTACAAAAAATCCTTCTTCCACCTACGAGTTTTGACCTCGATATCCTCCTGCAATGAACTTTCAAGCTCCAAAATCATTATAAAACCTAATTATATTCATATATAAGTGCTTAAACATCACTCCTAACCTATTTATTAGGTTTTGACGGGATTCAAACAAGATTTAATTGTATAAATTCCCATATCATTCAAAAGCCCTAGAATTTTATATTTGATCAATTTGAATCAAATTAACTATCAATTCGTGAAATCACAAAGGGTATTTTTATTAACTAATATAGTCAGTTCTAATAATTTAACATCAATTATACTTGAATTTGGTCAGGATTCATAATAATTTCAAATTATACTATGAATATGAATAGTAACATAACTTAACCAATTGGATATTTTTTGAAATTAGTAATTTAATTAGTTAAAGCAGATTTCTTTGCAATTATCTTTAGATTTTAATACATAATCATATTCTGACACTAAAAGCAATGATATTCATATACAAAGTAAACTTGCCTCAACTTCAAAAGGTGAATTCCAAGATCAATGCCCCAATTCTTCTTTTCCAAATTGTCTCCTTATCTCTAAAGGTATATATAATACGTTTAGGGTAAGTCTAACAACTCTAATAACCTAGCATCCACGAAATTAGGCTTAGGCATAATCTAAACCCCAACCAAATGAGCCAAATTACAACCATGAATGGCCCAAACCTAACTCAAGCCATATACCAACCCATAAACTTAAAACCCAACACTATAAGTCATAACCGAACATTTTACATGTCCCAAAAATTAACCCAAACTACCATACTGAACATCTTAATCCACTATATGGTACAAGTCCAAAGTTAATGACGAAATTATTTATTAAATAATTATTAATTCATTATCATGCATTAAGTCTGATTCCAATTTTAAATAAAATATACACACATAACCTATATGAAACATAACAATTTTAACTAGTGACGTAATAAGTCACTGCAAATTATTATAATTTCAAATTTTAATTAATTTAATTACGTATTAAAATGATGGGGCATTACATTCTCCCACCCCCTAAAACAAGGAACTTCATCCTCAAAATTCGAATTCATTCTACTACTTGAAAGTCTAATAACAACTCGCATGTAATGAAATCTACTAGTTCATCGACCTAATACACTAAGACCTCTAGTCGTAAGTCGAGTTTCGCTAATAATGACACCAACTATTCTTATCGTTGGAACGTCAATTTGTCCCCCCGAACTCCCCACATCACGTACCCGAGTAATATTATGTAGGCATTGACGGTGATATGGTAAGGTCATATCACACCGATCTCGCCCCACTCAAGTGTGCCTTTGGTGCAACAAGTGGAAAATCTTGGGCTTTGTGGGTGATCGACAAGGAGTGTAGATGAACCAAAGAAAATAAAAGGTAATTCTTGATAACCTTATGCAAAAACACAAAAAGAGATGAAGAGTTTCCTCAAAAAGATTTCTTACTTGAGGAGATTTATTCCAGGTTTATCTAGAGATAGCCCACCCAATGATGGAACTGTTATGGAAAACTATGAACTTGAAATGGGAGGAACCACAGCAGGAAGCTTTTGACAAGCTTAAAAGGTTGCTCATCTCCCCTCAAACGATGATTCCACCTAAGGCAGGAATACCTTTGCTGCTTTATCTGGCCTCAACTATAAGGTTCATTAGTGCTTTGTTGGCACAGGATGTTGAAGGACAAAAGAGACATGTTTACTACTTGAGTAGGATTATCCATGGTTCTAAGGTAAGATATACAAGCGTTAAAATATTTTGTTTGGCCTTAGTCTTTGTGGCTAAAAAACATAGGCATCATATGTTATCTTTTACTATTAATATTGTTAATGTAAAAAACTAGACTTGATCAAATTTTATAATCGCAGATAAAATATATAATTGCAATGGTAAATAAAAGAGAGAGAGAGAGAGTTTTCAAAGTGGTTCAGCTATGTCAGAAAGCCTACGTCCACTATTATTGTATTGATTTCAGAGGTTATAGAAAGCCAGATACTCTTGTAAATAAGAATATCCCAGAATTCGTTCTACCTTATCCTTGATGAAAGGGATAAAACCTATTTATAGTGACCCGAAGGTCAAGCGTCGGAATGTCAATGGATGGAATGCTTTTATACATTTAAGCATTTACTTCCTCGGACACTGAATCTACTAGTGTTGGTGCCGAAGTTGGCACTTCTTATTTTTATGATTTCGATATTCCCTTTTCTGTCAGTATGGGAAAGAGGAAAATTCCCAACCTTCTGGAGGATGATTCTGTTATCGGTGCCAAGAAACCAGTTGATACCAATGCCCCAAAAAAGAAGGTTGAGGCTAGTAAGAAGCCCCCAACCACCAAAGGTGATGAGTCTCCTCTCAAGAGACTAAGGAGAGGTCCTGCTGATAAGCAGGTTGAGAAGGTTATTGATACCGACCAATTAGGATTAGCTGGTGAGGTTCCATCTACTGCTAGGTCATTTGTAGCCTTTAGTCCTAGCTTGGCTAGGAAGTTGATCAAAGTTGGTACCCTTTCGAACCATAGTGCTGCTACTAGTTCAATATACCGATCAAAACTATCGGAGAGGGTTACCCAGAACTTAGTCTTGGTAAATTTTCATATTTAAAGTTGGTCGGATACTGTTCATGTCTTCTTTGATTTGCATTAACTTAGATTTTTTTTACAATTCTTGGTTGATTATAACCAAATATTGGAGGGACGATCAGTTGTGTTCTTCTTCAGAAGAAGTTGAGGAGGCCTTTAAAGGTTTTAAGAAATCTTTGGAGGAGTAGAGGCAAGCCTTGGAGACAAAGAAAAAGACTTAGGAGGAGAAAATCAAAGTGGCCGAAGAAGCATGACAAAAGAATGAGAAAACTCTAACTATGGATACTTTGACTTTTGCTCAAGTTGAGCGCGGGGCAAAGGCTGTTGAAGAGAAAATATCCAAACTGTCTGTTGACCTTACTGTTGAGAAGGTCAAGAGAAAGAAGATCATAGAATAATCCTTCAACAAGGGCTGGGATAAGGGCATCTCTACTACTTCTGCCCAAATATCGTTCGCTCAGAAGAAATTCTTTAAGGAAGTTTAGTCAACATCATTGAGGGAAGTTGGCACTGCTAAGGATTCAGAGCTATTTTTAAGGCATGATCCAGGTTCCCCTCCTAATCTTAATGATGAGATTGATAATGATGCAGGTTCAGAGGAATCTTCTATGGCCATTGAGTCCGTTGCTCCTCCTGCCGAACAAAATAAAGCTCCTGTTGATTTAGCTTCCCCTCCTACTGACCAGGATACAAACCCTGAAGCTAAGAAGGATAAGAAGAAAGTATAGACTTGTTCGACTTCTGGTCTTTATATTTTTCACCTTTCTTTTGTTTCCTTTTTATTTTGTTCTGATGTACTTGTAACGTTGTTATTTATCAATGAAATAACTTCTTCTTCAATTACTTGCCACTTTGCTACTATTATTTCTCCTTTTATTGTTGATCAAATGTTATTTTATCTTTCTAGTTTGTTGTCAAGATGAAATAAATTGCCTCCACTGACTCTGACCTACTCAGACACTATAACAATTTGTTCAAAGCTCGCCACTTGGATTTAACATATGGGGAATTAATAGATTTGTTCGGCACTGATGCTTCTAATCAAGCAAAGGATACATACACATATCTCAAATATCTTCTTGATCGGGCTATAGCCAATAATGTTGCATATTATAAGATGATTAAAGACTTACATGCAAACCATGATGAAGCTAAAGCTCTACTGCATACTAACTACAAAGCCAAGTACAAGGCATTGAGTGAAGGTTGGGGTTTTGAGGAGAAATTAGAAAAATATGCTTGTGCCTATAGAAAAAAGGTATTCTTACTGAACAGAGAAGTAGATAAAGCCCAGGAAATTACTAAGCTCCTGAAAGTAGAGAACAATAGACTATGGAATGAGCGTGATACTTTAAAGTAATCTTTCGCTACCGATGTTGATGAAGGGGAATGCTAAGTTTGTGGAGGAACTTGAGACTCTAAATAAACCCAACCTTAGGCAATCCTCCAGATAATCAAGAATGAGCTGACCAACTGTTAGGGAGGCTAAGTGAAAACATTGGCCGACCAGGCTATCCAACTAAAAGCAAAAAATCTGGCTATTGTAGATTTGTCTACAAAATTGGAAGCTAAGGATAAAGCTCTTGCCAACTAATCCACACAGTTGAAGGTGAAGGATAGTGTTTTAAAGAAACTTCAATAGCAAGTTGAAAGGTTGACCTTTTAATTTCATAAATGTGCCCGAGAGGTGTGAATGGAGGGCTATAATGAAGATTTGGGTCATATTAATGATCATCTTGCCCAGAGTCATAATGAAGGGTACAGGTAGGGATGGACCAATTATCTTACTTTATTAAAGCATGATCGAAACAACAAACTGTGGTATTGAAATAAACTTGGTCTGCTAGATTATAACAATCCCCTATTCAAGCTGGATAAATCATGGATCCCTCCTGATGCCATTTCTCAATGTTTAATCACTAAATACTTAGGAGATTATGATATCCATGATGTTTATGAAATAGTTCATCCTTCACATCTGATTAATGCCCCAAGCATTAGTAACAGAAGAATGTTGGAAGACTTCAACTTTATCAACTCTCCCTATATATTGAATGATCCTCCTGCTGGAATGGAAAGAGTGCAGTCGACATCCAAAGCTGAGGGAAGCGTCCAGCTGAATGACTTTCTATATTTTGTTATTCATTTTAATGTAATACAGTTTATGTGAGTGAAAATACATATGTTTGTTTTGTTAACTTATGATTATTTTAATCAATCATTAAACTTGTGATTTTAATGCCATCGATTCTACTAATGCACTTAGATATATTAATCCAAATTTAGCATTAGTTATCAATGGTGACCAAGTGTATAAGGAATATATGTTTATATTCCAGTATTTAGGAATTTTTACATGTCTTACTGCATTTAACTTAGTCGGGTAAAACTTATTTATAACTATTTGAGTTTTATAGGAAATTTTACCAACTTCTTGTGCTTAACTTTTTTTTATACAAAATCATACGGGAAGTATTCAACCACTTGTACGTGATTTGTTTTTACTAAGTTATGCATGAAGTAAATTATTATTGTCGATTACGTGCTAAGGATTGTAATCCGGTTTTGACTTGGTCGGTTATTATTTTTGTTGTTGACCAAGTGCTGAAGATTGGAATCATGTTTTAACTTGGCCGGTTATTATTTTTGATATTGATCAAGTGCTGAGGATTGGAATCCTATTTTAACTTGGTCGGTTATTATTTTTGTTGCTTACCAAGTGCTAAAAATTGGAATCCTATTTTGACTTGGTCAGAGCTGAAGAACAAGAGATGTATGTACAAGGTTATTTATGTTCCGGGGGATGTATAGCATTACTGTACTCCGAAAAAAATTAAAAGGTTGAAGAGACTGAAATCAAAATTTATTGATACTCAAATAAAAGTAAAAGAAATATAATAATGGCAATCCTTTGAATTACTGATAGCAACTGGAGAATCAAAATTCAGTACCCTGAGGGTTGGTAGGCCGAGCTCGGCTGGTACCATGGCTTCAGTCCCAAATGCAAGCATGTATGGTGTCTCTCCAGTTGTTGTTCTCGGCGTTATTTTGTAAGCCCAAAGAATAGAATGTAACTCATTAATCCAGCTACCCTTAGAAGCATCAAGCCTTATATTCATTCCATTGAGCAAAGTCATGTTTGTTACTTCTGTTTGACTATTACTTTGAGGATGGCCCGGAGCAGAATGCAGTTTCTGAATTTTAGATTGGAAACAGTATGCTTCAAACTCCTCGTTATCGAACTGGGTGCCATATTCTGTAATGAAAGCATATGGTAAACCATATCGACAGATTATGCTCTTCCAAATAAACCGATACACTTTCTCATAAGGCATCTCAACCAATGGCTCTGCCTCTACCCATTTGGTGAAATAATCAACAGCAACGATTAAATATTAAACCTGCTTTTGGTGGTCGATAGTGGGCCGACCAAGTCAATTCCCCATATAACGAATGGATAAGGTGAATTTATATGTGTTAAAGAAGCATTAGGTGTTTTATGAATGGTAGAGAACTTCTGGAACTTGTCACACTTTCTTGCAAAGGCGGTACAATATTCCCTCATAGTCAGCCAGTAGTATCCCTCAGTGCTGGTTTATTGGAGCAATGATCGACCAGCGAAATGAGCCGCATAGTAACCTTCGTGTACTTATTTGATCAAATCTTCCACTTCCATTGTATGAACACAATGTTGCAAGGAGATCTCCAATCCCCTTCTGTACAAAACTCCTTTATCTAACACATATCGCGCTGCTTTATATCAAAGCTTTTTATCCTCTTTAGGATCAGATGGTAGGGTTCCGTCTTCAATATATGCTTTGATGGGATCCATCCAGGAAAGATCCAAATCTAGATCAATGAAACTAACCATCAGATCCTCATCAATACTTCGATTAGCCAAAATTTGTATTAGGATTATTCTTTTGATCTCAATTCTTATTGTTGATGCTAACCGAGCAAGGGCTTCAACTCGGGCGTTAGATATTCTTGGGATCTTATTCATTTGGATGACGTAAAACTTGTTAATAAATTTTATGGTATTAACAACATACCTGGTCATCAATCCTCCTTTGACTCCATATACATGAAGTACTTGGCTAACAACCAGTTGTGAGTCACTGTGCCCCACTACTTGCTCTGCGCCTAATGAATGAGCTAAATTCAATCCAACTATCAAGGCTTCGTATTTTACCTCATTATTTGATGCTTTGAACTGAAACTTGGGAGCATACTCAATATCAGTATCATCAGGAGTATTAAGTATTATACCTGCTTCACTGCCAGTAGCACATGAAGATCCATCTATATACAAATTCCATACCAGACATCACTGTCAAAACTTTATGTTGTCAATGACCCATGTTGGAATAACTTTTTACTTTCCTCCGTATATTTTTTGTCTATTTCTTGAATTTAGGGTGACTCGGGTTGATCGGTAGCAATTTCAACTTCCTTTTGAGCTAAGCTCTCTTCTTTCGAAGTCTACTCGACAGGCAAGTTTTGTTAATTGGGAACCTCCAAATAAGTAAATTCAGCAATAAAATATGCTCAAGCTTGGACTTTCAATAAATATCTTAGTTCGTAGACAATGTAATACTCTCCCGATTCTACCGCCCAGTACGCCAATCTTCCTGATTTCTTAGGTTTGTGGAGTGCTTGCCGAAGAGGCAAATCGGTATACACAATTATATTATGTGCTTAGGAATAAGATTTCATACGTCTAGAAGCCTCAATAAGCACTAGGGTTAATTTTTCCAAACGTAGGTACCTGATTTTAGCTCCTCTGAATGCTTTACTAGTGTAGTAAACTGATTTTTGGATTCCATTGTCCTGTCTGAACAAGGCCGAGCTCACTGCTGACTTTTAAAGGAAGTGATCCCAAATACTTTTTCAACTCTTGGAATGCTTCTTCACATGCTGCATTCCACTCAAAAGTCTTTCTCAATAGCTTAAAAAACGGTAAGCACCTATTTGTCGCTTGAGAAACAAATCTATTTAAGGTTGCCACTCTTTCCGTGAGCCTTTGTACATCTTTCTTGTAAGTTGACGACTGCATTTCGATCAAAGATTTTATCTTAATTTGATTAGCCTCAATTCCCCTTTGATTAACTATGAAGCCGAGGAACATCCCTTCTTATACTCCGAACACACACTTGGTCGGATTCAGCTTCATTTGATGGTTTTCCAATTAATTAAAAGTTTGACTGAGATCGGCGATATGATCTGAGTTTTTTTTACTTTTTTCAACATATTATCCACATAAACCTCCATATTTTTGCATATTTGCTCTTCAAAGCCTTTATTCACCAACCTTTGATGTGTTGCTCCTGTGTTTTTTAGCCCAAAGGGCATTATATTGTAGCAATAAGTTTCTCTATTGGTGATGAAGACTGCACTTTCCCTGTCTTCAGGTTTCATCTTTATTTTATTATATTCAGAGTAAGCATCCATGAAGCTTAAAAGCTCATGTCCCGACATAGCGTTCACCAATTAATCAATTCTAGACAAGGGGAAATGGTCTTTCAGGAAAGCTTTATTTAAATAAGTAAAATCCACACACATCCTCCAATTATCATTCTTCTTCATGACCATTACAACGTTATCCAATCAGGTTAGATACTTCACATCTTCAATAAATTGGGTTTTTTAAATTTTCTCGATCTCCTCTTGGATA
This sequence comes from Sambucus nigra, assembly GCA_949130495.1. Classification (NCBI taxonomy): domain Eukaryota; kingdom Viridiplantae; phylum Streptophyta; class Magnoliopsida; order Dipsacales; family Adoxaceae; genus Sambucus; species Sambucus nigra. The sequence continues at coordinate 190,409,155 of OX422213.1, forward strand.
GCTTGATTCTTCTAGGGACTGAAAACCTTGCGTCTCTACTTGATCGATTTTTCTTCTTTACTGATGTTGAGCTCATGATAGAGGAAATTAGGACCAATCCCAGACATATCCTCATGGCTCCAAGCAAATACATTTCTCCGCTGCTTTAGAATCATAATCAATTCTTATTTTAGGACTGGATCCAATGTTGAGCCAATCTGCGTGGTTCTCTCTGGCTTGTCATCATCTAAGATAATGCTTTCAGTAGCTTCCATAATTTATCCCTTGACTAACTCTGTTTCATCTCGGGGATCTAAAGTTTTAACTTTAAATTCACTATTAGGCTCAGTGGTATCCACCTGATAAGTGGTAGTTTTCTTCTTTAATTCAATCAAGTCCTCTTGCTCGACTGAAGAGTAGTAACATTCTCTGGTCACCTTTCACAACACCTACCCCAAAATGAGTCGAAAACTTCAAATATTAATGGGTTGTTGACGGTCCTGCTTCAAACTTCTTCAATCCTACCCTGTCGAGGACCACATTATAGGCAGACTGCACATTTTTATCCATCACGAAGAAGCGTATTTTCTCTGTACGACTTGCTGGCCAGGTGCCGATTAACACTTTTAGCTTGATCATCCCAAGAGGGTAAACTTTTTCACCAAAAAAACCTATTAATGGCATGTGATAGGGCTCTAGTTGGATGAGCTTCAAGTCCAACTCTAAAAGCAAGGATAAAACATAATATCTGCGGAGCTCCCATTATCCACCAAAATTCTAGCGATGACAGTATCATGGATCCTAAATTTGACAACCAATAGGTCATCATGGGGATAAAGTACCATAGAGAGATCATTATTTCAAAATATGATCACCAGTTTATCTTTGTTAACCTTCCTTTGTCAGTTATCTTCGTTCAGATTGATTCTCTAGATATAAGAGCAAGCTTGAGCTTCATTCAAGTAACTTTCCTTTCAACGGTGTGGTCGCGTTCTCTTACATCGCCACCTATAATCACATGATAAACAAATGAACCAAAACTGATCATAGTTACCTCACGTTCTGGTTACTTGGGCTTCTTCGACAGGTCTGGATCATCTTTATAATCATCTTTGTGATTTCTCTTCCTGCCATCTCTGGGCTTGCACGGAGAATTCGACCTTCTTGTAGCTTCTCTATTATTACGCCGATCAATAAATTTATTAAGTTTCCTCAGCGAATCAGGGACTCTATCTCATTTTATAAAGCGATGCAGTTATCTGTTGTATGCCCATAATCCTTATGGAATTCATACTATTTGGATCTATCTCTCTTGTTAGGAGGTGACCTCAACTTCTCAGGCCATTGAAAATCCTTATTGTGCTTGATTTCTTTTAGGATATGGTGAATGCCAATACTCAATGGAGTAAATGTTCCATATTTTTTTAGCTCATCCTCTTTCTTCGGCTTCTGCTTCTATTTTGCGACCATCGTTTCCTCGGCGTTCATTATTTTTCCTACTTTCGCTGTGAGTTTGGCCATAGTTTTAGGAGGATCTTTAGCCAGAGTATAGCATAGTTTCTCGAGAAGCAACCCACTCATAAGAGCATTGATTGATGTTTTCTCTTCATAATCAATCACTTCTAATTTCTCATTATTAAAATGCGTAATATACTCTCGGGTACTTTCCCCCACTTGTTGTCTTACACTCAAAAGATGAGCTACTCTTTTCACTGGCTTAGCTCCGAAACAGAAGTTGCTAATGAATAGCTCGACAAGCTGATTGAAATTGGTGATTTGTCCACGAGGCAGGTTATTGTACCAATTTGGGTTGAACCCCTGTTGGTATTTAAAAATGTCGTCACCTAATTTCATCAGGAACTGAATAAATATCAACTGCAACTCGATATTGCTCGATGTGGAGAATTAGGTCAGTTTTACCTTCATATTTAGGGGTGACCACGGGATCTTTAAACTTAGATGGATTAAAAATCTATAATTTCCTGAATAAAAGGAGATCCTTTAACGAAGTTCTGTTGTAAAGGATTATTTGCTTTTTCCATATAACCCAACCTACCTTCCAACCTCTTGGTTGATCCTTTCAACGAAGGATTTCCTGCATCATATCTATGCAAAGAAGCTCAACTGTTTCAACCATTTCTGCACTGAACTCTCTTCCTAAGAAGTCTACTGGGCGCGTACAGATTGTTGGATGTTTGATCTTGATCTGACTAAAGCCTCACGTTGGTCGGTCGGATATTAAGTGTTCATGAATAACACCCTAGGAGGGTTTCTATTTGCTTGGGGTCCCAAATGGTCAAAGGGTAAAGCTCTGCTTAGCCTTTTCAAAACACTTGGCCTTTCAGGAAAAAAAATGGATATCATAGGGTCTCGTGGACCTAAGTGATGAACTTGCTCCTGGACGATAAGATGTATCTCGTGAATATCTGGAATAACTATTTTTGATAGATCTTAGAAGTGGAGGCAGCATTTATCTTATGGACCAGGGAGCCATTTGTTATTGGTAAAGGGATGGAGACTTAGCTTGCAGTGATTGAGCTAATTGCCTCATCGTTTCTTGCATAGATTCCTGTCCCTTAGCAATACTAGTAAGGATTCCAGTTAGGCCTCTTGACATAGACTGAGCAGATGGAATAGGCAAGTTGCCTTCATTTCTAATACTGGACTCAGGGTCATTCATCTTGCCTTGAACAAGGGTATATAAGAGTAAAAACGGTAATTAGAAATACGTTCCCACAGACGGTGCCAATCTGTTGATGTAAAAAACTGAACTTGATCCAATTATATAATCACAGATAAAATATATAATTATAATGGTAAATAAAGAGAGAGAGAGTGTTTTCAAAGTGGTTTAGCTATGTAAGAAAGCCTACGTCCACTGTTATTATATTGATTTCAGGGGTTACAGAAATCTAGGTACTCTTATAAATAAGAATATCGCATAATTCGTTCTACCTTACCCTTGATGAAAAGGATACAACGTATTTATAGTGACCTGGAGGTCAAAGGTGGGAATGTCAAGGGTTGGAATTCTTTTATACATTTAAACATTTACATCCTTATATAATCAATGCGATGATTGGTTCTATAAACCATATCTAATATGACCCTTTGTATGGTGACATTTAATTGATCTTGATGGTCGATTTTCCTTATGTTGGTAAGCATGACTGACGAGCTACTATTTGTTGACTAGGATTTTGGCCACATAGGAGGACAAGTGTTCTCTTCTGATTGGTCCATGTAGATGGATAATTTTTGGCATCAGCAAACATAGTGGCAAGACGTGATCCAATTAAGTTTTTACTCGCACGAACTATTTTAATTAGGAGAATAATAAGATGGTTTCTCATTCTTTTAAGGTACAATTTGAAGTGTGTGGTTCCTCATGCAATCAAAAGTCAAGCATATGTAGATTTATTAGCTGTCTTTCCTTAGGGTTTGTTTGAACCACCTCATGAAGATATATCTGGTGATGATTTAAAAGATAATATTTATGAGGCAGACTTGGAGGGGTAGTCCATAGTGTTTGATGGTTTACTGGCTAAAGGTAAAAAAGAGGATATCTCTTTGTTCTTTAAGTTAGATTTTCTTTATTCAAATAACTAAACAGAGTATGGAGTTAGATTCTAGGATTACTTGAAGCCCTTTGAAGAGGAATTCGTTCATTATACATCAAAAGGGTATCTAACTTGGTAGTCAAACAAGTGAACGTTGAATATGCGTTGAAGCACCTTAGCCTATCTCCTTATCAAAAAATCATATAGAGGTTAATAGATTAGTTTTATGAAGTCAAAGTACAAATATATCCAAGAACAATGAACGCACATGTTAATGCCTATGCCACGATTGCACAAAAGATAGATATGCAAGGTGAGTCAACCACTGTGGTGATCCATCGCAGGACTGCTTTATCTTTTTTCCACGGACGATGCCTCAGATTGGAGAGGATCAATAAGGAAGCAACTGAAAATAAGATATGGTTCGATGAAGATTATCGAACTAGTGCAATTTTTCCTTCCTCAAGGAAGCTTGTATTACAAAAAAATTGGTGGTTGGTTGTTCAGATGCCTTTGTCCCGAATAAGCTCAAAGACGGTGAAAGGAAACTTATAAAAAACATTGTAAGTCCATTGAGATTTCTCTTTATAGAAGAATCTAAAGAGAAGGGTATTTTTATCCTACGATAAAGCAAGACGTTGCATTAGAACAAAAGGATTATGATAAATGCTAAATTTACTTTCAGACAGCTGAGTGAAACTTCTTAAAAATCAAACGGACTGGAGGCAGCCTTATATGGACTTTATCAAAGACGGAGTTGTTCCATCATAAAAAACATATGCCATAGCACTTAGAAGAAGAGCCCCAAGGTTCTACTTGCTAGAAGAGAAGCTCTATTGATGAGGATATTTCAACAGATTTTTACGATGCATCACTTCAAAGGAAGAAGAAGAGGTTCTCAAACAAGGTCACGATCCAGTTCATATTAGAGGATCCAAATTATATGACCAACTTATGACACTTGTCTATTATTGGCCAACAATGGAGAAAAATTTAAGTTAGTTTGTTTGAAAGTGTAAAGTTTGACAACTGTATGGCGATCTAATCCATGATCCATCAATTAATTTGCCTCATTAGCAACACCTTATTCTTTTCACACTTGGGCATCTGACTTTGTAGGAAAATCAAACCTCTATCTAGGGGCAAAATATGGATTCTCGTGGCAACTGAATGATTTATTAAGTGGGTAGAAGCAGTACTTTTGAAAAGAGCAAGGGTAGGAGTGGTGGCACAATTCATTTGAGAATATATCATTTATCATTTTCGTATTCCCAATGTCATTCTTTCAGATAATGAAACTCCATTTATAAAAAAAGAGGTGATAATATTGATTGATAAATATTCAATTATTCGCCACACTTTAATGGTGGCTTATCCTAAAGGCAATGATCAAGAAGAAGCTACAAATAAAACTTTGGTCAACATTTTAACCAAAATGGTGGAATATTTTCCTAGTGCATGGGATGACAAGACACTTATGGTTTTTTGGGCATGTCGAACCACCAAGAGGAAGACAACAGGTTACACGCCTTTCTCCTTTGTTTATGTAGGTGAAGCAATCCTCCCAATGGAGTTAGAAGTACCATCTGCCAGATATGCCTTGCGAAGCAACATACTTCCTCAAAGTAGGAATGCTCAACTAAAAGCACTAGATATACATAGAGACAACGCAAGGAAGCATTTTTAAATTTACATGAAGCAACTCTCCAAAGCTTATGGGAAACTTATGAAACCAAAGAAGTTTATAGAACGTAATTTGATTTTGAAGGCTATTGCTAATCACATTAGAGGACTTCCTTTACTAAAATTTACAACAAACTCTAAAGGACCGTATATTTTTAGAAAAGCACATGAATTAGGTTGTTGTCTAAATTTAAAAAATTAAAGACGATAGGCCTTTCAAAGTAAACAAAAAGTGACTGAAAGTTTATCATGTTTGATAAAGACACTTGTAATTTCTTTTTGATCAAAGAAATATGCAGAAGCACATCAATTTGTAATGTTTTTAACTTAAGTATGGAAACAAAGAATGCAATGAACACATGATATTTGGGAACAAATCTTTATTTGTATTAAAAATGGAGATAATTACAATTTAAAAGGGGACTATTACCAAGAGATATAAATAATTAACTCATCTAACAAAACTTCTCGGCTCAAAGTAGTAAAGAATCTCTCTCCAATCGAGGCAGCAATATCTTGAGCAACCTTTCGTTGATGCCCAGACATGGACAAAATGTTGAGTTCAACCTCTGCCTTTTGTTTAAACACAAATTGACATCAACCTAAGCTCTCTTAGTAATAGTTACCTTTTTATCACACTCCTCTAGCTGAGGGATAAGATCTTTTAATTTTTCTTCTTCAGCCTTCAGGTCCTCCGTAACTTTGAGATAGCTAAAACGATAAGCTGCTAGCTGACGATCATTTAGATCCATAAAATTATTGATTAAGCAAGATAAATCAAATTCATTGTTCCTCAAAGCTTTGAGATTTACAATGTAATAATTTAGCATAGATATCTATAAGGAAGGTGGTGAAATATTCTTAATCTCAGCTATAAAGACAATAGTCCCTTGGAGAAGATAGGTTATTATCAAGTTATAAGGTCTCACGCATCCAATAGTGAAAGACTCAGTATGAGAAGCTAAAAGTTGATTAAGCACAAAATAAAATGAACAATAAATGATAGTGTTATTCTCAAGCACCTGACGATAATAATGAGTTGGTGCCACATTTAGCAAAAAAGATTCAAACTTATACCCACTCTCCTCGATTTTCACATTGGGCGTGAAACCTTGGTCAACATGGGAGGACGAATAAGAATGAGCTAAAGCAGCCAAATCGACCTTAACCGAAGGCACAACCAAATGAGGTGCCTCAAAGGGGTTGCTCTTTATGATAGGTTGCAAAGATAGATGAAACATAAGAGTTAGTCAAAACCTTAGCAAGATTGGTGATAGGTTACTAAGCAAGTATAAATTTTAAAGAAAAACCTTAGTAGTAAGCTACTAAGTTGACTTATAAAGTGTAGATTTTGAAAAAAAAAAGAGTAATAAGCTATTAAGTTGACTTACAAAGTGTAAATTTTGATAAAAGATCTAAGTAGTAAGCTACTAAGTTGACTTATAAAGTATAAATTCTTTTTTTAGATAAACCTTAGTAGTAAGCTACTAAGTTCACTTACAAAGCGTAATTTCATAGAAAAACTGTAGGAGTAAGCTACTAAGTTGACTTACAAAGTGTAAATTTTGAGAAAAACCTTAGCAGTGAGCTATTAAGTTGACCTACAAAGTGTAAATTTTGAGAAAAACCTTAGCAGTAAGCTACTGAGTTGACTTACAAAGTGTAAAGTGTGAGGAAAAAAACATAGTAGTAAGCTACTAAGTTGACTTACAAAATGTAAATTATGTTTTTAAATAAACCTTATAGTAAGATAATAAGTTAACTTACAAAGTATAAATTTTTAGAAAAAAAAAAACTTAACAGTATGCTACTAAGTTGACTTACAAAGTGTAAATTTACTTTGAAACCTTACATGTGATTGAGCTAAGTCATAAAGAGGTTTATACAAAGTTACCTCATCAATAGAGGAAGGAATAGGAACCACATCCATTGAAGCTTGAACTAGTCAATTTCCAGGAGAAGATTGAAGTTCCATTGATGCAATAAGGGGGACTAAAACCATATCAACCTTAAATGAGGGAGCTGTTCGATCTCTCTCTTCTCTCCCGACATAATTAAACATCACAAACCAAAGGAGGTCATAAAATCTTTGCCTAAAAACATGCAGAGAATAACATCTCATTTTAAAGGAAAACTACCTTCACAATGGTCTTACGAACAAGAGGAAGCACAGTTTGGCTACCACGTTCACTTATAGTTATAACATTAGGCTAAGTATTGATTATTTAACATACTGAGATGATGTAATAAAATCAATAATTAAGATATTTTTCAAACTACCCCAACTAAACTAGTTGGAGGGACCACGGTCAAATTTAGTTCCATCGAAGTTAAAGGAGTTGAGAAAATGGAAGAGTAAGTAGTTATACTTGTAATCATCACTGGATCTATAACCGATGGTAATTTTAAGCTACAGCAGCAACACGCTCATAAGGAGGCCTCCTAGAGTATGTAAGCCCCTTAATTAGAGAACATGACAGTGTATAAGGTGCAACGTTGGTATGTTCAATAACTGGACTTAATCGTTCTTTAAACGGAGGGCTATCATCAATATTTACAATGACCTTTCGAGATAAAGGAGCATCTTACAAAAGAAAATCTTTTAAATGTTATAAAAAGATATTTATTTATGAAAGAAATAAGTTCCACACTTAGAGAAAAGATTTATCGATTGGACTGACTGAGGTTCCGAGAATGAGCTTTATTCATAGAAACATCCTCCATAACATCAGTTGGTTTATTGGTTAAGGTTTGCTCAAATGAACCTTATGGATAAGGAGTAGGAGTTATGATCACGCGTGTCTAACTTAATTTCTTCCTTAGTTGTTTTTCTCATTGAGGAGGCACATCAGTTGGAGATCCTTTCTCCCTTAAAATTTCTGGTGCAACTTGTTACTAAGGAACCTAAGAAATGGCAAATTCATCAGTTGAATGACATCTCTGTAAATAAGCTAAAACATCATCTTCACTAATAACAATGGGATCCATTATAGTTAGAAGGTAAGATATCATTAAATGCACCTTTTCAATAAGATCTAGATTTGGGGAGCAACAGTCTCTTGGGGTACAACAACCACCTCAGAGGAACCTCGAGTTACTTTTTATTTCTTGGGAGTTTTGGATTTAATGGGACCTTTATCTGATGGAGATTTTCTTTTTGCACCAACGGCCATTTTCTTCGCTTTCTTGCCTTTATTTACTATTTTAGCAATCTCAATGAGTTGGAGAAAAGTAGGAAACTCTACATGCAAGTCAATAATGGTAGTGCTCAATTCAAACTCCAAATCAACAATAGAGTTACTTTTAAGGCCAAGTTCGTTGGGTCCAAAACATTCAACAGCGAGATAAATGGGTTGACTCCTCACGAAAGCTTTAAATTGCCTGAGCTGGAACGACCAGAAGTGAAAAAGATAGCCCATCAAAACATCATCATGCCTTCTCTAGTCATGAATGGCCCTTTTTTTATTAAGATCTGCACAAAGAGAAAATATGATACGACGAGTGAAGTCCAGGCATGCAGCATAGAAAGAATCATCGATTATGCTATTTTGACAAATGGTTAGGGGACACCTTGGTCAAACCCAAATTATCGGGCACAACGATGAAGGTTATAGGCCTCACTCTCCTCCTCTTACTCAGTGAGCAAAGGAAAATGACTAAGCGTAAGCAGAAGTACCACAATCATTAAAGGATCGTCAATCACAGATGTATCAAAGTTGATTAAATGAAACATATAAGCTTCATCTTTAAAGAATGACCATATTTTTGCATGAGTTTCCCAAGCAGAAGGTTTAGAAATAAATTCATTATGGATATAAATCAAAGGAAGCATATCTCTCTTACTATGTTTGTGGTTCCAACATAATAATCTCGGGCGCCTGACAGTAAACTTATTAATTAGGATCTCAACTAGCCCCGTCAAAAGGATTGTACTTCCAAAGTTGGAGGTATCACGTTTACTAACCGAACGATCCATTTTAAAATGATTCATGTCTAACCAAGTGTCTAAAGATCCCAATGTTATAGCAACCAAAGGAATTGTGACTCCATAAGCCGGCCTAACTGGGAAATTTATCAAGTATCTTTGTCGCTGATTATTTGTCTAGTTAGGAAGGAAGAAGTGAGAAAACAGGCATAAAAGGTAGGCAACTAGCTCTAATAGTTGATCTCTGCTTGTACCAAATGGTACCTCAAGTATCATACCCTTTTCCTCAAGTTCCTTCATCGACTTTAGAGGAACCTTGTAATAATACTTGTCCAGTTTACCAAAATTAGCCTTTGAAGAATCACTGACTCACTCATGACATAGTCTATTAAGTTCCGTATGAGCTTCAGCCTCCTCATTATCCATTACCTCGTCGTTATAAGGAACAACACTGTAGAGCCTTATCTCTATTTTAGTTAACACACATCTTCTAAGGTGGTCTTGAACTTGCTCCAAGATGTCACGAAAGTGTAAGACAAATAATTCCACCTTAAAACCAATCGGTGGAGCCGGTAGTTATTTTTGGAAAAAAGTAAAATCCCCAAACCAATAGGTAGCATTTGAGATTCCAACTTAGAGAAGAGTCTCCTCATATTTTGTTTTATAAATATGAGTGGTATAAGTAGGAAAACCCTCTGGTGAACCACCTGATGCCTGAAAGTAAATATTAGAATAGGGGAAATCTCCCCTGTCCAATGAAGTCTTAAGATACCATAAGTTGGAAGATCACCTCCTTTGGATTGATTTGTGGTTGATTGGCTAAAATAAATGAATATTATATTCCTTACAAATGTGCAGAAAAATCCATACCCTCTTCCGAAAACTTATCTTTATCTCCAAAGTATGGAGCATAATGATAACTGTTAAGCAGAGATTCTCTCTCCAAGGTAGGGAGTACGATGATATATAAATGATCAATTCACACGTGTGAAGTGAAAGTGGATAGAAATCAAGAAATGTACAGACAATGTTCTTATGTAAAAAGGTTATTCGGTTTGAGATTAATCGAACAAAGGTTCCTCGGTTTAGGATTTAAAATTGAGAGGTTGTGAATAATTTATTTGTTAAGATTTGAGATGCTTTGATTTACGTGACCAAAGTATTTCAAAGTTATAAATTATTTAAATAAGGTGTTTCATACAAAAACTTATTATTTACATAACTTTCTCTAGGGGGCAAATGTAGGAGGGGATTATTTGCAAAACTCCCTACTCAGTTATAAGCTACTCAATAAGGAAAAAAAGGAGTTCATTCAACGTTACATTGAAGAAGTTACTCAGAACACTCAAAAGGTCAGGTCTGGTGGAACCGAGGAAGCTCAAAGCACAATTAATTGACCTGACTGAGAATGTTCACAAAGAAACTGCTTTCGAGGACATAGAGACTGAAACAACACCATATAATCAGGCATAATGTGAAACAACTCAGTCGATTGAACATGTTGTGAATAACCATCAACTTAATCGAATGACGTATTAATGAGCTGTAAAAAAGGTGATGACATTGAGAGCACTGTCTCACATAATATATTGGGCAGTGCGCTTATCAACTTTTCATTAAAGTAATACTTTCATCCATATTTTGAGATAGCTTTAAACCAAGCCTAACGAGTTTGTACCCCCATTAAATGGTTGATAATTGTTCACCAACATAAGCATCCAGAAAGGGGAAAGGCACTAAGGTCCTACGGGATTAAGGTTGAGACTAAATATACTATATTTTCCCATTGAAGAAGACATCACAACAGAGACACGAAATAATAAATATGCAAGAGAGAAGAGAGACAAGTTTTAAGATAGATTTCAACAGACTTGAAGAAATTCCAAGAGACTTTAAACACTATAACACTTGAGAGGAGAAGTTTTATCATTAAAATTGAGTGATAGTAAGCATTGAGTGATTTTTATTCTCTAAGTGGAATAAAACTCGAGCTCTTGTGACGTATCCCAAGTTAGGTGAACAACATTATTTGATGTGTTCTTTACAATTCATTTCCTCTTTTGAGTATATAGTCCTTTACCATTAATCTTATTTATCATCATTTTTATGAAGTATAATTTTCCCTCACCATCAATAAGAGTTATGCCTCAGTTTTACTATAAATACCTAGGTGACAATAGTAGAGATATGGGATAAATAGTGAAAGTCCATGGCCCTTAAACTCAAAAAAATTAGAAATTATGATGAACAGTAAAAGTCTATGGCCTCTAAATCAGAAAATTCAGATGACAATGAATAATAAAATACCATGGACTCTAAACCCCAAAAACTCATATATTACAGAGGAAATCATCTCATTCAAGTGAAAACATGGAATGTAGGGTTAATTCAAGGAAAAAAGGAAGATGACCGATTTCTTACCAATAGGACTTAGTCTAATAAATAGTAAGCTTCCGTCGCCTTTTATAACCCTCTTCTCGTCGGTGAACAGTACGTCTCCTCGGTCTTTTTTCGGTAGCAACTCCCTCTCTAATCAAAATCTCACTTTCTCTATCTAAAGGTGGATTAGGGTTTTAACATATTTGGGAAATAAGCCTAGGGTTGATATTTATAATAAATGTTAGGTAAACTAAAGCTTCCACTTATGTCATCACTTTTCCATAAATACCATTTCAAAAAGGCTTCTTTAATCTTTAAAACTTATTTTTCAAGAAATAAGGTAATTGGTCCACGTCATAACCCACATGTTGGGTCCTACCCAAGATTTTGAGGTGTAAACTTCGCAACCATCATTCACACCTTCTTAGCTTTAACGTTTACATTTGCGGCCATCAAGGATAGCCACAGACAAAAGACTAAGGTCGTGGTTCCTACCATGATCGTGACCTTATAAGGTTCTAGGGTCGTTATAAGGATAAAATGAAATCAATAACGATTGACTAAAAAGCATTACCAAAACTCTTTGAATCATAAAAATCAAGGATATCCGCAGACAAAAGACTAAGGTCATGGTTCCTACCACGATCGTGACCTTCTAGGGTTCTAGGGTCGTTACAAGGATAAAATGAAATCAATAATGACTGACTAAACAGCATTACCGAAACTCTTTGAAGCATAAAAATTATGGAGGGCTAGGTCACAACAAGAAGACCTATAAGCAAAAGAAACCAAAGCGGTAATGTTTTTGCTTTGGTTAATTAAATTGATATTGTTTATTCAATTTATTCTCCAAATTTCATCAACTAATTGTTATCATTTCTTCCTCGTGTGAAAAAAAAAGAATCCAAGTCATACATGGGGAACACAACTAGTGTAAGACAATGTCACAGTTAATTCAAGAGAAAGGCACAACAACAACTTAGAATAAAAGAAGAATGAGACTGTTAAATATCTGGTAAAAATGAAAAAAAATCAATTTTTAAAGATAATGGTGCATACTATTAACTTATTTTTCATTTTATTCACATGTCAAGGGGATGGAAAAAAAAATAGGGAATTATGTGAATAGGTCAACGGGGGAAAAAAGGAATTTAGGAGTAGATGGTGGGTAGGTGAATTTTTTTAGGATTATATGTTATCTGATTTAGGTGGATATATTTTTTAGGGTGAAGAATACAATTGTTGTTTTGGTTCAATTATGTATGTTATGGTGTGTAGTGTTATTTTGGATGAAACTAGTTGAATGTATATGTGCATTTATTATTGTGGGGTGAAGTACCGCACTAGCTCGTGCATTTAAGCCATGTGCACTTATAATTAATGAAGACTCCAAGTCAGAGTGGAAATTTTCTACATGATCGCTTGTAACGGTTGATTATGATAAAAGGATAGGTTCGAAATCTTAGGGATAACTATTCATAGGGCTTAGGACTCCCTTAAGTTGCCTTATAAATGTAAAACCGCCCCCTATAAGAGGGGCATGTATCATTGTAACATCGAGCAGTACTATAGCTCTGTCGACCTGAGTTCTTAAGTAATAAAGAACAGACCCTAGCACCCCCGTAGACGTAAGCATATTACTGAACCATGTAAATCTTGCATTGTGTGTGTGATTTAAACATTCTTTATTGTTATTATTCTTTATTGTCTTATGCACATTAAATATCATCACATGTGGGAAATTGCCATCTACAATTGGCACTGTCTATGGGAACAATTTGAGTTCTTTGCCATTAGCCAGTTTTTTATGATGTCTTACTCACCCAACCAAGATCTCCAAAATCTTATTGATCGGGGTAGTCATCATCAGCGTAGGCATGGGGACTAAGAGGGTCACCATCTGGACTACGACAATCTTGATGACTAGGGGGCCATTCACCATCTCCCTTATCCCTGAAGATCAGGCCAGAGACTACTGACTATTACCAATCTCTTTGATGCACGTTATATCCCTTAGGAGGACAATCGATAGTGATGAGCTTAAGTGATCTAACCAGATATCAAGTCTTATTGACAACAATGAGTAATGTCTATGAGAAGGATGGGCCATTAATAGGCACCAACCGGAGTAGAATGGTGCATTCCAGTGATGCCTATAGAAGTTGGAAAGAAAGGCCCAATGGGAGAAGCACAAGAGTGGCCATAGGTCGCGCACTCCTAGTCTTTAGGTGAGAAGATCTCACAGTTGAGGGAGGAGTGGTCCTCAAAAGGAATATTCTACTTGCAAGAGATCCCCATCACATAATTCTCGCTCTGATGAGCAACAAGGAAAGAGAGAAGGTGGATAGACATCCTACCCACTAGGGGGAATAGACGGCCAAAGAACTCTCCAGGCAAGCTCTTGTTAGCTACAAAAATGCACCGTTCAGTCAGGCTATTAAGGAGTTTAAACCTCCTAAACAGTTTACTAATCCGCAATTTAAAATTTACGATGGGAAGACAAACCCCACCGACCACGTCAGGAAATATTTCTAGGCCATGACACTGTGGAATAATAACAAGAGTCTAATGTGTCGAATATTTCCCTCCAGTCTTTAAGATGTTGCTCATAAGTTTTTTAAAAACTTACCACACCGATTGATCACTTAATTTAAGAAACTCACATAGGCCTTCATGACCGGGTTTATCACAAGCACCCATCCCAAATGGATGGACTCACTTCTTATGATGAAAATAAAGTTTTAAGAAACACTTAGAGAATAAGCTAGGAGATATTAGGAGGTTTACAATGAAGTCGAAGACTGGACCAAAAATGTTATGATGTCTTCTTTCAATTAAGAGGGACGCTATCACGATTGATGACCTCTTAGAGAGGATCGAGAAGTATACCAAGGTTGAAGACCCGATGGCTGGAGTTGTTCAGGAAGTTGATCGGTCAAAAAAACCTAAAAATAAAGATAAGGAAGGAGCAAACAAAAGAGGATAAAAATGCAGAGTGGGAAGCCAAAAGGAACTAAGAAGAAAGATCCTGATAAGGTTTTTAATCCATAAACATGGTCTTTTCTGAGCCAATATACAAGATTTTTATAAGATTAAATGTCGATAATATTTCAAGTGGCCCTAGAAGAAGTTAATAGATCCTAAGAATAGGAACAAGATGCTGAGATGTGCATACCACAATGATTACTTCCCCAAGACTGAGAATTTAAAAGATTTAAAATCCCACCTTGAGGAACTGGCTCAAGTAGGGTACTCAGCGAGTTTGTTAATAAGAAAGAAGGCCAGACACAACCCGTACGTGATCAAAGGCCATACAACGTACTGGACGAAGACTTAGTACATGAGTTCATAATAATTTATGGGGAGTTAAATCCAGTGCATGAACAGAAGCTGAGTAACTTCCTGGACGAGGACTTGGGACATGAGTTCGCATTGATTCATGGTGCTTTAAATACAAGTCAAATCAAAGGAAATGCTCTCATAATGGAGATCAAAAAGCTCGTGGTGGTAATAGAAGCATTCTAAATTGACTCTACTAAAACCATTACGGGAAAACATCGATGACCTAAGGATATTAATTAATCCACGCATATAGTGTTCAACGATGAAGACTTAGTCGAGGTACAGACTCCTCATCAATCAATCTCTAAGTGGTTAACTAGGATATGAATAAGCTACTGGTAGATTAAGGGAGCTCCACGGAGGTGATGTACCTCAAGATATTTAATAGGATCAATTTTGAAGGCAAAATACCTTAGGAAGCCAATGTATTACTGGTCGACTTCGTAGGAAGAATGACTTTTCCCTTTGGAAAGGTAAATCTCCTTGTTCATCCAAAAGGAATCTCCAAAGTCATTGAGTTCCTCATGGTATACATAGACTCTCCCAATACTGAAATATTGGGCAGAGGATGGTTACATACCGTGAGGGCGATACTATCCATTTACCATCAGAAGTTGAAATACGCCACTAACAAGGGAATTATGGAGATCATAGGGGAGCAGACCTTAGCTCTAAAGTGTTTTATAAATGTCATCCGACCAAAAAAATAGAAGGAAAAAGAGAAAGTTGTGGAACCAATAAAAGGAGTTTGTGCTCTACAAGTAAAAACTAAAGTACGGGGGACCTAGCATTGAGGAAACCAGGGTTGCCCCTTCCAATCGGGTTATGAAGCCTCTTTAAGAGGTGGACTTTAACAATAGTCAGCCTGAGAATAAGTTCTTAATCGGTAGCACCCTCACCAAAATGGAGAAAAAAGAACTAATTACTTTCTTCAAGATCAATCAAGATCTTTTCTCATAGCAACCATATGATAAATAGGGGATTGATACAGAGGTTATATGACACAAGATCTATATGGACCCATTACATCCACTGATGACCCAAAATGCGAGAAGGACTATTCCCGAAAAAGCAAAGGAAATTAAAGAGAAAGTGGGGAAATTTCTGAAAGCACAGTCCATCAAAGAAATTCATTTCCCCAAATGGTTATCAAATCTAGTATTCGTGAACACGAGCAATGAAAAGTGAAGAGTTTGCATAAACTTCACCTATATGAATCAAAAATGCCCTAAGGATAGTTTTCCTTGACCTAGGATAGACTAATTGGTCAATAAGATAAACTTGCAGACATGGCAAAGACTTTTGAAGTCCTTCATTATTATAGGATAAAGATAAATGTATCTAATTGCTTCTTTGGGGTATAGTTGGGGAAGTTCCTCAAATTTTTAGTCGATCAAAGGGGATTAAGTCAAACCCTGACCTGATAAAAGCGATCAGGAAGGTGCAATCTCCAACCATAGTCTACGAGGTGCAGAAGCTGATTTCCATGCTCGCCGCACTCAATAGGTTCATTTTGAGGTCTTCACAGAAGTTTCAACCTTTTTTCTAGATACTTAGGAAGGAAAAAAAGGATATGTGGAATAACAAATGCACCTGGGCAGTCGAAGAAGTGAATAAATACCTAAGTTGATCGCAACTACTGATGATCCTCGATGGGGAGGGACCTTTGTATTTATACATGCAGTTTTCAATAACGTGTTTATCTCGGATCTAGTTTTAAAAAATAATGGAAGTCAGGCTCCCATTTATTATGCAAGCAAGACCTTGCTCGATGCTGAGAAGATACTTTCCATTGGAAAAGTTTGCATACACACTGATGATAGCCTCTTAAAAGTTAAATTATTATTTTGAGGCATATACAATCATTTTTCTTAACTTCTTCCCTCTGAAGGTAGTATTCAATAAAGTTGACCTGTATGGATGAGTGTTCATGTGATCAGTGCAGTTAGGGAGGTTTGATATCCAATTCTAGCATAGGAACTCCATTAAGGTACAAGTCCTAGATGACTTCATCACTGAATTATCCAATGACTATGCACCGCCTGAAGAAATTCTTCAACCATCAATAGAAGAAGGGAAGAGATGGACCCTCTACATCGACGGAGCCTCTAATTCTAAGGGCCAGGAGTAGGAATAATACTTGTATCCCCAGAGAAGACCATCTTCAATGAGATATTAACTAACCTTTACTTTAATTGTAAAGGGATATTTGAAACACAAGATTCGAGTAAAATACCTTGCTCAACCCAACATCAATAAGGGGGAGGCGTCCAAATAAGTTATGGGCATCAACAAGGCCCCAAGTTGGATGGATCCGATAATATGATACTTAAAGGAGGATATTCTACCCAATAATAAGAAAGAGGCACATAAAATTCGAGATAAAATCTTCTTGGTTCCACCTGGAAGCACATAAGGTATTGAGTGAAGGTTGGGGCTTTGATAAGAAGTTGCAAGACATCATTTCTGCCCTGAATAAGAAGGAATTGGTATTGAACCAAGAACTGGAGAGTGACTGATCAATTACTGCTATGTTGGAGAAAGAAAATAATGCATTGAGGAATAAATTTGACATTTTTAAGAAATTAACCACCATTAGTCTGGATAAAAGGGGTTTTGTTTTTGGAGACTAAGAATGCCAAGCTATTGGAGGAGCTGGAATTTTTACAGAAGAAGAAAACTAAGTCTGGCCAAACCCCAAGGCAAGGTATAAATGTTTAGTTAACTATTGATGAGGAGAGAATCAATAAAACCCTGGCCGACCAAGCTGTTAAGCTTAAAGAGAAAGACAATGCCATCAAAATGCTTCGAGATAAATAATAAGAGTGATATCATCAAACACACAAGAGGCAAGGATTTTTAAAGTAGTTTGTCTATGAAGAAAGCCTACGTCCACTATTAGTTTTATTTATGTTAATCATAATAGCTTAGTATGGTGTGCTTAAGAATGATTGAATTGTCCCCTTGAGCTAATGGATAATATCTATTAATAGGCATCCGGAACCCTATAGATGGAATGCCTTTTTATTTCTAGAAATTTACATTTGTATACAATAAATTTGGTTTCGTATTCAGTGTTGATCGCCTTCCCAATCAAGTAACTTTTGCTATTCCTGGTGGTTCAAATTCTAGAGTTGGTCGGCCTTCCAATCGACTAAGTTCAACTGATGCCGATCAAAATAGTTACATGGCCACCTAGGATAATAAGTGTTTGTCGTTCATTGATCCACGTGGGGAGATAATTTTTATAAATAACAAAACCCCCCAATGCTCCATGCTTGATGATTGATCGAGAGTATAAAGTATTTGTTCAAAATATTATTAGGCGTGTGATCTTAGCATTGGTCAGCAATCGACCTTTCGAACTTGTAAAAATTTATGCACGCACTGTAGATAATGGCATTTTTGCAACTACTTCAAACTTTTTTGAACCACCAAAGGGTACGCTGGTCTTTTTTCACTTTGGGAAGTGTGCAAACGATAGTACTTTAATCGTTCGTGCAGTTAATCATTTCGTCTCTATTATCGAGCCAACCTATAAATAGGTGAAAGTTTCCCTCCGTTTCTTTTCATCTTAAACTTTCTACACTTAGAGTTTTGTTATCGTTCTCAAATTTTCTTTCTACAACTCTTTGTTATCTATTACCTGTCACCACTTCTTCGTCTTTGCCGTTGTCTTTGGATTCTTGTAAGCTTTTTTTTTCCTTCTTCCCTATTTTTCACCCTTCTCTCTATTTCGACTATGATTTATGTTGCGGATGAGGGTTCGTTGGAGGAGTTCAGGGCAAAGAGAAACATTACTGAATGGGTAGACTTAGAAATATCTCAGGTCCCATAAATGTTTATTCTTTAGGAAAGTCATTGGATTTTTACTCTCTTAATTACTGAGTGTGGTATCACTTTTCTCCCAAATCTTCTATTTCTCCAATTTTGTCAGTACTTTGATGTAGTACCTGCTAGAATAGCCCCAAACACTTGGAGGGTAGTAAATGGGGTTCATAGGTTATATGAGATTTATGGGACGCATATTGGAATCCCTGAATTAACTTTATGTTATAATTGGGGAACCGTTAGAGAGAGTGCGTACTATTTGAATACTAGGCATGCCAATAGGTCTTTAGCGGTTAATCTACCATATTTCAATAAAGATTATTGGGATTCTGGTGTTATTGTTAAGAATTGGCAATACTCCATACCCATCAATCAAAATAGCTTGGGCTAAGTTTTGGGTTTCTATCAACTTGTCTTTTACAGCTTTGGCCCTATCTTCAGCCTTCTTCAATTTTTTCTCTACGGATTAGGCTTTTTCCTCAATAATTTTTGCTTAATTTTTTACTGCGAATGCCCTATCCATAACTCCCTCCATCTTCTCATCCCATAATTTTTGCTTCGATTGAAGAGCCTTCGGGAAATACATTAAGGATTGCCTTAAACCATCAAAGGCATCTTTTACCTCAACTAAGGAAGATCTCAACTGATCATCCTTCTCCAGCATCTGATTAAAATCAACCAAAAATTGCAAGAGAATAAACACATAACATCAAAAGAAGTTTAGCAAAATGAAGACAAATAAAAGATAAAAAAGCACCAAAGTTAAATTTTAGCAAGCTCTTTCAGTCAGCATTGTCCTAAGTAAGGGAACCAATGTCGATCTGTTAGTTGGAAGAGTTCCATACTTGATTAAACCTTTGGCCAACCCAGGGTTGATGGCCACATAATCTGACCCAATGTCACCCAGGTCGGCTTGAATCTCTTTAACTGACTCTTGTTGGTCGGCTTGAACCTTTTTTGCCTACTTTTAAGGGTCAGGCAGACCTTTCTTCAACCTCTTTTACTGAGGTTCAGTGTCTTGAATTTCTTTAGCATTAAGAACTTAAGGCCTCTTATTTTTTATAGATCGAGACCTTTTACTAGTGTCAGCATTCTTCTTGGTAGGGGATATAGTGGTCGACTCAGTAAATTAGGGACATTTTTTTACACATGTCAGCTAAAGGAGAAGTAGGGATATTAGATATGTCAAGAGACTCAAATGAGGAAGAAGTTCCCCCTTGGATGAATTCAACCCAGCTAATTCTACAGTCGAGGAAGTGGATACAGGCTCTTATTCCATATTAATGGCAACCTAGGGCAATACATGTGATGACCGAGCAACAAAATACATAATTAAGCTCTTGTACTCTAACAATAAGAAAGCAGCTCTTGGGTGTTCTTCTCCAACTCTTAAATTGATACACCATAAAAACTTGAGGTCTGTAAGGTTGATATCTCCTTCTTTGGAACACCTTTTCTTACTCTCCTTTACTATTGCCGACCTACCTGCTGCCAACCACGACTAGGCCAAAGACAAGGAAAAGGTTTATCTCCTTTTAGCCAGTTTATTTTTGTCCTTTCTTTTATATATTATCCATTTCTTTTTCTTTGTTCTTTCTGATGTATTTACTGATATAATCATGACTATGATTAATGAAAGAACATTTTTTTCTCAATTATTTACAATCTTCAAATGATGTTGATTTCTCACCGATTGGTTTCTTTTATGTCGTTTATCGTTATGAATTTATCCCATACACTCATACTTGTAAATTTCCAGTTTGATCGGGAAAAAAGCTATCATTTTTCCTGAATTTGACCTACTTAGGTGATGTAAAAATCTATTTGAGGTTGGCTATGTTCCTTTGTCCGAGGAAGATTTATCACAGTCGCTCAGCACAGTTATCTATGACCAAGTGAAAGAGTCTTACATCCATATCCACTGCCTCTTGGATATAGTTGTAGCCAATAATGCCGGTTATTATTAAATGATTAAGTAGATGCAGGAAGATCACAAACTTTCCAAGGCCCTGCTCCATTCTGACTATGAGGCCAAGTATAAGGCATCAAGTGAAGGTTGGGGCTTTAAAAAGAAGTTACAAGACATCACTTCTGCCCTGAATAAGAAGGAATTGGTCTTGAATCAAGAACTGTAGAACGCCTGATCAATTGTTCTTATGTTGGAGAAATAAAATAATGCATTAAAGAATAAACTTGACATTTTAAAGAAATCGACCACCACTAGTCCGGATGAAGGGGTTTTATTTTTGGAGACTGAGAATGCCAGGCTATTAAAAGAGATGGAAGCTTTGCAGAAGAATAAAACTAAGCCTGGACAAACCCCAAGGCAAGGTATATTTATTCGGCCAACTGTTGATAAGGAGAGAACCAAGAAAACCTTGGTCGACCAAGCTGCTAAGCTCAAGGAGAAAGACAAGGCCATTAAAAAGCTTCAAGATAATATGGATCGACTTACATTCCATTTCTATAAACAACCCATAGCTATTTGGATGGATGGGTATGATGAAGCCATAACTTACTTGGACAAGCACGTGGAGCAGGCCAGGAATGAGAGCTACAAATGGGGTTGAATGAACTTGCTCACTTTGATGAAGATTCCTAAGAATAATTAACTATGGTACTAGCATGACCCACGACTTTTGGATTGCCCTGATCCTCCATTCTCTATAAATGGAAGTCGGATTCCTCCTGATGCCATCCCCTAGAGGCTGATTAGAAAATACCTTGGGGATTATGGTCTGGAAGGAGAAATGGAATGCGTTTATCCTCTGCATTTGCTTGATCGGTCGATCAGCAACAGGCGTACTAGGAGGAGAGACTTCAGGTCTATCAATCATTCGAACACTCTTAATGAACCTCGTGTTGGGATGAGCAAGACTGATGGAAAATGTCTAATAGAATAACTTATATTTTTTTACCTGAATGATCTTTGTTTTGTAATTCAAGTTATTTGAATGAAATGAAGTTATTTGAGGCATTTTTGTCCTTTATATTTAAGCTGGTGGTTTCTATTAATCTTGTTGATCACTAGGTATTCTATACCATGACCAGTTAATTGGCCTATTAATTAAATGTCCTGCTTAAATGTTGGGTGTTTGATTCATGATTGAATCTGATTGTAATGCCTTAGATTCTACTAATGTTATTCTTAGATAAAACTATGAATAATTTTATTGAACTAAGTTGTAGTATTAGTTATTAGTGGTGACCAAGTTTATTCGGAATGTATAATTATCCCTGTATTTTAACTTAGTCGAGTAAAACCTTTTGTGTTTGACTTTGAGTCTTACAGGAGATTTTACTAACTTCAAGTTTGTAATTTGTCGAAGACGAAATCATACAGGAAGATGTTAATGATAAACTTTTCTAAAGTTGGAAAAGTTTGATAAATAAATTTATAGTTGGGAAATTTTTTATAAAGATGAAGAACTTTTTTGAAGTTGGGAAAGTTTGTCGAAGAATTTTTCTGAAGTTTTAAAAAAGTTTGACGAAGAACTTTTCTGAAGTTGCAAAAGTTTGACAAAGAACTTTTCTGAAGTTGGAAAAGTTTGAAATTAAAATTTAGCTTTTAAGTTAAGGTCGTGGTACCACACCATACTCGAAAAACAAAACATATAAAGGCAGTATAGTGAGGAGAAACATGCAATTTTATTTACTTGAATAACTTATTACATCGAAAACAAAATTAGTGATATTATTTGCAAAGATGATCGATATCCTAGGGTTCTTGAACTCCTCGCCCTCCAATGTCTCCAAGCGATATGTTCCTGGTCGAATTTCTATCAAGATACGATAAGGACCATGCCAGTTGGTTTCCAACTTGTTATTTTTCTAAATCACTTTCTTTAACACAAGGTCTCCATGTCTCAAATTGGTCGGATTGATGCACTTATTGTGAAACTTAGCAGTCCTTTGTAGGTAGTAGCCATCTGAATTGCAATATCTTCTCTGACCTTTTCAATAATGTCCAACTCTAATCGCCTAATTAAATCACTCTCGGGGGAATCAAAATTGATCACCTTATGTGTTGGTAGTCCTTTTTTAGTTGGTATCACTCCCTCACTGTCGAAAGCCAGCATATAGGGGGTCTCTCCTATTACAGTTCTTGGTAAAGTTCTGTAAGCCCAAAGAACGTTTTGCAGTTTATTGATCCAATTTCCTTTGGCATAATCCAAGAACTTCTTAAATCTATTAAGCAAAGTTTTATTAGTGGTTTCTATTTGAACATTGCATTGTGGATGTCCCGGTGCTGAATGCAACTTTTATATTTTGGACCTGATGCAATACTCCTCAAACTCTTCATTATCAAATTGGGTACCGTGATCAGTGGTAAAAGAATAGGGCATTACATAGCATCATATGATCTTTTTCATATGAACTAAAACACCCTTTGATAGGTCATATCAATCAAGGGCTTAGCCTCTACCTATTTGGTGAAGTAACCCACTATGACGACTAGATACTTGAACCTTCCTTTGGTGGTCGACAATGGTCTGACCAAGTCGATTCCCAAAATGACAAAAGGCCAAGGAAAAGTAATTGGAGTTAGGTAAACACCAGGTTTTCTATGAATAACAATAAACCTTTAGCATTTGTCGCATCTCTTGGCAAATAAAACACAGTATGTCTTCATTGTTGGCCAATAGTAGCCTTGTGTGGCTACCCTTTGTACGAAAGATCTTCCGACTTAATGAGTACCACATAAGTCTTCATGAACCTCTTTAATCAGATTATTTACCTTAGTTTGATGAACACAACAAAATAAAGAGATTGTATAGCCCCTTCTGTACATAATACCTTTCTCCGTGATGTCATTAGCTGCCTTATATCTCAATTTCCTTACTTCCTTTAGATCGACTGGTAACAATCCCTTCTCAATGTATTCCCTGATTAGATCTATCTAGGAAGGCCCCAATTCTATAGAAATGACGTTGTTTGCTTCCTTATCAATGCTTCTGTTGGTGACAATCTCAGCCGGAATAGTTATTCTAAGCTCCATTGAGTTGCCGAGGCTATTTGAACAAGAGCGTCTGCTTGAGCATTGTCCAATCTTGAAATCTATACCATCTTGACTGCAAGAAATAAGTAAATAACTTCTTTCACCTTATTTAAGTATCTCACCATTATTTTCCCTTTAACTCCATATATTTCAAGTAACTGATTGATAGTAAGTTGAGAATCACTGTGCGCTATCACCTGCTCGACGCCCAGTGATGAGGCTAGCTCCAAACCAGCAATCAATGCTTCATATTCGACTTCATTGTTAGAAGCCTGAAAGTGAAATATCAATTTATACTCTACATCCAAGTCGTCCTAAGTATTAAGGATGAGTCCATCACTACTTCTAATTGTGCATGAAGAGCCATTTATGAATAATTTCCAAATCGGGACATCACTGTTGAAGTCTTCATCCATCAATACTCCGTATTTAAAACCTTCCTTCTTTGCTTAGCTAGTCGAAGGGCTCTTTGTTTAACAGTTGATGATTCTGGTTGGTCGGGAACTATCTCAGTTTGCTTTTGAGCTGAGCTCTCTTCCAAAGAATTCTACTCAGTAGGTAAATTTAATGCACTGGGTACCTCTACATAAGTGAATTCTGCTATGAAATTTGTCATTGCTTGTCCTTTTAATGAAGTTCTTGGCTCATACACAATTTTATACTCTCCTAGTTTAACTTCCCAATACATTAGTCTTCCAGACTTTTCAAACTTATGCAAAGCTTGCCACAAAGGTAGGTCAGTATACACTACAATATCATGGGCCTGAAAATAGGGTCACATTCTTTTAGAGGCTTCAATGAGTGCCAATGCCAATTTCTCCAAGCATGTATATCTGATATCGGCTCCTCGGAACGCCTTACTTGTGTAATACACTAGTTTTTGAACACCCTCCTCTAATCGGATCATGGTTGAACTTACAGCGGACTCTGAAACAGCTAAATATAGGTGCAACCTTTTGCCTAAAACAGGTTGGAAGAGTAGTGGGGGGGACCCAAAATACTTTTCCAGGTCCAAAAAAGTTCTCACATTCGTCATTACATTCAAAGGTCTTTTTAAGCACCTTAAAGAATGAAAGACAGTTGTCCGTAGCCCGAGATACAAAATTATGTAGGCCTGCTACTCTTTATATCAACTTTTGCACAATCTTCTTACTAGTCGGGGATTGTATTTCCAATAAAGCCTTTATTTTATCAGGGTTGGCTTTAATTTCCCATTAATTTACAATATACCCTAAGAACATACCTTCATGGACTCTAAATATGCACTTAGTCGGATTGAACTTCATTTAATGTTTTTCCAGTTGGTCAAATTTTTGGGGCAGATCAGTAATGTGGTCGACGATGAACTTAGTTTTAATGAACATATCATTTACATACACCTCCATGTTTGTCAATTTGGTCTTCAAAGACTTTGTTTACCAACCTCCGATACGTTGCCCCAGCGTTCTTGAGCGCAAAAGTCATCACATTACAATAGTAAGTTCCCCGGATGGTAATGAAGGGTGTGCTCTCCTTGTCTTTCGGCTTCATCTTAATCTGGTTATAACCAGAATAGGTATCTATGAAGCTGAGCAATTCATGACCTGCTGTGGTATCTACCAATTGATCAATCCTTGGTAAAGGAAAGTGATATTTTGGTCATGTTTTGTTAAGGTTAGTAAAATCCACACACATTCGCTATTTGTTGTTCTTTTTTTTACCATTACTACGTTGGATAACCAAGTCGGATATTTAACATCCATAATAAACTATGCTTTCTGCAGCTTTTCCACCTCTTCTTGGATAACCATATTCTTTTCTGGACTGAAAACTTTGTGTTTCTGCTTAATTGGCCTAACATTTTTGTAAATATTGAGTTTGTGGCAGATGAAGTTGGGATTAAAACTTGACATATTCTCATGACTCCAGGCAAACACATTATTCTTATATTTAAGGAGTAAAATTAATTCTTGTTTGATAAAGGGTGTTAGACTTGAGCTAATCTGGGTGGTCTTTTTTGGTTTCTCATCATCTAGCACAATAGTTTTTGTTTCTTCCATGACATGTCCTTTCACCAAGTCCTCCTCTTTGTGAGGATCCAAAGTATCGATGTGGAAAATAGTATTGCCCCTATATATCTCTTGTTGTGGCTGAGGTATAATAGCATTCTCGTGCTTCCATCTGGTTACCATTTACTACTCCGACTCCATAACTGGTAGGGAACTTCATTCATTGATTCCCCGTAGATAGAACAGCCTCCGGTTGCTTCAACCCTACCTAACCAAGGATTATGTTGTAGGATGAAGGTACATTTTTGCCCAGTATGAAGAAGCGAATTTGTTCCATCCTGCTCGTCGTCCATGTGTCGAGTAATACGTCCAACTTGACAATTCGCAGGGGATATACCTTTTATCTAAAAAAATCCTATAACAAGCCTATGATACGGTTCCAGCTTACTATCTCATAGTCCTAACCTTTGGAAATAGTTCTAAAATATTACATCAGTCGAATTACCATTATCGACCAAAACTCTGGCTACTCTTCCATGGTGAACTCTGTAAGTAATTACCAACAGATCGTCATGAGGATAAAGTACCCCACTCATATCGGTTTTCGAGAAGTCGATCACCAATTTGTCTTTATTAACTTTTCTAGGACGACCATCACTGCTATCAGATATATCAATCTGCCTTATAGTGGGATAAGCTTTGGCTTCATTTAAGTACTCTTTCTTTTAACTAGTCTATTTCTTCCACTCGCTCCTCCTCTTACGATAAAATGACAACCAAAGGAAATCATACTCACATCCATTTCTGTTTCGTCATGCTTCTTCGATAAGTCGGGGTCATCTTCATAGTTGTTTTTGTGTGCCCTTTTAGCCTCGTCTTATCCTCGACTAGGTGATTCAGATCTTCTCCTCGTATCTCGACCACCATTCTGATCAATAAATTTTTCCAGCTTTCCTCGTCGGATAAGAGTTTCAACTTCACTCTTGAGGTCTATGCAACTATCAGTGGTGTCTCCATGATCGCGATGAAAATCAAAATACTTGGACTTGTCTCTCTTGTTGGGAGGCATCCTCAGTTTCCCAGGCTAGTTCATCTCTTTGTTACCTCTGATTTCTTCCAAGATGTGATGAATACCCTTAGTGAGTGGAGTATACTCATCAAACTCCTTTGTAAGGGATTTTTTGTTTTGGACTTTTCCACTTGGTCAATCTTCTAGTCGTTGTATGGATCCCTTCTAAAAATGTTCCTCTGGTTTGGATTTAACATAAGCGGATTTGGTAGCTTTATTGTGCCTATGTGCTGAACTCTCCTCTTGACAGGTTTGCTCAGGACACACAGAGTTCCTCCTGCTTGCTATAGATCTTACAGATACTTCTCTATAATCACAGTGATGTCCTTGCTCCCTGTGATGACCTCTGGTTACTTGAGGACCTAAACAGTCAAAAGCAGATTCCCTACTAGGTTTTTCCATTATACCAGGCCTTTCTTAGGAAAAAGATCTACCGTCACAGTAATCCGTTGATCGAAATGAAAATGTTATGCCAGAACTATATGATCTATCATGAGAAGATCAGGAATGGTAACTCCTTTTATTCCTAGCTGGTGGAGGTGGAATATCTCTCCTAGATTTGGAAAATTTATCTTGCATCATACGAGCCAATTATCTAATTGACTCTTGCATAGCCTTATATCCTTTAGCCAAATTAATAAAGAGGATCCTCTAGAGATCTGTCTCACCGGGGGAGGGGACATATCTTGATTATTGCCTACAGATGCCAAGCTGCTTTAAGGAGCAGTAGTCATTCTTTAAATCAAATGTGAACAAAGAAATATATGAGGTAAATAATGATGACCAACAGTCATTCCCACAGACGACATCAATATGTTGATGTCTAAAAATGGAGTGATTTAATTTTATAATCACAGATAAATAATAAGAGTAATATCATCAAATACACAAAAGGCGAGGATTCTTAAAATGGTTCGGCAATGGAGAAAGCCTACGCCCACTGTTAGTTTTATTTATGTTAATTACAATAGCTCGATATGGTGTGCTTGAGAATGATTGAATTGTCCCCCTTGAGCTAAGGAAAAACGTCTATTAATAGGGGTCCGGAACCCTAGAGATGGAATGCCTTTATATTTTCAAACTTTACATTTGTATACAATAAATGTGACGCTTGGTATTCAGTCTTGATTGCCTTCCCATCTGAGTAACCTTTTCTATTCCCGATGATTCGAATTCGGGAGTTGGTCAACCTTCTAGACAATAAAGTTCCTATAATGTCGATTAAGATAGTTACATGGCCACCTAGGATTATAATTGTTTGTCGTTCATTGATCCATGTAGGGAGATAATTTTAAATATAGCAACAACGTCACCTAATAGGTAAAACCAGGAACCACACAACGTAAAGGGAAGCAAAATGAGAAAAAAAATCATTAATACTTTAAGTTATTACAAGGAAACCGAGAAGTTAAATAATTTACAACAAAAATGTGTATACAATTGGATTAGTTATGCGACCAAAGAGATTCATCCACTAAAGTCCCAACTTTGGTAGGCTGAATATCCGAGGTAGAAAGCAACATAATAATAACCAAATCTGTAATTCTCAATGGTCCTCCAGGAGTCACTCTTTCGACTAAGTTTTGAGGTCGATAAAGTCTATGATCGCCCATACACTTCCTTATTAATCTGACAGGAATGGCATTCATTGGGATCCATAAAACATCAAGCTTATAAGGAGACTTATATTGATCAAGACAATCGGGATCATGCCAGTACCATAATTTAGAATCCTTAGTCACTTTTATAACTGCTAAGGCATTGATACAACTATTCTTATAACCAATGTTTCGATCATCATTTAGAGTTGACTCCATAATGGCAAGGGCCTAATCGTAGTTGTCCATCCACACTTGGCGAGACTATTTATAAAATTAATTCATAAGTCGATCAAGCCTCTTGAATAAGTTTTTGATGATCGATTATTTATCCTAAAAGGACTTTTTTGTCCTCTCCAGTTCTTTCTCGAATCGACCACTCTCCTTCTCCTCAAAGAAGATAGGCTTTGGATGATCATATCCTTATTAATCAGGGCATTTTATGCCTTCTCCAGCTCCTCTATAAGTTGATCATTCTCCTATTCAAGGAAATAATCCCCCGTCTCCATCTTACTTGACAGGTTGGGACTTTTTAACCCTCCCAAGCTTAACTACCATATCATTATTTTCTTTCTCAAGGATCGAAACAACCTCTCTTAATCTAATGAGGTCGGCACTCGGGATAAAATATTTTCTCCCATGCTAGACTCAATGTCAGCCAACTTCTTATCAATTCCTCTCTCTA
The DNA here is from genome assembly GCA_949130495.1 of Sambucus nigra. Taxonomy (NCBI): domain Eukaryota; kingdom Viridiplantae; phylum Streptophyta; class Magnoliopsida; order Dipsacales; family Adoxaceae; genus Sambucus; species Sambucus nigra. Next base: position 190,438,193 of record OX422213.1, read on the forward strand.
TAGCCATCTCGACCAATTCCTTGTCAAACTTAGCCCTCGTGTGGGCTAACACTTCATTATGACTGGTTTAGGTGATGTGGACCATGTATTGGTAAACTACATTATCTGCTATAGCCTGATGAAATATTTAACGTAGATCCGAGTAGGCTCTTTTTGCTCGTCCAGATAAATTAGGGCCCAATATCTAATCGAGTTTATCATCTTCGTCATACTAAGCAGCAAAGAGTCTCCTATGCATTTCTTAAAAACCATTATGGGTAGCAATAAGTACTACGAGTCTTTCATAAAATTGAAAAAGAAAAGAATAGTTGGTCAGTCATACAAGCTCGGTAATAGAGAAAAGTGTAAAGGACATTGCAAGGAAAGAGGTCAAATAAAGTGGAACCAAACTCTGAATTTCATTAGAGCATAGCATATGGGGAAGACCTTAAATCCTTGTCTATAAGGAAAGAATATAATATTTCCTAAAACTAAGGGGAATTCTCACTGACCGTCTCTTTCTTAATGGCTGAACAGAGGCGATAGCTTCCAATTGGTTGGCCCCATGGCTATCATTAGCCTTCTTCACATCCTGATGAGCTCCAACCTGCACTTGATTAACACCTCGAGTAGCAAACTCAACACCAATAAACTTCTCGCTGACCAAATCTTTATCCTCAACCACGTGCGTTCAGGCTACATGTGCCTACAATTAATGGAGACTCCAAGTCATAGTGGAACTCTTCTACACGATTGCTTGTAACGGCTGATTATGGTAAAAGGATAGGTATGAACTCTTAGGGATAGCTATTCACGAGGCTTAAAACTCTCTTAAGCTTTCATATAAATGTAAACCATCCCAATATGATAAAGGCATGTATCATCGTAACGTCGAGCAGTATAATAACTTTGTCAACTTGAGTTTTAAGTAATAAAGAACAAACCCTAACACACAGACATGTTGCATTTTGTGTGTAGTTTCAACATTCTTTATTGTTATTATTCTTATTTAACATGTGCGGAAACACCTCTAATTGCATTACTTTTACATGTGATATAAATTGCATTACATTTTCGTTTCCATCCCTCCTCCTTCCCCATATGACACAAAAGTTGAAAGTATAATAATTACAATAACAAATACAATAAACTTCATCTTCTTTTCCCTCTTCTAGTAGATTTATCTTACGAATCAATCCAGGAATAGTTTGTCTCCCTCTTTGACAAAAGGGTATGTCAATTCACTAGAAGAACCCACAGATTCAGGGTTTAGTAATGATGTAAATGAGTTAAGATTAGGGTTTGAACTTAAATAAGTTGGGGTTCTATGAAAAAAAACTTATCCTATAGTCAGCACACCCGTTGAACCTTATACTTGGGTTAAAGTCAGTTCAGGATGTTCGAATAACTACTTGGTTGCCATAGTGACATGTAATCCCTCTTATTTTCTTCTCCTCTTCTTCGTTTTTCACTTTTATGGCTGTTGCATGTGTTTTATAACGTTTGTTGAGAATATTATCTTATTTATGATTTTTTTTTGTGGGAGCATCACTTTTGGCGAAAATTGGGTGTGTAGTTGGTGGGTATATCCTTGCAGACATGGTCAACTATCATTTTCTGGCAGTTAAATGTTGATTTATGCTTTTTTGTCTTTTTTTACTAACGAGACAGTAATGATGGCTGTCTGATTTTGCTTAAAAATTAAACATCAAGGTAAACATTGCAAAATTCAAAGAATGATGTTAAATTCAAAATCGCCCCCACTTTTGTGTTAAAGTTGCAATTACCACTAAAAATTATTATACCTAAAATAAAAATAAAATATGCACACGCTTAGCGTCTCTTTATGTGTATATATTTATTTATATATATATATATATATATATATATATATATATATATATATATATATATAAAGATGTTTATTTTTATTTTTAAGAACACATCAAATATATGAAAAATTATATAAATAAACACACACACACACACACACACACATATATTATATAAATACACACACTGTGTATTTACATAATATGTGTGTGTGTGTGTGTGTGTGTATTTATATAATTTTTCATATATTTGATGTGTTCTTAAAAATAAAAAAAACATCTTTATATATATATATATATATATAAGACAAGCATATTAATTCCTATTTAAGTATATTTAATTTTAGTAAGATGAAAATATCTATAAGAATTTTATATAATACGTTGAATTGGAACTTTGAAGGTTTTAATTATTTATTCCCAAAGTTGTACAATAAATCCATTGTTTCTCAATATATGTCTCTTCATCTCTTCGTTTGTCCATTCACTCTTTCTTTTATCCCTCAGTTTTATTTATTCCTAACATCTTTTCACCAATTTCCATTCAGTATACTTCGATATATATTCACCTCTCTTTTTGTTTATTCATTTTCCCCCATTCGTTATTTATTTATATCTTATTTATCTATTCATTTACTCACAATAATAAATAAACACACGTATGGATATATGGATGACCATATATAATTTCTTTTGAACCAAGCAAGCAGGTTTTTCTTTTGTTTATCACAAATATTTTTCTACTTCTCGTGGTGTTTCCATTTGTTGTTGTCGTTTGTCCTTTGAGTTTAGACTTTTTGTCTCTAATAGTGCGGTGTTTGTAGGCAAGATATACGTACAACACGTAACTTTTTCTTCTCACAATTTAGCTTTAATTATTCTTTGTAAAGTTCGATCACCTTCATAAAGCATTGCAATATGTGAATTAAGTACAATCCCCATACAATTTTCCTGGTTTGGAAGGTGTAGAGTAGGCCATATAGAGTTAAAGTTCGAAAGAAATTTCCAGTTTTAGATTATATTTTGAGTTTCCCAAATTCTTATAGGACTTCCATTGTTACAGAAGTTAAGATAAAGATTGTCTTAGGCCGAGAAAAGAGGTATTTTTTCACGAAATCCATCATCGGTAAAAGTGAACGATCCATGAAAATGTTCAACCCCGATTTTTCACATCGAGGCAACCCCCAATCTTCATGATTTGAGGCCACCAGACACCGCAAACATCCCTCACCTCTCTTAGGGTGACAATCTAACTCTATCATATTCACATTTTAATGTTGTTAAGTTCCTACAATTTAAAACTATCCCATGCCCATTTTAAAGCTATTGGGTGCCATACTGTACCAAAATTCAAACATTCATGAGTTGTCTACTACCCCCTGCCCCCCATATATATATTCTTATTTAACAACCAATATCAACTATATGCATATGTGTATACTCTTTCTTAAAGAAAATAATGTTCATGTTATATGAATTTTTATTCTTTAATTATTTTGGGTCTTGTTATATTGGTATAATTTCGTTTATATGCTTCTTTTGTGGGTATGCATGAACAGTGAAGATAATGTGTATGTGTGTACGTATGAGCGTGCACCCCCCATATATATATAAGTTAGTTGGAAGTTAAAAAAAATTGTTTTTCCCTATGTATGTGTATATATTTATGCATATAAAATTTATGGACCAAGGTGCATGTTATTTGCACGAGTCATGATTCATGCACGCGAGTAAATTGATATTTGTGAAACTTTTCAAACCTCTTAGTATACTAATATGTAGTTGAATGGTGAATATCCAAAGAGAATTAAAAAAAACATCAAAATTTCAAAGTTTCATTTATTATGGTAATATTTTTTTTTACCTTAACCCGTAAAATGTTGGCGATTTTTTTCAATATAATCATGTGACGTTTGACAAAAATGTGATAAACTAAATTTTCATTAGATAATATATAAAACTTACTATATACTCCCCCTGTTCCATAGTAAAAGTTTATATTATCTTTTTGTATGGATTAAGGATACCTTCAATCAATGGCCAATACGAAAAATGTTCCCTATCAATAAATTTGGATCGTTCATGATGTATAAAAAATGAAAGTGGACTCTTAATTTGGAACGATCCAAAAGGAAACTATGGACTCTTAATTTTGGAGGGAGGGAGCATGAGATTTTTGGGTTAAAAGACATATTATGACAAGGGTCCCAATAAAATGTGTCATAAGGGCACGCATTAAGAATCTAAACATAATAAGTATATGTGTCAACATAATTAATAAGGCATAAATACTCACAAAAAACTCTTATACTTATCATTTTGAGGTTCAATGACACATATTCTCATTTTTCTTATACCACCCGCAATGTGCATGCCAATGTGTATTTTAACACATTCTTAGGCCATCCACAATGAGTAGTGTAAATGCATACTTTTGCATTCTTTCTACCCACACTGGGTAAGAAACAATGCATTGTTTATTGTAGTATTGTGTAAAGTGAAGGTAGATTTAGGTTGGGTTTTGATTGTGTATAAATGGGACTCACACTGGTAGGCAGGTAAATGTTTACTGTCCAAGCCCATGGGGCGAAACAATGTCTATCGCCCAATAATTGTTGATTAAAAAAAATTTCAATTCTCATCTAGCTAAAATGGTAAAATTTTAATGAAATTAAACAAATATTTATATGTTGTATAAATATAAAAGCTAACCTCAAACTTATTTACACCTCCAAATAAAAAAAAACCTACACATTTAAATATACAATCACAAAATTGCCTCTCCTTCAGAAACCATTCCCACAAACTCCAACCGCTTACCAAATTTCACCCATAAAGATGAAGTGTTACAATGTCAAGCCTATATAAAACATTCAATCAATGGGGTGGTTGGAACAAACCAATCTCAAAGCACCTTATAGGAAAAAAAATACTCACGAATACAATTGTAGTGATGGCGTTATATACAGATCCACTGGCAATGCATTATAGGAAAAATTCCGTGCGATAAAAAAAGATTGTTTATTATATTCTGCAAAGCTGGCTCAAGTTTACGAGACTAGTAAAGAGAGTTGGACGCCAGAGATTAATTGGGTAACAACATTTATGTACATTCATTTAATTATATATAATTTTTTAAATTATTTTTTAATAGTAAAAAAATATAAATTGGTTTGTAGATTGCCCGAGCTCGAACAAACTCACCATTCAGTTGGGTTCGACCATTTTTACGAATTACTAAAGGATTTACCTAAATATAACGTGTCAACTACAGGTTTACAATTTATAGATGATGACAATCAGTCAAGCCCACAAGATTCAAACGGCCCAGACAGCATGACTAATCCACTAGAGAGACCCATGGGCCACAAAACTGCAAAACTAAAAGGAAAGAAAAGAGAAGAAACCAATAATTCATCAACACACACGACATTACTAGAAAATTCACAGGAATTTAATTTATTGTACAACATAAATTTTGCAGATTTGCAAACTAATAGAAGAATATTAAATGAGAAGATGGAGGATTTGATTCAAATTCGAACTAAAGTGTACCAGGCTCAACTGCGTCGAGACAAAGTCAATTTGCAATGTGATGAGGATCGAACTATATACATGGATTCTACTAACTTCACACAGTAACAAGATGCCTTTCGCGCAATGTAGATGAATCAAATAATGCAACGACTTAGTCGGGGGTTCCAAAACTCGTCATAGCCGGATAATAGTTAGAAATTAATGAAATTTGCGAACTAATGCAACTGTTTTTTTTATTTATTTTCTAACTTATGATTTTTTATCTATTAGAAGTTTATTTAATATAATTTGAGCTTAAGCCTAAATAAGAATATTACTGAAAATGCATGGGCTATATGGAGTCACTTGTATCTTAGGTACACACACGAAGTTGCAATTTTTAACCAAATTTTATCTTGATTATAATTAGGTGCGCATGCAAGATAAAGTCTAAATAAGGTATGCCAAAGCCACACAAACAAACTAAACCAAACAGAAGAAGATTTGAGAAAAAAAATCCCCTTCATACAAAACCTATATTTTAGCACTGTTAAATTAAAGACTTTGACAGAATCGATGACTTATAGACTAATTAGAGCTCCACTAACTATAATTCACAAAGTCTTCGAATCTTGATGAGAGCCGCTAAGTATAACGAATTAAGTACTTAGTTCTAACGAGAGCCACATCTCGTTCTAACGAGATTAAAAAATAATTTTTTTATTTTCAAAATCCCTTTATGAAAAAATGCCTTGAGTAAAGATAAAACATTCCAAAATATATTTGACTGAGAAATAATCAAAATTTCAAATTCATATGCCCTTATAAATTGTATGTGACAATTCCAAAGGCTTGAAATTTGAAAACAATGCTCGGTCACTAACATATCTTCAAAGAACGTGGAAGCATATGTAGATGAAGTGTTCGGTTTGTAACGGGATACGCTAAAATATCTAAACTATGAGCAATTATAAAATTTCGCTCTTACAAATGTACCCCTTTGGCTATTCCGGTACAAAAATAAAAACTAAAGCCAAATTAAAACCCTAAAGACAATGAACTACATTATCCCTCCCAAACTCAAAACGGAATTACATAAGAGACTTTGTCTTCAACTGAAATTATTCATCTTGTGTAGTCTATAAGATCATCATCAAAGAGGAACAGACCTACACACGTGAAATAAAAGAATACCGTGACATGTACGTGAGCGAAATAAAAACCCCCCCTTAATTTGTTCTCCCCCTTTTTACCCGAGATAGACAAAAGGTAAGAGACTAATTATGAAACATTAGCGTCACCCGAATTCAAATCAAATAACATCACAAAGATAATCAATTAAGCACATGCGATGAAATTCCAAAAGGCTTTCAAACAACTATTTTTGAATTTTTTTTAAAATTTTCATGTACAAAGAGTATTTGTATAAAAGATAAATATATGTAAAAAATATATAACATCATGGAATAACACTGAAATAATAGAATCATGAAAGCGGAATGTAATTGTGTAAATATTTTTCATGGGTAAATCAACATAGGCATTCATAACAAATGTGCAAGAAGTCAGTGAGATACTTTTAAGGAAAGAACTCAATTTCAACCTTAGGTGTAATAATGTTGAACAAAATGAAATTGACTTGACTTATGCAATAGGTCATGAATTTAAATGCTTCTCAAATTAATAATGCCAAATTATTTAATGCTTTTCAAGAGAGTCCATTATGCAAATCTATTGATCTTCTACTTTATAACGCCCTCAAAATCTTACATATTCATGAATTCACTCTCAATTTTTTAAAGATATCATAATGCTCATATGTGGCGAAGCATCAATGAAATACATTGTCCTTGGCAATTCTGTTTTTGTGTGACGTTAATACTTTAGTCTCTTTTTGCAAATGGTCGCTTTTAACAGAAAGGGAATTTTCTCCTTCGTACCTCTTTCCATTGCTTAACATATAACAAATTTTTGGGAAACGGATTTTGGGCAATGGTTCTTACAAGCACAACTTATCTCTAGTACATTTGGTTCGTTATTAAACACTACTGAGATAAGGACTTCGTATTTGACATATGATAAGCAAGTATAATGTTCAAAAAGTATGTGCATGTGTGCAATAAAGGTGATAAGGAGTCTAGTATGAAGAAAGTAATCATCAATGAACAACAAAATGCTAGCCACGCATTAAGCGCAATAAAGAAACGAAGCCATGCATCAAAACACCATGAAAAAGTCCCATGAATGGATGGAAAGAAGTTCTGATTCACATGAATGAACATCCATATATGGTGAAAAACGAAAGGACAAAAATCTTTTTGTCTTTTTCAAACTTTTCTAAAAAATCGAAAATCTTTTTGGATTTTTCAAGGTACATCAAAAAGAAAAAGCATGTATACACATAATAATACAATAGAAATACAATCTAGCCATAGGTACAAATGATATGAATATGATAATCACCCCACACTAGAAAAAGTCTTAACGTCAATCATTAGTATGAGAGGAGTTCTCAAAAGGAGTAAACATCCTTTGAAAATCCACGATTAAACTTTGAGAAGTTTTAACTAAAAATTGCACTTGCTCTACAAAATTCTCAAAATCTCTACAATCACGTGCGGGAGCATGTGGAGGACAATGTGTGGCAGCGCGTGCAAAAACATATGTGTGAACTCGAGCAGAAAATAGTCAGGGAACACGTGGGTGTGAAACTCACCCTAGCTTAAAATAAAACTCTCTAAGGTCACCTTTTTATTTGAAATGGGAACACATGTCTCGTTCGAATGAATAACCCAGTTCGTTACTACGATCTTCTAATGACCTTCCAACGTATGGACCATTGTCAAATGGAAAACCTCGTTTGAAGCTCGTTTGAAGTTCGTTATAATGAACTCAAACTGTCATTCCAACGAGATGCAAGCCTCATTCAAATGAGAATAAAGTCTCATTCTAACGAGATATTGATCTCGTTCCAACGAATCGAAAAAATAAAAAAATTATTTTGAAAATTATTTTTATAAAAAATGCCTTGAGTAAAAAAAAATTCTAGAATATATTTGACCAAGTAAAATCAAAATCTTAAATCTGTATACCTCCATAAAGTTTATGTGACGACCCCAAAGGCTTAAATTTAAAAATTATGCACGGTCACCAATATGTCTTTAAAGAGCATTGTGGTGACAATTATTATGCAACACAAATAAATATGAAAGAGGTAACAATCAAGAAAAGATAAATAAGATGTCAATCACACAACAACGGGTATACGTGGTTCAGCAAATATGTGCCTACGTCCACGGTGGTTCAGTCAGTGTTATTTCTCTATATTCTGAAGAATAAGTACAGAGAATACAACTTGTCCTTTGCCCCGGACTTAGGGTTTAATTTATACATGTATATGTTGGAGTAGTGGGGGTGATGGGTTCCTCCTTATTAGCCATCTCCCCTACATGGGATCGCGCTCCCTTACAGCTTCTCTTCATGGGATCGTGGGGTAATCGGATGAGTACAAGAGGTGATGTGCCTGGACTTTGGGCCGCTAAGGAGGGGCTACTCGTCCAGGCCTTATGGTGCTAAATTTAGGGTACCCACAATTGCCCCTAAATTTGTTGGGCCATTTTTACAGGTCCAATGAATTTAAATAATCAGCTATGATGGTCAATTTCTTTGAAAACTGTGAAGTTGCTTTGGCGGCACCCGCTTCGCTATCCGTGCGTTATGATTAGACTTGAAGGCTTGTTGGAATAAGGCACATTTTCTCTTCGTCGCTCCAGCTTTTCCAGCAATCTTCTATCTTCTGAGAACTCTTAAGCTTTGTACCTTCTGTTTTCGGTCTCCACTCTCGTCGCTTCTTCGCCATTTGACCTGATCTGCTGTCTTGTAAGTCTCTCGTGCCCTTTTCTCGAGTTTATAGTTTTTCTTGTATTTTTCCAATAGCGAAGATTGGAAATAGGTCAGTAACTGAGTTTAGAAAATTTTACAGTATTCCTGAGTGGGTAGAGATTGAGTGTTGTGCCTCGCCGCCTAGGAACGTTAGGGATATAGAGGATGCACATTGGATTCCCGTCATGTTGATCTCCCAGGGGGGTCCTACCTTTCCCCCTAATGGTCTGTTTCTGCACTTCTTTAGCTATTTTGGTATTGTGCCTGCACAATGTTCGCCCAACGTATGGAAAATAGTGAACGACGTGCATAGGATAAATCAATTGTACGACACAAGGTTAGGGCTTGCCGAGGTCTGCTTTTGTTATTCTTTTTCTCGAACGAGTTCAGGTGTCCTGTACCTTAAGGCTAGGAGCCCTGATAGGGTATTGGTAGTAAATTTACCTGATTCCCATAAGGACTACTGGCAAGAAGGTTTTCTTATTAGGAATTGGCAATTCTCCCCCCAATTTGAAGGGTCGAGGTCTGAGAGGTTCACTGTTCCCTTTTATGGGGAAGAATATATAGGTAGATGTTGTATTATTGTTTCAATCTTTGCTGACTTTGTGATTTTTCTAACCTCTTCTTGCTTTCTCTTTTACAGCGAGGACAAAGAACTTGGAGCCTGCTCTCAACGAGGTTCGTATCTCGGAACTGGTGAAAGCTTGGAACAGCAGGGAACCTTTGGGTGACGGCGAGCATCCTAGGTCTGCTGCTTTTCTGCTTGAATATAAGAACACAGGCTCCAGCTTCATAGCCCGACCTGTGGATAGTGTTCCGGACTTTGACTCTTCCGAAGAGATTTCTGCTGAGCCCATCCAATTGGACGAAGAGGAGAGCAGCTCAGAGAGTGAGCCTACAGGTGTTAGTAATTTAGGTGCAGGCAGTGTTGACAGTAGCAGTTCTCCGAGCACTACCAGCAGTTCTGGTGAAGAGATGCCTCCCAGGAAGAATTTAATCAGAGATGATGATGATGATGATGTGCTTCTTGCCCAGAGGTCTAAGAAATCGAAGATTGCCTCCGGGGCCATAGCTACTGGTTCTCAGCCTTCTTCTCATGAGCAAGAGAAGAAGAAGAGAGAGGAGGAGCAGGCGAGGGAGAGAGAGAAGAAAAAGGAGGAGGAGGAGAGGAAGAAGGTGGAAGAGAGAAAGAGAAGGGAGAGAGAAAAGGAGGAGGAGAGGAGGAAGATGGAACTGAGGACCAAAACTGGTCAAGCTTTGGTCCCAGTATCTGCCTTGCCTGAGGGGGCTTCGGTGACCACCTCTCCTCAGCTTGCCCCTGCGCTGCTCGAGAGAGCAGTCCTCCCTGCAGATCGTGAGAGGGCGTCGGGGTCCGATCAACTGGCTTTGCAAGCTAGCCAGAGGCTTGCCTTGGTAAGGTTCCTCTTCTAATTCTCAACTTCCTTTAATCCATTTTAATGGTTTCTTCTTTCTGACCCTTCCCTCGTTTTTTGCAGTTTGTGACTGACTTTGCTGTGCTCTATCGCTCTCGCGACAAGCTGTTGAGAAGGAACAGCGAGCTGGAGCAGCAGAAGTCTACTCTGGTGGCCAGGGGTTCTCAGCTGGAGGCCAATCTGAAGGCTGTTGATGCGGCTCGAGCTTCATCTGCCTCGGCCCTTGCTAATTCTGCTCGCGAGAGAGATAATGCTGTCAGGGAGCTTGGCGAGCTGAGGAAGTCGTATGATCTGGTATGCTCGAGCAAGCTAGACTTTGCGGAGAAGAACAGGGTTCTTGCCGAGCAGCTGGAGGCGGAGAAAGCCCAGGCAGCCACTCTTAAAGAAGATTCATACAATTCTGGCTGGGCTGCTGCGTATGAGGACGCCGAGGTTCAGATAGGCTATATCAGCCGTCTGAACTTCAAGAAAGGGTGGAACAAGGCCCTCGTGGCTGCTGGGGTGGATGTTGCATCCCCACTCTTTGACGAGCATGATCCAGGGCCAAAGCCAGTTGTGGATGAGGACCCAGCCCCAACTGCTGAAGGCACCAATCCTGTTTCTCAGGCGACTCCTACTGATGCTCCCTTGGTCGAGGGGGCTGTGGACACCCCTGCAGAGGGTAATGCCCCTGCTGATGCTGATAAGGACAAGGGTCCATCCACCGAGGTTGCTAATTGATAGGGCTTCTTTGTAACTTTTTTCTTTTTTGATCTGATGTAACTTTGCTCATTATCAATGAAAAGACTTTATTTTTGTTTATGCTGATCTCTTTCTTCTCTCTTTCTTTTACTTATAGTTGGTTAATGTGGATGACTATATTCCTGTTACCTCCCAATTAGGTAGGACTCTGGGTTCTAATGCAAGCCCTGCAGTTCGCCAGGCCTTTGCTAGGCTTTGCAGGTTTGCTAAGTCAAGGAACCAGAAATATAAGGATCAGTCCGAGCTGGTGGCCAAATTGAAGGACAGGCTCTAGGAAATGGAAGAGATCGGTGCTTCAGTGCAAGAAGAAGTTAGCGAGCTGAGAGCAAAGTTACTGGAGGCCACCGAGATCAACCAAGTGGTGGAGTTTCTTCAGAGGGAGAATGAAGACCTGAGGCGGGAGGTCTCGAAGCTTAAGGAGCATTCGCCGAGCACCGCATCGGCAATCCTACAAGGCTCTTCCTCGTCGCGAGTTGCTCGGCCTCCCCTCCCACGTGCTGGTAGGAGTACAATGGGTAGGAGTAGGGAAGTCGAGGAGCGGCGTGAGAGGGAAATGGAGGAGCTGCACGACGATGTTCGGCGAGCTTATGTGACTGCTACTGGGCTCCAAAGGGACGTCACCCGACTGCGGCATTTATTCAAGAAGGGCCCTCGCCAAGTGTGGACTGATGGCTATGATCAGGGCTGGCTGGATGCTCCCACAAGGTTATCAGAGTTCAAGGAGCTTTCCTTCACCAGGGGGTGGTTGAGTGCTCTCAAAGAGCTGCAAGTCCCGAGGAACTCGATATTGTGGTATCGGCACGAGATGTCCCCCTCTACTCTGATGCCCAATCCATTCAGGCGAGATGATCGATGGATCCCCATCGATGCTATCCCCCGGCGACTATTGGAGTTGGACGCAAGTGAGGTCGTGGAGGAGTTCGATCCTGCTCCTGATGGTGGGAGGAGAGCTAAAGTTGCTGACTATCTTGCTCGGAGGCTTCCACCTTCTTGATATTTTGTTTTTTAATAATTGTAAATGCTTTGGGCGAGCTTCGCCGACTAAACATGTACTATTATTGTTTGTAAATATAAAAGATTAATGGAAAGTTCGAGTTTTGGGCGATTTTGCCGACTAAACGTGTTCATCCAATCTTTTCATATTTTTGCAGCTTTACAATCCTTTTAATCTTGTCATGTGAGTGTCCGCCTAGTCCAGTATTAAGAATACCATTGTGCCCTTCCTTTACCTTTTAGGTCGTGTCGTCACACTCCCTTAGGCCTAAGTAGGGCAATTGGCGAGGACACACCTGTTATTGGATGTCTTTATCCGGTCAGGATTTTGTTTCACCAAAGTAGGTTTGATGCCTAAGAATACTCTGTAGGGCTTCATATATTGCCATGGGCAATGCTATGAGGTCTGTCGTGCTTCATGACGATGACCTGAGGAGGGGTATCCCCCTGCTATGCCAACCATTATACCTGTGATTTGAAAAGGATGTGCAATAAGATATAATTGTTACTTTTTAGAGAGTGATCAACTGAGAGATTTTCATTGGTGAAATGAGAAATAAACTGTCTTTTCCCATAATGAGTACAATAAAAGATCTAACAATAGAACCCCTAAAAATAGAATTTCTTGAGATTAGCTGCGTTCCATGCTCGTGGTATCTCTCTGCCCTCCATTGTTTTCAAATGATAGGCACCTTGCAGATCGTTTCTAATTATCTCATAAGGTCCTTCCCAGTTCGGGCCCAGTTTATCGTCTGATGGCTTCATTGTGTTGCCCAGGACCTTTCTTAGAACATAGTCCCCTACTTCGAATTTCCTCGGATTGACCCTTTTGCTGTAGTGCTTTGCGAGCTGTTGTTGATAGCTCGCTAGTTTTACTAGGGCAAGTTCCCTGCGCTCATCGACCAAATCGAGTTCAGCGAGCAAAGCCTGATCATTCTGACCCTGCTCGACAAGGTCGAATCTCATTGTAGGCAATCCTGCTTCTAGTGGGATGACTGCCTCCATACCATATGCTAGTGAGAATGGCGTTTCTCCTGTGGCTCGCCTAGGAGTCGTTCTGTACGCCCATAGGATATGCGGTAGCTCGGTTGTCCACGCGCCTTTGGCTTGTTCTAACCGCTTCTTCAATCCAGCGATCACTGTCTTGTTGGAAGCCTCAGCTTGCCCGTTGCTTTGAGGGTAAGCCACCGAGCTGAAGTGGTGCCTGATCCCGTGTTGGTCGCAGAAGTCCTGAAAGGGGCCACTCTCGAACTGTGTTCCATTGTCAGTGATGATGGTTCTGGGGATCCCGAATCGAGTGATTATATTTCTCCATATGAACCTCATCATGTCAGCATCCCGGATGTTCGCTAGTGGTTCTACCTTGATCCACTTGGTAAAGTAATCAGTTGCGACCAACAGGTATTTGCGATTACCGGCAGCGGTGGGCGGTGGTCCCACGATGTCCATTCCTCACTGGGCGAAAGGCCAGGGGCTGGTCAGGGATTTTAACTCGCTGGCGGGCTGGTGGACCATGGGGGCATGAAGCTGGCATTTTAGGCATCTGCGGACATATACTGCGGAGTCTTTTTGCATATATGGCCACCAATAACCTTCCTTCATTGCTCGGAAGGCTAGAGACCTTCCTCCGACGTGACTCCAGCAGATTCCTTCGTGAAGCTCGTGGAGCACTGTCTTGACATCGCCTGGGTGAACGCATCTAAGGTAGGGGCCGGAGAAAGATCTTTTATACAAGTCGCCTCCCGTGGATAAGTGAAAGCGAGCAGCTTTGACTCTTATCTGGTGGGCAGTCCTCTTATCCTCTGGGAGCGTTTCGTTCTTCAAATAGTCTCTTAAGGGATCCATCCAGCTGGGGGCTGGTTCCAATTGGAGTATTGGTTTCGCTTTGGTCAGCTCACAGTTGGGGTAAATGCTCGGGCAGCTGAGGAAATCGATAGGGATGATCCTTTTAAGGCTGGAATCAACTGCCGAGCTCAGGGCTACCAAGGCGTCAGCGTGGCTGTTCTGCCCCCTGGGAAACTGTTGGATGTTGATTTCTTCAAAGTTCGTTATTAAGTTTTTCACCAAGGAGAGGTAGGCTGCCATCCTTTCATCCTTCGCGTTATAGTCTCCACTTATCTGATTGGAAACTAGTTGCGAGTCTCCGAATACCTGTAAATGCTTTGCTCCCAGAGTTTGCGCCCTTTGGAGACCTGCTATTAAGGCTTCGTATTCTGCTTTGTTGTTGGAGGCTGCAAATCCCAGCCTGATTCCTTGCTCGAGGACTGTATTTTCTGGAGTGATGAGAACAATTCCTACTCCTGCCCCCTTTGAGTTGGAGGCTCCATCAACGAATAGTTTCCAGCTTCCCCCTGTAGCCTGGCTGTTTTGTTCTGTTAGATTAGGCTGGTTGAAGGGTTCTTCGCCTGTGAATTCAGCTATGAAGTCAGTAAGGATTTGACCCTTGATAGCTGTCCTTGGTTGAAATTGGATGTCAAATCGGCCGAGCTCGACTGAGCATTTAGATAGTCTGCCCGACAAATCCGCCTTCCTTAGGACAGCCTTGAGGGGGTGTGATGTAAGGACGATGATCGTATGAGCTTCGAAGTAATGCTTCAGTTTCCTCGAGGACATTACTAGGGCGAATGCGAGCTTTTCCAATGGCAGGTAGCGCTGCTCGGCGTCTAGTAAGGTTTTGCTTGCGTAATAGACTGGATGTTGGATCCCTGTAACTTCACACATTAGCGCTGAGCTGATAGTATGGCTGGGTACAGAGAGGTAGAGGTACAAAGGGTCCATTTGCTGTGGTATGACAAGCAGTGGTGGGGAGCTTAGGTAGGACTTGAGCTCGTCTAATGCTTGTGAGCAACCTGGGGTCCATTCTACTGTTTTGCTGCCTTTTAAGAGTTGGAAGAAGGGCTTGCATCTCTCGGAGGATTTAGAAATGAAACGATTTAGAGCAGCGAGCATTCCAGTGAGCTTCTGTACATCGCGGATTGTGCGAGGAGGTTGCACCCGTTTGATTGCATCAATCTGGTCCGGATTAGCCTCTATGCCACGCTTGCTGATCAAATACGCAAGGAACTTTCCTGACTGGACACCGAAGGAACACTTACTCGCGTTGAGTTTCATTCGGTACTTCCTGAGGATTTCGAAGGTACTTGACAGGTCCGAGAGGTGATTTTCCTTCTCCTTGCTCTTGACGAGCATGTCGTCGATGTAGACCTCCATCGTGTCTCCCATCTGATTCTTGAACATTTTAGTAACCAGCCGCTGATAGGTTGCCCCTGCATTTTTAAGCCCAAAAGGCATGACCTTGTAACAGTATAAACCAACCGTCGTGATAAATGTCGTTTTGTCCTGATCTGGGGCATACAGGGGAATCTGGTGATAGCCTGAGTATGCGTCTAGGAAACTCATTCGTTCGTGAGCTGCAGTGGCGTCTACTAGTTGGTCTATTTTCGGAAGAGGGAAGCTATCCTTGGTGCAGGCTTTGTTGAGGTCAGTGAAGTCTATGCAAACTCTCCACTTCCCGTTGCTTTTTGGAACTACCACTGGGTTGGACAACCATTTGGGGAATTGCACTTCCCGTATGGACCCTGCATCCAGCAATTTTTCGACTTCTTTTTCTATTGCTCTGGCCTTCTCGGGAGCAGTTCGTCGTGCCTTCTGTGCTATCGGTTTGAATGTGGGATTGACGTGCAACTGATGGCAGACCATATTGGGATCAATTCCTGGCAGCTCATAGGGTTCCCAAGCGAAAACATCTATGTTGTTTCTGAGTAAGGTTAACAAATCCTTTTGCTCTTGGTCGGTGAGTGAGGTCCCGATCAGGAAGACTCTACTATTGTCGCCTTCTTTAGCAATTACTTCTACCAGGTCCTCTATAACACGCTCGGAGGGGAGGAGCCTGGTCTCTTCCACTCCGGGCCTTCCATATTTTAATTGCTATTTGGAAGGGATTGCACCTTCCTCCACTTTCTCGCTGTTTTGAACGGCTTTTTTCTCTGGCTTTGGTCGGATGGCCGCTATGAAGCACTTTCTCGCCATCGCCTGGTCGTCATGTATCTCCATCACTCCCCGCTCGGTGACATACTTGAGTTTCTGGTGGTAGGTCGAGGAGACTGCCTTCATTGCGTGAAGCCATCCCCTGCCGAGGATGGCTTGATACGGTGAATCGATGTCGACCACCAAGAATTTAATCATTTTTGAAACATTTCCAGCGAGCACTGGTAGTACAATCTTGTCCAGAGGCATGGTCATTTTCCCAGCGAAGCCGACCAGAGGAACGGTTGTTCCCTTTAGGTCGACGATGTTCAACTTCAATTTTCTGAACAGGTCGATGTACATCACTTCGGATGAGCTCCCTTGATCGACGAGCAGCCTGTCGATATCAAAGTTGGCTATCCTGAGTGTAATGACTAAGGCATCGTGATGTGGGATCCTTACTCCCACAAGATCTTCATCCGTGAAAACAATATACTTGTTGTAGTTGATGTCCTCTGCTCGCCGACGTTTTTCTGCCTGTGATTTTACTGGATCAATCTGAAAAGCTTGCATTACCGCTGTCAGCTTCTTTACCTCCATTCGAGCTGAGTTACCCTGGATTTGCTTAACATCGGATACTCCATGGATCACTGCGAATTCGTGTCCGGCGTCATCTTCCAATACATTATCGGGTTTTGCCTCCTTGTGGACAGTCACTCTTTCTACCTTCCTTTCCACTAAGTCATTCAAATGTCCGGATTGGGCCAACTCCTCGAGGTGGGACTTAAGAGCCTTGCAGTGCTCGGTCTTATGCCCTCCCTCTTTGTGGAAGGTGCATCTCAGTGCATTGTTTCTTTTCGATGGGTCTCCTCCCATTTTCCGGGGCCATTTGATGAACGGCTCATCCTTGATCTTCCCGAGAATTTTGTAAATTGGTTCTTTGAAGACGGTGTTGACCGCCTGGAACGACTTTGCAACGTCAGGGTTCCCTCCGTTCTTGGAGCCATTCTTGCTCCCATTCTTTCCTCTTTTTTTCTGGTTATCAATTTTCTCACTTCCCTTGGTAGCGAGCTTAGCTCTACCGTTTTCTCCTACGTTAAGGCGGGTGACATCTTCCACCTTTGCGTATTTCTCAATCCGGGCCATCAGGTCATCAATGGTGGTTGCCTCCTTCTTTGTCAAGGACTGGTAAAGGAGGGAAGATCTAGGTAGCCCAATTTTGAATGAAGCCACTGCCACCTCTTCCGCGCAGTCCTCGACTTCGTTGAATAACTCCCAGTACCTCTTCGCGTAGTCTCGGAGTGTCTCCTGAGGAGTTTTCTTCATCGTTAATAGAGCATCCATCCTTTTGGGATGGGAGCTGCTGGTGATGAACCGAGCCGTAAAGAGCTTGGCCAGGGATTTGAAATTTCTGATGGATCGGTGAGGGAGTTTCTCGAACCATTTTTGGGCCACGTCATGAAGGCTCGAGGGAAAAATACGGCACATCAGTGCATCTCGGTGATTCCAGAGGGTCATAGCCTGCCGGTACTGCCTGACATGATCAATGGGATCAGTCTTTCCGTCGTAAATCTTGAACCTTGGAATAACAAACTTTTTGGGAGCTTCTTCTTCTTCAATTTCCCTCGTGAAGGGCGATCTCATTTGGGTCTTGAGGGCTCTCCTGGCGAGTTCTCTGGTCGACCTGGTGCTGCGGTGAGCTGGATGTTGGTCCATTTCTCTGCGGACTAGGTTCCGTATGTTGTCGTCGCTGCGAGCAGGACTCTGATAGCGGCGAGATTTTCTCAGTTGCTCGCGGAGGTCGTCGTCTGAGTCACCACCTTCGAACCCTTGATATTGCCGCCTAGGGCTCCTTCCTCGGCTGCGAGATTTGCTCGCCTGAGGGCTAGGAGTGCGATAGGGGCGTCTCCTGGTATCAGGACGTAGTTCTTTCTCCAGTTTTTCTAGTCTTCTTTTCAAGCGAGCGTTATCAGCCTCATATCTGCGAGAAGACTCCCTCTGCTCGTGGAGCCTTGCTTCGTATGCATCGATCAATCTGGATATCTGAGTGGACCTTGTTGGTCCTTGACTTTTTTCTGAGGCTGGCCTTTCTAAGCGAGCCCCTTGATCTGAACGTCGGACTTCAGACCTAATCCTGCGAGGAACGGGTGGCTCCTGAATATCTCCTGCTTGAGGAGCGTTGCTGCTGTGACCAGACATCTTAGATTTTTTCTCGGCGTGGGCTCTTCTCAGGGAAAGATAAACGCTTCCCACAAACGGCGCCAATTGTGGTGACAATTATTATGCAACACAAATAAATATGAAAGAGGTTACAATCAAGAAAAGATAAATAAGATGCCAATCACACAACAACGGGTATACGTGGTTCAACAAATATGTGCCTACGTCCACGGTGGTTCAGTCAGTGTTATTTCTCTATATTCTGAAGAATAAGTACAGAGAATACAACTTGTCCTTTGCCCCGGACTTAGGGTTTAATTTATACATGTATATGTTGGAGTAGTGGGGGTGATGAGTTCCTCCTTATTAGCCATCTCCCCTACATGGGATCGCGCTCCCTTACAGCTTCTCTTCATGGGATCGTGGGGTAATCGGATGAGTACAAGAGGTGATGGACCTGGACTTTGGGCCGCTAAGGAGGGGCTACTCATCCAGGCCTTATGGTGCTAAATTTAGGGTACCCACAAGCATTGAAGTATATGCAAATATAGTGTTCGATTTGTAACGAAATACGATAAAATATCTAACTATAAGCAATTATAAAATCTTGCTCTTACAATTACTTTAAGGTAGTTTTTAGTTTTAAAAATGTGGTTTGATTCTATAATTATATAATAAAATGGATTGAAGAACATGCTTATAACAATATTGCACTTTATGTAATATATTATAAACACACTAATAAATGCACTAAAAAATCTTCATTTTATTGAAAACGAGAACTAGATAACAATAAGGCAGGAATGGAAATACAACACAATATTGAATATCATAGACTACTCTAGTTTTAACCACTGTAACAGGGGTACAAAGCTTGCCTAAATTCATTAAACAAATAGGATGGCCCTCCATAAATATCCTTATAATATGGGAGTTGTTCACAGAACCTTTCTTAGGCCTCTTCGTTCCGTATAAACAGACTGAAGTTCGACAGATTCCACCTATACCCCCCAGTTGTTATCGCTGACTGGTAAAGGTCCATTTTACCCTTTAGCACACTCTAGTGTTTTTGTAAGACTACAAGATGGCGAAAATGGGGACCAAATCCCATGTTGTTTCTCCAATGCCCAAATATAGTTCGTATTCCATTACAAGTAGCCATACATATATCCATGTTATATAATTGTTCCGTCAATTCCATGAGGAAATAGTAGTCTTCGGTTGTTGGCCATTCTGGATGACATATTTTTATTTGTAATATATGAAGATACAGTAAAGAAATTGTTGAGATAGTTATTGCAATAAAAGCTTCTGAATAGCTAAATTTATAGGATTTTGTGTTTGGCATGCCTTAGGGTCGGTCACATTTTCTTAGTTTCCAACCGACTTGACCATACCCATATGCCTTGACACTGTTCGCATGTGAGAGAACAATAATAGGCGTAGATGTGACCACACCCATGTGTCTTGAGTAAATTGCGTAGGACAAACCATTATTAAAACACTAGATTTTGATGCATGCAATTGTCAAATCATAACTACACTAATATTTGTCAGTGCAATATTTTATGTACGCTATCTTTATTTCTTTTGAATTTAATTGCTCGATATTTTATGTACGAATAAAAGGATTTTTTTAGTAAATTCCTAACCTCTTTTTATTTAACATTAAATATACTTATTACGTTACATCATAGAAAATAGGAGAGCGTAGATATGCCACACAATTGGGTTACATTGTAGATAAGATACATTTATGAATAAAACACCCTCATAACCTTTGATCCATCAATTATAGGCTCCTCGTTAGGGATTATTTCTTAAACTTCACCGCGCATTATAGTAAGACAATCTTACATTGCATACGATAATACACAAAATTAAAAGTACAAAAACCTTACGTTCCATAAAATAAAATAAATAAGCAATTGTAGACTATAACGTTAATGGAAATGAACAACGCACACATGTGTAGGACAACCAATTTGATGATTCTGCATTATGATTATAATTGTGCTCCATGAGGTCTGCACACAATTGGTTGTGGGCATAATTATTTTTTATCTTCGCGTCCTGTACGTCGTATTGATAATATCCTTTGAGACTTTGTCAGGTAAGGGAGGGTGGCGGCTCATGAAGTAGTTGGTTAGCATGCCAATATCCATCCCATAACTCATCCTCGACAATCATATTATGTAATATGACACACACTTTCATGATTACATGTAAGTCCTTATATTTCAATAAATATGCCGGGTTCCTAATGAGATGAAAACGTTGTTGTATTATACCGAAAGCCCTTTTAACATACTTATGGGTGCCCTCTTCTGCTCTTGTAAACATGCTTTGTTTGTGATTGGTTGGTTTTTTGAAACTTTTGACAATAGTGGAAATAGTTGGATAAATATCGTCTGCCATATAGTATCTAGAATCATACATGTTTCCATTGGCCTCATAGTGCATATGCGTTCGATTTCTTTCCAACAGTTCTTCAAACACGTGAGATTTTCTAAAACATTCAGTTCGTTACACGTCCCGGCTTTCAAAAGAATGCATTATGTATCCATATTTCATAAGATACCACAATCTCCAGGATTATAGTTGTTACATTACAATGTCCCTGATATTTCCTTTTCCATGCGTGTCGATAATTATTCCATTCCCAGTGCATGCAGCTAATGCTACCAAGCATTTCAGGAAACTTGCGTCACTCATTCTCAGACTTCATGTGGGCAACATATTCTTCAGTCGACGTGCAATAATACTCTGGGCTAAATACCTTGATTACATCTCGAGCGAAACGTTTTAAAGTCTTAATCGTCGTGGTCTCAGAAATTTTCAAGTATTCGTCTTATAAATCCCGCATTCACCATGCACTAAACTACGTAGTGCACACCCATTTTTTTAGTGCATGCTTAATCCCAAACAACCAACACAATCGGGATTCTGGATGAAATATGAATCTTTTTCACGAACGGTATCCAAAATACAGTTTAACATGGACTTGTTCATCCTAAAATGACACTTGAATACATCTTCTCGGTAGGTTGGGTTTTCACTAAAATAGTCATTCCATAAGTTTTGACGTGCTGTTTCCCGGTCTCGGTGCACACTTATTCTTTGATGAATTTTCCCGCTACTATGTAGTAGGGACGATTGACATATTGTTGTTAGCAATATATTGTGGATTGCAAAGGTTTCATCATCTTCGCTGCGATCATAGTTCAAGTCAATTTAAGCTAGTATCATTTCCTTCAAGTCGTTATTAGACATAATTGGAACAAAATCGATAATACAAATATATTTAGTTCGTGTATAATGATAACTGATGGCATTGAGAGATGTGTACAAAGGTAGCAAAAATGGTGTACAATTTTAGTGGTAGTGAAATTAATATAAGTGGTAGTTAAATAAGTGATTTGTGAGAATAATATTTATACCAAATTGGAAAAGAAATGAAAAAGTTACGAATAAATATAAAATAAGGTAATAATCTTGGGATATAAACAGTTTTGAGCCCACGATTATTATATTATTTAACTTATAAAACAATTGCTTCACAAAACTAATATTATTCAACCCACTATATTGTAAAGCTGTAAAAATTCAAGTCAAAGCAAACTGTTTGAATTTGTCTTTCAATATTTGCTAGGCTGGAAATTAATTCTAGATGCGATGACTCAAAATTGAATGATAAATTATATATTATTTTCCAAAACCAATATTATTCAACCCGCTATTTTGTAAAGCTGTAAAACTACAACTCATATCCAACTGTTTAAACTTGTATTTCCAGAGTTTTTAGGCATGCAATTAATTCTGAATATGATGACTCAAAATTAGATAAAAACTTATATACCGTCATCCAAAACTAATACTATTCAACCCATTATCTTGTAAAGCTACAAAACTGCAACTCAAAGCCATCTATTTGAATTTCTCTTTCAGCATTAGTAAGGTAGGATATTAATTATGGACGCGATGACTCAAAATTAGACAATAAATTATATATCGTCTTTAAAAATCAATATTATTCAACCCACTATCTTATAAAGATGTAAAACTTGATAACACTGTAAATACATCAATAACTGTAATTTGGTCCTTACCCTCCACTTAAAAAAATAGCCTTATCTACTATATCATAATAAAAAATGGCATCTTCTTACAATGGAACATATATAGACATTACTATTAATTTGTTGCACGAGAAGAATTATATATTCCGAACATATCCAATTGATACCAGTCGGCGTTTTCTTAATGACTATGGTCATTTATTCCTCATATCATCGGTTTCAGAACCAGAACACGGAGTTGATTATCCCTAGGAACACCTAACATGGGCGAAAAATTTAATGAAAGGTGTGACCTTGAGCTTTTTTGCCACTACCACCACTTAGTTATTCTTAGGATTCGGTTAACCACGCTTTGGCCTATATCATCCTCTAAAGAATCCGAGTTATTTTCACTTGATTTATTGGAGTATGAGATGTGGAAAATGGAAAGACGATTACAACATCATCACAAACACAAAGGGCGATGCTATTCGAAGTTCATAATTAAGAATAATTAGTTATCATTTATAACGACAACTCGTTGGCACCGAATAATCAAATTTCCAACTATACCAATTCGGGTTATGACTACTTCTCAAACTGCAAATATGGAGATGGTGATGAAGAATACGAACCAAATATTTCTAACTACAATAAGGAATATGTTGGTTACAACTGGCAATAATCTTACCTTTCAAAATGTTTAGTGCGTTACGATAAACCATTTTGTTGTACCTCAACTATGTTCGACCTAAGTGTGGGAATATAGTTTTGTTATTATGTGTCTTTTAACTTTATGAATGTTTGTACTTAAATATTTCAACAAGATAATAAACACAGTATTTAATCTCATAATCATAGTTTATTATTTTGCAATAATAAGTATTACATAGTAATCCATATAAAAATATACACCCCGCTTTACATTCAATTTGAATAATTAGGACCACGCTCTTGACTGTAATATTGATCACAAGGAAATGTGGAAAAAATTTCTAAAGCATCATCGACAACAGATGTTTGAGGAAGCGATCCTCCGAGGTCTTGTAGGGGTACAAGGTCCATTTTAGTAGCGATATTCAGAGATGCCATGCAATATTCATCCCTATATACGTGCAGTGGTGTGTGTTGTGGAATGGGATACTATCCCGAAGATATACTCGGTCCCTCACCTTATAGCCTATCATTTTATTCTTATTTCTCCCTATCCCCCCTCTAACACCTAAGCTCCTCTTCGAACATTTTTGGATTTCAATTTTTTAAGTTGGCCATCTCTAAAGAATACTAATACACACCATTATGAGCGTGAGTAAACTGAAGCTGGTGGTATGTTATTAGGGGTTGTTGGAGGTTCGAATTGTAATTTGCCACCTCGAATTCCCACAATAAAGGAAGCAATTCGAAAGTCAAAGATGGGCGTTATCTATCGTATGCATGTGGGGGCTCTCATCTATCAGCAGGGGCGGTGGGCATTTGCAAATCTAATGGTATAATTGAGGCAAAACTCACCCAATTGTGGTTGTGCCACTGAAATAAGGAAGGTAGTAGAGATCACTTACTAATATTTTTCCAGTAGGTACCCATTCATGCCACAATGTTGGTGTTACAAAAGTTGTTGATGGTTGCCAATGTGTTGCATAAAAATTTGTCGGGTAATAAATGTCATCGGGTACAGTGGTTTTTCGAGAATAGCTATTTGATTTGTCAATTGGCAGTAACTGTGATCTCCAAGATACCAAATGCCACCCAACTCTAGCTAAAGTATCATGTAATAGTGTTGAGCTAAATTATGTGCAACTCATGCAACATCAAACTCGTTTGACGGTAATTGAACAAATGGTTGCCATATGATCGATTTAGGAGATCACATTTCGAGTTGTTCCTACATTGTCGACCCTTTAAAACTCATTAGGCCCAAAATGGCACCATGTTGCATGGATACCCATCGTAAAATATGAGACCATCTTATAATTGCTTGATCATGCAAAATGGGATCGTGCGAAGATACTCATAACCCTAATATTGTAGTTTTGAACAACGTTTAATTAATGGGTAATCTACACTAACAAACTATATATATAAAAATAATTTGACAAATGTGTACAGTTGAAATTGGTTAAATATTTACCTTTACTACTTACCAAAAATAATTCACTATTTTTTGGGCATTTGTAGTATATGCATCAAGGGTGTAATACACACGAGCGAGAATAGTCGATCCCCAATCATTCGCAGACATATCACAAATGTCGTTTAAATATTTGGTCCAATAAATAAATATCGCATTATGGCGGATAGGGAAAAAATTGAGCTAAATACATATACAATAAATGCGTGTGCTATTTGATCAACGATCACTACTCTTGCCTCGGGAGCTTGGCCTTTCTAGTGTACCATGTAAACTTTTAGTGTGCCACATGACATTTCCATCCTCTATGCTAGGGATTGCCTATTCCAGGGAAATATTGTTCTAGTGTTGCTTCGACGTAAAATCACTTGATGTGGGGAATGGGAGCAAAGTTGGCCTCGTCCCAATTGGGATTCCTAAAAAAATACATTCATTAAATAACGATTAAAATTATGAAAAAAATTAACACGTATACATAAGTATAATGCCATAAGTTTTAAATTAATACCTGTAATATGCATGAAATCAAACGGGGTAATTCCCAACTCCACGTATGGGAGGTGGAATGTGTGAGTTATTTTCGACCACATACCGATCATTTAGTTATCTAAGTTAGGAAAATTCTCAGAAAACAATTGACTAAACCCAAAATTGTCTATGGCCTCCCGCAATTCGGGAATGCTGGAAAAAGCGGCATAAACTTTCGTAGGGCCATGGTTGCTTCCTCGTATTGTGAATTGACTATCAGTGGTATGTATGTTTGGATACGTCTCGGTCATGAGGTTTATCATCGTACAACCTCGCCAAATTGTGATATGCAATGGGACGGTTAGGTTATGGAGGATGATTTAAATTTGGGTTTGCCATTTCCGAACACCATTTCCTTTGAACCGCAAACCTGGCGTAAAAAAAAATTGCACTCTAAACAATATATATTTCAAAAGTGGAAAAATATGTGGTTATTTTATTTGGACTATTTTGTGTGAAAGTTGAAAGAAACATGGTTTAAAGAAGACTTTTATGGTTTGTAGGAAGTTTTGATAGATCGTGGATATAAATTGTCGTGAGAAAATGGGTCGAATGTGGAATTTAAAGGAGCTATACGATGAAACGGTCAAATTTCATAGGTAACTGACATTTTAACGGACAAAAATGGGCATAAGTACTCGACAATTGTCATTCACCCGCTCAAGGTATGCCTCCCAATTTGGGCAGTTTTCTTTCTCCTACCCAACCTCTTTTTCCATTGGCCAGTGTGGTTTTGACAATGCAACCCGAATGTAAATGTATACATTTATCCCATCCCATTGTGGATGGCCTCACCACTGGTACAAATTTTCATTCTCATTGCACAATATGCTAGTGGGACTTAGCTTCTTGGATGCTAAATTGAACGTCACTGTAAGAGCACCTATTAATTTGAGAAAAAAAACCGTCCTTACTTTCTATTTGATGCTAAATAGTTTAACGGTTTAGCGCCTGAGGTGGGCTCTCACTATTGGATGATTGATAGTTTAACATTTGATGATAATACACATTGTCCTACCCATTATCCCATTGTGTATTTGATAATAAATTTGGGGTGTTTCTAAGGGATCCACAAAAAATGCTTCAAAATACCACTAGATATTTTTTATATTCTCAAAACCCTACATAAACTTTTCATTCAAACACTATACAAACTTCACCAACAAATTACCATATCAATTATTGAAACAACATGATAACTAGGATTTTGTCATTGAAGTTACCATATTGAAGTTATAACAACTAATTGAAGTGTTAAGGGTGTGGGCAACTCTAAAACTATGTTTGAGGTAATTTTTGCTGGACAAATACATTTTTTTAATGTTTTTTAACCCTAGAAAAAATTAAACCCGAAAATAGAACATTACAGTTGTTCTGTATCGGGCCCCCGAAGAAGATGATGATTTTTGAGGTGATTATCCCGAATCAAAGTTTAATTTTTTTTCTGAAGAAATTTTTTCATTCTGGATTATTATGCCGAATGTAATGCATATATTCGGGATGATTATGCCGAATGAAATGCATATATTCGATGGGATTATGCCGAATGGAATGTATATATATATATATATATATATATTTTTTTTTTGTTGTTGAAAAGTTTCATTCGGGGTAATTATACCGAATGAAATGCATTTATTCGGGATAATTATGCCGAATTAAACGCAAATACACAGGGTAATTATACGGAATGATGTTTGAATCCAATTTTTTATACCATATTTGGTTCGGGGCAAACATGACGAAATTTGGGTCTTTACTCGGGGTCGGGATACCAAATCACTGGATTATCATCTGGGATTTTGTACGCTAGGGTTTATTGATTATGTGGTATTTTCTCAACATATGAGGAATATTAAACGTTCTTTGCACAAAAAATTAATACAATATTACTGTTCAACATATTTTTAATAGGTTTAACATATTTTTCAAGGGTTTAACATATTTTTCAAAATGAATAATATACCAAACAATGTCTATTATACATGTTTTGATAACTATAATATTGCTTGTATGGTGTTGGATGATGATTTGATAAAAATCTTTGAAGCTTTTGAGGTATTAATTTGTAATTAAAGTTGAGAGTTTTTGAAGTTAAAAGATTGATTAGTTGAGAGGTTGAATGTGTAGAGAGAAGAAGAGAAATTGGATAAATAATTTTTTACCACTTTAAATATGTGATAGTCATTTGGTGTTATTTAGAAGTAACTATTAAAATTAAATAGTATTTTGTAATAAATTTTTTTATAATATTTTAAAATATTATTTAAAGTGCTCTTAGAACCGACTTAAATTTGAAAGATATATGTCTAAATCTCCATTTTCTAAAACATCCCATCATGTCATGGTCTTATGAGATATGCAAATCTCCCCACGTTGAAAGCTAGTTTTACAAATAATCAAATTCTCATCATATAAAAAATACTAATTTACCAGAATATATTAACTTAAACACAACAATTGAGCATCTCACGATTTAAGAGTAGCCCTTGACAAAGATTTAAAAATAAGCAGATTCATTGATGACAACGGTGCACTAATTAATCTATAAGATTTTTGCCCTTTTGGTATTAAATAATAATTAACCAGTCATTAACATGTCAATCGTTATCCTAATATTTTATTTTGAATCCCCGATTAGTAGAGTACCCGTGATTTAATTATTAAATCATGATATGATACCCATATCTGCAAACCCAATAAATTGTGGGTTTCTCACGAATAGAAATCTCCCACGTGCAAAGGACCTAAATTTTGAGTATAAGAGTTTAGACATAAAGCTTTCCGAATCTTTAAAGTTGAGGGGCCTATGTGTGAATTGAAGCCAATGTAGTCAAAGAGAGAGAAGTGTGTTTGTTGTTACTTCTTTTCACTGTCTGAGGAATCGAAGAATCTCTTTGTTTGGTAGAGCAAGACGGAGGTGGAAATACTAGTGTCTGGGTTTTCATTTGATTTTCTTCTTCTGCAAAAAGGTATTTTTAGAGCTAACCTCACAAACCCATTTCTGATTTCATCATGTACTAATAATATGTCATATTCGAATCTCATATTTTTTAAAAAATTGCTTGATTCCATCTGGGTTTTTGTTCTTGCTTATTAACGCTGAAGAAATTTAGTTTTATTTTTATTTTTATTTTTTCTTGGCATGCTGTTTATGTTAAAATTTCAGACTTTATGGGGAAAATGTTTTGCTGTTATGTGTGTTCCTAGGATTTCTTGCCCACAGAAAAATAATCATGAAATTGTGAAAGGAGGAAACTTTTTATTTGTTTTTTTTTTTTTAATATATCTGGTCAATCTTCAATTTTGTTCTTCACTATTGGGTTTTCTTTAATGGGTGTAATATTTTTCTTTTATTTCTTGAATGCTGGATTCGTGTTTGTTTAGTTGAAATGTAGGGTTTGGATTAGTAAGTAAATAGGGTAATATTTCCTAAATAGTGGGAGTCATCATTCCACATTCTTTTTGGCTGATCTCAGACAAACCTTATTCCAATTACTTAGGTAAGCTACATGGATCTGTCTTCTGTAGTTGGTTATTTGTAAAGTAATGCACTACAAGGTGAGTATATAAATGGAATGTGTGTTGACACTTTCTGAAATAGGATACATCCCTAATTCACTTGAAGTTTCATAGGATAACTCTGAAAACTTTTCCCCTGGTTTAATGTCTAACAAGCATTAACTCTGTGTAGAAATTTAAAAATTGGTGTCCGTCCATTATCGTATGACATGACATCACAGTCAATTGATATGCAGATACAGTATTAGCTCAGTAATTATATTTTTGGAGCAAAAGTTTGGATGTTTTCCTTTTTAGGGCTCATTAATGTTAGCAGCCTATAAATAATATTATCTTTAGAATTTGAGATGCATTCTGGATTTTTATTGAACTTTTTTGTATAAAGGTTGCTCGCAGTAGTATATTTTATAAAGAAAGAGAGAACGGTATAATACGCAATATGATACAGGATAATGATACATTGACTTTTCGATATCAATAACTATCCCGATTTAACAACTTCGTAAGCAATCTCTTCTGAAGCTTACAATGAAGTTCATTTCATTTTCCTTTTTCTTCCTAAAATGAAACCATGAAATCTCCTCTCCCTTGGCCCTTGTTGGTTGAGTCATGAAAATAACATATTAGCATCCTTGGTCGCATTGATTTGGGCAGTCCTTTTTACTTTGAGCAAATACCTTCTCTTTAGGGATAAACACCTTATGAGTCTAGCTTATTTTTCTCTATAAATAAGACCATTGACAGCATTGTAATCTTTAAGAGATTAAAGTTTTTTCGTGTTTACATCGAAACTCTATCAGATCTATGTTGGTCCTTTGACCGGTAGTCTCAACCAATAAATAATGCCATCCAAAAATTTGGCCGCGTGGAGGAGGCCACCAGTGACTCGTCGACTCAGATCCAATCCTTAGTTGCATCTGTCACTCCATCCACCCCGGTCCCTTGGTCGCCACTAAAAGCAGCCCCGCCGCCGCCAATACTGGCCATAGTCGCACCTACCAAAGTGAGTCGAGGAACCGAGTGATGCCCCAGTGCTACTAATTCAGTGTGCGTGAGGAATTTTTGTGAGTGGGGCCTAGAAAACCACCAACACAAAAATCAATTAGCACAATAGGAAAAAATATTGGATTGATAATTTACGCCCCAAGTGCAATAATAATTGTCCTCGACTGGCCTTTTATATTTTGAAAGCGTTGGATGATAACCTTTTATGTCATTGAATTCATCTTGTAAGTGTTGGATGATAGACTTCACGCTATAGATTGTGCAATTAAATCTTTAAGATATTTATAGCAAACAATGCATTTTCCACGGAATCCACGCTGGCTGTTGAAACCAGTAAGATTAGCATCAAGGTCACAAGCAAATACACCAATAAGAATACCTCATCTTTCTTCATCTTAACCATTTTGTGAAAAAGGGGGAAATTCCTTTCAATCCTTTAAACGTCATACGAGAGTTCATATCAATAATATATGTTCCAAGTTGAATATGAAGTTCAATGAGTTGGAAGCGCTAAATTTCTTTTGGGTAAAATCGAGCAAAAAGATTAATTTTGCTTGTCAAAGGCAATGAAGACATTATCGCGACAAAGAGGTAATTCGGTAGTTGCCTCATTGAAACGACCATTTAGCTATTGAAGTAATTCTTTTCTAAAATTGTTGTATTCCTACTGAATTAGTCATTTGTTTAAGTAAATGATTTTTGACCATGCACATATATTCTTCCTAGAATTTGAAAAAAGTCATTTTATCCCTAAACTTTTTTTAATTGTCCCTCATAGCCTGTAGTTGTGCTGTCAGTAAGAAGGTAGTCGGTGCCTTTTGAAGCACTTACTTTTTAGTGTGCTATGTGCGCCTGCAATCTCGTCGCCTGTTCTGGTTTCCTTCCACCGC
This sequence comes from Sambucus nigra, assembly GCA_949130495.1. NCBI lineage: Eukaryota > Viridiplantae > Streptophyta > Magnoliopsida > Dipsacales > Adoxaceae > Sambucus > Sambucus nigra. The sequence continues at coordinate 190,468,826 of OX422213.1, forward strand.
TTGCGCCACAAGGAATTGCCGTCGCCGCGAGCCACCTAATACATGCCGAGCCCCACGGTTTCGGCTCTTTATCTTTTCTTTTTTTGGCCCATGGCATCAACCCTGGCCCCAAAGGCCTTCGCCATAACACTTTATAGCGTCCCCACTTCCTAGCTACCTCCAGCAAACCCTTGTTGGCCCTCCTTGCCCTCCGATGAGTCCTACCGGAGTCCTCGCAACCCACCATTGTGACTTAACAACCTTCAACTTGCTGCAACCTCAACCAAACCCTAGCCAAACTCTTTCCAAACCTAAATCTGGCCCCTCGTGCACCCTAGACCTTTAAGCCATGCGAACCTTCAACTAAACCTTAGAATAACCCACCCCCAACTATTTTCGGCATTAGGCGTCCCTTGCCGACAGCTAACGAGGCTTGCTGGAGCCCTTAGAAACGCGACACAACGCCGTCTTTAATTTCAGGCCCCCAAACCCTTAGATAACTTCTCCCCGCCGTACCATACGCTCCTCGGCTTGTCCTCCCAACCCATCGCCGACCTCCGGCGAGGTTTGCCATCGTCAATTGAAGTCAACCGAAGGTCTTGCGATTTCGGTCGACAATTTATTAGTCCCCTGTGATGAACTTCTCCCTTTTGACGGTCCATTCGGTTTTGAGATCGAGGGAGGTAAGGAGCAAGTTGGTTTTGGCAAAATACCAACTTAACCCCTTGGTTTTCATCTTAACTACAACCCTCTTCCCTTATGTTTCGAAAAACACACTCCCCCCCCCCCTCCCCCCAAATTTTCAACTAACTTCCAAAGATTCCGAAACAGCTCTTGAAGTTATTAAAGTGCCGTTAAGTTCAAAAAATTGCAGATCAGCCCTTAAAATTAATTTATTGGCGGAATTGGTCCCTAAAATTTCTCATATTGATTTTTGGTGGGAGTGGAAAATTTGAATCTCTTCCCTGAACAATATATATTTTGGATTTTAATTTTTGGGACGACTCTTGTGGCGCGATTTCCAACTGGACCAAGGTTCAATCAAGAAATTTATTCACAATACCTTTTAAGTGGTTTGGGAATGTCTAATTCAACTAGCAAGCTCGAGGACAAACTTTTTTTGAAGATGGGAAGAATTGTATGGGGATAATATCCTTGGGGGTTGGTCAAGTGCTGCCAACATTTTATGTGATGTGTATCTTTGAAGTTAAAAGGAAAAGTTGTATAAGACGGTCATTCAACCTACCATGTTATACGAGACAGAGTGATTGGCAACTAAAGAAGACAAATTGAGAGAAAATTCGTGAGACTATTATAAAAGATAAATTGAGAGAAAATCGGCATAGATTGTTTCGACATGTCAATCGTAGACGAAATCGACAAAGAAAAAATTTGTTCAGAAATGAGCGTGGTGGATATAAAGATGGATGAGTGGTAAATCTCAAAAAGATAGAATTTATAATGAACTTATTCGTGAAACGATATAGGTAACTCGTAAGAAATTAAATTGAGAGAAAATAGGCTTGGATAGTTTGAGCATTTGTAAGTGCTGCAGTAAGAAGAGTGATTTCATTAGTATTGATGGTAACGCTAGGTAGAGGTATGCCTAAACCGACTTGGTGGAATATTGTTAAAAAGATATGATATCATGTGGTTTATCATAGGATTCATGTAGCCAACCCCAAATAATTGGGAAAAGGTTTTGTTGAGTTGAGTTATCCTTGGGTTATTAGATTTAGTTAATTAACCCCTTATTTATCTGCCTTATCTCTTTGTTAAATGCTAAGATTAGGACTCTAATCTATTTTTTTCTTTGTATAAGGCCTTTGGCAAGCATTGTAATAATTTATTTTAATGAGAATTAGAGTTATTTTCATGTTGACATCAAAATTTCACTTCAATTATTGCAAGTTTTTCAGTTGAAAGATTTGATTAATATCGTCATGTTTTCTCTGATCTGCTTTTGAGACTTGTTTAAACTCAAAGCCGGAAATATCTCAATAAGTCATGGTTCTTCAGTTAATGAATGGTTGTCCACAATTTGGGCTATATAAATTGGGCTTCCTGAAAACTAGAATTTTCCAATTCATGTCCAGGGACAAATAAATTCAATTTAAAGTTGGGATTGCACTGTCAGACTCAATATAGAGATGACACATTATATATATATATATATATATATAAAATATACATTCTGAGTGAACCCTTCTATATTGGTGTACATGATTCTTTTTATATGATTATAATATAATAGGAACCCAAACAATAGTATTAAAGTGCCCTGTAGTGAACCAATTAACCCTAGTTCCCTTACTGCCACTGTACTACATACCAGAAAAAAGTAATGTAATATGTACCCGTACCGCGCACATAGTGGTGTAGTAAAAAAAAATCTTGGGTGGGGCACCTAGAGATCGACGGGATGTTATAAACGTTTAATTGAAAATATGCGATTTTTTGGGTGTTGTTTTTGAATTTTGTACAAATATTCAGTTCAGAATTATGAATTCATATTTCAAAATTTCACGTGGGATTCAAGAAAAATGCATCAAAAGGAAACAACCAGCACAATTAGCACAAGTTTACAATCCTGGGTGGGTATACTCAAAACATATTTACATGTAAATTTCTGTTTTTGTTTTATAAATACTTGTAAATTTCTTATTATATATATAACATGTTTCCCCAAGGAGTTACATACCTCCCGCCAGTGCACGTACTTGAGCATCCCACATTCCAAGTAACATTACTTCATCTTTACTTCTTTAGTTAGATTACTTCTAAATTAGTGACACTTCGAACATATTATTATAAATAGATGCCTAGTTTTTTATTATACATAGATGTTTACTCCTCGTCTTGGAGTAAATCAAGACCATTAATAGTATATTTCTGAGATTATTGAAAGTGAAGAGATTATTTTCTACTGCATGTACATAACATTATTGCCATTATTCTTGTCTTGCAGAAAATAATTGGGCAACTAATTGATTTTCTTCTTTGCACCGCATGGAATGAATAAAATATAATCTCTTTTCTCATTTTAGAATAAATCTATCCACACAAAAATACCCCACCTCCCTCATTTTTAGGAGTTTTTTTGCTCGAGTAAAATTCAGATTTCTATGATGCTGTTGAAGTGAAGTGATATCCTGTTGGAATAGCAGATCACGATTATTGTTCTTACACTTGTGTAGCTAAAGGAGATCAGCCTTTGGGAAGTGGGCCTGAGAGGAAATTGGACATGAGAATGCTGGTGGGGACATGCTTCAGCCAAGGGAAACTGATATACCTGCCCTGTTTCTGGTCTTGGTTGTGCTCCCCTTGCTTACTTATATCTTACTAGGAAAATGGGGTGAGTCTGCAAAGAAGAGAGGGAGGATAAGTTTGCTTGCTCAATTGGCTGCTGAAGAAGCTTTTAGAGCGGAAGCCATGGCTGCTGCTGCTGCCGCTGCTACTACTGTCATCCCTATTGTACCTTCCCCAAAAATTGGAACTCATCAATGTGCCAGATGCCACAGTCAAGCTACAACTCGGTGCTCCCGATGCAAGTCTGTCCGCTACTGGTATGGCTAATATTGAAATATTGATGCAAGCTTATGTGTGGGTTATCAATATTTTAACACTGAAAATGGAAAAAGAAATGCATTCAATTCATCTGTGTACTTGCCTGTGGGATGGCTATATAAACAAAGGAGGATCGATCTATGTTATAGAGAAGAGGGTAATTACCCCCCCCGTCTTTAATATTTGCTGAAGGCACCCAAATAATTAAGCGGGCCGCCTACAGGATGCATTAAAGAGCTTGTACATTATATTTGAAACATGCTTCAAGTTGGTTCCTGGCTTAATTGTGTGGTCTTCGCAGCCATCCTTGATGGAATTACAATGTTAGTTGGATGAAATGTGATTTTTTCAAAGAAATATGCGATCGATTTCAAATAAAACAAGAAATAAAAGGGAAAGAATTCAAAGTAATGCTTGAATAATGCCAGACATACACACAAAATGATGTGGCAGCAATTATGATTGGTAGTTTGTGGACTCCACTGTCTATCAATACTTAACCAATCACAGCAACTACGGCGTCAAAATTTATTCTTCCAGTTTTTATATAAATAATATTTGTGCAGTTCTGGGAAGTGTCAGATAATTCACTGGAGGCAAGTTCACAAGCAAGAGTGCCAGCAGTTGGAATACAACAACAGCAGCTCATCTCCCAAGTCTTCCTCGAATGAAGAGTCTATTCAGGAAAACCTTTTTCGCAATGAAATGGAATTGCGGTCCTTTGGATATGATAGCAAGCAGCTTAAGCCCGAGAAAACTCCTTCAGATGATATGCTCGTCATGGAGAGAAGATTTTTAGAGAAGCAGGTTTCCCGTAAATCCAAAAGAGAATTGTCAAGAAGAGAGGATGGAGCCATATTAGATTCTCCTGAAGAAACCTCTATGCGTAGGGCTACCCGTTCCACCTCATCTAGTAGTACTCCATCGAAGGAAGCTTCTACAAGACATAAGGTTCTCATCCTTCTGTACTTTTTGACATATTATTTTTTCTCATTTTAGTTCTTGTTTAGTTCAAGTTTTTGTGCTTTCCTCGTATTCGAAGAAGCCCAAAAACTTGAAGCAAGCAAGCAAGCAGTTATGGTTAATATCTCATAATTATACTCATATATTGACTGCAGTTAAAGGAAAATCACTCTATGCCCCCAGAGGAAGACATTCCTGAACAAAACGCCAACATCCCAGGTGGTTTTAATAATGGGCACGCTACTTCAAGAAGTTCAATGCATGATAATCGTAAGTCACATAGCAAAAAGGCGAACGTAATGGATTCAAGAACTACTAATGGGAATTCAAACTCACTAAATTCAGCAAAAAAGGGGACAAATATGTGCGACATAGAAGAAAATTTAATAGATGGAGGGAGCTTGCTTACTTCAAATGACGAAAGAGCAGCGTTGAACTGTTCTCCTGAAAGAACTTCAATGAAGAAAAGCAATAAAGCTGGGGTTTCAAGCACGGGAATCATGAAAATGATTGGTCTAATGAGGTCATCAAAATCTGACAAGCTGGAACGCTCGGATGTTAATAGTGATAGGCATAAGAAAATAAAGGTCAGTTTCCACTTTCAGTTACTTGTATCTGAATTTCAAACACCCTACACCTAGACAGGGTTGAATAAGCGTGCAAAAATCAAGTAGTCAACCCAAATAGTTTGGAGAAGGCTTTTTTTTTTCATTTCCTTTTGGTTAAAACGAATCAAGTCTTGTTCTACTATTAGATTAATGAACTCAATTATATCATTTTGGACTTTCAAATGCGAATGAATGATTGCATTAATGATCTTCTCTTCTAATTCTCAGATGCTATTTCCCTACGAGGAATTCGTGAAGTTCTTTCAGTATGAAATTTTTGACTTATCGCCTAGAGGCCTTGTAAACTGTGGTAACAGGTACTATTTTAATTCTTGCTGTTTACTTATATGTGAACAAATTTAGAGATGGAAAACATAGTGAGTGAAATAAGATTATTATTGTTTATTTTATTTTGCAGCTGTTATGCCAATGCTGTGTTGCAGTGTTTGACCTATACAAAGCCTCTGACTATTTATTTGCTCCGGAGATCACATTCTAGAGCCTGTAATTGAGACTTCTCATGTTCCCTTCCTGTTAGTTGTTATTAAGACAGGGTGATATATAAATATAAGTATAAATATGTATACATTTGGTTTAATCGCATTTATAACTTTATTTATTCAATGCATGTTAGGTTGTGCAAAAGATTGGTGCCTTATGTGTGAACTTGAGCAACATGTAATGATGTTGAGAGAAAGTGGAGGCCCTCTATCTCCCAGCAGAATTCTTTTGCATATGCGGAGTATCAACAGCCAAATTGGTAATGGGAGTCAGGAAGACGCACATGAATTTTTAAGGTCTGTCAAGAATTCTTGAATGGCCTTTCCATGTATCTGTCACAGGGTTACCTTTGTTTCGCCAGTTTTATCCTTCCATCAAACAGTTTCCCTACAAGTAGGATTGGAAGAGATGAATTTGGACCCTTGGAATTAGAACATCGCATTGTTTTTTGAATCGTAGATATAATTTTGTGACTAAATACATAAGACTGTCAATTAGAACACCTTTTTTGTTTAAATGTAGATACATTTGTGACTAATACATCCATCCATCCATCCATGTGTTTGTGTGTGTGTGTATGTGTACGTGCGCCCCAGAAAAAATCTAAAAAGGGCTCCATTTCTTTAATAAAAAGCGGACCTGGTGTTCTAGTGATTTCCATTGAATCATTTAGTGGGTGATATGCAAAATCAATATATGCATGAAGTTTCAGCTGTTGAAACTTTTGATTTGTATTTCCCCCTCTAAATGGTTGAAGTTATTGATTAAATTTGGTGGAGATGAGTTTGAACAGTTGAAACTATAAATCTGTATATTGTCCATCAAATGGTTGAAGTTTTTAATGAAATTTGGAGGAGATGATCTCCTCCATGATATATATACATTTGTATATTCTTTCTAAAACTGTACTACTTACCCTTACCCCCCCCACCCCCACCCCACACACGCGCGCACACCCAAAAAAAAGTTTAAAAGAAGGGCGTTCTTTAGAGATCCGATCCGAGATACACACACACACACATACATATGTATATATTTTTTATATACTGTTTTTGCTTCATCCAGGCTTCTAGTTACCTCAATGCAATCCATATGTCTGGAGGGTTTGGGTGGAGAGAATGTGGTCGATCCCAGATTACAAGAAACAACATTCACACAACATACGTTTGGGGGACGCCTTAGATCAAAGGTGAGCAATCTTTTCTCTATTCTGACATGTATTAAGTATAGTTGTGAATTACCATTGTTGCATTGCTAGTGCTCTTTCAATAGCCAATGCTTTTATTAAGTCCACCTAATCACAACCAGGTCAAATGTTTGAGATGTCATCATGAGTCAGAACGATGTGAAAACATCATGGATCTTACATTGGAGATATTTGGGTGGGTAGAGTCATTGGAAGATGCACTCACTCAGTTTACGAGCCCAGAAGATTTGGATGGAGAGAACATGTATAGATGTGGAAGGTTTGTTGACCTTATATTAATGTCCTAAATTCAATGTCATGCACTTTCTGTTTGAACTCAATAATTAACTGGTTTCTAACATAATCATTTAATAGGTGTAATGCATATGTTCGAGCACAAAAGCAGTTGAGCATAAAGGAGGCCCCAAATATCTTGACAATTGTGTTGAAGAGATTTCAGGTATCCATTCTTGTTATCATTTAGGGTTCAGGTCCTCATGTACTCAAAATCTCTAGCTCAAGTAATTAAAACATTGAGCTTCGTTTTAAAGATTTGGGTAGCAAAGGCTCAGTCAACTTGATTTCGGCATCCAACATTCCAAAACCATTACATAAATAATGAGTATGATGTGAATTAGAAGTTTGTATACTATTTTTAGTATTTTATGGCATTTTTGTTATTTTCTTTTAGTTTCTTTACTCGATTGTATTTTTCTTTTAAGTATTTGTTTGCTTGGTATTTAGGGAAGGAAGTAGTAAAGGCTATTAAGCGTATATTGGTAATTAGAATCATAGCTTGTAGCCTCATTTGAGGCATTCTATCATTTCGAAATTTATTAGAGAGAGTTGACACGTGAGATATCTTTATCTTGTTTCCCATTTGACGCTATTTACGTCAATTGGAATCACCTGTTTTTGTAAAAAAACACAAAAAAATCAACGACAAATGGATTTTAAGAGGAGATATGCTCCCGTGGAAGCTCGTATGGATCGATTCGAGGGGGCCTTAAACCACCTCTTAGCACGACTTGACGATCCTGAGGCTCGCTTCCCTTCCACCACCACCCAAAACTTTAACCCTAACTCTAGCCACCACAATGTTTTAACTCACGCTTCTGCAACTACTTTCACCCCTATCCCACAAAAAAAAGTTGCTCCACCACTTTCTAACCCTATCTCCACCAACCTAGTGGCGGCTGGAGGCAGCGCTAGTGGTGTTCACCCACTAGAGCCCTAGATTTGCCCCGATCAGCAGTCTGGACCATCTAGTGGCGTTCGGATCTCACACTGGCCAGGCGAAACCACCAGAACAGTCACCGGACATAACCCCACTGGCCATAATAGGCAACCAGTGCCGACCGCCCCTTGGACCACCATACGGTGGTCGACCTTTACCCCGACACACATAGGGCGGCCGGAAACCCCTTCAGGTTGTTCCCCTTGGTCGAAACCCAACAGAACTGGTCGGAACCCCACAAAACACCCTCGGAGCCACCGACAACCCACCAAAGGCCCTTGTTTTTGATCGGAACTACCAGGTGGTGGTTGATCCTCACTTGGGAGCATGCACAACGAGGATCTCTTGGGTCTCACAGATTCAGTCCGTGCAGCATTTCCCTTGGTCGGACAATCCCAAAATTCCCCCGTAGCCACCAGATACACTCTTCCCTCAATTTTGACCAGACAAGGCTTGAGCTCATCAAGATCCACTGGGAAGCTGGTATTTGACCCTGGAGGAGGCCTATTACGGTTGGTCCGAGAGAACGAAGAGAGATGCAGAAGATCGAAGAAAAAAACCCAGAGGGATGGACATTTCCTTCATTTAAAAAAAATTCATCTTGGCCCCCACAAGTTTTTGTCTCTCTTTAGCACATTTTGGGAACTTTTCACACGGTTTTCCAATTTTTGAAAGCTCGATGACGAGCTTGATTTTAGGAGCGGGGGGGGGGGGGGGGGGGGATGATGTGAATTAGAGGTTTATAGGCTATTTTTAGTATTTTATGGCATTTTTGTTATTTTCTTTTAGTTTCTTTACTCGGTTGTATTTTTCTTTTAGTATTTGTTTGCGTGGTATTTAGGGAAAGAAGTAGTAAAGGCTATTAACGGTATATTGGTAGTTAAAATCATAGCTTAGAGCCTAAGCTACTTCCCCCCTATAAATACTCTTATTGTAGCCTCATTTGAGGCATTCTATCATTTTGAGACTTATTAGAGAGAGTTGGGACGTGAGATATCTTCATCTTATTTTCCATTTGACATTTACGTCAGATTCAATAGACTCGGCATGACTCTCCGAGTTTCTTTCTACTTAAACTGTCGAAATATCAATGAATTATTAAGGTGACTCACTGAGAGTACTAGTCCTTCCATCCTAAATTAAGAGTTCCTATTCTTGTTTTGTATAGATTAAGGATCACTCAGTCAATGGCCATGATCAACACTTGTTCACTATTGTGGAATTTGATTAATTGATTATGTTCAAAAAAGAAAAGTGGACTGATGTTTATTGGTGACACGTGGCGCCTGGTTGGGCTCCCGAGAGAAGAATATTTTTTTTTCTATTTTAGTTTAGGGTAATATTGTCATTGTCATTTTCTTTTATTTTTAGTCTTTAATTAGTCTCCAAGCATGTTTGGGGCTAATTAGTCATTTTTAGTTATTAGTTATCATTTTTTGTCTTTTTGGGTCCTTAGCTTAGCTAGCAAGCTAATCTCTCCTATAAATAGGCCCTTAGCCCTTATTTGTAAACACAATTGAATATTGATAAAAGAGAATAGAGAAAGAAACCCATTTCTTTAGTTTAGATTTATTTGTTGTTGTTGTGTAGTGTAATAATAACGTTTTCGAATTCTTAGATTCACATCAAATTGGTATCAGAGCTGCGTTTGTTCTTGGTGTTCGTCATGGTGCGTTAAGTGGGTATCGAGTTGTGGTTCCAACTTGGTTGATAAATGTGTAAATAGAAATCGGGTGGATGGAAACCCTAAATTCCATCACCGCTAAAAGGGGGAATACCAACCCTTTTAGTCTCCACCCTCCACCATGTCCATCTCCTACCGCCACACAACCACCACTTCTTCAAAAAAGCCACACCATCTATCCAGCCCCCACTCAACAAAACCCTAGTAGTCCCCAACCCTAGACCTAATCTACACGCACCAAAACCCTATCCGCCGACCACCCTTGCCCTATTCCGACCCTACCCCGCCCTTTCGACCAACCCCACAGACCGGAACTGCCTCAGAAAGGGTCGAAAAATCCATCCGCCACCGCCGACTGCCAAGTAGAGTCCGATCGGCCTTGTTCCTCCCCGATCGGATTTCCCCACCCCTTTTTGACCCCCACCGACCAAAACCCTAGCCCCCACCCCTGTTTCGACCTCTTCCCTACCCAGCCCCGCCCCTGGCCGCCGACACTTCCCTACCCCAAAACCCATCTTGCCCCTCCTCCACAGAGGTCGGCCAACCTCCAAGGGCTGCCGGCCAGCCTTGCTGCCCCCTACCAACCCCTCTGCCACTTCAAACCAACCCCCGTCAGCCAAGAAACTCATTTTTACCCTTCCACCCTTCCCCTTTTTAGCCATATTCTGCCCACCCTTGTTCTTACCCTATTTTCACCCTTTCCTTACTCATTATGCCCAACCACAATCAAACCCGATAAAAATGGACTTCCTTACTCCGATCCAACCCCCACCCCCTATTTGACCTCAAATCCGGTCAAAATTGGTATTAGGGCCTATTTGTGACACATATGACTTCCATGAAAATGCGTCCCACTTGGGGGCTTGCTGGGAGAGAGGAAGCTTCCGGACCACCTATTCCAGCCAGAGAGCGAGCGATCACTCAACAATGAACACTAACTAAAAGCGGTCGGGAATGAGTACCTATCCCTTACGGGAATCGAACCCGTGTCTTCGACAGGAAAAGACGATGTCCTAACCACTGGACGAAAGGGACCAAAAAGCCATTCTTCATATACCTCAGCTCCGAGAATAGAAGTGGTTCGTTTTGTTTCTATACGAAATTCAAGATTTCGTTCCGATAGAGGATGGATTTGCCCCGGGTGTGTGAACTTCCTTATATATTCAGCCACATGTTGCAAGCGGGTGTGAAAGGATCTTTTGGCCTCGGTCATTCTTCTATGAAATATCGATTCTATCAATCATTCCATTTCAGAATTGAGCCCCCCTGAATAAGTAAGGCCTCATGATTCCCCAAACCAGCTCCTGGCCCTACCCGGCGGAACCGGCCGACGCCCGCACAGTAGGAGCGGACTGAGTCGGTATTCGTCTACGAGAGGCGCACTCGTATGCCTTTCGAGGCTTCCCCCTTGTAAATATTCCCGGGTAAGAAAGCAGAACCTCACCTCTTTCTGTTGCCGAACACAAACCTACTTTAGACACACCGCAGAAGCAATGATGGCAGTAGCAGTGGATTATGAAGATGAAGATTATGTTTCAGCAGTGTCTTCTGTTTAAGATCCGTTAAGCTCTTGCTTTGAAGCCGACTCCTTTATAGTGGAGTTCGCCATCAAGTTAGCAAGAAAAGGTAGTCAGTCAAGCCTCTGTTTGCTCCTTTGTTTGCTACGCCCATTTCTGATTATTTGCCATTTTGGGTCCGACTTTTTGGAATGTCGTCGTCTTCGATCCGCATGTTTCGTCATCGTACTCACAAAGGTGCGGTCGCCAGAGTTTCTGTCTGGTCATATTCAAGGGTCCACCACACCAAGTAGCAACCATGTACTTGTGGTGTAGAGAAGACGTGTATGGTCGTCAGTTTTTGGTTGCTCGAATTTCGTATTGGGATGTCGCCGGAATTTGGGTTTATTAGGCCCATTATTGATGAAGTTCATATGCATGGGACTAATTCCAGTTTGGGCAGCCCACTTTTGATAGATTTTGATTGGGGTCCGAAACTTTTTCGTGGTTTATATCATGTGTCATTGATGAGTCACCCTGCACGCTCGAGGACGAGCTTTTTCGAAGACGGGGAGAATGATGTATATTGGTGACACGTGGCGTGTGGTTGTACTCCCGGAAGAATGTTTTTTTTTTCTATTTTAGTTTAGGTTAATATTGTTATTTTATTTTATTTTTAGTATTTAATTAGTCTCCAAGCATGTTTGGGGCTAATTAGTCATTTTTAGTTATTAGTTGTCCTTTTTAATCTTTTTGGGTCCTTAGCTTGGCTAGCAAGCTAGTCTCTCCTATAAATAGGCTCTTGGCCCTCATTTGTAAACATACTTGAATATTGAGAAAATAGAATAAAGAGAGAAGGAAACCCATTTCTTTAGTTTAGATTTATTTTTTGTTGTTATTGTTGTGTAGGTAATAGTTGTTGTGTAGTGTAATAATAATGCTTCTGCATTCTTAGATTCACATCATGGACCCTTAGTTCAAGAAAGCCCCAAAAGGAATAGTGGACCCTTAATTTGGGAGGAAGGAGTATATGTTTTTCACTTTTTTTGTCCTATAAATAAGGTATCGTTTGTCTCGCACAAAATGAAATCGAAATCCATAGTGGGTGAAAAATGTTGAGCAAGTCATTCTATTTATATGTATAAATTGCATTAGCCAACCCATGTTGGGTTGAGTCGAATCAGCAAATCATTTGTTAACCTTTTACATAAATATATCTGAGTCTTGATTAGGCTGTTTACAAATTAGAAGTTACTTCCATCATGACACATTGCAAACAACTATTCTCAATAGGATGCACTTCTCGGTCCTCTCGTACTAGGGAAAGGTCCTCTCAATCCTCTAATGTCTACACCGTATATGGACCGAATTGTCTCACGACATTCTGAACTCAGCTCACGTGCTGCTTTAATGGGCGAACAACCTAACCCTTGGAACATACTACAACCCTGAGTGGCGAAGAGCCATCCAATTTATCGTAATCGATAAGTTACTGTAACTCCTTCTAAGACCCACTTTTTTTTAGTAAGAAACAATATTATCATTGAAAATAATATAATACATAAAGAGAGGCGATGAGTGTTCCTCTAAGATAAAAGAAAATAGATAAATACATATGTTTGTGTGTCTATATATATATATATATATATATCATCATCATCATCATCATCCTTGCCTTAATCCCATCACATGGGGTTCGCCACATGAATTCTCCTTTTTCATTCGAACTATTATACGCAATATTATCATTCAAATTTAATTCCTTAAGATTTATTCTAATAATTTCTTCCAAAGATAGCTTAGGACGACGCCTTTGTCATTTACCCTCTATTTTCAGTAATCTTCCTCTTGTTATAGGTACATTTAATGGTGTACGCAACACATGTCTGTACCTTTTAGGTCTACTTTTTCTTAATTTATCACTAATGGAAGCTACTCCTATCTTATCTCTCGCATACTGGTTTTTAATCTTGTCCTTTCTAATAATTTCTATCATCCATCAGAGCATCCTCATCTCACTAACATGAATATTTTGCTCATGTTTTTTCTTTAAAGCCCAACACTTCGCTTTATCAATACAACAAGATTGCAACCCAACTACTCAGCCACATATGCTCAAACAAAATCCAAGTTGCAACGAAGACCCAACTATGATTACCATAGATTACCATACATCCGACTAAAAGAGAGACCGAGTGATGCAGGAGCATAGGGATATGAGCGTCCTTTTTATCATTCTTTTTATTTTGTTCTTTTTTTAACCATATTGTATCTTTAGTGCCCTCGTTTGTACCACTTTTGACATTTTGATAATGAGAGCCTTGAGAGAGAAATTGATACCCGTTCATGAATTCTTCTTCTTTTGTTGTTGTTAATGTTGTTGTTGTGTAGATTAACCTTTTTATGCTTTCGCACCTTTTTTTTTAATATCAAATTGGTATCAGAGCCTCGTTCGCTCTTGGATCAAATATGTTCATCGAAGATTGGGATTCGGGTTGGGTTCAACCGGATGGATCACGAAACACTCCCTTGCCACAAAAAAATATGGCCCACGAAAACCCTAACCTTCCATCTTTTAATCCCGTGGCAATTAGATGTACCGACAACTACGGAAAACGGCCGACACTCTGCCTTTTTGCTGGAAAAGTGTCGAACAGCACACAAGAGGTCCCTCACAGTTTGGCAATCAACCAAGGCCAGGTATACCGACCGAGGCCAATGTCGGGCATCAAAAATTAGGCCGGAACCCTTCTGTAGAGGTCGAGGTCCTCCAAAATACCCCCGAGATCCCCAACCACCCTCTGGCTGCCCCCGTTCCTGATCAGAACCACCAAAAGGTGATCGGTTCTCATAGGCTCACTGGCGGAATCCTCGGCAGCACCCAGTACTTCACCAACCAAGGTCGGCCAACCCCTGCCATGCCACTTTTGAGTCGCAGCGATCTATCTTCCTTCCCAAGAGGCACTGAAATTTACTCATCTTCTCCAACTAAATCCACCCAAGCTGTGAACCCTAATTTTTTAAGAATAAACCCTAGCCTTCTAAACCAACATAACCCCAAGCCTTCTAAACCAACATAACCCCATCCTCCAAAATTACCAAAAATAACTCCAAAACCCTCACACCACCCCCACTCAAAACCCTTACCCTAAATCCTCTAATTCAATCCATTTTACTTCAGTTTCTTACCACAATCCTACAACCCCTAAACCGATGACCATGGAACCAAATGATCAATTCAATCCTATCTACAAAGGGTGTCCTTCCTTAGGCATCCTTCCTATTCCACCCCATGTGACTTTATCTTCCGCCCAATCTATTTGTTGACGACGGGACTCATTTTGCCACGACCAAGCGAAACTTGCTGGAGTTTCTACCGCTTATATGCACACCGTAATGATAACGACGTCGATTGATCCTTACTCGTTGTACCGCAAAGGGGAGGCTATGAACGGTGATTATTGACGACGGAGCTAGTGACAATTTGGTAGCACAAGAGATGGTAGATAAATTGAAGCTTCCCATAGAGTTATTGACCACCCTGTGTTGTTTTGGGTGGTTGGGTAGTGGAGCCACACTCGCCCTTAGCCGACAATGCCGAGTGCCTTTTTTTATTGGGGACTACCATGATGAGGTTTTGTGCACCGTGGTGGATATGCGGTATGCCACCTTCTTTTGGGGAGACCATGGCAATTTGATCATCGTAGCTTGCATGACGGTCGAGCCAACACCTATTCGTTCATGCATGAGAGGAACTTTTTCCTCCGACCCATGCGACCATTCCTAATGTCACGGTCCTCCGCCCTAGTAGTCTCATATGAGGAGTTAGCCCCAGAGGCCACAGAGACAGGGTTATACTATGCTTTCATTAGTCCCATTACCCCCCCCAGTGGCGTCTGTTCCCCCACACGTCCAGAGTTTGTTAGATTCTTTTGCCGATGCGTGTATGCCTCCAGATGATCTTCCTCTTCTCCGAAATATACAACATGCAATTGATTTTATTCCCCGGGCGCAGCTCCCCAACCTCCCCTATTATCGCATGTCGCCCACGGAGCACGCAGAGTTGCAGAGACAGGTTACGGAGCTATGTGATAAGGCTATATTCGGTTGAGTATGTCTGCTTATACAGTACCCGCCCTGCTTGCGTCAAAGAAGGATGTGAGTTGGCGTATGTGTGTTAATAGTCGAGCTATTAACAAGATCACCGTGAAGTACAGGTTTCCTATTCCCAGATTAGATGATATGCTAGACCAACTCCGTGGTGCGAGGGTTTTCTCCAAGCTAGACTTGAAAAGCGACTATCACCAATTTCGCATGAAATCGGGGGATGAGTGGAAGACTGTCTTTAATACGAATGACAGGCTATATGAGTGGACGGTGATGCCTTTCGGCCTTTCTAATACTCCATCTACCTTTATGAGGGTGATGACACAAATCTTGCGCCCTTTCATGGGCAAATTTGTGGTGGTTTATTTTATTGATATTCTGATTTACAGCCGATGATTTACAGCCGATCAGAGGAGGAGCACCTTGACCATGTGGCTTGGGTATTGGAGGTCCTACGAGCCGAGCGATTCTTCCTCAATTTGAAGAAGTGCGCTTTTATGGTACCATCGGTGACATTCTTGGGTTATGTGGTTTCCGGTGAAGGCATTAGGGTGGATGATACCAAGGTTCCGACAATAGTGGATTGGCTCCCACCCACATCGGTATCCTAGGTCCGCAGATTTCATGGCCTAGCAAGGTATTATCGGCGCTTTATAGCCGGATTCAGCATGACGCGCTTTATAGCCGGATTCAGCACTGTTATGGCGCCTATCATAGGTTTTTGATGAGTGCTTTCTCGAGCGCTGAGTTTCGGTGGGCTTCAGAGGCGGATAAATCCTTCACGCGCATTAAGGAGTTAATGACGACGATGCCTATTTTAGCACTACCTGAATTCGATCAGCTATTTGAGTTGTCTTGCGATGCTTGCAAGACAGTGGTGGGTGCTATTTTGAGCCAGAATGGGAAACCGGTGGCTTTTTTTAGTCATAAGCTGCGCTCAATTATTCGACATATGATCTCGAGTTCTATACAGTTGTAAAGGTAGTGAAGTTTTGGTCGCCCCATCTCCTCCATAAGGAGTTTGTGATCAAGTCCGATCACGAAGTCTTACGTTTCTTACATAGTCAGCGGCGTGTTAGTGACGGGCACGCCAAGTGGACCGCTTACCTCCAGCGCTACACTTTTCATTTGCAGTACAAGCCGGGAAAGAAGAATCAGGTGGCGAATGCCCTTAGCAGGAGAGTGCATGCGTTGGTGATTCTTAGGAGTCAAGTGTTTGGATTTGATGAAGTCCGTGATCTTTATTCGACTGACGTAGAGTTTGGACCGATCTTTGCAGCTTGCCAGCATGGCAATGGTGCTTCGGGTGAGTATCTATTACATGATGGGTTCCCACACCGAGGCACGACCTTATGTATTTCATCTTCTTCCTTGCGGGAGAAGATTATTTCTGAGATCCACGAAGGAGGATTGGCGGGTCATTTGGGACAGGCGCGTACTCACGCGACGTTGCGGGATCGATTTTAATGGCTGATTATGAAGAGGGATGCCAACGTTTTCATTAGGCGTTGCTATACTTGCCAGACGGCCAAGGGCCAGTACACCAATGCGGGTCTATATACTCCGTTGTCGATTCCCGAGAGACCATGGTAGGATGTTTCGATTGATTTTATCGTGGGGCTTCCCCGTACATCTAGTGGCTATGATTCTATCCTTGTTATGGTGGATAGGTTCTCCAATATGTCACACTTCATCCCTTGCTTGCACTCGCACGACGGATGCGTCCAATGTTCTTTCACTATATTTTTGTGAGATTGTCCACTTTCATGGAGTTCCAGGTAGCATCACCTCCGACAAGGACGTACATTTACAGGGCATTTCTGGCGTACACTTTGGCGAATTTTACGGACAAAGTTACAGTTCTCGACCGCATTTCACCTGCAGATGGATGGCCGAACTTATGTGGTCAACCGGAGCGTGGGTGACCTATTAAGATGTCTTTCTTCTGAGCATTCCCGTAGGCGGGACATAGTGATAGCACAGGCCGAGTTTGCCTTCAACAACGCTGTCAACCATTCTACCGGTCTTTCTCCGTTCCAAATTATATTGGTGCAGTCACCTACTATGCCCATAGACATCGCCGAGCTTCCCCTGACGGTGTCTACATTCCCTTCAGCAGAGGAGTTTGCTGCTCGCCTGACTTCCATTCAGGCGGATGTTCGCGCTCGATTAAATACCATGTATACCTCTTATAAGGACCGTTGCTTTGTTTCTTTCTGCCCAAGTTATTTAGTCATGGTATACCTCCAGAAGGCGCGCCGACAGGGCAAGGGTACCAAGCTTCTTATGTGCTGATTTGGGCCTTTTTTATTATCCGAGCTTGTGGGTCGAATGCCTATGAGGCTGATCTTCCCGATGAGTTCTGCATGCACTGCACGTTTAACATGGCTGACTTTTCTCCATTCCGAGGCACCTGTGCTCCGCTGATTCCCATTGCACCGACCACAACCCACCCGGTCCGCTCTCACGTAGATCACGTTGAGGGAATTCTAGACTCCGTGCTCATATCTTCATCTTTGGGAGATTATACACGTTACTTAGTTCGTAGGGTTGGCTGTCCCGAGGCCGAAGATTCATGGATCACGGAGGCCACCCTGCGCACATCGACCTTGATTTCTATCGGTAATATACAGAGTATATGGAGTCTTCTCAAGGGAGGAAGAGTGATGCAGGAGCATAGGAACATGAGCGTCCTTTTTATCATTCTTTTTATTAATTTTTAGCCTTTTTGTATCTTTAGTATAAATTGCCAAAGGGCCCTCTTTTGTATCACTTTTGACATTTTGATAATGAGAGCCTAGAGAGAGAAATTGATACCCATTCATGAATTATTCTTTTGTTGTAGTAGATTAACCTTTCTATGCTTCCGCACCTTCTTTTTAAATCACTGCTTAAAAAATGACCTCCCTCCAATGAAACTCAACAGCCGAAACTCCCAATCCCGAAAAAATGCTCGAAAAATTGCCGATGTTGAAGCTCATAATATGATTGCATCACATAAATCTTCTTTCCCCATCTTTTTATCTAAAAAATTTCAGTTATCACCAAGCAAACATGCAATGCAAAACATAAACACAATAGTTAACCACAAACAACTGAATCTCTTTTTTATTTTCCCCCTTCACCCAAATAATCACAAGGAATTCCATCTAAATAGTATTGATTTGAACGCAGTGGAATTAACCCACATAAACACACAATAATAATAAAATAAATCTCTCTCAAACTGTCTCTCCAATCTCATTCATTTCAATGATAATCTTAATAATCTGATTGCAATAGAGGAGCAAGAGCCTTATTTATAGATAATCCTAAACTTGGGGAGCTTCATGCACTGCGTTTGCCCCCCCTCCCCCTTAAACTTGGGGAGCAAGTCTTCTAATTAAAAATGGAACTAAATAACCTAATTAAAATAAATGATTAATACCATAATAATTATCTCTGATACTAATACTAATGATATTATAGATAATAACTAATATTTATCTACTCATAATAAAATACTAAAATAAAAATAAACACAAGCTGAAATTAAATAGGGGTCCACGTGGGGCTAATTCCATGCCATGCCACTCTCCCCTTCGAAAAGCTCGTCCCGAGTGCCAAAGCCTTGATCGTTGAAGACGCCATCAGATGCCCTCCCCTTCTTCGAAAAGCTGAACCACAAACTATATGGGAGATTTGGAAAAGTCCATGCCATATCCACAAATATTTTGAATATTTTAGACCATTTATATCTTTTATTATGGGTGAAAAAGAATTTTTTATGGAACTTTTGGTCCCCCATTAATGTTTTTTTTCATCATTTTCAAATTGGGAGCTATCTAAATTTTCAACACAAAAAAAATAAAATTTTGGACCATCGAACTCCAACCCGAGTGGTTTGTCACTTTAAAATGGCCCAAAGTCAAATAAAGTCCACTTGGGAAAACCCATTCTCTTCAAAAGCCTTCAAGTCTAACTTTTCATTTTTAAACCCCAACTTATCAAAGTAAATCGTAGCAGCATTAGACCCCAACAATGGTGCCGGTGAGATTCCGGCCATAAATTGACACCGGAAAGGAGCACTGATGGCTAGAAAGAGGGTCCCGGACGTCTGGTCGAATGCGAGGGCTGTGATGGGTTGCTTTTGGGGGACCATTCACCGGAGGCGAGGTGGTTAGTGGAGGCGATGAATGACAAAAAAATTCTGGTACGGTTGGCTTGTTGTCCAGTAGGAGACGATCTTGAGGATCCGGTGACGATGATGAACTGTTTGAGAATTGAGAAGCGAAGGATCGTTTGCAGAAGAACGGTACTCCACTTGTGGTGGCTGGTTGTGGAGTGATTTTGGCAGGTAGGGTTTTGAGCAATGGGAATTTGAGCGGAAAATCGGGTGGAAATCTGGGCGGGAATTTAGCTATGGTTTGGTTATTGGATTGTTGCAAGACTAGGATTTGTTGCAAAGTTGATGCAACATTGTTGCCGTTAACCATCACAGGCGCAGATCCGACGAGAAGGGTTTGGAGCATCCCCTTGATCTCTCCAAGTCTTTCTTCCAAGCGTTCAACACGCTTGTTCATCCTCATGTTTCGTGTATCCACCATTATTACCAACTGTATCCTTAAAAAACAAACGCTGCTCCACTTTGATGTGAACGCAACGGAATTAACACACATGAACACACAATAATAATAAAATAGATCTCTCTCTTAAATTCTCTCTCCAATCTCATCCATTTTAATAATAATCTTTAATAATTTGATTATAAAAGAGGGCCAAGGGCCTTCTTTATAGATTATCCTAAACTTTGGAAGCAAGTCTCCTATTTAAAAAGGGGACTAAATAACCTAATTAAAATAAATAACTAATACCATAATAATTATCTCTAATAAATAATACTAATATTAATTTAGATAATAACTAATATTTATGTACTCATAATAAAATAAAAATAAACATGTGCTGAAATAAAATGAGCCCACATGGGGCTAATTCCACGCGCACGTCAGGTACAGCTCCAACCAGATCAATAGCCTTGAAAAACTATATGCCATAAACACCGAGTAAAGTAGCAATGTAACAAATATGATCTGAGCTCTCCCTTCCTTTTCTACAAAGAGCGCGCCAACTTGACGTGGTATGTTTTTTTTTTTTTGGATATAAATCACATGTTAACCCTCCTCTCAGCTGCCAATCAATAAAATTCCACTTTTGAGAGTGGCCAGCCCCTCCAAATCATTTTAGCAGTTGACGGGGAATTTAACAAAATTTTGAAATATGATTTGCATGGGAAACCCCGAAGGGTCTCCTCCCCACATCCGGCTATCTTGGGAGCCAAGAGAAAGCTGAAACTCATCCATAACATTAAGTATAGTGACAAAATCATCAAATTCCAAGTCGTTATGATTCCTCCTAAAGTAAAAGTTCCATGGGTATGAAGACAAGGACTCAGTAATTACACTAGTATTTAGCTAGGTTTGAAGAAATATTCCAATCAGTGATAAATGAACTTTTATAGATAGCAAAAAGATCCCCTTGAACCACAGAGTTTTGGTCAAGGAAATCTTTGAAGGCATTTACCTATCTTTTATTCAAATAACCCACAACCAAATTCCAGCTCTGATCTAGACACAATCTTCCAGTTAACTAAGTGTACACGTATACCTTCCCCCCACCCTATCAGTAATTTGAAAAGAGACATGTAGTAAATAAATAGGAATGCTACTAAGGACCGCTTGTACTTAAAGGAGCCTTCCACCCCTTGAAAGGCAACCCTTATTCCATCCCTAACATTTTAGACACCCTTAAGACTACCGGACCCCAAAAAGAGACTACATGAATTCCCCCTTAAAGCCATACCCAAGTACGTTAATGTCTACGACCCTTTCTTGCACCTTGGGTTTTCCGCAAATCTCCAGCTATCCTCTTACACTTTTATTCCCACCACACTCTTAGATAAATTCAACCTCAATCCGGAAATTTTATTCAAAAGGGCTGTAATGCTCAGCAAATTCTCAAACTTTCCCACCACAATAAAAATGAAGAATGGAGACGAAGGATCCCCCTGCAGACTGCGTAAGACCTCTGGAGCCCTCAGTGTCTACCATTAGCCATAAGCAAAAAATTCTAAGAGCACAGACGACCTTTGATCCACCTTCTCCAAGTTTCCCCAAATCCATTTTTGTGTAAAACAAAATCTAAAAGCTCCCATATCAAGTGATCATATGCCTTTTCGAAATCTATTTTAAAAGAAACTCCCTTCTTTTTATAATTCTTCACTTCTTCCAGAGCTTCATTTGCAATTAACACAAGATCAATAATTGTTTTCCTTGCACAAAAGCTTGCTGTGTATTCAGACCCACTATGAAATATGAAAACACCAGTTTAGCCATTCCTTTATTTCACACCCAAAAAACATATAATAATATTATATTCAGTTTCTTGTTGGTTGATTCATCTTGTGCTTTTGTTTGATCAGGAGGGAAGCTATGGAAAGATAAACAAGTGCATCACTTTTCCTGATATGTTGGATATGGTCCCATTCATGACCGGGACAGATGATATCCCTCCACTTTACATGCTTTATGCTGTTGTTGTGCATTTAGATACTCTGAATGCTTCCTTTTCTGGGCATTATATCTCATATGTGAAAGATCTGCAAGGCAATTGGTTCATAATAGATGACACCGAGGTAATCAGTCTTCTCACTAATGTTTATATTGGCTGGGACAATTGTGACATTGGTTTCGAATTTATTATTATTATTCTAAAATATTGTGAATGATGCTACTTTGAATGTTTTTCTTTTCTTTTCTTCTCATGCTCTTATTTGATGCATGCCATGCCATTTCTTTTATTAATTTGCTCTTTGTTCGATGAAGGTCATGAAACTCTGTAAATATAACCTTAAGAAAAAAGGTAGAGAGGGAGATTATTCATAGCCACCTCAAGTCCTGGATTAACATAGAAATTAAAATAATAAAAGGAAGAAAATTATTCAAAAGATAAATACCAAAACAAAATTGAATCCTATCTCATATCTAGCCTTATCATTCATCCTCTAAATAACAGTCTCCTCCATTCGGGAATTACTCCCCATGTTAAAAAGAAGGGGAAGAAGTGGAGCAGTGAAAGAGTTCAGTGAGTTGCATACTCTGTACTCTAAAAAATCCTCAATGTTATATATGACATAGGTTTGGGAATATAAAATTAGGAGCTTTGGAAATTATTGAACCTACTTACAATTAATTATGTTTACAACTCTCTCTCTCTCTCTCTCTCTCTCTCTCTCTTAAGTACAAGGAATGGCAATTGTGGAATGTCTCGTTGCTATGTGGGACATACCCAAGATATCCTATATCAAATCTGCAAACCTTCTTTCCTTTCACAAGTTAAAGTGAATAACCTGAGAGTCGCTCAAGTTAGGGGTTGTTTGTTTTTGTTTCTTTAGTATGAATCTGAGCCATCCAGACAGGTACGGGCACTGAATATGTTTGTTTTCTAATTTTTTTTAGAGATTAACGGACACTTTTTCCTCTAATTTGTTAAGAGGTAGACCTCTGAAGTTTAATTAGAACACATCTATTCGAAGGTTTCATTTAGACAAAAAACAAGCATACTTTGTAGATTTTAAACTTAAGATTCAGATAAGAAACAAACGCGCCATTGTTTAAGCATGTTAAGGATTGATTCTGATTGTGTTTGTTTAAAATTACACGTTGCATATGCTCAAGGTGAAATGGCGTTGCAGTTATTAAGCATTTGATACTAAAAGATGCTTTTATGTTATTTTCTGCTTATTTACCCATTTTCTCCTTTTGTATACTGCACATATAACAACTTTTCGATTTTGGATATTCAACTCAGATTAGGTTAATCTATGCCAATTGCCAACCCTAGTGGGCCCTAATAATATTACATCTTTGACGAAACTAACTCATTATGCACATGAAAGTAGAAAACCTAGAAATTGACCCGCTTATGTTATTAAGCATTTGATACTAAAAGATGCTTTTATGTTATTTTCTGCTTATTTACCCTTTTTCTCCTTTTGTATACTACTCATGTTTCCTTTACTTCTAGTCAAATGGGATTTTCAGTTTCTGCGTTGTGCTTCATTTACAGGTTCAGCCGGTGTCAATGGGGCAGGTCATGTCGGAAGGAGCATATATCTTATTCTACATGAGGTAAAAAATCTTGTAGTTTATCTCTGAACTTGGAACACTTTCTCAAAACAAGCGGATTCTCAACCCCGTGTTAAAACTCTCGAGAATAATAATTGCCAGATGGACCTTTTTCACTTTTTGCATTACCAGTCATGTAATTCTGCTTTGACAGTTTTATGATACTTTTAGGTGCCAAACCTATATATTTTTTTGCATAATATATGTTTGACACCCAAAAGTGTCATAAATTCTCAAAAAAGATCATTAAAAGACGTCATAAAGAGTATTTAGTTATGATACTTTTGGGTGCCAAATCTATATTATGTTAAATTTAGGTACTAAAGTCCCAATGTGCATAACAAATGAGGGCCAAAGGCCAAACTAACTCGATACCGCATATGACTTATGTCCCACCTGCCAACCAATGCCCCACCGCCAACTCGGTTTCATGTTAGCGAGCCCCCCTGCTTGTGTCCCATATAGAAGTCCTCGTAGAATTTCTCATCACTATATTCCATTTTCTCACTTCAAGTTTGAAATGTTATATTTTTTTACTAGGTCGAGCCCCCGCCCTGCAAGACCTCATACTGGGACCCGTAACCAACCTCCCGGGTTCACCAAGCACCAGACATGTAAAATACCAAAGTCATCAAAACCTTCCTCGGATCACAGGAGTTCAAATAAGAATAGACCGCCAGTTATGGAGACTTACAGCGATTCTAGAAACACGGAGTTTTCTGATGTGGCGTCGAGTGATTGGTCGATTTTCACAAGCTCAGACGACGCGTCATTTACCACTGAAAGCACTAGAGACTCTTTCAGCACCGTGGATTATTCTGACCCTTGCAACAATGATCCATTTTCGTCAATCTTCAACACCACCTTGTATACACCGGATGATTATTCTCATAGAACGATGTCGTCCAGCAGTATGCCCCACACGAGATTTGTTACAGAATCAGATTTACGAAAAGGTCCTTCAAACGGAGGAGCTTTGTCTTCTGGCGCCAACTGTGGTGTATATGTAAATTATGGGAGAGAGCCGAAAGATGGTCCTGGTCGAACTTTGTGGTCATTGTAAAATTTAGTTTGATGTGAATTTTAACCGGTTAGATTGCTAGCTAGTTAGCTAGGTACAAACTGCGGCTCAAAAATATTAATTTTTCAATACTTAATTGAATGGGGCCAATGAATTAAACTTCAATCCTCTTGTTCTTGTTCTCTTTCAATATTGCAAATTATAAATATGTTCCGAGTATTTCTTCTAGGCTAGTGTGTATCTTGCAGTCGAATTTGAATTTAAGGAGAGGGTCTTCTTTCGCACGCTATATCAACAAAATGACTTTAAGGCGTCTATTTTAAGCACTTATTTCTCAAAATATTGCCGTCTTAAATTTATGTGAAAATATTACGCCAAATAAATGGAGTTCCAGTTTGTTAACCCACTTCAAAAGTGGAATTTGGAGACCCACATCACTCCATTGGTTAATGTAATAATTAAGTATTTATTTTGGGTATCTTACAAGCTTTACTGGCTCAATAAATGGACTAAGAAGGGTTACCATAACCCACTTCTAAGGAAGAATTTTTGATGTCAAAGAGGTCAAGCTTTGATGTTTTAGAGACGCGATTGATTAATGTCAGCATTTAATGAATGTGGATCTGTGCCAACGAATTAACTAATCGCGTCTCTAAGATGGATTGACAAATTTGAACTCTTCAAATTTCACTCACATATGCACTTTTCCCATAGTAGTAAATGCGCTTTGTTTTTTTGAGTATTCCAAAAAATGCTTTTTCCAAGTGAGATTTAAAACAAAAAATTGTACTTGAATTTTTGGGAGTGCAATATATTATTACACAAAGTATCTAAAATTTACTTTAAAAATGAAAAAAAAAAGTTACGATTTCAAGTAGACCTGGCAAAATAACGCACGATACGATAACACGGCACGAACCGATAC
This sequence comes from Sambucus nigra, assembly GCA_949130495.1. Lineage (NCBI taxonomy): Eukaryota > Viridiplantae > Streptophyta > Magnoliopsida > Dipsacales > Adoxaceae > Sambucus > Sambucus nigra. The sequence continues at coordinate 190,494,265 of OX422213.1, forward strand.
AAAATTATACGTTAACGGGTGGACCCTTATTGGTTTTGGTTCATATCAATGCCAATTCGATAAGACACGATAGTTAACGGGTCGGGTTAGGGTTGATCTCCTTCACTCGTTAATACCCGATAACACCCATTAAGACCCATTAATTTAAGTAAATAAGATATATTGTCGATACTTATAAAGAATTTATGTAGGTTAATGTTACTTTATTCATAACGAATTTTACTAAACGAGAGAGTTAGTAATGTCAATGAATTAATGAGTCTAATTGTGTTTAAAAATGAGCGAATATGTCAACTTGTATACGATTCAAAATAATTCATTATCTTATTGGGTAATAACGGGTGAATGCGGCACGACGCGGTAAAATAACGGGTAGGGTTTGGATATGATTTTTCTACACGATAAAAGAGTCATCCGTTTAGACAGGAATCCGATAAGACCGAACACGATAAATCTCGAGACGAACACGACTCGATACGATCCATTGCCAAATCTAATTTCAAGCGTACACATGAATAAATTTCAGGGCTATCCAATCTAAACCAGAACCACTTTGGGTTGGTTCATTGAGTAGTTAACGGCCCACTGGGCCAATAGTTAATTTGCCACTGGACGGTGGCCAGACTGGTGCATGAAGATGGATAATATTCCACAAAATGTTCACATTTCAATTTGAAATAATTTATTAATCTAAATTAACAAAATTAGTAATTCATAGTAATTGGAAACATCGTATCTCATTTACATAATACAAACATAATATAATAGTTTAATTGAGACACACATTTTACTTTTCTCTTTTGACCATGTGTTCACAACCTTGCGGCATATAAGTTAAGGGTCAATTTGATTATTCTTATTTGTCTTGTCAAATATGTGAATTGGTGTGAAATGAAGAATTTGTCCATTATTATATGTGTTTGATTGTCCTTAATGTTGGATAATATGTATGCAAATACAAAAATGGAACTCTTTATATATCACAGTAATGTAGACTTCAATATAATAATGTAACTTCTGAATAGATTCTGAAAAAACTTCAAGGCGTGATGTCACTTTCCTAAATACAGTATTTGCCCTACATGAATAACTTCGGTATACAAACGGAAATTCGTAAATCCGTACTCAAGATACAATGAAGCAACTTACATTATCTGCAACTTGTATATTTGAAGACATCCTTTGGATGCAGCAGCGAAGAACAGTCAATCAAGTTATTCTGTTTATGTGTACAAAACAGAATAAGATAATTTATATCTCCTGAAAATTGTAAGAGAGTAATTACAAGGGTTGGAAAATTCGAAACTGGGTTAATCTTAATTATGTGCAATTTCGAAATAGGGTGCCTTTATTTATAGGAAATGAAAGGTTGTATCTCAGGGGTCATGACTGTTGAGTTTTAACAGTCTTTACTTAATTTCGAAATGGTATTACTGTTAATTACAAACAGTCTTAAACCATTTCCAAACAGGTACTGTAATACTGAAACGGTTTTACACGGGCCCACCAAAAAGTGACCTCGCCCTAGCTACCGCGATCCACCCGGATGAATACCAGCAACCCGCTACCACTGCGGACACGCGACATGAGAAGTGCAAAGTGCACCACTAGTGCCTCTACCGCCCACTGCACCGCACGCGCGCGTGCGCATGCGTACGGTGCTTCGCACCGTATTGGAGGTCTCTTGAATACCCTCTTAAATGCTAGATGAAGTAATTCTTCACCTTCCATTTCACTTATTAAGTGCACACTTTCTTAATATTTTTCCAATGTGGGACTCAAAGGTTGCCCATTCCTTTTATAGCTTAGTGGGTATCACTTAGCTTTACTCATTTTCCAATGTGGGACACACTCCCTTTTATATTGGGTTAGCTTCCCATTTTTTTCCACACTTTCAATGCGGGACATGCTTTTAAGCTTTTACTCCCAAAGCTCTTACTCATTTATTTTAAAAATTCTCCAACATTCCTCCACCATTTTCAAAATAAGTTTTGTAAATCTTTGATTGTGTGTAAGACTGTGTATAAGCATTGGTGTCTCACGACTTGAACCAATACCCTGTGAAGATTAGTTAAGGCTAACCATGAAAGTATAGTATACTTGTCTTTGAACTATCAATCCATATTGATCAGCCGTATTTGTCTACACACACAAATCTTTTAGTCACTGATAATCCATATAAGCCGACATATATATGAGGCCTTGTGTCTGTACCTTGATTTCATGAGTGCTTTAGAGTCAAGCCCAGTTATCATAGGAAGCGACACCACTTCCACACTTATATAGGTAGATTATCATAGGTGTCCATGTAGCTAAAACACCATAAATCTATTAAGGTTAAACTCATCCTCTTTCATTATTCATTACATGTTCTAAGCACTTATCCTTGGGATGTTTGATTTTGTAGTACTTACAATTACGTCGTATGATGTACTTTAATCATTGAACTTGAGACTTGAATATGTCAAGTATCAAGTTGAGTTTCCATCAAGAGTGATTATTGTTAATGGGCTTTAGTCCCATCCCCAATGATGTCTTAGACACCAGTCCTCTTGCAAGACCTTTTGTAAACGGATCAGCTAAATTTTGACTTGATTTTACATAATTCATTATGATTACGCTATCTATAATCATTTGTCTCACATAACTATGTCTCAGGCCAATATGCCTAGATTTTTCATTATACACTTTACTATATGCTCTAGAAAGTGTAGATTCACTATCACAATGTATAGATATTGGAGGCATTGGTTTTGGCCAAATTGGAATTTCAATTAACAAATTTTTTAACCACTCCACCTCTTTATTAGTTGCAGCTAATGCTACAAACTCAGCTACCATTGTAGAATCAACTATACAAGTTTGTTTCTTTGATTTCCAAGAAACAGCTCCTCCACCAAGAGTGAAAATCCATCCACTTGTTGAGGAATGATCCTCCCGCTCAGTTATCCAACGGGCATCAGAAAAACCTTATAATACTGAAGGATATACACTATAGTATATACCATAGTCCATAGTTCCTCTTAAATATTTTAATATTCTATTGACAACATGCCAATGCAATAAACTTGGATTACTAGTATATCTACTTAATTTACCTACAACATATGCAATATGAGGTCGAGTACATGTCATGGCATACAATAAACTACCAATTACTCGTGCATATTCCAATTGTGAGATAGCTCTACCAGTATTAGGGATCATCTTTAGTTGTAGTTCAAAAAATGTACTAACGGGTGCGCAATCAAACTGATTAAATTTCTTCAAAATTTTCTCAACATAATGAGATTGAGTGAGAATTATATTTTTATCTTTCCTTATTATTCTTATTCCTAATATGACATCAGCTACACCCATATCTTTCATATCAAATTTAGAAGACAGAATAACTCTTTGTATTATTAATGCTTTCTAAATCAGTACCAAAAATTAACATGTCATCTACATATAAACAAATGATCACACCTTTACCATTAGAAAATTTACTATAAACACACTTATCAGATTCATGAATTTTAAAACCATAATAAATAATGACTTTATCAAAATTTTCATGCCATTGTTTAGGTGCTTGTTTTAGGCCATATAAAGACTTAATTAATTTACATACTTTATGTTCTTGTTCAGGCATAACAAACCCTTCAGGTTGTTCCATGTAAATTTCTTCTTTTTGTGTAAAACCTTTAGCAACCAATCTAGCCTTGAATTTATCAATTGTTCCATCTATTTTCATTTTGTTTTTAAAAATCCATGTACACTTGATAGGTTTAGATCCTGGAGGTAAATCTACTAACTTCCAAGTTTTATTTCCCATGATTGAATCCATTTCATCATTTATAGCTTCTTTCCAAAATGCTGAATCTACAGACTTAATTGCCTCACTATAAGTTTGTGGGTCTGTTTCAACACTAAGAGTCAAAGCAAATTGATTACAAGGTGTATCTCTAGTTCCTTCAAAAAGATAGATTACAAAGTCAGGACCAAAGCTCTTTTCTTTTCTAGGTCTTTTACTTTTTCTAATCTCTTCTTGTTCTACTGGTGGAGTTTCAGGTAATTGTGAAGGAATGTTTACTTCTTTTTCATTATTTATTCCAGAAATAGAAGAAAACCTTTATTAAAAAAAATTGCATCTCTCGATTCAATTATTGTATTTACCTTAACAGAATCATTAGGTTCACTAACCAAAAATCTATAGGCTTTACTATGTTGTGCATAACCTATGAAAATACTCTCAATGCCTTTGCTTCCTAATTTCTTTCTCTTAGTTTCAGGTAATCTTACAATAGCTTTACAACCCCAAACTTTAAGATAACCTAAATTAGGGTTTCTATTCTTTCATAATTCATAAGGACTTTTCTTATTATCATTAACAAGTATCATATTCAGAATATGACACGCAGTTAAAAGTGCTTCTCCCCAAAACCCTTTACTTAAACCAGAATAAGAAAGCATAGCGTTGACCATTCCAGTTAGTATCATATTTTTTCTTTCGACTACTCCATTTTGTTGTGGTGTATAAGGTGCAATAACTTCATTTATAATACCCATATCTTCGCAAAATTGAGGAAAGTGATATTCACCACCTCTATCAGATCTAAGACATTTTATTTTAGTATCACATTGATTTTCAACTTCATTTTTATATGTCTTAAATCTATTAAGCACATCATCTTTAGAGGTTAAAAGATATATGTAACAATATTTTGAAAAGTCATCGATAAATGTAGCAAAATATTTACTACCACCTCTAGTAGGCATTCCATGCAAATCACAAACATAACTGTGTACTAATTGCAACAAAGATGTAGTTTTTTCTATTTTTGGAAAAGGTAATCTTGTTATTTTTGTTTGCATGCATATTTTATACTTTTCATTCATATCATTCTCATATTTAGGAATTAAGTTTAAATTAACCATGAAATGCATTTTCTTTGTATTAACATGTCCTAAACGACTATGCCATAATGAAAGACAATCAACAATATAAGCAGAAGAATCTTTTTCATTGATATTGGGCTTAAACATGCCCTCATAAAATAACATTTGCCTACAAAGGTACCATTTTTAGTCAGACTAAATTTATCTGACTCAAATACAAGTTTAAAGCCAAACTTATTAAGAAGACTTCCAGAAAATAAATTTTTCCTAACATCAGGAACATGAAAAACATTGGCGAGACTAAGGATTTTTTTCGAAAGTGAATTCAAGATCCACTGTCCCTTTGCCTTTAACCACAGAAGTTGAAGAATTTTCCATATAGAGAACACATCCTTCCACAATTTCATAGGTAGAGAAAAAACTCTTGTCCTTACATACATGCCTTGTGGCACCAGAATCAATCCACCAAGAGTTATATTCTCCAAGCATATTAGCCTCGGATATCATAGCAATAAATTTTTGCTTTGTGTTTGATGATCCTCCTTTTTCTTTTAGTTTCTTGAATTCATGACAATCCTTCTTGAAGTGACCTGGTTTATTGCAATGAAAACAATTTCCTTTCTTCTTTTTGTTTGCTTTAGAATTGTTTGAAAAATTCTTTCGCTTGTTATTCTTTTCATGATTGCCAAATTTTTGCTCCTTTCCTTCCTCCACCATATGGACTTTAGAAACAGAATTTTCCTGTTCCTCTTTACCATTTAGAATTCGAGACTCTTGTTCAATTCTTAAATGAGTCTCTAATTCTTCAAGTGAAAGATCTTCCTCTTTGTGCTTAAGTTATTTCTTATAATCTTTTTATGAAGGAGGAAACTTTTCAATTATGGAAAAAACAATTACATTATCATCCATATTTAAATTTTTAAGCTTACAATGATTTAAGATGCGTTGGATGTCATGAAATTGTTCTAGCACAGGCTTATTATCACGCATTTTAAAGCTTAAAAACTGTCCGATAAGGAACTTCTTACTTGTAGCGTCTTTCGTAAGATATTTGGTCTCCAATGTGTCCCATAAAGTTTTTGTAGTCCCAACATTTTGGTACAAGTCGAACAAATTATCAGCAAATGCATTGAGAATGTGACCACGACACAGGTAATCATCGGTCTCCCATTTTGTGCGTTGCCTCGTCTGTTCCACGGTTTCATCTTCTTCTTCATTTGGTTTTGGTTGTGACAAGACGTACACAATCTTCAATGTTGTTAGATGAAAGTGAAACTTTTTCTGCCAATGCAGAAAATTACCACCATCAAAATGGTCCAACTTGACAAAGCCTTATGTTATTTGTCGAAGTGATTTGGAAGAGTCTGCCATTTCTGAAATACAGTATTTAGATTGTTGGATAATATATATGCAAATACAGAAATGGAATTATTTATATATCACAGTAATGTAAACTTCAATACAATAATGTAACTTTTGAATAGATTCCGAAAAACTTCAAGGCGTGATGTCACTTTCCTAAATACAATATTTGCCCCACACGAATAACTTCGGTATACAAACGGGAATCCATAAATCTGTACTCAAGATATAATGAAGAAACTTGCACTGTGTGCAACTTGTATATTTGAAGACAACCTTTGGATGCATCAGCGAAGAACAGTCAATCAAGTTTTTATTCTGTTTATGTGCACAAAACAGAATAAGATAATTTATATCTCCTGAAAATTGTAAGAGAGCAATTGCAAGGGTTGGAAAATTCGAAACTGGATTAATCTTAATTATGTGCAATTTCCAAATATGATGCCTTTATTTATAGGAAATGAAAGGTTGTATCTCAGGGGTCATGACTGTTGAGTTTTAATAGTCTTTACTTAATTTCGAAATAGTATGACTTTTAATTACAAACAGTCTTAAACCATTTCCGAACAACTACAGTAATACCGAAATGGATTTACATGGACCCACCATAAAGTGACCGCGCCTAAGCTATCGCGATCCGACCTGGACGAATCCCGGTAACCCGCTACCATTGCGGACACGCGACATGCGAAGTGCGCCACTAGCACCTCTACAGCCCACTGCCCCGTGCACGCGCGTGCGCGTGCGTACGGTACTTCTTACCGTATTGGAGGTCTCTTGAATAGCCTCTTAAATGTTAGATGAAGTAACTCTTCATCTTCCATTTCAACTTATTAAGTGCACACTTTCTTAATATTTTTTCAATGTGGGACTCAAAGGTTGCCCATTCCTTTTATAGATTAGTGGGTATCACTTAGCTTTACTCATTTTCCAATGTGGGACACTCTCCCTTTTATATTGGGTTAGCTTTCCATTTTTCTCCACACTTTTTTTTTTGTTAAATATAGGGAGTTATCTTTATTTCTTACATTTTTTAAATTTGTTTTAGCTTAAATATAGGGATTTTTATGTTGTTAAAATATGCATTTTTTTTTTTTGTTAAAAACTATTTTTTTTTTAAATACAATGTTTGGTTTTGTTATAATATAGTGAGTTTTTAAAAAATATAGATTAATGAATATTTTGGCTAAAATATAAGGGTTTTTTATGTCGTTCAAATTTGCATTATTTTTTTTAAACCATGTTTTTTTAAATATAGGGAGTTTTTTTTTACAAATATATCTTGATGTTTTTTTGGCTAAAATATGTGTGTGTATGTGTTGTGGGGTGAGGGTTATGGGGGTGGGGTGGAAAGGGGGGGGGGGGGGGGGGGAGGTTATGTTGTTATAATTTCAGTTTTTATTTTTTTTCTTTTAAATCTAGGGTTTGTTTGTGTTAAACTATAGGTTTTTTAATTTTGTTAATATCTATGTTTTTAGCAAAAATATAGGGTCTTTCTATTTTTTTAATTTATTTTTCAAAAAATATTTTTTAAATATGTTTTTTTGTTATAATAAAGGATTCTTTTTTATTTTGTTAAAATTGATGGTTTAGTTTTCCTAAAATATAGAGGGTTTTGTTATAATATATTAGATTTTTTATATCATTTTTTCTCCGATTTTTTTGTATATAAGATTAGGGTAAATTACACCAAACCTCCTGAACCATCTCGGGTTTATGGGTCACTCCCCTCAACTAAAATACACGACAAATCCACCCCATTAACTACGAATCCGTTTCAAATAAACGCAAAAAAGGGGTTCCCTTTTTTTGTGCATAAGTGGACAAAATTACCACTGTAACAGAATTAGAACAAAATAAATTAATAAAAAGAATAATGTTACGCACACTAGTACTTAGTACCGGGTTAGTACCAAATACGCTTTATATGGCTTGTACTATTGTAGGCCCCGTTAGGGTACAAGCCATATAAAGCGTATTTGGTACTAGCCCAGTACTAAGTACCGATAAGAGTATCATTACTCTAAGAAAAAAGATAAAAATAGAAATAAAATAAAAATTCAAATAAAAAAATAACAAAATAAAATCCAAAAGGCCTCTCTCCCTATTCGTGGTGCTCGAAAAAGCAATTTGAACCAAATCCACCATCAGAGGGGCTACCCCCGACCCTCTCACCAACCACCAAAACTTAACCAAAACCCTAATTCCTCTAACCCTCTGCCCCCAGTTGTAACGCCCCAACCTGGATTTATTGTTACCCTTGGTCAACCCACTCCGATCCGAACGTTAGGTATAAAGTGCGATGATCCAACCTATATAATGTTGCTAATCCATTTCTAGTTAATAAACATTTCACTTGTTTAGCATGCGATTTCAATTTAAATCAAGTTACGTGAGGGACTCGTGGGGAGCGTTCCCAAAATCCAAGCATACAAATCTAGTAATGTAAAATAAATGAATACTTACCTTCGTAATGCCCTCAAAATACAGAACCGCACACAACTTGCCACAATAAAAAGGAGGGAATGAACCGAATGCCCAGTGATAAAAAAATACAACAATGCAATATAGAATCGAATGACAGAAAACAGACTCTAACATATTTACCTACGTACACATGCAATTTCTTTATACACACACACACACACACACACACACACACATACACATTAATACATGCAACCGTTTTATTTTAAAACGTTACTTGTTCCGATTAATTCATTTTAATCTTACAAGAGAATCCCTTTTTACTTGACTTGACATTCATTTCTCGATTTAACGCACCCAGTTAAATACTTTGGACAAAATACCATTTTTTAGAAAAAGACACTTTTTTGATTGAAATTTTTTCCATTTTCTTACACCAAATTTACCTTAGTATTTTCCTTGAAAATCACCTTTCAACATACGCAAGCATCGTCTTAGAAAATACTATTTTTCGTTGAAAACCTTTCATAAATACATACTTGCGTTAATTATGGGTTAAACCTCTTTATGTTGATTAATTATCCAATTAGTTATTTCATTTTACCATTCCTTGTATTCCATGGACATTAACCAATTTCTCATATTACTTATTCACATTATCTTTTAACCGAAACATTTATCAATTATATTCAAGTTAGGTTGTCTTTTCTTATATCCACCACCCAACCCATATCTTGATATATTCCACTTTCATTATCTTTTTCTCGGAATCCTCCAAATATACGCATACTTTTACGGGCCCATACCGTCGGTTATGCTACCATATGCTCTGACCAGTGATTTTGGATCTTTCACCCCAGGGCCCCGGGCCCTTCTTAATTATTTTTTATCACACCCAAGTCCATATTAATGTGTTAATATTTATTAAATGCCCACATTATTCCACTTTTACCGACCGAAGCCAAAACCCTAGAAACTCACCCCATCTTGTGTCACACTTAGAAAATCACCATTTCTTCTCCTTTTTACCTCTGCGTTGATTTTATCCCACAAATCACTTTCATTAGGACCATACGTGTAATACTTTTCTCCAATGTTTTTATTTCATAAATATGTTGCACTTTATGTAAAATTACCATTTTACCCATTTATTTCCAAACTTTCATTTTCTCTATTTTCACAAGTGTTATTTTTTCAAAAACACTACTAAGTTATACACACCAACTACTCAATTATTTTTACTTATTAACACTTATTTCATGCTTTGGAGTTGACACCCCTTCTCAAGTTGGAAATTTTTTATTTCATTAATTTCTTCCTTTAAGAAATCATTGAGTATATTGAAGAGTACTTTACAAGAAAAACCGTTTTCCTTTATTAACACAAGTAGTCTTAAGACCATACATTTATCACATATTCTACACTTATTCACACACTTTAAGGGTTTAAATTTTCACTTTCTTTATTTTAAGTTAAAACTCACTAAAACCTCTATTAAACTTGTTTATTTGCTCATCATCAAAATATTATAAGTTTATATACAAGGGAAGAGGGATTTTAAGTCAAAAAATTCAAGAAAATGAGTTTAATATGTGATTTATTCAAGAAATATAATAATATTTGCAAAATATGCTTTTAAAGGCCAAGAGACATTTTTATTTCTTCAAAATTTGAATAAATGTCTATCTTGATAAAAATCCCAAATTTTACAAGGAAGCTTTGAGACAATTGTTCATAAAATATCTTCAATAAGATAATATTATTTTCAAAATATTTTATTCCATGAAATGTTTAACCCGTAGTTTTTTTGAAATATATCATTTTACTCAATACTCTTGAAATCCTTTGTAAACTATTTTACATAAAACCATAATAATTAACCTTCTTAAATCATGTATGCATTCTACTCTTACAAACTCTAACTAGAAGACCAACATTATGGAAAACTAAGAGTAAAGTTTTTCCACCTCAAAGGAAGCTTCAACAATGGTGGATGAAATGTAGAAGAAGATGAAAACATACCACCTCCTAAGGTGATCTTAAAGAGGTTTTCTAGCTCCACTAAGCTTGCCTCCATGAAAGCTCCATTAATTTCCAAGAAAAATTCCTTTCAAACTATATTACTTCCTACTACTTCTTGTTCTTTAAATATCCCTAACATCATCTCCAAAATTTGTATCTTACTTTACAAATAGTGTAGATGGGTTTTATAAGCTTAAATATGGTGGATAATGGTTAAATTACAATAGTTTAGGGTTAAATTATGGTGGTGCTAGGGTGGTAGAAGGTGGTGGAGGACCTCTCAAGAGATGGAGAACAAGAAAAATTTGATTTTAAATGAACTAAAATGTCCTTAACACCAATTAAATACTTCAAAACCCATAGGGGTAAAATCCCAAAATTGTCCCAAAATCCCTAACTTGAAATGATCTGCTGCTGTGAGATCATGGCACATGTCTTGATCCATAATCTAGATTTTGATAGCACTTTCCAAATCTGCGAAAACTGATTTTTGAATCTCGTTCGAACGAACTACCATTTCGTTCGAACCGAACTTCATCTCGTTCGAATGAGAACTACATCTCTTTTGAACGTGCTTCTAACGAGGTTGGATTTTCCCATACAAATATGCTTCGTTTGAAGGTTGTTAGAAGAACGTTCGAACGAGATTTGAATCTCGTTCGAACGACTCCATATGTCATTCGAACAACCCTGAACTTTTTTAACATTAACTTTCAGTCCATTTTGATTCCAATTAATTGCACCAAGGCCACTACATTACCAAAATTTGACCCATAATTAATATCACAAGGTCTAAAGCTCAATCGGGTCACATAAAGACACCTACTCACACGGGTACGGTCAAATTCGTGATGACGAGTGCTAATAAAGAAATAACAAAACAAAAGCAAAAAAGGTCTCTCTCCCTATTCGTGATGCCCGAAAAAGCAAGTTGAACCAAATCCATCACCGTAGGCGCTATCCCCAACCCTCTCACCAACCACCTAAACCTAACCAAAATACTAATTCCTCAGACCCTCTCCCCCGAGCTCCCTCACAATCTGACACAAATAATGCAACACACAATAAAAGTCTAGAGCGCGTGTTTGAGATAAACATTCAAGTCTTCAAGAATCAACCACGCCCATTTGAGAAATCCAATTGCTTCCTCCCCTTCAGCCCGTTGTATAATAAAGAATTGTGAAAATGGGAAGCATCTTCGAATCCGTTAGGGCTTTAATGCAAATGTCCCAAAATATTTCTTTTTATGATCGACAACAACTAGGGCCTTGTTTACGAGTTCTATTTTGAAGGGAAAAGAAAGTAAATGAAGGGAAAGTGTGTTTCCTTTCCTTTGTTTGGGAGTTTAAGTGAGAAAGAAAGTGTCTTTCTCTCATTTGGGAGTTTAAAATGAGAGAAAAGAAAGAGTTTTTTTTATAAAACTTTTCCTTCCATTCTCTGTAAAACTTTCTTTCCAAATCAGAAAGAATTGGAGAGAAATGATAGTTTTTTAATGAATTGCACCTTCTTTCCCTTAAAAAAATTATTTTCCTCCTAAACTCCCAAACACAAGAAGAAAGTTATTTTCTTTTCTCTCCCAAACTTCTTTCTCTTCTCTTATTTTCTCTTTTCTCTTATTAACTTTCCCTTCTTTTATTTTCTCTCCTAATAAAATTTTTCTTTCCTTTATTTTCTCTCCAAAACACCCAAACGAGCCCTAGGAGTTGGATAACAAGGTAGTTATAGTGTAAAATGTAGGTGGAGGGGTTGGGGAGGTGAGAGGGGAGGCGGTGGAGATGGATAAGGGAACCATCAATGGCATCGCATATGTTGGGGAAATAAGTGGCTGTGTTGAAGGCTTGGGTAGTTTCTTGAAGGGAGCCATGACTAACTGGGATTTTAATGAATTCAGGGTAGGGTTTGGTGGGGATAAGGACGATGGCCATGTTGGTGATTTGAAAAATGAGGTAGTGTAAAAAGAAGAAACGGGAGGCGAGGATTATAGCGGAGGAAAGGGGGGGGGGGGGGGGGGGTAGGCGAGAAAGGACCATGTTGGTGATTTTTTTGTTTGAATTTTTATTTTATTTATTTTAATCTCTTTTTATATTAATTTCTTTGTTAAATTTCTGATCCATGGGTAATTTGTCTATTTATGTAGAAAAAGATAGGAACCCAGTTTTGGGTTTATTTGAAACGCATTGATAGTTTAGGGGGTGAGTTTATCGGGTATTTTTATTGACAAGGTGACCCGTAAACTCGAAATAGTTGAGAGAGTTTGGTACAATTTATCCTTTTTCATATACGATTTTTTAATATTTGATTTTCAATATCACACACTTCTACTAAGTTCCACATCATATAAAATTCTTTCAAAGAATTTTTATTTTGCCTTAACAAATTTTGTCATGGAAATTTTTTCCACCCAAGCCATTTTTCCACTTTTGAATTAAAGCGACCATAAGATTCTTTTCAGGAGTTGGTAGCACGGGTTAAATTCGAAGTAGTTTATATTCTTCAATCTTGAAAGCATCATATAAAGGAGGATATTTTGAGTCCACCATTTCGATTTGTTTTTACACTTTGGTATTTTTTTAGCCCAACAAAAATAAATAATTTACATGACATGGCACCAATCCGAGTCACCACATAGGTGAGAAAACTGATCCCCGATTATCAAAATCGAAAGGGACACATGAGAGTCAGAATGAACAAGTAACTATCCAAAGAAATTTTCCCATAAGCTTCCAACTATGATTTACGAAAGCGAACCTATGCCATATGCTTGAAGTCATGTCACTCATTCCCAAAGTTCTCATCGAGCACTAATCCTAGCCGTACCCTGACTTGGGTCACTAGTCATGACGAATCGAATCATATACCATTTATTCTTGTAACACGAAAGCAATAAATGAATCAGTAGTCCTTTAAGAAGTCAAGGCCCTACTTCCCTCCTTGTGAGCAAGGCCATACCCTTCACATCCTTGGTATACATGAACCATTCCGATTGGCAGACACCTAACACCCTTGTCTACATTGACTTTACCCAATTACTAGTGATGTCATCACCAACCTAATACACATAGGTTGTTATCTACCTTATCATATCGTGATCGAAATACCAAACTCCCATAGGCATTACTTAGTTCAAGCGAGGCACTCACCTTACCGTGTCCTTTGACCACACGAGGTTTCTATCAAACTTACTTTCGGTTCTTAGCCACACAAAATTAATGTGGAGACCACACCCCCTTCCATTGACATTCTAAGGGTAGTAAATATCACACAGGACGACGCCTTCTAATTAGAACCATCTTGGCAAGACGTGCCGAGAACTAGTCCTTAGATCGCTAAGGTTGTCATAGGACATACCGTCGAGATATGCCAACATTATGATCCTATTTCAATGTTACCCCACCCCGGTTGCCATTTTTAAGTCTCCACATGACGTCATCAATATAAGTCTCGAATACATTTCCTAGTACATCCTGAAATCGAGTATCACCACACCCATACTATTAATTCCATGACATCCGAGCATCACTTCTATAATGACACGAACTATCTCCCTACCTTAGGGATTACATTTCCCATCTGTACCAATTTGGGAAGCCATCCCGGCATGTACCTTATATGACCAACAATCTGGGATCATTACCCGACCTTCAATACAATCATTACAAGGATACTACTGTTTCTTACTACAAAACTTGATTGGTCTCCTAAGGACACCAAACACATCCCATGTAAAATTCCCTAAACCCGACAAGATTTCATCATCCATATCTTTATCATTGTGGGTGCACTTTACAAACCTTTCAATGCCCACATCACAATTACTTCATGCTCATAAAGATACTAGTCTATGAGCTTCTACCTATAGTGCACCTTAACCATTAAGCACCTTAAGGCATTACAACATTCGATCTTTAGCCTTAATGATGCCACACACGATTTGTCCTATGGGAAGGGTACATGATGTCGCCTGCAACCTATAAATCTCATGGTCTGCCTCACTTAATCCTTAATGAATGGTCAAACACTGACGCAATTAAAAGTGTGTCTAAAGTGTGTGCTTATATAGGCTCAAGTGCAAGTCTGTCGCTCAAGTAATAACCCAGTAAGACGGGGTCGTATCCACAAGGAACTAGGACGAATGTCGTAACGACGAAGGAATAAAACACCAACCCTAAATTGATTTGAGAAAAGAAACTAAAAGATGATTAATTATGAAACTGAATTCTACTGTCTAAATGTAAATGAAATTTATACCACTAACTAAACTATGTGCACAGAAAGAAAACTACTGCAATTAAGTAGATATGAATGAGAGAAAAATAGGTTAGGATATAATCCCCCAAACCCTAGTAGATTTATCGGATAAAAAACTACCTTTTGAATTAGATATTTGATTAAACCCAGTCTTTATTAATCCTAAGCATTACATATATGAGGGTACTATCCCGCATCATATGTAATCAAAGGTAGGAATAAAGCAGTGCTGAATAGTCAACACGCACATCACATTCTTAAACACCCCAGTTACATAGGGTAAACGAGGTTAAAATACCTACGATGGTTGTGTGCACTACACTACACGATTCAATCAAAATTTAATTCAAAACCTATTTTCTATACATGTAAACTACATCCGATTGGGTTCATGCATCCCAACCCTTAGAAATTTAGCTAGACATAATTAAACTATGCCTGAACACAAAATCTATTTTGCATGAATACATAACTACATGAAAAATTGGGAAGAAACTTGTAAATAAGAATTGCATCCTAATTTCTATGAATTATCTGACACAAATATAAAAATAATTGAAAGCGGAAAGAAAACAATACTTGGAATGAAGAATCTCTTGAATTAATGCTGAAACCTGGAATAAATGTTAAAAAAATTAAATCCCTAGGGTTCTTGGGTGCAAAAGCCCTCTAAAACTATCAAAAAGAGAAATCATAAAAGTCTGGTAATTAGTTGGAATAAGTACCCTTCGAATTTACAAGAGTTTGATCTAAGTACAACTTTAAATTTGAAAAAGAAAAATAAAAAAATCATCACCTAAAGTGGTCCAGCCTGGGCTATCGATTCGGTTTGGTATATACCAGATCTGTTCATTTTGGGAATAATCAGATCGGTTCGTTTGTGAATTCTATGCAGGAAATATTAAGGTGTCGGAACAATTCATTTTTGAGTAACACCAGATCGGTTCGCTTATATTTTTCTTCCTGCTCTTCTTGTGATTTTCTCTTAACTTTGAATCTTCATAACTTTTGATCCGGGACTCGGATTTGGATGCCGTTTCTTCCTACGTGCTTGTAAACTCGAGGTCTTCAACTTTCATTTTGGTCCCTCATCCAATTCTAGATGTAAAAGTACTCTTTTACCCTCTGACTTTTCTTTTTTTTTCCTTAGTTTCTCGATTTTAAGTTTCCTCTTCTCTTTAGTTGTATAAAATACCTACAAAAGGCAAGCAGAATACACGAAACTCGATGCACTTATAAGAAATGTCAGTAGCAAGGATATGAGATAAATCAACATATTTTACGTGGTACGAGGTGATAAAAGCCGCTAAATTAAGGGGATAAATCGGAAGAATTTATGCTAATCAAACCCCCTAACTTAGAACTTTTATCGTCCCTAGTAATGTTAAAGAATAGAAACAAGGCTTAACTCTTGAAATACATTTTATCGTATGCAACAAGCCGTTAAACCCCTAGGTTACCTAGTAGGACGAGTGGTGTCCCGTGAGGGTTTATAGTGAATATACCCATAAAATTCGATTTCGATTCAAAAAATTTCAAAATACTTAAAAATTGTATAATTCAAAATTTTCTAAAAATAATCACCGTACATTTATATTCACAAGTCTCGATTTATCGTGTGTGTGTGCGAAGCCAAAAATTTAACGTAAAATTTCCACCAATTGATCATTACGTTACTTTTTCGAAAATTCGTTTTAATTGAAATGCTCACGGAATACTCTCACAAACGAATAGCTCGGAGTGCGGCTATTTTATCTCAGTGTGCGTGATTTGTAAGAGTAAATGCATTGGAACACGAATTCACACACACAAAATTGAAAGATGGAAATTTATGGGTGAAAAGATCTCTTCATCAGAATACGGTGATTGGAAAATCGAAAACATCACCTCTTATACACACCAATCTATCTCTCTTGTTATCTTTTCATGTTTTAGCTCTCCACGCGGTAATTAATTTTGCAATCTGGACTCGATTAGGACTTTTTTGGATTTTAAGGTGCATTGGGTAAAATTGGAAATGGTCAGAAAATTCAGAATTGGAAAATCTTCTTATGATGTCCATTAGTGATTTGTCGGACTTTTGCTCATTTTTCTCTTCTCTTTCTCTATTTTTTTTCTTTCTACTTTTGTTGAGCATTATTTTATTTTTTTCTTTCCCCTTTTTATGCACTTTTTGGACTAAATATCTGAATTTTCATTTTTCACAATTCTGGGCTAAACGGGTTATTCGGGTTACAAACTAAAGTGGGAAATTTTATTCGGTTCAAATTGGTTAGCAAAAGGATAATTTTTCATAACTTTTTGTAGCTAATATTTTTGGTTGACAAATAAGGGCCTACTTTATTGTCCGAATTACTCATTCTTTTACCATATGCGTCTGGAGATTAATTTAGTTTAGAGATATTTACACGTATTTCAAGACAAAATCTCACACGTTTCCCGTAAATGATCAAAACAAAGGAATAGAGATCCTCAACGATTTATTTTAACGCTAAAAAGAACTTTGAGTTAACCATTAACTCGAATTGATTTAAAAACTCAGAAAAGATGATAGGCTCTAAATATCACCGGGTTAGTTAATCTCCACACTTATTCGTTAAGTCGTCAATTTTCTTCTTTGGTCATTTTTGGCTTTGTGCAATTGAAATTTACAAATTTGAGACTTTGAACAACTTCGGTGATATTTTTGAAAAATTTAAATCCCAATTTTTATTTATTTTGAAGAAAAATATTTTTGACTTTTTCAAATTTTTTCAATTTTTTGGAAAATTTTGAAGTTTTCTAATTTTTTTGGTTTTGGGGCATTTTGAACTTTGTGAAGGTTTTGAAGCGCGTGCGTACCCCCCAACTTAGAATTTTTCAAAGTCCCGATGCAAAAGGACTAAAAGCTAAACTAAAGAGAGAAGGCATAGAAAATGAGGAAAGTACAAAATGCAAGAATAAAACAAGCAGGTATAAGAAACGCAAAGATAAGCAAGTAAATCTTCCATTATATATTCAGATTACACAAGCATTTATAAACAGCAAATGGAAGGAGTACACAAAACAAGCAAGTCAAAACATGCTACTGAGGTGGTGGGTGAGAGGTGCCGAGAGCAATCGGGTCATATGGGTCGTAAAAATAACTCGGAGGTGGTGCGTCCATAGTCATTCAATAAAGCTCATCCTGAAGATGATGCATCATGCAAGTATCGCGCTGGTAGTGCCGACGATCCTCTTGGCGGTCGATACGATATTCATTGAAGAAATCTTCGAAGCGCGATTCCAGTGCGGTGATGCGTCGATCAAATTCCACTCCCTCTAGCTCAAAATCAGAATTCACCTCTTCATCGTACTTTTCCTCCTCACGTTCTCCACTATCAACATCCACAACCACTTCCTCCTCCTCCTCCTCATTATCATCATCCTCATCATCATCCTCACCCGACTCATCTTCCTCCCTCTGTGCTCGTAGGATTTCCCTTTGATTTTCACTTTTAGTGCGGGTTCCCTGTCCAATAGGATTGGGAAGGCGAGGGATCGCTGGGGGAGGAACAATGCCACTATCGACTAAGATAGAAGTGATGAGTAGGGCATAAGGTAAAAGGGTAGTACCCTTCTTTTCCATGGCCACATAGATGATGTCGGTGTAGAGAATGCAGGCCAGGTGGATAGGGGTTTGGGGTCGAAGAGGTGGTAAATGAGGGTAGATTGACGGGGGCGCATAGCAGAGTCATTGGAGGTTTGGAGGATGTTGGTGCATATAATTCGGAAGGTTATGCGGGCCTTGTCATTCATCCTGCTCATCGAGAAGGTCTCGTTACCCCAATGTTCGCTAGGCGCGATGCGGGACATGCATATGGATTTCATAAAGAGAGCGAGATTGTTGGGGTACATAAATTGGGCTGGGCTCGGGACTCCTTTGGCCGTTGACTTCTGGATTATAATTTCTAGGGAGAAGGGGACACGTGTGGCTTTAACATAAGCTTCGGATGTGAACTCAGCTGTGCGAACGAGAGAGCCATAAAAGGCACGTGTAATACCCTGTATTTTTATGCTATATTAATTTGGGGATTTATTAAATTTAATGTGAATTGATTATTTAATAAAAATCCAAAAATTAATTATGTTATAATTATTAACGTGACGAGAGTTAGTAATTATGGGAAATTTGTCGAATATTACTAATGAGCAAAGTAATATATAATATTGGTTATACTGAATGTCACGAGTGAATAAAATGACAATTTTGAAAATTTGAGTCGGGACGCACCCGTGTCGCGTCGGGACTAAATATTGATAAATAAAAGTAAATATTTTATAAGTTGTTCGTATGGTCGTTTTGAGTGCGCCAATACGTTCAAAAGGGCCGAGATAGTCAGAAAAGTATACTCGGGGGTTTGATTTGGGTCTCGGGGCGTTTTTAGGCCTAATTAGTACCCCGGGAGGGCATTTTAGTCATTTTATATTTTTGGGTAATTAAACCCACGAAAATTAAAGGGGTTATATCAGAAGTTTAGGTTATCTCCTAGGGTTAGATAACTCAAAACACTAGAACGACCATTGGGGAGGAGAGGAGAGAGCTCTCAAGACATTCCAAGGCTCAAAACTCAATTGTTTGCACCGCCGCCACCGCCAACGCGTAGATCGCGATACGGGGAACGCAACCACACCAATTTTGGCACCAAACCAGACTTCTGAAAATCTCAGGAAAGTGTTTATCTTGCTTATTTCGTTGATGCATCTTTCATATTAGTTTAGGAGTAATTAGAATGAGTTTTTATGGAAGAAACCTAAAAGATGAGATAGGAAATTGCATGTAGGGACGGATTAATTGTTATTCTGGAAACCCCTTAACCAGTAGAGGATTGAACCACGAATTTATGAGGTTGTAGATGAAGAAAACTCCGGAAAATATGGATTGGAACATATTAATTAAATTCTAGGGTTCTTGAGGTTTTATATGCATTTGGGGCTTGTTGATCCATGTTTAGTAATAGAAATCTACATGCTTTACGTTGAAATTTCATAGTATGATGATATAATGTCAGTAGTATAAATTTTGGGTCGTTTGGGTATGAAAAAATGGATTTGGTGAAGGTTAGAAGATGAAGCCCGTAACTGCAAATCTGCAGATTTCGCAGACCTGCTTGATCGATCGATCGAGCCCAGAGCTTTGATTGATCGAAGGTTCGATCGATCGAGCCCCTAACCTCGATCGATCGACCCCTCCTGGCAGACTCCTATTTCCCTTTTTAAATTAGTTAAATTCAATTTATTGTGAAATAATTCTTGGACATCCTTAAGAAAGTGTTTTGAAAAATATGGAAGACCAGTGGGACATTTGAAAAATTTTGGGACCTGTAATATTAGACGAGAATTGTATTTTTGGGATAATGATATAAGGAACGATGAAATCTTGTATTAAAGGGAGAGATTACATAAAAATGATTACGACGGAAAATAGATAAATTCCTACTGAATTTATACTTGGGAGAATAGAGTCCATGAGTGCTACGTAGTAAGTTGGAATAATACCTCGAATTAAAGTTAAAGACGAATCGTTAAACGTGATAACTAATAATGAGATATGAGGATAAATGTCGTAACTATGGGATTTGAGATATACCTAAAATGGATATGGTAATATTAGTATAGTTATATGATTGTGTAAGCATATGCTACCCATGTGTGAAAAACGTACCCACGCTACTTGCTGTCCCTGAGGTTATCGCGCTGAGACGATCTTATCATGTGTGCCTTATGGGAGATATTGACTCGTACCCTAGGAGATAGATATTCTTGGTACAGGCTATCGGAATGATAGTTCAGACGGTCCTAAGAGACGCTGGGGTGTGCTTTCCTCTTAGAGACTTGGAATCTATGCTTCGCCTTAATATTGTTTGTGTATGTGTTAATACAATTCGAGAGTGATTCCAAATTTGTATTCCCCTTAATACGAGTGATACGGGGTTTGGATAGTAGAGTATGCCCGAACCATAGTTTTTATTTGGGGTTCTGTTACAATATATATATATATATATATATATATATATATATATTATACGAGTGTTTAATATATATATGAAATTCTGGAATTTGGAACTGCCTACTGTGATATGATATGCAGGACATGGTTGATGACTCAAATTGTAATACTTGCTTTGAAAAAGTATAATATGACACTGGAAAACTTTATAAATTAATAAAGTTAAAACGAGAACTTTGGATACTAATTGAAATATTCTTTTCAAACAATTGTATCGTTCAATTTTAAATCCTGCGAATAACCTAAGATAAGTTAAATCATTGGGGAAAGATAGTGTGATATATGAGGAGATAGACCATTGGGAAGGTTAGTGCGATAGGTGTGCACATTAGAAGAGAGGTGAGAATTTCTCAAGAGAGTGTCGCACTAATATGTTGTTGCATTAGCCTGTAATCAATTTAAATACTTGCTAAACGAATTTTTAAATCATATACACTATCGGGATCTGACCCGTTTCCATTTCTCTTTCTCTCTTGTATATATATATGTATATATTACAGGTGCCCAGCCACAGGGGCGTCTTGCATAGGGTCCTTTGGCAGGAACACGCTGCAGCTTAAGTGGGAGTTGCAGGCCTGTTGTTTAGACGACTTCATCCATTTGATTCTACTGCTAGCATGTTCATTATTGGGGCATGTGTCGCCCTTTCCATTATTCAGTTGTTATTTGGATATTGTACTTCATCTATTTCTAGTATTTTCACTTTGGGATTTATTATATTCTGGATGGTTTACTTTAAGTTTTATTGTTAGTAGCCAGTGTTGAATGTTAAATTATTGGATTGATTGTTTAATAAAATACATAAATAAAATTTGAAAGGAATGTTAAAAATGGTTTTGACACTTAGGGTGTTTAAATTGGAAATTTATTTTCACGACAGTGATGCTAAGAATGATCCAACTGTTCACCTTGATCTTAATTTAATAAAGGAGTGATCGCCCGGTATTTAATTAGGCGGGGTGTCACAGCACGCACCCCGGCCTCCCACATCGCCTCATGGGGCTCATTGAGAAAACGACACCACCCCCTCGGAAGGAAGAGGTTAGTGACGGATTGAGGAAGATCATTCCAGTACACTTGGATATCTATGTGGAGTTTGCGTGAATGACTCAAAAAGCGTTCTTGCCATATTTGTTCTTGGCGCGAACAGAACTCCCCGTTGTCGTCATCGAGAACTTCGACAGAGGCGTATTTTTCAGGGAAGGCCCTGTTTGCCATATGGGAATGAAGTGGGTCTGAAAGGAGAGTATATAAGAGAGAGTCAGAGAGTGGGGTGAGTGGGTGATGGTGAAATGGGGGGGGGGGGGGGATAGGAGGTGTATTTATAGGTGGTGTGTGGAGGGGGTGTCTTTTGGAGGAACTGGTGTTGGAGGGAAAGGGGGGCATGGATTTGGGAGGGAAAATGGATGGGGAAGAGGTGAAAGTCAGATAGGGAGGGAAAATGAGGATTGGGTAAATGGGGGATGAACCTTGGGAAGGGGTAAAATTGCAGTCACCGAACTGGTCCGGGTACCCAGGACCAGACCGGTCCGATCCTTATTTTTTTTAATTTTCTTCATAACCGAACCGATTCGGATCCCCAGGGGTGGATCGGTCCGTCTCCTTGTAAGTTTCTTATCCCCCTAACTTAGAATTAATTCTTCTTTCTCAATTTTTCGGGTGCTCCCACAATTATTCCTACGCAAGATTGACCTAGGACCTCCCATCACTTACTTTGTAAACCTATATGCTCTCCCGACGTGTGCACTTCTGCTCCTATCCTATCGTGACTTATAGCTACCGACTCCTAACTACCCTAACCTAATCATAACTACTATAAACAAGAATCACCCCATACGCATCGGGGGTGCGACGACCTTCTCTTACTTCGCAATCAATCCCTATAGAGGGGGTCCGACAACTTAACGGTGTCGGATTCTTCGACGCACACCTCAAAGTAAAATTTAAGGCGTTGGCCATTGAACTTGAAATTACTTCACTCTTTTTAATCTTATAACTCTATAGCTCCACGGGGGAACACTTATCTCACCACAAATGGGCCCGTCCACCTTGAACGCAACTTGTCGAGAAATAAGTGTAATCGAGAGTTATAGAGGAGTACTTTTTATCCCGAGAGAAACTCTTTGCGTCGAATTATTTTGTCATGTGCGAGTTTCATTCGTTCCTTTGAAATTTTAGCACTCTCATATGAGTCATTTCACATCTCTTCCAAATTGTTCAACTGAAGCTTGCGAGCTTCAACGACTTTATCTAGATTGTAGTTTAACCTCTTGATCGCCCAATAAGCTTTGTGATCTAGCTCCACGGGAAGATGGCAAGGATTTCCATTGACAAAACGAAATGGGGACATCCCGAGGAGGTTCTTTTAGGCGGTACGATAAGCCCATAGCGCATCGTTTAATCGAAAGGACCAATCTTTTCGGGTAGGATCGATGGTCTTTTAATGGATAGTCTTGATCTCACGATTTTCTAACTCGGCTTGCCCACTTATTTGGGGGTGATAAGTGGTTCCATCCTTGTGAAAGACCCCATACTTTCTCATTAACTTTTCAAATGGCCTGTTGTAAAAATGCGTGCCATTATCACTTATGATTTCTTTCGGAGCACCGAAGCGAGAGAGTATGTGTTCTTTTAAGAACTTTATCACCACTTTTTTGTCATTCGTCTTTATAGCTATTGCCTTTACCCATTTGGAGATGTAGTCTACCGCAACGAGGTTGTATAAGAAGTCTAAGTAGGGAGGTAATTGTCCCATGAAGTCAATACCCCAACAGTCAAGTAACTCAATGATGAGTATAAGGGTTAGTGGCATCATATCGCGACAGGTAATAGCTCCCATCCTTTGACTTCTATCGTAAGATTTGCAATAGACGTTCACATCCCGGAACATTGTGGGCCAATAGAGACTACTTTGAAGGATTTTAGCAACCTTCTTATTCTTGGAGAAGTGGCCTGCACAAGCTTTCGTATGAAAAAATTGGATTACAGTTTTAATTTCTTTATCCGAAACACGTCTTCGGATGAGTTGGTCCGCACAATATTTGAATAAGAATAGATCGTCATAGAAAAATATGCGTGACCAAGTGATGAATTTATTCTTCTCTTGCGGTGCCCATCCGAGAGGAACGACTCCCATGACAAGATAGTTAATAATGTCCGCAAACCAAGTTATGGAAGAAGTTACAAAGAGTTGCTCATCTGAAAATTACTTGTCTATGGGGGTATTGGATCAGTAGGCACGTCGGATGAGAGCCGTGATAAATAGTCGGCGACGATGTTTTCTACCCCTTTCTTATCTTTTATAAAGATATTGAACTCTTGTAGGAGTAGGATCAACCTTATGAAGTGCGTTTCCCATCTATCTTAGTAAGGAGATATCTAAGTGTCCTATGGTCGGTAAAGCATGTAATGGGTGACCCAACAAGGTATGAGAGGAATTTGTCTGAAGCAAAAACAACCGCTAGCAACTCTTTCTCCATAGTGGGGTAGTTAAGTTGTGGCCCAATCAACGTCCGTCTAGCGTAATAGATAACATGAGCTTTCTTATCCTTTATTTGTCCCAAAACAGCCCTAATTACGTAATCACTCAATCACACATGATCTCGAATGGAAGGGACCAATTCGAATCTTACGTGATGGGGGCTAAAATTGACATGCTTTTCAAATTATCGAAAGCCTCTTGGCATGCGTCATTCCACTCAAAGGGGTCATCCTTCATAAGGAGGTTACTCAAGGGTCTAGCGATGGCGTTAAAATTCTCGATAAACCTTCTATAAAATCTCGCGTGGCCCAAGAAGGAGCGCACATCCTTTAGTGATTTAAGTGGGGAAAGTTTAGCTATGACATCTATTTTTGCTCGGTCAACTTCTACGCCTTTAGATGAGACTATGTGGCTAAGAACTATGCCCTCGATAACTATGAAGTGTCATTTTTCTGAATTAAGCACCAAATTCTTTTCCACACATCGGGATAATACTTTATCAAGATTCGCTAGATAATGGTCAAAAGAGGGGGCAAAATCGCTAAAATCGTCCATGAAAGCCTCAAGCCCTCTCTCTACCATGTCGCTAAAGAGACTCAGCATGCACCGTTGAAAGGTCGCGGGTGCATTGTACAATCCAAAAGGCATACGTTTGTAGGCAAACATACCAAATGGACATGTAAAAGTCATCTTCTCTTGATCTAGTATGTCTACCTCAATTTGGTTATATTCAGAATAACCATCAAAGAAGTAATAATATGGTTGACCCGCTACACGTTCAAGCATTTGGTCGATAAATGGCAAGGCAAAGTGGTATTTTCTCATTCTGGCATTGAGTTTCCGGTAATCAATGCAAACATGCCACCCATTGAAGGTGCATTGAGGAATTAATTCTCCCTTAACATTTTTGACCAAAGTCATTCTCGACTTCTTTGGGACGAATTGAATTGTGCTTACCCATTTGCTATCCGAAATAGAGTAGATAATCTCGACATCTAATAACTTGATAATCTTCGCTCTAACAACTTCTTTCATAGTTGGGTTTAGTCGCCTTTGTATTTCCCTCAAGGGCTTCACGTCCTCCCCGAGGTGTATTTTGTGGGTACAAATCAAGGGATTTATACCCTTCAAATCTGTTATAGACCAACCAAAGGCACCTCTGTGCTTCCTCAAAATTTCTAGCAGCTTACCCTCTTGATCTTTATCTAGGCTAGAGGATACAACAACAAGAAATGTCTCATCCTCTCCTAAAAAGGCATATTTCATATTAGAGGGTAGTTTCTTCAACTCGAGGGTAGGAAATTTCTCTTCGGAGGGGATCGAGCATGACTCCATCGAGGGTAGCTCCTCGAATCTAAAAACCCAATGAACATCTCTGAACTCCTCTATCGGTGCTCCCTCGTCTAATATCGCTTTCAACCCCTTGACCTCTCGCTCAAACTCACTGTATGGAATCTCACTCTCATCACCTCTCACTAGGCATGCCTCTAAAGTGTCCTCACCCATGGTTCTCTCGATGTGCTCCTCCTTGAGATCGGTTGTATGGATTTCATCTTTGTCACCCACTTGGTTAGCAACATTGAAGATGTTCGTCTTGAGGGTCATTTCCCAAAAGTGAGTTACATTTTCCCATTGCATGTATTGATTAAAGCATTAGCTGTGGCTAAGAATGGGTGGCCTAAAATTATAGGAACATGGTTGCTAGAATGGGTGGAAGGCTTTGTGTCCCAAATGACAAAGTCTACCGGTAAGTAGAATGTGTCCACTTGGACTATCACGTCCTCGACAATCCCTCGAGGCACCTTCAATGTGCGATCCACTAATTGGAGAGTGATTCGTGTGGGCTTAAGGTCACCCAAATAAAGATGACTATAAATGGAGTATGGAAGGATGTTAACACTCGTGCCTAAATCCAATAAGGCTTTCTCAATTTGACGCTCTCCAATAACACATGAAATCGTGGGTGGGCCCGAATCTTTAAACTTGGGAGAAAGTTCGTTAAATAGAATGAAGCTCACATTCTGTGTTAGGAAGACATTCTCTTTCACCTTTCACCGTCAAAAGATCTTTAATGACCTTGGCATAGGCGGGAATTTACTGGATGGAATCAAGAAATAGGAAATTCAACTTTACTTGCTTAAGAACATCTAGCACTTTCGAACGGGAGGCTCCCTTTTGGGGTAAAGGCAATCGTTGAGGGAATGGAGCAGCATTGGGAGGTTTCACAAGAACTTCGGGCTCGTTATCATCGTCCTTGTCACTCTCATTCAAGGGGTCATTTTCAGCCTCTTTCGTGCGGGGCAAAACCTCCTTGTCTTTTGGCTCCTTGTGTGGGGGAGGTGATAAATCAATGACTCGCCCACTATGTAGAGCGGTGACGGCTTGGCATTGCTCTTGATGATTGAAAGATGCAGAGATGACACTGGATTGACCTTGAGGACGTATTTGGCCTTGAGTTAGAAACTTGCCCTTCTCTTGGACACTTAACAAGGATTGTAACATAGATATGCTCGTATTGATCTCAGTGAACATGCGCTCAAACTTGGTGTTGGTTGCGCTTTAAGATTGGATGAACTGGTTTAAATTTTCATCAAGAGTCCTCCGTAGTGGGGTGATGTGTGGTACCAGAGGTGGTGCTTGCATGTGTGGTTTCATAGGTGGCGCTTATTAAAAATGAGGAGGGGGTGTAGGTAGGGCAACATGTGAATTTGGAATCAACCAACTTGTTATTTCCCATTGCTAAAACTAGGATGGCTCCTCCACGAAGGGTTATATGAGTTCCCATATGGGGCATTAAAATTCCCTTTAAATCCCCCTATTGCTTCCACTTGATCGTTAAGCATGCCTTTGTAGGTGGGTATTGTCGGAGATTCCTTTATTGAATGGTCAACCTCACAAATGGCACACACCTTTTCTTTCACTGCACGGGTGGATCCGATAGTTTCTCTTGGTCGTACCTCGAGTATGCCTCTCATATTTTTCTCAATTTCATCAAGTCGACGGTCTAACAAGTTATCTTTATCCAATTGGTACAGACAGAACGCAGCAGGAGTGATGGACACTTGTTGAGGTCTATTTTAGGCATTGTTATTGGATGTGTCCCATGCTTGAGTAGTCTCAGCAACATACTTAAGATGAGCCTCAACATCACTCACATCTAATTCCTAAACTGGTCTTTCACACATCGTTTGAACAAGTTGTTGAAATGCTATAGTAAGCCCTTGATAGAAGAAAGAGATAAGGTGATGTTTCTTAAATTCATGATGTGGGAAAGCGTTAATCAACTCTTGGAAGCGTTCCCAACACCTATCAAGTGACTCATTATCTTGTTGTCAAAAATCTTGAATTTGAGCCTTGACGGAGTTGGTTTAATGTTTTGGAAATAACTTCGAGAGAAACTTGGACTGCATATCCTTCCATGATATAATAAAGTTCGGTGGTAAAGACCAAAGCCAGGTCTTAGCTTTATCCTTTAATGAAAAAGGAAAAATCTTTAAGCGAATGACATCTTGCGTGAAAGCTTGATCACTAAAGGTTTTGCACGCCACTTCGAACTCGCGAATGTGGAGGTATGGTTTCTCTGAATCCATGCCGTGAAATGTGGGAAGAATATATATCATCCCACTACGAAAGTGGAACTGTCCTGCGTTGTATGGAAGTAAAATGCACCCAGGGGTGACAGTTCGCTCGGGAAATAAGAGTTCTTTCATGAGACGATATGGTAAATTCCCCTCACCTGTATCAAAACTGGCGATATCCGACATTGCTCTCTCTCCAACTGACTCAGAATCCTCACTCAGTGTTCTATAAGTGTGACTCAACGTGTGACTTATGATGGAGTTTGGAGGTGGAGGAGGTGGAACCCAGAATTATGAGACACGAGGAGTGTGTGGGCTATCAGGGTCGTACTCAACTATGGGAATTTCGTTAATGCGTGTAGGAGTAGATTGAGGGGTTTGTTGCGGATTTTCATGAAAGGGTTTTGAGATATGTTATATTTTTTGCTTTTAAATTTTCCTATTTTTTGTTAGATTTTTTATTATTTTTATTTTTTTTTAAATATTTGGAATCAATTTTTGGATTAATTCAACCTAACCTAAAAATCTACCTAACTCCTTGACAACAACGCCAAAAACTTGACGCCGCTGAAAATATGTCTAAAGTGGTTGCTTATATAGGCTCAAGTGCAAGCCTGTCGCTCAAGTAATAACCCGATAAGATGAGGTCATATGCACAGGGAACTGGGACGAATGCTCATATCGACAAAAGAATAGAATACTAACCCTAAATTGATTCGAGAAAAGAAACTAAAAGATGATTAATTGTGGAACTGAATTCTACACTCTAAATGCAAATGAAATTTACATTACTAACTAAGTTACGTGCACAGAAAGAAAACTATTGCAATCAAGTAGATATAAATGAGAGAAAAATAGGTTGGGATACAATCCCACAAACCCTAGTAGATTTACCAGATAGAAAGCTAGCTTTTGAATTAGATATTTGATTAAACCCAGTCTTTATTAATCCTAAGTATTGCATATATGAGGATACTAGCCCGCATCATACGTAATCAAAGGTAGGAATAAAGCGGTGCTGAATAGCCAACACGCACATCGCATTCTTAAACACCCCGATTACCTAGGGAAAATGAGGTTAAAAGACCTACGATGGTTGTATCCACTACACTACACTACACGATTCAATCAAAATTTAATTCAAAACCTATTTTCTATACATATAAATTACATCGGGTTGAATTCATGCATCCCATCCCTTAAAAATTTATCTAGATATAATTAAACAATGCATGAACACAAAATCTATTTTGCATGAACACATAACTATGTGAAAAATTGGGAAGAAACTTGTAATTAAGAATTTCAACCTAATTTCTATGAATTTTCAGACAAAAATATAAAAACAATTGAAAGCAGAAAGGAAATAATACTTGGAATGAACAATCTCTTGAATTAATACTGAAAATTGGAATAAATATTGAAGAAATTAAATCCCTAGGGTTCTTGGGTGCAAAAGCCCTCTAAAACTATCAAAAAGAGAACTCTTAAAAGTCTGGTAATTAGTTAGAATAAGTAACCTCCAAATTTACAAGAGTTTAAGCTATGTACAACTTTAAATTTGCAAATTAAAAATCAGAAAATCGTCACCCGATTCGGTCCGACCTAGGCTATCGGTTTGGTTTGGGAATAATAGGATTGGTCTGGTCGTCCATTTACCGACCTACTACTTATGGGTTTAATCACTAAGGTTGCATAACCATCCATTTACCCACCCACTTTACCTTTTTCCTTACCTTATGGACATGAATATATTTACACATTTAGTTGTTCATTTCACCTTTATCGCAATATTAATTAATTAATTATAGTTAGGTTGTATTAACACATTTCACCACACAATCCATTTCTTGACATGTTCCTTACTTCTTTATTTTTTCTCGAAATCTTATTATAACTGCATACTTCAATAGGCTCCACACCACCGGCTATGCGCACCATATGCTCTGGCCAGTTTTTTTTTGATATTTCACCCCAAGGCTTCGGGACCTCCTTAATTTTTTTCGGTGTCATTCGACTTCCTTTATATGTGTTTTAATATTTTGAAAATATTCACATTATTTTACTTTTACTTTTTACCTGGCCGAAGCAAAAACTCGGGGTTACACCCCAACTTGTGTTACACTTTGAAATTTACCATTCCATGTCCTTTACACTTTATCCTTAATTTTATTCCAAAAATCATATTCATTTAGGACCCATTTATGTAACACCTTTTCCTACATTTTTATTTCATAAAAATAGTTTACTTTAAGTAAAACTACCATTTTACCCATTTGTTTCCAAACTCATCTTTTACTCCATTTCCACAAGTGTTAATTTTTCAAAAACAATATTACGTTACACACACTAACTTCTTAATGTTTTAACACCTTTTTAACCTTGGAGTAATATTCTTCTTAATTGAAAAGGCCTTTATCTTATTATTTCCTTTTCAATTTCATAAGTGTTAACCCTTTTCGATATTATTAAGTTATACACTAACTTTTCAATGTTTAACTATTAACACTTATTCTACGTCATTACTAACCATTTTTTTCAAACTAGGCATTTCTTTACTTTCTTTATTCAAGAAATTTAATTTCACTTAAAGACTATTTTTATAAGAAAATACCATTTTTTTAATCAACACATGTAGTTTTACACCCTTATGTTCATTACACCTTTAATCTTATTTTCACATACTTTGAAGACTAGAATTTTTACTTTCTTTTTTCCATGTTTAAACCCGACAAAATCTTTATAAACTTATTTATACATTCATTATCCAAATACTACAAGTTTATATGCATGAGAAGATGGACTTTAAACCTTAACACCCCATTAAATAATTTAAACATAAATTTCATTTAAAAATTCATTATACTTGCAAAAATATACTTTCAATACACAAAAGACATTTAATTTTCTTCAACTCAACAAATGTCCATTTTCATAAACCTTACGTTTTTGTAAGAAACTTTAAAACATTATTTTATCAATGTTTAACAAAATAAATCATTATCTTCAAACATTTATTTCATAAAATGTTTTAATATCATTATTTATGGAAAATACACCATTCTCACAAAATACATAATTTTCACAAAATACCAACTTTTAATATTTTAAGACTTTGAAATATTTATTCATTCTTTATTTTCAACAAAATAACATTTTACCAACATTTTTATTCCATAAAAATATTTATTTTTACTACACATGATTTTCATCATATAATCAAATGCATCCGATTTATATAATCTAACAACAAGACTACAAATAATGCAAATAAAGTCTTAAATACTAAGGATAGATTTTTCCACCTCTAAAGACTGCAATGGTTATATAAATATTGGTGTATGAAGAGCAACCTCCACCTCCAAAGGTGTCCTCAAGGGATTAGCAAATGCATCCTCTGAAAATGCTCTAAATGTGCTCCATCCAAGCTTCAAACAAAACCCACTTCAAACTCCATGGAAGCTCCCATAATCTTCTCCAAAAATCTCCCAACACTTCTTCAAAATTCATGGCTCTACCTCAACAATGGTGGAAATGGGTGTATATGGTTCAAATATGGTGGAATATATTAAGAAAATGGTATTTTATGGTAGTAGAATGATGGAGGAATGGTGTGGAGAAGCCTTACCATGGTGGAAGACCACCCTCTTCCCACTCTCTATCTCTCTTCTTGCATTTTTCTCCCAATAAAATGCCCCAAACAAGCCCTTGTAAAACCTCCAAAAATCTTAAATTCTCATTTTTCCCAATTATGGATCATTTGGGCTTGACAACACACCAAATCAAGGACCAGAAATATGATAACGCACAGGGGCTATCTGATTAAAAATTCTCGAGACACATCGTTCGAATGAAATGCCTATCTCGTTCGAGCAACATGTCAACCTTGTTCGAAGTTTGGCTTCGCGCGACCTTTGTGTGACATGGAACTGTAATGAAGTGGAATCTCGTTTGAAGGTTTTCTTCTCGCGACCTTTGCGCGACCTTCGCGCGGATCCCTATCTCGCTTCTAACGACATGCCAATGTCGTTAGAACGACCCTTCTTTAAATTCTTTTATTTTTCTCTAATTTTTGACCCACGATTCTTATATAATTATCACTAATCCCACTTCAGTGTAATTTACACAAGGATTTAAATGAAATATTAGAACATGATAGTACATTACCATTGTACCAAAAGATATAACTATTAGTAAAGAAGCAAAATTATTCTCATATACAATAGGTTAGTCAACTCCATGGAGCCCAAGCCCAACGAGCTTCGACCCATTCAGGATAAAATATGCTCTTGCATCATTCTACCCAGCTATATAGGTTACCACTCTTGAGACTCAAATCCATGACTTGACTTTGATACCCAATGATGGGTCAAATGCTTATTATTGTACCAAAAACTATAACTATTATGAAAGGCAGGACTTTATTCCCATATACACAAAAGGTGAGTCTGCCCCACAAAGCCCAGGTCCATTTAGGCTCAACCATACATGTTAGAATATATTCATGCATCATTCTCCCCAACTAAATATCTTTCCACTCCTACGAATTGAATTCTTGACATTGCTCTGATACCAAATGATGGGTCAAGATCTTACTATTGTACCAAAAATGTATAGCTATTAGTAAATGCGTAACTTTATTTCCATATACAAGCTGTGAGTCTACTCCATAGATCCCAAGCCCAGCGAGACCTGACCCCTTGAGGATATAATGTGCTCCTGTATCATTCTCCCATGATGAATAGGTTGACACTTCTGTGATTCAAACCCGTGACCTCTCCCTGATACCAAATGATAAGCTAATCACTTAATATTATACTAATATTTATAGCTACTACTAAATGCATGACTTTATTCTATATACACAAGAGGTGAGTCTGCACCATGAATCCCAGTCCCACTGAGCCACGCCTCATTTATATTAGAATATGATCATGAATCATCCTCTACACATGAATAAGTTAACACTTCTGAGACTCGAGCAAATGACCTTGATCTGATACCAAATAATGGGTCAAGCGCTTACTATTGTACCAAAAACTATATTCTCATATACACTGGGTGAGTCTTCCTTACGAAGTGTAAGCTCAGCAAGCCTCGACCCATTCATGATAGAATATGCTTCCGTATAATTGAAATGATGGTTGAAACGCTTACCGTTGTACTAAAATTTATAGTTATTGATAAAGGAGCAACTTTATTTCAGTATATACAAGCGGTGATTCTGCCCCATAGAGCCTAAGCTCTTCAAGCCTCGGACCATTCAAGTTAGGATATGCTCATGCATCATTCTCCACAACAGAATAGGTTGTCATTACTACGAGTCGAACCCATAACCTCATTCTGATAACAAATGATGGGTCAGAGACTTACCATTTTTAATACCCCAAGATTTTAAATAATTAATTTAATCGAGAATTTTTTTTATAATTTATTTAACTGATTGAATTTGATAATTTTTGTATTCAATTAAATTTGATAATTTTGGTATTAAATTAAATTGGGTAATTTTGTTATTAAACTAATTGGATAAAATTTACAGGTTGAATTGAATTGTGATTTTAAGGGTCATTTGGAGGCCCTAGTGATACTAAAAAGATGGGAAATTAGGCATATGGGTTAGGAGACCCATTGGGGCAATTTTGAAGCAATTGGGTATGGTTTAGGGTCCCATAAGGTAGAGTTAAAATAGAGTTCAACTGAGAATGACATGATTAGTAATTTAAATACATAAGATTAACTTAGCAACTTTGAGAAGAAGTTGTGAGATAAATGAAGCAAGAGTGGAAGAAACACCAATTAAACAACAATCTCATCAAATTGGATTTTAGCTCTACCAATCAAGGGAAGAATTATTCTATTTCTCCCATTTGAATAGAATATTTTATATTAGAAAGATAAAATATTAAGTTATAAATATGAAATTAGAGTAAAAATTTATATGTTTGAATTATTGGAAAGTTACAATTAAAATGTTAGGACCTAGCTTTGTGTCTATATATTGCAATTGGAATTGGATTCATGGGTTAAACCATGAATTTATATCATAACATTGTTAGAATAATTATTTATATTGTTAGTGCAAAATTATATAGATTAACTCATGTGGATCCGAGAACAAAACCTTTATTGAATAAAATAAATTTCATATGCCTATTATGGATTTGGGTTAATTAAATTGGTAATTAATTGATTAAATGGTAGATTCCACGAATTTATATTGTTAGTTTCATCTTCATTATGACCATGTTGGTAATTGAATAATTGTCTTGAGAATTGGTAAAGAATGATGAACTATAAACCTAGGGATCATATTTAGGGATGACAACGAGGCTGGTTTTGGACGAGGCGGACCTGAACCCACCAAATTTCCCCGACCCCGATCCCTACCTCGATGATAGTTTTATCCTCCCCCAACCGCCCCGCCTCATTAAAAAAACTCACTATTCCCCAAAACCCGACCCAAAACCCTCTATGATATTGTAACACATATATTCTAACATCCCTATTCACAAATTGATTTCAATTATGAGTGATAACTAAATAGATCATTTCTAAAACCAATTTTTAATACAAACTAATGGTAGTATAGAGAAATATATTTAGCTACCAATATAGAAATAAATAAACACGTATCATTTTTAATGACATGTAATAAGTAAAAAAATTTCAAACCTGGCCATGTAATTTGTGTTTAAAATAATGCTCTTTTGAACGCACTAACGAGGAGATGCAATAGTAATTTATGCTTCACCATGAATCTCTTGCACACACTAAGATTTTTAGACTCATAAAGCTTATACTTGGAGTTGTTTTATTCCTCTACGTGAGTCTTAGCCTCATATGGTGAAGGGAGAGAAAATGAGACATAAAATGAAATTTAATTCTCACCATGAGATCAAAACATTGACACGTGAAAGGCCAACGCTAGGTGGTCAGTGGTGGAAGGCGGGTGTGGAGGTTTTTAAGTTGCTTTAGAGTGAAGTGGAAATAAAGGTGTAAAAATTGAAAGTGGGAAACCCTAATACTCGTTTTACGCGCGCGCGTGCGTGTGTGTGTGTATTAAGGGTATATTAATAATAATACACATAAACGAGTCGGGGTTTCTACTCAGTAAACCGACCCCGCCTTGAATCCCATAATTTTTTTACATTTTAACCCTTCCCTGCTCCATTTATTGACTCCTAAATCTGTCCTATTAGGGTCCACTACACCAAAAGATAAAAAAGTCACTAAAATTTGGCCAACTATTGTCATGATCTTTGATCATGACAAAAAACGTGCGTGTTGTCACGGTCCTTGACCATGACAATGCACGGGATATTTTTTGCCACGGTCACCTGAAAGGTATGATTTACACATATTGAATTTGATGTGTGTGTGTGTGTTTATATATATATATATATATATGTAGTTGTTGTTGTTGAATTCACGTCCTTGTTTGTTATAAAATAGTTGTATTTACATGTATGACTTTGACATTGTTAGAAAAGAACTTGTGCCAAACTTTGGGCTTGAATATATGTGTTTGTATGTTATAAAATATATATATTTACGTGAATAGCTTCACATTGTTGTAAAGTATTTACATGTATAACTTCACATTGTTGTAAAACAAATTATGCAACACCTAGGTTAGGTTTTAAGGTTTGATCAATTTGACTTTGATATTTATTTGGGCTAAATATATATGTTTATTTATTGTAGATGTAATTATTTTGGTTAAAAAGATAGTTTGTGAGTTTATTTAGAAATGTGAAAGATTTTGAGATTTTGTATGTATAATATGAATAATTTATGGGTTTATTTAAAAATAATTTGTAACTTTAATTAAAAATGTAATCAAGAACACCATGAACGTTCCACCATATTTTCCAATTTGGTATGTATATGCAGCTTAGGGTTTCGACTTAGATTTTGAAAATTGGATTCGATTGGGTTATAAAGTATAATTAAGATTAATTTCGTATGTATATACGACTTAAGGTTTCAATCTAGGTTTTGAAAATCGAATTCGATTAGGTTATAATAATTAAAATAAATTTGGTATGTATACGTGGCTTAAGGTTTCAACCTAGGTTTTAAAAATTGAATTTTATTAGGGTATAAAATATAATTAAAACCAATTTGGTATGTATATGCGGCTTAGGGTTTAAAAATAGGTTTTGATAATTGGATTCCATTAAGTTATAAAGTATAATTAAAACCAATTTGGTCTGTATACGCGACTTAGAGTTTCAACCTAGGTTTTAAAAATTGAATTCAATTAGGTTATAAAGTATAATTAAAACTAATTTTGTACGTATATATGGGTTTGGGTTTCAACATGATCATGTTTCAACATTTTTATTACTAATTAATCATTCAACTACCCACGGGGATAAACTAACTTGTAAAAACACCCCTTTTGCTCACACATGGTAGGTAACAATTCCTACAAGCTGTTATGATATATCCTTTGTACAAAGATTGGAAGGGAGAGACACATAAATTCGGGAATGTGTATTGTAGAGGTGCTAATGAGTTCGTAAAATTCATAAATAGGTGTCTCAATGAAGAAGAGTTATCCTATCCTTGTGCACACTGTAGAAATGGAAAAGTGTTTGAGTGAAATTAGTTAAATTACATTTGGTTAGATGGGGTATATAAGAGGATTACTGGGTGTGGGTTTTTCATGGGAAAATACACTATCCCTTTGTCCACGAATAACCTCCGCTACAACCATCAAATAGGACAATGGTGGAAGGATAAGAGGATTCCCTCATAGAGCATAATATGTTAGATGATCTTCATGTGGTGGAAGGCAATGAGGATTCTGATATGGAATATAATGAATCTTGTGGTGGAGGTTCGGCTCATGACGGTCTTAGGATAAACCTTGACGATTACTACCAAATTTTAAAAGTCAAATCAACCCAACTGTTGTACCCTAACCGCGACAAAGATTAAATAAGTTTTCATGCTATGGTTGGTTTGCATAGCTTGAAGATTCATTTTGGTTTGTCTGGCATAGCGTGACTGGAATTATGAATTGGGTGAAGGGTTTTCTCCCCAAAGAAAATACGTTTTCAAATAACTGTTAGAGTATGAATAACATTTTAAAAAGTTTGTAAATAAAGTATAAATCAATTCATGCTTGCAAGTATGATTGAATATTATACCAGTAGGAGTACAAAAATCTTGATCATTGTTTGGTATGAAGGGAACCTAGATGTGTGTTAGAGCATAGTTCTAATCATAAGATAGGTGCACTTTCAAAAGTGCCTAAAAAAGTATTGAAATATTTACCCGTTGGACCTAGTTTGAAGAAAATTTTCACAATACCCTAGATAAAAGAGACATGACTTGGCACACTAGGTCAGAAGTAGGGGATAGTCTCATGCTCATCCTATGGACTCAACCTTTTGGAAATATATAAATTAATTTACTCACATTTTTGCAATTAATAAGGTAATATTCATTTGGCCATATAAACATATGGGTTCAATCTATTTGGCACTCTAAGCACTAATCAAAGTGTATGGTCAGTGATCTTAGCATCCTTAAATCCCCCTCATTCGTTGCTTCACACATTTATGCGTAAAAGTAGTTAAACTGAAAGCACATCATGGATGCAAAATAACTCTAGTCGACGCAAATTGTGTGTTGGAGAAATACTTACCCCGACATTCTTTGACATAAGTATTCGTTTGTTGCTGCACTTATGTCATGAGGTGCTTCTTTACGGTCCAATACAATATTGATGGACGTACCCATTTGAAAGTTTGATAAAAGTTTTTAAAGAGTATGTTAAGAATACAAGATACATTGAAGGATCCATAATGGAGGAATAAATTACTGTAAAGGCATCTGTAATCTGTAGGGAATATATGCCCGACCCTAACATAACAGATGATGGAGATGAGTTCACCGATGAGGGTGGTCAAATTATGAGACAACGATTTAAACTGACAAGTTTAATATATAAGTTAATGACTCGTTATATGTTTGAAACCCGTGAAGATGAAGACGAATGGCGAGAGTAAGTTCGTGTTGTAATTTTACGTCATATTGTTATCTTATATACTCGATCACCTTTTTGATAAATTTTGTCATTCATTGTTAAAAGTATAATGCATCCGGGCATAATAAAAAACGATGGATGGTTTCATATTCACACAATGAATTTAGACTTTAGGTGTCACATGAGGTAAATATTATGTTCAACGTCCCTTATTAAATGATAAATCATTTCAATATTTAAAACTTATCTAAATAATTCATATAATCATAATTTTATTTGTTAAAGATGGGTGATTCCACGTGAAGACTTGATCTCTCACCATGGGATCCAATTTCCTGGCACATGAGTATAAGAAGTATTGACTGAATGATTATGTATTTTTCACGAGGTTTTATGAGAAAAATACGTTTTCATAAAACAAAGTCGTTTATATAAGCCTCTTACGTATTTCAGGGCGAGTGCCAAAGATAAAAACATCGTTGAACTAGTAATGACTTACTATGGTGTAATTCAAAATATTTTCCAATTGGACAATATATATTTCAGAGAGGTTGTGTTTTAGTGTGATTAGGTAAGATTTAAGGACAAAAATTCTTATAAGGTCGATTCGGGTACCAATTTGATAATGGTAGAGTGGTTTAAAAAAAGATCAAGGAGCATATGAATGATGGGTCATTTGTTTGTGCATGTGAAAAGATCAAGAAAGTGTTTTACTCAGACTGTATTAAGAACGAGCCGTGGTCAGTCATCTTGCGCACACCAAAACGTTTAACTAGTAGCATGGATGACCTTGCTGCCCCTACCGAATATCAATCCATTTTGGATGACGACCCGAATATGAAATAATTTCTAAATACTTTAAATGAGTAGAGTTATTTGGGTTGTAACATTCATTGGGGGTTCCAATTTGTAATATATAGTTTGAAACAATCTCAAATACTAATTTACTATTTGTTAACTGTACTATTTTTTGTTATATTAAAACAATCATGTGAGGTTTTCATTGGATTCTTATATCTCGATTGAGTATTTTCGTTTGATTCACTAATGGAAACAAGTGGGTGGATTTTTTTTTGTGTTATTTGAATTCTTATATCTCGAATTTGAGTATTTTCATTTGATTTATGTTATATATTATTCTACAAACGCCTTTTTTTTGCAGAATATGACTTTATCAGTCCATCAGATACCTGGAAAAAAATAAGGGTGATGAGGGATCTTCAAACAATAAGCCCATCAAGTTTGGAAAGTATGTGTGCATAATTGAAAACACGAATTGTCTACAAATGAGGGCGTTAGAGTTACTGAAATCAGTAATTGGTCCCGCGCACCATGATCGAGGATCATCCCTGTGGAGCTGAAGATGGACATTTAGGGGGCCTTAGAAGTATGAAAATATATTTATATTGAATATTTAACTTTCATATAATATTTTACTATTATTTTAATTAATTTTAATTCTCTAATTATCTTATATTATATGTTTTGTGACAACAATAATTTAACTTTCCCTACGAAGTGTGAGATAGTGTATTGACGAGTATAGGCAGGTAATGGAAGATAGGGAAGAAGAACCCACATGCTAGTTATTTCGGGAAGGACCGAGAATCAGAGCTTGCGCAAAGGCACTCCGTCCTGGAGAAGGATCCAATTACGATGGTCAACTAGTAGAGTTTTGTGGACAATGAGGCGTCCGAGAGACAGTTGTCCTCCCGTGGCTCAGGGAAGACTAATCGGTCAAAGAAGGTAGATGTGCACTACTTCGGATGGACATCTTAGGCGAAGGTAGAGCATAGGATGGTAAGTAATTTGATTTAAATTACATTTTTTTAGTGGTAAGTAAATTACTTTAATATGGTTACACTTTTCTTATATCCAAATTTGGATGAAAAGGGTGATCTTGCTAATCCACAGGTTGCCGAGACCATCATAAGTTATAATTGAATTATATTATCATTTTCACATTATTTATTAATATTATTTTTCAAATTTAATAACGTGTTTTTATATTATTTTATGAGAGGCTAAATTCGGTGCATAACACCCAGAGTGATGTTGACGAGGCATTTCTGAGTACGGATGCACTGAGCTAAGATATAAAAGGCTGTACTTGGGGTACAATTCCTAGATAGGAAAATCAAAGCTGATGGGCATGGCTTGTAGTAACAGTGGGTATCCTCCAAGTTTGACACGTACAAATTATACACGACTCGAAATTGGAAAGTCCCCAACAAATGATGAACCACATGTTTGAATGGGTCAAACGCGTCGGGATAAAGGGAAGGGGAAGGAGAAGGTGAAAGACAAAGGAAAAGGCAAGTAGAAGGTGGGTTACGGGATCATTACTCCATCCCCCTCACCGACTCATCATCCCCCTTACCGACTCATCATCCCTGTACGACATAGACTCTATCCCTAACCCAACTATCCTGACTTCTTTTGAGAGATATGGGAAGATGTTTATGTCTTTGACACACGTGGAGGTTCCCTAATTGCCAAGGGAGTGAAGGACATAAACATCATTCCTGGTACCATGGTGGACAACTGTCCACTCTAATGTTTCGAAACCTGAGTCCAGGTTACTGAGATTATGGTGGTAAAAGAGGAAGAGGTATTGTGGTTTAACCAACAAGTCGGTGTTTGACATATTGGCAACATGTTGGGGGCGTATTTCATTTGGCCGACGTTTCTACTCACGTATTATTAAGTTTTTATAGGAATTGATGTATTTTGAATTAACTTGAACCATTAGTTTGGTTTGATATATGGAATTTTTATATTTTGGTTTTGATGTGTATTATATTATTGAGTGTGTTGATGTTAGTTTGAACAAAAACATGACTTATTTGAAATAGGTTTACTGCTGGGTAGTAAATACTGCCTAATATTTTTTTTTTCCTGTTTTACAATAATGTCACGGTCCTTTACCCTAACAAAAAAGGTCGTGTCACCGTCCTTGACCGTGACAATACTGTAAAAAAAACTTAAACGTTCGCATGACTTAAATTTAAAACCGTGCGCACGGTCGTCAAATATTTCATCACCGACCCCCCTATGCGCATGGACAAAAGTTATCTGTGCATACAAATAAGTTAACCTTATCTTATTCTTTGAACGTGACAAGATCGTGACAACACCAAAATTTATCACTGTCAAGGGCTATGACACGACCGTGATAATAATTATGTTGTCACAGCTCTTGATCGTGACAAGTTTTGGTCACCCCCATATTTAATGATGTTATCAGTGTAAAAAGGATTGTGACAAAGGGAAAGGTTTGTTTTCACGGTCAATGACCATGACACAGGGCTTTGTTCCCCCCCCAGAATTATCACGATCATTGATTGTGACAACTCCTTTTATCAAGGTCCTTGATCACGACAGGACCAAATGGTGTAGTGGTCAAGGCGGGTACCCGCCAAAACTCCTCCCATTTCCATCCCTACTTATATTATAAGTCTTTTTTATATTAGTTGGAACTGATGAGTTTTGACCCATATATTATAGTTGTTTGTATGAAGAAATTACCCTTTAACATGTACCAAGTCATAGTTATGTGATTGGGATTAATTGGGGCTGGGCAAGTTGATGGAAAAATTTACATATAGGGTAGGTTAGATCTAGGTTCAAGGTGGATTGATCCTTTCTAGTTAATTTTTCTAACTTGGTTTTTTAGTAAAGTTTTGTTAGAGTTTTGGGTGGTGTTCGATCTTAGGGTTGTCAGGGATGTTGAATTATTGTTTGGGACCAGTAAGGGTGGTTTAATATGGATAGGAGATACCATTATATGTTAGGTTATTTGGGATACGTTAAGCGTAAAGTTGTAATACCCCGTCCTAAAGATACATGATTTAATTATAAATTTAATAAGCTTATCCGGAGAAATTATTGGAGAAGCAAAAATTAAGTGTCGAACTCGAAGGATACATAAAATGATGTGTTGAACGTAGGGTTTAAAAAGAAAATTCACATTGCATGGTCCGCATGGGTGGACAATTTTGTTAAAATGGTTGCAATTAGTACATTAATGAAGTACGAAACGAATTATTCATGGAAAATAGGTGACACGGACATGGGTAATATATTATGGTAAACATTGTCGGTACACGACACTGTAAAGTATAATGTTGTGCGATTTTTATAGGACTCATGTTTGGGAGTAAAAATATGAACAATTGTTTGAGGTATTAAAAATATATATATATATTAAGTCTATGGGATCAAACTAGAAAAATGGGGGAAAATTTCAGGGACCATCGATCGATCAACGCCTACTGGTCGATCGATCGACTATGTAGGTCCAACTTAGGCGGGAATTCATTTTGTGTACTGTCGTTTTGGGAATTCTTGGATTTGCATGTGTTGTCAATTGGTGGGAAACCCAATACCTGATATAGGAAGGTTTTGTTAGGATAAGGCTTCCTTTTTAGGTAGCAATCCATTGGTTGGGTTATAAGAGAAAAACTCGTATGGTTTTTGAAGAAAACAAGAACCATCAGATTTTCTAGTCTCTCTCTAGCTTAGAGCTTCCAGGGGGAATACCTCTCTGACCAGACCCTTATCACTATAATACACCACCATACACCACCTAGAGGCACCATTAGACGAACCCAAACCTCCCTTCATCACCATGACAAAACCTAGATAGATTTGTGGGATATAAAAGATGATATTCTTGGAGTGTTTTGTTGGGTATTTGAACGTGGAGTTTGAAGGAGGTTCATTGTAGGTTAAAGGGAGGTTACATGAAGATGGGTAATGAATTCATGGAGACAAGATTTGGTGGACTTTTAGAGACCCCCTTGAGTCCACCTTTGGAGGTGGGGGTTCCTCCATCTTCTTTACCATCTCTACCATTTTTAAAGCTCATTTAAGGTGGGATTTACTAACCTTAGTTTAAACTTATTCATGAGTGTAATTTCAGATTATTATTTATACATATTAGGCTTAATATATGTATGATTTCACTACACCAAAAACAGGATTCTGGCACAGTTCAAAACCGTGCCAGATCAAATCTGGCACGGTTTTGAACTGTGCCAGAATCAGGTGTTCCAAAATGGGAATTTTTTCTGGCACGGTTTAAAAGTGTGCCAGAATCAGTCAAACAGGAACACTTCTGGCACACTTTTAAACCGTGCCAGAATTTGATATTTCTAGCACACTTTTGGCACAGTTTTTAACTGTGCCAGATTCAGCAAAATAGGAACACTTCTGGCACACTTTTAAACCGTGCCAGAATTTGATATTTCTGGCACACTTTTGGCACAGTTTTTAACTGTGCCAGATTCAGCATAATTTAAAAAAAATTAGCACAGTTTAAAACCGTGCCAAAATATGATACACTTTTGCCACGGTTTTGAACTGTGCCAATTTTTTTTAATTTAAAAAAAAATATTTGAAAGCACAAAATTCACAAATTAATAATATTGCGCGTTATTAATAAACTAATGTACATAAAACTTCAAAATATTACAAGTCTTTAACTGCTCATAGGCCCAAAAAAAATTGGGCAGAGTTTCCTCTATTTTCTGGACATTCCAAAACCTGTTAATACAAAACCTGCCTAACATAAAGCCCGCACGGCCACAAAATATAACAATTAACTTACAAAAGACCTCATGGCCATAAAAGTCAATAATAAAACAACAAAAGACCGTACGGTCATGACACAAAAAAATGGATTCATTAATAAACCCCTTGTTGTAAACCATTGAGTTCTTTGTGTGTTCCACGCGAATAAAAGCCAACGATAAACTGTTATCCTGCAAAAAAAATAGAATACAAAAAAGATACGATATTAGTAACCCAATAATTTACAAAAAAAAAATACTCAAAACAAAAAAATTACATATATGAATGGAAATTAAAGTCATACTCACAAATAGGGAGACCCGGGACTACGCGGTCAGTTCCTACAAGTTACATTGGTCCCGTGCGAGGTGTTCGTGCCCCCTACGGGGTCGTTTGGGGGCTGGTTTGGGTTTTCACCCTTTAACGGCTTGTTTTTAAGTTTAAGTGTTGATTTTTGCAAATTATCGTCGTACTCTCAAATCGGGAGACCCGGGACTACGCGATCAGTTCCTACAAGTTATATTGGTCTCGTGCGAGGTGTTCGTGCCTCCTACGGGGTCGTTTGGCGGCTGGTTTGGGTATTCACCCTTTGACGGCATGTTTTTAACTAAGTGTGATTTTTGCAAATTATCGTCATATTCACAAACCGGGAGACCCGGGACTACGCGGTCAGTTCCTCCAAGTTACATTGGTCCCGTGCGATGTGTTCGTGCCCCCTACGGGGTCGTTTGGGGGGTGGTTTGGGTTTTCACCCTTTAACGGCTTGTTTTTAAGTTTAAGTGCTGATTTTTGCAAATTATCGTCATATTCACAAACCGGGAGACCCGGGACTACGCGGTCAGTTCTTACAAGTTACATTGGTCCCGTGCGAGGTTTTCGTGCCCCCTACGGGGTCGTTTGGGGGGTGGTTTAGGTTTTCACCCTTTGACGGCTTGTTTTTAACTAAGTGTAATTTTTGCAAATTATCATCATATTCTCAAACCGGGAGACCCGGGACTACGCGGTCAGTTCCTACAAGTTACATTGGTCCCGTGCGAGGTGTTCGTGCCCCCTACGGGGTAGTTTGGGGGGTGGTTTGGGTTTTCACCCATTAACGGCTTGTTTTTAAGTTTAAGTGTTGATTTTTGTAAATTATCGTCCTACTCTCAAACCGAGAGACCCGGGACTACGCGGTCAGTTCCTACAAGTTACATTGGTCTCGTGCGAGGTGTTCGTGCCTCCTACGGGGTCGTTTGGGGGTTGGTTTGGGTTTTCACCCTTTGACAGCATGTTTTTAAGTTTAAGTGTTGATTTTTGCAAATTATCGTCCTACTCTCAAATCGGGAGACCCGGGACTACGCGGTCAGTTCCTACAAGTTATATTGGTCCC
Organism: Sambucus nigra; assembly: GCA_949130495.1. NCBI lineage: Eukaryota > Viridiplantae > Streptophyta > Magnoliopsida > Dipsacales > Adoxaceae > Sambucus > Sambucus nigra. The sequence goes on from OX422213.1 coordinate 190,539,238, forward strand.
GTGCGAGGTGTTCGTGCCTCTTACGGGATCGTTTGGGGGCTGGTTTGGGTTTTCACCCTTTAACGGCTTGTTTTTAAGTTTAAGTGTTGATTTTTGTAAATTATCGTCCTACTCTCAAACCGAGAGACCCGGGACTACGCGATCAGTTCCTACAAGTTACATTGGTCCCGTGCGAGCTGTTCGTGCCTCCTACGGGGTCGTTTGGGGGTTGGTTTTGGTATTCACCCTTTGACAGCATGTTTTTAACTAAGTGTGATTTTTGCAAATTATCGTCATATTCACAAACCGGGAGACCCGGGACTACGCGATCAGTTCCTACAAGTTACATTGGTCCCGTGCGAGGTGTTTGTGCCCCCTACGGGGTCGTTTGGGGGGTGGTTTGAGTTTTCACCCTTTAACGGCTTGTTTTTAAGTTTAAGTGCTGATTTTTGCAAATTATCGTCATATTCACAAACCGGGAGACCCGGGACTATGCGATCAGTTCCTACAAGTTACATTGGTCCCGTGCGAGCTGTTCGTGCCTCCTACGGGGTCGTTTGGGGGTTGGTTTGGGTATTCATCCTTTGATAGCATGTTTTTAACTAAGTGTGATTTTTGCAAATTATCGTCAAATTCACAAACCGGGAGACCCGGGACTACGCAGTCAGTTCCTCCAAGTTACATTGGTCCCGTGCGAGGTGTTCGTGCCCCCTACGGGGTCGTTTGGGGGGTGGTTTGAGTTTTCACCCTTTAACGGCTTGTTTTTAAGTTTAAGTGCTGATTTTTGCAAATTATCGTCATATTCACAAACCGGGAGACCCGGGACTACGCGGTCAGTTCCTACAAGTTACATTGGTCCCGTGCGAGGTGTTCGTGCCCCCTACGGGTGTGAATATGACGATAACTCAATTTAAGTTTAAGTGTTGATTTTTGCCAATTATATTCAATAGTTGATTGCATAACGATAACTCAATTCAATAGTTGATTGCATAACTATAACTCAATTCAATTGTCGATTGCATAACGATAACTCAATAATTTCTTGATGCTATAGGTGGTGGAGAAGGATTATAGAAACATAAATTAGGAATATAAGTAAGGATTTTTCAGATTTGTACCTTAGAGGGAAGTACTTCGAAGCAAGGTGGTGTAGGTCGCCGGTGTCACCAATGGGAGGACAAAGGTCATTCGTCGGTGTCACCAATGGGAAGACAAACATCGTCGAGCCAATACGTAATTCCATTTTTACCAACATCTTTCAAGTTCTCTTAATGAGCTTGTTTTCCACCCCAAACTGGATACTCGGGCACTTTGATGTCATCGAGTGAAACTCGCACTTCATTCTTTCTCAACGTATGGAAGTGAACTATTCGCATACACTTTCATCTAATGTGTCCTTCATGATTGAAATGTGGCATACCGCATTCCCTTAGTAATTACCTTCATGAAAAAAACATTAAGCATTATAGATAACAATTAAAAACAAAAATATAAATATTAGAATATGAAAGTGTACTATGTTCCATTAGTAAGACCCTTTGTTGCTTAAGTCGAGGTAAGAAGTGTTCTGTATAAACATAGAAACAATTGTTAATAACTACCTTATGTTTCACAACAGTATATGTTCTATAGCTTTTATTTTCACTTTTTTGAGATGTTTTATTATATGGATTTAAGTACTCTAGTGCCAAGAGACTCCCTCTTGTACCCATGCATCAAGTTGGTAAGCCCCCAGGCTCATCACTGCAGACTTTAAGTAAACATTATATATGCACATAGATAGATACATACATATACAAACCGAAGATGACGAAAACAATTGTAAACCTTGTCCATGGAGCAGGTTCATTATCGCAACGAACGAAAAGATATCGACAGACATTAAATCCCTGGAAAACAGAAGTGTATGACAAAATGTAAAGATATATAGCAAGAGCCACATGTAAAGGATAATTTTGCAAGTAACCCTACCTGAATTCCATCTTTGCGCCAACATTTCTCAATTCTATAAACCCCATCATATCGGACTACTGTTTCTGGATCATAAGAAGAACATTTCTCCTTGTGGGACCTGACCATTGACATGGGGATTTTGGCTTAAGAACAGAGAATAAGGTTAAGATATGAGGAAAAACTACAAGCCCATATGAAATGGTAAGTCAAATTGAGGCCATAAACTTTCCCAACATAATGAACAGATATTGGAAGTAATTTACACGTGGAAGTTCATAACATTAATTGAGAATAGAGGTATTCGTGTTATCTTTAAAATAACTGGAACAAAAGTAAAGTGCTAGACAAATATGTCAATAAACACAGAGACATAGTTGTATATATAGTAAAATGCGATACAATATGTCACCAAAATGATAAGTACCGGAAGGTTGTATCACAGGTAGTTATACCACAGCCGTAACAGGTTTATTTCATTTTGTATTGGTTTTTTCCTTATAAAAACTCTCTTTCATTCAAGTATTCTTATAATAATAGGATTGGAGTGGTATTAAAACACAATCTGAATTTAGAAGGTACCTTTATAAATGATGAAAATTAGCATATTATGAAATGTGTTAGATGCAATAAAGATATTTAAAGCACTATATTGCTTGAACTTCCTGTATAGAGGGCACATATTACAAGTATTGAATATCTAAAATTAAAAGTGAATATAAAAATAAAGGGCACATACCTTCCTGTATAGAGGAACCACTCTCAGTGGTCATCATTTTGGTAGCCTCCCGGGAGTGCCACGGACTGAACACCATAAACCGATTGCCCAGCAATCCCCGCAACATGAGGAAGATGAGCCCCCTATTGTCTACATTCCATCCCTGTAGTTTTTTTCATGGAATATGATATACACATGGAGTATGAACCCGATCGATGCTATATAAAGATCATATGGCGATTGGATTATTTGAAATCACAAAACTAAGCAAAAGTAGCGGCAGGACAAAAAAATAGCATAATTATTAGAAATCTTTTAAATAGATTACAACAAACAGTTGTAATCCATGAAATCTATTGAAATCACGAAAAACATTTGAACAATGGTTGAATAAAGGAATGAACCAACCCAACCGAAATCTTCTTTATATTCGTTAAAGCTAATGGAACGAGTATAAAATTTAAACCAATATTCAATTCTCACTCCCTAGATTGATTACATTATTTTATTACATTCTGGAGTCATTGTGATGGACATGGTTAATAGCTCAAAGGTAAAGGATGTAGCTACATTTAAGTTATTAAAAAAAAATTCCATTACCTATATCACATTGAAAAAGAAATAAATTTATTTTCCAATAAAGTTGATTTTATTTATTTAAACACTAAAAATAAATTATAAAAACCAATTACCATCCTTCTTTTACTCATCCGACTATAGTTCCATTTTTTGGCTTATTCGCAAGCTACTGAATCGTAAATTTTTTGGCGTTTTATGCTCTCACCAACAGAAGGTGGAACCATGCTCCTCCATTCCCACGGAACTTAATAGATATTTGAAATTTTTGATCGTCGGACCCTCTTGTCGACGGTGGGGTGAACCGTGGATCACCCAACGGAAATCTAATTCTTTAAACCTGATTGAAAATCCAACTCTGCAAACCCTAATGAAAATCTAACTCTTCAAACCCAACTCGTAATCAATTTTAAAACCCACTCAAATTGATTTCAAAACCTAAATCAATTTGATTACAAACCAACCTAATTCAATTTCAAATCAATTTTCAAACTTAACTCAAATTGTTTTGAAAACCTAACTCCATCGATTTCAAACTATACATATATATCAGTCTTTCATCCAACAGTTTCAACGAAATATACAAAGGAAATGAAAAATGAAGCTATTTACCTTACGCTGGGCGGTCGGCGATCGGAGGTATGGAACAGGTCGGGGGTCGGAGTAAAGAAAAATGAAGATGGTTGTTGATGAAGAAAACGAAGATGGTTGTTGAGAGAGAGGGGAGGCGGACCAATAAGTGAGAGTCGAGTACCTGTGAAAAGAGAGAGTGGAACAAGCGGGAGAGGAGAGCGGGAGAGCAAAAGAAGTGAGGGGTATTATTTTTTTAGGGCTTTTATATTTTAGTTAACTGTACTCAATTTTGGCACAGTTTAAAACAGTGCCAAATTTTGGCACTGTTTTAAAGTGTGCCAGATTGTCATTAAACCGTGCCAGAATTTGGCACAGTTTTAAACTGTGCCAGAATTTTAATATCAAGGTGTGCCAAATTACTGTTTTTGGTGTAGTGTTTGTGATAGTTTCATCCATGTAGTTTATTGGTTGATTTTCCTATGATTTCATGAACAAATGGGTTTCAAATAAAGGTATTAAAGTGGGTTTTAAATTAGACAAAAATTCAGATTTCTATTTTTCACCATTTAGTGTAAAAGTGTGTAGAAAAATGGCTATAATGTTTTTATGAGTGTATTACATACACACTTGATGTTTTAAAGAAAAATGGGCATTCAAAAGAAGGTTTAAATGAGTTTTAAAAGTGCTATAAAATTCAGAATACTATTTATGGACATTTTTATGGAATAACCATGTTAGAAAATACTATTTTAGCGTATTTTTTAGTAAAACTGAAAATGGACATTTTTTTTGGAATAAAAATGTTAGAAATATTATTTTGGACATTTCTAGTAAAAGGAAATAATGGAAATTTTTATGAAATAAAAATGTGGAATGATGTTAATGTTGTCAAAATATTCATGAAATAAATATTTCTAAGTTTCTTTGTAAAATGGAGAACGTTATGAATAAATGGACATTTTTAAGTTTAAGGAAATTAAGAATGTCTTACTTACTTGAAAAGTATGTTTGTTGTGAATAGTTTGTAATTCTAGAAAGAAATGCATGATTAATTCATTTGATAGGATTTTAGCAATTATAGTACATTTCTATGCATACAAACTTGTAGTATTTCGCAAATAAATATGTGAGCGAGTTTAGAGGAGGTCTTATTGGGTTTAAACATAAAGTAAGAGAAAAAGAAAATTTTAGTCTAGTGTAAAGGGTGCTATTTCATGTAATAAAATTGTAAAATTGACAAGTGTGATAGTTGGGAAAATGTGTGATATTAAACAAGTTTTAAAATGGCTAAAGCGTTAGAGTGTTAAGTTGTAAACTTAATAATCATTTTTGAGAAATAACACTTGTTAAGGAACTAAATTGCAAGTTTGCTAAACAAAGGGTAAATTGATAATTTACTTAAAGTGGAATATTTTTATGGAATACAAATGGTAAAGAATGTGTTTATACTAATGTGTGTGAAAATAAGTTAGGTCATAAAGTCTGAACGATTTTAGTATAAATCATGTGTGTGTGTGGATAAGGGACTTAAAGAAGAAATAAATAATTTTCCAAGTGTTAATGGAAAAACGGACGGTTAAGTTCGGATTTTGACCTCGACCGGATAAAAGTAAGGAAATGGAATAATGTGAACATATGTAAAATGTTAAACACATTAATAAGGACTCGGATGCAACCGGGAATAAGCAAGAAGGGCTCGGAGCCCTTGGGTGAAAAGCCCTAAATCATTGGCTATAGAGCATATGGTGCGCATAGTCGTTAGTGTGGAGCCCGTGTAAGTATGCGGTATTGGAAGATTCCGAGAAAGATAAAGAAAACATGGAACATATCAAGAAATGGGTTGTGTGGTAAAATGTGTTAATACAACCTAACTAGAATGAATGTAATAAATGTTCTGATAATGGTTAAATAGACAAGTAAATGCGTAAATCTATTAATGTCCATATAGAAATGAAAATGGTTAAATGGAGTAAATAAATGGGTGGTTAGGCAACCTAAATGGTTAAACCCATACTTAACACAAGAATGTATTGTGAGAGGAATTTCAAAGATTTAATCAATGTTTTCTAATACAGGAATTGCGTGTGTTGAAATAGCGATTTTTATGAAAATACTAAAGGCTATTGTGATGAGTAAAAGAGTAAATTTCTGTAAAGGAATGGTTTTAATAAATTAAGTGGAAGGGTTTCAAGTGCTGAACCGGGTGTGTTAAACAAGGTGAGAATGCTAAGTATGATTAAAGAAAACCTTAAATAAGATGGGTCAATTAATCTGCGCAAATAAGGTTTTCGAAAATACAATTGATTAATGCATTGGAATATGTATTTTCCAAAGGTATCTATATGTAGATATATACATATTTTCGCATGCATGTGATTGTAGCGTGTGAGTATTCCTTTTTTCCGTTCGCTTTCATACTGCTTGTTTAAATCCCATTAGGCATAGGCTCACATCCCCACTTTGTTATAGCAGGTTGGGAGCGACTTCGTATTTTGAGAGAACTATATAGGTAAGTATATTTTATTTATGTTTTACATTAGTAGGTCTGTATACTTTGACTCCGGGGTGCTCCCCATGGGTCCCTCACATAGTTCATCTCGAAATTGGAATCGCATATTAACAAGTGAAATGTTAATTGAAATAAAACTGGACTAGCAACATTATTTAGGTTAGTTCATTGTACTTCACACCTAATGCTCGGGTCGGACCGGGTTGACTTACGGGTAACCCATAAATTCAGGTCGGGGCATTACAAAAGTATCGGCTATGTTCCAATATGTAGTAGTCCGATTGAGATATTGAACTTCAGATTATGTGTAATTATAGTTTAGACCAGGAGGAGGGTTTGGAAAGGTTGAAGTGTACGTTCTGTCCCAAGACGAAGTTAAGATACTTATAAAGATTTAAATTAATGGTCAGAAACCATAACATTATAGGGGATAGTGTAGAACCTTTGGTTAATGTGTACCCACTTGTGTGTTTTAGGTAATTTGTTCCTACTTGTATGCTCTTATGTGCATGAACATACCAATGGTGTGCGTGTAAGCTCATGGAAATTAACTAGCCAATTTAATGGGACACGAATGGTGAGGCTGCATATGGAACCCTAGATAATGACACAAATGATGCATAAGTATATATATTTATCCCGATCCAATGTGTTGAGGTTACTATTCATCGTAAGGGAAAAATGGGGGTTTGATCCTTTCGTGTAGAGTTTGGTATATGTTACCCAATTGGTGTGATGTAGTAGTGATTATCCTTTGCTATGTATTTTTGGGATTTAGGAGTTGAATATCCTTTAGTCAATTAGGACTAGTTAAGTCACGAGTGATCCTTAGAGGTGTAAGTGTATACCTTAATGAGATATTTTCTTGTAAGCGATTTGAGTTCCCTAGCACTGGTTACTTGTATTCCCTATATGCTGTGTTGTTGATATATTAGTGGACAGAGTGAGTGACATATATGTTATTAATTAATTTGTGGTACATATGGGTGCTCTAATTGTTGTGGTCATGGGTAAGGTGTACTCATGTTGTTAATATGCTACTAGTTGCATGGTTGTAGTATAAACAATTATGTGGGGATATAATGCGGATAGCTATTGGTGGCCTTCCTTAGTGTATGAACCACTCATAATGAGGATTATTTATAGAATAATAAATGGGGTAATTATATGAGTGGATAGATAACATTCAGTGTGATCGCACTATGATGATTAACGAGCTATTGGGATACATTGTCGGGGTTCTTGATGGGCGTTGCTATTCCCTAACGCTTAAGATTAGACTCTCTAGGATGTATAAGGATGTATTAGTTTTAATGTCTTCTGAGATAGGTAGTTGCAACTACGAAGTTCTTTTGCGGCAATGATTATAGGCTAGTAATAAAGTTATAGTAATAGTTTGATCTCGATGACCCACTCATCTAGAAAAAAAGGGTATCAGGAGGTTTCTTGTTTGGATTATTACGTCCCAAGTATGTAGTTTAGTGTAAGTTGAGAGCTACGAGATGATGTGATGCTATGATGCTTAAGTTTAAAATGGATAGTAATAGTTGTTTATAGTGGTAGCTACTTGGAGATGAGTTGGGGTTGTTAATTAGTGTTCGAGTATGAGATAAACTACGTTAGTCATAGTAGCTCATATATGAGAATGTAAATCCTTATGGTTAAGGGTATTTAGTGATTATATTAATGTCATGTGTTACCCTTTGATAGGGACTTCATATACTAAACCGTGCTACTTTGAATTGAAGGGGATATTGAGTTAGTAACTGCAAGTCATTGCTTATTTATTTGGAGACTCGGTTTCTGTGCATCTTAGCGATCATATGGTTTTTAATAAACTCTAGTATTATCTATATTGGGTTAAGTAAAATATTTATGGTAGTGGTTATTTACACCCTTTTGTTGACTAACATTTTTAGGTTTTGATCTGGGGAACAAGGGGTTGCTAAGTAGTGTTGCTTCATTAACATGAGCCGCAATTGAGAATATGTGTATTGTAGAGTTGTTTATATTCATTTCTAAAGTACTTTGTATATTTAGTTGTAGAGTTTCATTTCATTCAAGGATTATTTCTATTGTTCAATTTTTTAGGTTGTATTCAGAGGAGTTGTAATGATATTTGAGTTGTATTTGTTTAATCATATTCAGTTCATATTTTTATTATGTGGATATTCATGTTTTATTTATTTGTATATATGTATGGTTTGAGATTTTCCATATGTTTTTGTACTCTTATGTTATTCCACATGCTTAGAATCCTATTAGTCACTTGACTCTCATAAATTGAGTATTTGTGACTTATCACCCTAAATACGAAATTTTTATGGGTGTGAAAGTTGACACCAAAATTCATAGATTTTAGTTAAGGCACAACTTTTTACCCATATACAAGAGGTGATCTTCCCCATATGCCAAATCCTAGAGATCCAAGATCCATTCAAGGTAGAATATGATTCCGCATCATTGCAAATGACGGTTCACGTGCTTACCATTTTACCAAAAGTTATAACTATTACTAATTACACAATTTTATTCCCATATACATATAATGTGAGTGACCCATGGACCCAAGACCAACAAGCCTTGACCCATTCATGTTAAAAATATGCCCATGCAACAGTCTCCCCACCTGAATAGGTTGCCACTCTTGCGACTCGAATCCATGAGCTTGCTCTGATACCAAATAATGGATTAAGCTCTTACGGTTTTACCAAAAGCTATAACTATTACTATATGAAAAGTTATTCACATATACACATGAGTCGAGTCTTCCCTAATGAAGACCAAGCCCAATGATTCCCAACCCATCCATATTAGAATATGCTCGTGCATGAACTCCATGAGGAAGAACTAAGATTTTTTCTCTTAAAAATTGGAAATATTTTCACTTTTTTCTTCTCTCTTGCCTATTGGAATAATGGACAACCCATATGTTTTATACCTAAATGTTGAAGACAAGCGGTGATATCACTTGTGTGTTGCACACATAAAGGTTATAATCACAATCTTTTGGCTACACCAACCTCATATAGTGTCAAAGGCACGAGTTTAAAGAAGATCTTTAAAATATCACAAAAATTACAAACTGGCGGAAAAGTTTGTGAGTTATTCGTTAAAGTGAAGAATTGTTCTGCTTAAGAAAACCTAAAGCGAATAAGATTTCATCTTGAACTAGAACTTTTGTACATAAAATTTCCTATGGCCTCGACCATCGAAAAAACTCTTCGATAAAGCGAAAGATCACACATGATATCAGAGTTAGCTTAGTTTGAAAATAATTTCAAAATCCATTATTTTGTTGTTCCAACCTATGAACAAAGGAAATTTTAAATAACAAATATGCATTTTCTGACATAAGTTTATATTGGAAGAATATATTGCCATTTATTTGGCAACCTCAAAAACCTCAAAGTCAAATCATAAAGATTTTCCTGTTTAGAAAAATTATTTAACCAATGGGTGAATCTATGTCGTAAAGACAATTTATCTTTATCCCAAGTGGTTAACTTTGAAAAATGACACGAATGATCCACTATGAGTTTGATGAAGCCTTCTCAAGATCTCTTGAAAAAGACCCAAAATGTGTTTTAGAAACCAAAATAAGAAATAAACATCCAAAAGATGATGGACGGTAGAAGTATATAAACATAAAAGACACGTACCCCCCAAACCACACTTTAACCAATATGGTGTGGAGTCGAGCACGGTGAATGGGTGCACATGCCTGCATAGATCATCTTAAGACCAGAGATTCAAACCAACGCAAATAAGGAATAGCAAAGGGAATAAACGAAATGCGTGAACAACCTCATTGTGAACCACATATATCATTTGATTCCTGAAGAAAATGAGAAAAATCCTTGTACAGCAGTGGATCCTCTAGGTGTCACTCCTCAACTTACACATCGAGTCTCCAAGTGGGTTTAAGTCAACCCCAAATAAATCCTCCCACCAAGATAAAAGGCTATCACAAGGCCAAGTGTTTCCTTAATTACCATAACCACCAAATGAGCACGACACGGTATCATCAGTCTGTGAGAGCCCACTCGTAATCCTGTCAATGCGTGAAGATCTAGTGGAGTCAACATCATCTCCTCTACAAGGTGGATGTAGTGTCCCATCACCTCTCGGATAGAGCTGACACCATTGATGTAGTATGACAGTGACCAGGGACTCCAAGAATGGACCAAAGGCCGATCAACAAACAAGATCTTGAATTCTCTCAAATAAATCATTATTAAGCCATACAACTCTGACCAGGTTAGAAAAACCTTAGATCTAACATGAGGAGCGTGTCTAACAAATGTACACTGCGCGAAATGATAAGCCAACTGAGAATGACATAATTAAAATGACACATCCCGTCTAAAACACGACTAATGATTTTTACATCCACTGAATTGGTCATGTTTGTGTTAGGTATGAAACATGGTTTTGTGTCATGTTAGTGTCAAAATGATGTTTGTTATCGTGTCATGTCAAATCAAAACACAACCTAAAAGCACGAATACCACATTGTGTTTAAAAATAATTGCACATTGTTTTTTAAAGTTGTACCATGGTATATTGAAGTAAAATATGAGTAATTTGAATGATTAAAATTATTATGTGTCGCAAAAATATGGTTACGATTTTATTTTGCTAAAAAATGCATCACAACTCCATATATAAATTAATTAAAGTTTCCATATATAATTTTGTGCAAAAATGAGGGTTAAAATAGACATGTTGAAAATTTTCTATTGAAGTTAATGCAAGGGCCGACAGTGTAATATTACGATAGTTAGAGGTTAAATTGTTATAAAAAAGTTTAGGGATCAATCATCGCATATGCCAAAGTTTAGGGGACATAGATGTAATTTAACAAATTATAATATCAGGCAATACATCTTGCTAATACCACACAAACTCAAGGTAAACAAGGTGAGGAAACATATAAAGTATCAAATGGATGAAATTATAGGTATTATTACGTAAGCTAATATAAAAAACATATTTAATTAGTTACAACATTAAATTTATTTTTTATGTTTGTCTCGAGGCGAAAGTTTAAGGGGTTCCTATATATTGATCCAATTTAAAAGAGTTTTCATCATATCATTCCTATTAATATGGAAACTATTAAAATAGTCCTATTAGCCTAATTTAAAAATATACATGACAAAAAATTCCCTAATATTTTAAAAAACCCTAAACCCTAAATTATCTACCAACATTACCATTGTTGCCACTACCACCCGCTGCCGCCGCCACATGCCCTTTACACCACCGCCAGATCCGCCACCACCACATGACGACGATGCCACCACCACCACTTGTCCTTCCACCACCACCCGATCTGCTACCGCTACCAGATTCGCCACCACCAGATCCGCCCACCACAACAGCCACCTGATCTGCCACCACAACAACCACCTGATCCAGTAAATATGTATTTACTTCAAGTGTAAAGTTTGGACACTTTTCTCCTTGTTGTTATTTTATTCTCCATATTCTTTCCATTCTTAGTAAATATCTACTTTAGAGTGTATATAATCACTCTTAGAGGGAGTAAATATATACACTATAAAGTAAATATTTACTTTTATATGAACAACACAATACCAAACCCAATAGAACACACATTTACCAGTATGTCTCTCTCTCACCAAATACACACACACTCGTATATACACCAAACAAACATACACACACCGAATACACATAATAAATATTTACAGTGAATGCATATGTTTACTAAAATAAGAAAATTAAGGAAAAGTAAATATTTACTTTCAACATATGTATTTACTATCACAACAAACTAACACTAACGTGAAAATGTGCTTATTCTCTACTTTGTTCTGTTATCGATATGCACTCTAAGTCAATATTTACTTAGAGTGGAAATATTTACTTTTGAACTCAAAAAGTGAATATTTACACTCCAAGTTGATATTTGCAAAGAAGAACACTCTTAACACTCATTGATTTTTTCTCTCTTCTATTAAAACACACAATCACACACACATACACAGTTACACACATGTACACAATTGCATGTATATATACACTCAGAAATACACGCACACTCATATACACACATGCATACACTACAAGAAAAATGAATATTAGGGACGGGAGTATTTGGGACGGCCGTGTCATTTTGTCCCTTATGCTATACCAAAAGGGATGGTTTTAATTACCGTCCTTTTTGGTAGTATCAAAAGGGACGGTTTTTTAAAAATCGCCCCTTTCGGTATTTATCAAAGAGGACAGTAATTAAAACTGTCCTTTAAAGTATATACGAATTTTTAGCGTTGATTTTTCCCGGGCTAATTTAAGGGATGAATTTTAAAACCGTCCCTTTTGTTATAGCAAAAGAGACGGATTTTAAAAATCGTCCCTTTTTGATATAGCAAAAGGGACGATTTTAAAATCCGTTCCTTTTGCCATGACTTGAATTTTTAGCTTTTTTTCCAATTAAATATAAGACACGAATTTTTAAATCACCCCTTTTGATATAGCAAAATAGAGGGTTTTTAAAATCCATCTCTTTTGCTATAGCAAAAGGGCCGGTTTAAAAATCCGTCCCTTTTGGTATAGTAAAGGGGACAGATATTTTCGACTTTTTTGATAGTTTTCATTATTTTTCCCTCACATTTTTTTCATTTCTTTGCAATCAGACGACCCTCTCTCTCGCTGCTCTCTTCCCTCTCACTCGCTCGCTGCTCTCTTCCCTCTCACTAGCTAGCTACGCCACCCCACCCCCTCTCCCCTGAGCCGCCTAACTCCTCTCCGCCGCCCTATCTTCCTCTCGCCTGAACCGCCCCACTCCCAACGCCGCCCCAACTCCCTCTCCCCTGAGCATCCCCACTCCCCAGCCCCATCACAACCCCCTCTCCCCAGCGCTACCCCATCCCCCTCTCCACTGCGTCACCTCCTCTCCCCTGCGCAACCCTATCCCCCTGCACCCACAGCGACATCCCCCTTTCTCTTATTCAATAGTTGATTTTTTGATCGTTGGTATCTTGATTTTCATCTCAATTAGGTACGATTTTCATCTCAATCAGGTACGATTTTCATCTTTTAATCATTGGTTTCTTGATTTAATTATTTTGTGTTGAAATGTTTAGGGCTGGGGTTTTTCATTTAGATTTATCATTTTCATTTAGAGTTGTTCATTTTTAATATTTTGTGTTTTGGTTTTGATTTTTTTTTGGTTCTATCATTTTTCTATGAGAATTTATTCAGTGTTATATAGGTTGTGCATGCTACTTTGTTGACAAAATGGCTAAGTAGTTTAAGCTTGAATCATTACCTGTTAAAGTTTGAAGTGATAAATATATTTATGTTTGGTTGTTTGAAGTGTAGATGAGTGGTCCAAATTTTGTTATTTCTTGAATAGTTTATACATAGTTGGCACACATTTGAGTATAAGTTTCGGGTCGGTTGATGCCTAATAATTTATTCTTGTATATTGTATAATTTTTAGAGTTGGCTGATGCCTAATAATTTATTCTTGTGTATTGTATAATTTTTTAGGATTGGTTGATGACTAATAATGTTTCTCAAAGAGTAGTCATAGAACATTCATCTTCGTCTTCTTGTTGGGTAAGTCTTTCAGTACTTTTTTGGTCTAATTTTGACTTATTTAAATTTATTTTGTTGGGTTGTTTTGGCATGTAAACTATTATTTATTTTTTGAAAAATTAAACTGATTGTTAAATCTGTGCGATCGTGGGCGGAGATAACGGAGGGAGTTCAAAACATAGCGATCACGGGCGATCAACACTGAAATGGTAATATTCCAGTTAGAGTTAGGGTTTGAGTTTTATTTGTGATGATTCGATCGATCTGTTGTATTTATCTCGTCTTTATTTATGTGCAGGCGCTTCAAGCTCGTCATCGTTAGCGATGGAGGAACAACATTTGGAGTTCGATTGAGAAGTGAGAGCAGTTTTGAGGGTGTTGGTCACTGATGTCAGCCACATCAACACCGGATCTCAGGTATAATAATATATACATCTCACATTCTCTAAGGTTTCGGATCTAACAAGTAATGCTCCAAATTTTAATCTCTTTTACATTTAGTTTCACTCCACAAATATTCCATCCAACTTTGCTCCAACTAGCTTGGGTATTGTTGGCGCATTTGTTTCTTGTCACTTCCAATGGGGGGAGGGGGGGGGGGGGGGGGCAGTACATAATTTTTGAACAAAGAATAGTTAGGGTGAACACTAGAAAAAGAGGGCATTATTCAATGGATTGCCACTTTCTAGGTTTGAGGCGTGTCAATTTCTCTGCAATGGTCCACATTAAACTAATTGGTAACCATTTGTTTATTAGCTTAAAGCTATTCTTGATTAGTCCGAGCTGAAAGGAGAGATGTGAAAATGGGAATAAAAATTAGTCATGGTTCGAAAGTTAATCTTGGGTTTGTAATTTGTGACCACCCGTCTTATTCACTTGTCATACGGGATCAATGTGACTCGTAGGAACCGACCGCGTAGTCACGGGGCTCCCGGTTTGAGTATACAACGTAAATTTGTAGAAAATTAGACTTGAGCATAAAAACATGCCATCGAAGGGTGAAAACCTAAAACAACCACAAAACAGTCCGGTAAGAGTCAAGAACATCTCGCATGGTACCAATGTGACTCGTAGGAACTGACCGCGTAGTCACGGGGCTCCCGGTTTGAGTGTACGACGTAAATTTGCAAAAAGTTAGAATTAAGTATAAAAACATGCCATCAAAGGGTGAAAACGTAAAACAAACACAAAACGGTCCCATAATAGTCACGAACACCTCGTACGGGACCAATGTGACTCGTAGGAACCGACCGCGTAGACATGGGGCTCCCGGTTTGAGTGTACGATGCAAATTTGTAAAAAAATAGAATTAAGCATAAAAACATACCATCGAAGGGTGAAAACGTAAAATAGCCACAAAACGGTCCGGTAAGAGTCACGAACGCCTCACACGGGACCAATGTGACTCGTACGAACCGACCGGGTAGTCATAGGGATCCCAGTTTGAGTGTACGACGTAAATTTGTAAAAAGTTACTTGAGAATGAAAAAGATGCCATCGAAGGGTGAAAACGTAAAACAGCCACAAAACGGTCCCGTAAGAGTCACGAACATCTCGAGCGGGACAAATGTAAGTCGTAGGAACCGACCGTGTAGTCACGGTGCTCCTAGTTTGAGTGTACGACATAAATTTACAAAAAGTTAGACTTAAGCATAAAAACTTGCTATCGAAGGGTGAAAACGTAAAACAAACACAAAACGGTCCCGTAAGAGTCACGAAAAACTGGTACGGGACCAATGCGACTCATAGGAACCGACCGCGTAGTCTCGGGGCTCTCGGTCTGAGTGTATGACGTAAATTTGTAAAAAAAAATAGACTTAAGCATAAAATTATGCCATCGAAGGGTGAAAACGTAAAACAACCATAAAACGGTCCGATAAGAATCATGAACACCTCGAACGGGACCAATGTAACTTGTAGGAACCGACCGAGTAGTCACGGGGATCCCGATTGGAGTATACGACGTAAATTTGCTAAACATTTAGACTTGAGCATCAAAAAGATGCCATCGAAGGGTGAAAATGTAAAACAAGCACAAAACGATCATGTAAGAGTCACGAACACCTCACATGGGAGCAATGTGACTCATAGGAACCGATCGCGTAGTCACGGGGCTCCCGGTTTGAGTGTTCGACCTAAAACCGCGTAAATTTATAAAAAATAAGACTTGAGCAAAAAACAATGCCATTGAAGGGTGAAAACCTAAAACCGCCACAAAACGGTCCGGTAAGAGTCACGAACACCTAGCACGGGACCAATGTGACTCATAAGAACCGATCGTATAGTCACGGGGCTCCCGGTTTTAGTGTACTACGTAAATTTATAAAAAGTTAGACTTGAGCATAAAAAAGATGCCATCGAAGGATGAAAATGTAAAATAGCCACAAAACGGTTCCATAAGAATCACGAACATCTCGCACGGGACTAATGTAAGTCGTAGGAACTGGCCGTGTAATATCGGCGTTCCCGATTTCAGTGTACGATATAAATTTGCAAAAAGTTAGACATAAGCATAAAAACTAGCCATCGAAGGGTGAAAATATAAAACAAACACAAAACGGTCACGTAAGAGTCACAAACACCTCGCACGGGACCAATGTAACTCGTAGGAACCGACCGCGTAGTCACAGGGCTCCCGATTTGAGTGTACGACATAAGTTTGCAAAAAGTTAGACTTAAGCATAAAAACTTGCCATCGAAGGGTGAAACCGTAAAAAAAACACAAAATAGTCCCGTAAGAGTCACGAACACCTTGCACGGGACCAATGGAATCGTAGGAACTGACCGTGTAGTCACGGGGCTCCCAGTTTGAGCGTACGACATAAATTTGCAAAAAATTAGACTTAAACATAAAAACATGCCATCGAAGAATGAAAATTCAAACAGCCACAAAATGGTTCGATAAGAGTCAAGAACAACTCGTACGAGACCAATGTAACTCGTAGGAACCGATCGCGTAGTCACGGGGCTCCCGGTCAGAGTATGACATAAATTTTTAAAAAATTTAGACCAAAGCATAAAAACTTGCAATCGATTGGTCAAAACGTAAAATAACCACAAAAAGGTCCCGTTAGAGTCACGAACACCTCGCAAGAGACAAAGGTAAGTCGTAGGATCCCGCTGCGTAGTCACGGGGCTCCCGCTTTCAGTGTACGACGTAAATTTGCAAAAAGTTAGATTTAAGCATAAAAACATACCTTCGAAAGGTGGAAACGAAAAACAAACACAAAACGGTCCCGTAAGAGGCATGAACATCTCGCACGGGACCAATGTGAGTCGTAGGAACCGGCCGCGTAGTCACGGGGATCCTGGTTTGAGTGTACGCCGTAAATTTACAAAAAAATAGACTTAAGCATAAAAAGATGTCATCAAGGGTAAAAACGTAAAACAATCACAAAACGGTCCCGTAAGAGTCACGAACATCTTGCATGGGACCAATGTAAGTTGTAGGAACCGGCCGTGTAGTCACGACGCTCCCGGTTTGAGTGTACGACATAAATTTGCTAAAAGTTAGACATAAGTATAAAAACATGCCATCGAAGGGTGAAAACGTAAAACAGACACAAAACGATCCCTTAAGAGTCATGGATACCTTGCACGAGATCAATGTGACTCGTAGGAACCGACCGCGTAATCACGGGACTTCCGGTTTTAGTGTACGACGTAAATTTGCAAAAAAATAGACTTAAGCATAAAAACATGCCATCAAAGGGTGAAAACGTATAACAACCACAAAACGGTCCCGAACACCTCACACAGGACCAATGTGACTCGTAGGAACCGATCGCGTACTAACGGGGCTCCCGGTTTGAGTGTACTACGTAATTTTGAAAAAAAATTAGACTTGAGCATAAAAACATGCCATCGAAGGGTGAAAACCTAAACAACCACAAAACGGTCCGGTAAGAGTCTTGAACACCTCGCACGGGACCAATGTGACTCGTAGGAACCGACCGCGTTGTCCTGGGATTTCCGGTTTGAGTGTACAATGTAAATTTACAAAAAGTTAGACTTGGGCATAAAAAAGATGCCATCGAAGGGTGAAAATGTAAAACAGCCAAAAAACGCTCCCGTAAGAGCCACGAACATCTCGCACGGGACCAATGTAAGTCGTAGGAACCGACCGTGTAGTCACGGGGCTCCAGATTCGAGTGTACGACATAAATTTGCAAAAAGTTAGACCTAAGCATAAAAACTTTCCATCGAAGAATGAAAACATAAAACAAACACAAAATGGTTTCGTAAGTGTCACGAACGCCTCGCAGGGGACCAATGTGACTCGTATGAACCGACCACGTAGTCGCGGGATTTCCGGTTTTAATGTACGACGTAAATTTGTAAAAAAATAGACTTAAGCATAGAAACAAGCAATTGAAGATTGAAAATGTAAAACAACCACAAAACGGTCCGGTAAGAGTCACGAACACCTCGCACAGGACCAATGTGACCCGTAGGAATCGACCGCGTAGTAACGGGGATCCCGATTTAAGTGTACGACATAAATTAGAAAAAAATTAGACTTGGGCATAAAAACATGCCATCGAAGAATGAAAATGCAAAACAGCCACAAAACAGTCTGGTAAGAGTCACGAACACCTCGCACGGGACCAATGTAACTCGTAGGAATCGACCGCGTAGTCTCGGGGCTCCCGGTCAAAGTACGACGTAAATTTGTGAAAAATTTAGACCTAAGCATAAAAACTTGCAGTCGAAGGGTGAAAATGTAAAACAACCACAAAAAGGTCCCATTAAAGTCACGAACACCTCGCATGAGACCAAGGTAAGTCGTAGGATCACGCTGTGTAGTCACGGGGCTCTCGATTTGAGTGTACGATATAAATTTGCAAAAAGTTAGACTTAAGAACAAAAACATGCCATCGAAGGGTGAAAATGCAAAACAAACACAAAACGGTCCTGTAAGAGTCACGAACATCTCGCACGGGAAAAATGTGAGTCGTAGGAACCGATCGCGTTGTCACAGAGCTCCCGGTTTGCGTGTAAGACATAAATTTACAAAAAGTTACTTGAGCATAAAAACATGCCATCGAAGGGTGAAAACGTGAAACAAAAACAAAACGCTCCCGAAAGCATCACGACCACCTCACTCGGGACCAATGCCACTCGTAGGAACTGACTGCGTAGTCACGAGGCTCCCGGTTTGAGTGTACGATGTAAATTTGCAAAAAATCATACTTAAGCATAAAAAGATTCCATCGATGGGGGAAAACATAAAACAGCCACAAAACGGTCCCGTAAGAGTTACGAACATCTCGAACTGGACCAATGTAAGTCTTAGGAACCGGCCGTGTAGTCATGGCGCTCCCGGTTAGAGTGTACGACGTAAATTTGAAAAAAAATTAGACGTAAGCATAAAAATATGCAATCGAAGGGTAAAAATGTAAAACAAACACAAAATGGTCCCGTAAGAGTCACGAACACCTCGCACGGGCCCAATGCGACTCATGGGAACC
Source organism: Sambucus nigra (assembly GCA_949130495.1). NCBI lineage: Eukaryota > Viridiplantae > Streptophyta > Magnoliopsida > Dipsacales > Adoxaceae > Sambucus > Sambucus nigra. Next base: position 190,558,586 of record OX422213.1, read on the forward strand.
GACCGCGTAGTCACGGGACTCTCGGTCTGAGTGTACGACGTAAATTTATAAAAAATTAGACTTAAGCATAAAAACATGTCATCGAAGGGTGAAAACGTAAAACAACCATAAAACGGTCTGGTAAGAGTCATGAACACCTTGCACGGGGACAATGTAACTCTTAGGAACCGGCCGCGTAGTCACGGGGCTCCCAGTTTGAGTGTATGACCTAAATTTGCAAAAAATTAGACTTGAGCATAGAAACATGCCATCGAAGGGTGAAAACCTAAAACAGCCACAAAAAGGTCCTGTTAAAGTCACGAACACCTTGCACAAGACCAAGGTAAGTCGTAGGATCCCGCCCCGTAGTCACGGGGCTCCCGATTTGAGTGTACGACGTAAATTTTCAAAAAGTTAGACTTAAGCATAAAAACATCCCATCGAAGGGTGAAAACATAAAACAAACACAAAAGGGTCCCGTAAGAGTCATGAACATCTCACACGGGACCAATGTGAGTCGTAGAAACCGACCGCGTAGTCACGGGGCTCCCGATTTGAGTGTACGATGTAAATTTGCAAAAAGTTACTTAAGCATAAAAATATGCCATCAAGGGGTGAAAGTGTAAAATAAACTCAAAACGGTCCCATGAGAGTCATGAACACTTAGCACGGACCAATGCGACTCGTACGAACCGATCGCGTGGTCACGGGGCTCCCGATTTGAGTGTACGACGTAAATTTGCAAAAAATTAGACTTGAGCATAAAAACATGCTATCGAAGAATGAAAACGTAAAATAGCCACAAAACGGTCCGGTAAGAGTCACGAACACCTCGTACAGGACCAATGTAACTCGTAGGAACCGACCGCGTAGTCACGGGGATCCCGATTGGAGTATACGATGTAAATTTGCTAAAAATTTAGACTTGAGCATAAAAAAGATGCCATCGATGGGTGAAAATGTAAAACAAGCACAAAACGATCATGTAAGAGTCACGAACACCACACATGGGAGCAATGTGACTCATAGGAACTGATCGCGTAGTCACGGGGCTCCCGGTTTGAGTATACGACGTAAATTTGTAAAAAATAAGACTTGAGCAAAAAAAAATGCCATCGAAGGGTGAAAACCTAAAACCGCCAAAAAACGGTCCGGTAAGAGTCACGAACACCTAGTACGGGACCAATGTGACTCATAAGAACTGATCGTATAGTCACGGGGTACGACGTAAATGTTTAAAAAATTCATACCTAAGCAGAAAAACTTGCAATTGATTGGTCAAAAATTAATACAGCCACAAAAAGGCCCCGTTAGTGTCACGAACACCTCGCACGAGACCAAGGTAAGTTATAGGATACCGCCACGTAGTCACGGGGCTCTCGGTTTGAGTGTACGACGTAAATTTGTAAAAATTTAGACTTAAGCATAAAAACATGCCAATGAAGCGTGAAAATACAAAACAAACACAAAACGGTCTCGTAAGAGTCCTGAATATCTCCCATGGTACCAATATAAGTCGTAGAAATCGACCGCGTTGTCACTGGGCTGACGGTTCGAGTGTACGACGTAAATTTGTAGAAAGTTACTTAAGCATACAAAATGCCATCGAAGGGTGAAAATGTAAAACAAATACAAAACGGTCCCGTAAGAGTCACGAACACCTCACACGGGATCAATGCAACTTATAGGAACCGACCGCGTAGTTATGGGGCTCCCGGTTTGAATGTACGACGTAAATTTGTAAGAAATTAGACTTAAGCATAAAAAGATGATATCGAAGGGTTAAAACATGAAAATGTCACAAAACACTTCCGTAAGAGTCACGAACACCTAGCACGGGACCAATGTGATTCCTAGAAATCGACTGCGTAGTCACGGGGCTCCCGGTTTGAGTGTACTACGTAAATTTGTAAAACGTTAGACTTCAGCATAAAAAATATGCCATCGAAGGGTGAAAATGTAAAACATCCCCAAAACGGTCCCCTAAGAATCACGAACATCTCGCACGGGACCAATATAAGTCGTAGGAATCGGTCGTGTAGTCACGGCGCTCCCGGTTTGAGTGTACGACATAAATTTTCAAAAAGTTAGGCATAAGCATAAAAACTTACCATCGAAGGATGAAAATATAAAACAAACACAAAACGATCACGTAAGAGTCAGGAACACCTCACACAGGACCAATGTGACTCGTAGGAACCGACTGCGTAGTCACGGGGCTCCCGATTTGAGTGTACGACATAAATTTGCAGAAAGTTAGACTTAAGAATAAAAACTTGCCATCGAAGGGTGAAAACGTAAAATAAACACAAAACATTCCCGTAAAAGTCATGAATACCTCGCACGAGACAAATGCGACTCGAAGGAACCGATCGCGTATTCACGGGGCTCCCGATTTGAGCGTATGACGTAAATTTGCAAAAAATTAGACTTAAGCATAAAAACATGCCATCGAAGAATGAAAACATAAAACAACCACAAAACGGTCCAGTAAGAGTCACGAACATCTTGCACGAGACCAATGTAACTCGTAGGAACCAACCGCGCAGTCACGGGGCTCCCGGTTAGAGTACGACGTAAATTTTAAAAAATTTAGACGTAAGCATAAAAACTTGCAATTGATTGGTCAAAACGTAATACAGCCACCAAGGTCTCGTTAGAGTCATGAACACCTCGCACGAGACAAAGGTAAGTCGTAGGATCCCGCCACGTAGTCACGGGGCTCCCGGTTTGAGTGTATGACGTAAATTTGCAAAATTTAGACCTAAGCATAAAAACATGCCATCGAAGGGTAAAAATGCAAACCAAACACAAAACGGTCCCATAAGAGTCCCAAATATCTCGCACGGGACCAATGTGAGTCGTAGGAACCGATCGCGTTGTCACGGGACTCCCGATTTGAGTGTACGACGTAAATTTGAAGAAAGTTACTTCAGCATAAAAAACTCTATAGAAGGGTGAAAACGTAAAACAAACACAAAACGATCACGTAAGAGTAACGAACACCTCGCACGGGATCAACGCGACTCGTAGGAACCGACCGTGTAGTCACGGGGCTCCCGGTTTGAGTGTACGACATAAATTTGTAAAAAATTAGATATAAGAATAAATACTTGCCATCAAAGGGTGAAAATGTAAAACAAACACAAAACGGTCATGCAAGAGTCACGAATACCTCACACGGGACCAATGTGACTCGTTGGACCGGCAGCGTAGTCACGGGGCTCCCTATTTGAGTGTACGACGTAAATTTGTAAAAAATTAGACTTAAGCATAGAAACATGCCATGCAAGAATGAAAATGTAAAACAACCACAAAACATTTCGGTAAGAGTCACGAACACCTCACACGGGACCAATGTGGCTCGTAGAACCGACCGCGTAGTCACGGGGACCCCGATTTTAGTGTACGACGTAAATTTGCAAACAATTAGACTTAAGCATAAAAACATGCCATCAAAGAATAAAAACATAAAACAACCACAAAACGGTTCGGTAAGAGTCACGAACACCTCGCACGGGACCAATATAACTAATAGGAACCGACTGCGTAGTCATGGGGCTCCCTGTCAGAGTACGGCGTAAATTTTTAAAAAATTTAGACCTAAGCATAACAACTTGCAATCGAAGAGTGAAAACATAAAACAACCACAAAAAGGTCCCGTTAGAGTCACGAACACCTTGCACGAGACCAAGGTAAGTCGTAGAATCCCGCCGCGTAGTCATGGGGCTCCTAGTTTGAGTGTACGACGTAAATTTGTAAAAAGTTAGACATAAGCATAAAAAGTGGCATCGAATGGGGAAAACATAAAACAAACACAAAATGGTCCCGTAAGAGTCACGAACACCTCGCACGGGACCAATGTGACTTGTAGAAACCGACCGCATAGTCACGGGGCTCCCGGTTTGAGTGTACGAAGTAAATTTTCAAAAAGTTACTTAAGCTTAAAAGCATGCCATCGAAGGGTGAAAATAGAAAACAAACACAAAACGGTCCGATAGGAGTCACGAACACTTCGCACGGGACCAATGCGACTCGTAGGAACCGATCGCGCACTCACGGGGTTCCCGGTTTGAGTGTACGACGTAAATTTGTAAAAAATTAGACTTAAGCATAAAAAGATGCCAATGAAGGGTGAAACCATAAACAACCATAAAACGGTCCCGTAAGAGTCACGAACATCTCGTATGGGACCAATGTAAGTCGTAGGAATCGGTCGTGTAGTAACGGGACTCCCGATTTGAGTGTACCACGTAAATTTTCAAAAAGTTAGACTTAATCATAAAAACATGCCATCGAAGGGTGAAAGCGGAAAACAAACACAAAGCGGTCCCGTAAGAGTCAAGAACATCTCGCACGTGATCAATTTGAATCGTAGGAACCGGTCGCGCAGTCACGGGGCTCCTGATTTGAGTCTACGACGTAAATTTACAAAAAGTTAGACTTGAGCTTAAAAATAAGTCATCAAAATGTGAAAACGTAAAACAAATACAAAACGGTCCCGTAAGAGTCACGAACACCTCGCACGAGACCAATGCGACTCGTCGGAACCGACCGCGTGGTCACGGGGCTCCCGATTTGAATGTACGACATAAATTTGCAAAAGATTAGACTTAGGCATAAAAACATGCCATCGAAGGGTGAAAATGTAAAACAACCATAAAAGTGTCCGGTAAGAGTCACGAACACCTTGCACGGGACCAATGTAAGTCGTAGAAACTGACCGCGTAGTCACGGGGCTCCCGGTTGGAGTGTACGTAAATTTGCAAAAAAGTTAGACTTACGCATAAAAACAAACCATCGAAGGGTGAAAACATAAAACAACCATAAAAGTGCCCGGTAAAAGTCACGAACACCTCGCACGGGACCAATGTAACTCGTAGGAACCGACCTCGTAGTCTCGGGGCTCCCGATTTGAGTATACGACGTAAATTTGCAAAAAATCATCGAAGGGTGAAAACCTAAAACAGCCACAAAACCGTCCGGTAAGAGTGACGAACACCTAGCACGGGACCAATGTGATTCGTAGGAACCGGCTGTGTAGTCACGGGATTCCCGGTTTGAGTGTAGTATGTAAATTTGCAAAAAGTTAGACTTGAGAATAAAAAAGATGCCATCGAAGGGTGAAAACGTTAAACAACCACGAAACGGTCTCATAAAAATCATGAACATCTCGTACAGGACCAGTGTAAGTCGTAGGAATCAGCCATGTAGTCACGGCGCTCCCGGTTTGTGTGTACGACATAAATTTGCAAAAAGTTAGACAAAAGCATAAATACTTGCCATTAAAGGGTGAAAATGTAAAACAAACACAAAACGAGTACGTAAGAGTCATGAATACCTCGCACCGGACCAATGTGGCTCGTAGGAACCGATCGCGTAGTCACGGGGCTCACAATTTGAGTTTACGACATAAATTTGCAAAAATTTAGACTTAAGCATAAAAATTTGCCATCGAAGGGTGAAAACATAAAAGAAACACAAAACGGTCCCGTAAAAGTCACGAACAGTTCGCACAGGACCAATGTGACTCGAAGGAATCAACCGCGTAGTCACGGGCTCCCGATTGAGCGTACGACATAAATTTGCAAAAAATTAGATTTAAGCATAAAAACATGCCATCGAAGAATGAAAACCTAAAAGAGCCACAAAACGGTTTGGTAAGAGTCACGAACACCTCGCACGGGACTAATGTAACTCGTAGGAACCGACCGAGTAGTTACATGGCTCCCGATCAGAGTACGATGTAAATTTTCAAAAAATTTAGACCTAAGCATAAAAGCTTGCAATCGAAGGGTGAAAACATAAAACAGTCACAAAAAGGTCCCGTTAGTGTCACGACCACCTTGCACGAGACCAAAGAAAGTCGTAGAATCCCGCCGCGTAGTCATGGGGTTCCCAGTTTGAGTGTATGATGTAAATTTGCAAAAAGTTAGACATAAGCATAAAAAGTGCCATCGAGGGTGAAAACGTAAAACAAACACAAAACGGTCCCGTAAGAGTCACGAACACCTCGCACGGGACCAATGTGACTCGTAGAAACCGACCGCATAGTCACCGGGCTTCCGATTTGAGTGTACAACATAAATTTGTAAAAAATTAGACACAAGCATAAAAACATGCCATCGAAGGGTGAAAATATAAAACAACCACAAAACTGTCCCGTAACAGTTGCGAACACCTCGCACGGGACCAATGTAACTCATAGAAACCGACCGCGTACTAATGGGGTTCCCGTTTTGAGTGTACGACGCAAATTTACAAAAAATTAGACTAAAGCATAAAAACATGTCATCGAAGGGTGAAAACGTAAAACAAATATAAAACGGTCCCGTAAGAGTCACGAACACCTCGCACGGGACCAATGCGAATCGTAGGAAACGATCGTATAGTCACGGGGCTCTCGGTTTGAATGTACGACGTAAATTTAAAAAAAATTAGACTTGCGCATAAAAACATGCCATCGAAGGGTGAAAACGTAAAACAACCATCAAAGTGTCCGGTAAGAGTCACGAACACCTCGCACTAGACCAATGTAACTCGTAGGAACCGAACGCGTAGTCACGGGACTACCGGTTGGAGTGTACGACATAAATTTGAAAAAAACTTAGACTTAAGCATAAAAACATGCCATCGAAGGGTGAAAACATAAAACAACCATAAAAATGTCCAGTAAGAGTCACGAACACCTCGCACGGGACCAATGTAACTCGTAGGAACCGACCGCATAGTCACGTGGATCCCGGTTGGAGTGTACATCGTAAATTCACAAAAAAATTAGACTTGAGAATAAAAAAAATGCCATCTGAGGGTGAAAATGTAAAATGAGCACAAAACGGTCCGGTAAGAGTCACGAACACCTCGCACGGGACCAATGTGACTCGTAGGAACCGACTGCGTACTCATGGGGCTCCCGATTTGAGCGTACAACATAAATTTGTAAAAAATTAAACTTAAGCATAAAATTAAGCCATTGAAGAATGAAAACGTAAAACAACCCCAAAACGGTCCGGTAAGAGTCACGAACACCTCGCATGAGACCAATGTAACTCGTAGGAACCAACCGCGTAGTCACGGGGCTCCCGGTTAGAGTACGACGTAAATTTGCAAAAAATTTAGACCTAAGCATAAAAACTTGCAATCGATTGGTCAAAACGTAATATAACCACAAAAAGGTCCCGTTAGAGTCACGAACCCCTCGCACGAGACCAAGGTAAGCCGTGGGATCCCGCCACGTAGTCACGGGGATCCTGATTTGAGTGTACGATGTAAATTTACAAAAATTTAGACTTAGGCATAAAAACATGCCATCGAAGGGTGAAAATGCAAAAAAAACATAAAACGGTCTCGCAAGAGTCCCGAACATCTTGCACGGGACCAATATGAGTCGTAGGAACCGATCGCGTTGTCACGGAGCTCCCGGTTTGAGTGTACAACGTAAATTTGCATAAATTTACTTACGCATAAAAATTGCCATTGAAGGGTGAAAACGTAAAATAAATACAAAACGGTCCTGTACGAGGTGTTTAGACTTGAGAATAAAAAAGATGCCATCGAAGGGTGAAAATGTAAAACAAGCACAAAACAGTTTGATCAGAGTCACGAACACCTCGTACGGGACCAATGTGACTCGTTGGAACCGACCGTGTAGTCACGGGGCTCCCTGTTTGACTATACGACGTAAATTTGTCAAAAATTAGACTTGAACATAAAAATATGCCATCGAAGGGTGAAAACCCAAAACAACCATAAAACGGTCCAGTAAGAGTCACGAACACCTAGCACGGGACGAATGGGAATCGTAGGAACCGACTGCGTAGTCACGGGGATCCCGGTTTGAGTGTACTACATAAATTTGCAAAAAGTTAAACTTCAGCATAAAAAAGATGCCATCGAAGGGTGAAAACGTAAAACAACCACAAAATGGTCCCGTAAGAATAGCGAACATCTCGCACGGGACCAATGAAAGTTGTAGGAATCGACCGTGTAGTCACGGCGCTCCCGGTTTGAGTGTACGACATAAATTTGCAAAAAGTTATACATAAGCATAAAAACTTACCATCGAAGGGTGAAAAAATAAAACAAACACAAAACGGTCACGTAAGAATCAGGAACACCTTGCATGGGACCAATGTGACTCATAGGAACCGACCGCGTAGTCACGGGGCTCCCGATTTGAGTGGACGACATAAATTAGCAAAAAGTTAGACTTAAGCATAAAAACTCGCCATCGAAGGGTGAAAACATAAAATAAACACAAAACGATCCCGTAAAAGTCACGAACACCTCGCACGGGAGCAATGTGACTCGTAGGAACCGACCGCGTAGTCACGGGGCTCCCGGTTTGAGCGTACGATATAAATTTGCAAAAAATTAGACTTAAACATAAAAACATGCCATCGAAGAATGAAAATGTAAAACAACCACAAAATGTCCCGGTAAGAGTCACGAATACCTCGCACGAGACCAATGTAAATCGTAGGAGCCAACCGCGAAGTCGCGGGGCTCCCGGTTAGAGTACGACGTAAATTTGTAAAAAATTTAGACCTAAGCATAAAAACTTCCAATCGATTGGTTAAAACATAATACAACCACAAAAAGGTCCTGTAAGAGTCACGAACACCTCGCACGAGACCAAGGTAAGTCGCAGGATCCCCCCGCGTAGTCACGGGGCTCCCGGTTTGAGTGTACGACGTAAATTTGCAAAAAAATTAGACTTAAGCATAAAAACATGCCATAGAAGGGTGAAAACATAATACAAACACGGAACAGTCTCGTAAGAGTCACGAACACCTTGCACGAGACCATTGTGACTAGTAGGAACCGACCGCGTACTAACGGGGATCCCGGTTTGAGTGTACGACGTAAATTTACAAAAAAATAGACTTGAGCATAAAAACATGCCATCGAAGGTTGAAAACCTAAACAACCGCAAAACGGTCCGGTAAGAGTCATGAACACCTCGCACGGGACCAATGGGACTCGTAGGAACCGATCGCGTAGTCACGAGGCTTTCGGTTTGAGGGTAGGACGTAAATTTATAAAAAGTTAGACTTGGGCATAAAAAAGATACCATCGATGGGTGAAAATATAAAACAGACAAAAAATGGTCCTGTAAGAGTCACGTACATCTTGCACGGGACCAATGTAAGTCGTTGGAACCGACCGTGTAGTCATGGCGCTCCCGGTGTGAGTGTACGACATAAATTTGAATAAAGTTAGACTTAAGCATAAAAACTTGCCATCGAAGGGTGAAAACGTACAACAAACACAGAAACGGTCCCGTAAGAGTCACGAACACTTCGCATGGGACCAATGTGACTCGTAGGAACTGACCGCGTAGTCACGGGGCTCCCGGTTTGAGTGTACAATGTAAATTTGCAAAAAATTAGACTTAAGCATAGAAAAATGCCATCGAAGAATGAAAACATAAAACAACCAGAAAACGATCCTATAAGAGTCACGAAGACCTCGCATGTGACCAATGTGACTCGTAAAAACTGACCGCGTAGTCACGGGGCTCCCGATTTGAGTGTACGACGTAAATTAGCAAAAAATTAGACTTGAGCATAAAAACATGCCATCAAAGAATGAAAACATAAAATAGCCACAAAACGGTCAAGTAAGTGTCATAAACACCTCGCACGGTACCAATGTATCTCGTAGGAACTGATCGCGTAGTCACGGGGATCCAGGTTAGAGTACGACGTAAAGTTGCAAAAAATTTAGACCTAAGAATAAAAACTTGCAATCGAAGGGTGAAATCGTAAAACAACCATAGTAAGGTATCGTAAGAGTCATGAACACCTCACACGAGACCAAGGTAAGTCGTAGGATCCCTCCGTGTAGTCACGGAGCTCCCGGTTTATGTTTACAAGGTAAATTTGCAAAACGTTAGACTTGAGCATAAAAACATGCCATCGAAGGGTGAAAATGTAAAACAAACACAAAACGATCCCGTAAGAGTCACGAACATATCGCACTGCACCAATGTGAGTCGTAGGAACCGACCGCGTAGTCACGTGGTTCTCGATTTGAGTGTACGAAGTAAATTTTCAAAAAGTTACTTAAGCATAAAAGAATGCCATCGAAGGGTGAAAACGTAAAACCAACACAAAACGGTCCCGTAAAAGTCACGAACACCTCGCACGGGACCAATGCGACTCGTAGGAACCGATCGAGCAGTCACGGGGTTCCCGATTTGAGTATACGACGTAAATTTGTAAAAAATTAGACTTAAGCATAAAAAGATGCCATCGAAGGGTGAAACCATAAAACAGGCACAAAACGGTCCCGTAAGAGTCACAAACATCTCGTACGGGACTAATGTAACTCGTAAGAACCGACCGTGTAGTCACGGGGCTCCCGATTTGAGTGTACGACGTAAAGTTTCAAAAAGATAGACTTAATCATAAAAACATGCCATCGAAGGGTGAAAGCGGAAAACAAACACAAAACGGTCCCGTAAGAGTCACGATCATCTCGTACGGGACCAATGTGAATCGTAGGAACCGATCGCGTAGTCACAGGGATCCCGGTTTGAGTCTACGACGTAAATTTACAAAAAGTTAGACTTGGGCGTAAAAACATGTCATCGAAGGGTAAAAACATAAAAAATACAAAATGGTCCCGTTAGAGTCACGAACACCTCGCACGGGACCAATGCGACTCGTAGGAACCGACCGTGTCGTCACGGGGCTCCCAGTTTGAAAGTACGACATAAATTTGTAAAAGATTAGACTTAGGCATAAAAACATGCCATCGAAGGGTGAAAACGTAAAACAACCATAAAAGTGTCTGGTAAGAGTCACGAACACCTCGCACGGGACCACTGTAACTCGTAGGAACTGACCGCGTAGTCGCGGGGCTCCCGGTTGGAGTGTACGACGTAAATTTGCAAAAAAGTTAGACTTAAGCAAAAAAACATGCCATCGAAGGGTGAAAACATAAAACAACCATAAAAGTGTCCGGTAAAAGTCACGAACACCTCGCACGGGACCAATGTAACTCGTAAAAACCGACCGTGTAGTCACGGGGCTCCCGATTGGAGTGTACGTAAATTTGTAAAAGGTTAGACTTGAGAATAAAAAAGATGCCATCGGAGGGTGAAAACATAAGACAAGCACAAAATGGTCTGGTAAGAGTCACGAACACCTCGCACGGGACCAATGTGACTCGTAGGAACCGATGTCGTAGTCACGGGGCGCCCGGTTTGACTATACGACGTAAAAATGCAAAAAAATAGACTTGAGCATAAAAACATGCCATTGAAGGGTGAAAACGTAAAACAGCCACAAAACGGTACGATAAGAGTCACGAACACCTAGCACGGGACCAATGTGATTCGTAGGAATCGATTGCGTACTCATGGGGTTCCCGGTTTGAGTGTACTACGTAAATTTGCAAAAAGTTAGACTTCAGCATGAAAAAGATTCCATCGAAGGGTGAAAACGTTAAACAGCCACAAAATGCTCCCATAAAAATCATGAACATCTCGCACAGGACCAATGTAAGTCATAGAAATCGGCCGTGTAGTCACGGCGCTCCCGGTTTGAGTGTACAACATAAATTTGTAAAAAGTTAGACATAAGCATAAATACTTGCCATCAAAGGGTGAAAATGTAAAACAAACACAAAATGGTCACGAAAGAGTCACGAATACCTCGCACGAGACCAATGTGACTTGTAGGAACCGACAATATAGTCACGGGGGTCCCTATTTGAGTGTACGACGTAAATTTGTAAAAAAATAGACTTAAGCATGGAAACATGCCATCCAATAACGAGAATATAAAATAACCACAAAACGGTCCGGTAAGAGTCACGAACACCTCGCACGGGACCAATGTGACTCGTAAGAACCGACCGCGTAGTCACGGGGCCGCCGGTTTTAGTGTACGACATAAATTTACAAAAAATTAGACTAAAGCATAAAAACATGCCATCGAAGAATGAAAACATAAAACAACCACAAAATGGTTCGGTAAGAGTCACGAACACCTCGCACGGGACCAATGTAACTCATAGAAACCAACCGCGTAGTCACGGGGAACCCAGTAGTATGATGTAAATTTTTAAAAAATTTAGACCTAAGCATAAAAACTTGAAATCGAAGGGTGAAAACGTAAAATAACCACAAAAAGGTCCCGTCAGAGTCATGAACACCTTGCACGAGACCAAGGTAAGTCATAGAATCCCGCCGCGTAGTCATGGGCCTCCCAGTTTGAGTGTACGACGTAAATTTAAGAAAAGTTAGACATAAGCATAAAAAGTGCCATAGAAGGGTGAAAACGTAAAACAAACAAAAAATAGTCCCGTAAGAGTCACGAACACCTCGCACGGGAACAATGTGACTCGTAGAAACCGACCGCATAGTCACGGGGCTCCCTGTTTGAGTGTACGAAGTAAATTTTCAAAAAGTTACTTAAGCATAAAAGCATGCCATCGAAGGGTGAAAACTGAAAACAAGCACAAAACGGTCCCGCAAGATTCACGAACACCGCGGACTGGCCAATGCGACTCGTAGGAATCGATCGCGTAGTCACGGGATTCTCGGTTTGAGTGTACAACGTAAATTTGTAAAAAATTAGACTTAATCATAAAAAGATTCCATCGAAGGGTGAAAACATAAAACAGTCACAAAATGGTCCCGTAAGAGTCACGAACATCTCGCTCGGGACCAATGTAAGTCGTAGGAACCGGTCGTGTAGTCACAAGGCTCCCGGTTTGAGTGTACGATGTAAATTTTCAAAAAGTTAGACTTAATCATAAAAACATGCCATCGAAGGGTGAAAGCGAAAAACAAACACAAAACGTCCCGTAAGAGTCACGAACATCTCGCACGAGACCAATGTGAATCGTAAGAACCGACCGCGTAGTCACGGGGCTCCCGGTTTGAGTCTACGCGTAAATTTACAAAAATTTAGACTTGAGCATAAAAATATATCATCGAAATGTGAAAACGTAAAACTAATACAAACGGTCCCGTACGAGTCACGAACACCTCGCACGGGACCAATACGACTCGTACGAACCGACCGCGTAGTCACGGGGCTCCCGATTTGAATGTACGACGTAAATTTGCAAAAGATTAGACTTAGGAATAAAAACATGCCATCGAAGGGTGAAAACGTAAAACAACCATAAAAGTGTCCGATAAGAGTCACGAACACCTCGCACGGGACCAATATAACTCGTAGGAACCGACCGCGTAGTCACAGGGCTCCCGGTTGGAGTGTGCGACGTAAATTTGCAAAAAAGTTAAACTTACGCATAAAAAAATGCCATCGAAGGGTGAAAACATAAAACCATAAAAGTGTCCGGTAAAAGTCACGAACACCTCGCACGGGACTAATGTAACTCGTAAGAACCGACCACGTAGTCACGGGGCTCCCGGTTTGAGTGTACGACGTAAATTTGCAAAAAAGTTAGACTTGAGAATAAAAAAGATGCCATCGGAGGGTGAAAACGTAAAACAAGCACAAAACGGTCCGGTAAGAGTCACGAACACCTCGCACGGGACCGATGTGACTCGTAGGAACCGATCGCGTAGTCACGGGGTGCCCGGTTTGAGTATATGACGTAAATTTGTAAAAAATTAGACTTGAGCATAAGCTATCGAAGGGTGAAAACCTAAAGCAGCCACAAAACGGTCCGGTAAAAGTCACAAACACCTAGCACGGGACCAATATGATTCATAGGAACCGACTGCATAGTCATGGGGTTCCCAATTTGAGTGTACAACGTAAATTTACAAAAATTTAGACTTCAGCATAAAAAAGATGCCATCGAAGGGTGAAAACGTTAAACAGCCACAAAAAGGTCTCGTAAAAATCTTGAACATCTCGCACAGAACCAATGTAAGTCGTAGGAATCGACCGTGTAGTCACGACGCTCCCGGTTTGAGTGTACGACATAAATTTGCAAAAAGTTAGACATAAGAATAAATACTTGCCATCAAAGGGTGAAAATGTAAAACAAACACAAAACGGTCACGAAAGAGTCACGAATACCTCACACGGGACCAATGTGACTCGTAGGAACCGACCGTGTAGTCACGGGGCTCCCGATTTGAGTTTACGACAAAAATTTGCAAAAAGTTAGATTTAAGCATAAAAACTTGCCACCGAAGGGTGAAAACATAAAAGAAATACAAAACGATCCCGTAAGAGTCACGAACAGCTCGCACGGGACCAATGTGACTCGTAGGAACCAACCGCGTAGTCACGGGGCTCCCGATTGAGCGTACGACATAAATTTGAAAAAAATTAGACTTAAGCACAAAAACCTGCCATCGAAGAATGAAAACGTAAAACAGCCACAAAACGGTTTGGTAAGAGTAACGAACACCTCGCACGGGACCAATGTAACTCAGAGGAACCGACCGCGTAGTCACGAGGCTCCCGGTCAGAGTACGACGTAAATTTTCTAAAAATTTAGACCTAAGCATAAAAACTTGCAATCGAAGGGTGAAAACATAAAACAACCACAAAAAGGTCCCATTAAAGTCACGAACACCTTGCACGAGACCAAGGTAAGTCGTAGAATCCCGCCGCGTAGTCATGGGGCTCCCAGTTTGAGTGTACGACGTAATTTTGCAAAAAGTTAGACATAAGCATAAAAAGTGCCATCGAAGGGTGAAAACGTAAAACAAACACAAAACTGTCCCGTTAGAGCCACGAACACCTCGCACGGGACCAATGTGACTTGTAGAAACCGACCGCATAGTCACGGGGCTTTCGATTTGAGTTTACGATGTAAATTTGTAAAAAATTAGACTTAAGCATAAAAACATGCCATCAAATGGTGAAAATATAAAATAGCCACGAAACTATCCCATAAGAGTTACGAACACCTCACACAGGACTAATGTAACTCATAAGAACCGACCGCGTACTAACGGGGCTCCCGGTTTGAGTGTACGACGCAAATTTATAAAAAATTAGACTTGAGCATAAAAACATGTTATTGAAGGGTGAAAACGTAAAACTAATACAAAACGGTACCGTAAGAGTCACGAACATCTCGTACGGGACCAATGCGAATCGTAGGAACCGACCGCATAGTCACGGAGCTCCCGGTTTAAATGTACGACGTAAATTTGCAAAAGATTAGACTTAGGCATAAAAACATGCCATCGAAGGGTGAAAACATAAAATAACCATAAAAGTGTCCGGTAAGAGTCACGAACACCTCGCACGGGACCAATGTAACTCGTAGGAACTGACCACGTAGTCACGGGGCTCCCGATTGGATTGTACGACGTAAATTTGAAAAAAAGTTAGTCTTAAGCATAAAAACATGCCATCAAAGGGTGAAAAAATAAAACAACCATAAAAGTGTCCGGTAAGAGTCACGAACACCTCACACGGGACCAATGTAACTCGTAGGAACTGACCGCGTAGTCATAGGGATCCCGGTTGGAGTGTACGACGTAAATTTTTAAAAAAGTTAGACCTGAGAATAAAAAAGATGATATCGGAGGGTGAAAATGTAAAACGAGCACAAAACGGTCCGGTAAGAGTCACGAACACCTCGCATGGGACCAATGTGACTCGTAGGAACCGACCGCGTTGTCACGGGGCTCCCGATTTGAGCGTACAACATAAATTTACAAAAAATTAGACTTAAGCATAAAAACTTGCCATCGAAGAATGAAAACATAAAATAGCCACAAAACGGTTTGGTAAGAGTCACGAACACCTCGTACGAGACCAATGTAACTCATAGGAACCGACCGCGTAGTCACGGGGCTCCCGGTCAGAGTACGACGTAAATCTTCAAAAAATTTAGACCTAAGCATAAAAACTTGCAATCGAAGGGTGAAAACATAAAACAGCCACAAAAAAACCCGTTAGAGTCACGAACACCTTGCATGAGACCAAGGTAAGTCGTAGAATCCCGCCGCGTAGTCATGGGGCTCCTAGTTTGAGTGTACGACGTAAATTTATAAAAAGTTAGACATAAGCATAAAAAGTTCCATTGAAGGGTGAAAACCTAAAACAAACACAAAACGATCTCGTAAGAGTCACGAACACCTCGCACGGGACTAATGTGACTCGTAGAAATCGACCGCGTAGTCACGGGGCTTTCGATTTGAGTGTACGACGTAAATTTTTAAAAAAATAGACTTAAGCATAAAAACATGCCATCTAAGTGTGAAAATGTAAAATAGCCACAAAACTATCCCGTAAGAGTTACGAACACCTCGCACGGGACCAATGTGACTCCTAGGAAACGACTGCGTACTAACGGGGCTCCCAGTTTGAGTGTACGACGCAAATTTACAAAAAAATAGACTTGAACATAAAAACATGCCATCGAAGGGTGAAACCTAACACAACCACAAAACGGTCCGATAAGAATCACGAACACCTCGCACGGGACCAATGTGACTCATAGGAACCGACCACATAGTCACAGGCCTTCCGGTTTGAGTGTACAACGTAAATATACAAAAAGTTAGACTTGGGGAGAAAAAAGAAGCCATCGATGGGTGAAATTGTAAAATAGCCACAAAACGGTCTCGTAAGAGTCACGACCATCTCGCACGAGACCAATGTAAGTCGTAGGAACCGGTCGAGTACTCATAGCGCTCCCGATTTGAGTGTACAGCATAAATTGGCAAAAAGTTAGACTTAAGCAAAAAAAACCAGCCATTGAAGGGTGAAAACGTAAAACAAACACAAAACGGTCCGATAAGAGTCACGAACACCTCGTACGAGACCAATGTGACTTGTAGGAACCGACCGCGTAGTCATGGGCCCCTCGGTTTTAGTGTACGACGTAAATTTGCAAAGAATTGGACTTAAGCATAAAAACACGCCATCGAAGAATGAAAACGTAAAACAGCCACAAAACGATCCGGTAAGAGTCACGAACACCTCGCACGGGACCAATGTAACTCATAGGAACCGATCGCGTAGTCATGGGGCTCCCGTTCAGAGTACTAGGTAAATTTTCAAAAAATTTAGACATAATCATAAAAACTAGTAATCGATGGGTCAAAACGTAAAATAGCCACAAAAAGGTCCCGTTAGAGTCATGAACACCTCGCACGAGACCAAGGTAAGTCGTAGGATCCCATCGCGTAGTCACGGGCTCCCAGTTTGAGTGTACGACATAAATTTGCAAAAAGTTAGACTTACGCATAAAAAAATGCCATCCAAGGGTGAAAACATAAAACAACCATAAAAGTGTTCGATAGAAGTCACGAACACCTCGCACGGGAGTAATGTAACTCGTAAGAACCGACCGTGTAGTCACGGGGCTCCCGATTTGAGTGTACGACGTAAAGTTTCAAAAAGATAGACTTAATCATAAAAACATGCCATCGAAGGGTGAAAGTGGAAAACAAACAAAAAACGGTCCCGTAAGAGTCACGAACATCTCGCACGGGACCAATGTGACTCGTAGGAACCGGTCGCGTAGTCACAGGGATCCCGGTTTGAGTCTACGACGTAAATTTACAAAAAGTTAGACTTGGGCGTAAAAACATGTCATCGAAGGGTGAAAACATAAAACAAATACAAAATGGTCCCGTTAGAGTCACGAACACCTCGCACGGGACCAATGCGACTCGTAGGAACCGACCGTGTCGTCACGGGGCTGCCGGTTTGAAAGTACGACATAAATTTGTAAAAGATTAGACTTAGGCATAAAAACATACCATCGAAGGGTGAAAACGTAAAACAACCATAAAAGTGTCTGGTAAGAGTCACGAACACCTCGCACGGGACCACTGTAACTCGTAGGAACCGACCGCGTAGTCGCGGGGCTCCCGGTTGGAGTGTACGACGTAAATTTGCAAAAAAGTTAGACCTAAGAAAAAAAACATGCCATTGAAGGGTGAAAACATAAAACAACCATAAAAGTGTCCGGTAAAAGTCATGACCACCTCGCACGGGACCAATGTAACTCGTAAGAACCGACCGTGTAGTCACGGGGCTCCCGGTTGGAGTGTACGTAAATTTGCAAAAGGTTAGACTTGAGAATAAAAAAGATGCCATCGGAGGGTGAAAACATAAAACAAGCACAAAATGGTCTGGTAAGAGTCACGAACACCTCGCACGGGACCAATGTGACTCGTAGGAACCGATCGCGTAGTCACGGGGCGCCCGGTTTGACTATACGACGTAAAAATGCAAAAAAATAGACTTGAGCATAAAAACATGCCGTCGAAGGGTGAAAACGTAAAACAACCACAAAACGGTACGATAAGAGTCACGAACACCTAGCACGGGACCAATGTGATTCGTCGGAATCGATTGCGTACTCATGGGGTTCCCGGTTTGAGTGTACTACGTAAATTTGCAAAAAGTTAGACTTCAGCATAAAAAAGATTCCATCGAAGGGTGAAAACGTTAAACAGCCACAAAATGCTCCCATAAAAATCATGAACATCTCGCACAGGACCAATGTAAGTCATAGAAATCGGCCGTGTAGTCACGGCGCTCCCGGTTTGAGTGTACAGCATAAATTTGTAAAAAGTTAGACATAAGCATAAATACTTGCCATCAAAGGGTGAAAATGTAAAACAAACACAAAACGGTCACGTAAGAGTCACGAATACCTCGCACGAGACCAATGTGACTTGTAGGAACCGACAACATAGTCACGGGGCTCCCTATTTGAGTGTACGACGTAAATTTGTAAAAAAATAGACTTAAGCATAGAAACATGCCATCCAAGAATGAAAACATAAAATAACCACAAAACGGTCCGGTAAGAGTCACGAACACCTCGCACGGGACCAATGTGACTCGTAAGAACCGATCGCGTAGTCACGGGGCCCCCGGTTTTAGTGTACGCCGTAAATTTGTAAAAAATAGACTAAAGCATAGAAACATGCCATCGAAGAATGAAAACGTAAAACAACCACAAAATGGTTCGGTAAGAGTCACGAACACCTCGCACGGGTGATCAAGTGCGAAAAGTAGCGCGTGTAAAGATGCTAATCGTTGTTTTCGTTTCGCCAACTCAATACAAAAACCTAAGTTACTACTACACTTGCGAGGCAAGCACAGCGGTAAGTCGGGTATCGAGAATCCACAGGGACGAGATGTTAGAATTTATAAGGTTTAATATTCCGAAATAAAAGTGTAAAAGGTGAATTAAAAACTAAAATAAAAGATGCATAAAGGGAAATGATTAACTAGGCAATGTATTGAAACTAGATTATGAAAGCGAGTAAAACTATAGGTTGCGTCGAATATCCCTCACCCGAGTTAATTAGTATAAAATGGTCACATGGGTCGACGAGTTATTACAAATGCGTCTCGTTTCGACAGTTAATTAAATCAAGGGTTGTTACGCCCTAAATCATCATAAAAGCCTAATAAGATTTTGGCGTCAACAAATATCCCGGAAATTCCGCGCGAAAGGTCGTAAGCACGGGACATACATGATATGCCCCGTCAAATCTCCTAGGCGTAATAACTAGGACAACACACCCGAAATAGACCCGTAAACTCCATCACCAAAGCAAAGCAACGCGTCAACCCGAGTGAGTTCAATTCAAACACAACCTAATTTAAGTTACCTAGAAAGCATGTTAAAAACGCGATAAATGGAAAGCGGTAAATAAATGCGGTAAATCTACACTAGAAAGCAAGTAATCAAAGCATGTAAATAAAGCAAGAAAACCTAAATTAGAAAGCTTGTAAATTAACTAGAAAGCAAGAAATGAAGAAATACAACTATATTCAAATGGTAGGGGAGATGAATAGTCAACTTACAATCCAAATGGGGTGTCAAACCAAAGAGAAATGAAGAAGAACCAAGCAAAAACCCCAAACCCTAAGCTAAACTAACCTAAAATCGTGTATTATATCCTCTAAGAAAAGCCCCAAACATTCTATTAATACCCCAAAATAAACCCCAAACAAAACCAAGCCAAAAAACCCAAAATAAGTCAATTTTCGTCCATATCTGATGGGACCGGTCGACCTCTATTTTGTGACCGGTCGACCGCACTTTTGTAATTTTCCTTGGGCTTGAGGCAGCCCCCTTTTCCACTCCAAACCAATTTTGATGCGTTGCACGGAAATGGCCATAACTCCCTCATACGGAATCAAAATGAGGCATGGTCGGAACCGACGCGAAGATAATTCAATTCTCTACATGATTCTGTTTTGAAACCCTCCAAATTATGCAGTATGAAATTACCAAAATGCCCTTGAAGTAGAAGAAAATACCGAAACCTTCCGGAAATGGGCATAACTTCCACATACGGAGTCAGAATGACGCACGGTCAGTGGCCAAGGAAAGATAATTTGATGATATACATGTTGGTAAGTTCATTCCATAAAAAATAGTGAGTTTGAAAAGACCAAATTGCCCTTGAAGTAGCATTCAACGACGGAACTTCTCCGAAATGCAACCGAACCTCACTTTTAGCGTTCCAATACCTACAAAAGCACAAATAACCCCTGCAAAGCATGTATATATCCAAATCCAAGGTTGTCTGGTTAATGAGCATAATTATAGGCATTTAGGACCGTAAAAGTGCTAGAATGCATAAAGATAACGGGCGAAAATATGCAATATTCGATACGAATCAACGGGACCAATGTAACTCATAGAAACCAACCGCGTAGTCACAGGGCACCCAGTAGTATGACGTAAATTTTTAAAAAATTTAGACCTAAGCATAAAAACTTGCAATCGAAGGGTGAAAACGTAAAATAACCACAAAAAGGTCCCGTTAGAGTCATGAACACCTTGCACGAGACCAAGGTAAGTCATAGAATCCCGCCGCGTAGTCATGGGCCTCCCAGTTTGAGTGTACGACGTAAATTTAAGAAAAGTTATACATAAGCATAAAAAGTGCCATCGAAGGGTGAAAACGTAAAACAAACAAAAAATAGTCCCGTAAGAGTCACGAACACCTCGCACGGGACCAATGTGACTCGTAGAAACCGACCTCATAGTTACGGGGCTCCCTGTTTGAGTGTACGAAGTAAATTTTCAAAAAGTTACTTAAGCATAAAAGCATGCCATCGAAGGGTGAAAACAGAAAACAAACACAAAACGATCCCGCAAGAGTCACGAACACCGCGGACTGGCCAATGCGACTCGTAGGAATCGATCGCGCAGTCACGGGGTTCTCGGTTTGAGTGTACAACGTAAATTTGTAAAAAAATAAACTTAATCATAAAAAGATGCCATCGAAGGGTAAAACCATAAAACAGTCACAAAATGGTCCCGTAAGAGTCACGAGCATCTCGCACGGGACCAATGTAAGTCGTAGGAACTGGTCGTGTAGTAACGGGGCTCCCGGTTTGAGTGTACGACGTAAATTTTCAAAAAGTTAGACTTAATCATAAAAATATGCCATCGAAGGGTGAAAGCGAAAAACATACATAAAACGGTCCCGTAAGAGTCACGAACAGCTCGCACGGGACCAATGTGACTCGTAGGAACCGACGGCGTAGTCACGGGATCCCGGTTGAGCGTACGACATAAATTTGAAAAAAAGTAGACTTAAGCATAAAAACCTGCCAGCGAAGAATGAAAACGTAAAACAGCATAACACGGTTTGGTAAGAGTCACGAACAACTCGCACGGGACCAATGTAACTCAGAGGAACCGACCGCGTAGTCACGGGGATCCCGGTCAGAGTACGACGTAAATTTTCTAAAAATTTAGACCTAAGCATAAAAACTTGCAATCGAAGGGTGCAAACATAAAACAACCACAAAAAGGTCCCGTTAAAGTCACGAACACCTTGCACGAGACCAAGGTAAGTCGTAGAATATCGCCGCGTAGTCATGGGGCTCCCAGTTTGAGTGTACGACGTAATTTTGCAAAAAGTTAGACATAAGAATAAAAAGTGCCATCGAAGGGTGAAAACGTAAAACAAACACAAAACTGTCCCGTTAGAGCCACGAACACCTCGCACGGGACCAATGTGACTTGTAGAAACCGACAGCATAGTCACGGGGCTTCCGATTTGAGTTTACGATGTAAATTTGTAAAAAATTAGACTTAAGCATAAAAACATGCCATCGAAGGGTGAAAATATGAAATAGCCACAAAACTATCCCATAAGAGTTACGAACACCTCGCACAGGACTAATGTAACTCATAAGAACTGACCGCATACTAACGGGGCTCCCGATTTGAGTGTACGACGCAAATTTATAAAAAATTAGACTTGAGCATAAAAACATGTCATCGAAGGGTGAAAACGTAAAAGGTATACAAAACGGTCCCGTAAGAGTCACGAACACCTCGTACGGGACCAATGCGAATCGTAGGAACCGACCGCATAGTCACAGGGCTCTCGGTTTGAATGTACGACGTAAATTTGCAAAAGATTAGACTTAGGCATAAAAACATGCCATCGAAGGGTGAAAACATAAAATAACCATAAAAGTGTCCGGTAAGAGTCACGAACACCTCGCACGGGACTAATGTAACTCGTAAGAACTGACCGCGTAGTCACGGGGCTCCCGATTGGAGTGTACGACGTAAATTTGAAAAAAAAGTTAGTCTTAAGCATAAAAACATGCCATCAAAGGGTGAAAACATAAAACAACCATAAAAGTGTCCGGTAAGAGTCACGAACACCTCGCACGGGACCAATGTAACTCGTAGGAACCGACCGCGTAGTCATAGGGATCCCGGTTGGAGTGTACGACGTAAATTTTTAAAAAAGTTAGACCTGAGAATAAAAAAGATGATATCGGAGGGTGAAAATGTAAAACGAGCACAAAACGGTCCGGTAAGAGTCACGAACACCTCGCATGGGACCAATGTGACTCGTAGGAACCGACCGCGTTGTCATGGGGCTCCCGATTTGAGCGTACAACATAAATTTACAAAAAATTAGACTTAAGCATAAAAACTTACCATCGAAGAATGAAAACGTAAAATAGCCACAAAACGGTTTGGTAAGAGTCACGAACACCTCGTACGAGACCAATGTAACTCATAGGAACCGACCGCGTAGTCACGGGGCTCCCGGTCAGAGTACGACGTAAATCTTCAAAAAATTTAGACCTAAGCATAAAAACTTGCAATCGAAGGGTGAAAACATAAAACAGCCACAAAAAAACCCGTTAGAGTCACAAACACCTTGCATGAGACCCAGGTAAGTCGTAGAATCCCGCCGCGTAGTCATGGGGCTCCTAGTTTGAGTGTACGACGTAAATTTATAAAAAGTTAGACATAAGCATAAAAAGTTCCATTGAAGGGTGAAAACCTAAAACAAACACAAAACGATCTCGTAAGAGTCAGGAACACCTCGCACGGGACTAATGTGACTCGTAGAAATCGACCGCGTAGTCACGGGGCTTTCGATTTGAGTGTACGACGTAAATTTTTAAAAAAATAGACTTAAGCATAAAAACATGCCATCTAAGTGTGAAAATGTAAAACAGCCACAAAACTATCCCGTAAGAGTTACGAACACCTCGCACGGGACCAATGTGACTCCTAGGAAACGACTGCGTACTAACGGGGCTCCCAGTTTGAGTGTACGACGCAAATTTACAAAAAAATAGACTTGAACATAAAAACATGCCATCGAAGGGTGAAACCTAACACAACCACAAAACAGTCCGATAAGAATCATGAACACCTCGCACGGGACCAATGTGACTCATAGGAACTGACCGCATAGTCACAGGCCTTCCGGTTTGAGTGTACAACGTAAATATACAAAAAGTTAGACTTGGGCAGAAAAAAGATGCCATCGATGGGTGAAATTGTAAAATAGCCACAAAACGATCTCGTAAGAGTCACGACCATCTCGCACGAGACCAATGTAAGTCGTAGGAACCGGTCGAGTAGTCATAACGCTCCCGGTTTGAGTGTACAGCTTAAATTGGCAAAAAGTTAGACTTAAGCATAAAAACCTGCCATCGAAGGGTGAAAACATAAAATAAACACAAAACGGTCCGATAAGAGTCACGAACACCTCGTACGGGACCAATGTGACTCGTAGGAACCGACCGCGTAGTCATGGTTCCCTCGGTTTTAGTGTACGACGTAAATTTGCAAAGAATTGGACTTGAGCATAAAAACACGCCATCGAAGAATGAAAACGTAAAACAGCCACAAAACGGTCCGGTAAGAGTCACGAACACCTCGCACGGGACCAATGTAACTCATAGGAACCGACCGCGTAGTCATGGGGCTTCCGTTCAGAGTACTACGTAAATTTTCAAAAAATTTAGACCTAAGCATAAAAACTAGTAATCGATGGATCAAAACGTAAAACAACCACAAAAAGGTCCCGTTAGAGTCACGAACACCTCGCACGAGACCAAGGTAAGTCGTAGGATCCCATCGCGTAGTCACGGGCTCCCAGTTTGGGTGTACGACATAAATTTGCTAAAAGTTAGACTTAAGCATAAAAATATGACATCGAAGCGTGAAAATGTAAAACAAACATAAAACGGTCCCGTAAGAGTCACGAACACCTTGCATGGGACCAAAGCGACTCGTAGGAACCGATCGCGTAGTCACGACGCTCTCGGTTTGAGTGTATAACGTTAATTTGCCAAAAATTCACTTAAGCATAAAAACATGCCATCGAAGGGGGAAAACATAAAACAAACACAAAACGGTCCCGTAAGAGTCACGAACACCTTGCACGGGACCAATGCGACTCGTAGGAACCGACGGCGTAGTCACGGGGCCCCCAGTTTGAGTGTACGACGTAAATTTGCAAAAAGTTTGACATAAGCATAAAAATCGCCATCGAAGGGTGAAAATGTAAAACAAACACAAAACGGTCCAGTAAGACTCACGAACACCTCGCATGGGCCCAATGCGACTCGTAGGAACCGACCGTGCAGTCACAGGGCTCCCGGTTTGAGTGTACGACGTAAATTTGTAAAAGATTAGACTTAAGCATAAAAATATGCCATCGAATGGTGAAAATGCCAAACAGTCACAAAACGGACCCGTAAGAGTCACGAACATCTCGCACGGGACCAATGTAAGTCGTACGAATCGGCCGTGTAGTCACGGCGCTCCCGGTTTGAATGTCCGACATAAATTTGCAAAAAGTTAAACTTAAGCATAAAAACTTGCCATCAAAGGGTGAAAACGTAAAAATAACACAAAACGGTCCCGTAAGAGTCTCGAACAACTCGTACGGGACCAATGTAACTCGTAGGAACCGACCGCGTAGTCACGGGGCTCCCGGTTTGAGTGTACGACGTAAATTTTCAAAAAATTAGACTTGAGCATAAAAACATACCATCGAAGAATGAAAACGTAAAACAACTACAAAATGTTCCGGTAGGAGTTACGAACACCTCGCAAGGGACCAACGTAACTCGTAGGAACCAACCGCGTATTCACGGGACTCCCGGTCAGAGTACGACGTAAATTTGCAAAAAATTTAGACCTAAGCATAAAAACTTGCAATCAAAAGGTGAAAACGTAAAATAACCACAAAAAGGTCCCGTAGAGTCACGAACACCTCGCACGAGACCAAGGTAAGTCGTAGGATCCCGTCGCGTAGTCACGGGGCTCCCGATTTGAGTGCACGACATAAATTTGTAAAAAGTTAAACATGCCATCGTAGGGTGAAAATGCAAAACAAACACAAAACGGTCCCGTAAGAGTCACGAACACCTCGCACGGGACCAATGTGAGTCATAGGAACCGACCGCGTAGTCACGCGAATCCCGGTTTGAGTGTACGACGTAAATTTGCAAAAAGTTACTTAAGCATAAAAAATGCCATCGAAGGGTGAAAATGTAAAACAAACACAAAACGGTCCCAAAAGAGTCACGAACACCTTACAAGGGACCAATACGACTCGTAGGAATCGACTGCGTAGTCACGGCGCTCCCGGTTTGAGAGTACGACGTAAATTTGTAACAAAATTGACTTAAGCATAAAACGATGCCATCGAAGGGTGAAAACGTAAAACAACCACACAACGATCCCGTAAGAGTCACGAACATCTCGAATGAGACCAATGTAAGTCGTAGAAACCAACCGTATAGTCTTGGTGCTCCGGTTAGAGTGTACAATGTAAATTTGCAAAAAATTTAGACTTAAGCGTAAAAACTTGTGATCGATGGGTGAAACATAAAATAGCCACAAAACTGTCCCGTTAGAGTGACGAATATCTCGCATGGGACCAATGGGAATCGTAAGAATCGACTGCATAGTCACGGGGCTCCCGATTTGAGTGTACGACGTAAATTTACAAAAAGTTAAACTTGAGCATAAAAACATGACATCAAAGGGTGAAAACGTAAAACAAACATAAAACGGTCCCGTAAGAGTCACGAACACTTCACACGGGACCAATACGACTCGTAGGAACCGACCGTGTAGTCACGGGGCTCCCAGTTTGAGTGTACGACGTAAATTTGCTAAAGATTAGACTTAAGCATAAAAACATGCCATGGAAGGGTGAAAACGTAAAACAGCTACAAAACGGTCTCGTAAAAGTCACGAATACCTCTGACGGGACCAATGTGACTCGTAGGAACCGACCGTGTTGTAACGGGGCTCCCGATTTGAGTGTACGACGCAAATTTTTAAAAAATTAGACTTGGGCGTAAAAACATGCCATCGAAGGCTGAAAACCTAAAACAGCCACAAAACGATCCGGTAAGAGTCACGAACACCTCACACATGACCTATGTGACTCGTAGGAATCGACTGCATAGTCACGGGGCTCCCAATTTGAGTGTACAACGTATATTTGCAAAATGTTATACTTGAGCATAAAAAGATGCCATCGAAGGGTGACAACATAAAACTGCCACAAAATGGTCCCGCAAGAGTCAGGAACATCTCGCACGGGACCAATGTAAGTCGTAGGAATCGGTCGTGTAGTCACGGCGCTCCTGGTTTGAGTGTACGACATAAATTTACAAAAAGTTAGACTTGAGCATAAAAATATGCCATCGAAGGGTGAAAACGTAAAAAAAATACAAAACGGTCCCGTAAGAGTCACGAAGACCTCGCACGGGACAAATGCAACTCGTAGGAACCGACCGCATAGTCACGGGGCTCCCAGTTGAATGTACGACGTAAATTTGCAAAAGATTAGACTTGAGCATAAAAACATACCATCGAAGGGTGAAAACGTAAAACAAACATCAAACGGTCTTGTAAGAGTCACGAACACTTCGCAGGGGACTAATGCGACTCGTATGAATCGACCGCGTAGTCACGGGGCTCCCAGTTTTAGTGTACGATGTAAATTTGCTAAAGATTATAATTTATCATAAAAACATGTCATGGAAGGGTGAAAACGTAAAATAGCCACAACACGGTCCCGTAAGAGTCACCAACACCTCGGACAGGACCATTGTGACTCGTAGGAACTGACCGCGTTGTAACAGGGCTCCCAGTTTGAGTGTACGACGCAAATTTTCCAAAAATTAGACTTGAGCACAAAAACATGTCATCGAAGGGTGAAAATGTAAAACAACCACAAAATGGTCCGATAAGAGTCACGAACACCTCGCACGGGACCTATATAACTCATAGGAACCGATCGCATAGTCACGGGGCTCCCGATTTGACTGTACAACGTATATTTACAAAAAGTTAGACTTGAGCATATAAAGATGCCATCGAAGGGTGACTACGTAAAACAGCCACAAAATGGTCCCGTAAGAGTCAAGAACATCTCGCACGGGACCAATGTAAGCCGTAGGAACCGACCGTGTAGTCACGGCGCTCCCGATTTGAGTGTACGGAATAAATTTACAAAAAAGTTAAACTTGAGCATAAAAACATGCCATCGAAGGGTAAAAACGTAAAACAAACACAAAACGGTCCCGTAAGAGTCACGAACACCTCGCACGGGACAAATGCGACTCATAGGAACCGACCGCCTAGTCACGGGGCTCCCGATCGGAGTGTACGACCTAAATTTGCAAAAAAGTTCGACTTGAGAATAAAAAAGATGCCATCGAAGGTGAAAACGTAAAATAAGGACAAAACGGTCCGGTAAGAGTCACGACACCTCGCACGGGACCAATGTGACTCGAAGGAACCGATCGCTTAGTCACGGGGCTCCCGGTTTGAGTATACGACGTGAATTTGCAAAAAAATTAGACTTGGGCATAAAAACATGCTGTCGAAGGGTGAAAACCTAAAACATCCACAAAATGGTCCGGTAAGAGTCTCGAACACCTACCACGGGACCAATGTGACTCATAGGAACCGACCGCGTTGTCACGGGGCTCCCGGTTTGAGTGCACTACGTAAATTTGCAAAACGATAGACTTCAGTATAAAAAAGATGCCATCGAAGGGTGAAAATATAAAACAACCACAAAACGGTCCCGTAAGAGTCATGAACATCTCGCCCGGGACCAATGTATGTCGTAGGAACTGGTCATCTAGTCACGACACTCCTGGTTTGAGTGTACGACATAAATTGCAAAAAGTTTGACATAAGCATAAATACTTGCCATCAAAGGGTGAAAATATAAAACAAACACAAAATGGTCACGTAAGAGTCACGAATACCTCACACGGGACTAATGTGACTCGTAGGAACCGACTGCGTAGTCACGGGGCTCCCGATTTGAGTGTACGACATAAATTTGAAAAAAGTTAGACTTAGGCATAAAAACTTGCCATCAAAGGGTGAAAATGTAATACAAACACAAAACGGTCCGGTAAGAGTCATGAACACCTCGCACGAGACCAATGTGAATCGTAGGAACCGACCGCATAGTCACAGGGCTTCCGATTTGAGTGCACGACGTAAATTTGCAAAAAGTTAGACATAAGCATAAAAATATGCCATCAAAGGGCGAAAACGTAAAATATTCGGTAATGGTCCCGTAAGAGTTACGAACACCTCGCACGGGACCAATGTGACTCGTAGGAACCAACCGCGTACTAACGGTGCTCTCGATTTGAGTGTACGACGCAAATTTATAAAAAATTAGACTTGAGCGTAAAAACATGCCATCGAAGGGTGAAAACCTAAAACAACCGAAAAACGGTCTGGTAAGAATCACGACCACCTCGCATGGAATCAATGTGACTCGTAGGAACCGACCGCGTAGTCACAGGGCTTCCGATTTGTGTGTACAACGTAAATTTATAAAAAGTTAGACTTGGGCATAAAAAAGATGCCATCGAAGGGTGAAATTGTAAAACACTTACATAACAGTCCCGTAAGAGTCACGAACATCTTGCACGAGACCAATGTAAGTCGTAGGAACGGCCCGTGTGGTCACGACGCTCCCAGTTTGAGTGTACATCATAAATTTGTAAAAAGTTAGACTTAAGCATAAAAACTTGCCATCGAATGGTGAAAACGTAAAGAAAACACAAAACAGTCCCATAAGAGTCACGAACACCACGCACGGGACCAATATGATTCGTAGGAACCGACCGCGTAATCACGGGGCTCCAGGTCTGAGTGTACAACGTAAATTTATAAAAAAATAGACTTAATCATAGATACATGCCATCGAAGAATGAAAACATAAAACAGCTACAAAACGGTCCGGTAAGAGTCACGAACACCTCACACGGGACTAATGTAACTCGTAGGAACCGACCGCATAGTCACGGTGCTCCCGATCGGAGTACGACGTAAATTTGTAAAAAATTTAGACCTAAGAATAAAAACATGCAATCGATGGGAGAAAACATAAAATCGCCACAAAAAGGTCCCATTAGGGTCACGAACACCTCGCACGAAACCAAGGTAAGTCATAGGATCCCGCCGCGTAGTCACGGGGTTCCCGGTTTGAGTATACGACGTAAATTTGCAAAAAGTTAGACTTAAGAATTAAAAACATGCCATCGAAGGGTGAAAATGCAAAACAAACACAAAACGATCCCGTAAGAGTCACAAACATCTCGCACGACACCAATGTGAGTCGTAGGAACCGGCTACGTAGTCACGAGGCTCCCGGTTTGAGTGTACGACGTAAATTCGCAAAAAGTTACTTAAGCAAAAAAAAACATGCCATCGAATGTTGAAAACGTAAAATAAACACAAAACGGTCCCATAAGAGTCACGAACACCTTGCACGGGACAATGCGACTCGTAGGAACTAACCGCGTTGTCACGGCGCTCCCGGTTTGAGTATACGACGTAAATTTGTAAAATATTAGACTTAAGCCTAAAAAGATGCCATTGAAGGGTGAAAACGTAAAACAACCACAAAACGGTCTCGTAAGAGTCACAAACATCTCGAACGGGACTAATGTAAGTCGTAGGAACCGGTCGTGTAGTCACGGTGCTCCCGATTAGAGTGTACGATGTAAATTTGCAAAAAATTTAGACTTGAGCATAAAAACTTGTAATCGATCTATGAAAACATCAAACAGCTACAAAAAGGTCCCGTTAGGGTCACGAACACCTCGCATGAGACCAAGGTAAGTCGTAGGAATCCGCAGCGTAGTCACGGGGGTCCCGATTTGAGTGTACGACGTAAATCTACAAAAAGTTAGACTTAAACTTAAAAACATGCCATTGAAGGATGAAAACGCAAAACAATCACAAAACGGTCCCGTAACAGTCACGAACATCTCGCACGGGACGAATGTGAAATGTAAGAATCGATCGCATAGTCACGGGACTCTCGGTTTGAGTGTACGACGTAAATTTGTAAAAAGTTAGACTTAAGCATAAAAACATGTCATCGAAGGGTGAAAATGTAAAACAAACACAAAATGTTCCCGTAAGAGTCACAAACACCTCGCACGGGACCAATGCGACTCGTAGGATCCGACCGTGTAGTCACGGGGCTCCCGATTTGAGTGTACGACATAAATTTGAAAAAGATTAGACTTAAGCATAAAAACATGCCATCTAAGAGTGAAAATGTAAAACAATCACAAAACGGTCCCATAAGAGTCACGAACATCTCGCCTGGGACCAATGTAAGTCGTAGGAACCGACCGTGTAGTCACGACGCTCCCGATTTGAGTGTACGACATAAATTTTTAAAAATTAGACTTAAGCATAAAAACATGCCATCGAAGGGTGAAAACGTAAAAAAACACAAAACGATTCTATAAGAGTCACGAACACCTCACACGGGACCAATGTGACTCGTAGGAACCGATCGTGTAGTCACGGAGCTCCCGATTTGAGCGTACGATGTAAATTTACAAAAAATTAGACTTGAGCATAAAAACATGCCATCAAAGAATGAAAACGTAAAATTGCCACAAAACGGTTCGATAAAAGTCACGAGCACCTCGAACGGGACCAATGTAACTCGTAGGAACCGATCACGTACGGGGATCCCGATCAGATTACGACATAAATATGCAAAAAATTTAGATATAAGCATAAAAACTTGCAATAGAAGGGTGAAAACATAAAATCGCCACAAAAAGTCCCGTTAGAGTCACGAACACCTCGCACGAGACCAAGGTCAGTCGTAGGATCCCACCGCGTAGTCATGGAGATCTCGGTTTGAGTGTACGACGTAAATTTGTAAAAAGTTAAACATGCCATCGAAGGGTGGAAATGCAAAACAAACACAAAACGGTCCCCTAAGAGTCTTAAACATCTCGTACGGGACCAATATGAGTCGTACGAATCGGTTGTGTAGTCACGGGGCTCCCGGTTTGAGTGTACGACGTAAATTTGTAAAACGTTACTTAAGCATAAAAACATGCCATCGAATGGTGAAAACGTAAAACAAATACAAAACGGTCTCGTAAGAGTCACGAACACCTTGCACGGGACCAATACGACTCGTAGGAACCGGCCGCGTAGTCACGACGCTCACGGCTTGAGTGTACAATGTAAATTTGCCAAAAATTAGACTTATGCATAAAAAGATGCCATCGAAGGGTGAAAACATAAAACAACCACAAAACGGTCCTGTAAGAGTCACGAACATCTCGAACGGGACCAATGTAAGTCATAGGAATCGACCGTGTGGTCAGGGCACTCCCGGTTAGAGTGTACAACGTAAATTTGCAAAAAAATTAGACTTAAGCACAAAAACTTTCAATCGATGGGTGAAGCATAAAATAACGACAAAAAGGTCCCTTTAGAGTCATGAACACCTCGCACGAGACCAAGGTAAGTTGTAGGAACCCCCCGCGTAGTCACAGGGCTCCCGATTTGAGTGTACGACGTAAATTTACCAAAAGTTAGACTTAAGCATAAAAACATGCCATCGAAGGGTGAAAAAGCAAAACAAACACAAAACAGTCCCGGAAGAGTTACGGACATCTCGCAAGGGACCAATGTGTATCGTAGGAATCGACCGCATAATCACGGGGCTCCCGGTTTTAGTGTACGACATAAATTTACAAAAGAGTTAGACTTGAGCATAAAAACATGCCATCGAAGGGTGAAAACGTAAAATAAACACAAAACGATCTCGTAAGAGTCACGAACACCTCGCACGGGACCAATGCGACTCATAGGAACCGACCGCGTAGTCACGGGGCCCCCTATTTGAATGTACGACGTAAATTTGTAAAACATTAGACTTAAGCATAAATACTTGCCATCGAAGGGTGAAAATGTAAAACAACCATAAAACTGTCCGGTAAGAGTCACGAACACCTCGCACGGGACCAATATAACTCGTAGGAACTGATCGCCTAGTCACGGGGCTCCCGGTTGGAGTGTACGACCTAAATTTGCAAAAAAGTTAGAATTGAGAATAAAAAAGATGCCATCGAAAGGTGAAAATGTAAAACAAGAACAAAACTGTCCGGTAAGAGTCACGAAGACCTCGTACGGGACCAATGTGACTCGTAGGAACCTCACGGGGTTCTCGGTTTGAGTAGACGACACGAATTTGCAAAAAATAAGACTTAAGCATAAAAACATGCCATCGAAGGCTGAAAACCTAAAACAGCCACAAAACGATCCAGTAAGAGTCACGAACACCTCGCACAGGACCTATGTGACTCGTAAGAATCGACTGCATAGTCACGGGACTCCTATCGAAGGGTGAAAATACAAAACAAACACAAAACGGTCTCGTAAGAGTCACGAACATCTCGCACCATACCAATGTGAGTCGTAGGAACCGGCCGTGTAGTCACGGGGCTCCCGGTTGGAGTGTACGACGTAAATTTGCAAAAAGTTACTTAAGCATAAAAACATGCCATCGAAGGGTGAAAACATAAAACAAACACAAAATGGTCCCGTAAAAGTCACAAACACCTTGCACGGGACCAATACGACTCATAGGAACCGACCGTGTAGTCACGACTCTCTCGGTTTGAGTGTACGACGTAAATTTGCCAAAAAATAGACTTAAGCATAAAAAGATGCCATCGAAGGGTGAAAACATAAAACAGCCAGAAATCGGTCCTGTAAGAGTCACGAACATCTCGAACGGGACCAACGTAAGTCGTAGGAACCGACCTTGTAGTCACAGCGCTCCCGCTTAGAGTGTACGACGTAAATTTGTAAAAAATTTAAACTTAAGCACAAAAACTTGCAATCGATGGGTGCAACGTAAAATAGCCACAAAAAGGTCCCGTTAGTGTCACGAACACCTCGCACGAGACCGAGGTAAGTCGTCGGAACCCGTCGCGTAATCACGGGGCTGCCGATTAAAGTGTACGACGTACATTTACAAAAAGTTAGACTTAAGAATAAAAACATGCCATCGAAGGGTGAAAACGCAAAACAAGTACAAAACGGTCCTGTAAGAGTGAGGAACATATCGCACGGGACCAATGTGAAATGTGGGAATAGACTGCATAGTCACGGGGCTCCCGGTTTGAGTGTACGACATAAATTTGCAAAAAGTTAGACTTAAGCATAAAAACATGCCATCGAAGGGTGAAAACGTAAAACAAACACAACGGTCCCGTAATAGTCACGAACACTTCGCACGAGACCAATGCGACTCGTAGGAACCGATCGCGTAGTCACGAGGCTCCCGATTTGAGTGTACGACGAAAAGTTACAAAAGATTAGACCTAAGCATAAAAACTTGCCATGGAAGGGTGAAAACATAAAACAGCAAGAAAACGGTCCCGTAAGAGTCACGAACACCTCGGACGGGAGCAATGTGACTCGTAGGACCCGACCGCATTGTAACGAGGCCCCCGGTTTGAGTGTACGATTCAAATTTTCAAAAAATTAGACTTGAGCATAAAAACATGCCATCAAAGGGTGAAAACCTAACACAACCACAAAACTGTCATGTAAGAGTCACGAGCACCTCGTAGTCACGGGACTCTCGGTTTTAGTGTACAACGTAAATTTGAAAAAAGTTAGACTTGAGCATAAAAAGATGCCATCAAAGGGTGACAATGCAAAACAACCACAAAACGGTCCCGTAAGAGTCACAAACATCTCGAACGGGACCAATGTAAGTCGTTGGAACCGGTCGTTTAGTCACGACGCTCCCGGTTTGAGTGTACAACATAATTTGGCAAAAAGTTCGACTTAAGCATAAAAACTTGCCATCGAAGGGTGAAAACGTAAAACAAACACAAAACGGTCCCGTAAGAGTCACGAACACCTTGCACGGGACCAATGAGAATCGTAGGAATCGACCGCATAGTCATGGGGTTCTCGGTTTGAGTGTACGACTTAAATTTGCAAAAAGTTAGACTTGAGCATAAAAATATGCCATCGAAGGGTGAAAACATAAAACAAATACAAAACGGTCCCGTAAGAGTCACGAACACCTCGCGCGGGACCATTGCGACTCGTAGGAACCGATCGTGTAGTCACGGGGCTCCCAATTTGAGTGTACGACCTAAATTTGTAAAAAGTTGCTTAAGCATAAAAATATGCCATCGAAGCGTGAAAATGTAAAACAAACACAAAACGGTCCCGTAAGAGTCACGAACACCTTGCACGGGACCAAAGCGACTCGTAGGAACCGATCGCGTAGTCACGACGCTCTCGATTTGAGTGTATAACGTTAATTTGCCAAAAATTCACTTAAGCATAAAAAGATGCCATCGAAGGGTAAAAACATAAAACAGCCACAAAACGGTCCCGTAAGAGTCACGAACATCACTAAAGGGACCAATGTAAGTCATAGGAACCGGCCGTGTGGTCACGGCGCTCCCGGTTAGAGTGTACGACGTAAATTTATAAAAAATTTAGACTTAAGAACAAAAACTTGCAATCGATGGGTGAACCATAAAATAACCACAAAAGGTCCCGTTAGAGTCATGAACACCTCGCACGAGACCAGGGTAAGTTGTAGGAACCCGCCGCGTAGTCACGGGGCTCCCGATTTGGGTGTATAACGTAAATTTACGAAAAGTTAGACTTAAGCATAAAAACATGCCATCGAAGGGTGAAAATTCAAAACAAACACAAAACGGTCCCGTAAGAGTGACGAACATCTCGTACGAGACCAATGTGAATCGTAGGAATTGACCGCATAGTCACGGGGCTCCCGGTTTGAGTGTGCGACATAAATTTACAAAAAGTTATACTTGAGCATAAAAATATGCCATCGAAGTGTGAAAGCGTAAAACAAACAGAAAACAGTCCTATAAGAGTCACAAACGCCTCGCACGGGACCAATGCGACTCGTAGGAACCGACCGCGTAGTCACGGGGCCCCCGATTTGAATGTACGACGTAAATTTATAAAAGATTAAACTTAAGCATATAAACTTTCCATCGAAGGGAGAAAACGTAAAAGAACCATAAAACTGTCCGGTAAGAGTCACGAACACCTCGCACGGGACCAATGTAATTCATAGGAATCGATTGCCTAGTCACGGGGGTCCCGGTTGGAGTGTACGACCTAAATTTGCAAAAAAGTTTGAATTGAGAATAAAAAAGATGCCATCGAAGGGTGAAAACGTAAAACAAGAACAAAACTGTCCGGTAAGAGTCACGAAGACCTCGCACGGGACCAATGTGACTCGTAGGAATCGACCGCGTAGTCACGGGACTCCCGGTTTGAGTATACGATGTGAATTTGCAAAAATAAGACTTGAGCATAAAAACATGCCATCGAAGGGTGAAAACCTAAAACAACCACAGATCGGTCAGGTAAGAGTCACGAACACCTAGCACGGGACCAATGTGACTCATAGGAACCGACCGCGTAGTCACGGGGCACCCAGTTTGAGTGTACTACGTAAATTTGTAAAAAGTTAGACTTCAGCATAAAAAAGATGCCATCGAAGGGTGAAAACATAAAAAAGCTAGAAAACGGTCCCGTAAGAATCACGAACATCTCACACGGGACCAATGTAAGTCGTAGGAACCGATCGTGTAGTCACGACGCTTTCGGTTTGAGTGTACGACATAAATTGCAAAAAGTTAGACATAAGCATAAATACATGCCAAAAAAGGGTGAAAATGTAAAACAAACACAAAACGGTCACGTAAGAGTCACGAACACCTCGTACGGGACCAATATGACTCGTAGGAACCGACCGCGCAGTCACGGGGCTCTCGATTTGAGTGTACGACATAAATTTGTAAAAAGATAAACTTAGGCATAAGAACTTGCCATCGAAGGGTGAAAACATAAAACTAATACAAAATGGTTCCGTAAGAGTCACGAACACCTCGCACGGGACCAATGTGACTCGTAGAAATCGACCGCGTAGTCACGGGGATTCCGATTTGAGTGTACGACGTAAATTTGAAAAAAGTTAGACATAAGCATAAAAACATGCCATCGAAGGGTGAAAACGAAAAATATCCTCAAAATGGTCCCGTAAGAGTTACGAACACCTCGCACGGGACCAATGTGACTCGTAGGAACCGACCGCATACTAACGGGACTCCCAGTTTGAGTGTACGATGCAAATTTACAAAAAAATAGACTTGAGCATAAAAACAGGCCACCGAAGGGTGAAAACTTAAAACAACCACAAAACGGTCCGGTAAGAATCACGAACACCTCGCACGGGCCAATGTGACTCATAGGAATCGATCGCGTAGTCACAGGGC
Source organism: Sambucus nigra (assembly GCA_949130495.1). Classification (NCBI taxonomy): domain Eukaryota; kingdom Viridiplantae; phylum Streptophyta; class Magnoliopsida; order Dipsacales; family Adoxaceae; genus Sambucus; species Sambucus nigra. Next base: position 190,595,398 of record OX422213.1, read on the forward strand.
TTTCGATTTGAGTGTACAACGTAAATTTACAAAAAGTTAGACTTGGGCATAAAAAAGATGCCATCGAAGGGTGAAATTGTATAACAACCATAAAATGGTCCCATAAAAGTCACGAAAATCTCGCACGGGACAAGTAAAAGTCGTAGGAATTGGTCGTGTAGTCACGGCGCTCCCGATTTGAGTGTACGACATAAATTTGCAAAAATTTAGACAAAAGCATAAAAACATGCCATCGAAGGGTAAAAATGTAAAATAAATAAAAAACGGTCCCATAAGAGTCACGAACACCTCGCACGGGACCCATGTGACTCATAGGAACCGATCGCGTAGTCACGAGGCTCCCGGTTTGAGTGTACGACGTAAATTTGCAAAAAATTAGACTTAAGTGTAGAAACATGCCATCGAAGAATGAAAACATAAAAAAACCACAAAACGATCCGGTAAGAGTCACGAATACCTCGTACAGGACTAATGTGACTCGTAGGACCGACCGCGTAGTCACGGGGCTCTCGGTTAAAGTGTACGATGTAAATTTGCAAAAAGTTAAACATGCCATCGAAGGGTGAAAATGCAAAATAAAAATACAAAACCGTCCCGTAAGAGTCACGAACATCTCGCACGGGACCAATGTGAGTCGTGGAACCAACCGCGTAGTCACGGGGCTCCCTCTTGGAGTGTACGACGTAAATTTACAAAAAGTTAAGCATAAAAACATGCCATCCAAGGGTGAAAACATCAAACAAACACAAAATGGTCCCGTAAGAGTCACGAACACCTTGCACGGGACCAATACGACTCATAGGAACAGATCGCGTAGTCACGGCGCTCCCGATTTGAGTGTACGACATAAATTTGCCAAAAATTAGACTTAAGCATAAAAAGATGCCATCAAAGGGTGAAAACGTAAAACAGTCACAAAACGGTCCCGTAAGAGTCACGAACATCTCGAACGGGACCAATGTAAGTCGTAGGAACTGGCCGTGTAGTCACGGCACTCCCAGTTAGAGTGTACGACGTAAATTTGAAAAATATTTAGACTTAAGCATAAAAAGATGCCATCAAAGGGTGACAACGTAAACCAACCACAAAACGGTCCCGTAGAAGTCACGAACATCTCAGACGGGTCCAATGTAAGTCGTAGGAACCGGTCGTTTAGTCACGACGCTCCCGGTTTGAGTGTACAACATAAATTTCTAAAAAGTTAGACTTAAGCATAAAAACTTGCCATCGAAGGGTGAAAATATAAAACAAACAGAAAACGATCCCGTAAGAGTCACGAACACCTTGCACGAGACCAATTGGAATCGTAGAAATCGACCGCGTAGTCATGGGGTTCCCGGTTTAAGTGTACGACTTAAATTTGCAAAAAGTTCGACTTGAGCATAAAAACATGCCATCGAAGGGTGAAAACAAAAAACAAACACAAAACGGTCCCGTAAGAGTCACGAACACCTCGAACGGGACCAATGCGACTCGTAGGAACTGACCGCGTAGTCACGGGCCTCCCAATTTGAGTGTACGACCTAAATTTGCAAAAATTTACTTAAGCATAAAAACATGCCATCGAAGGGTGAAAATGTAAAAGAAAAACAAAACGGTCCCGTAAGAGTCACGAACACCTCGCACGGGACCAATGCGACTCGTAGGGACCGATCGCGTAGTCACGGGGCCCCCGATTTGAATGTACGACGTAAATTTACAAAAGATTAGACTTAAGCATAAAAACTTTCCATCGAAGGGTGAAAACGTAAAACAACCATAAAACTGTCCGGTAAGAGTCACGAACACCTCGCACGGGACCAATATAATTCGTAGGAACCGATCGCCTAGTCACGAAGCTCCCGGTTGGAGTGTACGACCTAAATTTGCAAAAAAGTTAGTATTGATAATAAAAAAGATGCCATCGAAGGGTGAAAACGTAAAATAAGAACAAAATGGTCCGATAAGAGTCACGAACACCTCGCACGGGATCAAAGTGACTCGTAGGGACCGATCGCATAGTCACGGGGCTCCCGGTTTGAGTATACGACGTGAATTTGCAAAAAATAAGACTTAAGCATAAAAACTTGCCATCGAAGGGTGAAAACCTAAATCAGCCACAGAACGGTCCGGTAAGAGAGACGAACACCTATCACGGGACCAATGTGACTCGTAGGAACTGACCGCGTAGTCACGGGACTCCCAATTTGAGTGTATTACATAAATTTGCAAAAAGTTACACTTCAGCATAAAAAGATGCCATCGAAGGGTGAAAATGTAAAAAATCCAAAAAATGGTCCCGTAAGAATCACGAACATCTCACACGGGACCAATGTAAGTCGTAGGAACCGACCGTGTAGTAAATTTGCAAAAAGTTAGACATAAGCATAAAAACTTGCCATCGAAGGGTGAAAACGTAAAACAAACACAAAACGGTCCCGTAAGAGTCACGAACACTTCGTACGGGACTAATGTGACTCGTCGGAACCGATCGCGTAGTCACGGGGATTTCGATTTGTGGGTACGATGTAAATTTACAAAAAGTTAGACTTGGGCATAAAAAAGATGCCATCGATGGGTGAAATTGTAAAACAGCCACAAAACGGTCCCATAAGAGTCACGAACATCTCGCACGGGACCAATGTAAGTCGTAGGAATCGCCCATGTAGTCACGTCGCTCCCGGTTTGACTGTACGACATAAATTTGTGAAAAGTTAGACAAAAGCATAAAAACATGCCATCGAAGGGTGAAAACGTAAAATAAACACAAAACGGTCCCGTAAGAGTCACAAACACCTCGCATGGGACCAATGTGACTCGTAGAAATCGACCCGTAGTCACGAGACTCCCGGTTTGAGTGGACGACATAAATTTGCAAAAAATTAGACTTAAGCATAGAAACATGCCATCGAAGAATGAAAACGTAAAAAAATAACAAAATGGTCCGGTCAGAGTCATAAATATCTCGTACGGGACTAATGTGACTCATAGGAACCGACCGCGTAGTCACGGGGCTCCCGGTTTTAGTGTTCGACGTAAATTTACGAAAAGTTAAACATGGCATCGAAGGGTGAAAATGCAAAACAAACACAAAACGGTCCCGTAAGAGTCACGAACATCTCGTACGGGACCAATGTGAGTCGTAGGAATCGATTGCGTAGTTACGGGGCTCCCAGTTTGAGTGTACGACGTAAATTTGCAAAAAGTTACTTAAGCATAAAAACATGCCAGCGAAGGGTGAAAATGCAAAACAAACACAAAACGGTCCCGTAAGAGTCACGAACATCTCGCATGGGACCAATGTGAAACATGGGAATCTTTCGCATAGTCACGGGGCTCCCGATTTGAGTGTACGACGTAAATTTGTAAAAAGTTAGACTTGAGCATAAAAACATGCCATCGAAGGGTTGAAAGCGTAAAACAAACACAAAACGGTCCCGTAATAGTCACGAACACTTCGCACGAGACCAATGCGACTCGTAGGAACCGATCGCGTAGTCACAGGGCTCCCGGATTGATTGTACGACATAAATTTGCAAAATATTAGACCTAAGCATGAAAACATGCCATGGAAGGGTGAAAACGTAAAACAACAACAAAACGGTCCTGTAAAAGTCACGAACACCTCGAACGGGACCAATGTGACTCGTAAGAACCGACTGCGATGTAACAGGGCCCCCGGTTTGAGTGTACGACGCAAATTTTCTAAAAAATTGACTTGAGCATAAAAACATACCATCAAAGGGTGAAAACCTAAAACAGCCACAAAACGGTCCGATAAAAGTCACGAACACCTCGCACGGGACCAATGTGACTCGTAGGAACCGATCGCGTAGTCACGGGACTCCCGGTTTGAGTGTACAACGTAAATTTGTAAAAAGTTAGACTTGAGCATAAAAAGATGCCATCAAAGGGTGACAACGTAAAACAACCACAAAACGGTGCCGTAAGAGTCACGAACATCTAGCACGGGACCAATGTAAGTCGTAGGAACCGGTTGTGTAGTCACAACGCTGCCGGTTTGAGTGTACGACATAAATTTGCAAAAAATTCGGTTTAAGAAAAAAACTTGCCATCGAAGGGTGAAAACATTAAACAAACACAAAACGGTCCCGTAAGAGTCACAAACACGTTGCACGGGACCAATGTGACTCGTAGGTAATGACCGCGTAGTCACGGGGCTTCCAATTTGAGTGTACGACGTATATTTGTAAAAAGTTAGACATAAGCATAAAAATATGTCATCGAAGGATGAAAACATAAAATATCCACAAAATGGTACCGTAAGAGTTACGAACACCTCGCACAGGACCAATGTGACTCGTAAGACCCGACCGCATACTAACGGGGCTCCCGGTTTGAGTGTAAGATGCAAATTTACAAAAAAATAGACTTGGGCATAAAAACATGCCATCGAAGGGTGAAAACCTAAAACAACCACAAAACGGTCCGGTAAGAATCACGAACACCTCGCACGGGACCAATATAACTCGTAGGAACCGACCGCATTATCACGGGGCTCCTGGTCAGAGTAAAACGTAAATTTGCAAAAAATTTAGACCTAAGCATAGAACGGACATCGAAGGGGAAAAATGTAAAACAGCCACAAAACGGTCCCGTAAGAGTCAGGAACATCTCGAACGGGACCAATGTGAGTCATAAGAAACGGTCGTGTAGTCACGGCGCTCCCGGTTAGAGTGTATGACGTAAATTTGTAAAAACTTTAGACTTAAGCATAAAAACTTGCAATTGATGGGTGAAAACGTAAAACAGCCACAAAAAGGTCCCGTTAGAGTCACGAACACCTCGCACGAGACCAAGGTAAGTCGTAGGAACCTCTCGCGTAGTCACGGGGCTCCCGATTTGAGTGTACGATATAAATTTGCAAAAAGTTAGACATGAGCATAAAAACATGCCATCGATGGGTGAAAACATAAAATAGCCACAAACGGTCCTGTAAGAATCACGAACACCTCACGCGGGACCAATGTGACTCGTAGGACCGACCGCGTAGTAACGGGGCTCACGATTTGAGTATACGACGTAAATTTGCAAAAAGTTAGACTTGAGCATAAAAACATGCCATCGAATGGTAAAAATGTAAAAAAAAACATAAAACGGTCCCGTAATAATCATGAACACTTCCTGCGGGACCAATACGACTCGTAGGAACCGACTGAGTAGTAACGGGGCTCCCGGTTTGAGTGTACGACCTAAATTTGCACAAGATTAGACCTAAGCATGAAAACAGGCCATGGAAGGATGAAAATGTAAAACAGCAACAAAACGGTCCCGTAAGAGTCACGAATACCTCTAAGGGGACCAATGTGACTCGTAAGAACCGACCGCGTTATAACGGGGCCCCCGGTTTGAGTGTACGACGCAAATTTTCAAAAAAATAGACTTGAGCTTAAAAACATGCCATCGAAGGGTGAAAACCTAACTCAACCAGAAAACGGTCCGGTAAGGGTCACGAACACCTCGCACGGATCCAATGTGACTCGTACAAACCGATCGCATAGTCGCGGGGCTCCCGGTTTGAGTGTATAATGTAAATTTATAAAAAGTTACTTGAGCATAAAAAGATGCCATCAAAGGGTGAAAACGTTAAACAACCAAAAAACGGTCCCGTAAGAGTCAAGAACATCTCGGACGGGATGAATGTAAGTCGTAGGAACCGGCCGTTTAGTCACGGCGTTCTCGATTTGAGTGTACAACAAAATTTGCAAAAAGTTAGACTTAGGCATAAAAACTTGCCATCGAAGGGTGAAAACATAAAAAAAACACAAAACGGTCCCGTAAAAGTCACGAACACCTTGCACGGGACCAATGTGAATCGTAGGAATCGATCGCGTAGTCATGGGGTTCCCAATTTGAGTGTACGACTTAAATTTGTAAAAAGTTAGACTTGAGCATAAAAACATGCCATCGAAGGGTGAAAACATAAAACAAACACAAAACGGTCCCGTAAGAGTCATGAACACCTCACACGGGATCAATGCGACTCGTAGAAATCGATCGCATAGTCACGGGGCTCCCAATTTGAGTGTATGACGTAAATTTACAAAAAGTTACTTAAGCATAAAAATATGCCATCGAAGGGTGAAAACAAAAAACAAACACCAAACGGTCCTGTAAGAGTCACGAACACCTCGCACAGGATTAATACGACTCGTAGGAACCAACCGCGTAGTCACGGGGCTCTCGGTTTGAGTGTTCGACCTAAATTTATAAAAAATAGACTTAAGCATAAAAAATGTCATTGAAGAGTGAAAACAAAAACCAGCCACAAAACGGTCTCGTAAGAGTCACGAACATCTCGCACGGGACCAATGTTAGTCGTAGGAATCGACCGTATAGTCACGGCGCTCGCAGTTTGGGTATATGACATAAATTTCCAAAAATTTAGACAAAAGCATAAAAACATGCCATCGAAGGGTGAAAACGTAAAATAAACACAAAACGGTCCCATAAGAGTCATGAACACCTTGCACGGGACCAATGTGACTCATAGGAACCGATCGCATAGTCACGAGGCTCCCTGTTTGAGTGTACAACGTAAATTTACAAAAAATTAGAATTGGTCATAAAAACATGCCATTGAAAAATGAAAACGTAAAACATCCACAAAACGATCCGGTAAGAGTCACGAACACCTCGCACAGGACCAACGTAACTCGTAGGAACCGACCGCGTAGTCACGGGTCTCCCGATTAGGGTGTACGACGTAAAGTTGGAAAAAATAAAGACTCAAGCATAAAAATTTGTAATCAAAGGGTGAAAATGTAAAACAGCCACAAAAACGTCCCATTAGAATCACGAACACCTCGTACGAGACCAAGGTAAGTCGTAAGAACCCGTCGCGTAGTCACGGGGCACCCGATTTGAGTGTACGACGTAAATTTGCAAAAAGTTGGACTTAAGCATAAAAATTGCCATCGAACGGTGAAAACTCAAAACAAACACAAAACGGTCCCATAAGAGTCACGAACATCTTGCACGACACCAATGTGAATCGTAGGAATCGACCAAGTATTCACAAGGCTCCCGGTTTGAGTGTACGATGAAATTTGCAAAAAGTTAGAGTTAAGCATAAAAATATACCATCTAAGGATGAAAACGTTAAACAAACACAAAACAGTCCTGTAAGAGTCACGAGCACCTCGTACGGGACCATTGCGACTCGTAGGAACCAACCGCGTAGTCACGGGACTCCCGGTTTGAGTGTACGAAGTAAATTTGAATAAAATTAGACTTAAGAATAAAAACATGCCATCGAAGGGTGAAAACATAAAAAAGCCACAAAACAGTCCCGTAAGATTTGCGAACACCTTGTACGGGACCAATGTGAAATGTAATAACTGACCGTGTTGTGAAGGGGCTTCCGGTTTCAGTGTATGACGCAAATTTTCAAAAAATTAGACCTATGCATAAATACATGCCATCGAAGGGTGAAAACCTAAAATAGCGACAAAACGGTCCGGTATGAGTCACGAACACCTCGCACGGGACCAATGTGACTCGTAGGAACCGATCGCGTAGTCACGGGGCTCCGGATTTGAGTGTACAACGTAAATTAGTAAAAAGTTAGACTTGAGCATAAAAAGATGCCATCGAAGGGTGATAACGTAAAATAGCCACAAAACGGTCCCGTAAGAATCACGAACATCTAGTAGGGGACCAATGTAAGTCGTAGGAACCGGTTGTGTAGTCACAGCGCTCCCAGTTTTTCTGTACAGCATAAATTTGCAAAAAATTAGGTTTAAGAAAAAAAAATTGCCATCGAAGGGTGAAAACATTAAACAAACACAAAACGGTCATGTAAGAGTCACGAACACCTTGCACGGGACCAATGCGACTCGTAGGAACCGATCGCATAGTCACGGGGCTCCCGGTTTGAGTGTACAACGTAAATTTGGAAAAAGTTACTTAAGCATAAAAATATGCCATTGAAGGGTGAAAACGTAAAACAAACACAAAACGGTCCCGTAAGAGTCACGAACACCTCGCACATGACCAATGTAACTCGTAGGAACCGATCGCGTAGTCACGGGGATCCTGGTTTGAGTGTATGACGTAAATTTGTAAAAAATTAGACTTAAGCATAAAAAGATGTCATCGAAGGATGAAAACGTAAACCAACCACAAAACGGTCACGTAAGAGTCACGAACATATCGCACGGGTCCAATGTAATACGTAGGAACCGACCGTGTAGTCACGGTGCTCTCGGTTTGAGCGTACGACATAAATTTGCAAAACATTAGACAAAAGCATAAAAACATGCCATCGAAGGGTGAAAACATAAAACAAACACAAAACGGTCCCGTAAGAGTCATGAACACCTCGCACGGGACCAATGTGACTCGTAGGAACCGATCGCATAGTCACGAGGCTCCCGGTTTGAGTGTACGACGTAAATTTGCAAAAAATTAGAATTGAGCATAAAAAGATGCCATTGAAGAATGAAAACGTAAAACAGCTACAAAACGACCTGGTAAGAGTCACGAACACCTCGCACGAGACCAATATAACTCGTAGGAACCGACCGCATTGTCACGGGGCTGCCGGGTGGAGTGTATGACGTAAATTTGCAAAAAATAAAGACTTAAGCATAAAAACTTATAATCGAAGGGTGAAAACATAAAATAGCCACAAAAAGGTCCGTTAGAGTCACGAACACCTTGCATGAGACCAAGATAAGTCGTAGGAACCCGCTGCGTAGTCACAGGGCTCCCAGTTTAAGTGTACGACGTAAATTTGCAAAACATTAGACCTATGCATAAAAAATGCCATCGAAGGGTGAAATCTCAAAACAAACACAAAACGGTCCCGTAAGAGTGACGAACATCTTTAACGAGACCAACGTGAATTGTAGGAATCGACCACGTATTCACGGAGCTCCCGGTTGAGTGTACGGCGTAAATTTGCAAAAAGTTAGACTTGAGCATAAAAACATGGCATCGAAGGGTGAAAATGTTAAACAAATACAAAACAATCCCGTAAGAGCCACGAACACCTCGAATGGGACCATTACGACTCGTAGGAACCAACCGCGTAGTCACAGGGCTCCCGGTTTGAGTGTACGACATAAGTTTGTAAAAATTTAGACTTAAGCATAAAAACTTGCCATCGAAGGGTGAAACCGTAAAACAAACACAAAATGGTCCCGTAAGAGTCACGAACACCTCGTACGGGACCAATGTGACTCGTAGGAACTGACCGCGTTGTGAAGGGGCTTCCGATTTGAGTGTACCACGCAAATTTTCAAAAAATTAGACTTGAGCATAAAAATATGCCATCGAAGGATGAAAACCTAAAACAGCCATAAAACGGTCCGGTAAGAGTAATGAACACCTCGCATGGGACCAATGTGACTCGTAGGAACCGATCGCGTAGTCACGAGGCTCCCGATTTGAGTGTACAACGTAGATTTGCAAAAAGTTAGACTTGAGCATAAAACATGCCATCGAAGGGTTAAAAGCGTAAAACAAACACAAAATGGTCCCGTAGTAGTCACGAACACTTCGCACGAGACCAATGCGACTCGTAGGAACCGACCGCGTAGTCACGGGGCTCCTGGTTTGAGTGTACGATGTAAATTTACAAAAAAGTTACTTAAGCATAAAAATATTCCATTGAAGGGTGAAAACGTAAAACAAACACAAAACGGTCCCGTAAGAGTCATGAACACCTCGCACAGGACCAATGCGAATCGTAGGAACCGATCGCGTAGTCACGGGGCTCCCGGATTGAGCGTATGACGTAAATTTGCAAAAAAATAGACTTAAGCATAAAAAGATGCCGTCGAAGGGTGAAAACGTAAACCAGCCACAAAACGATCCCGTAAGAGTCACGAACATCTCGCACGGTACCAATGTAAGTGGTAGGAATCGGCCGTATAGTCACGGCGCTTCCGATTTGAGTGTACGACATAAATTTAAAAAAAGTTAGATAAAAGCAAAAAAACATGCCATCGAAGGGTGAAAATATAAAACAAACACAAAACGGTTCCATAAGAGTCACAAAATCTCGCACGGGACCAATGTGACTTATAGGAACCAACCGCGTAGTCACGGGGCTCCCGATTTGAGTGTACGACGTAAATTTGCAAAAAATTAGACTTAAGCATAGAAACATGCCATCGAAGAATGAAAACGTAAAACAACCACAAAACGGTCCGGTATGAGTCACGAACACCTCGCACGGGACCAATGTGACTCGTAAGAATCGACGGCGTAGTAACGGGGCTCCCGGTTTGACTGTACGATGTAAATTTGTAAAAAATATACTTGAGCATAAAAACATGCTATCGAAGAATAAAAACGTAAAACAGTCACAAAATGGTCCAGTAAGAGTTACGAACACCTCGCACGGGACCAATATAACTCGTAGGAACCAATCGCGTTGTCACGGGGCTCATGGTCAGAGTACAACGTAAATTTGCAAAAAATTTAGACCTAAGCATAAAACGGCCATCGAAAGGGAAAAATGTAAAACAGCCACAAAACGATCCCGTAAGAGTCAGGAACATCTCGAACGGGACGATGTAAGTCATAAGAAACGATCGTGTAGTCACGGCGCTCCCGGTTAGAGTGTATGACGTAAATTTGTAAATAATTTAGACTTAAGCATAAAAACTTGCAATTGATGGGTGAAAACGTAAAACAGCCACAAAAAGGTCCCGTTAGAGTCATGAACACCTCGCACGAGACCAAGATAAGTCGTAGGAACCCGTCGCGTAGTCACGGGGCTCCCGGTTTGAGTGTACGACGTAAATTTGCCAAAAGTTAGACTTAAGCTTAAAAACATGCCATCGAAGGGTGAAAACGCAAAACAAATAATAAAACGGTCCCGAAAGAGTCACGAACATCTCGTATGGGACCAATGTGAATCGTCGAAACCGATCGCGTAGTCACAGGGCTCCCGGGTTGAATGTACGGCTTAAATTTGCAAAAAATTAGACTTGAGCATAAAAACATGCCATCGAAGGGTGAAAACGTTAAACAAATACAAAACAGTCCTGTAAGAGTCACAAACACCTCACACAGGACCAATACGACTCATAGGAATCGATCGCGTAGGCACGGGACTCCCGATTTGAGTATACAACGTAAATTTGCAAAATATTAGACTTAAGCATAAAAACATAAAACAGCCGCAAAACGGTCCCGTAAGAGTCACAAACACCTCGTACGGGACCAATGTGACTCATAGGAACCGACCGCGTTGTAACGGGGCTCCCGGTTTGGTTGTACGACGCAAATTTTGAAAATACTAGACTTGAGCAAAAAAACATGCCATCGAATGGTGAAAATGTAAAACAAACACAAAATGGTCCCGAAAGAGTCATGAACACCTTGCGCGGGACCAAGGCGACTCGTAGGAACCAACCGCGTAGTCACGGCACTCCCGGTTTGAGTGTACAATGTAAATTTGCAAAAAGTAAGACTTGAGCATAAAAAGATGCCATCGAAGGGTGACAACGTAAAACAGCCAAAAAACGGTCCCGTAAGAGTCACAAACATCTTGAACGGGACCAATGTAAGCCGTAGGAACCGTCCATGTAGTCACGGCGCTCCCGGTTAGAGTGTACGATGTAAATTTGCACAAAATTTAGACTTAAGCATAAAAATTTGCAATTGATGGGTGAAAACATAAAACAGCCACAAAAAGCTCCCGTTAGAGTCACGAACACCTCACACGAGACCAAGGTGAGTCGAGGAACCCGTCGTGTAGTCACGGGGCTCCCGATTTGAGTGTACGACGTAAATTTGCAAATAGTTAGACTTAAGCATAAAAACATGCCATCGAAGGGTGAAAACGTGAAACAAACAAAAAACGGTCCCGTAAGAGTCACGAACATCTCGAACGGGACCAATGTGAATCGTAGGAATCGACCGCGTAGTCACGGGGCTCCAGGTTTGAGTGTATGACGTAAATTTTTAAAAAGTTAGACTTGAGCATAAAAACATGCCATCGAAGGGTGAAAACGTAAAACAAACACAAAACAATCTCGTAAGAGTCACGAACACCTCGCCCGGGACCAATGCGACCGGTAGGAACCGACCGCGTAGTCACGGGGCTCCCGATTTGAGTGTACGATGTAAATTTGCAAAAGATTAGACTTTAGCATAAAAACATGTCATCGAAGGGTGAAAACGTAAAACAACCACAAAACGATCCCGTAAGAGTCACGAACACCTCGTACGGGGCCAATGTGACTAATAGGAATTGATCGCATTGTAACGGGGATCCCGGTTTGAGTGTACGACGCAAATTTTCAAAAAATTAGACTTGAGCATAAAAATATGCCATCGAAGGGTGAAAACCTAAAAAAACCACAAAACGATCCGGTAAGAGTCACGAATATGTGACTCGTAGGAACCGATCGCGTAGTCACAGGGCTCCCAGTTTGAATGTACAACGTAAATTTGTAAAAGTTAGACTTGAGCATAAAAAGATGCCATCGAAGGGTGACAACGCAAAACAGCCACAAATTGATCCCGTAAGAGTCACGAACAACTCGCACGGGACCAATGTAAGTCGTAGGAACCGGTCGTGTAGTCACGGCGCTCCCGATTTGAGTGTACGAGATAAGTTCGTAAAAAGTTAGACTTAAGAAAGAAAACTTACCATCGAATGGTGAAAACGTAAAAAAAATACAAAACGGTCTCGTAAGAGTCACAAACACCTCGTACGGGACCAATGCGACTCGTAGGGACCGACCGCGAAGTTACGGAGCTCCCGGTTTGAGTGTACGATGGAAATTTGCAAAAGAATAAACTTAAGCATAAAAAATTGCCATCGATGGGTGAAAACGTAAAACAGCCACAAAACGGTCCCGTAAGAGTCACGAACATCTCGAACGGGACCAATGTTAGTCATAGGAACCGGACGTGTAGTCACGAGCCTTCCGGTTAGAGTGTACGATGCAAATTTTCAAAAAATTAGACTTGAGCATAAAAATATGCCATCGAAGGGTGAAAACATAAAACAGCCACAAAACGGCCCCGTAAGAGTCACGAACACCTCGTATGGGACCAATGTGACTCAAAGGAACCGACCGCTTTGTAACGGGGCTCCCGATTTGAGTGTACAATGCAAATTTTCAAAAAATTAGACTTAAGCATAGAACAGGCCATCGAAGAATGAAAACATAAAACAACCACAAAACGGTCAGGTAAGAGTCACGAACACCTCGCACGGGACCAAGGCGACTCGTAGGAACCAACCGCGTAGTCACGGGGCTCCCGATTTGAGTATACGACGTAAATTTGTAAAAAAATAGACTTGAGCATAAAAAGATGCCATCGAAGGGTGACAACGTAAAACAATCACAAAACGGTCCAGTAAGAGTCACGAACACCTCGCACCGGACCAATGTAACTCGGCGGAACCGACCGCGTAGTTACGGGGCTCCCGGTCAGAGTACGACGTAAATTTGGAAAAAATTTAGACCTAAGCATAGAAACTTACAATCAAAGGGTGAAAACGTAAAACAGCCACAAAAAGGTCCCATTAGAGTCACGAACATCTCGCACGAGACCTCGGTAAGTCGTAGGATCCCACCGCGTAGTCACGGGGCTCCCGATTTGAGTGTACAACGTAAATTTGCAAAACGTTAGACTTAAGCATAAAAACATGCCATCGAAGGGTGAAAACGGGAAACAAACAAAAAACGGTCCCGTAAGAGTCACGAACATCTCGAACGGGACCAATGTGAATCGTAGGAATCGACCGCGTAGTCACGGGGCTCCAGGTTTGAGTGTATGACGTAAATTTTTAAAAAGTTAGACTTGAGCATAAAAACATGCCATCGAAGGGTGAAAACGTAAAACAAACACAAAACAATCTCGTACGAGTCACGAACACCTCGCCCGGGACCAATGCGACTCATAGGAATCGATCGCGTAGGCACGGGACTCCCGATTTGAGTATACAACGTAAATTTGCAAAATATTAGACTTAAGCATAAAAACATAAAACAACCGCAAAACGGTCCCGTAAGAGTCACGAACACCTCGTACGGGACCAATGTGACTCATAGGAACCGACCGCGTTGTAACGGGGCTCTCGGTTTAGTTGTACGACTCAAATTTTGAAAATACTAGACTTGAGCAAAAAAACATGCCATCGAATGGTGAAAATGTAAAATAAACACAAAATGGTCCCGAAAGAGTCATGAACACCTTGCGCGGGACCAAGGCGACTCGTAGGAACCAACCGCGTAGTCACGGCACTCCCGGTTTGAGTGTACAATGTAAATTTGCAAAAAGTAAGACTTGAGCATAAAAAGATGCCATCGAAGGGTGACAACGTAAAACAGCCACAAAACGGTCCCGTAAGAGTCACAAACATCTTGAACGGGACCAATGTAAGTCGTAGGAACCGTCCATGTAGTCACGGCGCTCCCGGTTAGAGTGTACGATGTAAATTTGCACAAAATTTAGACTTAAGCATAAAAATTTGCAATTGATGGGTGAAAAAATAAAACAGCCACAAAAAGGTCCCGTTAGAGTCACAAACACCTCACACGAGACCAAGGTGAGTCGAGGAACCCGCCGTGTAGTCACGGGGTTCCCGATTTGAGTGTACGACGTAAATTTGCAAATAGTTAGACTTAAGCATAAAAACATGCCATCGAAGGGTGAAAACGGGAAACAAACAAAAAACGGTCCAGTAAGAGTCACGAACATCTCGAACGGGACCAATGTGAATCGTAGGAATCGACCGCGTAGTCACGGGGCTCCAGGTTTGAGTGTATGACGTAAATTTTTAAAAAGTTAGACTTGAGCATAAAAACATGCCATCGAAGGGTGAAAACGTAAAACAAACACAAAACAATCTCGTAAGAGTCACGAACACCTCGCCCGGGACCAATGCGACCGGTAGGAACCGACCGCGTAGTCACGGGGCTCCCGATTTGAGTGTACGATGTAAATTTGCAAAAGATTAGACTTTAGCATAAAAACATGTCATCGAAGGGTGAAAACGTAAAACAGCCACAAAACGATCCCGTAAGAGTCACGAACACCTCGTACGGGGCCAATGTGACTAATAGGAATCGATCGCGTTGTAACGGGGATCCCGGTTTGAGTGTACGACGCAAATTTTCAAAAAATTAGACTTGAGCATAAAAATATGCCATCGAAGGGTGAAAACCTAAAACAACCACAAAACGATCCGGTAAGAGTCACGAATATGTGACTCGTAGGAACCGATCGCGTCGTCACAGGGCTCCCAGTTTGAATGTACAACGTAAATTTGTAAAAGTTAGACTTGAGCATAAAAAGATGCCATCGAAGGGTGACAACGCAAAACAGCCACAAATTGATCCTGTAAGAGTCGCGAACAACTTGCACGGGACCAATGTAAGTCGTAGGAACCGGTCGTGTAGTCACGGCGCTCCCGATTTGAGTGTACGAGATAAGTTCGTAAAAAGTTAGACTTAAGAAAGAAATCTTACCATCGAATGGTGAAAACGTAAAAAAAATACAAAACGGTCTCGTAAGAGTCACAAACACCTCGTACGGGACCAATGCGACTCGTAGGGACCGACCGCGAAGTTACGGAGCTCCCGGTTTGAGTGTACGATGGAAATTTGCAAAAGAATAAACTTAAGCATAAAAACTTGCCATCGATGGGTGAAAACGTAAAACAGCCACAAAACGGTCCCGTAAGAGTCACGAACATCTCGAACGGGACCAATGTTAGTCATAGGAACCGGACGTGTAGTCACGAGCCTTCCGGTTAGAGTGTACGATGCAAATTTTAAAATAATTAGACTTGAGCATAAAAACATGCCATCGAAGGGTGAAAACATAAAACAGCCACAAAACGGCCCCGTAAGAGTCACGAACACCTCGTATGGGACCAATGTGACTCAAAGGAACCGACCGCTTTGTAACGGGGCTCCCGATTTGAGTGTACAATGCAAATTTTCAAAAAATTAGACTTAAGCATAGAACAGGCCATCGAAGAATGAAAACATAAAACAACCACAAAACGGTCCGGTAAAAGTCACGAACACCTCGCACGGGACCAAGGCGACTCGTAGGAACCAACCGCGTAGTCACGGGGCTCCCGATTTGAGTATACGACGTAAATTTGTAAAAAAATAGACTTGAGCATAAAAAGATGCCATCGAAGGGTGACAACGTAAAACAATCACAAAACGGTCCAGTAAGAGTCACGAACACCTCGCACCGGACCAATGTAACTCGTAGGAACCGACCGCGTAGTCACGGGGCTCCCGGTCAGAGTACGACGTAAATTTGGAAAAAAATTAGACCTAAGCATAGAAACTTACAATCAAAGGGTGAAAACGTAAAACAGCCACAAAAAGGTCCCATTAGAGTCACGAACACCTCGCACGAGACCTCGGTAAGTCGTAGGATCCCACCGCGTAGTCACGGGGCTCCCGATTTGAGTGTACGACGTAAATTTGCAAAACGTTAGACTTAAGCATAAAAACATGCCATCGAAGGGTGAAAACGGGAAACAAACAAAAAACGGTCCCGTAAGAGTCACGAACATCTCGAACGGGACCAATGTGAATCGTAGGAATCGACCGCGTAGTCACGGGGCTCCAGGTTTGAGTGTATGACGTAAATTTTTAAAAAGTTAGACGTGAGCATAAAAACATGCCATCGAAGGGTGAAAATGTAAAACAAACACAAAACAATCTCGTAAGAGTCACGAACACCTCGCCCGGGACCAATGCGACTCATAGGAATCGATCGCGTAGGCACGGGACTCCCGATTTGAGTATACAACGTAAATTTGCAAAATATTAGACTTAAGCATAAAAACATAAAACAGCCGCAAAACGGTCCCGTAAGAGTCACGAACACCTCGTACGGGACCAATGTGACTCATAGGAACCGACCGCGTTGTAACGGGGCTCTCGGTTTGGTTGTACGACGCAAATTTTGAAAATACTAGACTTGATCAAAAAAACATGCCATCGAATAGTGAAAATGTAAAATAAACACAAAATGGTCCCGAAAGAGTCATGAACACCTTGCGCGGGACCAAGGCGACTCGTAGGAACCAACCGCGTAGTCACGGCACTCCCGGTTTGAGTGTACAATGTAAATTTGCAAAAAGTAAGACTTGAGCATAAAAAGATGCCATCGAAGGGTGACAACGTAAAACAGCCACAAAACGGTCCTGTAAGAGTCACAAACATCTTGAACGGGACCAATGTAAGTCGTAGGAACCGTCCATGTAGTCACGGCGCTCCCGGTTAGAGTGTACGATGTAAATTTGCACAAAATTTAGACTTAAGCATAAAAATTTGCAATTGATTGGTGAAAACATAAAACAGCCACAAAAAGGTCCCGTTAGAGTCACAAACACCTCACACGAGACCAAGGTGAGTCGAGGAACCCGCCGTGTAGTCACGGGGCTCCCGATTTGAGTGTACGACGTAAATTTGCAAATAGTTAGACTTAAGCATAAAAACATGCCATCGAAGGGTGAAAACGGGAAACAAACAAAAAACGGTCCAGTAAGAGTCACGAACATCTCGAACGGGACCAATGTGAAACGTAGGAATCGACCGCGTAGTCACGGGGCTCCAGGTTTGAGTGTATGACGTAAATTTTTAAAAAGTTAGACTTGAGCATAAAAACATGCCATCGAAGGGTGAAAACGTAAAACAAACACAAAACAATCTCGTAAGAGTCACGAACACCTCGCCCGGGACCAATGCGACCGGTAGGAACCGACCGCGTAGTCACGGGGCTCCCGATTTGAGTGTACGATGTAAGTTTGCAAAACATTAGACTTTAGCATAAAAACATGTCATCGAAGGGTGAAAACGTAAAAAAGCCACAAAACGATCCCGTAAGAGTCACGAACACCTCGTACGGGACCAATGTGACTAATAGGAATCGATCGCGTTGTAACGGGGATCCCGGTTTGAGTGTACGACGCAAATTTTCAAAAACTTAGACTTGAGCATAAAAATATGCCATCGAAGGGTGAAAACCTAAAACAACCACAAAACGATCCGGTAAGAGTCACGAATATGTGACTCGTAGGAACCGATCGCGTAGTCACAGGGCTCCCAGTTTGAATGTACAACGTAAATTTGTAAAAGTTAGACTTGAGCATAAAAAGATGCCATCGAAGGGTGACAACGCAAAACAGCCACAAATTGATCCTGTAAGAGTCGCGAACAACTCGCACGGGACCAATGTAAGTCGTAGGAACCGGTCGTGTAGTCACGGCGCTCCCGATTAGAGTGTACGAGATAAATTCGTAAAAAGTTAGACTTAAGAAAGAAAACTTACCATCGAATGGTGAAAACGTAAAAAAATACAAAACGGTCTCGTAAGAGTCACAAACAGCTCGTACGGGACCAATGCGACTCGTAGGGACCGACCGCGAAGTTACGGAGCTCCCGGTTTAAGTGTACGATGGAAATTTGCAAAAGAATAAACTTAAGCATAAAAACTTGCCATCGATGGGTGAAAACGTAAAACAGCCACAAAACGGTCCCGTAAGAGTCACGAACATCTCGAACGGGACCAATGTTAGTCATAGGAACCGGACGTGTAGTCACGAGCCTTCCGGTTAGAGTGTACGATGCAAATTTTCAAAAAATTAGACTTGAGCATAAAAACATGCCATCGAAGGGTGAAAACATAAAACAGCCACAAAACGGCCCTGTAAGAGTTACGAACACCTCGTATGGGACCAATGTGACTCAAAGGAACCGACCGCTTTGTAACGGGGCTCCCGATATGAGTGTACAATGCAAATTTTCAAAAAATTAGACTTAAGCATAGAACAGGCCATCGAAGAATGAAAACATAAAACAACCACAAAACGGTCCGGTAAGAGTCACGAACACCTCGCACGGGACCAAGGCGACTCGTAGGAACCAACCGCGTAGTCACGGGGCTCCCGATTTGAGTATACGACGTAAATTTGTAAAAAAATAGACTTGAGCATAAAAAGATGCCATCGAAGGGTGACAACGTAAAATAATCACAAAACGGTCCAGTAAGAGTCACGAACACCTCGCACGGGACCAATGTAACTCGTAGGAACCGACCGCGTAGTCACGGGGATCCCGGTCAGAATACGACGTAAATTTGGAAAAAATTTAGACCTAAGCATAGAAACTTACAATCGAAGGGTGAAAACGTAAAACAGCCACAAAAAGGTCCCATTAGAGTCACGAACACCTCGTACGAGACCTCGGTAAGTCGTAGGATCCCACCGCGTAGTCACGGGGCTCCCGATTTGAGTGTACGACGTAAATTTGCAAAACGTTAGACTTAAGCATAAAAACATGACATCGAAGGGTGAAAACGGGAAACAAACAAAAAACGGTCCCGTAAGAGTCACGAACATCTCGAACGGGACCAATGTGAATCGTAGGAATCGACCGCGTAGTCACGGGGCTCCAGGTTTGAGTGTATGACGTAAATTTTTAAAAAGTTAGACTTGAGCATAAAAACATGCCATCGAAGGGTGAAAACGTAAAACAAACACAAAACAATCTCGTAAGAGTCACGAACACCTCGCCCGGGACCAATGCGACCGGTAGGAACCGACCGCGTAGTCACGGGGCTCCCGATTTGAGTGTACGATGTAAATTTGCAAAACATTAGACTTTAGCATAAAAACATGTCATCGAAGGGTGAAAACGTAAAACAACCACAAAACGATCCCGTAAGAGTCACGAACACCTCGTACGGGGCCAATGTGACTAATAGGAATCGATCGCGTTGTAACGGGGATCCCGGTTTGAGTGTACGACGCAAATTTTCAAAAAATTAGACTTGAGCATAAAAATATGCCATCGAAGGGTGAAAACCTAAAACAACCACAAAACGATCCGGTAAGAGTCACGAATATGTGACTCGTAGGAACCGATCGCGTAGTCACAGGGCTCCCAGTTTGAATGTACAACGTAAATTTGTAAAAGTTAGACTTGAGCATAAAAAGATGCCATCGAAGGGTGACAACGCAAAACAGCCACAAACTGATCCCGTAAGAGTCACGAGCAACTCGCACGGGACCAACGTAAGTCGTAGGAACCGGTCGTGTAGTCACGGCGCTCCCGATTTGAGTGTACGACATAAATTCGTAAAAAGTTAGACTTAAGAAAGAAAACTTACCATCGAATGGTGAAAACGTAAAAAACACAAAACGGTCTCGTAAGAGTCACAAACACCTCGTGCGGGACCAATGCGACTCGTAGGGACCGACCGCGAAGTTACGGAGCTCCCGGTTTGAGTGTACGATGGAAATTTGCAAACGAATAAACTTAAGCATAAAAACTTGTCATCGATGGGTGAAAACGTAAAACAGCCACAAAACGGTCCCGTAAGAGTCACGAACATCTCGAACGGGACCAATGTTAGTCATAGGAACCGGACGTGTAGTCACGAGCCTTCCGGTTAGAGTGTACGATGCAAATTTTCAAAAAATTAGACTTGAGCATAAAAACATGCCATCGAAGGGTGAAAACATAAAACAGCCACGAAACGGCCCCGTAAGAGTCACGAACACCTCGTATGGGACCAATGTGACTCAAAGGAACCGACCGCTTTGTAACGGGGCTCCCGATTTGAGTGTACAATGCAAATTTTCAAAAAATTAGGCTTAAGCATAGAACAGGCCATCGAAGAATGAAAACATAAAACAAC
This sequence comes from Sambucus nigra, assembly GCA_949130495.1. NCBI lineage: Eukaryota > Viridiplantae > Streptophyta > Magnoliopsida > Dipsacales > Adoxaceae > Sambucus > Sambucus nigra. The sequence continues at coordinate 190,616,047 of OX422213.1, forward strand.
CACAAAATGGTCCGGTAAGAGTCACGAACACCTCGCACGGGACCAATGTGACTTGTAGTAACTGATCGCGTAGTCACGGGGCTCCCAATTTGAGTATACGACGTAAATTTGTAAAAAATTAGACTTGAGCATAAAAACATGCCATCGAAGAATGAAAACATAAAACAATCACAAAATGGTCCAGTAAGAGTCACGAACACCTCGCACCGGACCAATGTAACTCGTAGGAACCGACCGCGTAGTCACGGGGCTCCCGGTCAGAGTACGACGTAAATTTGGAAAAAATTTAGACCTAAGCATAGAAACTTACAATCGAAGGGTGAAAACGTAAAACAGCCACAAAAAGGTCCCATTAGAGTCACGAACACCTCGCACGAGACCTCGGTAAGTCGTAGGATCCCACCGCGTAGTCACGGGGCTCCCGATTTGTGTGTACGACGTAAATTTGCAAATAGTTAGACTTAAGCATAAAAACATGCCATCGAAGGGTGAAAACGGGAAACAAACAAAAAACGGTCACGTAAGAGTCACGAACATCTCGCACGGGACCAATGTGAATCGTAGGAATCGACCGCGTAGTCACGGGGCTCCAGGTTTGAGTGTATGACGTAAATTTTTAGAAAGTTAGACTTGAGCATAAAAACACGCCATCGAAGGGTGAAAACGTAAAACAAACACAAAACAATCTCGTAAGAGTCACGAACACCTCGTCCGGGACCAATGCGACCGGTAGGAATCGACCGCGTAGTCACGGGGCTCCCGATTTGAGTGTACGATGTAAATTTGCAAAAGATTAGACTTTAGCATAAAAACATGTCATCGAAGGGTGAAAACGTAAAACAGCCACAAAACGATCCCGTAAGAGTCACGAACACCTCGTATGGGGCCAATGTGACTAATAGGAATCGATCGCGTTGTAACAGGGATCCCGGTTTGAGTGTACGACGCAAATTTTCAAAAAATTAGAATTGAGCATAAAATTATGCCATCGAAGGGTGAAAACCTAAAACAACCACAAAACGATCCGGTAAGAGTCACGAATATGTGACTCGTAGGAACCGATCGCGTAGTCACAGGGCTCCCAGTTTGAATGTACAACGTAAATTTGTAAAAGTTAGACTTGAGCATAAAAAGATGCCATCGAAGGGTGACAACACAAAACAGCCACAAACTGATCCCGTAAGAGTCGCGAACAACTCGCACGGGACCAATGTAAGTCGTAGGAACCGATCGTGTAGTCACGGCGCTCCCGATTTGAGTGTACGAGATAAATTCATAAAAAGTTAGACTTAAGAAAGAAAACTTCCCATCGAATGGTGAAAACATAAAAAAAAACACAAAACGGTCTCGTAAGAGTCACAAACACCTCGTACGGGACCAATGCGACTCGTAGGGACCGACCGCGAAGTTACGGAGCTCCCGGTTTGAGTGTACGATGGAAATTTGCAAAAGAATAAACTTAAGCATAAAAACTTGCCATCGATGGGTGAAAACGTAAAACAACCACAAAACGGTCCCGTAAGAGTCACGAACATCTCGAACGGGACCAATGTTAGTCATAGGAACCGGACGTGTAGTCACGAGCCTTCCGGTTAGAGTGTACGATGCAAATTTTCAAAAAATTAGACTTGAGCATAAAAACATGCCATCGAAGGGTGAAAACATAAAACAGCCACAAAACGGCCCCGTAAGAGTCACGAACACCTCGTATGGGACCAATGTGACTCAAAGGAACCGACCGCTTTATAACGGGGCTCCCGATTTGAGTGTACAATGCAAATTTTCAAAAAATTAGACTTAAGCATAGAACAGGCCATCGAAGAATGAAAACATAAAACAACCCCAAAACGGTCCGGTAAGAGTCACGAACACCTCGTACGGAACCAATGTGACTTGTAGGAACTGATCGCGTAGTCACGGGGCTCCCGATTTGAGTATACGACGTAAATTTGTAAAAAATTAGACTTGAGCATAAAAACATGCCATCGAAGAATGAAAACATAAAACAATCACAAAATGGTCCAGTAAGAGTCACGAACAACTCGCACGGGACCAATGTAACTCGTAGGAACCGACCGCGTAGTCACGGGGCTCCCGGTCAGAGTACGACGTAAATTTGGAAAAAATTTAGACCTAAGCATAGAAACTTACAATCGAAGGGTGAAAACGTAAAACAACCACAAAAAGGTCCCATTAGAGTCACGAACACCTCGCACGAGACCTCGGTAAGCCGTAGGATCCCACCGCGTAGTCACGGGGATCCCAATTTGAGTACGACGTAAATTTGTAAAATGTTAGACTTAAGCATAAAAACATGCCATCGAAGGGTGAAAATGGGAAACAAACAAAAAATGGTCCCGTAAGAGTCACGAACATCTCGCACGGGACCAATGTGATTCGTAGGAACCGACCGCGTAGTCACGGGGCTCCCGGTTTGAGTGTACGGCGTAAATTTGTAAAAAATTACTTAAGCAAAAAAACATGCCATCGAATGCTGAAAATGTAAAACAAGCTCAAAACTGTCCCGTAAGAGTCAAGAACGCCTTGCACGGAACCAATGCGACTAGTAAGAACTTACCGCGTAGTCACGACGCTCCCAGTTTGAGTGTACGACATAAATTTGTAAAAAATTAGACTTAAGCATAAAAAAAAGCCATTGAAGGGGAAAAACTTAAAACAACCACAAAAGGGTCCCGTAAGAGTCACGAACACCTCGAACGGGACCAATGTAAGTCGTAGGAAACAGTCGTGTATTCACGGCGCTCCCGGTTAGAGTGTACGACGTAAATTTGCAAAAAAAATAGACTTAAGCATAAAAACTTGCAATTGATGGGTGAAAACACAAAACAGCCACAAAAAGGTCCCGTTAGAGTCATGAACACCTTGCACGAGACCAAGGTAAGTCTTAGGAACCCGCCGTGTAGTCACGGGGCTCCCGGTTTGAGTGTACGATGTAAATTTGCAAAAAGTTAGACTCAAGCATAAAAACATGCCATAGAAGGGCAAAAACGCAAAAAAAATACAAAACAGCCCCGTAAGAGTCACGAACATCCCGCACAGAACCAGTGTGAATCTTAGGAATCGACCGCGTAGTCACAGGGCTCTCGGTTTGAGTGTACGACGTAAATTTGCAAAAAGTTAGACTTGAGCATAAAAACATGCCATCGAAGGGTGAAAACGTTAAACAAATACAAAACAGTCCCGTAAGAGTCACGAACACCTCGCACGGGATCAATGCGACTCGTAGGAACCGACCGCGTAGTCATGGGGCTCCCGATTTGAGTGTACGACGTAAATTTGTAAAAGATTAGACTTAAGCATAAAAACATGTCATCGAAGGGTAAAAACGTAAAACAGCCACAAAACGACCCCGTAAGAGTCACGAACATCTCGTACGGGACCAATGTGACTCGTAGGAACCGACCGCGTTGTAACAGGGCTCCCGGTTTGAGTGTACGACGCAAATTTTCAAAATATTAGACTTGAGCAAAGAAATATGCCATCGAATGGTGAAAACGTAAAACAAACACAAAACGGTCCCGTAAGAGTCAGGAACACCCTGCACGGGACCAATGCGACTCGTAGGAACCGACCGCGTAGTCATGGTACTCCCGGTTTGAGTGTACAACGTAAATTTGCAAAAATTTAGACTTGAGCATAAAAAGATGCCATCGAAGGGTGACAACGTAAAACAAACACCAAACGATCCCGTAAGAGTCACGAACATCTCGGACGGGACCAATGTAAGTCGTAGGAACCGACCGTGTAGTCACGGAGCTCTCGATTTGACTGTACGACGAAAATTTGCAAAAGATTAGACTTAAGCATAAAAACATGCCATCGTTGGGTGAAAACGTAAAACAGCCACAAAACGCGCCCGTAAGAGTCACGAACATCTCGAACGGGATTATTGTAAGTCATAGGAACCGGTCGTGTAGTCACGGGTCTCCCGGTTAGAGTGTACGATGCAAATTTTCAAAAAATTAGACTTGAGCATAAAAACATACCATCGAAGGGTGAAAATGTAAAACAGCCACAAAACGGTCCCGTAAGAGTCACGAACACCTCGTACGGGATCAACGTGACTCAAAGGAATTGATCGCGTTATAACGGGGCACCCAGTTTGAGTGTACGACACAAATTTTCAAAAAAATAGACTTGAGCATAAAAATATTCCAGCGAAGGGTGAAAACCTAAAACAGCCACAAAACGGTCCGGTTAGAGTCACAAACACCTCGTACGGGAACAATGTGACTCGTGGGAACCGATCGCATAGTCACGGGCCCTCAGTTTGAATGTACAACGTAAATTTTCAAAAAGTTAGACTTGAGCATAAAAAGATGCCATCGAAGGGTGACAACATAAAACAGCCACAAACGGTCCCGTAAGAGTCACGAACATCTCGCTCGAGACCAATGTAAGTGGTAGGAATCGGCCGTGTAGTCACGTCGCTCGCGGTTTGAGTGTACGACATAAATTTGTAAAAAGTTAGACTTAAGCAAAAAAACTTTCCATCGAAGGGTTAAAACGTAAAACAAACACAAAACGATCCCGTAAGAGTCACGAACACCTTGCACGAGACCAATGTGACTCATAGGAACCGACCGCTTAGTCACGAGGCTCCCGGTTTGAGTGTACGTAGTAAATTTGCAATAAATTAGACTTGAACATAAAAACATGCCATCGAAGAATGAAAACATAAAACAACCACAAAACGGTCCGGTAAGAGTCAAGAACACCTCGCACGGGACCAATGTAACTCGTAGGAACCAACCGCATAGTCACGGGCCTCCCGATTAGAGTGTACGATGTAATTTTGCAAAAAATTTAAACTTAAGCATAAAAACATGTAATCAAAGGGTCAAAACGTAGAAGAGACACAAAAAGTCCCGTTAGAGTCACGAACACCTCGCATGAGACCAAGTAAGTCGTAGGAACCCACCGCGTAGTCACGGGGCTCCCGGTTTGAGTGTACGATGTATATTTGCAAAAAGTTAGACTTGAGCATAAAAACATGCCATAGAAAAATGAAAACGTAAAACAGCCACCAAATGATCCGATAAAAGTCACGAACACATCTCACGGGACCAATGTGACTCGTAGGAACCGACCGCGTAGTCACGGCTTTCAGTTTTAGTGTACAACATAAATTTATAAAAATTTAGACTTGGGCAAAAAAAAAGTCATCGAAGGGTGAAAATGTAAAACAGCCACAAAACGGTCCTGTAAGCGTCACGAACCTCTTGCACGGGGCCAATGTTACTCGTAGGAACTAGCCGTGTAGTCACGGCGCTACCACTTTTAGTAAATTTGCAAAAAGTTAGACTTAAGCCTAAAAACATGCCATCAAAGGGTGAAAATGCAAAATAAACACAAAACGGTTCCTTAGGAGTCACGAACATCTTGCACGGGACCAATGTGAGCCGAAGGACCCGACCGCGTAGTCACGAGGCTCCTAGTTTGAGTGTACGACGTAAATTTATAAAAAGTTACTTAAGCATAAAAACATGCCATCGAAGGTTGAAAATATAAAATAAACACAAAACGGTCCTGCAAGAGTCACGAACACTCGCACGGGACCAATACGACTCGTAGGAACCGACCGCGTAGTCACGGGGCTCCCGGTTTGAGTGTACAATATAAATTTACAAAAAATTAGACTTAAGCATAAAAAGATGCCATCGAAGGGTGAAAACGTAAAACAGCCACAAAACGGTCCCGTAAGAGTCCCAAACATCTCGAACAAGACCAATATAAGTGGTAGGAACCATTCGTGTATTCACGGCGCTCCCGATTAGAGTGTACAACGTAAATTTGTAAAAAAATTAGACTTAAGCATAAAAACTTGCAATCGATGGGTGAAAATGTAAAATTTCCACAAAAAGGTCCCGTTAGAGTCACGAACACCTTGCACAAGACCAAGGTAAGTTATAGGAACTCGTCACGTAGTCACGGGGCTCCCGGTTTGAGTGTACGACGTAAATTTGCAAAAAGTTATACTTAAGCATAAAAACATGCCATCGAAGGGTGAAAACGCAAAACAAACACAAAACGATCCCGTAAAAGTCACGGACATCTCGCAGGGGACCAATGTGAATCGTAGGAATCGGCCGCGTAGTCACAGAGCTCCCGATTTGAGTGTACAACGTAAATTTGCAAAAAGTTAGACTTAAGCATAAAAATATGCCATCGAAGGGTGAAAATGCAAAACCAACACAAAACGATCGCGTAAAAGTCACGGACATCTCGCACGGGACCAATGTGAATCGTAGGAACCGACCGCATAGTCACGGGGTTCCCGATTTGAGTGTACGACGTAAATTTGTAAAAAGTTAGACTTGAGCATAAAAATATATCATCGAAGAGTGAAAATGTAAAAAAAACATAAAACGGTCCCGTAAGAGTCATGAACACCTCGTACGGGACCAATGCGACTCGTAAGAACCGACCGCATAGTCACGGAGCTCCCAATTTGAGTGTACGACGAAAATTTGTAAAAAATTAGACTTGAGCATAAAAACATGCCATCGAAGGGTGAAATCCTAAAATAGCCACAAAACGGTCTGGTAAGAGTCATGAACACCTCGCACGGGACCAATGTGACTCGTAGGAACCGATCGCGTAGTCACGGGGCTCCCGATTTGAGTGTACAGCGTAAATTTGTAAAAAGTTAGACTTGAGCATAAAAAGATGCCATCGAAGAGTGACAACGTAAAACAGCCAAAAATGATCCCGTAAGAGTCACGAACATCTCGCACGGGACCAATGTAAGTCGTAGGAACCGGCCGTGTAGTCACGACGCTCCCGATTTGAGTGTACGTCATAAATTTGCAAAAAGTTAGATTTAAGCATAAAAACTTGCCATCGAAAGGTGAAAACCTAAAACAAACATAAAACAGTCCCGTAAGAGTCACGAACACCTTGCACAGGACCAATGTGACTCGTAAGAATCGACCTTGTAGTCACGAGGCTCTCGGTTTGAGTGTACGTCATAAATTTGCAAAAAATTAGACTTGAGCATAAAAACATGCCATCGAAGAATGAAAACAGCCACAAAAAGGTCCCGTTAGAGTCACGAACACCTCGCACGAGACCAACGTAAGTCGTAGGAACCCGCCGCGTAGTCAAGGGGACCCCGGTTTGAGTTTACGATGTAAATTTGCAAAAAGTTAGACTTGAGCATAAAAACATGCCATCGAAAAATGAAAACGTAAAACAACCAAAAAATGGTCTGGTAAAAGTTACGAACACCTCGCCCGGGACCAATGTGACTCGTAGGAACCGACCGCATAGTCACGAGGCCTTTCCAGTTTGAGTGTACAATATAAATTTACAAAATGTTAGACTTGGGAAAAAAAAAGATGTCATCGAAGGGTGAAAATGTAAAAAAGCTTCAAAACGGTCCCGTAAGAGTCACGAACATCTTGCACGGGACCAATGTAAGTTGTGGGAACCGACCGTGTGGTCACGGCGCTCCCGGTTTAAGTGTACGACATAAATTTGCAAAAAGTTAGACTTAAGCCTAAAAACATGCCATCGAAGTTTGAAAATGCAAAACAAACACAAAACGGTTCCGTAAGAGTCACGAACGTCTCGTATGGGACCATTGTGAGTCGTAGGAACCGGTCGCGTAGTCACGAGGCTCCTGGTTTGAGTGTACAACGTAAATTTGCAAAAAGTTACTTAAGCAAAAAAACATGCCATCGAAGGGTGAAAACATAAAACAAATGCAAAACGGTCCCGTAAGAGTTACGAACACCTCGCACGGGACCAATGAGACTCGTAGAAACCGACCGCGTAGTCACGGGGCTCCCGGTTTGAGTGTACTACTTAAATTTGCAAAAAATTAGACTTAAGCATAAAAAGATGCCATCGAAGGGTTGAAACATAAAACAGCCACAAAACGGTCCCGTAAGAGTCACAAACATCTCGCACGAGACCAAGGTAAGTCGTAGGAACCCGCCACGTAGTCACGGGGCTCCCGGTTTGAGTGTACGATGCAAATTTTTAAAAAATTAAACTTGAGCATAAAAACTTGCCATCGAAGGGTGAAAACATAAAACAGTCATAGAACGGTCCGGTAAGAGTCACAAACACCTCGCACGGGACTAATATGACTCGTAGGAACCGATCACGTAGTCACGAGACACCCGGTTTGAGTGTACAATGTAAGTTTGCAAAAAGTTATACTTGAGCATAAAAAGATGTCATCGAAGCGTGACAATGTAAAATAGACAAAAAAGGGTCCAGTAAGAGTTAGGAACATCCCGCACGGGACCAATGTAAGTCGTAGGAACCGACCGTGTAGTCACGGCACTCCCGGTTTGAGTGTACGACATAAATTTGCAAAAAGTTAGATCTAAGCATAAAAACTTGCCATCGAAGGGTGAAAACGTAAAACAAACACAAAACGTTCCCGTAAGAATCACGAACACCTTGCATGGGATCAATGTGACTCGTAGGAACCGACCGTATAGTCACGAGACTCCCGATTTGAGTGTACAACGTAAGTTTATAAAAAAATTAGACTTGAGCATAAAACATGCCATTGAAGAATGAAAATGTCAAACAGCCACAAAACGATTCGGTAAGAGTCACGAACACCTCGCACGGGACCAATGTAACTCATAGGAACTGACCGCGTAGTCACGGGGTTCCCGGTTACAGTGTACGACGTAAATTTGTAAAAAATTTAGACTTAAGCATAAAAACTTATAATCGAAGGGTGAAAACATAAAACGGCCACAAAAAGGTCCCATTAGAGTCACGAACACCTCGCACGAGACCAAGGTAAGTCGTAGGAACCCGTCGCATAGTCATGGGGCTCCCAATTTGAGGGTACGACGTAAATCTGCAAAAAGTTAGACCTAAGCATAAAAAATGCCATCGATGGGTGAAAACGCAAAACAAATACAAAACGGTCCTGTAAGAGTCACGAACATCTTGCACAGGACCAATGTGAATCTTAGGAATCGACCGCGTAGTCATGTGGCTCCCGGTTTGAGCCTACAATGTAAATTTGCAAAAAGTTAAACTTGAGCATAAAAACATGCCATCGAAGGGTGAAAACGTAAAACATATACAAAACGGTCCCGTGAGATTCACGAAAATCTCGCACAGGACCAATGCGACTCGTAGGAACCGACCGCGTAGTCACGGGGATCTCGGTTTGAGTGCACGACGTAAATTTGCAAAAGATTAGACTTAATCATAAAAACATGCCATCTAAGGGTTAAAACGTAAAACAACCACAAAACGGTATCGTAAGAGTCACGAACACCTCGCACGGGACCAATGTGACTCAAAAGAACCGACCACGTTGTAACGGGGCTCCCGATTTGAGTGTACGACGCAAATTTTTAAAAAATTAGACTTGAGCATAAAAACATGCCATCGAAGGGTGAAAACCAAAAACATCCACAAAACAGTCCGGTAAGAGTCACGGACACCTCGCACGGGACCAATGTGACTCATAGGACCCGATCGCGTAGTCACGGGGCTCCCGGTTTGAGTGTACAACGTAAATTTTCAAAAAGTTAACCTTGCGCATAAAAAGATGCCATCAAAGAGTGACAACGTAAAACAGTCACAAAACGGTCCCGTAAGAGTCATGAACATCTCACTCGGGACCAATGTAAGTCGTAGGAACCAGCCGTGTAGTCACGGCGCTCCAGGTTTGAGTGTACGACATAAATTTGCAAAAAGTTAGACTTAAGCATAAAAACTTGCCATCGAATGGTGAAAACATAAAACAAACACAAAACGATCCCATAAGAGTCACGAACACCTCGCACGGGACTAATGTGACTCGTAGGAACCGAACGCTTAGTCATGAGGCTCCCGATTTGAGTGTACGACATAAATTTGTATAAAATTATACTTGAGCATAAAAACATGCCATCAAAGAATGAAAACGTACAACAACCACAAAACGGTCTGGTAAGAGTCACGAACACCTTGCACGGGACCAATGTAACTCGTAGGAACCTACCGCGTAGTCACGGGGCTCCCGATTAGAGTGTACGATGTAAATTTGCAAAAAATTTAAACTTAAGCATAAAAACTTGTAATCGAAGGGTGAAAATGTAAAATAGCGACAAAAAAGTCCCGTTAGAGTCACGAACACTTCGCAGAGACCAAGGTAAGTCGTAGGAACCCGCCGTATAGTCACGGGGCTCCCGGTTTTAGTGTACGATGTAAATTTGCAAAAAGTTAGACTTGATCTTAAAAACATGCCATCAAAGAATGAAAATGTAAAACAACCACAAAATGGTCCGGTAAAAGTCACGAACACCTCGCACGGGACCAATGTGACTCGTTGGAACCGACCGCGTAGTCAGGGGGCTTCCGGTTTGAATGTATAAATAAATTTACAAAAAGTTAAACTTGGGCAAAAAAAAAAGATGTCATCGAAGGGTGAAAATGTAAAATAGCCACAAAACGGTCCCGTGAGAGTCACGAACATCTCGAATGGGACCAATTTAACTTGTAGGAACCGACCGTGTAGTCACGACGCTCCCGATTTTAGTGTACGACATAAATTTGCAAAAAGTTAGAATTAAGACTAAAAACATGCCATTGAAGGGTGTAAACGTAAAATAAACACAAAACGGTCCCGTAGGAGTCACGAACATCTCGTACGAGACCAATGTGAGTCGTAGGAATCGGCCGCGTAGTCACGGAGATCCCGGTTTGAGTGTACGACATAAATTTAAAAAAAGTTAATTAAGCATAAAAACATGCCATCGAAGGGTGAAAACGTAAAACAAATACAAAACGGTCTTGTAAGAGTCACGAACACTCGCACGGGACCAATGGGACTCGTAGGAACCGACCGCGTAGTCACGGGGCTCCCGGTTTGAGTGTACGGCGTAAATTTACAAAAAATTAGACTTAAGCATAAAAAGATGCCATCAAAGGGTGAAAACGTAAAACAACCACAAAACGGTCCCGTAAGAGTCACGAACATCTTGAACGGTACCAATGTAAGTCATAGGAACCGACCGTGTAGCAATGGCGCTCCCGGTTAGAGTGTACGACGTAAATTTGAAAAAAATTTAGACTTAAGCATAAAAACTTATAATCGAAGGGTGAAAACGTAAAACAACCACAAAAAGGTCCCGTTAGAGTCATGAACACCTCGTACGAGACCAAAGTAAGTCATAGGAACCCGCCGCGTAGTCACGGGGCTCCCAGTTTGAGTGTACGACGTAAAATTGTAAAAAGTTAGACTTAAGCATAAAAAATGCCATCGAAGGGTGAAAACACAAAACAGTCCCGTAAGAGTCACGAACATCTCGCACGGGACCAATATGAATCGTAGGAACTGGTCGCGTAGTCACAGGGCTCCCGGTTTGAGTGTACGACGAAATTTGTAAAAAGTTAGACTTGAGCATAAAAACATGCCATCGAAGGGTGAAAACATAAAACAAACACAAAACGGTCCCGTAACAGCCACGAACACCTCGTACGGGACCAATGTGACTCGTAGGAACTGATCGCATAGTCACGGGGCTCCCGGTTTGAGTGTACCACGTAAATTTGCAAAATGTTAGACCTAAGCATAAAAAAGATGCCATCGAAGGGTGAAAACGTAAAACAACCACAAAACGGTCCCGTAAGAGTCACGAACACCTTGCACGAGACCAATGTGACTCGTAGGAACCGACCGCGTAGTTACGGGGCTCCCGGTTTGAGTGTACGACGTAAATTTGCAAAAAATTAGACTTGAGCATAGAAACATGCCATCGAAGAATGAAAATGTAAAACGGCCACAAAACGGTCCGGTAAGAGTCACGAACACCTCACACGGGACCAATGTTACTCTTAGGAACCGATTGCGTAGTCACGGGGCTCCCGATTTGAGTGTACATTGTAAATTTGCAAAAAGTCAGACTTGAGCATAAAAAGATGCCGTCGAAGGGTGACAACGTAAAATAGCCTCAAAACGGTCCCGTAAGAGTCACGAACATCTCGCACGGGACTAGGGGTGCAACCGGTACGGTATGGTAGGTAACGACCTGTTACCAATACCAAAACCACATTCTATGTGGTAAAATCGTACCGTACCAATTTATCGACCGGTACATCAAAACAAAAACCAAAACCAAACCGACCGGTTTTTTCGGTATTTTCGTGTTTTTTTGGTTTCGGTAATTTCGATTTCAATTTGATTTTTTCCCGATAAATACCAAAATTTCAAATCGGTTTATGCATTCGATAAATCTGGTATATATTTCGATATACCCATTTTTAGCTGTTATAATTTCTAGCATTTCTAGTTATTACAATTTCTAGCATTTCTAGTTGTTTGGAACAATTAGAAACATACACAAACAGGTACAATCTCTAGCATTTGTAGCATTTGGAACAATAGATTTAAACAGATACGAGACCAAACTAACCGGTTTGCTTTTGTCAGAGTCGGAGGAGAGTGAGACGAGATGAGGGAGCTGGTGCCTAAGGAGAGTGAGCCAAGATGATGAGCCTCAAAAAATGAGGGAGCTGCTACCTCAAAAAATATTCGCCGGAAAGTCAAAATTATCCACACCTCCAACACCGGAAAAACAAACCTTCGTCGAAAAAGTCAACTCACTGGAAAAGCCAACTCGTCGGGAAAAAAAATCACTGGAAAACACGGAGGGAACTCAGATCCGAATACAGCTGGCGCCGAAAAAATTGTCACCGGAAACCCGATATCAAAACGAAGTAACCACACCAAATCGAAAGACAAATCTCAAAACAAAAAAATGGTGTTCTCAAATAAAAGTCCCCAAAAAAATTATTTCTCAAAATCAACCCAAGGTTGAAGAAGAAAAAAAATGAGAGAGAGAGAGCTCAAACAAAAATGACGGACACACTCTTTGAGAGAGAGAGGTAAAAAAATGAAATGGAAATCCTAAAAAAAGATCTCTACACAAACCACAATATAAAGCCCAAATGAAATAAGGGCAAAACGGAAATATAACCAACAAAACAAACGGCTCTTTTTATTTTAACAAAATGCTGTCTAATTCATTTTGTGTTAAATGTTTGATTAATTAAACAAAATATATGTTAAATTAACATGATTATTTAACACTTAAACCAAATACTCAAATAAATAAATTTAAATTCAAAGAGAATATAAAAACTCACTCATGAGAAATAAAATAAATAGAAGTAGTATGATACCCAAAATAATTTGGCACTGCACAAAAAGTTTGGTACGGTATTTCGGTATGGTAATGTTGGTACGATATCGGTACGGTAAATTCGGTAAATCGATTTTTTGTATCTAAAAACAAAACCAACCAAATTTTTTACGGTGTTTTTGGTTTCGGTAAAATCGGTTTTCGGTATTTCATAATATGAAACCAAAACCATTTTTTTCGGACCAAAACAGTACGATACGATAAAAACCCGTACCGGTTGCACCCTTACACGGGACCAATATAAGTTGTAGGAACCGGTCGTGTAGTCACGGCGCTCCCGGTTTGAGTGTACGACATAAATTTGCAAAAAGTTAGATTTAAGCATAAAAACTTACCATCGAAGGGTGAAAATGTAAAACAAACACAAAATGGTCTTGTAAGAGTCACGAACATCTTGCACGGGACCAATGTGACTCGTAGGAACCGACCGCATAGTCACGAGGCTCTCGGTTTGAGTGTACGACGTAAATTTATAAAAAATTAGACTTCAGCATAAAAACATGCCATCGAAGAATGAAAATGTAAAACAGCCACAAAACGGTCCGGTAAGAGTCACGAACACCTCGCACGGGACCAATGTGACTCGTAGGAATCGACCGCGTAGTCACGGGGCTCCCGGTTAGAGTGTACGACGTAAATTTAAAAAAAAATTAGATTTAAGCATAAAAACTTGTAATCGAAGGGTGAAAACGTAAAACAGCCACAAAAAGGTCCTGTTAGAGTCACGAACACCTCACACGAGACCAAGGTAAGTCGTAGGAACCGGTCGCGTAGTCACGGGGCTCCCGGTTTGAGTGTACGATATAAATTTGCAAAAAGTTAGACATGAGCATAAAAACATGCCATCGATGGGTGAAAACATAAAATAGCCACAAACGGTCCCGTAAGAATCACGAACACCTCACGCGGGACCAATGTGACTCGTAGGACCGACCGCGTAGTAACGGGGCTCCCGGTTTTGAGTCTACGACACAAATTTTTAAAAAATTAGGCTTGACCATAAAAACGTGCCATCGAAGGGTGAAAACCTAAAACAGCCACAAATTGGTCCGGTAAGACCCACGAACACCTCGTACGGGACCAATGTAACTCGTAGGAACTGATCGCATAGTCACGGGGCTCCCGGTTTGAGTGTACCACGTAAATTTGCAAAATGTTAAACCTAAGCATTAAAAAGATGCCAACGAAGGGTGAAAACGTAAAACAGCCACAAAACGGTACCGTAAGAGTCACGAACACCTCGCACGAGACCAATGTGACTCGTAGGAACCGACCGCGTAGTTACGAGGCTCCCGGTTTGAGTGTACGACATAAATTTACAAAAAATTAGACTTAAGCATAAAAACTTACCATCGAAGAATGAAAACGTAAAATAGCCACAAAACGGTTTGGTAAGAGTCACGAACACCTCGTACGAGACCAATGTAACTCATAGGAACCGACCGCGTAGTCACGGGGCTCCCGGTCAGAGTACGACGTAAATCTTCAAAAAATTTAGACCTAAGCATAAAAACATGTCATCGAAGGGTGAAAATGTAAAACAAACACAAAATGTTCCCGTAAGAGTCACAAACACCTCACACGGGACCAATGCGACTCGTAGGATCCGACCGTGTAGTCACGGGGCTCCCGATTTGAGTGTACGACATAAATTTGTAAAAAATTAGACTTGAGCATAAAAACATGCCATCGAAGAATGAAAATGTAAAACAACCACAAAACGGTTCGGTAAGAGTCACGTGCACCTCGCACGGGACCAATGTAACTCATAGAAACTGACTGCGTAGTCACGGGGCTCCCGATTACAGTGTACGACGTAAATTTGCAAAAAAATTGGACTTAAGCATAAAAACTAGTAATCGAAGGGTGAAAACATAAAATAGCCACAAAAAGGTCCCGTTAGAGTCACGAACACCTCGCATGAGACCAAAGTAAGTCGTAGGAACCCGCCACGTAGTCACGGGGCTCCCGATTTGAGTGTACGACGTAAATTTACAACAAGTTGGACTTACGCATAAAAACATGCCATCGAAGGGTGATAAGGTAAAACAAACACAAAAGGGTCCCGTAAGATTCACGAACACCTCGCACGAGACTAATGTAAGCGTAGGAACCGACCGCGTCGTTACGGGACTCCCGATTTGAGTGTACGACGTAAATTTATAAAAAAATTAGACTTGAGCATAAAAACATGTCATCGAAGGGTGAAAACGTAAAACAGCCACAAACGGTCCCGTAAGAGTCACAAACACTTCGCACGGGACCAATGTGACTCGTAGGAACCGAACGCGTAGTAACAGGGCTCCCGATTTGAGTGTAAAACGCAAATTTTCAAAAAATTAGACTTGAGCATAAAAGTATGTCATCGAAGGGTGAAAACCTAAAACAGCCACAAAACGGTCCGATAAGAGTCACGAACACCTCGCACGGGATCAATGTGACTCGTAGTAACTGATCGCGTAGTCACGGGGCTCCCGGTTTGAGTGTCCTACGTAAATTTGCAAAATGTTAGACCTAAGAATAAAAAAGATGTCATCGAAGGGTGAAAACGTAAAACAACCACAAAACGGTCCGGTAAGAGTCACGAACACCTCGCACGGGACCAATGCGACTTGTAGGAAACGATCGCGTAGTCACGGTGGTCCCGATTTGAGTGTACGACGTAAACTTGCAAAAAATTAGATTTAAGCTGAAAAACATTCCATCGAATGGTGAAAACGTAAAACGGCCATAAAACGGTCCGGTAGGAGTCACGAACACCTCGCACGGGACCAATGTAACTCGTAGGAACCGTTCTATTATGAAAACATGTTGTGCCAAATGAACATTTTCTAATACGTTGCTCCCATCTGCTTGAGAGCATTTGTAATGTGTTGCTCCCACATATATGTCGTGCCTTGATAGTGTATATATATATATATATATATATATATAGGTATGACAATTATAAATATGCAATATATACATATACATATATACGTAGATATACTGTATATAACAATATATACTATATGCTGTTATATATATATGCAGCTATATATATATATAACAGTATATATTGTTATATGTATATGTATAATATATATGTATACTACTGTTATAACATAACATATATATATATATATATATATATATATATAATAATGGGAAGATATACTATTATTATAACATATACATATATACATATATGTTATAACATATACATATTATACATATATGTATACTACCGTTATACCATATGCATATACCCATATATGTTATAACATATACATATTAACATATACTACTACTGTTATAACATGCATATATACATATATGTTATAACATATATATATATAAAACAGTAGTATACATGTATATTATACATATATATATAACAGTATATACTGTTATAACAACCACAAAACGGTCTCGTAAGAGGTATGAGCACCTCGTACGGGACCATTGTAACTCGTACGAACCTATCGAGTAGTCACCGGACTCCCGATTTGAGTATACGACGAGAATTAGCAAAATTTAAGACTTAGGCCTAAAATATGGCGTTAAGGGTTAAAAGCGTAAAACAGAAACAAAACGGTCCCGTAAGAGGCACGGCCACCGCGCACGGGACCAATGTAACTTGTACGAACCTATCGCATAGTCACCGGACTCCCGATTTGAGTATACGACGAGAATTTGCAAAATTTAGACTTATGGCTAAAAACATGGCGTCAAGGGGTGAAAATGTAAAACAACCCCAAAACGGTCCCGTAAGAGGCACGAGCATCTCGTACGGGACCAATTTAACTTGTACTAACCTATCGCGTAGTCACCGGACTCCCCGTTTGAGTATACGACGAGAATTAGCAAAATTTAAGACTTAGGCCTAAAATATGGCGTTAAGGGTTGAATGCGTAAAACATACACAAAACGGTCCCGTAAGAGGCACGGGCACCGCGCACTGGACCAATGCAACTTGTACGAACCGATCGCGTAGTCACCGGACTCCCCGTTTGAGTATACGACGAGAATTTGTAAAAAAATTAAACTTGGGTCAAAAAACTTGGCGTCAAGGGGTGAAAGCCTAAAACAGCCACAAAACGGTCCCGTAAGAGGCATGAGCACATCTTACGGGATCAATGTAACTCGTACGAACCTATCGAGTAGTCACCGGGTTCCCGGTTTGAGTATACGGGGAGAATTTGCAAAATTTAGACTTATGGCTAAAAACATGGTGTACACAAAACGGTCACGTAAGAGGCACGGGCACCGCGCACCGGACCAATGCAACTTGTACGAACCGACCGCGTAGTCACCGGACTCTCCGTTTAAGTATACGATGAGAATTTGTAAAAAAATTAAACTTGGGTAAAAAAACTTGGCGTCAAGGGGTGAAAGCCTAAAACAGCCACAAAACGGTCCCGTAAGAAGCATGAGCACCTCTTACGGGATCAATGTAACTCGTACGAACCTATCGAGTAGTCACCGGGTTCCCGGTTTGAGTATACGGGAAGAATTTGCAAAATTTAGACTTATGGCTAAAAACATGGTGTCAAGGAGTGAAAACGTAAAACAACCCCCAAACGGTCCCGTAAAAGGCACGGACACCTCGCACAGGACCAATGTAACTTGTATGAACCGACCGCGTAGTCACCGAACTTCCCGTTTGGGTATACGACGAGATTTGTAAAAAATTAGACTTGGGCCAAAAAACTTGGCATCAAGGGGTGGAAGCATAAAACAACCACAAAACGGTCCCGTAAGAGGCACGAGCACCTCGCACGAGACCAATGTAACTCGTACGAACCTATCGAGTAGTCACTGATCTCCCAATTTGAGTATACGACGAGAATTTGCAAAATTTAGATTTATGGCTAAAAACATGGCGTCAAGGGGTGAAAACGTAAAACAATCCCAAAACGGTCCCGTAAGGGCAACTCGCACGGGACCAATGTAACTTGTACGAACGACCACGTAGTCACCGGACTCGTCGTTTGGGTATATGACGAGAATTTGTAAAAATTTAGACTTAGGTAAAAAACTTGGCATAAAGTGGTGAAAGCATAAGACAGCCACAAAACGGTCCCGTAAGAGGACCGACCAACTCGCATGGGACCAATGTAACTCGTATGAACCGTCTGCGTAGTCACGGGACTCCCGATTTGAGTATACGACGAGAATTTGCAAAAAATTAGACTTAGGCTGAAAAACATGACGCCAACGTGTCAAAACGTAAAACAGCCACAAAACGGTCCAGTGAGAGGCACGATCACCTCACACGGGACCAATGTAACTCGTAGAGATCGACCGTGTAGTCCCCAGCCTCTCGGTTTGAGTATACGACAAGAATTTGGAAAATTTAGACATAGGCTTGAAAACATGACGTCAAAGGGTGAAAACGTAAAACAACAACAAAATGGTCCCGTTAGAGGCACCATCACCTCGCACGGGACCAATGTAACTCGTACGAACCGACCGCGTAGTCAGGGGACTCCCGGTTTGAGTACACGACGAGAATTTACAACATTTAGACTTTTAGGTTTAAACATTATTTGATTACTGATATCTTTTTTGTTTTGTTTCTTATATTTTTTTACAGGATAACATTTTAAGGTTATATATTATTCGCGTGGAACACATGAACAAAGCAATGGTTTGCGAATGGTAGATTGTTTATTCATTATTGTTGTTGATATGCGAGATTGTTATTTTAATTTTTTTTACTGGCCGTGCGGGCTTTTGTGTTGATTAAACAAGTTGGTTTTCATGTATAAACAAAGGAGACTCTGTCGAATTTTTTTAAAAATTGTAAAGAATTGTTGATCTAGGAGATTTTTCAATTTTTTTATGGCCGTGCGGGATTTTATGTTAATTAAACAGGTTGGTTTTCATGTATAAACAAAGGAGACTATGTCGAATTTTCTTAAAAATTGTAAAGAATTGTTGATATACGAGATTCTTATAGCCGTGCAGGCTTTTGTATTAATTAAACAGGTTGGTTTTCATGTATAAACAAAGGAGGCTCTGTCAAATTTTTTTAAAAATTGTAAAAAGTTGTTGATACGATTAACTAATATATTTGGATACTTTATTTTACTATAATATTATTTTGATAAAATGATTATTTATTGATTTCAGGTTGTGCACAAGAAGTTGAAGATACATGTTTTTGAGTGTCTACTATATGTGACAGTAAGAGAAGTTTTTGAAGCGTGACAATCATATTTATCATCTTAATTTATGGATGATATTTTTTTTTTACAATTGTATATCTTATTAATTAGTATGATTTTGTACTCATTTAAATATTTCGACTTGAATGTAGTTTAATGGAAGAAATTATTATTGGATACATGCTTCAATGAATGTGGTTGATATATTGCGTTTTTGATCGGATGCTTTGATTTATAATGCAAATTAGACGTCAATTATTATTGCAACATAAAACATATAATAATATAACTATTTATGATATTTTTTATTTATCAATTGGGACGGTTATAAACCGTCCCTAATACTTATTTGTATTAATTGAGAATACCTTTTGGGACAGGTTTTACCGTCCCTAATTCCCATTTTTGCATCAATTGAAATTACCTTTTGGGGCGATTTTTACTGTTCTAATTGGGTTGCCAGAATCTCAGTAGTATTAGGGATGGTTTATCCGTCCCTAATACTATTGGCAGGAGCGGGAATTTTTAACGGGAACACCATTTGGGACAGAAAAATCTGTCCCTAATGCCAAATGCAGACCGTCCATGAATTAACATTTAGGATGGTAAAATCCGTCCCTAAAATATTTGCGATGCCTAGTATAAGGGACGAATTTTTGTCGTTGCAAAAACCGTCCCTTGTGCTCTTTTGGGACGATTTTTGTACTATTAGGGACGATTTTTTACCGTCCCTAATACTCATTTTTCTTGTAGTGATACATGTATTTTAACATATACACATTTAGACACACTCGAACACACACACACACACACACATATATATACACAACCGCAATAAATCGCACATATATACGTACACATGCACTCACGCACACAACAAATCAGAGATCGATTTGGTGCTCACAGAGAAAGAGAAGAGATAAAGAGTGAGCAGAAGATGGAAAAATAAAAAGTGAGTGTGCAATCTAGGATTTAATGGGTATAATAGACATTGAAGTTTAATATATTTTAAAAATTGGACTACTATAGTTAACAAAAAACAGGACTTAAATGAGAGTTGACTAGCCAAATAAGACTAAAATAAAATTAACCCAAAGTTTAATTATACACACTCGGGAAGATTTATTTTTAGGATCAAATACCAAAAAGTCCCTCAAGCATTTTTTAATATACACTTAGTCCAAGCCTTTTATTTTGTACCAAAAAGTCTTTTATTCTCTAATCTTTAAAGCCCCGCGTCAGCGGCATGATAAAGCCATTTTGGCATGATAAAGGACTTTTTGGTGCAACATAAAAAGGCTTGGACTAAACGTGTATTAGAAAAAGTTCGAGGGACTATTTGGTATATGTCCCTTATTTTTATCCGTTTTACTACATTTTTTTTTTTGGGTGAAAATTTTACTACAGTTGATATACTAAATAAAGCAATGGCACGCCAATAAAGTAGATAATGTTTGACAGGATTTTGGGTCTTTGTTGAAAACCCAAATTGCTGTTCCTGCTATTTTGCTATTCAAAACAGTTGTGGGTCTTTCTTCTTCTTCTTCTTCTTCTTCTTCTTCTTCTTATTATTATTATTATTATTATTATTATTATTATTATTATTATTATTACTACTGTTGTTGTTTTGAATGTATAGGTTTAGTTACACAAAAGTTGCACTTCGAACTTTGATGGTATTTGAAAGCTTTTAAGTTTCTTGGTTTGTAACAAATTGAACTAAAATGGGCTGTAGCATTTTAGAGCACTTCCAACCAAGGTTCTAAAAAACGCGAGGCGTGACCGAGGCGTAGAGGCCAAGCCTTAAGCCTTTGAAGCCTAGGCGGGCCTTGGCGTAAAAAGGCGTGAAAAGGCGTTTAGGCCTTTTTTAATATATTTTAATATTTTTTAATTATAACAAGGCTAATAAAAAAATACTGAAAATGGTACATAGTAACATACCCAATAAAAATAATACTGAAATGGTACATACCTGAAAAATATGTCCGTATATTTGCAATTAGGATGCCTTTTCCATATGCATGCTCCGTAAGTCCTCATCATGTTATCACCCAATTCCATGAAATCAAAATTCAAAGTAGTCAATAAAATAATTTAAATAAATAATATGAATAAAATCAAAATATCCCCTTATAAAATAGAAAATGATACATACCTTGAAATTGAATACCAATATATGCATTGGGAGCCCTTTTCCATGTGCATGCTCCATAAGTCCACATCACCTTAATAAACTTACACTACAATAATTCAAATTAAAATACTAAAACGATCCATTAATTAGTACAACCCAAGTTTCAACCAAACATCTCTCTCAAATAAGGTCATAAATATTACAATCTTTTAAACTTAAACAAGCATGTTTAATCATCTAATTCCTTATCAGACTCCAATTCAAAATCATCTTCTTCATCCATTCCATCTTCTGTGCCATCCGATACAAAATCCTCTTCATCGGGTTCCCTTATTTCACTTTCATCACGGGCATTTCTACCGCTTCTTCTAGGTTGTAAAATCTCATTTGCCGCTTCTACAGCCGCATCCCATGTAAGTCCAGAACCCGCCTCCACCCCTTCCACACTCTCATCATCATCATCATCACAACCATCAACAATCCATGATTGTGCATTAATAGCATCACTTGCTAGCAATTTATCCTTCTTCTTTTTCTTATCATTCTTATTCTTCAACCTTGCATTGAATTGCACAAATACTAGATTATTCATTCTCGTGGTATCTAATCTATTCCTCTTCTTGGTGTGTATCTACATTAAGAAAATAAAATATCAGAATATTAGTATACTTAAAATTACAAAACTATTAACAAAAAGCAACTAAATAGGATATTTATGTAACTTACCCCTTCAAAGACACTCCAATTTCGTTCACACCCCGATGAACTAGAAGTCAAACCAAGTATCCTTTTGGCCATTCTCTTCAAATTTGGAGTTCCACTTCCATAAAAGTCCCACCAACCAACTAGTCAATGTAAAATAAATAGAATAAGTAGGTGAGAACAATGTAAAGAGTCTGACTAATGTAAATGTACAAAAATGAAAAAGAGGAATAGTAACATACCAGGGTTATAATTATCATCATTGTTCTCACATCCACTAATCGCTTGCTTTTTGCCGAATGCACCCTCCTTCTGGAAATACTTATGCAACTCAATATTTAGCACATGATTTTGGATTGCATCATCATCAGGAAAGAACTTCTCAACACAAGTAATCAAATTATCTGTAATCATTGGATCATCTTTGATACTCAAATTTTTGTAATAATAAAACGGATTCAACAAATAACCCGTTGTGTGAAGTGGACTATCAATGCGACCCTTGCCTTTGGTATCAATAATGTCCAAGATCGGTGTATAATCACGCTCTTTCTTCAACGTATTTCTGATTTCCTCCATAGCCTTTACTACCTCCCCAAACACAAACCCCATTGCAGGCTTAACATCACCATCAACAAGTCTAAGCACCTTTACTAATGGAGTGAACACTCTCAAGCACAACTCAATCAAATTCCAAAACTCATTTGGAACAACAATAGCAAAAGCCTCCTTCCCCTTTTTGCTCTTAGACCATTTAGTCTCATCCCACTCATTGCTAGTCATCATATTTCTCAACTCCTGTTTTTTGTCAAGCAAACTTTGTAAAGTCAAGAAAGAAGTAGCAAACCTTGTGACTCCTGGTCTAACTATCTCCTTCTTCGTAAATTTTCTCATCAATGACAAAGTCTTGTGATGTGCATAGATGAAAATAGTGAATGACTTTGCCTTTTGGATCACATTTTTAAAGGTGGGAAGCTTAGAAATCCCCTCAAGCATGAGGTTAATAGTGTGGGTAGCACATGAGGTCCAAAAGATGTTTGGCCTTTCTAAAGCCAATAAATTCGCCGCCGCCATATTGTTAGTTGCATTATCAGTCACCACCTGAATCACATTTTCTGGCCCAACATCTTTAATACACTCATTCACATACTCAAATATGTAAGTACCGGTGTGAGCATCACCCGACGCTTCCTTTGAAGAAAGAAAGGTGGTACCTAACTTACAATTCACGCACAAATTCATTATACTTCTCCTTTTTCTATCACTCCAAGCATCGGTCATGATTGAACATCCATTCGCTTTCCACTCCTCCTCTTGCTTTTTAAGTTCTTTTTTGGTGGACTCCATCTCCCCCTTTAAAAGAGGCTCCCTCAGTTGGTACTGTGAAGGGGGTTGGTAACCCGGGCCATATAACCCAACCGCATCAACAAAATTCTTGAAGCTATCATTGTCAATTGCATTAAAAGGTACCCCCGCTTCATATATCCACTTCGCCAAATATTGATGAACCGCTAATGCCCTTTTCTTGTCAACAGCATCGTTAATATTTTGTTGCTTCTTCTCCATGCAAGCAGATAAATATGAGTCATCCAACCTAATTTCCCTCGTAAATTGATCCATGGGACCACGAAAAGCCCTTTTACGACTCCCACCTTTAAGACTTTCAATTTCTTCTTCATCCTCCTCCTCATTCGTTAAACTTACCTCACTCCTCCTACTTTTATCACTCACCAATTTTTGGACTTTCTTGTGTTTCGCCTCTTCAAGCGCCTCAACACATTTGGCCTTTTGCTCTTCATTAGCCTTACTACATGGTGCAACACCCAACCCCTTGATTCCAGATACATGAATTTTATGTCTATAGATTCCTGCTTTAGTAATTTTTCCACACAATGTGCACTTGATATCATTATTGTCTTTTGGATTCGCACGAATCGCGGTTTCCCATCCAACATCACTAAGATCTTTCTTTGATGACGCCTCATTAGATGCCATCGACGAAGATTCATTTGGATCCATTAACCTATATTGAAAACAGAAACAAATTACAAAAACAGAAAAAGATTAACAATTAATGTACAAAAACAGTTTGCAAAAAAAAATATAAATCAAATCTGCAGATTAACATCAACACACTCGCGCATTTCTTTGAGGCTATTAGTGAATTGTGCGTCTTTCATTAGCCTGTGACATCTTGCTAATATATACAAAAGAAATTGTGGTATACAAAAGTTAATGCAGACATACCATTTGGTGGGGGCTGCCCCTTAAAATACAAATCACTAACACTATAACCATATAACATAGACATACATGTTTAAAGTTTGACCAGGAAACTGAAGAATTGAAGCAAAGAAAGTGCATCTTTGCTATAGTTGCATACGTATGGTTAATGCAGAATCTCCAGAAGCAGAAAAGTACATATGCAACACTGTTAATTATATACAAACAGGGGTACTGCCAAAGCTTAATCTCACATCACAAACACGGGTTTTGGTTGTAAAAATTACGAATTTGATGGAATAAAAATGATGGAATAAAAATTACGAATTTGAAAAGAATGATGGACAACAATGATGGAATAAAAATTACGAATTTGAAAAGAATTTGCAGGAACTCACCTGAGAAGAACAAAATGGCACGCCGATCGTGAGAAAAGGTATGGGTTTGTTGAGTTGAGGGGTTAGCAGGGGTCTCGGGTTGTCGCAGTTGAGGGGTTAGCAGGTATGGGTTTGTTGATGTTAGATTTGGTTCGATGGAAATGGGTTTGTTGATGTTAGATCTGATTTTGAGAAAAGTTTTTTTTTTTTTTTGGAGAACAGAACGGCAGATCTGGTGTTAGGTTTAGTTCAGCGTGTTTTTTTTGTGGGGTTTAAAGGGTGACAAAACGACGTCGTTTTGGTTAACCCCGAGTTTTTAAAAAAAAAAAACGCCGCCTAAGGCGCGTTTTATAGTAAAAAAAACGCGTTTTTTTACGCCTTTCTAAAAAAAACGTTGACCAAGGTTGACCACGCCTTTGTACACGCCTAGGCCCTGAACGGGGCGTATCAAAAAAGCCTCGCGCCTAGGCGCGCCTAGGCGCCGCCTAGGCGCGTTTTTTAGAACACTGCTTCCAACATTGATGGAAGGTAGCATTTCATGGCTTTAAATTCTTTAACTTCATGTCTTCGTATATTTTAAAGCGATGTTTTATCATTTAATATGACCTGTAGTATCCATATAAGATAAGTTTATAGCAATTACTTACAATCGGTGCCTGACACGGGACGGTGCTGTTCAGGGTTTAGGTTTGGCCAAAACTGCCCCGTGCCATTGCTAGATTTTAGCTGTACATCAATTCAATATGATCCAACGTCCAAGGGACCAATATGCTTAGCCTCGAGATTCATACCAGCATAAAGCCATGCTGATCATGCTATGGTCAAAATATTACAAAACTCAAGTCATTGGATATATAAAACTCCATCATATTTAAACTTCTCATGTACGGATTAATTACTAATTAATCAACTCTCCTCCTCAACATGAAAGAAAAGTGAGTAAGAATCCCATAACTTCTCACATTGTAAAGTCATCTTCCAAATCAAACGTCAACCATATCTCGTTCACTCTGTTCTCAAACTCAAACGGAGAATTGTACTGCGCAACGGTGTAAACCGTCGTGGCCTCTCCAGAATGGCTCTTATCAATGGCAGCTGACCAATCAGTGCTGGCAATGCTGTTGTGCAATGCTGCAGCTTCCTCTCCGATGCTCGAGTCAGATACAAATCCACTGAATTGCCTAACGGCCACATATGTCATCTCCCATCTTTGGACATGAAGGCCTTTTGCTGGTGGTGTGTTCGCCTGGTTCTTCATTGGGACATAAAAACTCACAACAAATGAGGATGTGCAGAACGGTCCATCACTAGGGGAGACTTGGGCAATCACAGGAGCTGTCATTTCTATCTTCTCTTGGTAACTGTTTTTCCCTTGGATGTAGTCAAATAGCCTGTGAGGAGAAGGGGGTGGAGTGGAAGATAGTAAGCTAACCAATAACTGTTACCTATTTCGCAATCTTTCCTAAAGAAAAAAAAAACTACTTTGAAAGTTGATTTACTGACAGATAATATTAACATGGGAGATGGAGGAGAAAATGAATGCATGGCTGGCCCCAAGGTTTTGCGGGGAGGGTGTAACTTTTGAAATGTGATCATTGTAATAAAAGAAAATTGCTAAATATCTATATATAAAAAAGGAAAAGAAGAACATTTTTTTTACAACTCTTGCGAGAAAAGCATCATAAGCAGTCTTTTATGTCCGTTTTTCATAATTTATATGACCATAAGTTTTTTTTTTTCATTTTTTGGGATCCTTAAATATAAAATTCAAGAGCATGAAGTGATTGGCTCTCTTGCCCCAATTTTGGGGTACTTATAAATTCTCAAAATTCAAAGGCACTGCATGGGATCTCTTGACTTCCCTGTAAGAAGTAGCTATAAATTTCTATGCTATTATCATATATATATATATATAGGGATCTATATATTAATCCATGTATTCCTACTTCAATTGTTGTGATACATCATTTAAACTTTTCTCTGTGGTAAATGTTCACATGCCCATTTTACAACATAATTAACTAGGAAGGGGCCCAAACTGAGATAATTAGTTAATTAAGAGAGCTGAGATTTATTGTCCAGATCATGAAGAAGTGCAAAGTTAGAGGTAATTCTTCACCCAGACAAAGTTAAACTAGCAGCCAAACATACACTATATGATAATATGTGGACTGTAGGCCCTATTCATGTATCCAGGAAATAACTCAACTCAACTCATCTCATCTCATCAACTTGACTAAGCCTTTTTTGAGGTTGAAAGTAGCTACCAGCTTAGCATAACCAAAGTCTTTCTATGTTTATGTGATGAACTAGTTACAAGAAAATAATTACAGGAATGATCCGGATGATTAACAATAATCTACAAGATTGGTGATAATGTAAAA
Source organism: Sambucus nigra (assembly GCA_949130495.1). Lineage (NCBI taxonomy): Eukaryota > Viridiplantae > Streptophyta > Magnoliopsida > Dipsacales > Adoxaceae > Sambucus > Sambucus nigra. Next base: position 190,643,212 of record OX422213.1, read on the forward strand.
AGGTTGGCTCAATTTTTTCTTTCCTTTGTGGGCCCATATGTGAGGCGGTGGAGAGACTCAAACTCTATGCGGTCCGTGGTTAGCAGTAAGGATAGCACTCATGTGGGTCTTTGGTAGGGGTGAGAATTTATGTTTTGGGGTTGGATTTCAGGCCGACACGACACGGCATCATGTTTTTTTTACCTGACATTAACACGACCCGTATAGAATACGACACGACTAACACGATTTTCTTTAATTTTATGTTCAATTAGACAAAAATAGGCAGGATAACCTGAATAAAAACACGATTGACACGATAAGATACTATGACAAGACTGACTCAACTCATAATTTTGACACGAACACAACACATGACTTTGTGCCAAAAAGACCCGATACGAACACGACAGATCGTGTCAATTTCTGGTCAATTTCGTATCGTGACTAAAATTACCACTCCTAGTCATTGGATAAGTTTGGAGTCTCTGACTCCAAGTATGTCTTTGGTCACCTACAGGAGGAGTCCTACTACTTTTAGATTTTCGGTAATTGCTCCTTGCATAGGGAGAGAGTTATAGTCATGGGTTAGTAGAGAATTTTAGTGAGGTGTGGAAAATTTAGAGTCCCTTCGTTTGTAAGATTGGTGAGCTGTTTTGAGAACCAATTTTGGGTATTTCTATTCAGAATTTAGATAGAATTTTGAGAGCCTTTTTTGTAAAGAGATTATATTTTGTGAGAGTCTTCCATTATTGTGTGAGGTTATTTTGTGTGAGAGAATAAAGATTATTTTTTGTGTGGAAGAAATAAAAAGTTCTTTCAAATTTGTAATCTTCATCTAATTTAGTGACATGGATCGCTATTACATTATTACGTGTGCTCTTTTCTTCTTTATCTTCTTTATTTGGATTGTCATATTTGGTGTGATTGGTTTGTCGGTCATCAGAGCCCTAGTCAAGGCATTTTCGCACAACAAATTGGTATTAAAGCCTAGGTTGCAAACTTTTTTTTAGGAAGAGGGACGAAACTGTAATACCCCGTATTTTTATGCTATATTTAATTTGGGGATTTATTAAATTTAATGTAATGGGTTATTTAATAAAAATCCGGAAATTAATTATGTTATAATTATTAACGTGACGAGAGTTGGTAATTATGAGAAACTTGTTGTATATTACTAATGAGCATAGTAATATATTATATTGGTTATATTAAATGTCATAAGTGAATTAAATGACTATTTCGGAAATTTAAGTAAGGACGTGCCCGTGTCACGTCGGGACTTATTTTGTTAAATAAAAAGTGAATATTTTAGAAGTTGTCCGTATGGTCGTTTTGAGTGCGCCAACGCGTCCGGAAGGGTCGAGTTAGTCAGAAAAGTATACCCGGGGGGTTAGTTTGGACCTCGGGGCGTTTTAAGGCCTAATTAGTGACCCGGGAGGGCATTTTGGTCTTTTTCCAAAATAGGGTAATTAAACCCACGAATTTTAGCAGCCTTTATCAGCTGGTTAGGTTAGCCATTTAGAGTTAGAACATACAGAACCCTAGGACGGCCATTGGAGAAGAGAGGAGAGACCTTTCTAGGAGATTCAAGGCCAAAACACCTCCGTTTGCACCGCCGTCACCACCAACGCGTAGATCGCGAGGAGGAGAACGCAACCACACCATAATCCACAGGAAATCAGACTTCTGAAAATCCCAGGCAAGTGTTTAACTTGCGTATTTCGTTAGTGCAATGTTCATATTAGTTTAGGATTAATTAGGAATGTAATCCATGTAAGAAAACCCCAAATTTTGATAGGAAATTGCATGTAGAGAAGATTAAAACCTTATGCTGGAAACTTTTGATGATATAGATTTATTACCCACGAATTTGTGATGTATATTAGGAAGAAATTCTGGAGAAAAACTGAATTGAATCATAGTTATGAAAACTTTAGGGTTCTTGATGTTTAGATGAGATTTTGGGTTGTTTAACCATGATTAATGATGTATACACGCATGCTGAACGTTAAAAACATCTGGAAGTATGTTAGTATGTTAGTAGTAGACTTTTTGGGTCGATTAGTGTTGGAAAATATGAATATTGATGAAGAATTTTGATGAATCCCGTAACTGCAATTCTGCAGAATTTTTGCCCAGACCTGCTTGATCGATCGATCGAGCCCCAAGCTTCGATCGATCGACCCCTCCTGGCAGACTCCTATTTCCCTTGTTTAATTAGTTAACTTAAGTTTATCGTGAAATAATCTTTGGGAATCTTAAACAAAATGATTTGGGAGACATTGAGGACCAGTAGGGTATATGAATAAATGTTAGAACCTTTAGTCTTCAACGAGAATGGTATTTATGGGATATTTACTTTAGGTTCGTAGATTTATGAATTTAAAGGGTGAGGTGCGTAAGAGAGTTACGTTGGAATCAAATAAAGTCACTTACTGAATTTCAGATTTTTAATCCACGAGTGTTAGGTAATAAGTGAGAAAACCCTTCGAGTTAAGGTTAGGAATAAAACCTTATGCGTAATTCTTTAAATGTGAAATTAGGAATAAACGGTATAATTACGGGTGATGAGAAGAACCTATATTAATATGATAAAGTGGTATATTTATATGATTGTGTGTACATATATTATATACATGTGAAAAACATACCACGCTACTTGCTATCCTTGAGGTTACCGCGCTGGGACAGTCTTATCTCGATGGGACCTTTATGGGGGATATTGACTTGTACCCTAGAAGATAGATATCCTTGGTACAGGCTATCGAATCGATAGTTCAGACGGTCCTAAGAGACGCGAGTATGTGCCATCCTCTTAGAGACTTGGAATCTATGCTTCGCCTCGATATTGTTTGTGTATGTGTTAATACAATTCGAGAGTGATTCCGAATTTGTATTCCCCTTGATTTGAGTGGTATGGGGTTTGGATAGTGGAAGTATGCACGCACCATAGTTTATTTCGGGGTGCTGTTATATATATATTATACGAGTAGTTTATATATATATATATGAGATTATGATATTTGAAAGTGTCTACTGAAATTTGATAAGTAGAACATAGTTGTTGACTCATATTATTAAATACTTGTTTTGAGAAAAGTATAATATGTCACGGTAAAACTTTATGGATTTTATAAAGTTAAAATGGAGGACTTGGATTTCTGTTTGGAACATTCTTTTAAAAATGAAATCGTGAATTGTAAATCTTGCGGGTAATCTAAGTTAAGTTAAATCTTTTAGAAAGTCAAGTGCGATAGCTGATAAAACGAACCGTTGGGAAGGTTAGTGCGATAGGTATGCACATTAGAAGAGAGGTGAGTATTTTTCTCAAGAGAGAGACGCACTAATATGTTGTTGCATTGGCCTGTATCAATTTAAATACTTGCTAAACGTATTTTAAATCCAACACACTTTCGGGCTCTGACCCGTTTCTTTTTCCCTCTCTCTCTCTCTTGTATATATATATGTATATTTTCAGGTGCCCAGCCACAGGGGCGTCTTGCTTAGGATCCCTTGAGAAGAACGAGCTGCAGCTTAGGTGGGAGTTGCAGGTCACTTGAGTAGACGGCTTCTGTTATTGACTCCACTCCTATTACTCTCATTTATTGGGCATGTGTCGCCCCTTTTCATCATTTCATTTGTTGTTGGGATTTTTATATTTCAGTTATTTCCAGTATTGTTCTATGGGATTTATACAGGATGGATTGTGGTTTTAGTTCCAATTGTTGACATTCGATTGATGAATGGTTTATGTTATTTAGTTTGTTGTGGTGTGATTTCTTAATTGTAGAAATGTTATTTTAATTAAATAAATCTTTTTCGTTAATTAAAATTTGGAAAGTTTGTATGAAAATGTTTTTGACACTTAGCTTAATTATTTAGGGTGTTAAATTGGAAAATCTTTTTATCGACAGTGATGCTGAGAATGAACCAACTGTTTACCTTGTTTTAATTTAATAAAGGAGTGATCGCCCGGTATTTAATTAGGCGGGGTGTCACAGGTGGTATCAGAGCATCAGGTTCTAGTGTCCATAGGATCTGTACGGCTTGTTTTCACTTTCAGCTTAACGTTATTGCTATAGAGCCCTATTTTTAGGACTGTTGTATTCTTGCTTTTACGTTTAAGTCTTCAGCTATTCGAGACTTGTTTATAACTGTAGACTAATAAACTTGTTCACGTTTCAGATGCCTCCGAGACGTGCTCCAAAAGATAGGCGTGCCTGAGCTGCTCCCAAGCCGAGCAGCCAGCAGCTCAGGCACCAGGCACAATGAATGCAAATGAAGTAGCCGCCATTGTTGCTCAGACGGTGAATGCCGCAATAGCGGTGATTCAACAGGCTCCACCCCAGGTTCAGGCAGTGGCGCCAGTACCAGCACAGCTTCCATCCGCATGGGAGAGGGTTCGGGATGCTTTTCAGAAAGCGCATCCCCCCTGAGTTTTCTGGTAGCGCCGATATTGTTACAGTCAGCCAATGGAAGAAGGACATCCAGCGGCATCTCCGAATGTATGAGTGCACTGACGTGCAAAAGCAGTTGTTGGCTTCCTTTAAGCTGGTGGGAGCCGCATTACAGTGGTGGGAGTCCACTACTACTTTGGAGGAGAGGGACACGATCCCTATTCAGTTGTTTTGGGAGCGGTTTGACCGCAAGTATTTTCCACCCGCAGTGCAGACTGAGATGAGGCGGAAATTACTAAATCTGAAGCAGGAGAACCTTACTGTAGCTGAGTATGAGGAGGAGTTCACGAGACTTCTCACTATTGTGCCGGATGAGGCACCCACTGAGAGCAAGAAGATTTTGCTGTTTGTCGAAGGGTTAGCTTGGAGGATCCGTCAGCACCTTATTGGGAATCTATCCCTGAGTACTTTCACTGACGTACTCAATGCAGCGTTACTACATTGCCAGGATCACCGCTTCCATCTTCAGGGAAGCAAGAGAGCAGGAGAGTCCAGCCAGCAGGGCAGGACCGGGGGTAATAGTGCCGGTGGGGCACCAACTCATGGACAGACTCGTCAGCACGAGCAGAGTTCCCATCAGGGGGACCCTGCTAAGCGATTCCGTTCAGGTGATTCTAGGCAGGGATTCGGGGGTTTCAGGCAGGGCCATCAGGGCCAGCCTAATCAGCAGGGCCAGCAGGGCCAACACCGACCACAGGGACAGCAACAGGGCCAGTAAGGACAACAGCGTGCACATCAGGGCCAACAGGGCCAGTGGCGTGGAGGTAACGGCCAGCAGGGCCGTGGACAGCAGGGTCAGAGGGGCGGTAACTTCAAAGGCAGATGCTTTGGGTGCGGCAAACATGGCCATAGGCGCCAGGATTGCCCAGAGGGCGATAGGGCCCCACAGCAGCAGGGAGCCCGTAATGAGCCGCAGAGACCACTTTTCCCACCTGCCCTCCCAGCTCCAGCCCAGGTGCCAGCCCTACCAGCCATTCCAGCAGCTCCAGTGCAGCAGGGGAAATTGCAGTATGGACGTGTCTATAACGTCCACCAGGCAGCAGCTCCACAGGCACCACCCGCGATTGAGGGTATGTTTCCTATCCATGGTACTATGGGTAAAGTTTTGTTTGATACGGGGGCAACGCATTGTTTTATAGCTACGCATTTTGCGAAGTCCTTAGGGTTGTTAGCCACAGCAGAGAGCACCGTGACGTGTGTCGACTCACCACTGGGGAGTGGGTCACTTATATTCTTTATATGCCGGGGAGTAGGGGTAGAGATTGGTAGCTTGGTATTGCCTGCAGACATGCTAGTCTTAGACATGCACGAGCATGATGTGATTATTGGTATGGATTGGCTCGCAGCTTATAGAGCCATGATTGACTGCTTCGGTGGAAGCATTGTTTTTGCCATTCCGGGGCAAGAGATGTTTATAGTGGCGATGCCTCGCCCAGAGGGAGGTTCGACCGCTCATTTATATTACATAGAGGAGGACCTCCCTCTCATTTATATTACATAGAGGAGGAAACCTCTAAGGAGGTTGTGATTCCTTTGGATTCGATCCCAGTTGTTAGGGAGTATTCCGATGTGTTTCAGGAGATACCAGGCCTACCGCCCAGTCGTGAGATAGACTTCGTTATAGATTTATTGCCGGATACGAGACCTATAGCACGCGCACCGTATCGTATGGCTCCAGCAGAGATGCGAGAGCTACAAGAACAGATAGAGCAGCTGTTAGGTCAGGGCTTCATTCGTAGGAGTACCTCAACTTGGGGCGCTCCAGTCTTGTTTGTAAAGAAGAGGGATGGTTCACTGAGATTGTGTGTGGACTACCGGGAATTGAACAAGGTCACGATACGGAATAAGTATCCGTTGCCTCGAATCGATGATCTGTTCGACCAGCTGAGGGGAGCAACTTTCTTTTCGAAGATAGATCTGAGGTCGGGGTACCATCAGTTACATATTAGAGAGCAGGACGTTTCAAAGACTGCTTTCTTGTCGAGATATGGGTCCTATGAGTTCAGGGTGATGCCGTTCGGACTCACAAATGCCCCAGCCGTTTTCATGGACTTAATGAATCGAGTATTCAGAGAGTTCTTGGATCAATTTGTCATCGTCTTCATAGATGACATCTTGATATATTCACACTCCGAAGAAGAGCATGCCGAGCACTTGAGACAGGTTCTTCAGACCCTACGAGAGCATCAGTTGTATGCTAAGTACGAGAAGTGTGGATTTTGGTTGCGAGAGGTACAGTTCTTGGGCCATGTTGTTTCTGAGCAGGGAATTGCAGTTGACCCGAGCAAAGTGTCAGCGGTGAGGGAGTGGGGACAGCCCACGACACCGACGAAAGTGCGTAGTTTCTTGGGGTTAGCCGGATACTACAGGAGATTCATTCGGGGATTCTCCAAAATAGCGGGTCCATTGACGAATCTGACTCGCAAGGGGGTACCATATGTTTGGGACGACGGTTGTCAATTAGCTTTCGATGAGCTGAAAGACAAGCTTACTTCAGCACCAGTCCTTGCCTTACCGAGACCGGGTGTGGAGTACCTGGTTTATACCGATGCGTCCTTACGGGGACTTGGGGGAGTACTTCAGCAGGAAGAGAAGGCTATAGCTTTTGCTTCCCGCAAGCTTAAGCCGCATGAGAAGAATTACCCCACCCACGACCTGGATTTAGGAGCGGTTGTCTTTGCATTGAGAATTTGGAGGCACTACTTATTGGGCGAGAAATTCCGTTTGTTCACAGACCATAAGTCACTGCAGTACCTGTTCACTCAGCGAGAGCTGAATATGCGTCAGCGCAGGTGGTTAGAGTTTGTGAAAGATTACCAGTTCGATATACAGTATCATCCGGGGAAGGCCAACGTAGTTGCCGATGCGTTGAGCCGTAGACCGGTAGACGATGTAGCGGACATCTGGAAAGCAAAGTGGAAGGAGTTGGGTCACCAGGACGCAGTAGCACGTTCTTTCATATCCGTGATGACAGTCACACCCGAGATTGTTACGAGGGTGATACAGGCACAGACCATAGACCCGTTTTGTCAAGAGCAGATTGTACGACTTCTAGCCAAGGGTGCTGAGTCCTATTCTGTTAGTTCTGATGGAGGGTTGCGGTTTAATGGGAGATTAGTGGTTCCAGAAGGAGCGGAGCTACGTCATGAAGTGATGACTCATTCTCATGGGTCCCGATTTGCAGTACATCCGGGAGGCGATAAGATGTACCAGGACATGAGACAACAGTACTGGTGGAGTGGGATGAAGAAGGACATCGCTGAATTTGTGTCCAAGTGCTCTACTTGCCAACTGGTGAAGGTGGACCACCAGAAACCGTCAGGATTACTTTAGCCGTTGGAGATACCCGCTTGGAAGTGGGAAAGTATTTCCATGGATTTCATTACAGGGTTGCCTACATCACAGCGGGGCCACGATTCTATCTGGGTGATTGTAGACCGTTTGACCAAGGTGGCTCATTTTCTGCCAGTGAGGACGGATTATACCACGGGTCAGTATGCCCAGTTGTTCATCGCTGAGATTGTCAGATTACATGGGGTGCCCCTGAATATTGTGTCAGATAGAGACAAGATTTTTGTGTCACGCTTCTGGGAAAGCTTTCAGGAGGCTATGGGTACAGAGTTGAGACTGAGTTCAGCTTACCACCCACAGACAGATGGGCAGACAGAGCGTACTAATCAGATGTTGGAAGATATGTTACGCATGTGTGTTCTCGATTTCGGAGGAGGTTGGGAGCCACACCTTCCACTGGTAGAGTTTGCTTATAATAACTCCTATCAGTTTACGATTGGCATGGCTCCATTTGAGGCTTTGTATGGCAGGCCTTGTCGTTCTCCAACTTGTTGGCTCGAGGTGGGGGACAACAAGTTGCTAGGACCAGAAGTAATTCAGGAGACCTCCGCGAGGATTGAGATAATCAGGAGTCGTATTCGGGTAGCCCAAGACAGACAGAAGAGCTACGCCGATGCGAAACGGTTCTTCCGGGAGTTTAATGTGGGAGATCAAGTGTTATTGCGTGTATCTCCTATGAAGGGTGTGATGAGGTTCGGGAAGAAGGGGAAGTTGGCTCCGAGGTACGTAGGACCATTTCCCATCATCGAGAGGATTGGGCCGGTAGCATACAGGTTGGGATTGCCAGAACATTTATATCGCATCCACGATGTATTCCACATCTCGTCGTTGAGACGATATCTTCGGGATGATATGGCCCATACTCACATTGCGATAGATGAGATTGATTTACAGTCTGATAGCTCTTACGAGGAGAGACCAGTGGCTATTCTAGACTATAGTAAGAGGAGATTGATGTCGAAAGTAGTTCCACTTGTGCGAGTCCAGTGGGAGCATCATAATGTGGAGGAATCCACTTGGGAGCGTGAGGCAGATATGCGCGAAAGATACCCAGAGTTATTTTTACCAGGTATGCCTTATTTTCCGAATTTCGGGACGAAATTCCGTTATTAGGGGGGAAGTATGTAATACCCCGTATTTTTATGCTATATTTAATTTGGGGATTTATTAAATTTAATGTAATGGGTTATTTAATAAAAATCCGGAAATTAATTATGTTATAATTATTAACGTGACGAGAGTTGGTAATTATGAGAAACTTGTTGTATATTACTAATGAGCATAGTAATATATTATATTGGTTATATTAAATGTCATAAGTGAATTAAATGACTATTTCGGAAATTTAAGTAAGGACGTGTCACGTCGGGACTTATTTTGTTAAATAAAAAGTGAATATTTTATAAGTTGTCCGTATGGTCGTTTTGAGTGCGCCAACGCGTCCGGAAGGGTCGAGTTAGTTAGAAAAGTATACCCGGGGGGTTAGTTTGGACCTCGGGGCGTTTTTAGGCCTAATTAGTGACCCGGGAGGGCATTTTGGTCTTTTTCCAAAATAGGGTAATTAAACCCACGAATTTTAGCAGCCTTTATCAGCTGGTTAGGTTAGCCATTTAGGGTTAGAACATACAGAACCCTAGGACGGCCATTGGAGAAGAGAGGAGAGACCTTTCTAGGAGATTCAAGGCCAAAACACCTCCGTTTGCACCGCCGTCACCACCAACGCGTAGATCGCGAGGAGGAGAACGCAACCACACCATAATCCACAGGAAATCAGACTTCTGAAAATCCCAGGCAAGTGTTTAACTTGCGTATTTCGTTAGTGCAATGTTCATATTAGTTTAGGATTAATTAGGAATGTAATCCATGTAAGAAAACCCCAAATTTTGATAGGAAATTGCATGTAGAGAAGATTAAAACCTTATGCTGGAAACTTTTGATGATATAGATGTATTACCCACGAATTTGTGATGTATATTAGGAAGAAATTCTGGAGAAAAACTGAATTGAATCATAGTTATGAAAACTTTAGGGTTCTTGATGTTTAGATGAGATTTTGGGTAGTTTAACCATGATTAATGATGTATACACGCATGCTGAACGTTAAAAACATCTGGAATTATGTTAGTATGTTAGTAGTAGACTTTTTGGGTCGATTAGTGTTGGAAAATATGAATATTGATGAAGAATTTTGATGAATCCCGTAACTGCAATTCTGCAGAATTTTTGCCCAGACCTGCTTGATCGATCGATCGAGCCTAGAGCATCGATCGATCGAAGGTTCGATCGATCGAGCCCCAAGCTTCGATCGATCGACCCCTCCTGGCAGACTCCTATTTCCCTTGTTTAATTAGTTAACTTAAGTTTATCGTGAAATAATCTTTGGGCATCTTAAACAAAATGATTTGGGAGACATTGAGGACCAGTAGGGTATATGAATAAATGTTAGAACCTTTAGTCTTCAACGAGAATGGTATTTATGGGATATTTACTTTAGGTTGGTAGATTTATGAATTTAAAGGGTGAGGTGCGTAAGAGAGTTACGTTGGAATCAAATAAAGTCACTTACTGAATTTCAGATTTTTGAGGATATAATCCATGAGTGTTAGGTAATAAGTGAGAAAATCCTTCGAGTTAAGGTTAGGAATAAAACCTTATGCGTAATTCTTTAAATGTGAAATTAGGAATAAACGGTATAATTACGGGTGATGAGAAGAACCTATATTAATATGATAAAGTGGTATATTTATATGATTGTGTGTACATATATTATATACATGTGAAAAACATACCGCGCTACTTGTTATCCTTGAGGTTACCGCGCTGGGACAGTCTTATCTCGATGGGACCTTTATGGGGGATATTGACTTGTACCCTAGAAGATAGATCCTTGGTACAGGCTATCGAATCGATAGTTCAGACGGTCCTAAGAGACGCGAGTATGTGCCATCCTCTTAGAGACTTGGAATCTATGCTTCGCCTCGATATTGTTTGTGTATGTGTTAATACAATTCGAGAGTGATTCCGAATTTGTATTCCCCTTGATTTGAGTGGTATGGGGTTTGGATAGTGGAAGTATGCACGCACCATAGTTTATTTCGGCGTGCTGTTATATATATATTATACGAGTCGTTAATATATATATATATGAGATTATGATATTTGAAAGTGTCTACTGAAATTTGATAAGTAGAACATAGTTGTTGACTCATATTATTAAATACTTGTTTTGAGAAAAGTATAATATGTCACGGTAAAACTTTATGGATTTTATAAATTAAAATGGAGGACTTGGATTTCTGTTTGGAACATTCTTTTAAAAATGAAATCGTGAATTGTAAATCTTGCGGGTAATCTAAGTTAAGTTAAATCTTTTAGAAAGTCAAGTGCGATAGCTGATAAAACGAACCGTTGGGAAGGTTAGTGCGATAGGTGTGCACATTAGAAGAGAGGTGAGTATTTTTCTCAAGAGAGAGACGCACTAATATGTTGTTGCATTGGCCTGTATCAATTTAAATACTTGCTAAACGTATTTTAAATCCAACACACTTTCGGGCTCTGACCCGTTTCTTTTTCCCTCTCTCTCTCTCTTGTATATATATATGTATATTTTCAGGTGCCCAGCCACAGGGGCGTCTTGCTTAGGATCCCTTGAGAAGAACGAGCTGCAGCTTAGGTGGGAGTTGCAGGTCACTTGAGTAGACGGCTTCTGTTATTGACTCCACTCCTATTACTCTCATTTATTGGGTATGTGTCGCCCCTTTTCATCATTTCATTTGTTGTTGGGATTTTTATATTTCAGTTATTTCCAGTATTGTTTTATGGAATTTATACAGGATGGATTGTGGTTTTAGTTCCAATTGTTGACATTCGATTGATGAATGGTTTATGTTATTTAGTTTGTTGTGGTGTGATTTCTTAATTGTAGAAATGTTATTTTAATTAAATAAATCTTTTTCGTTAATTAAAATTTGGAAAGTTTGTATGAAAATGTTTTTGACACTTAGCTTAATTATTTAGGGTGTTAAATTGGAAAATCTTTTTATCGACAGTGATGCTGAGAATGAACCAACTGTTTACCTTGTTTTAATTTAATAAAGGAGTGATCGCCCGGTATTTAATTAGGCGGGGTGTCACAGAAACCCCCACACGTTATTGCTAATAGGGGAAATAGCCTCCCCTAAGAGACACTTACGAGCGCGAGGAAAAAAAAATCTTTGGGGAGCCAATGGCCAAAGATAAAAGCTAATGAAAATAAATTTGGGCCTTTATAATACACCCATTACACAAATAAAAGACAACTACTTAACTAATCTAATATATTTACAGCCTATCTTGTCTAATTTCAAAGCTCCTCTAGCCTTCTTAGGAAGATCCTTCAAGTCCTTATAAATCTTCATCTCAGACAAGTGACACCAACATTTGCCAAACTGTCCGCCACTATATTAGATTCCCTATAGCAATTATTAAGAGTGAAATTAATTCTTTGAAGATTAGAGATGATATCTTTCATACTATCCTGAAATAGTTCAAGCTTTATTGATAAAATTAACTATCAATAAAGAATGCATTTCAATTTGAACAAATTTGATGTTGCTATTTAGATAAGCTTGAATTCCCATCTTCAATGCAAAAATCTCTACTTCAGTATTTATTGAAATGCCAATTGAATTTGCAAACCCCAATACAAACTGAGATTTAGAATCTCTTACAATACCCCCCATAACCACTAAGACCTGGATTGCCTTTAGAAGTATCATCAACATTCAACTTAAACCAATCTTGGTTTGAAGGGATCCATTGGATTAGTTTGGAAATTCTTTTGGGAGGGAAAATATCCGAATTAAATACCTCTATGATCTTATCATCAAATTTTTTAAAACTTTCAAACTTAATACCTCTACCGAGAGTTGAGATGAGAGCAATGACGCCTAGGTTGCAAACTAGGGTCTTTTATTATGACTTCCAAAATAATGTATGATGTAGATAAATTTGAAGGCAAAGACAATTTTGGCTTTTCGCAAGTGGAGGTGATGGACATCCTTGTCAAAGAGAGCTTAATTCAACCAATAGAAGGAAAGCCCGACACAATGAAAGGTGACGAGTGGAAAAAGATCGATAGTGAGGCTTATTCTACAATTCGATTGTGTTTGTCTAAGGAGATCAAACACAATCTTATGATAGAGACTTCCGTTAATGTGATTTGGGAAAAGCTTGAGAAGCTTTGTTTGGACTACTCAGATTAATCTCAAAAAGGAATTCTACCATTTTAGTATGATTGCGAGCACTTCGTTGCACGACCACCTCAATGAGTTTAATATCGGAACTATTAAACATGGGTGAAGATGAAGGAAGAGGACAATATTGCGTCATTGTAGGTTTCTCTTTACGAAAAGTACAATCATTTTGTGACTATGATGATGTATAAGAAGAAAAGTATTATTTTTAGATGAGGTCACATTGATCATTCTATCCAATGAGAATATGAGGAAAGCAGTTGAGGGTGGCGGTGTGGTCTCAATCCTAGTTGTTAGAGAAAGACTGGGGAATCAAGATTAGAGGAGCTCCAGGTCCAAGTCAAAGGGGCACAAGGACAGGGAGTGCTATTAGCATCACGAGTGTGAGCGCATCATTCCATCTTGTTCCAAACTTGAGGAAATTAATGAGAAAGGCAAGAAGAAGGTTCAAGAGGCATTAGAGCAAGTAGCGAATGCAAGTGATTCGAATGATGTCGAGAATTTTGCTCCCATTGCAACCGAAAATTTTGGTAAGTTGGTACGATGGCAAGTTCCCTTGCCCAAACTACGCTTGGTCTCAGGTTCGAGATATGGGAGCAGCCTCTCCATGTATGGAGGCAAGGCCAATCGACATCCGCCTCTCCCATACTTGCAGTTAAGCAGGAGCCATATGCACTAGGTACGATCTTTTTATTTAATGACTAATTACGATTTTTCAATTCATGTGGCCCAATAAGGATTCTTTTTCTTCCTACAAAAAGGTGAAAGTTGATAATATTTTGATAGTCGATGGGCGAGCATTTTGGTAAGGAAACTCAATTTTGGTGTTCAATGTAAAAACTGTTCACTTATTTTTTCTTTCCTACGTGGGCCCATGCGTGAGGCGCTGGAGAAAGTTTTAATTTTACTCAAACTCTTTGTAATTACTTGTAAGGATAGCAATCATGTGGGTCTTTGGATAAGTTTGAAGTCTTTGAATCCAGTATGATTGGTCACCTATAGGAGGAATCCTACTCCTTTTAGATTTTCAGTAATTGCTCCTTATATAAGGAGGGAGTTATAGTTGTGGGTTAGTGAATAAGTAATTTTGGTTAGGTGTGGAAAATTTAGGGTTTCTCTTCATTTGTAAAATTGGTTATTTGTTTAAATAGAGAATTAAGAGAAAGGTCATGTTCCTTCTTATATTTGGATTTTTAGGACAATGATTTTCAAGTTTATAAATTTAGTCCATGTGATACAATAACATTTATTTGTGTGGTGGTCCTTTAGAGTTAGGAGTTCATTTTTTTGGTTCGCACCAGCGGCACCATTTTTCACCATTTGTCATTGTGTTTTTAGTACAGGGACTAAATTTATAAAATTATTTGGAGTGTCCTATTTTTATACACTTTGAGAATTATGAAGACCTTTCCCCAAAAAACCCTTGTTTAAAAACAGTTTTGGTATTCTCTATATAGAATTTGGGGGTAGAATTTTGAGAGACTATTTCATATTAAAGTTAATATTTTGTGAGTCTTCCATTAGTGTTGTGTAAGGGTTATTTTGTGGGAGAAAAGCAAGATTATCCCGTGTGACGAAGAAATAAAAAGTTTTTCCATATTTGTAATCTTCCTCTAATTTGTTCCGACAAGACGGATTGTCATTACCGTTATAATTTGTGCTTTTCTTTTCTTCTCTATTTTCTTTATTTGGATTGTGATTGGTTTGTTAATCACCGGAGCCCTAGTCAACGCGCTTCCACATGACAAATATATAATGTGGAAGGCTCTATTTAACTAATTAAAAAAGGGTGCATTGCAAACTAAAAATAAAATAAAATCCCTTTTAAGAGAAATATGGAACATTGTTTTAATTTAGGGGAGAATTTAGAAGAGATTTTTTCCAGTTTGCACCCTTACTTTTTACCCCATTAGTTTGGGCACTATATTTCAGGGATACAATAGTCTTATAAAAGCTTTTATCAATAAACATGGGTACAAACACAAATCATATCAAACGCAGAATGGAAACTCAAAAATTCTAAATTCACAATTTAATAGCGGAACAAAATAATAGTTATACTTGTAGAGAATTTTTAGCACTTGATGAAAGCTTTAGAATTCGTTGAAAAGAAAATAAGTAGAGAATGTTAATCTTACTGTAAGAAGCCAGTTCTGGTGGCTTGAACAAGGGAAATGTCTTGGATGGGAGAAGTGGACATCCACACACTCGAATTATAGCGACGGATTTCATAACCGTCGCCGGCGTAAATCACGTCGTAACTTGGGCACTCTATGCGGGTGCATGACGGTGGATATATACTGTGATTTTCAGGCCATATACTGAGGTTTGAGTTTGAAAAGAGGCTCAACAGAAGTGATAGCTTCAAGAAATTAAAGGCTGCCATATGTGTTTGTTATAGCAGTGTGGAATGTCCACACATTTATAGAGTGGTATGTAGAAGTGAGAATTTACTTAGTTTCTATGGTGCTTGGGAGTTCTATTTGGAGGCTTTACGTGGTCACACGTGTTGGATAACATTATGAAAGGAAATTCATGGAGGTATAGAATCACAATGGGGAGGATAGTTATCCATTATCTTTAACCCAGGGGTGTGGTGGAGTGGTAGGGACTCCTCCTCTCTTAATCAAGTATCGGGGGTTCGATTCTCGCCTTGGGCATGGAGCAGCCTTAAATCTCTGAGTCAGCTGTCCCACCCTAAGAGGTGCCTACAATCAGCGAAGGGATTAGTCACTGTGGTACAGTGGACACCCTGGTATTACCAAAAAAAGTTATCCATTCTCTTCTAATATTGCCCACCGTATACGGTATAAGTATACGAGAGCACGTTTGACAGTGACATTTATGGGGACAATTTTAAAATTGTATATAAAATTTAATTTTGGTGATGTATTATATGAGTATTGATTTATATTTTTGTGTTTATCGGTTCGTATCAACGGCATTAAGTAACACATATTTGACTCATTATCGGATTTTTATTTTGTATACAATTTAATGGTCTCCCTAAAATCATTCAAAGCTCAATAATGAGGATTATTATTCATTCTTTTGTAATGTTGAATTTGATAGTCACATTTATCATCACAAATGATGGTAAGCAAAAATTTTATTTATTTGATAACTCTTATCTTTTATACTAAATTTTATATGGATATCAAGTCTATATATATAATGTCATTTTTTGATAATTTTATAGACAAATTTTGCTTATCTAAACCTAATAACAAAATTTTTATCCAGATTTGTCATCCCTATAACTATTTTTCACCAAAACTTTTTTGTTGCGTTTAAACTGCGTCTAAAAAATAATTTTTCACTAAAAAATGTTTTTCGTTAAAAAGTGGTCTTATTTTTGTCTTAACTATTTTTTATTGTTAAAATTCTTTTCCATTAAAAACTACTTTTAAATGTAATTTATTTTTTGTTATAAATATTTTTTGGGGTAAAAACTTTATTTATGTTAAAATTATTTTTCTAAAAAAATAGTTTTCACTAAAAACTGTTTTTCATTAAAAAAAAAACTGCTTTATTTTTGTCAAAATTATTTTTTTTATTGTTAAATTTATTTTTTTAACACCTCGCTTATTTTAACCATGGGTGGTCAGTCCTTTATTAAAACAAACAAGAATCTCATTTGGTTCATTCTTAGCATTACTGTAAAAAAACGTTTTAAATTACTACCCACCTCTGTTGAATTAAGTTAGTATCAAAATTTTATCTTTCATTAATCACACAACAACAAGCGAAATAAAATAATCTAAACCATCCACACAATAATAGAGTTTAAAACATCACATGATAAATAAATGGATAAAATAATACCGAATAAATCATCGGTTCCCAAAACAAAATCCATTTACAAATCTAAAGTAAATAAAACTAAGTGTGATAAATATTGAAATGAAATGTTGAATAGTCTGAAGGGGCAACATACCCAAATGAAATACTAAAATGAAATCCTATCTAGGAATGAATAACTGAAGCGTCTATATCAAATTCTGCAAGCTTCCACAAGTGCTGCAGCTACACATCCCTGAAATGAGTCATCAATCTTGGCGTCCCTGTGGCTGAACACCTAAAATATTTTTGAAAAAATAAAAATATAGATTTGACACGGGTTAGAGGCAGAGAAAACCTTTTGAAAATATGTAGCATGTATTTAAATCGCAATTTAAAAATAGTTATTAAATACACACGTTAGTCCCACGTACACTCCCTTGAGTTTCCTCACCTCTTAACTATTGTGCACACCTAACTCATCCCACTTAGCTATGCTACCTAGCTTAACTAGAATCTGTATCTAACTATCCACATAAGGTTCAGCTCCCCCGTACCGCCCATACAATATGCCACCGCTACTACCAATAACTAATATTTTCCGTATATTATTTTTGAATCATTTTGATCAAGTTTCCCATACTTAAATCACTTTTAGATATACACAATCTAGCTTTCCTACCCTCACACACAGGTAGGTTAATCACACTTTATTATAACACCATTAATTAAGTTTCATCACACTTAAGTTACTTTTAGATATACACTATTTATCTTTTCTACCATCATACATAAGTAGAATAATCACACTTGTATTATTTATCACGCGATAATATATATAACTATAGCATCCCCCGGAATAACCACCACAAAGCATGCGTACTTTGCTATCAAGTCCATAAACCTCTCGTACAAATCAAGGACTGCCGATTCAAAATGTCTCCTCGAACCCTCAATCAAACAACACACAATGGAGGCAAACATAGTTTTAAGCCTTTGGGTTACACACATACCTAATATACCCAAATGACCTGTTAGTCCCACTAATATACAGCACATAGTGAGCCGCCCTAAGTTCTATGTTATGGGGCACAAATCCAGACCTCGCTGGAATCGCTAAGGTGAGATCACCCTCTGCGCGGAACCTCCCATAATAGCAGGCATCGTAGGTATGTTCACACACATAACAAATCACATCATAGGTATTCACATAACCTATATATATATATATATATATATATATATTCTTAGTACAAGTACACACATAATCTATAAATATGTCCAGCATAGGCATACACACAACCTATAAATATATCCCGTAAATAGTATATATCTCTCGAATACTTAATGTACTATCAATTTATCCTTTTTAATCTCTTATTGTATATTTTTGAGTATCGCTCACTACACGAAGGGTCCTAGTTACCCCTTTATTAATATCAGTAGTTAATATATCTCTATCCTACTGGTTCACAACTTGGGTTTACTCACGCTCTTCGTAACCCGTTTCGATTCTCAAAATTCTTTTAACTTCATATTATGCCCAAAAGGTCCTAGCCTTAAATTCTCTCATTTGGCTAAACCCAAACCTTACCATAGTCTACTAGAATTCAATAGGTCCTTCCCTATAGTTTAATAATAACCCAAAAGTCTCTCGATTAATTAATCGCAAATTTGGGCCAAAAAAAAAAGAACTAGTGAAATTTGGGTAACCGAATCGATTCGATGAAGAGATCGAATCGATTCTCTTACCGAATCACCACTATTTGTCTTCTTCATTTAATTGTTACATTTTTCATCATAAACATCGAACTCAAACTCCAAGAAACCTTCCCAAACTCCCGTACAAAGTTACCAATCATCAAGTATACATATAGGGACAATTTCTAATGTGATTATATCATTAAATCTTCAAGAAAACTAACTATAAACCGATTTAATCTCCATAAATCACAAAACCCTAGTTTTAATGTTCTTCATGCATAAACATTTACTTTTCCAGATTTATTTCACTTTCATAATCATACATACTCTAATTTTGAATTATCTACATATATGGATTCACTCTATATGCAATCCTACCCCAAATCATGAGCTCTATTCATCTAGACTCGAAGAACATCCTTTAAATCAAGAATTCAAAACCCTACACTACATGGGTATCATGATTAAATAAATTGCAAGATAAACACTTGTCTTGGTCCAGCGGGTCTAATATTTGTTAATTGATGATGGAGTTTCTCTTCCCTTACTTCGATCTTAATTCCGGCGATGTTCGTGGTGCAAAACGGTGTAGGGAGGCCTATTTCCTTCTCCTCTTCCTCTCCTATAGCTTCCCCTCTCTCTAAAGTGTTCTAATTCTAGACTCCCACCCTAATGGGCTGATATAGTTCTTAAATTTTCTGAGTTCCATCTACCCTAGACTCTTTAATCACTGAAACGCCCTTATTTGGTGTCGGGTTGGTCTAAAATCGCCCCTGGACCCAATAAGCATATTTGGGTACACTATTCTGACTATTTCAACCCATTCGGAACCAACCGTGGCCTCAAAATCACCATCTGAGTTACTCTACAATAATTTTCCCTCTCGACCTCATCTAGTCTACACTCGACTCCCAGTTGAGGTATAACATCGTCACGTCACTTTCACTCACTACGACGTAAAATAATTGTTTAATATTCACTTAGTAATTTATTCCATAAACATTAATCACCATCTGTCCCGATTAATATTTTAATCAATGCATGATAATTAATTCCAATAAATTATGGCACATGTGTAATTTAAAAATAATCGATTTAATTAAATTTTAAATACTCATAAATACGGGGTGTTACATACTTCCCCCCTTACAAAGAAATTTTGTCCTCGAAATTAGGGTAAGTTCGGTACTAATAGTTTCAGATATCTCTTCGCATAACATCCATCTCTCCCCAAAATCAAATCTTGTTATGCTGTTTCCCCCTACACTTCTACTAATGGTGCTCCTTAGTCCGACGGTCTATACCTTACCGTTCAATACTAGTGATCGACTCATTATAGTCACATTACATAAAAATTTCCCATTATTATTTACCATATCCTCTCGGCGACTACTCAACACATTATAATTTTGCCCAACTCTTTCGACTACGATGAGCCTATTTACTAACGGCTAAAGTATTTCCTCTACTGGGGAAAGTTCCATCAGTCCTATATGCTAACTGCCTTATTCTTATACTCTTATGTTTAACACATATGTTTCCACATCTTCTGATTGCGGATAATACTAAAATTCAATTAACTAGGGTGCCCATACACCCTATATATCGTGCATAATTGCACAAATACTACTCGACTCCTACTAACCTTAAATAATAAAATACTCTCAACTCACAATTTTAACTACACATCCGTGTAACAACTTTACTAGATCCATGTCCTAAAGACCACACATCTCCCAACTTTTGACATTCGCTAAGGTTCATGTGTGGGATGTCTCGCAAAAGAAATCCAAATAAGTAACCCCCTGATACACTACTTCCTAGCATGCATACTTCCCCTCTTACAAAGGAATTTCGTCCTCGAAATTAAGGTAAGTTTGGTACTAATAGTTTTAGATATCTCTTTGCATAACGCCTATCTCTCCCCAAAATCAAATCTTGTTATGCTGTTTCCCGTTACACTTTTACTAATGGTACTTCTCAGTCTGACGGTCTATACCTTACTGTTCAATACTAGTGACCAACCCATTCTAGTCACATTACATCAAAATTTCTCATTATTGTTTACCATATCCTCTCGGTGACTTCTCAACACATTGTAATTTTGCCCAACTCTTTCCACTACGATGAGCCTATTTACTAACAGCTAAAGTATTTCCTCTACTGGGGAAAATTCCAACATTCCTATATGCCAACTCTCTTATTCTTATCCTCTTATGTTCAACACACATGTTTCCACATCTTCTTATTGCGAACAATACTAAAATTCAATTAACTAGGGCGCCCATATACCCTATATACCGTGCATAATTGCACAAATACTACTCAGCTCCTACTGGCCTTAAATCATAAAATACTCTCAACTCACGATTTTAACTACACATCCGTGCAACGACTAGTATACTGATCCATGTCCTAAAGACCACACATCTCCCACTTCCGACATTCTCTAAGGTTTATGCGTGGGATGTCTCGCAAGCAAAATCTAAACAAGGAACCCCCGATACACTACTTTCTAGCATTGTCGATCATCAAGATCCGTGGGTCCAAATCACATAACTAAGATACCTCAAATCCTGTCCCCCGACACATAAGTCAAATCGTTCACTCCCCATCACTCAAGGAGTAATACAATATTGTGTTATCACTATCACTATCACTAAGTTCCTAGCACTAAATCAATAACGAGCTAAATCTCTTCGCTCCACGTTAAACTCGATATACCCTAAATCACATTAGTAAAAGTCATCATACACCGGGATCAATGTAACGAGATAACTATTCTCTTCGAAGTCTACGATACAATACAATATATATGTAAGCTCGATCCTCTTTCAGGTCATACCTCACAAAATAATATATACTACCCTGGAATAGCGAGCACGATAGCCTTACCATACAGTTTACTACTGCTCAAACCCTCGGTATCCAGTCACTACACAAGACAATAATATGCTCTTCTCTCATAACTCTTAAAATGAGAAAAAGCTACTACACAATATAAACATTAAAGAGTCTCGCTATCCAATGGTAAATACATTTATAAATATAAGCCTGATACTGCTAACACGCCCACTAAACTTGACTCATTTGTGAATTTTGTGTTATTACTTATATTTTGATGCGCCCATGTCACCCAAAACCTTCCTCATACTCATAAGGATAAAACCAAAATTTTTACACCTTGACTAGTCGACAGGTTGCCTGAATGTAATTCTTGCATTGGAACTTCCCTAAGATTTGCTGTAACGGTTATACATCCAATACCTCATCCTGTAGTTGCCCCTGTCTCGCTTTGGGCAATCTCTTTTACTATGGATCGTTTCTCCACAATCGAAGCAACTGCCAAAAAACCTCCCTGTCTCTGGCCCTGGCCTGCTGGCCTCCCCCGCTATTCCTTTGGCCCTGGCGGCCCTAAGGAACAAAATGCTACTGCTGCTGAGGACTCTGCTGGTCCTTCCTGAATTCACCACTCTCAGGTAGATAACTCTCGGATTTAAATCTCTCGACTTGATTCTCCCATCGAAAATTATGTCCCTGCTACTGTGGTGCTTCACTGGCACCGTTCCTACATATATTCCTAGTCTGACTGGTCTTACTTACTCACTTGTTTCCCTTCATATGGAAGCGTTAATCCTGACAATGGAGTAGGGCGGAATTAATAACCTCCGTGTACATCTCCAACATCGGATTACCCAACAAGTGTTATCGAATTTTCCAGTTAAGTTTGTCCATGAATTTTCGCATCTTTTTCCCTTCAGTGTTCACTTCATCCTTTCTTAAAAAATAAGACCTGCACTGGGGGATTTATCTTCCTCTTTTCTTCAAAAATACCAAAAATGTTTTCTCCCTTTTAAAAAATACCGAAAAATTAAATTATCTCCTTTCCCTCTCAGGTGTGACCGCTTACCCTAACTTGGCCTCGCTCCCTATTGGCTTAGAACTACTATCAAGCCACCCTAGAGTTTTAAACCCTCATAGTCTACTTCAATGAAAATCGAGCAGTCTTATCGGAGATACCTCATGAAGAACATGGATTAGAATGTCAATGTCTAGTCAAACCTGTTGGCAGTACTTTCTCTGCTCATCATAAAGATAGATACTTTGCAAGCTGATGTCCAAGAAATACAGAGGAACATAGGATAGATTTTCGAGGTTCCCAAACTATATATTTCCTTCCCTCATATTGGGGGGCCACAAATGCCTGAGCCGATGGGGTATCTAAAAGAATATTAACAAGTTCCTTATGCTTCGTTCATCCCTTATGTCAACGGACTGCCAAGGACTTATTTATTGATCTCTCACCTTCCTCAGCCACGGTCTAACCTGTCAGTGTCCATTCATGTTGATACCAAGGATGGAGAATTGAAGCGATTTAAGGAATACCTCAGGCTACTATCCAAGAAGTTTTATCAAGTTCAAATCTCAGGGAATTATGTTGATTACACCCATATGTCCCCTTATTGGAAGGCTCGGTTGCCAAAAAAGGTTCAGGATGCTCAATATAGAGAAGTTTGGTGGTAGCATACCTCCTATTGTGCATCTTTTCAACTACCACCATTTATGGGACTACTTGGGGCCACGGAGGAAATCATGGATCAACAGAGTCTCAAGGAAAGTTCCTTTTGTTGGTTCCTGTCACTAAAAGAATCCCGAATTCGCAGTTGGAAGGATGTAGCCAGGAAATTCATGACCCAATACAAATATAATAAGGAGTCAGAGGTAACCTGTCGAGATCTTAAACTACTCAAGCAAAACCCCAAAGAAGTTATTATAAATTTCAACAATAGGTGGAGAGAAAATGAAGCTACCATGGCCAATCGCTCGTTTGAGGAGGAACATGTTAGTATTGTGAAGAAGATTTTTTTGTCCCACATATGGACTTCTATAGCCAATATTACCCCCATTTAAGAGCCTTTTGGTAGGTTGTCGCCGAAATAAAAAAGAATGTCCACAAACAGAAGGCCAAGTCTGAATCGAAGAATCCAACTGAGAGCACCCTCTATGGTGTGCGCTTAGGCAAGTATGGCCCAAACACATATTTTTTTTTCAACTTTAAAGATCAAAACTTTAAACAAAT
Source organism: Sambucus nigra (assembly GCA_949130495.1). Taxonomy (NCBI): domain Eukaryota; kingdom Viridiplantae; phylum Streptophyta; class Magnoliopsida; order Dipsacales; family Adoxaceae; genus Sambucus; species Sambucus nigra. The sequence goes on from OX422213.1 coordinate 190,666,800, forward strand.
TAAACCCAATAAAGATTGTTGACCAAATAAAACCGTTTTGTTGTGAAAAAATAATTTACCATATTTTATCTTTTTAACTTAAAACATGCATTTAGGTGATAAGAAGATAAAATAAATAAATCATACACAACACGTCAATGTATAAGGAAAACCACAAAGGGAAAAAACTTAGAAGACCCAACCACACAGATCACTATGATAAGGTTTTACAACACAAAAAATAAAGTTCGGTGCCCAACACATCTTCTTCACCGCAACACAGCAAACCAGTATAGAGTCCACCGCACAACCTTCTTTTCTCAAGATGAAGAGAAAATAAACTTTGGTGAACACAAAGATCTTAAAGCATATGAATATGAAAAGTAGGATCTTTAAACTTAAAAGGTGAAACTAGGGTTTTGGAACTTTTGTAAACAGGTAGGGAATTGATTTTTTCCAAAAGTTCTTTAACAATTTGAGTCCAACATGCTTTAAATGGAGAAAATACAAATTTCGAGGCAACAAACTCATCGAATGAAAATGCATAGTTCGTTCGAACGAAAGGCCTTTTTCCATAGGCTGGGCCTATGGAAAATGGACGGCCATGGCAGTCATGACTGCATTGACTGTCTGGCCTACTATCTCGGCCACCTATGCAGTCGTCACCAATATGGGTCGTGTTTGTGGCAGCGGAACCTCCGGCTCCTGATGAGCCTCTCTCACCTAATTTCTCACTTATTCTCTAGCCGATCTACCTCTCTTAGGCGACATTTGAAATTTAACACGAGTTGTATGAGTTCATAGTCAATACAAAATCTAATAGCAGAAGCACAATATCTTAAACACATAAAGATAAAAGCATCAGTCCTAACAATAGGGCTCTATATCAAAAGAACGATATGCTGAATTCGTAGTAAGTCGTACAGATCCTATGGACACTAAAACCTAATACTCTGATACCATATGTAACACCCCTCCTAATTAAATATCGAGTTATCAGTCCTTTATTAAATTAAAACAGGATTCACATTTAGTTCATTCTTAGCATCACTGCCGAAAATATTATAAGTTACTAATCACCTACCATGTAATTTAACTGGTGCCAAAATTTTATCTTTCATTAATATTAACCAACATGCATAAATAAACTAATATAGTCCAATCACAATATAATATAAAGTCTGAACATCCAGATAATATAAAAGAGTAATGAAAACCGAATAAACCATCAGCTCCAAAAATCTAAACCATAAGTCTAAATAGAATCAAACTGAAACCAGATACAAAGTCTGAAATAGAACTAAATAAATAACTTATGACGGAGCAACACGCCCAAGATAAATACTGAAATAAATCCTACACTAGGAATGATAAATGGAAGCATCTAATCAACTCCTGCAAGCCTCCACAGCGCTGCAACTACGCGTCCTTAGAATAAATCGTCAAGTATGGCGTCCTCGTGGCTGGACACCTAAAAGTTTTAAAAAATATATTTTTTGCAAGGGTTTGAACTCAAAACATTTAGCAAGTATTTATCACAACTCAAAAATCAGTTATTAGATACACATGTTAGGTTCGCATACACTCTCTTGAGTTCCATCACCTCTCAACTATATTGCACTCCTAACGTCTTCTTCTTAGCCCACCTCGTTATACTACCCAAGTTATCTAGACACAAGTAACTAACTACTATCGATACATTTCAATCCCCCATACCACCCATAAAGTACGTTAACCGATAATTAACATTTATAGTATGTTATTAACATCGTAAGTAACATTTCACATGTGTTATCTTAAAATCATTTAATTAAGTTTCTCTATTTAATTTACTTTTAGATATACACTATCTAACTATCTACAGTCACACTTAAGTAGAATATTCATATTGATATATATACATTTCTCACTAATATATATAATTATGGCGTCTCCCAAAATGACCACCGTGAAACTTAAATACTCTGTTATCGGTCCATGTACCTCTCGTACCAAATCAAAGACTGTTAATTCGAAATGTCTTCCTCGAGCCATAAACTAAAACGACACATATTGGAGGCGAACTTAGTTCTAAGTCATGGACCACGCAAATACCTAATGTGTTTGAACGACATGCCGGCACCATTATATTCTAGCAAATAATTTTTTGCCCTAAGTTCTATGTCCTGGGGCACTAATCCAGACCTCATTATCATAGTCAAGGTGGGATCGCCCACTGCGCAGGAAACTCCGTGATAGCAAGCAGTTATAGGTATGCTAAGACTTCACACCATTCATATAAAAGGTAACACATAACCGATATATATATAATAGTCCGTAGGTATCGTTCGCACGTATTATATATCACTCGAATACTCACCGTACTTATTATTTTACACTTACTCACTATCGTATTTATCCGAGTATTATTCTCTTCTCGAAGGGTCCTAGTTACCCCTTATATTATTTCGGTAGTTAACTCAATCATACCCTACTGGTCGATATAATAGGTCCATTTGAAATTCCCGTAACTCATTATCGTTCTGTCGGATAAATTACATTATGATTTAATCCCGATTTAATCCTCACCTCAAATCTCTTAACAAGGATACTTCTCATCCATTTCATAGTCCTACAATAGTCAACAAGTCCCTCTTTATATTCTAAAGAGGCCCCAAAAGTCACCCCCTTAATTATACAAGATTTTTAGGCTTAAAAGGGAAAGTTTTCAAATCTGGGCAAACCTAATCGATTCGCCTTTGGCCAAATCGATTCGAAAAGTGGAAGTTGTCTTCTTCGTTGGGTTTCCACGTTTTTCACCATTTTCACTAATTCAAATTCTCATGTAAGGCTTCCAAACTCCCAGCTATTACTAATAATCATTCATATGTATTAGGATTATTTTTAACGTTCTAAACACATTAAATCTTCACTAAATTCAGTCAAGAACGAATCAAACCCATTAATCATCGAAAACCCTAATTTTTGTGTTCTTCCCATATATTCATCCAAAAATCATATTTTCTTCATGTTCATCACCATACATAATTTGATTTCGCCTACTATACTTGTGTGAATCAATCCTACATGCAAATCCTACCCAGATGATGTGTTCTAATCATCTATACTTTAAGAACATTATTTAAATCACATTTTAACACCTTATTCTACATGGCTATTATAACTTCAAAATAAATTGTAAATAAACACTTGCCTCTTATGGGTATGATCTGATTTCATGATTTGGTGTTGGATTTGTTTGTCTTCCCTTCTAATCCACAATCCAAGGATGATAAGGGTGCAAGAAGAGTGAAGAACACTTCAAGAATCGTCTTCAAGTCTCCAATAATGCTCTCTCTTTCTTCTCTAATGACCTTTCGTGGTTTTCTAATCTCTTAACCACAGCCTCTTCCATCTACCAGTCTATATAACATTTGGAATTTCGTAGCTCCCTCAACCCTAGGTTACCAAAAGACGAAAATACCCTTGTACGATGCCGGTTTAGTTTAAAATTGTCCCGGGACCCAAACAATACCCCTGGGTATACTATCCTGACTATTTTGATCCTTTCGGAATCATCCGTGACATCGAAATCATCATCCGAGTCATTCTAAATATTTTTTCCTACCTCAACCTCAATTTAGTCTACACGCGACTCCTGGTTGAGATATAATCCAATTACGTCAATATCACTTGCTATAACGTAAATTAATTTTCATAAATGATTTACTATTCACTTAGTAAATTTATCACATAATATTAGTCATTATTTATCTCTCTCGATTAATACTTAATAAACACATTATTATTTAATTTAATTTAATTATGTCACTCGTGTAATTTAAAATAAAATGAATTAATTAAATTCCAAATACGTAGAAATAGAGGGCATTACACTCTCCTCCACAGTGCAACGTATGAGTCCACCCATGCAAGCTGCCATAACGCACAAATCCATGCACGCCTCGATATCCACCGATGAGGCTCAATAACCGTCTACGAAATCAGAACACGAAACATCGCTTCTTCACTGCAACATAGCAAACCGGTACAAAGTCTATCGCACGAAACTTCTTCTCTAAAGATGAAGAGAAAATGAAAATTGGTGACCAACACAAAGATCTCAAAGAATATGAATATGTAAACTTGGATCTTTAAACTTAAAGGGCGAAACTAAGGTTTTGAAACTTTTGTAGACAGTTAAGGTATTGATTTTTGCCAAAAGTTCTTAAAAAATCTGAGTCCAATACGCCTTAAATAGAGAAAATATAAATTTTAAGGCGACGAACTTGTTTGAACGAAAATGCTCAGTTAGTTTGAACGAAAGGCCTTTTTCGTTCTAACGAAATGCAAGTTCATTCAAACGAATAGGCTTTCTCGTTATAACAAACTTCCAACGTGTTGTCCACTGTTTTACAGAGAGTCCTCATTTTATGTCAGTTAAATGCACATTCCAATGAGTTTCAAAGCTCATTATAGCAAGGTTACAACTTCGTTTGAACGAAATGTCCATTTCGTTCTAACGAGGTATGCAACTCATTCTAATGTACTCAAAAACAAAAAATTATTTTATTTTAAAAGAATTTTAAAACAGTCCCAATAGATTTATTAAAAAAATAAACACCCAAAACTAAATCCAAGGAAAATATTTAAAATGCATCCATACCTTACACAATCCTCGGTAAACATGAAGACAAACTACCCACGAAAAACACTACACAATGCATATCGACTTTGAAGCTTGGCCGCTAGGTCTGCATCAAATATGTCATAGGATTACGAGATTGACAAATCCTATAACTCAAATGTCTAGTATGAAATTAAGCCAATTATAAACAAATTGAATCAATTGAATATTTATCCTTACACCAATAGCACATCTCACTCCTCGCAAGTATGATATACCAGTTGCTACCACTATCTAAAGTACTAACTACATCTCTCATCCCACCACTTCATGGGATCTAGAAATGTGCCCTGTTACAATCCGAAAAGAATTCACCAAGCTCCATGCCTCTTTTAAAAAATTTATCAAGCTCTCTTGTCTCAAAATCTCATCAAGCCTTTGGACCCTCGCCCATTACTTAATCCATTTCCCAATAACTTCAGATATGACGCTTGCTACTACTTTCACCAAATCACTAGGCATACCATCAATCAGTTCTTACACGTAATAAATGTTATTCAAAGCCTCATTAATAAGGGTTTTATCTATCTTTTAGTAAATCCTAAGCCAAACACTACCCAAAACCCTCTACTAATGCATTATGTTGGCACAAATTCCATTCTCACCAATGAAGACCCAAATTTTAACCCATCAGCCAGAATCAAACCCATCAATGAACCTACCTCTTCTAACAGCTCAATCAAGTCACCTAAACCTCTCAAAATTTCCAATATTTCATAATACAACCTCAAAGAATTCCCCATCAATCTTTTTCCCTTATGGCAAGAGCCTGCATCGCTGTTTGAACCAGCTCAAAATTAAGGAATATAGAATTGCCAGCTATCTTAGAACTACTCAGAAGATTTATGATGAAATTCCTGTTTAAAATGACTCTTAAATAAAGAAGCTATGAGAAGATCAACGATATGTACACGGAGGCCTAGAATTGGTCCCATCAGTCAGACGATTAGTTTTTCTCTTCATAAGAATTCAACTTATACAATATAGTTCAAGTTTTTTCGAAAAAGTATGCCAAAAATAAGAAGATATGATAGGCTTCTGAGATGTTTTGAACACCGAAATCGAAGGGTAATTAGTCCCTTATTTTAAACACTTCTCCACTATGTGGGAAGACTTGCACGATGAAACAGTCGAAGTTATGGAATGCGTTGAATTTTCGTAAAAAGACAACATTGTTGATGCAGTATAAGGAAATTATTTTTGACACCTCAGATGGTGAATCTAATATTAAGAAGAAAATGAAACCATGGTTTGAGATATTTTTCGAAGATAAGTTTACTTGGACTGAAGGCCTAAAGTATGAGGTGAACCCCTTGGCCATTAAGTTTTCCAGATCAAGTTCTTCAAGCACTAAAATCACTGATATCGATGAATCATTTAGATTCCACACACTGGGAATAGATCTTTGCATGATCCACCCTGAGGCCGAGATTTTTGATACGTCTATAAATATCATTCCTGCTGATCAAGCCCTAATTAACTACTGAAGCATTCTGGTCAGCCCAAATTTACCCTCTAAACCCCCGCCATTTACCTTCTAAAAAATGAACCCAAGCTTATTTTTCCTCCTTTTGTTACTGATATGAATGTAAATGAGGCCCCTTTTGATGAGGTCCTCATTGTTGTTTTCCAGAAAATATTGTTAATAAAATAAATGAAGATTTTAATTATCCTATTATGCCTTAGATTAATTGCATTGATTTTAACCAAACGATTGATGAAGATGATCTAATGAATGAATAATTATTAATTGACCTCAATAAGGAAAAACCAAATAATATGATCACGTTTAAACTAATAATGACGAGACTATTATTATTAATCTTGGTTCTAGTAGCACTATGCACGAGATTATGATAGGGTCAACCCTTAATGGGCATGAGCAGTCGTAATTTTAAGAGATTTTGAAAGAATTCATGGACATCTTTGCGTGTTCTTATAACGATGTGCCTGGCATCAAGTGAGGGATTGTGCAATACAAAATATCGACCTATCCAGGTTGCAATCCTATCAAATATAAACTAAGAAGGCTCTGACCCAAATGGTCTCTCAAAATCAAGGATGAAGTAGTCAAATAGCTGAACCTGGGCTTAATCCGTTTGGTCGAATATCAAATCTATCTCGTCAACATTGTCCCTGTTCCAAAATCAGGAGGGAAAGTTCGTATGTGCGTCGACTATCGAGATTTGAACAAACCTTCTATAAAGGATGATTAACCTTTGCCCAACATCGACATGATCATCGATAAACTTCCAATTATGCCCTCAAGTCATTTTTCGATGGCTTTCCAGGGTACAACCAGATTAAGATGCATCCTAACCATTAAAAAAATACTGCCTTTACTACCCCATGTGGTACCTTCTACAACACTGTCATGCCTTTTATCCTTAAGAATGTAGGGGCTATATACTAAAGAGCAATGATGATACGCAAATATTGAATATTTCATCCTCTGAACCTACTCATTTTAGCCCCCTCGGGTATTTTATTCCTTATATTTATGCTCGTTAACCAGACAACCTTGTATTTTTACGTTAACATGTTTTGCACGGGTTAATTGAGCTTTTATAGGTATTTGGATGCTAAGTGTGAAATTCAGACGCATTTCGCTCGATTTTCGTACGCGATCGCACGTTCAAGGGCAATTCGATCATTTCTTAGATTGGGCACTGGCCCGACTTCTTCAGGGAAGTTGTAGCCCTCCTCGCTAGCTTCGTATGGCCACGAACGGTGGGCAATTCCGATTCATAACGAAGAAGTTACGGGCATTTTAGCGGATGAGAAAGGCATGTAATCAAAACAACAATGCAGTGTGTTCTGCCCCTGCTTGATCGATCGATCGACCAAAGGGGCCGATCGATCGATTCCCTATTTTCAGGAGATGTTTTGCCTTTTCTTTTCTCTTTTCTTTTCTATTTTAATTCCCACTTACTATATAAAGCATTTTTTTATGTAATAACAGATATAAACGATTTTAGGGTAGAATAGCTTAGGGTTTGAGGGTTTTTTAGAGTTCTTCTTCAATTGTTCTTGGATTGACACCCCATTTGCGTTGAATGTTGCACTATTCATCATCCTCTCCATTAATATAGTTTGTATTTCCTTATTTCCTTGCTTTCTAATTATATTTACATGCTTTCATAATTAGTTTACATGCTTTCATTTATTGCTTTCTAGTATAGATTTATCGCGTTTCTTTACCGCTTTATTTACCGCATTTTTAGCATGCTTTCTAGGTAATTTAAATTAGGTTGTGTTTGAATGGAACTCACTCGAGTTAACACATTGCTTGGCTTGGTGATAGTGTTTACGGATATATTTCGGGTGCTTGTCCTAGTTATTACACCTAGGAGATTTGACGGGGCATATCATGTATGTCCCGTGCTTATGACCTTTTGTGCGTAATTTTCAAGATATTTATTGACGCCAAAATCTTATTAGGCTTTTAGAAGGATTTAAGGGCTTGACAACCCTTGATTTAATTAACTGTCGAAACGAGACGCATTTGTAATAACTCGTCGACCCATGTAACCATTTTATACAAATTAACACGGGTGAGGGATATTCGACGCAACCTATAGTTTTACTCGCTTTGTTAGTCTAGTTTCAATACACTTGCCTAGATTAACATTTCTCTTTCATGCATCTTTTCTTTTAGTTTGTAATTCACCTTTTACACTTTTATTTCGAAATGTTAAATCATATAAAATCTAACAACTCATCCCTGTGGATTTTCGATACCGGACTTACCGCTCTAGTTGCCTCGCAAGTGTAGTCATAATTTAGGTTTGTTTGTATTGAGTTAGCGAAACGAAAACAACGATTAGTGTCTTTACATGCGCTACTTTTCGCGCTCGATCAAAATGGCACCGTTGTCAGGGACTAATTTGTTTTAGACTTTATTTGATTTAGTATTTCGTAGTATTTTCTTTCTATTTGTATTATTTGCTAATATTTTTGCAGGACTTCCACATTTGAGCACTTAGAAACGCTCGAATTTTTCCCGCGCGCACCTACTTTGTGAAATCCGCCACTTCGAGCCATTTTTGGGGTAAGCATGTCTTATTCCTATTCTTTTGGTAATCATTGTTATAATTCTCAAAATTCTCGCAAACCTATGACTTTCGGTGAATACTTAGAATCCCAAAGTATAACAAATTCAAATATGACTTTGGGCGAGTATAACGAAAGTCAAAATTTAGGTTATTGGAATTTTGATGACGATGATAATGATTTTGGGCCTTTACCTCCTTATAACAAGAATTTTGAAACGAATTGCAATAGTTTTCAAAATTCCTATAATAATGAGTTTTCGTTTAAGTCCGATGGTAATTTTCAAAGTTTCCATTTTCATGCATCCGCACCTCGACCTATAACATTCAGTGAGGGCTTGCGTATGTAAGAGAATGAGAAAATTGAAACTCGCTATCGGGAAGAAAATCGTTTGTGGGAACATGAATTGGATTTATTATTTGATCCCGACGATGATTTTGCTTCCGAAACTTTCGAAGTCGAAGAATGTTTTGAACCAAATGAGGTACTTGTGCCTACTTTGGAACAAGCCATTCTAGACTTTTCCCATTGCGTAATAGATATTGATTGCGTAATAGATATTGAAAGTGAGGATGAAAGTGACATAATATCTATTTATAATGAAATGATTTCTTCTGTGGCCCCCAAAGAAGAACATTTCAATGAAAATGATATTATTTCATTCGAAACTCAATCTTCATGCGATGATGATTCATCGCATGAGTTTGAATTTCTTTCATCCCGATTTTCATTCTCTATTATCACATCGTCACAAGTACCAGATGATTCGGTTTCAAACTTTAATGTTTTAAACCTTTTCGCCGATGAGGCGTACTTGCTCGAGTCGCCTTCCACAATCGTATATTTGCCTTTGTGTGCTCCGCCTCCCATTCCAATTTCAAAATCCTTGGGAGGATATTCGGCTTTTCTCGATCCCCACTTATTTTTATCACCCGTTCAATCCAAACCCCCCATCGTCCCTCCAAAACATTTAATTGGTGACAGTTCCTTTCTTACACCTTACACATGCCTTCCGTTGTTAAAACGGAATTCATATTTTTCGGAGGGCATGCTTGTATGTGAGGGTACACCGGTCACCCTCCAAAGTCAAATCATTTTCACGGTGGACCCTCAGTTATTTAGACTTCTAGTGTACAGTTAGTGCGAAGCCTAAATAGTAGGTTGTATATAGTTAGCTTTTTATTATTTCTTTCTTTTTATTTTAGTCTAGTGTAATTAGTTAACTCTTTGTTACTTGTTTTTGCTATGCTCGGTACTAACTTGTTTTGTAGATTCTTTGGACTTGTTCTTATGGGGATCGCTCCACTTTTGGGTAACATCGCTATTTTCCTCTCTTTAACTTGGTTCTTAATTTACATTGAGGACAATGTCAAGTTTTAAGTTAGGGGGTGTGGGATATTCCATCCATTTCATTATTTAGTCCATGTTTTTGCTCACATGTTAGTTACTTATTATGCTTTTCTTAGAAAAAATTAAAAATTTTAAAAAGATTTTCTTTCTTTTTCTCTTTTTTGGGCATTTTGCCTTTGTTTCCAATGATAAATTTCAATAATTTCCCTATCCAATAGACAACCCAATGATTCATGTTCTCGATTTTAGAAGTTATTAGACTTTTGTCTCACTTATTGATATTGTGAATAACTTCATGAATTAAACTTTAATCCCATGAGCACGTGCACTTTTATCGTCCTATTGATTTGGTGTAAGATTTTTATAAATCGGTAATCTTTTGTTGCATTGTATATACTTACACCGAGTAAGCTTTGTACCTTTCATCGTTTGTGAGTGTATACACTATTCTTTTCTCATTAAAAACGTTGAATTCGTTGATAATCTCTCTATTCTTTCATTTGATCGTTCATTAATTGAGTCATACTTGAAATGTGTTACTTGAGCATGATTTTCATATATTGTTTTGACTCGAGAATTGCGTAAACTTTTGGAAATGATCATAGGCATTCTTTGTTATATCACCCATATTAGCCTCGACTTCACCCTTATATGTTTACCCTCGTTAACCCCTTTGAGCCTAACTATAGCCTTTCATTTCATAACCCAAATCCCATAACCAACTCTAAATTGGAGTTTTATACCATACATACACTTTCCATACCTTTGTTCGGAATGTTACTTGGGATTGAATGTTGTTGTTATGATGTCGGTTGCAATTTAGGCATATGAGAGTTTGAAAAGTAAAGGAAAAGAAAGTAGTGAAAAAATGTGATAAAAAAGAGAAAACAAAAAGCAAAAGAAAAGAAAAGAAAATTTAAGAAAAAGAGGAAAAGAAAAAGAAAAAGGAAAAGGAAATTGTAAATTTTGTATAAATTTCAATAAGCTTTGATTACTATCCCCGATTATATATCTAATGCCTTTTTGGAACTTGTTTTCCAATTTTGATATTGCCAGCATTCTCCCATTATCCCGAGTTTTCATCCCGAACACTTTGAATCCGTACATACATTCCTTCATTTTGTACCCTAGTCTAACCTACATTACAACCCTAGTAAAGTCCTATGTGATCTTAGGTTAATGTAATTTAAAAGTTATAATAGTTTTGATAATCTGTGAAAATTCATTTTGCCTCTTGTAGTGTGCGGTATCCTTTCATTGAGATTACAATTTTTCAGTTTATATATAGCGTTCTTCATTTGTGACATGTGTGCGACCTAGTTTCCATTTACATTTACTCTTTAGCCTGCATGTTCCGTGTGTTACCTCCCTGTTTCGAGTGAATTCGCTTGATGAGTGTAATGCGCGTGACGATTGAATATATGCTTGCGTTAATTTAGTATCCGATTTATTTAAGTTTTTCGCCAAATTACACTTTGCATGTTCTCGCTCCCCTCCCACATTTTAAGGTTTCAATTCTATGAGGTGCATTCTATAATGTTAATGATTTGTACTTTTGTTTGAATTCATTCACTTTGCTAATAATGCGTATGAAATCTTTTTCGCTTTTGTTGGGCTTGTCGCATGTTGGTTTGGGCATATTTTGAGGAAACCATGTGATGTTTGTGGGTACCATCCCTGAAAACCCTCTCGAGACGACACTCGTCCACTAGGGTGACCTAAGGGTTTAGCGGCTTATTGCATACGCTAAATGCAATCGAATCGCCCGTGAAAGTGGCCTTTTGCTTTTATACCATACTTTTGTTCTATCTCCTGCTTTTGGTTTTCTTGTAGTTCTTGTTGCATCCCATTTCATTACTAGGGACTAGCAATGTGTAAGTTAGGGGGAGTGATGATACGCAAATATTGCGTATTTCATCCTTCAAACCTACGCATTTTAGCCCCCTCGGGTATCTTATTCCCTATATTTATGCTCGTTAACCAGACAACCTCGGATTTCTATGTTAATATGTCTTGCCGGGGTTAATTGAGCTTCTATAGGTATTTGGATGCTAAGTGTGAAGTTCAGACGCGTTCACGGGAAATTCGATCGTTTCACAGATTGGACACCTGGACCGACATCTACACGGAAGTTGTATCCCTCCTCGCTAGCTTCGTATTGCCACGAACGGTGCGCGATTTCGATTCATAACGAAGAAGTTACGGGAGTTTTAGCAGACGAGAAAGGCATGCAATCAAAACAGCAATGCAGTGTGTTCAACCCCTGCTTGATCGATCGATCGACCAAAGGGGTCGATCGATCGATCCTCATTGACAGTGGGATTTTTGTTCATGATCGATCGATCGACCAAAAGGGTCGATCGATCGATCCCCTATTTTCAGGAGATATTTTGCCTTTTTTTTCTTTTCTCTTTTCTTTTCTCTTTTAATTCCCACTTACTATATAAAGCATTTTTTGATGTAATAACAGATATAAACGATTTTAGGTTAGAATAGCTTAGGGTTTGAGGGTTTTGGAGAGTTCTTCTTCAATTGTTCTCGGATTGACACCCCATTTGGGTTGAATGTTGCACTATTCATCATCCTCTCTATTAATATAGTTTGTATTTCCTTATTTCCTTGCTTTCTAATTAGATTTTCATGCTTTCATAATTAGTTGACATGCTTTCATTTATTGCTTTCTAGTATAGATTTATCGCGTTTCTTTACCGTTTTATTTACCGCGTTTTTAACATGCTTTCTACGTAATTTAAATTAGGTTGTGTTTGAATGGAACTCACTCGAGTTAACGCGTTTCTTGACTTGGTGATAGTGTTTACGGGTCTATTTCGAGTGCGTTGTCATAGTTGTTACACCTAGGAGATTTGACGGGGCATATCATGTATGTCCCGTGCTTACGACCTTTTGCACGTAATTTCCGTGATATTTATTGACGCCAAAATCGTATTGGGCTTTTATGAGGATTAAGGGGCGTGATAACCCTTGATTTAGTTAACTGTCGAAACGAGATGCATTTGTAATAACTCGTCGACCCATGTAACCATTTCATACAAATTAACCTGGGTGAGGGATATTCGATGCAACCTATTATTTTACCCGCTTTGTTAGTCTAGTTTCAATACACTTGCCTAGATTAACATTTCCCTTTCATGCATCTTTTCTTTTAGTTTGTAATTCTCCTTTTACACTTTTATTTCGGAATATTAAATCATATAAATTCTAACAACTCGTCCCTGTGGATTTTCGATACCCGATTTACCGCTCTACTTGCCTCGCAAGTGTAGTCGTAATTTTGGTTTGTTTGTATTGAGTTGGCGAAACAAAAACAATGATCAGCGTCTTTACATGCGCTAATTTTCGCGCTCGATCAAGCAACTAAAACCATCTTGCACAATCTTATCCAAAATGAGGTCTAGGTCCATGTTGACAATATGATCATTAAATCTAGGACTCGATAAAGTTACAATCCTTACGTGAGGATATTATTTAAACAACTCTGACAATACCAGATGCATCTCAATCTGCAGAAATGCATTTTTGGTGTCACAAAGGGCAAACTCCTTGGCATCATGGTCAGTGAGGGCCCTGCGAAACTCATTGCAATCCTCGAAATGCCACCTCCTCAAATAGAGAAAGAAGTTCACGATTTCTTGGGCAACTCCAATATATAAGAAGATTCATCAGCCAACTCACTTCCATATGTGAACCTATGTCCACGCGTCTCCAAAAAGATTCAACTAAAGTCTGGAACATGGCGTGTTAAGAAGACTTCGATAAAATTTAGCAACACCTTACCTAACCTCGGGTTCTCATACCAACGTATCCTGATCTTCCCATTCTCTTATACCTTAATGTCATCCCATTCTCTTATACCTTAATGTCATATATATTGTATCAGGGGATATGCTAGCCTAACATATTGAAGAATCGCACAAGGAAAGATCTATCTACTATGCTAGTCATAAACTGGCATGATATGAATTAAGTTATATCGCATTGGAAAAGGTGTGCATCCCCCTAGTTCAGGTCACTCAAAAAGTTTAGCACTACATACTTACATTCCCCATCAGGTTAGTGTCTTGAATGAATCCCATGAAGAAATTACATGAGAACCATCCTTATTAAGTCGCATGGTCCATTGGTTTTTATTATTTGTTGAGTTTGATATCACTTATATCATATAAAAATCCATGAAAGGTAGATCCGTCTGTGATTACCTCTAGTAAATAATCCCATTGGGGAAGCCTATGTGTTGATTTTTGAATTCCTAAATGAGGATATTCTCTATACTTCACAGGAAGATCTCCTATGGAAGATGTTTTTTTACGGAACCACCAACAAGAAGGGATATGGCATTGGGATACTCCTAATCGTGCCTAATGACTTCCACACTCCCATTGCAATCAAGATAGACTTCCCTTACACCAACAACATGACAGAGTATAAACCATTCATTGTAGGCCTTAAGATTTCCCTTGATAAAGGAATCCAATACCTTGATGTCTATTGAGAATCAACCCTCACCATAGGATAATTCCTTCCAAAATGAAAAAATAAAGAAGAAAAGATCCTACCCTTTCATGCTTACCTTGAAGAACTCGTCTCCCATTTCAAAGGCATCACCTTCCATTACCTATCTCGTTCGAGAAACAGCTTCGTCGTTGCAGTAGTAACCTTATCTTTCATGATCAACACGCATGAGGGAATAACAATGACCCCCTTTCAAGTTTAGAAGTAGTCTCTGCTAACCTTTTGCTATCACATTGTAGACACCTCATCCTGGTACCCCCTAAATACCTCCTTAGGTCCCTAACACTCCTTCTCCCATCACAAGACCTTAGGTCCAAATCTAAACCCTAATCTAGAGTCCATCGAGCACTTTCGAGAACAGTTTCACCTCACTCAACTCTCCAACCTGAGTGAAGCTCATTGAACTCTCATAGGGCTCTGAATTCCCTTTCCAAAGGGCCATACCATACATGAATCGGCCTCACGATTCGCGCATACACACTTTTTTACTCTATACATTAATCTAAAGGCCCACAGGTGCTTTTGAGCTCCGTTTGACCTTTTTCGACCCTCTAAAGTGAGTGAATCTCATTAAAACCTTATAGGGCCCTGGATCCCTTTTCAACGGTCCATACCATGCACAAATTAGCCTCACTATTCGCGCATACTGGCCTTTTTACTCCGAGAACGCCTCGTCTACAGACCATCGAGTGCTTTCAAGCCTCATTTGACTTTGGTCAACTCTTGAACCCAGGAATAGCTTAATGTATTCTTATAAGGATCTGAATATCCTTTCCAACAATCCCAGTCATTCGCAATTAATACTTATGATTTTCATTTTACGCTCATTTTTTCAAAAAAAGTCCGCTCTGAACAGCTTATAGGCACCTTCGACCCTCTGTCTATTGGCAGGGTGTAATTTTCTTCACTAGCAAGGCGGGAGTATGCCTGTAGGAAGGACAAAGGATATGCTGATTGACATCCCACTAAAATTCTAATTTTTTACTGTTTAAGGAAACTGTGACCTCGTTCCCAAGGGCCCCCTTTCTGACGTCGGAACATTCTCCTCGAAATCAGTGCGCCAAAATTCCATTTTTCCAAACATTCTCTCCATTTTCTTACATCATTCTCATCCATATTTTACCATGCTTTTTACTCTTACCTTACCATCATCCAACCACCTAAAATCAGCCTTTAATACTGCAAAATCATAATTAAAGTTTTATATAAGGTCCATTCTTATCCATTAACAATTCGTTCAATTAGTAGTTATTTACTTTTCTTTCTACTTTTGATATATATTTTATTTAATCTCTTCACTTCAAAACTAATCTCACTTTTTATCATTTAGTACACGCAAAACTTATTTTCATAAACTATAAAAGCCAAAAAGAGGGTTTTCCTATAAACCTTAAACTAGAATTTTCTCATTTTCCACACTCCCTGCACTTGTGCACATTTTTTAAAAACAAATTAAAGGATGTTTTTACTAGGAGTTATGGGATAAACCCCACACTTGTGCGATACTGAACTATATGGACTTTGATGCCTTTTGGCTACGTAGGCATCCCAAGCCAGTCTTGGGATTTGAATCCTATTTTCTCATTTCGTCACTTTATATTTTCTTTCGTTTAGTATTATTACGAATACATGTACTCCTACATATTAGTGTTCTAACTCTATATTCACATTCAATTCTTCATAGTGATGTGTGATTTGATGAACACTCACATTATATTTTTATATTATTATTTTGCACAATCCTTAGAATGATTTCGCTTCGTCTTTCCCGTGATGTGAGTCAGGTGATTTTTTTATCTTATTATTCACCCCGCACATATGTACACACATATCACATTTTAGAGAAAAGGATAACAATATTATAGTCCATGAGAGGCTGAAATGGCAGAATTGGTGCCTAACACTTTTTCATTCCATAACATAGTCCTCGGACTATGACTTATTTGGTTTTATACGCATCAGTATATCTTTTGATTCCGTTCTCTCGGGAGGACTACATTCTTTTGCCTTTTTTGAGCAAAATAGGTCTTCGAATCCATTTTTACTTTTTTCTCCCCTTTGAAGATGGCCAATTTATATCTTGGGCAGCCTATGTAGACCATCGCAAGTGGCAAAAAGAGGATTCCCTTATCCTCAAATCCCCTCATACGTGGAGAGAGAGATTTCTCCGATTTTCTCTACCCTCCAATTTTGGGGCCTGCCCGTGCTAGAGGAATTTGACCCGGATGGCCACAATGGCGACTCCGATGGGGATTATTTTTAGAAGACTAGAGTCTACTTCACATGGGTTTTGTTTCCTTTGATCTTCTCTATATACCTCCATTCGTATGTTCTTCTTACTCTTCTACTTACATATTGTATATATGCTTTGTTCATATCATGATGTTTGTACCTTTATCTCTACCATGATATTTTCTCATCACATGTTTCGCCGTTTATTCGCTTGCATATACTCACCATGTTTAACTCTTTGCTCACTTGTATATATCCACCATGTTTCACTCCACACACTCTCGTTTTCACATGATTCACCTCACTTGTAAATGTCCATGTTTAGGTAGCACACACTCTCACATTCTTTTCACTCGTATATAGCTCCACGCTCATTCATATGTTTCGCACACCACTTTTAGATGTCCATGCTTAGTCACACTAGCACATACTTACACTTTTTTCTCACTTGTATATATCCACATACTTTCTTCACTCACACATATTCACATGTCACTCTCCAACTTAGCACATATTTCTCTTTCATTTGTGTATATTCGCATGCCTCACAATTTGTATCTATCACCATACTTTGTATAATATTCATGCTTCTTGTACATACTTGCTAGTTTTACTCTCTATGTTTATCCTCTTTATCCCATGCTACTTGTATGTTTTATGTTCTCCCTCATAGTGGTAGTATTTCTCTCTCTTATCATATATAAAACTTTCCATAAAATACTAATTAAGACTCATGCAGTCTTGCACACTACATCACTTGAGCATTGCAATATTGACCAAAATTTTATCTCGTACTAGGGGTCACTTCGTGATGGAAGTCGATCTTGTAGATGTGGTTAATCTAAGTGATATGATTCCCACCTTCCCTTGTACTTGTTCCTTCGACGTATATCAAACGTTTCTCCCATCTCGTACCGCTTGATCAAGATCACGACGAGAGGTACATAATAGGGAACTCACTCACATACATCGGTTATATTGAATTCACTCTCACACATACCATCTCCATGAGATATGTCGTGAGGTAATTCACATACACTCATGTATATCAAATGGCTTGTCCACACGTTCCGATGAATGATTGCCCTTATAGGCAAAAAGTATATCATGGAAGTTATGCAAAAGGGGAAACCCTTCCACTAACTCACCACTTGCATCAACCTTATAGGCGTCCATCCTAGGACACTCATACCTAGTTTGTTGGTTCAAACATGAAACTCTACCAAAATTTTGGGTCTCCTTACCACCCGAATTTTCATGCTATTTTGCCAATTTTTAAAACAGGACCCTGTCCATAAGCCCAACCATGTCTTGCATCATGTACACTATCTTTTTCCTAGACTCGCGTCTTGCCCGACATTTTTCTTGCATCCTAAGCAAAATATAATACAAATGGAACTTACACTACTAGAAAAATGACAATTAAGGACACTGGTATTAGGGACAACTTTTAAACTGCCCTTTAAAAAAATGTATAAGGGATAGCAAAAAATAGTTATCCTTTTAGATCTACTATAAAGGACAACTACTTTTTTAAGCGTCCTTTATAATAATTTTAGGGACATCAAATATTTATTGTCCTTTATAAGAGGTCTAATAGGACATCAAATAGCTGTCCTTTAAAATTTTCGGTTCCACTTTTTTTCCCACCATTCCATGTTTTATTTTTTCATTCCCTCTTCGATCAAATAACTTACTCCAACCCTATGCCTAGATCTTACTCACCCATTTCTCTATCCTCTCTCACCCGATCGAAGCCAAACCCCATCCCCTATACCCAAATTGTACCCTACGATGAAACCTCTGCTCACTCTCTCTCTCTCTCTCTTGTAAAATCGTCGGACTGTGAAACCTCAGCTATCTCTCTCATATACGTTGGCCTTCTCTCTCTATGAAATGAGAAACTGTCAGACAACTCTCTCTCTCTCTCTCTCTTTCGTTAAACTTGTGAGAAAGTCGAATTCTCTCTCCCTGGCCTGGAAAAACTCGTGAAGAATAAAGGCATACTCTCTCCCTCTGATTTTGCGATCTAATTTTTTTATTTCATTTTACTATTTGTATGCGGACTTGCTCATATAGAACTGACTTTCCATTTGATTATAGAACTGATTTTGTGTTTGATTATAGAATTGATTTTGTGTTTAATTATACACTGATACAGTGCAAAGTCATTTAAGTTCATAACTTATGAACTATAACTTGTGAACTACATTACAAATCAGTTATGAATCATACATTGCAAAGTCCCACAGAAGTTATATTTATCATTGAGTGAATATAAACAAAATGATAAGTTTTTTACAGTAGTATTACATCTTATTGAGATTATTATGAGAAATTAGCGGATCCATATGTAGTGAATCTCACCATGAAGTCACAATTTAGTAAAAAAAGAACGCTTACATAAACAGTGCGGAGAATTTGATCATAGTGAATTTAGAATGGTTTATATTGACATCACTGATTTGATTTATATTAACATCAAAACACAAATATATGTTGTAAACACATCATAACATAAGTTAATGGAATTTTTATAACTACAAAAATCATATGCACAAATAATGTCTACACTTTGATTTCATGAAATAAGCATCTCGACATTCAAAACTCCTTATCTCGATACCCAACGTGTGTAAGCATATCCCCGACGTGTCTGAACATGTCCAAAATAATAAAATGTTACTCTTTTTTAACAAGTCATCATGTGTTTAGGCATGTTTAAAACACGATGTCCTATAATGACACTCAAAACACTACTTGTTGAGTGTATGTGTTTCCTAGTTGAAACCACTATCAAGGAGGCTCATCACTACAATATATAAAAGCCTTACACATTGCTTAAATGATGTTTCCTTTAATATTATGTCACACCAACTCTCTTTCTCTCTTTCTCTCTCTCTCTCTCTCTCCCCCCTATATATATATATATATATATATATATATATATATATATATATATATGTGTGTGTGTGTGTGTGTGTGTGTGTGTGTGTATGTTATGTTTAAATTGTATATCTTGTATATGTATGCTAATATATTTTTGTTAACGTGATGAAAGATTTATTGAATTACTTCTTCGAAGTTGATATGGATAAGAGTTGGATCAGATCCCGTGATTGGAATTCAAAAGAATACATAGATGGGGTTGAAAGTTTTATTAGCTTTGTATATATGAATAAGAATATGAATTCGTCACGCATCAAATGCCCATGTAGCAAATGTGTAAACTGGGTCTACCACAACCTACACAGTGTGAAGGGTCACATAGATATGCATGGTTTTGATAAGAGTTATAAGGATTGGATTTATCATGGGGAGTTGATCGATGAATTGGATGACAATACATGTATTTTGGGTAATGATGTGTCACTTGATGATATATCATATGAATCGAGCTTGGGGGGAAATATGATCTCAGTGGTTTAAGAGGAAAGTTAAAGGGAGTGCCAAACAATGGAATGAATAGGGTAATGATGAGAAAAAGATAGTTGGTTGGGACGAAGATTGCTAACCAATTGGATCATATGCGACGAAGTCGGCGAGTCGACTCGATTATTATGCACGTCAAGGGGATTCGTTTCCTTTGACTTTGCCTTCTTGGATAAAAACGAATCAATGAAAGCTCAACTTTGTTTGGGATCAAGTGCAGGTAATATTAAATTAATCTCGTATTAGTAAATCTAATATTTAGAATTATTAGTATTTCTAACTAATGTATTTTTTTTTCTTATATTAACACAAATGTGCTAGACAATTACCGAAACATATGTTGTCATAAGCTTAGAATTCAATGGATATACTTTAAGTATGAGACCAAAAAGAAGTATTATACAGAATAGAACATGGATGTGGAGTGTTTAGCAACTACACCCCCCAAGTCAACCTGAATCAATGGAAAGTCTTAGTGAAACATTGGGGTCAAGAAATAACAAAGGTATCACATTGAATTGGTAGACGGGATTTTGCATGTTATTTTTTTTAAATTATTGATGTTATGTTGATAATTAAACAGGTTGGATTACATGTAAAAACAAAGAAAACTCTGTCGAAATTTTCTAAAAATAATAGATTTAATTGGTGAGGAGAGTATACAATACCAAGTAACTTGAAATGTTATTAACATTATTTATTTTCACTTGCAGTGAGTGGCAAATAGGAATATCATTAACCGAGCTTATTGTTGTTCCCACCTTAGAATTGGGAAAACTTCAGTTGCCGTAATAAAGCAACAAGTTAGTATATGTTCTTACTTTAGTACAATTATATATATGTTTAACTAAACTATGATTATATTTATGTTCTTTTAGGATTTTGTTAACATGTTTTCTATTTATATATAAATTAGATGAAGTCAAAACAAGAGTCCATCGACAAATTGAGTGTTTGGAGATCGACACGTAAGAAAAAGGATCTCACATACGATGTCGATGATGGAGCCATTGGTAGAGAGTTATAAATATGTTGATAATTACAATGTAAATGACTTAGTAACAATACGAATTTTGTTTTGGTGGACGTTTGCTAATTTCATTTATGAAAAGAGATTGATTGTGCTATTATGTATTTTCTCAATTTGTAGGAAATGATTAAAAGACAATCAACAAAATTGGATTGAAATGAGGGATGATATATTTGAGGATGTGATAGGAACTGACAAACATGGACAAGCATTGTGTATGGGAGTATGCATTAAACCAACGTCACGTTCAACCACATCATCTCATTATTATCATAGTGATAGAGAGACTCGTTATCAAGAAGAGGTTGAGGCGCGAGAGAATCATCATCAAGAAGAAATTGATATGATGCGTGTCGATTTAGAAAATAAAATACAAGAAAGAGTCGCGAGGGCCAAAAGAGAAACTCTAGCAAAAACTAGGCTTGAAATAGCTCGTATGATACTAGAGGCAGGCATCCCACTACCACTACCACCACCACCACTAGTTGATACTATAGATAACCACGCTGAATATGTATTGATGTAACTAACTTAGAAGTGGAAATGAAAATTTTAAAAGTATGTGGTGGTGTTTATTTTTTGAAGTGTAATAAGATATTATTTGGTTTTGTTATTATATTTAAGGTTAAATTTTGGGATAATAAGATATATATATATATATATTAGGACAGCTACAAGTGTCTTTTATAATATTCATTTGGCGCCACATTTTATGCGCCAAAATATATTTGGGACAGCTACTTCTGTCCTAATACTTTGTTTTAAAGGACAACAACATCTGTCCTTATAAATATGTAATAGTATTTGGATTTAAAAGGACAACAGTTGCTGTCCTAAATACTCAAAAAGGATAGCAATTGTTGTCCCTTTAGCCTTTTATAATGCACATCTATTAAGACAGCTCTTTATGTCCTCATGACTGTCATAAATACTATTGGGTATAACAAATGAGATTTTGGGATAGCAAATTAGCTGGCCTTAATTGTCATTTTTTCTAGTAGTGTTAATAGTAATAATCACGCTGGGGATTTTCCTTTTTTCCCCTCTTTTAAAAAAATACCAAAAATATTTTACCCCTTTTCAAAAATAAAAAATAAAATACCAAAAATATTCCTCTTTCCCTCAAAATAAACCAAAAAATCATTTTCCTCTTAGGTGTGATCGCGTACCTTGATTTTTTGCCTGGATCCAGTCTTCTGTCAAATCACCCTGAAGCTCTACTGCTTCCTTTGCTGCCTCTACAGAGTTTTAGTCATCCATTCAAAGATTATTCGTGGAGAACATTGACCAGGCTGCGAAGGCTTAACCAAATTTGATGACCATCCTTGCCCAACTTGATGCTAAGATTGACAACCTTCAGGAAGAAATTCAAGAAATGCAATGACACCGAGTTCAAACTCCCGACGCACTTGAGTCTTAAATCCTCCTTCCTCGTGCCATGGGTCCACCTCCTCCTGAATAACTATGAGCCCCAAAAGAGTAACAGTACTGATACCGAAGGAGGGAGAATAAGATTAATAGTACTAATCTACCAGTGTTAGTTGATCCCAAGGAGGGAGAACTAAACAAGGTCAAACACGACCTTAGATTGCTATCTAAAAGGTTGGATCGGGTTAAGATCTTAGGGAAGTACATGGACTAAACCCACATGTCTCCCTTTCCCAATGCTTGATTATTGGAGAAATTTAAAATGTTGAACATTGAAAAGTTCGGAGGCAACAGGACTCCAATTGTGCACCTACGCAATTATCATCGCGCCATGACTCTCCTTGGCACGTTAGAGGAGGTAATAGCCCAAATGTTTTTTTTAACTCTCAAGGAAGGTGCTCCCAGATGGTTTTTGTCCCCCGAAGAGTCTAAAATATGCAGTTAGAGAGTTCATGACACAATATATGTATAATGAAGATTTGAAAGTCACCCGTCAGGAATTATAACTACTCAAATAAAATCTAGGTGAATCAGTCAGTAGCTTCATTGAAAGGTGGAGAGAGAAAGCAGTTACCATGACAAATCAACCGTCAGAGAGGAAGAATAGGTGAGCATAGTGAAGAAGAACTTCTTGCCCCGTATCTGAGCTTCAATAAGAGGTTAGTACTACCCTAACTTCAGAGTCCTCCATAAGGCTGAGGTAGACATTAAAGAAGGGGTCATAAGTCATAAAGTGGAATCTAAACCAAAAAGGTTGATTGGGCCTTTCGCACCGTGAAAGTATGATAAATTGGCCAGCACCTCAGTTTCTACCATCAACAACATATCCAACTTGCCACTTCTTGAACACTTCAAAGTCATCCTAACCCTGCCAAAAATGAGTATATTGAACTTTATGCTCCTCTGTCAAAAGTGTATCAAACCATTCTTGCCCTAAATCTCATTAATCCTTTGGAACCTCGATCATTTCGGGATCCATTGGAGTCATAGGGAAGATAGTTTCATTATCACTTGTAGATAACGGGTCCGCCCTTAATGTCTGCCCACTTAGAACCCATAATTGCCTAGAAATAAAGGTCAGTGACCTCGCTCCAACATCCGTCGTTGTGCTTGCTTAAGACAATGCTCGACAAGAAGTTATGGGTTCCATAAATATTACACTAAGGGATAGCCTTATCCGCCCTCAAACAGAATTCCAAGTCATCAACATCCCTGCTTGCTTCAACCTTATCCTTGGCTCCACAGTATACGGGGGATTTCTTCTTCTATCCACCCAAAATTATAATTCTTTACCAATGGTCAAGTAATTATCATTCTTGGGGATGACGATAATTCAAATGGTACCAGCACTAGCAACCCAATACGGGAGATTCATCACGGGGCTAATAACATCTTTCTCTCTGATTTTAAGATCGATCCACTTCATGTACCAGTTGGGGAAAATTTTAAAGATCGAGTGTCTCTAGACCACAACCCTTATGGGAATGTCAATGTGATTCCGATGTTAAAAAATCTTCACTTCATGCCCAGAATGGAGTTGGGTCGATGCCAACAGGGAATTCTCGAGCCAATAGTCATGAAAGAAGCCTTTCCTCTATCCGATCTAATCTACCAACATCACTGACTGAACTCAAGGCACTCTGGTGGCCATATCGAAAAATAAGCTTAGAAATCAAGAAGACAATCTCAGGAGACTCCTTAAATGGGAGGTTTGTCGAGGAAGGTGAGGATTTCCCTTTTTACAAATTCACCGAGCTATGGTCTGATCGTACCGAGAAAAAGATGAAACTAGAGATGGAAATCTTCTTCGGAGATGAAGTCACTTGGGATAAAGGCATAAACATGAGGTAGAGCCTCCAATAGGCAATGTTGTGGAGAGCACAAAAAATGCCAGGGAGAGTGATACTGATGAATCCTTTGAACTGCATAGACTAGGACTAGATCTCTGCATGATCCCCCTAAAATCCAAACTGTTTGACCCGTAAGAGAATATTACTATTACCAATGCACCCCTCCTCAACTAGTATGCCATTCTTGTATAGCCTGCGCCAGTCCACTTGAACCCTGTTGTTCATACTCTCCAAGAAATACCCGAGTTTACTGTTTTTCTCTTATTTTTGATGTAATTATGAACGAGCCTCCTTTAATGAGGTCCTCACTGCTGTGTTCTCTGGAAACATTTTTAATGAAATAAATGATGATTTCAAGTATCTTATTGGTCTTACATTAATTTTCTTCATTCTAATCAAACTTTTGATGAAGATGATAAATGATCTCAATAAGGAAAAAATAAACAATTAAAACACATTCAAACTAATGATGACAAGATTGGTGTTATTAATCTCGATTCTAGTAGCCATTTGCTCAAGATTAGAATAGGGTACACCCTTGACGAGCATGAGCAGTTACAATACGAAGAGCTTCTCAAAGAGTTTATGGACGTCTTCGTGTGGTCCTATAGAGACATGCATGGGATTGACCCGAAAATAGCACATCATGAGATCCCTACATTCCCAGAGGCACTACACCAAAACAGGAGAATTTCCACGATAAAAAACCTTGACAAGGTGAACTTGTCATGGTAAAAAATCGTGACATGTTTGGGGTGACAACTTTTTATCATGGACGTGTCACGATCAAAGTTCTTGACATGCTTTTCCCTATTACGGACGTGTCATGGACTTTCATCGTGACAAATTTGTGACAAGGGAAACTTGTCACGAACTTTGACCATGACATGTCCATGACAAATATTAACTTGTCATGGACATGTCATGGTAAAAGTTCGTGACAATACTGGGCAACAATGAAAAAAACCTATTGAGCAGTATGGGTACTGCCACTGCCCTGCAATATTTTATTACTTGTTAAAGCAAAAATATATGATATATATCTCAACCAACATTCATTCATTTATAATAAACAAATATTAATCATTCATTCATTCATACACTCATAATAAACAATAAATAACATTCAATATTCATGAAATTATAAACAAATACTAATCAAATTATTACAAATAATTGTTCATTCGTCATCATTTTGAAGGAGGAAGGTAGGCCATACAACATAAGAATTGATACAGCCCTCAATAATACTAATTTCGCACTTCTCGTTTAACCACACGGGTTCATTCTCTTTTCCCATGAACACATGCGTGATGCAGATCCATGGTTCGTGCGATTGCAACGGACGATTATGCACCAAAGTACATGGGCATGTATCTGGGTCCCTCAACCCTCTAGCTATTCAATCGCCACCCCGTGTGTCTACTATCTACACACTACGCCAACCAATTGTTGAAAATGGCCTTGGGATGAAGGGGGTATGGTTGGTGGCGGTGAATATGTCACATGAAGACGAGGGAGTATCAGTGAGGGTGAGGGCGTGAAAGACGGAGCAGTGGTCCCCTCATTCACCACTTTCTCCTTGCCCTTCCCCGAGATGGACTCAACCTGGCCTTTAAGAGCACGTTTGATATACACAAATATTTTTTGCATTGTTCTCTCCAAGTTTCCTAACTTCTCGGCGTTGTTGGTCGTCAGCTCGTCCACCTTGCGTGCCAGCCTAGCATTGCTTGACACAATCCCGATGAGCCTCGACTTCCCCACCCGAGAGCTTACCTCTGAGTACAAACCTTATGATCCTAACCGAGAACTTGGCTTAGTGCGTCCACGATTAGAAATGTCTTTTCGGCATCACCCTGAGAGTTGTGCACTTCCTTAAGCCTTTTTCGAGACAATAAAAAGTACCCAATTAAATAAATTAATAAAAAAGTATGTAATTATACACACTACGCCAACCAATTGTTGAAAATGTCCTTGGGACGACGGGGGTATGGGTGGGGGTGATTATGTCACATGAAGACGAGGGGGTATCGGTGAGGGTAAGGGCATGAAAGACAGAGCAGTGGTCCCCTCGTCCACCACTTTCTCTTTGCCCTTACCCGAGCTGGACTCAATGGCCTTTAAGATCACGTTTGATATACGCAAACATGTTTTGCATTATTCTCTCTAAGCTATCAAACTTCTCGACGTTGTTGGTCATCAACTCATCCACCTTGCGTGCCAGCCTAACGGTTCTCAACGCAATTCCAGTGAGCCTCGACTTTCCCACCTGAGAGCTCACCCCCCGAGTACAGCCTTTGTGATCCCACCCGAGCACTTGGCTTAGTGCGTTCGCAGTCAGAGATGTCTTTTCGGCATCACCCTGGGAGTTGTGCACTTCCTTAAGCTTTTTCTGAGGCAACAAAAAATTACACGATTAGATAAATTAATAAAAAATTATGTAATTATAAATTTTTATTTTTATAACATAATTAAAATTTTAACTTACAATAATGGCGACCATGTTCGGATTGACATGCGTATCCTTCCCCTTCTTCATTCGAATTTCCACATAGGCATCGAGCCTATGTGGCTTAACCCTAGGGACACTACCCGTTTCCTAAAATAAAATAATAAAAAAATAGTAAATTATTATATAATTATCACTAAATAAAATAAAATGAAACTAATTTGAAAGAACATTATAAACTTATAATCCTGTGCTCCACCTCGGCGTAAAACGTACTCCCGAGTTCTGTAAATTTGTATTTTTCTCGTACACCCTTGCACCGAATAGGTAATCGTTTAATCGAATCTTCTTATACTCGTGTGCTACGAACAAGGATCCAATGGCTAGATGAGCAAGCCTTGATGTTTCATCGCCCATCTTTAAGAGCTGAGATTATAGATAAATTAATTATGTTAGTTTTAAAGCTTTCTTGTAATATGCCATATAATAATAGACATTCTCATTATAATTACCTCGTATGACACCCACAGCCTAAATTCATTGTCTGATTGTGCCATCATTCTTCGTCTTTTATTGTTCCCACACGCATCATATTTCCTTCATTGACCGTGACGATCCTATTACGAAATTGATCAAGAATAAAAGTTAAAATAATATAAAGTTAAAATAACATAAACTTACTTTTTCCATTCTTCGAAATCTTCATGTGTGTCAAATAGATAACGAGCTGCTTGTTTATGCTGTAAACTCATTAATTTCACTTACGTGCCCATCACCTGATCACGCCCATTGATGAACTCATCACTATTATTCGCGCTGCTTGGGTCAGGCATATATTCCCGAGTGTAGATTGATGACTCCACAGTGATGTACTCCTATGCAATCAATCCTTCAATGTATCATGTATTCTTGACTGAATCCTTGAAAACTTTCATCAGCATTTCAAACGGGTACATCCACTGATATCTAACTGGGCTCCAATGATGTTCCATGTCGCATAAGTGTACGAACAAGTAAATACTTACGTTAAAAAATGATAGGGAAAATTACTTCTCGATCACGAAAATTGCTTCGGCTATAGCTATTTTGCCGCCATTATGTGCTTTCGATTGACTACCTTCTCACATAAAAGTGTGAAGCATATGCTAATTTGCATAATGGCCCTCCGCAAATCCTTGTGCTTGGATAAACAGTGCTTAAACAATAGAAGAACTGATTGCATGATCACATATTAATTGTGGGACTTGTACTTATGTAAATCATGGGTAGCAGAATTCACAATCCTTTACAAGTTGGACGAAAATTACATGGAACCTTCAAATTATATGTTGTGTCTAAAAGCACCTTTATTTCCTCACTTGTCAAAGTAAACGCATTAGGAGGAATTATTTTCCTTCCCCTACTATCTTCTTTTAGCCATAATTGTGGCTTAAGTTTCAACGATTTAATGTATTTTCGTGTATTTTCACCATCTTTCAAATGACTCCTCCTAAGGCATATGGCCATAATATGTTTAGTGCTATTATTCTCCTCGCGCATCATATCTAATACATGGGGCAACGAGTTACTCTTCTAATAAGGTAAATCAAACAAAATTGACCTCTATATTTCTTATCTCAGTTTCATCCCCAATCGGGGTCTTCTTATGCTTGTCATTCTTCAGTTTAGTTTTTTTACTTGACAAATTAGGGCCACAATTAGAAGATTTACTTTTAATTCCTAAATTTGAAAGTTTTTCAGAGGTAGACTATGTTCAACCCCTTCCGACAAAAAATTGGATCCTTTCTCAAATCTAAAACTATGAGCGAGGGATAAAAACCTTTTATGGCAATGATATATTTTTTTCCTCTAGCGATGAGATGCATAGATTTAGTCTCCTCTCCACAAATAGGACAACCCAGATAACCATGTACTATATAACCAAATAATGTCCCATAATTTCAAAAATCATGAATTGCCTACATCAACATAGCTTTTAACGCAAACTCTTCTATTTTAAAAGAGTCAAATGCTTTCACACCCTCTTCCCATAACTCATTTAATTCCTTTACCAAAGGATCCAAGTAGACATCAATGTCCTCACTTAGTGCCTTTAGCCCAGATATTAATAAAGACATTATCGAAAATTCAAATCTCATACACTGTGAAGAAGGGAGGTTAAGTAGTTCTAGGATCACTGGCCATACACTCTGATTGGAACTTAGATTGTTCTTAGATTTTCAAATGATTGAAACCATGTATTGATATTGCCAAATGAATGATATGTTGTTCTCGAGCAAAATCGGGATACTTATAATTCATCCTCTTCCAAGTTGTAGAATCAATAGGATGGCACATGAGATTATCCCCTACTTATGCCCTGGCATGTCAAGTCATTACCTCCGCTAACCATAGTACTAGAAAAAATCACTTCAATCTAGGCCTAACGAAAAAATATTTCAACACTTTTGGAGGCACTTTTGAGCTTGTGGCTTCCTTGCCAGTAGATTACACATATCTAGGTTCCTCGCATACTAGACAACGATCGAGATTTTCATACTCCTTTCGATATAAGATGAAATCATACATACAAGTATGAATTGATTTATACTTCATTACCAAACCTTTCAAAATATTCTTTATAGTAAGACTGCTATTTGGAAGCGTATTCTGCTTGGGTAGCAAGCCGTTCATCCAATTCAAAATTCATGTCACGCTATTGCTAGACAAATCATATTGGGTCTTCAAACTGTGAAAACCAACCATGGCATGTAAAGTTGTTTGATCTTTGTCATGGCCGGAGTACAACGGTTAGGTCACCTTAAATTTCAAACTTTGATAGTCATCGTAAAGGTTTATCTCGTTATCTTCGTGATCACCTAAATCTTGTACATCATCAGTGACCTCATTTTCTTCCACTTTATAAACTTCGTACACATTATCAACTAAATCCTCTAGCATATTACGATTTACATTGTCCTCCTGCCCTTGTACATCTATCCTACTTGTTGATTGTTGTGAAGGTTGATTAGGGACAAAAGGAACATGCGATTTTCCGTGAAAAACCCAAAATCAATAACTATCTTGCATACCCCATCTTAACAAATTTAGTTCAACTGTTTTCCACTCAAACACCTTACCATTCCTACACTTAGCACACGGATGCAAGAACTCTTCATTATTACGATATATCTTTGCTTATTTCACAAATTCATTAGAACCTCTATGAAATACATCCCCTAGTCTATTTGTCTCACCCATCCACTCTTTGTATAGAGGATATCCTATCACAGCTACTACAAACAATCACCTATTATGGGTAAGAAGAGTATATTCATGGATTAATATAAACAAAAGTGTGAAAATTTTATTTCCAGTAAATGTTTTACTTTAAGATTGACATTTCATCTTTCGATGTTATATTATAAAAATAATATAAATTAATTTTATTGTTAACACAAGATGCATTATGAATCCTATTTCCTCCATCTCCTCTAAAGGGTTAGTGTTCCTATCCCATTCAAGGCCACATATTTTTGTAATACACTTAGCAGCTCATCCACATTGTTCCAATTTGAGAAAAAAAATCGGTAGAATCTCCCCATAGTTCTCCAAGTACATGACATAGATTCGTAATTATTCATGCCGCATCATCTAGTATGTATCCAAAGAACATTAAGAGACGGCAACAGAACTCTCCCCCCCCCCCCCCCCAAAGTAACAAGTGTAAGCCACTAAGAACATTATTGTACATAAACTATGATATCCCAAACTGTCTAAACGGGACGATTCGAGAGATCTCATTATAGGGGTAATGACTCTCAAACGGGTCTAAGGGTTATTGAATGAGTACGCATAAGAACTAGAACGCAGGTATCTATGCATACTATTTGTAACTTAAGAGGCTTATAACTATGTATAAATTAACACTATAGACTTTATTTGGTAATTGGCAGGAAACAATCATACAGTTGTTTCCTTTCAATTACCAAATAAAGTTTATAGTGTTAATTTATATATAATTATGTTTCATTTTTGTTTAATTGTTTAATTGATGTTTTAAAATTTATATTGTATACCACGTTTTATTTATATATCCATGGTGAGTATGTTTCATTTTTGTCTAATTTATATTTTCATGTCACTATTCGGCAAAATCACAACCCTAAATGTTAGAAATGCCTAGGGCCAACTAACTCAATGACCATCTAAATGTTCAAATTCACCAGTCAACAACAATTCAAGAACCCCAAATAACAATATGAAAGAAGATATAAATTAAGATTCATGCGTTCACGTTTATACACACACACACATACACACACATGTATATACAGATCTTAAATAATAAAAATAGATCTTGAATAATAAAGGTTCACAACAAGGAATTATACAAGTAATCTTCAACAATAAACTAATTGACTTGAATAATAAATTAATAAATCTGAAAAACAAATGAGAGGAGACTTACCTTTAAATGAAAAGAGAGAGAGATTTCACGATTTGACATAACTCTGCCCCGGTGACTTGAGAGAAGAAAATAACCACCTTTATTCCAACCAAAAAATCAAAATATCCATCAGTAGAATAAAATGAAATAATAATTAGCAATACACACACACACACACACACACACCTTTAGAGGAGAAAGAGGTAGGGCACAATGAAAAATAAAAGAAAAATTCATAGCTTTTAGAGAATAAAAAATCAACATATATAAGGTAAGGTGCGATCAAGATATCCTTAATGCCCATTCAAAATTTACACCACTCTGTCCAATCCATGTGTAAGCGCGCGGAAGCCCCTAAATTTTGAATTCTTAAAATTAATGTGATGGTTCAAATAAATTCCCAACTAAAATTTCAATTCATATTTTGAACAACAACAAACATCAAATTTTAATTTCTTCAAAATTAAAATTAAATTAAAGTGAAATTAAACCAATAAACATATTAATTTCCACTTAAACAAAATTAATTCAACCTAAGTCCTAAAATTATCATTCTAATTTTCGATATAGGCCAAACCAAATTTTATCAATTTAAATTCTGAATATGAATTAAACTTACCCAAATTATCCAAACTTAAATTAGTACCAAATTTAACAAGTGTGATGATTAAACCAATTTTTATCTTGTTTATACTAGCATGCATCTATGGTAATTTTAGCAAGATAAAAATAAACACAATCACACTACATCGATGTACGAGGAAAATTAAAATGGGAAAAACCTCGGACGACCCTTGCCTAACGAATCCACTAGATACTGTATGTTTACAAAGACAATGATAAAAAGACTTACAACACTCGACTCGACTCCTACAAGCCCTGACACTTCCTTCGCTCTTCAACCTGTGCCTTGTAGATAACTTCAGAGGCAACTGGAATCTTGGAGTCCACCAATGGAGGCATAACATCCGTCAACCACACATGGTGCCTTTCACCATGTGAGAAAGCTACAACAAACAAACATCTTCTCCTTTATGGGTAGATAATGAACCCAAACTCTCTTCTTGTTGAGTAGAAAAGGAACCCAGTGCTAAACAAACTCCAAGAAAGATATATATAAGTAGAAACTTAGATTTAAACAAACATGGGTGTAATTTGTGTTTTCAAGATTTTAATCCATGAAAATAAAAACATAAAAACATGAACTTTTGATAGAGAAATTATTTGCTCTCTAAGTGTAGAAGAAGGCGTGTCAAAAGTTATCTAAAGTCTAATGTTCCCGCACTTTTTAATCAGGTAAAAATTTAGTGTACAAGTGGGGATGGTGGGAAGTTTTTAGGAAAAACTGTCAAAAATTTCTAAATGTTCGTTCGAATGACACTGAAATGTCGTTCGAACGAGATTACTAACGAAACTTTGAACGAGATTTCATAACAAAATTACCAGATCTCGTTAGATGTTCGTTTGAATTCTCGTTCGAACGACTTTGTTTGAACAAGCTTGTAACGAGAATTCAGAGAGTTCAAGTTAAGGTCATTAAAAGTCTCATCTGATATGTCGTTCGAACGATCTCGTTCGAACGATAAATGTCGTTCGAACGACATTTCAGATAAAGGTATTTTTCTAAAATAAATACAAATTTATTTTTTAGTTAAGTTTTAAATAAAATTACACCCAAATAAATATTCCAAGATCCTAAATATATATAAATACATTCATGCCTTTGGATACTTAGAATTCTCAAATATTGATGACGTGAAACATGTGGCACGAAACCCGACAAGTATGAAACTTTAAATCTTGGACGCTACGTCTTCAACTTCTTCAAATGTCATAGTGTTGATAGGAACAAACTACTATCATATGACTCAAATGGTTTTGTTCGGAATTAAGACAAAATTACATATGGACTTAATGGGAAATTTTTATCCTTACAAATCTCCCCCTTTGGCTATTTCACTGCAAAACCCAACCCAAAATCCTAAAGGGTCGTCAAGCTCGTCTAGAAACAACATCCCACCCAAAAAAAATAAAAATACAGACGCAATGACTTGACCCAAAGATAAATTGCTTTGTCGCTTTAAAGATGCCGCATAAGATGAAAATCTTGTACACTTAGCTAACCATCAAACACCTAGGGAATATGAAAATATTAAATGCAGAAAATAAATACTCCCCCTTAATCAATTCTCCCCCTTTATCTACTAATGTTTACCTAAGAAGATTTTACAACTCCCCCTAAGTTAGATCTCCCAAAATAAAGGTTTAGATACCATTTAATCTCCCCCTTTTTGTTCAGGAATAGACAAAGGTTAAAGAATTATAAACTAACTTATTTCTCCCTCTAATTTAAAGCAAATACTATTTCTCCCCCTAAAGTCTAAACAAGGGATATGAAATAAGAAGAAACAATTTAAACATGTAAAGGTGCAAAAATAGAAACAATAAAGCATATGGCAATAGCAAAATGCAATTAATCCACACAATAAAAAAAGGTACCAATTATGATGCGATGACAAAAAGGATACCAACTAAAGTGTATTAAACATAAGCATGTGATATCAATCAAAATTCGCAACAATATAGATACCAATTATGACATCCAAGCATATATGGACTAGCAAGCAAATCAAAGACTCAAAACAAAAAATTAACATATATATACACACAATGATTATCCACTCCACCGAAAATCGCAATCTGGCACGGTTTAAAACGTGCCAGATCAAATCTGGCACGGTTTTAAACTGTGCTAGAATTAGGTGTTCCAAAATAGCCATTTTTTCTGGCACGGTTTAAAAGTGTGTTAGATTTAACCAAACAGGAACACTTCTGGCACACTTTTAAACCGTGTTAGAATTTGACATTTCTAGCATAGTTTTGAACTGTGCCAGATTGAGCACATTTTAATAAACATTTGGCACAGTTCAAAACTGTGCCAAAATTTGATACACTTTTGGCACGGTTTTGAACTGTGCCAAATTTTGGGATAAAAGAAAAAAATTAATTATTTGAAAATAAGAAAATTCACAAATTGCAAATCTCGAACGTTGTTGATAAACTAATGTACATACAAACTTCAAAATATTACACGTCTTTAGTAATTCACAGACCAAAAAAAATTGAGCAGGGTTTCCTCTATTTTTTGGACATTCTAAAATTCGCTAATATAAAACCTGCGTAATATAAAGCTCGCACGACCACAAAATATAACAATAAAATTACAAAAGCCCACGCGGTCATAAAAGTTAATAATAAAACTACAAAAGCCCGTAAGACCATAACACAAAAAAATAAAATCATAAATATTAACGACATTAAATAAATAAACCCCTTGTTGTAAACCATTTACTTCTCCGTGTGTTCCACGTGAATAAATGCTAACGATGAAATGTTATTCTGCAAAAAAAAGTAGGATACAAAAAAAGAGATGATATTAGTAACCAATTAATTAATAAAAAAAAGCTTACTCAAGCTAAAAAATTACATATAGGAGTTACAATTATTATATTCTCAAATTAAAAATCTTACGCAAGTTACGACTACCTGATCAGTTCCTACGAGTTACATTGGTCTCGTGCGAGGTGTTAGTGCCTCTTAGGGGATCGTTTCGGGGTTGGTTTGGGTTTTCACCCTTCAACGGCTTGTTTCTAAGCCTAATCTATATATTTTCGAATCATCATATTCTCAAACCGAGAGGCCCGTGACTATGCGGTCAGTTCTTACAAGTTACATTGGTCCTGTGCGAGGTGTTAGTGCCTTTTACGGGGACGTTTGCTGCCTGATTGGGGTTTCCACCCTTTAACGGCTTGTTTCTATGCCTAACATATATATTTTCAAATTATCGTCATATTCTCAAATCGAGAGGCCCGTGACTACGCGGTCAATTTCTACAAGTTATATTGGTCCCGTGTGAGTTGTTAATACCTCTTATAGGAACGTTTGGGGGTTGATTTGGGTTTTCACCCTTCAACGACTTGTTTCTAAGCCTAAGCTATATATTTTTGAATCATCGTCATATTTTCAAATTGAGAGGCTCGTGGCTGCGTGGTCAGTTCCTACGAGTTACATTAGTCCCGTGCGAGGTGTTAGTACCTC
Organism: Sambucus nigra; assembly: GCA_949130495.1. Taxonomy (NCBI): domain Eukaryota; kingdom Viridiplantae; phylum Streptophyta; class Magnoliopsida; order Dipsacales; family Adoxaceae; genus Sambucus; species Sambucus nigra. The sequence goes on from OX422213.1 coordinate 190,702,326, forward strand.
TTACGGGGCCGCTTGGGGGCGATTTGAGTTTTCACACTTCAACGACTTGTTTGTAAGCCTAATATCTATATTTTTAAATTATCGTCATATTCTCAAACCGAGAGGCCCGTGACTACGTGATCAGTTCCTACGAGTTACATTGATCCCGGACGATGTGTTAGTACCTCTTACGGGGTCGTTTGGGGGCTGGGTTAAGGTTTAACCCTTCAGCAGCTTCTTTCAAAGCCTAATCTATATATTTTTGAATTATCATCATATTCTCAAATCGAGAGGCGCGTGATTACGCGGTCAGTTCCTACGAGTTAAATTGGTCCCATGCGAGGTGTTAGTGCCTCTTATGGGGCCATTAGGGGGTTGATTTGTGTTTTCACCCTTCAATGGCTTATTTATAAGCCAAAGCTATATATTTTTAAATTATCATCATATCCTCAAACCGAGAGGCCCATGACTACGCGGTCAATTTCTATGAGTTACATTGGTCCCGTAACAGGTGTTAGTGCCTCTTACGATGCCGCTTGGCGGCTGGTTTGGGTTTTCACCCTTCAATAGCTGGTTTCTAAGCCTAATCCATATATTATCAAATTATCGTCATATTCTCAAACTGAGAGACCCGTGACTACGCGGTTAGTTTTTACGAGTTACATTGGTCCCGTGCGAGGTGTTAGTGCCTCTTACGGAGTCATTTAGGGATTCCACCCTTCAACGGCTTGTTGCTAAGCCTAATCTATATATTTTCATAGTATCATCATATTCTCAAACCGAGTGGCCCGTGACTATGCGATCAGTTCCTACAAGTTACATTGGTCCCGTGCAAGGTGTTAGTGCCTCTTACGGGGCCGCTTTGGAGCCGGTTTGGGTTCTCACCCTTCAATGGCTTATTTGTAAGCCTAATCTATACATTTTCAAATTATCATCATATTCTCAAATCGATAGGCCCATGATTACACGATTAGTTCCTACGAGTTACATTGATCCCGGACGAGGTGTTAGTGCCTCTTACGTGGTCATTTAGGGGTTAGTTTGGGTTTTCACCCCTCAACGACTTCTTTCAAAGCCTAATCTATATATTTTTGAATTATCGTCATATTCTCAAACCGAGAGGCCCTTAACTACGCGATCAATGTGAGGTGTTAGTACCTCTTACGGGGTTAGTTTGGGTTTTCGTCCTTTAATATCTTGTTTTTAAGCCTAATCTATATATTTTTGAATTATCGTCATATTCTCAAGCCAAGAGGCCCGTGACTATGCGGTTAGTTTCTACGAGTTATATTGTCACGTGTGAGGTATTAATATCTCTTACGGGGCCGTTTGGGGGTTGGTTTGGGTTTTCACCCTTCAACGACTTCTTTCTAAGCCTAATCTATATATTTTTGAATTATCGTTATATTCTCAAATCGAGAGGCCCGTGACTACGCGGTCAGTTCCTATGAGTTACATTAGTCCCGTGTGAGGTGTTTGTGCCGCTTACGGGGCCGTTTGGGTTTTCACCCTTTAACGGCTTATTTCTAAGCCTAATCTATATATTTTTAAATTATCATCATATTCTCAAATCGAGAGGTCCGTGACTACACGGTCAGATCCTAAGAGTTACATTGGTCCCGTACGAGGTGTTAGTGCCTCTTACGGGGTCATTTGGGGCTAGTTTGGGTTTTCACCCTTCAACGACTTCTTTATAAGTCTAATCTATATGTTTTCGAATTATCGTTATTTTCTCGAACCGAGAGGCCCGTGACTACGCGGTCAGTTCCTACGAGTTACATTATCCCTTATGATGTGTTAGTGTCTCTTACGGGTCCATTTGAGGGTTGGTTTAGGTTTTCACCCTTTAACTGCTTGTTTCCAAGCCTAATCTATATATTTGCAAATTATCGTCATATTCTCATATCGAAAGGCCTGTGACTATGCGGTCAGTTCCTACGTGTTACATTGGTCCTATGCGAGGTGTTAGTGCCTCTTACGAGTTACATTGGTGTCGTGCGAGGTGCGAGTTATCATCATCTTCCTACAGTTTTCACCCTTCAATGGTTTTTAATTTTGAGCTGCTTATGTCCGTAGTTCAATTGTGAATTATGTAATGTGAGACTAAGGTTTAGAGTTTGGTAGAGTTTAGTAAAGTTTAGAGCTTTGACAGGGTTGTTATATATATATATATATATATATATATATATATATATATATATATATATATATATATATATATATATATATATATATATATATATATAATAGTATATAACAATTGTAACAACCTAAAAACATAAATAATACATGAGTTGGAAGATTAAAACCCAAGAATGTAATCAGAATATCAAAAAACAAATAAGAATTGAAATAATACCTGAGTTCAAACAGGTCGTCGATCCAATACATAATTCCATTTTTACCAACATCTCCCAAGTTCTCGCAATGAACTTGTTTTCCACCCCAAACTAACTACACGGTCACTTTGATGTCATCGAGTAAAACTCGCACTTAATTCTTTCTCAACGTAATTTATTGCAGTGAGGGCACGAAAGTTGCCCATTGACCTATTTGATAAATCAAAATTACAAAACCAACGTGAATACCAAATATCATAAAACCAATGTGAATACCAAATATCACAAAACCAATATGAATACCATCTTGGACGACGGCTTGAAGGCGTTGTCGGTTACCTCTCATATCCTTAGCCATTACATTCATTAGTCATTGCATTCATTGCTAAAACAGTTCAGTAGCCACTGTCGTATCGAAGGCGCTGCTAGTCAACTATCTCAATGGCTTGCTTTGAGATATCCTTAGCCACTTCATTCATTGCTGAAATAGGAACCATAAAAAAAAGAGACGATAATGTTCGAAATGTTTTAAGTGTTTATTTGTAACAAATGTTATATAATTTTGGAATGCTATATTGGCAAACATTAATAACACACACACACACACACACATATATGTACAGTTCTATATCAAATAAAACATTATGGAATGCTATATTGACAAACATTGATCACTCTTACCTCAATATTGTTGTTAGGTCCAAATAGAGGCTTATAACTCATTTCGTTATGTGTGTACCAAAATAAAGAGGTGAAAAAATTCAACAATTCATGTCAATGTTAATCTATGTTTACCTAAAAAGAGAGGGCGATAAGGAAAAGATGAAATGTGGTTGTGCTAATGTAGCAATTGAAGACAGAGTGACTGAAATGGGCTCAAATACTACAAAACCAAGATAATTACTATGTGTATGTGAACTTTACCACAAAACCAAGAAAATAAATCAATATAACTACTCATTGAATACCGACAACACTATGTTCGCATAATGAACGACGCATAATTTATATTTGTGTACCTCATGGTACAACATTCTTCCATTGGTCACTGCTTCCATCCATATGTAAGCCCTAAAATCAGAGGTTAAATCAGAAACATAAGTCAAAATTTAAATTGAAAGTTAACCATTTGAATAAAACATGAATATTACAAAATTACCACAAATTAGCAAACAGGGCAGCATACAAAGTAAATCTCAACCACACAAACAATTCAGATTAAAAAAAGGCCTCAAATGTTAAAACAACGCATAGAAGTCAGATATGGATTCCCAAGATATTTTTCAGGTATATTACATGAATGAAACAACTAATAAACACCCACTTAGGCAAAATAACTATGTAGAAAAAAATTAAAGATCAACAATGAGATGGAAATGAAGAATACCTAACACCGCATCACTAATAATTCCAATAGCCCTTCCAGCAGAAAAGCCAGCAACCTCAAGTAAGACCAGATGAAAGAGGTGCATAAACATGGCATCAGGGTTATTTTTGGTGTTGGTGATAAGACTAATAATCAAGCCCTAAATACCCAACACCAATAATCAAGCCATAAATAGTAATAATAACTTCATCACCAGCTCAGCCCTCATCACTCCCATCGATGCAACAGGAATAACTCCGATAGACTTGAAATGATAAAAAAAATTATTACCAACGACATCAACTTAGCATAGGTCTTGAAAGAATCAAAACAACTCTCCTCCACCAAAGCATTCAAAAGCACGTGGTAGGCAAAGGCATCCAAGTCAATACCCTAAAGGGGCATTCTACTAAAGAGTTGGAGGCCAAGTTGGGGTTTGCCAGCAACGGCATAGCCCATGACGAGGGTGTTGTAAAATCTGACATTATGAACACACCTCTACTTTATGTGATTCCCAAGGAAATCAAGCATTAAAAACATTAACTTGGCTCGAGATAGGATCTTGAAGATGGTGTGAAAGGTGGCACGGGTGTGGTAAAACTCAGGCTGCCAACCAGCCTAATCGAAGAACTTATTTCCCTTACCCCAAAACCTCAAGCACCAGACCTTCCCACAATCGAATACCCAACTCAGAGAGACCCCGCTCCGCGAATTCTTTGTCGCCGCCCAGTATCTCCAAGATTCGATCCAGCAATGGCCTTTTTGGGGACATAAACCAATCCATGATTTTTTTTGTATCACCGCTCTAAAATGGTCCGGATTTGAGGCGAAAGAGATAAGCTAGGGATTTTCTTGAGCGTGAGAGAGAGAGCGGGAGACGATATTGGGAGAGGAGAGAGAGCGATAGAACAAAAACCTTTGAGGGGATTAATTTTTTTAGGATATTTATATTTTAGTGAATTGTTCTCAATTTTGGCACATTTTTATAAAGTGCCAAAATTTGGCACAGTTTTAAACTGTGCCAGATTTTAAATATCATCCTGTGCCAAATTGGAATTTTTGGTGTAGTGATCACTAATGCACACACACATATACATAGGTATAAACACCACATACGACACAAAATGCATTAAGCTTTTCACACTTAAATAGCAAAAATGTGTCTAAATACATGTGGTAAATGGAAGTGAAGAGGTGTGAACTAGAGACTAAAGGAATATAGACCCAATCACTCAAAATATGTTCACATAGTTCTCATTTGATTGGAAAATTTTATCGCATTTAGATATAGCCTCATGTGACAATATAGATTGAACTCAATGAACAAACATACACAATGCACACAAGCCTAGAATTTTGATGATTCTACAAACCAATAGAGTCATGACAATAAAAGCATAACTAGGATACAAAGTCATTGTGAAAATCCGTTGATACATCCAACCAAACTCCTCATAATTGACTTTTTTTTCTTTTGAATATATCAACTAAACTAAACAGGCCTTGGCTAATTTTTTATTTTTAATGCCATATTTTTTAGGCCAAATTTCAATGGCGGCTTTTCACGCAAAGTAATTTTGTCTTTCGCAGCCCGATTCCATATATAAACAACACAACACTGGATAAATATTTTTCTATTTTTTTTTAAATTCGGGAAACGGTTATTACATGCACAAATCCTCCATAGTCATAGCAACATATAGATGACTAAATTGATAAGAGAACATCTCACTTATCTCAAATATACATGTGAAGTTTAAATTTCAAATGAGCTCATGCATATGTGAATCGAGGCATATAAAAATAGAATCCATTAAGCAACACAAAATCAAATCTAACTACTCCATGCAAGCATGATAACTAACATTTAAACTATTGAAAATCTCAACCAAAAGTTCTAGTCACATGAAAGCGAAAAGAGAAAGGATTCAAACACAAGTATATGCCACATAAAGTGTGTCAAACTAAAATACACACACAATTTTATTTTTTGAGTTTTGTTTTTTAATTTTCACCAAACACAAAAAAAATTCAACTCAAAAGAAAAACAAAGAAAATCTTTGTCTATTTTTCTCAATAAAACACAAGCATATAACAATAAATACAAAAGATATACACAAATCATAATTCTATGATGTGATTAATCATGGAGCATAGACTAGAAAATGATAAACATACATAAAAATATCATAAATATATCATGAAGCATAAAAATGCTAGAGTATGTAAACAAAGCTAACACATTTAACCTTTCGATTTAGCATGGGAGATTTCACATGATAGCAAATGAGAATCATAAACCCTATTTTGTAAAGTTACCAGTCGAATCTCCTAACCCAAACAAGTGAAGAGTGACAATCTCAGGATTGGGTGACCTGGGCTACGTTGGTGAATTTACTTTTGGATTTCCCAGTATCCTTTTTGAGATCAAAATAAAATTTTCTAAGATGACATTTTCGACCACAATGTGAGCAATTAAAAGTAGTATCTAAGGATTGACCTTTGAAAATGTTCCTAGGTGATTTTCTCAAAATAGTGGTTTTGGCTTTAGTAGCGGAAGCATTATAAGAATCGAAGCCTATACCACAAGTGTCATTTTTTATTTGGACCGTGCCTAAGATTTTATCTAGTTTTTTGAACCTACACTCCAAATCAAATTTGACTCGACTTGAGTCTCTTAACTTTTCTTCCAACTCTAAAATGAGTGACTCAAGAAAACGCCTACTCTATTCAAACACGAGAAGCTCTTTCTTCATAGCCTCCATTAAACCTCTAAGTCTATCTCTCTCACCTTCTACATACTCTAGCTTCTCACGAAGAGCTATTTCACGTGTCCTAAGATATTCTATTAAAGCACTCTCATCAATGACCTTGGCACGCTCTCTCAAACAAGCTTCTAACGTCAAGTTTTCCCTTTTTAATTTATTTGATTTGGCATACAATTCTTGAAATGCTACTTGAAGTTCACTCTCATCAACCTCTTCATCATTCTCATTCTTACTTTTAACTCCACTCTCATTACCAATAAATTTTTGGGATTCACAAACAAAAGCCTCGGAAGGGTCATGTAAATGTATATCTTCATGAGAAGATTCATTATTGGTGCTCACATGACTTGCCATGAACGAGGTAAAGTTTCTCTCAATCGGGGAATCGGGTCCATCTTCCTTATCACTATCACTAAGGGTAGCATTGTATGAAATTGATTTCTTGCCCTCTCTCCTTAGTTTAGTGCGACATTCAAAAGCCCTATGGGCCATACCCTTCACAACCAAAGCAACGATTTGACTCGTCTCTATTAAGATCTTCATTATAATTTTTAGGAATTTTCTTTGGCTTATTATACTTGGATTTATCAAATTTCTTATATTCATTTTTTAGACTCTCTTTATTAGTCTTAAGAAATTTTCTAAATTTCCTAGCAAATATTGTCATATCTTCCGGGTCAAAATCACTCTCATCATCCGAAACTTATTTTTCCTCCTTTCGGGCTTTCAAGGCGATGCCCTTATCTTTCTTATTTTCGATCTTAGAAGAAAACATGCCAAGTTCATAGGTTTGTAAATCACCTACGAGCTCTTCTAGTTTCGTAGAGGCTAGAGTGGGAAAAGAATTTAAAACGGTTACTTTAGGAATAATCCTCTCGGGTAGGGACCTTAAAATTTTCTTTACTACTCGGTCGTCAGGTATTTTTTCTCCCAAATTAAATGTTGAATTAACAATATCTGAAAGTCTAGCATAAAATTCATCAAAAGTTTCATTTTCAAGCATTTTAATAGTCTCGAATTGAGTGGTGTGGTTTTGTAGTTTCGAAGCTTTTACAACACTAGTTCCCTCGTGGGTGAGTTGTAAAATATCCCAAGCTTCTTTTGTGATTTCACACATCAAGATATGTCAAAATTCATCCGGTGTGACCGCACTAAACAAAGCATTCAAGCCTCAGGAATTAAATTGACTAATTTAAGTTCGTTCTCACTCCATCTCTCTACGGGTTTGGGTACATGTTCATTTTCTAATAAACATGTAGGTGGGGAACCCCGGGTAACGGTAGACAGCCAAACCCTCTCATCTATGGACTTCAGTGTCGATTCCATACGTGCTTTCCAGAACGCATAATTAGAACCATCAAAAATTGAAAATTTTAAAAACGGGAAAAATTCCATTTTTAAACAAAACTAAATTAAGGATCTTAACGCAATAAATTAGAGCTCTCGCTCTGATACCACTTGTAAGCGCGCAGAAGCCCCCAAATTTTGGACTTCTTAAAATTAATGTGACGGTTCAAATAAATTCCCAACTAAAATTTTAATTCAAATTTTAAACAAAAACAAACTTCAAATTTTAATTTCCTCAAAATTAAAATTAAATAAAACTTAAAGTGAAATTAAACTAGTCAAACATATTTATTTCCACTTAAATAAAATTAATTCAACCCAAGTCCTAAAAATTTCATAACAATGATTTATTTTAATTTTCAATATAGGCCAAACCAAATTTTATCAAATTAAATTCTGGATATGAATTAACTTACCCAAATTATTCAAACTTAAATTAGCACCAAATTAAACAAGTGTGATGATTAAACCAATTTTTATCTTGTTTATCCTAGCATGCATCTATGGTGATTTTAGCAAAGATAAAAATAAACACAATCACACTACACGACGATGTACGGGGAAAACCCAAATGGGAAAAACCTCGAATAACCCTTGCCTAATGAATCCACTGGGTACGATATGTTTACAAAGAAAATGACAAGAAGACTTACAACACTCGACTCGACTCCTTCAAGCCCTGATGCTTCCTTCACTCTTCAACCTCTACCTTGTAGGTAACTCCGGAGTCCACCAATGGAGGCACAACAACCGTCAAAAACACATGGTGCCTTTCACCATGTGAGAAAGCCGCAACAAACAAACTTCTTCTCCTTTATGGGTAGAGAATGAATCCAAACTTTCTTATTACTGGGTAGAAAAGGAACTCAGTGCCAAACAAACTCCAAGAAAGATATATATAAGCAGAACCTTGGATTTAAACAAACATGGGTGTAATTTATGTTTTCAAGATTTTAATCCATGAAAATTAGAACACAAAAATAAGAACTTTAGATAGAGAAAATATTTTCTCTCCAGGTGTAGAAGAAGGTGTGTCAAAAGTTATCTAAAGTCTAATGTTCCAGCACTTTTTAATCAGGTAAAAAGTTAGTGGACAAGTGGGGGAGGTGGGAAGTTTTTTAGGAAAAACTGTCAAAAAATTTCGAACGTTCGTTCGAATGACACTGAAATGTCGTTCGAACGAGATTACTAACGAAACTTCAAATGAGATTTCAGAACAAAATGGCCAGATCTCGTTAGATGTTCATTTGAATTATCGTTTGAACGACTTCGTTCGAATGAGATTCTAATGAGAATTTAGAGAGTTCAAGTTAAGGTCGTTAGAAATCTCATCTAATATGTCGTTGGAACGAGAAATGTCGTTCGAACGACATTTCAGAAAAAAGGTATTTTTCTAAGAAAAATACAAATTCATTTTTTAGTTAAATTTTAAATAAAATTACACCCAAATAAATATTCCAAGCTCCTAAATATATATAAATGCATCCATACCTTTGGAGACTTAGAATTCTCAAATGTTGATGATGTGAAACATGTGGCACAAAACCCGACAAGTGTGAAACTTTAAATCTTGGCCGCTACATCTTCTACTTCTTCAAATGCCATAGGCTTGATAGGAACAAACTACTATCTTATGACTCAAATGGTTTTGTCCGGAATTAAGCTAAAACTACATATGGACTCAATTGAAAATTTGTGTCCTTACACTATGTTATCTGGTACAAAATATTTATTAACATTTTATCCAAGGTTGACAGAAATTAATATCACATTTTATACAAAATAAATCCAATTTTTACCCACTATTTTATACAAAATTAATAGTGCCAAATATGCATACCCAAGTCAATGTAAAAATAGTGCCAAATATGTAAACCCACTATACATTTTTATACAAAATTAATCCTTTTTTACCTACTTATACTCCATTCAATATATAGATAGTGCAAAATATGTAAAAGGATTCAAGAAATGCAACACAACCAATAATATTGCAAATTATTAGAAAATTAGATATGGCAATGGCTATGACACACTGAAATCGTTTATTGAAAAAAAGTTACTAAGAAAATTATATATGGAAGAGGATATGGCACACTAAAATGCAACATCCATGACTATGGTAGCAGAGGAGGGGAGAGGGGAACCTACGATGGAGGAGAGAACGACAGTTGAGAGAGAGAGAGAGAGAGAGGGAGAGAGAGAGAGAGATTAGGGTCATTTGAGAGGAGTAGGGGAGGAGGATAGGAGGAGGGGTGGAGGGGATGGTTACCCGATAACGAGAGAGAGATTGGTTAGGTTTGACTGGAATTGCCAAAAGAGGGAGAGAGAGAGAGAGAGAGAGAGAGAGAAAGAGTTTTTAATTTAGGTTGAGACTTTGCTGCTCGATCTAGGGCTTTTCTTTTAATGTTATCACGGTCTTGTCAAGGTTTTTGACCATGACAACATCTAAATGTTATCACGTCAAAAACCATGACAGGACTGTGATAACATAGTTGTTAAGGTCATTGAACGTGACAAGATCGGGATAAGGTGTTGTCATGATCAATAACCTTGACAACATCTTCGTGTTTGTTTTGTCAATAGCCAAGTGAAAGGTGACAAAAATCCTTTTTTGGTGTAGTGAGAGAAAACTTGTTAAGCAAAAATTGAGAAAACTAAGGAATAGTGGTCCCTCAAAGTCAAAGACAAGGTCGTAGAATAATTAAACATAAGCTTCATTCTTGTGGTCGAATATCCTACGTGGCTTATGAAAATTATCCCCATGCCGAAATCAAGAGGGAAAGTCCGCATGTGAGTTAACTATAGAGATCTGAACAAGGCATCCACAAAGGATAATTATACTCTGCCTAACATCAACATGATCAACATAACACTTGTAATCATGCCCTTAAATCTTTTATCGATGGTTTCATCGAGTATAACCAGATTAAGATGCATCCTGACCATCAAGAAAAAATTGCCTTCATCACTTCATGGGGAACCTATTGCTATATAGTCATGTCATTCGGTCTCAAAATATTAGGACTACCTACCAAAGGACAGCTACAACTATCTTGCAAGACCTTATACATAAGGAAGTCAAATTATATGTTAATGATATGATCATCAAGTCTAGACTCATGAAGGTCACATTATTGTCATGAGGAAATTCTTCGAGCAATGTGACTCAACCCGTAGAAATAGATTACCAGTGTCACAAAGGGAAAACTCCTTGGATTTATGGTCACTGAAAAATGGATTGGGTAGATCCTTCCAAACTAAAAGCAATACTCAAAATGCCACCACCCCGAAAGGAGAAAAAAATGCATGGATTCCCGAGTAAGCTCTAATTCATCAGTCGGTTCATCAGCCAATCGACCTCTATCTGCGAGCCCATCTTTAAGATTATCTAAAAGGATTCAACTAAAGTTCGGAATGGGCCATGTTAAGAAGCCTTCGATCAGATCAAATGAAACCTCACCCGACTTCTGGTGCTCATGTGTTCGTAGTAAGGTCTCCCCCTCCTCCTATACTTGACTATCACCAACACTACATGCTCATATTTCTATCAAACTGGTGTCCCAAATGGATCAAATGAAATACCTGTTGGATAAGCCTGCCTTGTTTATCCCCATAGGTCATTGGCTAATGTTATTGGACGAATTTGATATCACTTATGTCACATAGAAGGCTATAAAAGGGAGATCCGTCTCCAATTACCTCGCCAATAGTCCCATGGAGGGAGCTGAACTTTATATTTTTGAATTCCCAGACAAAAATACACTTTTCACCTCTCGTGAGTACCTCGGGTGGTAGATGTTCTTCAAAGAAGTTGCAAATAAGAAACGATATGGTATTGGGATACTCTTGATCGCCCTCGATGATCCTCACACTCCTATTGCCATCAAACTAGATTTCCCTTGCACCAATAACATGACAGAATACGAGGAATGCACCGTAGAACTCAAGATCGCCCTTAAGAAAGGAATCAAATGCATGGATGTCTATGGAGATTCAGTCCTCATTGTGGGGCAGATCCTCGGGAAGTGGAAAGTTAAAGACGAGAAACTTGTACCCTTCCACGCTCACCTAAAAAATCTAGCCTCCCAATTTAAAGATGCCACATTCCATTACCTTCCTCGCTCAAGGAACATCATAACCGATGCAATGGCAACTTTGGCCTCCATGGTTGACATGCCTGAGGGGATAAAAAGTCCCATTTTTTTGTCCAAAATTAGGTTTCACGCATTCAATGCTACCATATTGATCGTGCTATAGAATAAGATCTGGACATGGAAGGATTGTGGTATTGTGACATTTGATGCCTCCTCAAACGTGGTAGGTATGATCAAGATGCTAACAATAAAGACCAAATGACCTTTCACAAGTTAGCTACTCAGTATATTGTATGCAATAATGCGCTCTTTAAAAGTAATTTTGATTGAACCCACTTATATTGTATAGTAGGGGTTAGGATCGATGACATGATGTAGAAGATCTACAGTGGGAAATGTGGGTGCCATATGAATGGTCATATGCTTGCCAAGAATATCATCCGTCTAGGATATTACTGGACCACCATAGTTTAAGACTGCACTGTTTACGTTCAAAGATGCCTCAAATACAAGTAGTTAGCCAACCTTCAACACTTCCCTCCTTGGGAGCTATACAACATGACTTTCCATTGGCCATTCTCCACTTGGGGCATAGACACCGTCAGGAAAGTCACTCCTAAAACTTTAAATGGTCATGAATTCATCTTAATTGACATTGACTACTTCATGAAATGGGTTGAAGCCGAGGCATACACGGTAATAAACAAGAAAGAAACTAGCCAAATTTATCAAGAAGAACATCATCTACCGCTACGGAGTCCCCCACGAGTTGGTGTTATATAATGAACTCCATTTTGAGACTCAGATCACAAAACTAGTTAATGAGTACGGAATCCAAAGGCATAAGTCTTCTCCTTACTGACCAGAAACCAATGGCACTGTCAAAACAGCTAATAAAATCCGCAAGACTATCATTAGCAAGATGATTAAAAGTTGCAGACACTGGGCTGACTAGATTCTATATGCCCTCTAGGACTACTGCACCTCTATCAGAACACCCATTAAGGCTACTTCTTATTCTCTAGTATACGTCATGGAGGTGGTCCTCCCTGTCGAACTTGAAGTACCTTATCTAAGGGTTATAATTGAAACTCAAGTCAGTGAGGAAGATTGGCATAAAAACACTACGATGAACTTGTGCTCTTAAATGAAAGGAGGCTAAAAGACTTATATCATATACAAGGATACCATCGTTGTATAGCACGATCATTTAACAAAAAATTCAAGGACCGCAGTGTTCAAGAAGGATGTCTTACCCTCAAGAAAATTATAGAACCTGTCTAGGATCCGAGAGAAAAATTGAAGCCCAATTGGAGTGGCCCCTACAGCGTAAAAAAAATCATGGCGCCATTTGCAGACCTCAATGGAAAAGAGATGTCACGTGTAGTCAACTTGGACCATCTCAAGAAATTTTAGACCTAGTTTGAACTCTCATCGTGCTACGACTCTTCTCACCCCCTTCTATTCTTAAAAAATCCCTTCCACTCTCTCTATTCAGAAATATTTAGGACCTGATCCTCTCTCAAGAATCACCCTTTTTCAAAAAAGAGAAGCTCAGAATTTTTAAACCCCACATAGGTATGTAGTCAGTTCATAAGACACACACAGGCGCGATCATTTCTCTCTCACAAAATGCAATTCATTTTCCCCTCTAAGAACAATGGTCTCCCTAATAATTTAAATGAAGAAAGGTATTATGTATACCTTAGCGATCGGGGTAGATATTTCAAGAAAGATAATTCATTAAAGACACAACAAAATACATTGAAATAATTCATCTTTATTAAAAAAAAATAGGGGTACAACTATTACATGAGATATTAGTAACGGGAATGGAAAATAACTCACTCCTTTACAAACCTCACCAAAAATATCAAAACCTAAACAACCCCACACCATTAAAAGATTCATGAAAACCAAAACTCCTCCAAACCTAAACAACCTTCTCATAAATGTGTTCCCCCTCTCATACCCAAGACCTGCCTTCAGCTGCCAGACGTACATGCTTCATCATTATTGTCTTCCCCCCAAAGAACCCAAGAATCCCACTCCTGTTTGTGACTTCGAATCCTCACCGTGCGACGATAAGACTAAATCATCTTGGACGAAACCATGACATTTTCATCCAAAGTGTCAAACATCACAAGCCATCTCTGAACAGTCTCTTCAACAAGAATCTTCACAACTACCCTCTTCCACAACCACTTTAGATAATTCCCAGATATGAACCCAGCCTCCCCAACAGATTAAGACGGATGGGTAGACGATCGGAGGCAATGACATAAATGTCCTAATATCATTCTCAGCGAATCCGTCAAGTCCTCCATGGGAAAGAAATTTGTTATATGTGGAGGAACAATTTACTCCCATCCCACTTGTTGTAGAAGCTGCCATGAAAAATAAAAAGAAGTTTGGGAAAGGCCCACTAACCGCACATACCTATAATTACCCAATTACAAGATAAACTACAGATTGTCCCACTATAGTACAAACCACAAAGACTTATGGACCCATGATCTACGATCCAATTCACCCAGTTCTCTATCGACGGGCTAAATCTGAAGAAATACTGAGAAAAAAAGTTGTGAACACTTGATCGAGGGAACTCAGAAGGGGCTTCCAGGCGCAGTCTCTCAGATAACCACATGAAAAGCATAACAGGGCTCCCCCATAAGAAATTAGCCCGACCCTCCTTCCTGATGTCTAATCCATTAAGAGTCTCCTCCAGTATTACAATAGTTGGACTACAGTGGTAAGACATCCACAACACTATTGTGACTGCCTGAAGGTTATCCATCATATCTCTTGTCACCAAAAGCAGCCTGGCAGTCAATCCCAGGGCCATAACACTGGCAAAATTGTTAGTAATATAGTCTCTCTAACACGTGGATTCAGCATAATCCAACAAAGGCGACTAGCTCTACTTGGTACCAACCTTTCAATCTCCTCATCCACAAACCAATCAAACCAGTAACGGTTCTGGAAAAATCCAAATATCAAGAATGCAATAAGAGTGTCACAAAAGATTAAAAAGTAGGGTACCTGAACTAACAAGACGACAAGTAGGCCAGGGATATGTCGGTCACAACCTATTTTGGGAAACCCTTATCTTTTTTTTCTCCTGATCCTTTTTATTTCAAAATAAGTCCCTCCAAATAGAAACTCTTTCCAACCAAGCCACCAAGGCATTTTTTTTATTAAAATATGCTAAAAACACATTCAAAAATTCTAAAAACACATTTTGCCTACTTTTTCACAAAATAAAACCTCAGTAGAAAATTAAACTGCATGTAGAATAAGCCATTAAATCAAGATAATCAAATAAAATATGAATCTCTTTTGCCTTTTTGAGTCTCTTTTCATGTACAAAGAGAACCCACTAAATCAAGCATATAACGTGGTCAGTGCCAAGCTCCTCGAGTCACAACGATGGATCTTGGAGAAAAAATTTGAAAGGAAAGCTCCAGAAATGAATGTCACCCCACCCTTCATCACCTACCTCACAACCCTCTCCCCCAAGTTCTAGACATACCTGAATTCATGCTGCAGCCGCCTCCTCATGTGGGCATACATGCCCGTGATACCCGCGGCCCTTGAAGATAAGCACCAAGGGTAGAAGGTAACCTATTTTCCCATCAAGAATCCATAATCTACCAAATACAAAACAAAGTATTGAAACCACAGAAAGAAAAAAGAAAAAGTCTAACCCGATTGATTTTCAGGCCGTTCAGTGCCGCTCGTATATCCTTTAAAGACAGAGACTGGTTTGATCGCCTATTCAACTTCCTCCCCCTGTACATCTTGGATAAGTTCTACGGCTTGTTCGCCTTCAGGGATATCAGTCCGAATTTATGCTCGGTCACTTCTTTAAACCACATCCGCAGAAGGCAATATATATGTCAAAAGGAATGAAAATGGAAAGACAATAAGAAAATAGGAGGAAATTAAATCTAAAGATTACCTCCAAAAGATATGTGGGCCTCGTGAAAGTCGTTCGGCACCACCGAATGAAAGCATCCAAGGAAGCATAGAGAGACACCATCATAAAGCTTCCCCAATTGTACAAGTGGATCTCCGAAATAATCCTCAGGAACGAAAGAAACCATAGGTGGATGACATCACTGCTCGTCGCCACTACATACCCTCCTAACATAAGCAAAATAAATTAGTGGGTCGCCTACCTCACTTGCCACCCGTCTGTCTCATCAATCCGCCTAGATAATAAGGTCTCCTTCAGCACTGATATATTGACAGAGTTCCCTGACACAATACTCTGTATGTCACCCAAAGCATACCGCACAACCACCTCAGAAATGTGCATGGAATGGTCCACTACTATCTGTTTGCCCTTGAACTCCAGCCCTATCAATTGATGAATGCCCAATAGAGTGACCGTCATCTCCCCAATGATAAAATGGAATATGTGGGTCGTATCCCACCACCTCTCGCCTAAGGCGCACAGTGTCACTATTAAATGCAGTGATTCATCCAAAGAACATGCCAATGGGCTAAATCTGATAGTCTCTAACATCAAACGATTAGCCGTAGGAAAGTTCTCCCACACTTTCTTCATCCAACTTGACCCACGGGAGCGAATGCTCGATCAAGCTATGTCAACCTTCATAAAAGCCAAGAAAAACCTTCAACATCCCAAGGATAAGAAGAAAGAGAAAATACGAAAATAAAAATAAAGAGCGAACACTTACATAGCCACTAGTGTTCTTCACTCTCATGGAATGATGATGCATCGGCTCGCGCAGCAGAACCCTCGCATCAAGAATAGGTTAGAAATTGTCATAAACATTCTCATGCCCCAAAATTAGCAGCATAGTATCACGTAATTCTAAGCCTTTCCAGTTATCGATTACCATCCAATTGTTATCTGAGGTGCCCTCCATGAGTTATTTTGAGAAAATAGACCGAGACAGATTGCTAAAGAGAGAAAGTAAGAGATTCACTCGAATGAAGGTATGAAAAAATTAAGTGGGTTGCCCCCTTTAATAAGAGACTAAGGGGTATGCCGATCAGCAGTCCCTTGGACCTGCCTATCGACAGCGACCTTTCACCTCCCCAAAGAAGCCAAGGAGTCCGTGACGTATGCCGATAGGCACCCCCTGGCTATGCTTATCGGTAGACCCCTCAAAATTTTGTTACAAAAATTCTAGGAAAATCCAAAAATTGCCTAAAAAAATCATAAAAAATTCTCTCATGGTTGAATACATCACAGCTGAGAGAAAACTCATTAGAAGCACCAAACCACTTGAAGAACTCTAATCACCAGCACAATCCCCAGCAGGACCAGAAGAGAAATGCATTGGCACTTATGAAATTCTACTCTTTAGCAGGACCAAAATCCAAGTGCGCCTGCACTCGTAATACCAATACCTTCCCCAACGGAGCCAAAATTAAAGATCGTTTCCCATGAGTAACTTTTTAGGTCCACAGAATAGACCTAGGTCAATAGATTTAATCTTGACCCTATGAATCGGTCATCCCAACTCTTTAGGTTCGCAGAGTCAACCTGGACCCTCTAAATCGGTCATCTCAAATCTTTAGGTCCGCATAATCGACTTTGGTCCTTTTAACTCTTTAGGTCTACTGAATTGATCTAGGTCTATCGAATGGACCTCAACCCTCTAAATTGGTTGTCTCAACTTTCTAGGTCCGTAGAAGAAAACTCGACCCGACCCTCTGAATCAATTATCTCAACTCTTTAGGTCTGCATAATTAACCTCGACCCTTTGAATCAATCATTCTAACCCTTTAGGTCCATAGAATTGTCCTTGACCCACTAAATTGGTCATTTTAACTATTTAGATCTGCAGAATCGACCTCAGCCCTCTAAATTGGTAATTTTAACTCTTTAGGTCCCCAAAATTGATCTCAATCCTTTGAATCGGTTTTATCAACTTTTTAAGTCCGCAGAGTCTCCCTCGACTCTGTAAATCGATCTCCTCTTTTTTTTAGGTTCGTAGAATTGACCTCAACCCTCTTAATTGGTCATTTTAATTCTCTAGGTTCGTAGAATCGACCTCGACCCACTGAATTGGTTGTCTCATCTCTTTAGGTATATAAAATTGGCATCGATCCTCTAAATTGGTCATTTCAATCCTTTAGATCCACAAAATAGACCTAGGTCCACATAGTCAACTTCGACCCACTGAATTAGTTATTTCAACTCTTTAGGTCCGCAGAATTGACCTCGACCCTCTGAATTGGTCATTTTAACCCTTTAGTTCCACATAATAGATCTAAGTCTATAGAGTCAACCTCGACCCTCTAAATCGATCATCTCATCTCTTTAGGTCCCCAAAATTGACCTAGGCCCACAGAATCTTCCTCCACCTTCTTAATCGATCACCTTAAATTTTTAGCTTCGCATAATCAAACTCAACCCTTTAATCGGTCATCTTTAAATCTGCAACAGGGTCCTCAACCCTTAAACATCGACGAGGTGTCTATTATTCGAGTACCTCCAGTTATTCTAAGCTCAATTTTTGAGGGGATATTTAGGCACCCCATCCTGGTACCCCCTAAATACCTCCTTAGGTCCCTAACACTCCTCCTCCCATCATAAGACCCTAGGTCCTAATCTAAACCATGATTCAATGGCCATGGAGCATTTTTTAGCCCTGTTTAACCTCGATCAACTCTCCAACTGAGCGAAGCTAATTGAAATATCATAAGGCTCTGAATCCCCTTTCTAAAGGTCCATATTGTGTGCGAATCGGCCACATGGTTCGCGCCTACTCACATTTTTAATCTAAACCCTGATCTGGAGGCCACCAAGCACTTTCGAGCTTGATTTGACCTCAATCAACCCTTCAAACTGAGTGAAGATCATTAAAACCTCATAGGTATCTTAATCCCCTTTCCAATGGTCCATACCATGCTCGAATCGGCCTTCCAATTTGCATGTACTTGCCTTTTTACTCTAAGAACATCCATAAGAAGGCCATCGAGTGCTTCTGAGCCCCGGTTGACTTTGGTTAAATCTCGAACCTGGGAGTGTCCCAATGGATTCTTGTAGGGCTCTGAATACCCTTTCCAACGGTCCTATCCGTGCACAATTTGGACTTATAATTTACATTTTATGCCCAATTTTTCAAAAACGTCCATTCCAGACTGCCTATAGGCCCCCTAGACCCCCTGCCTATCGACAGGGTGTACTTTTCTTTTCTAGCAGGGCAAGTTTATGTCGATAGGCAGGCTAGGGGTTATGTCGATCGCCACCCCCCAAAACACTTTTTTTACTATTTAAGGAGACCATGACCCCATTCCCAAGGCTCCCCTTTCTGAAGTCAGAACATTCTCCTCGAAATCAGTGCGCCAAAATTTCATTTTTCCAAACATTATCTCCATTTTCTTACATCATTATCATCCATATTTCACCACATTTTTCACTCTTACCTCATTATTATCCAACCACCTAAAAATCAGCCTCTACTACTGGAAAATAAGAATTAATGTTTTATAGAAGATCTACTCTTATCCATTTACAACTCATTCAATTAGTAGTAGTTATTTACTCTTCTTTCCACTTTTGATATATATTTTATTTCATCTCTTCACTTCAAAACTTATCTCACTTTTTAAGATTTAGTACACATAAAATTTATTTTCACAAAATAAAAAAACAACAATAGGGTTTTCCTATAAACCCTAAACTAAAATTTTCTCATTTTCCACACTCCCTACACTTGTGCACATATTATAAAAACAAATTAAAGGAAGTTCTAATTTAGGATTTATGGGTTAATACCCACCCTTGTGCGTTATTAAACTATGTGGACTTAATTGCCTTTTGGTTACGTAGGCTTCCCGAGCCAGTCTTGGGATTCGAGTCATATTTTCTCATTTAGTCACTTTATGTTTTCTTTCCTTTAGTAGTATTGTGAATACACATACTCCTACATATCAGTGTTACCACTCGATATACACATTCACTTCTTCATAGTGATTTATGATTTGACAAACACTCACATAATACTTTTATGTTATTCTTTTGCTCACTCCTTATAATGATTATGCTCCGTCTTTCCCATGATGTGAGTCAAATGATATCTTTCTCTCATTATTCACACCGCCCACATGTACACACATATCACATTTTGGATAAAGGGAGAACATTATCATAGCCCATGATAGACCGAAAGGGCAAAATAGGTGCTTAACTCCGTCTCATTCCATAACTTAGTCCCCCTGCCCCCGACTCATTTGGTTTCATATGCATTAGTATGTCTCTTGATATCGTTCTCTCGAGATTGCTACATTCTTTTGCTTATTTTGAGAATTGCGACTCCATTTTTACATTTTTCTACCCTTTTGACGATGACCAATTTATATCTGTGGTAGCCCGCGAAAACCAGCGCGAGTGGCGAAAAGAGGATTCCCTTATCCTCGAATCCCCACACGCACGTAGATAGAGCTTTCTTTAGTTTTCTTTCCCCTTTAGTTTCGCGGCAGGTCTGTGCCAGAGGAATTCACCCCGAATGGACACACACATTGAGCTCACTACAGAAGAAGATATAGACAAAGTTTAATTGTGGTACTATGAAATATAGTGCTTCCTCAAATATGGTTGGTATCGTTAAAAGGTTGATAAGAAATATCGGATGACCCTTCGCAAACTTGCAGCTCAATACATCATCTGCGATAAGCAATTTTCAAGAGAAACTTCTATGGAACCCATTTGTAGTGAATACCAGAGGTGATGTTGAAGAAATGATGCCAAAGATCCACAATTGGGAATGTAGATCCCACATGAACGATCACATGCTTGCCAAAAATATTATATTATAGGGATACTATTGGACCACCATGGTCCAAGACTATGCGGCTTATGTTAGACGGTGCCAAAAATGTTAATAATTCTCCAATATCCAACACTTAACTCCCCGCGACTTATACACCATGACATCTCCCTCCTCCTTTTCAACTTGGGGCATTGCCATCATTGGGAAAATCACTCTTAAAGCATCAAATGGACATGAACTCATCCTAGTCACCATTGATTATTTTATAAAATGAATTACAGTTGAGTCATACGCGATGTTGCATTCTAAGAAAGTATCCAAGTTCATCAGAAAGAATATCATCTACCTCTACAGGGTTCCTCACAAGATGGTATCAGACAATAGTCTCCATTTCAAAGAAGAAGTCACATAAGTGGTTGAGGAATATGGAATTCAGAGGCACAAGTCTTATTTTTACCAATCTCTAACCAATGGGATTGTTGAAGCTGCTAACAAAAACCTTAAATCCATAATCAGCAAAATGATTGAGAGTTATTGGGATCGGGCCTATTGGATCCTTTATGACCTCTGGGGCTACCGCATGTTTATTAAAACACCCACTGGGGCTACTGATAATACGCGAATATTGCGTATTTCATCCGTCAAACCTACGCATTTTAGCCCCCTCGGATGCCTTAATCTCTATATTTATGCCCGTTAACCAGACAACCTCGGTTTATACTGTTAACATTCTATATGAGGTATAATTGGGCTTTTGTAGGTATTTAGGTACCAAGTATGGGATCCAGATGCATTCCGCGCAATTTTCGTACACAATCGCACGTTCAAGGGCAATCTGGTCATTTCACAGATTGGGCACCTGGCCTGACATCTACACGGAAGTTGTAGCTCTCCTCGCTAGCTTCGCGTGGCCGTGAACGGTGCGTGATTCTGAGTCCGTATGACAAAGTTACGGCAAATTGAGCGGAGATGGAAAGCATGCCAAAACAGGGGAAACAGCAGGCTGCCCTGCTTGATCGATCGATCGAGCCTGGGAGTCGATCGATCGAGCCTTCTTATTTTTGCCACAATTTACACTGTCGATCGATCGACCACAGGGGTCGATCGATCGATCCCCTGTTTTTTTCCAACAGATATTTTCTCTTCTTTTCTTTCTTCTTTTCTTTTATTCCAACTTACTACTTAAGCCAATTTTTGGTTGTAATAAACATATATTCAGTAGACAAAATGATTTTAGGTTATAATAGCTTAGTTTTTGAGGGTTTTGAAGAGTTGTTCTTCAATTGTTCTTGGATTGACACCCTTTTGGATTGATTGTTGCACTATTCATCATCCCCTCCATTTATATAGTTTGTATTTCCTTCTTTCTTGCTTTGATAGTTTGATTTACATGCTTTCCTAGTTAGTTTACATGCTTTGATTTACTTGCTTTGTAGTGTAATTTTATCGCGTTTATTTACCGCTTTCCATTTACCGCGTTTTTAACATGCTTTCTAGCTAATCTAAATTAGGTTGTGCTTGAATGGAACTCACTCGAGTTGACGCATTGCTTTGCTTTGGTGATGGTGTTTACGGGTCTATTTCGGGTGCGTTGTCCTAGTTATTACGCCTAGGAGATTTGACGGGGCATATCATGTATGTCCGGTGCTTACGACCTTTCGCGCGTAATTTTCGGGATATTTGTTGACGCCAAAATCTTATTAGGCTTTTATGATGATTTAGGGCGTGACAACCCTTGATTTAATTAACTGTCGAAACGAGGCGCATGTGTAATAACCCGTCGATCCATGGAACCATTTTATACTACTTAACTCGGGTGAGGGATATTCGACGCAACCTATAGTTTTACTCGCTTTCATAATCTAGTTTCAATACACTCGCCTAGATTACTATTTCCCTTTTATGCATCTTTCCCTTTTTAGTTTCTAAACACCTTTTACACTTTTATTCCTGAATTAATAATCTGTTGTGATCTATCGAACACTCCCTGTGGATTCGATACCCGACTTACCGCTGTACTCACCAGTTGAGTGTAGTCGTAACTTAGGTTTTTGTATAGTTTAGGTGAGCCGAATTCAAAACGACCGGCGCGTAGGTGACTCTCGCGCCGTGGCAAAACCCTATCTATTTTATAAAATCAAAAAGTTCACCATCAATTTATCTAGTATTTGCACTTCAGCCCCTCTATATTATTGTGACTTGTGACATAGATTCTCTTAACTTAATACATCGGTACATATTCTTCATATCCTGTGTACTAACTTGTTGTGCAGCTTCATTCGGACTTGTACTTATGGAGATCGCTCCACATGTGGGTAATATCATTCTTTTCCTAGCTTTGTGTTGTGTTCTTTAATGGACGCATTGGGGACAATGCAACATTCAA
Source organism: Sambucus nigra (assembly GCA_949130495.1). Taxonomy (NCBI): domain Eukaryota; kingdom Viridiplantae; phylum Streptophyta; class Magnoliopsida; order Dipsacales; family Adoxaceae; genus Sambucus; species Sambucus nigra. Next base: position 190,725,364 of record OX422213.1, read on the forward strand.
GTTAGGGGGTGTAGGATATTCTATCCATTTTGCTGTTTAGTCCTTGGATTTGATTACAATTTAGTTACAAAGCATGTTTTTGTTAAAAATTTGAAAATTTTCAAAAATATTTTCTTTCTTTTTTCTCCTTTATTGGGCATTTTGCCCTGGTTTTCGTTGATAAATTTTAATAATTGCCTGATCAAATAGACAATTCAACGATGCATGTTCTCGATTTTAGAAGTTATTAGATTTTAGTCCCTAAATCATTGATATTATGAATAACTTCATGAATTAAACTTTAATCCGTGAGCACATGCACCATTCTTATTATATTGATTTGGTTTAAGATTTTTATAACTCGGTATGCTTTTGTTGCATTGTATATACTTACACCGAGTGAGATTAGAGACTTATCTTCGGTTGTGAGTGTATACACTTTTCTTTCCTCTTTGAAAACATTACAGTCGTTGGTAATCTCTTTATTCTTTCATTGACCGTTCATTAATTGAGTTCATACCTGAAATGTGTTACTTGAGCATGATTTTCATATGTTGTTTGACTCGAGAATTGCGTATACTTTTTGAAATGATCATAGGCCATCTTTGTATATCACCCATATGACCTTGACCTCACCTTTTATATGTTCCCTAGTCAACCCACTTGAGCATAAATACTAGCCTTTCTTTTCATTACCCAAAATCCCATAACCAACTCCAAATTGGAGTTTTATACCATGAATATTACCTTACATACCCTTGTTTTGGATTGTTGCTTGGGATTGAATGTTATTATTGTGTTGTGGTTGCAATTTCAGTATGAAAAGAGTAAGAAGTGAAAAGAAAAAGAAAGAAAAATAGTGAAAAAGAGAAAGTTAAAAACAAAAGAAAACAAAAGAAAAAGTGAGAAAAAGAAGAAAAAGAAAAAGAAAGAGAAAGTTGTTTATAGTGTTTGTAGTGTTTAAATAAGCTTTGATTACTCTCTCGATTGTTATATCTAATGCTCGTTTGGAAATCACTTGTTTTCCATTTTTGAAATTTCCCACTTTTTCCATTATTTCGAGTTTCATCCACAAACACTTTGAATCCGTATATACATCCCTTTCATTTCGTACCCTAACCTAGCCTACATTACAACCCTATACAAGTCCTATGTGATCTTAAGTTGATGTAATTCAAATGTTTAAATAGTTTTGATAATCTGTGAAAATGCATTTCGCCTCTTTTATATGTGTGGTATCCTTTCACTGAGATTGTAATTTTTATTTCCTATATAGAATTCTTCAATTGTGACATGTGCGCGGCCTAGTTTCCCTTTACATTTACTCCTTATGCCCGCATGTCCCGTGTGTTACCTCCCTGTTTCAAGTGAATTCATTTGATGAGTGTGATGCCCGTGAGGATTGACTTTTATGCATGCTTTGATATTTAGTATCCTAGTTATTTAAGTTTTTCGCCAAATCATACTTTGCATATGCTCACTCCCCTCCCACATGTTAGAGTTTCAATTCATTGAGATGCATTCGATAATATTAATAAAACCGGACTTCTCACGCGAATTCGTTTGCTATGCTAATAACATGTTGAAATCTTGTTCGTATTGTCGAGTTTGTCGCATGCTTGATTGGGCATATTTTGAGGAAACGATATGATGTTTGTGGGTTTCATCCCTGAAAACCCTCACGAGACGACACTCATCCACTAGGGTAACCTAGGGGTTTAACGGCTTATTGCATACGCTAAATGCAATCGAATCGCCCGCGAAAGTGGCTTTATGCTTTGATACCATAATTTTGTACTATCTCCTGTGTTGGTTTACTTGTTCTTCCTATTGCATCCTATTTCATTGCTAGGTACTAGCAATGTGTAAGTTAGGGGGTGTGATAATACGCGAATATTGCGTATTTCATCCGTCAAACCTACGCATTTTAGCCCCCTCGGGTGCCTTAATCTCTATATTTATGCCCGTTAACCAGACAACCTCGGTTTATACTGTTAACATGATATATGAGGTATAATTGGGCTTTTGTAGGTATTTAGGTACCAAGTATGGGATCCAGATGCATTCCGCCCAATTTCCGTACACAACCGCACGTTCAAGGGCAATCTGGTCATTTCACAGATTGGGCACCTGGCCCGACATCTACACGGAAGTTGTAGCTCTCCTCGCTAGCTTCGCGTGGCCGTGAACGGTGCATGATTCTGAGTCCGTATGACAAAGTTACGGCAAATTGAGCGGAGATGGAAAGCATGCCATAACAGGGGAAACAGCAGGCTGCCCTGCTTGATCGATCGATCGAGCCTGGGGGTCGATCGATCGAGCCTTCTTATTTTTGCCACAATTTACACTGTCGATCGATCGACCACAGGGGTCGATCGATCGATCCCCTGTTTTTTTCCAACAGATATTTTCTCTTCTTTTCTTTCTTCTTTTCTTTTATTCCAACTTACTACTTAAGCCAATTTTTGGTTGTAATAAACATATATTCAGTAGACAAAATGATTTTAGGTTATAATAGCTTAGTTTTTGAGGGTTTTGAAGAGTTGTTCTTCAATTGTTCTTGGATTGACACCCTTTTGGATTGATTGTTGCACTATTCATCATCCCCTCCATTTATATAGTTTGTATTTCCTTCTTTCTTGCTTTGATAGTTTGATTTACATGCTTTCCTAGTTAGTTTACATGCTTTGATTTACTTGCTTTGTAGTGTAATTTTATCGCGTTTATTTACCGCTTTCCATTTACCGCGTTTTTAACATGCTTTCTAGCTAATCTAAATTAGGTTGTGCTTGAATGGAACTCACTCGAGTTGACGCATTGCTTTGCTTTGGTGATGGTGTTTACGGGTCTATTTCGGGTGCGTTGTCCTAGTTATTACGCCTAGGAGATTTGACGGGGCATATCATGTATGTCCCGTGTTTACGACCTTTCTCGCGTAATTTCCGGGATATTTGTTGACACCAAAATCTTATTAGGCTTTTATGATGATTTAGGGCGTGACAACCCTTGATTTAATTAACTGTCGAAACGAGGCGCATGTGTAATAACCCGTCGATCCATGGAACCATTTTATACTACTTAACTCGGGTGAGGGATATTCGACGCAACCTATAGTTTTACTCGCTTTCATAATCTAGTTTCAATACACTCGCCTAGATTACTATTTCCCTTTTATGCATCTTTCCCTTTTTAGTTTCTAAACACCTTTTACACTTTTATTCCTGAATTAATAATCTGTTGCGATCTATCGAACACTCCATGTGGATTCGATACTTGACTTACCGCTGTACTCACCAGTTGAGTGTAGTCGTAACTTAGGTTTTTGTATAGTTCAGGTGAGCCGAATTCAAAATGACCGGCGCGTAGGTGACTCTTGCGCCGCGGAAAAACCCTATCTATCAGCTACGTCATACTCCTTAGTACACGACATGGAAGCAATCCTGCCTGTTGAACTTAAAATACTCTCCTTGTGGGTTATGCTTAAAAGTTAGTGTTGATGTAAAAAATTAGATCATATCTAATTATTCAATCACAGATAAATAAATGAGACAAAGAGTTTTTAAAGTGGTTCAGCCTTATAAGAATGGACTACGTCCACTGTTATGTTATTGATGAGTGTTTGGGAATTCTCGATTACAAGTTCTATCAAGAAATTCCCCCCCTTACAATGAGGATTGTACAATGTATTTATAGCCCTGAGGCTGTAATGTGAAAGGGTAATACATTAAATGATGTACATATGAAAAGGTAATACATTCAATGCCCCTTAAGCGTGTGCGTCTGAATGATAAGCATTTAATGAACAGTCAAACTGTTGGTTATCCTGCTATTAATGCTTTTTTCGAGGTGCAGCTCGGACCGCCTGAGTTGCTCGAACCGCCTAAGCTTCTCGGTACTCAAGAGTTCCTCAGAGAGTTCTTGTTCCTCGGAGTGTATAAGTTCGGGGAAGAAGTGTTCCTCGTTGTAGTATGGTTCCTCGGAGCGTGTGAGTTCCTCGGAAGTGTTTGTCGTTGCCGCGTAGATTGCCACGTGTCTTCACTTTATTGAGCCATGTCAGCAGACTAAATTTGGTATCAACAGAAGCCCCTAATGTTTCATAGTTCGAAATTTGAGGAGTAGGGAACATTCTTTCTCGAAATATGGTAGCTTTAAATGGCCTTCCTGATTTTTAGGAGTGTTTCCTTCGTATTTATTTCTCCTTCCAAATTCGTAGAATCAGGCTTTTTTGAATTTCTATGCCTGCTTCGATTCCCGTGCCCCTTTTCGTCTTTTTAGCCACCGGTAATGTAACCGTCTCTTTTTGTAATCATTACTTTTCCTTTTCCCAAGGTAGAGTATTTAAACGCTGCAGAAAATCCCATCGTCTTCTACTTTTTCAAATTTGTATCTTCGAGTTTTTCGTCGTCTCTTTCTCTCCTGTGTATTCATCTCTTCCATCGTTCGTTGTCATCAGATCCACTCTTTTTCTGTAAGATTTTCTTCCTTCTTCTTCATTTCTTTTATTCATCATGGTTTACCCTGTTGAATCTCTTGATAAGCTTCGCTCTGATTTTTCTATTCACTCTTGGGTTGTTCTGGAAGAGCTTTCTGAGCCTTCTGATTATTTTCTTTTGGCTGAGGGACATTGGTTCCCCAGTCTCTTTATTGCTGAGTGTGGATTTTCTTTTCCACCTAATCCCTTGTGTCTGGAATTCTGTCAATTCTTTGACGTTGTTCCTGCGAGAATAGCCCCAAATACATGGAGAATAGTTAATGGGGTTCATAGGTTAAATCAAATCCATGGAACTCGCATAGGAATTCCAGAAATAATGTTTTGTTATAGATGGGCAGTTGGTGATAACACCTTTTATTTAAAAACTAGATTTTTAAATAGGGCCTTAGTGGTAAATCTCCCGGATGCCAATAGGGACTATTTTGAACACGGGGTTGTCATAAAAAATTGGCAACATGCTCCTTTATCTGGAGATGAAGTCTATCAGGGTCCCAGATTCCCTCCCTATGGCAATGGAATAGGTTATTTTTATTTAATTTTATTTATTTTGAAATTATGCTTCTTTTGTGTTTGACAAAATGTGCCACTGATATTTTAATTTTGATTTATTTGCAGCTGACAACACAAGAAAGTGTCCAAAGGAAGCGACGTAAATATAAGGCACTTAAAACTTATCTGGAGTTTGCATTAGAGTGTTGCCGACGAGCACATTAGGTCAGCTTCGTATCTGCTGCAGTACAAGAGTTATACCACTTCTTTCACTGCTCGTCCAGTGATAAGTGAAGCAGAACCAGTACCAGCTTCTACCAGCTCTTCGCCTGAGTTACATGTTCCTTTAAGTGAACGGATGAAGAAGAGAAGACCTCCCACCCTCTTCGAGAAGCCTGCCTCTGGTGCTAGAGAGGCTAAAAGAAGTAAGATTGATGTCCCAGAAGGGATAAAGAAAGTTGATGCACCTTCCTCGGCTGCTGTTGTGAAGGTTTCCGAGAAGCCTCCAGTGACCCCGAGTAAGGCTGCTGCTCCAGGCGAGGTGATTGTCATATCACCGACCAAGGGCTCCTCCTTGGTTGAATCAATCCCTGTTCCCCCGAGGAAGCTTAAGAAGAGCTCCTCGGTCAATTTGGTTGACACCATAACTCAGCCCCCAGTTACTGGAACTGGAGTTCCTACTTTTGTTTCTCTGAGCTCTGACATGAGCTCGGTAAAGTCTTGGATCATTCCCGAGGTCCAAGGTACTGAGGAAAACCTTTCTCGGGACATGGTTACCTCATTGGCTGCTCGCCACCTTGCTTCTGTAAGTCTTCTTACTTTGAACTTTTCATCTTTCCCTTGTTATATATGTCTCTGACTTTGCTTTCATTTTCTTTTCACAGTTGACGAGCTGCTTTAATATAATTTTGAAGAAGGATGAAGCAATTAAAGCTTCAAGCTCCTCATCTGGTGTGGAGGAAGCTCTGGCGGGCCTGACGAAGTCTTTGGAAGATTCTCGTCAGAAGTATGATATTGACAAGGCAATCTGGGAGAAGAAACTTGCCTCCACCGAGCAGGAGAAAGTTCATATTGTTGAAGTCTCCAAAGGGTTGGAGCAAAAAGTGAATACTTTGGAGAAGAAAAATAAAGAGCTTAAAGAGAAGCTTAAAACTGATGGGGAGCTTGAGGATAAGCTTAAGGTTACTGAGGAAAAGTTGGGCCAACTTCAGGAAGTAAGTAGGCAGAAGGAGGAGGTTGAGAACAAACTGAAGACTGCTAAGAACCTTCTGTCCGAGAAACTTTCCTCGGAGAAGCTGAAGAGAAAGATGGTTGTGAAGAAGTCCTTCAGCGCTGGCTGGGATAAGTGGTGGAACAAGGGATTGGCTGCCATGGTGTCGCAAGTAGAATATGGCAGCCTCAAGTACTTTAGGGATGGATGGGTCGCTGCTCTACAGGAGATGAAAGTGGATGAAAATTCCGAACTCTTTCAGCGACACATCCATGGTCCCCCTCCAACTCCTGAAGATTTAGAAGAGGACGAAGCTGCCTCCGAAGAGTCTTCCATGGTGATGGGAGACCAGATTTCTCTTCCCCCGACTATCGAGCCTGCTAACGAGGAACCTCAGCAAATTGTTACTTCTTCCGAGCAACTGCTGGCGCTCCCCGAGTAACTTTCTATTCCCTCCGAGCAACCTACTTCCTCGTCCCAGCCTTCCGAGAAGGTGTTGGGAGACAAGGAAAATGTGTAGAGTTGTTTGGGTTTCTCTTTATATTTTTCTTTTATCAATTGTAACCATGAATATGTACCTCTGAACCTTGTACTTCTGACCTTTATGATATAATAAAACTTGAACTTTTATTTATGCTTACTGTCGTTTCTGCTCTTCATACTCTGCTTGTACTTCTTATTGATTATTACTTTTTCTTCCTCTTCTAGTTTCTGGCCAGGATGGAATTACTATCTGCCCATGATATAAAGCTGTTGCGACAATGTAATGAATACTTTAAGGCTGGTCACACAGACCTGAGTGCACCACAAGTCGTCGATATCCTCGGCCAAGATGCTTCAGAACAGGCAGTTGAAGCATACCAATATCTGAAGTGTCTGCTTGATCGTGCTGTAGCCAATAATGTGGCTTATTATGACATGATCGAGGATCTCCAAGGCACCCTCGAGGATCTTCAGCAACAATACAAAGAATCCACTGCCCTCTTGCATGAGGGGTATAAGAAGAAGTACCAGCAAATCATTACCGACAAGGGCTACGAGAAGCTTTTTGCTGGGTACGATGTGAGGGAGAGAACTCTGAGGGGTGAGGTCGAGGAGTGCAGACAAATTACCGAATTATTAGAGCAAGAGAACAACAACCTGCAAAGGGAGTTGTCACAGTTGAAGTCTGCAGCTTCCACTTCAAAAGCCTTGATCCCAGTGACTGATGAGGGATTTTCGTTCTTGGAGGTCGAGAACGCCAACTTGAGGGACGAGTTGGAAACCTTGAAAAGGGTTGGCCCTTCTTCTTCTTCTCGGGGATGAGCAAGAGCTCCTCGGGGATGAGCAAGAGCAGCTCGGATTCCTATCGAGGAACAGAGGACTCAGTCTTCATTAGAAAACTAGGCCTTCCAGCTGATGGCGAAGAACCAGGCATTGGCTGAAATGTCAAAGAAGATCAAGGACTTGGAAGAGCAGCTTACTGCGCAGAAGTCAGTCTTGGAGAATAAGGAACTCTTCATCAAGAATCTCCATGAGCAGCTGGAAAGACTGACATATCAATTCCACAAACATCCCAAGGAGTTCTGGATGGCTGGATACAACGAGGCGCTTTACCATTTGAACGATCGTATCCAGAATGCCAATAATGAGGGCTACAAGCAAGGCTGGTTGAATGCCTTAGGTGTGCTGCAACTCGAACAGGGTCATTACCTGTGGGACTACCACGATCCTGGGCTGCTCGACCTGCCTGTGCCTCCATTCAAATTGGATATGAGTTGGATCCCTGCTCGGTCCATTCCTCGGAGCTTGATTTCCAAATATCTCGATGACTACAATCTCCATTCAAATGCCGAGATATCTCGTCCTGAGCACCTCTTAGATCGACCATCCGTGATGAATATCAGGATGTTAAAGGATCTCAATTTCATAAATTCTCCTCTGGCTTTAAATGATCCGCCTGCTGGCGAGGAACCTGTGTCAAAAGCAGAGGGGAAAAGACCAGTAGAATAGGAATATTAATGTAATAAATTTGTATACATTTCCTTATCAATGTAATTTGTTTCGAATTCAATGAAAGACTTTCATTTTTGTTTGCAATCTTAATTTCTATTGTCTTGTAATACTTTACATCTATGCATGTGTATCTGTTAAAAAGATAACAATATTGTGTTGTTTGTCGACCAACTTAGTAATAATTAAAAAGTTACGAGTACCAAAAATGTTGTGGTAGTCATTTGGCAAAAATAATGTTTTGTTTCTCGACCAACTTAGTAAAAAGTAACGAGTATAAATAATGTAGTTTGATCACTTTCTCGTTTTCATAAAATGTTTTCGACCAACCAAGGTCGTTAAATTTTACTTGTCGACCAACTACAGTTAGTGGGTTTTTATCCCCGACCAACCATAGTTAGTATATTTTTCTCTTAAATGTTCCCGACCAACCAAGGTCGGTAAATTTTCCTTGTCGACCAACTACAGTTGGTGGGTTTTTATCCCCGGCCAGCCATAGTTAGTCTTTTTGAAATAATTTTACCTCCCGACCAACTCAAGTTAGCATTTTCGAGAATATATTTACTTCTTAACCGACATAAGTTGGCATTTTTAGGAATACTTTTATTTCTCGAGAAACTTATAGTTTTACTTTCCTTAGGAATACAAATTTTACTTCCCGAAGGAATACAAGTAGCTTTACTTTCCGGAGGAATATTGGTAGCTTTACTTCCCGGAGGAATATAGGTTTCTCGACCAACCTTAGTTGGCATTTTCGAGAAAAAATTTGAGTAGCCTGAGCTTTGCCGAGTAGTGTGTAGCACTAGTATTCCCCGAAAAACTTTCAATAAAATGAAAGAATTCGGCAGAATATCTTCATTTTATTCATCACTGACAATACTTGCGTAGGTGCTCTGCGTTCCATGCGTTCTTAAACTCCTCCCCTTCTAAAGTTGCTATTCGGTAAGTTCCTGGTCGAACAACTTTTGTAACTCGGTAAGGTCCATGCCAGTTTGCCTCCAGTTTATTGTGCTTTTGAATTACTTTCTTCAGCACATAGTCTCCTTATTTCAGGTCGCACTTCTTCACCCTCTTATTGTAAAACAAAGATGTTCGCTGCTGGTAAGCAGTATTTCTAATGGCTGCTTCTTCTCTAACTTCCTCGAGCATGTCTAAATCCAATCTTCTCATTAAGTCGCTCACAGAGGA